>CM057451.1:311885000-313143750 GCA_016271365.2 Neoceratodus forsteri | reverse complement strand
TGCCAACGGGGAGTCAATATAACAATCTTTTATAACAATGCTAGATATAGCTAACACAAGATCCAAGATTTATTTTCCTCTAGTCAGTTTCTGAACATATTGTGTTAAATTTAATTCACCACAAGGATTAGCAAGTAGAGATCCCAAATTTGATTTTGAAGTTACAGTTGTCCAATCTATTCCTGTGATGTTAAAATCTCACATTATAATTACATCTCCCTTTGTTTCTGCTCTTGCAATTTCAGACATTATATGTTGTGTTGTATCCATTGTACTATCAGGAGGACGATATATACCTCCAAGGATAGCAGATTTAGTTACGTTCCCTTGAAGCCTCACCCAAACAGATTCATATGTTGTATTAATTTTTATTTTGGCTATAACATCTACAGAACTCAAACTATATTTTATATAAAGGGCCACACTTCCACCTCTTCTGCAACTTCTAATATTTTCAAAATTGGTATACCCAGGAACCCCACTTCCCCAGATATCTCCCTCATTCTTCCTCCATGTCTCAGTGACAATAATTACATCTGGAGATTTCTGATTAATAGTTTCAAGGAGTTCATTCATTTTGTCATTAAGGCTTCTTGCATTAAAATACCATACAGTTAGTTTATTGTTAAAGTTTTTACCATGTGAATTTTTGAGGGATGCAGAAGCGTGGGGCTTATGGTTACCCACCCCCCAACTAACCATTTAAAGTTCCAGTTCCCATGACTTAATTAATATTAGCTGCCAATTTTCTAACCCCCTGAGTGTTAAGGTGTAATCCATCAGCTGAGTAAAGTTCCTCCCTAGTTGTAAAAGTAGTCCCATTATCAATCAGTAACAGATGTTTTGCTTTGTACATGTTGCTTAACCTAGTGTTAAAAACACTGAATTGTTAACTTTTTTCTCTGTGTGCCCTTGGAATGGGTAGTATATTAGATACAACAACCGTGTGCCCTTGAATTTTTAGGGACATAGCTAATTCAACAATATCATGACATGTATCTTTCTCATGAGATTTTCCCATGTCATTCATCCCCACATGAAGGGTAATGGTGGATTCTGGAGGTATTGTTACTGTGGATGCAATCCTAGTTATATCATGGATTCGTGCTTCTGGATAGCATGAAACCATGACCTGTTCCTTTTTATCCCCAGATATATAAGTGTCACAGCATCTAATAATAAAGTCTCCAAATACAACCTTAATAATAATAATAATAATAATAATAATAACTTTATTTCACTTAAGCACCTTTCAGAATACCAAGGCGCTTTACAAAAAGATTAAAACAGCAGTAATAAAATCAGCAGGCACAATAATGAATAATCTGATGGGTCCCTTCATTCCATGCCACTAAGGGCCTGACACCATAGAAAGGTTTTCAATGCTTGTTTGAATCCTCCCACAGTCGTGCACTTCCACAGCTGACAAGGTAGAGAATTCCAAAGGGTAGGGGCCATGTACATGAATGCACGGGCACCAGAAGATTTCAAAGACACCCTTGGAATCTCCAGTAACCCCTCATCAGCCAAATGGAGCTGTCACTCAGGGCAATAGGGAACAAGAAGCTCTTTCAAGTAGTCGGGGCCAAGTCCATGTAGGGCTTTGTATGTCAGTAAATCAACTTTAAAGGTGATCCACCACTGAATCAGCAGCCAATGCAGATAGTGTAGCACAGTGGTCATATGAGAGGATTGAGAAGTCCCTGTCATCATTCATGCTGCAGTGTTCTGCACTAGCTGCAGGTGGCAGATATCAACCCCAGATATCCCTAAGTACAGGGAGTTGCAATAATCGAGGCCCAAGGTCGCAAAGGCATGGACCAATGTGGGCAGATCCCCAGATGGAACAAGGTGCTTGATCATGGCGATGTTCCTAAGATGGTAAAAGGAACACTTGATGACTGCCGACACCTGAGATCATAGAGTCAGCCCATCATCAAGCACCACCCTCCAGGTCTTGCACCCATTCAGAGGTAAGAATCTGGGAGCCCCCCAGACAAAGTCCAGAGGGCTGACCAGCCCTCATCCCCTCTATCCAGTGACCCAGATCCACAACCATCACCTTGGTCTTTCCTGCGTTCAACTTTAGCCAGCTTGAATTCATCCAATCCTGGATTTCAGCAAGACAGTAGTTAAATATCGAGAGAGCACTATCCTGGATAGGTGCAAAACACAGGTAAAGCAGGGTATCCTCAGCATAGCAGTGAAACCTCAGTCCATACCATCTTACAATGTCTCTGAAGGACAGCATGTATACAGCAAACAACATGGGGGAGAGCACTGAGCCCTGAGGAACCCCACATGACAGAGAGAGTGGGTCCAAGGAAAAAATCCCAGACACCACTCTGCCAGTGAGGAAGGATGTAAACCACCTGAGAACTGTACATGTCAGGCCACAGATGGACCTCAAGCACCCAAGCAGCACCCCATGGTCCACTGTGTCAAAGGCTGAAGACAGATCAAGAAGTACCAAGGTAGAATGGCTTCTCTAATCTCACGCCATCAGGAGATCATTGAGCACCTGAACCAGCGCAGTCTCAGTACTGTGCCTCTTTAAAAAAATGGACTGGAGAGGTTCATAAATGTTATGGATGGTCAAGTGGTTCTCCAACTGTACTGCCACTTCTTTCTCAATAACCTTCCCTATAAAGGGGATGTTTAAGATTGGTCTGTAGTTGGCCAGAGAGTCCAGGTCCAAAGAATCTTTCTTCAGGATGGGTGTTACCATCACCTCCTTCAGGGAACTTGGGAACTCACCTGAATCAAGGGAGCATAATATTACAATAAGCCATAATCAGGGAAGTTGGGCCTGGATACAAACTACAGCACGTAGGGCGCAAACTCTGGACAATCCACATGACATCCATGAACTCCAGCAGGTCAAAGGTATTCCAGAAAGCACTAGGTGAGGTGACCTAGCACTGATCAACTGCATCCCCCACAGAGTGAGTCAGGAGGATCTCCGACCTGATGTCGCAAAGAATCGAGCAAGCTCATTGGACTCCACTTGCAAAAAATATCTTCAGAGCTGCAGACAGGTTGTGTTGCATAGCCTGTCCATGGTTCAGAAAAGCAGAGCTGGTTGGTTCTGAGCAGTAGCAATCTCCCCAGACAGGAATTCTGCCTTCTTAAGGGATATTGCTGATTGGTAGGCCTGATAATGCTCTACCAATCGAAGGTGGTCAACCTCCAGGGTAGATTTCCACCAGCGTCTCTCTAACCTTCATCCTAGTTGATGCAACTTCCTCAAGGACCCATCAAACCAAGGGGTCTGAGGGTGAAGGGGGAGAGGATGAACCTGAACAGGAGCAATCAAGTCCAGGGCTGTGGAGATGGCCTTATTATAGGCCAAGACCAAAGTGTCTGGACTCAAGCTGGCCACAGGAAACTCTGAGAGGTCAATCACCACCACTAGGCCTTCAGGGCTCACATCCCATAAAGGGTGGTAACTGACCATTTTCACAGGGGCAGACCAATGGAGGGGGCACAAAAGTTGAACCTCATGGTGTAGTGATCGGACCAGCTGACAGATTCCACCCCCAAATTGGAGGCCTCAATCCCCAGGAGGAAAATCAAATCAAGAGAGTAACCATGTTTATGGGTAGCAGAGGTAACAATCTGTGTAAGGCCCAGCGATGTCATCTGCTGAAGGAAGTGTTGTCCAAATTGTGAGAGTTCATCATTGACCCAGGTGTTAAAGTCCCCCAGAACCATCAGTCTGGGTGACTCCAATGCCATGTCGACCAGGAAGTCTACTGCTTCCTGTAGGAATCGCTTCTCATCCCCAGGAGGACGGTAGATGAGAGCTATCCTACAACCTACACCTGCTACCACAATACACTCAAAGGATTCGGTCTCCTTAACTGGTACACTTGTGAGGCCCAACTCTGTCTTGAAACAGACCGACACCCCCGTGGTCCAATCTCAAGAGGTGTATCACAGAGTACCTGGCCAGAATTTAAAGGATCCCCCCCTTTATCCTGGTGCTGATACAAACTTTGCATATTAATATCTGATACTTCAATATTATTAAAGGTATCTATATAATCTGTGCCAAGAGATGGGTTGTTTTCCTCGGATTTCTCAACTCCGAGCTCCTGGAATCCATTTGACACATCTAGTGTATATTTTACTTTTTGGGATGCCTTTTTTTCTCACTGTAACCAGAGAATTTTGTTTTGTTACCGCTACATTTTGTATTTCTTTCAATTTCTTAGGTCTTGGTGCCTGGTCCGCTAGATGTTCCGGGCAATCATTAGAGTTCATGTTCTTTTTTTGTTCATTGTTATTAGATCTGTTTCTTTCTCTACATTTTGTACAAACTCCTGTATTTTAATAATGTCTTGCAATCCCTTAATTTTGAACATAAGTTCATAATTTTCTGATTGGAACAGTGACAGCAACCTGCATTTGGTGCACTTGTAATCGCTTTTGTTTACCGAACTGTCTTTATTTTCTAAAAACATGCCACATAGGGTGCATACTACTAATACTGTTTTTTCAACCAGATATTTGATTGTGTGCTCGAATGTCCCAGGGCTGCCTTTGTTAGCCATTTTATTTTAAGTATATATGCTGTAGAGACTGATTTTTTACTGTTGTTTTACTCCTACAACTCATCTATTGCAGTCACATTCAAGCCCCAAATGGATGCAGGCAGGTACCTGTTGTATCAAGTAGGGACATGTACACAGCACATCCCCATTGCTATTGTTTTAGGCCTTAGACCTCTGCTATGTTCCAGCTGACCTGGTAACTGGCATGTATACTATCGGGTCCTTTGCCCTGTTGCCCAGCTTGACACGCTGGACACGCACTAAGATGCACGTGTCTGAGCATGTGTCTCCATGCATGATCATGTGCACACACCCGTTCATGCTCGCCAGCTCACAGAGGAGCATGTTAATATATCCCATGACTCAGAAATCCCGTAGTCAGGTCAGCCTGCTGAGTCTGAATTCACACACCTAAAGTATGTTTTATGGTCAAAATAAATGCCTACAGCAAGGCTCCCAGACTAGTGCTTAAGGTTGCAGAACTATTACAGAGATAGAAACCAGTAGTTTTCCCATATTGGTATGAAAACTACCGATCCCTCTACTGCTTCCTGGGTCAAGGCACAACTGAAGGCTGCAACATCAAAAGGTAAAAAAATATAAAGTTAAAACACACAGTAGTGGTCTAAGTAAGCAGCACACAGACTCATGCATCTGTGATAAAGCCCATATAGTAGAAAACTCATTTACACTCTAAGGCCCACTCGCAGAGGAGTGTGTTAATATATCCCATGACCCAGAAATCCCGTAGTCAGGTCAGCCTGCTGGGTCAGAGTTCACACACCCAAAGTATGTTTTATGGTCAAAATAAATGCCTATAACAAGGCTCCCAGACTAGTGCTGAGTTTTTCTGCCCCCAGAAAAATGTGCAGTGCAGAACTATTACAGAGATAGATACCAGTAGTTTCCGTGTATTGGCATGAAAACCATTGATCCCTCTAGTGCTTCCTGGGTCAAGGTACAACCGAAGGCTGCAGCATCAAAGGGTAAAAAAATATAAAGTTAAAACACACAGTAGCGGTCTAAGTAAGTGGCACACAGACTCATGTGTCTGTGATACAGCCCATATAGTAGAAAACTCAACTACACCTTCTCTATTCTGAGTCTTCTTTACTATTGTTTAACACGGGAAACAAGTAAAAGGTTGTGCTCTTTCAAATATGGTCCTCTACAGGTTTTTATTAATGTTTTCAGCTGTATTTAAACACTCATACTGACCCATAACAACAAGAAGAATGTTTGCTGCATGTTGGTTCACCGACCTGAGTGATAAAATGTGATGTTAAACAACGGGGGCAGGATTTTGAAGGGTGGCACAGAGCTTGCATCCAGCCCTGCACCACCATACTTAGTTTCTGGCTATGCACCAAATCCTTTGCTGCAGCTTCACCCAATCTAGCAATCTCAGGTGCAGTTGAGACAGTTTCCACTAGTTATGGCAATGTGCACCAAATCTCAGGCACAAACTCCGTAACAAGGGCCTCCAGGATTGCCGCAAGATAGACTAGAGAAAGTTGATCTACCCTTGTAGCAATTACCACATGGGATAGAAAATCTTGTTAGATCACCGCAAGCCCCATGTGCTGTTATCATCGGTGCACCAGAGCTTGCAGCAATCTATAACATTTGAAAATCTTGCCCTGGATATTTAAATATAGCTGAGATCACTGATGTACACTTGTGGATAGCCATATTTACATGATTCTTCTTTAATTATATGTAGTTATATTTTGGTTACTGTGCTAGCCCATGAAGAACAAAACCCTTTTCCCTTTTAATTATGTCTGGAGTAAAAGAAAAAAAAACTGTCAATACTTTCTTAAAATGAAGAAAAAACAGGCATCTTATAACACTGGGGGAAGGCAATTTGAAAAAAAATTAAACAGTTGAACTAGTCATCATAACATGCACTACTAAATGAAATCTATGAACAGTCTTAAGCTAAAATGATATTTTTCCCCATGTCTAGTTTATATTTTCAATGCATTTATTAACTTAGTTTTGAAATATGCAATAGTCCCAAGGGATATTTCCTTATTAAAAGTGTAAAGAAAAATCATATCATGACCTGCAACCAATAATTTGCACAATAATTGAGCAGTAGATTTACAGGCATAAAACAGGGAGCAGTTTGTGTTGCTTTATAAAGATTTGAACACATCAACAACTGCCTATTCCCTTTAGGTGGTGAAGCTAATTACTGTAGAATACACCATGAAACAGGGTGGCATGAATAATGTATCCGTAGGTTAAAATAAAACCAGGAAGCAATATTTTCTTGAAACAGTGCTTGTTATTAAAGTGGCCACTGTCTCACATCTAGGGAATCTATTTCAAAGAAATGCCTTTACACCAAGACAGAAGCATAATCATACACGTTTTCAATTCTGATAATCTCTATTTTCCCTAGCACTTATAATGAGCACAGTGCATTTGTGACAGTTAGAGGTAGGTGTGTGTGTGTGTGTGTGTGTGTGTGTGTGTGTGTGTGTGCGTGTGTGTGTGTGTGTGTGTAGTTGTGAGTGATGTGTGATATTTTTGAAAGAGATTTTAAATGGATACAAAAAGTTCACTTCAGTTGTTTATCCAAATGTTCCCTTCTGGCTAAACATGACCTTAAGTTATGTTAGCTTTCCTTTCCTTAGCTACATTATGCTCTGTAGCTGGTTAGCAAAGATACATTACTCAGAGTGATATTGAGAAGCAGCTTTGTATTACAGAAAAAGGAACATTAACCCTGTTGTTTACTTCTTTAATATTATTGTTAAATTGGGCATGTGTGAAATCAGCTTTATCACTCCAGTGCATTGGTTTATATGTTTGTTTTGAAATAGTCCCATATTTTCATTATTTAGAGCCCCATATTAATGCAGCCTTTTCACTGACCAATATTCATGTTGTACTTTCAGCAATTCTGGAAACCAGTAACATCTGCTGAGGTGAAGACTAGAAGTTGAACCCAGTGGCATCAGCTCAGCTGGCAAACCAACTCATACAGCAGTTATCTAGCATAAGAAAAGTATGCCAATGTCAACTTCAGTTTGGCTTCAACTTGGGGCCTAAAAATTCTGTTTGACTGTTAAATTGGATGACCATTTTTGGCTCCCAGTGCAATAACTGGCATAGGGTGAAAGAGACTGCAGATGGGAAGGGCATAAGGTCAGCAATGAATATGAATTATTATGGTTCACTTGTGATAGGACCTGTTGGCTTGCATTTGCTGCAGATTACTATTTGTGATGTCTATGGTGTTGTAACACAGTCTGCAAGACCCACTAAGTCTGCCACAACCCACTGTGAGCTACAGTAATAGTTACTATTAACTGCTGGCCTCAAGCTGTAAATGCCCCTGTAGTCTCAGACACTCCACTCTACTTCATGTATATTACTTTATTCTGTCAGAGAATTGCAGGATTCCATTAAAAATGTAGTAATTTTATAACCAGAGGGAGTGAGATACAACTGAATTTGCTTGATTGTTGGGGTTGAGACCTAGGATTTAGAGGGATATTTTTGCAACATTTTAAAAGTGTCCTGCTGGCTGAGTAGTTAAGTTTTTATCCCTGGTTTCACTGAAAGATTTTGTGTATTGGAATCAGACAGCAGCCTGCCTACATTGAAAGGCCTGCTTACATCACAGGTGTCACTAGTCAATCAGTTGGCTCTTGGTGGGGTTCATCACTGCTGTTTTAGGCATCCTTCACAGTTAGAAGCCAGTCAGTCTGACTTTTGATTTGTCTGAAGCTGAGAACCTTGCAATACTGCAAAGAACAAACTATAACTTCATTTAGGAGCTGGAAACTTGGTAAGGCATAATATTGTAAAACAGGGGAGCTACGCTTTCTACAAAGAGTTTCATTTTTTTTTTCCTTATTGGCATTAAGCAGAGAATTGCAGGATTCCATTAAAAGTGTAGTAATTTTATAACCAGAGGAGTGAGATACAACTGAATTTGCTTGATTGTTGGGGTTGAGACCTAGGATTTAGAGGGATATTTTTGCAACATTTTAAAAGTGTCCTGCTGGCTGAGTAGTTAAGTTTTTATCCCTGTTTCCACTGAAAGATTTTGTGTATTGGAATCAGACAGCAGCCTGCCTACATTTAAAGGCCTGCTTACATCACAGGTGTCACTAGTCAATCAGTTGGCTTAATTCTTAAGATTTTCAGTGCAGGAAGAGTGTAAAGCACAGCTGACTTATTTTGGGGCTGACCGCTTTCAGAGCATAAACCACCAGGCTGTTTTGGGGCTGGGGAGGGTTACCTGTGTCTGAGTTGGATGTCTGGATTTTTCTCTGTTTGATTAGCAGGGTATTTTCTCTGTCAAATTGTTGTGTAGGGCATCTTGCTGACAGGAAGGCACTCATCACAGTGCTGGGTCAGAGCTTTTAGCTGATTGTTTGCGAGGGGCACAGTTTGGCCCAACCCTTCCCACCCCTCACCCCACCCAACCCTGGAAATAGTTCTTTTATACCTGGGGTTCTGACATAATTTCCTCAAGAGTGCAAGGTGCATATCACTGTCATATCCTCTCTAGCACACTGCACTGACAATATAAGCATACACAGTGTATAATATATATATTTCTATATAACAAACCAATTACACACACACACACACACACACACACACAAAGAAAAAGTAGATAAACATGTGGGGAGTAGTACAATGTAATGGCTGTGGGGCAGCAGTCTTCTGGGAGTCTTTCTGGAGGCTGAGATGCTGCCCTATTTGCGAACAACTCTCTGCCCTGAGGAGGAAGTTGCCCATCTTCAGGCCATGCTGGACAGTAGTAAGGGAACCTTCCCCCAGGCCACACTGGATGGTAGGAAGGAACCTCCCCATCCAGGGAGCACAAAGCCACCGCCACTACCTCAGAGGTTGCAAAGAAAACACAGCAGTTGGACCACAGTGGGCTCAGGAAGGGTGAGGATGGTGGAACAGAGGCACACCCAGTCAGTTGTTCATTCCACAATCATACACCATTCTGGGGAGCATAACTCTATGGATGCACCCACAGAGGAGACTAGGAGGCTGAGGACAGCTGTCACAAGGGAGGCCCACAGGAAGGAGACAGAGGACACCACAAGGAAAGGAAGCAGCTCCTGGTGGGGACTCAATTCATGGGGGATAGAACTGGGGAGCAGGGAAAACTGGAAGTAAGGTGCCTGCCTGGTGCCATGGCTTGGAGGGACAGGAAGCACATCCTCAGGATCATGGGAACAGCTGCACGGGAGTCTGAGCTGGACGCCATTGTCCACCTAGGGACAAATGACTTGGCTCATCATGAGATTAGAGCAGTGCAGAAGGACTTTGTAGAATTGGGGAGGGCCTAAGACAAGTAGCACACACAGTATCCTTCTCAGAGTGCTGCCTGTCAATGGCATGAGTGAAAGCGGTACTTTACCCATGCAGTTTAATGAATGGTTGAGAAAATGGTGTGGAGCACAGGGGTTTGGCTTCACTGGGGACTGGGGTTCCACCTGGAGGGACACCAGCCTATACTGGCAGGATGGTCTGCATCTGTCCAGGAAGCGAACAAGTCTTTTGAGCAATCAGTTTAAATGCTTCATTGGCAAGCTTTTAAACTAGTCAAGGGGAGAGGCACTGATAAGCAGCAGTAAATTCCCGGCCTCCCCCTACAAAACAGGGTACTAAATGAGAAAGAGACCAGGTAGAAAGGTCAGTGGGGATGCTGCAACAGAAGGTAAAGCCATCAAAATGGAGACAACGAGTACCAATGCCCGTAGTCTGAGTAACAAGCTTCCTGAATTAGTGGCCTTGATGGAGGAAGAACATCTGGATATTGTGATCACAGAAACATGGTACACACAAAACCATGACTGGGATGTAAACATACCAGGATACACTATCTACAGGAGGGACAGGGAGGGTAAAGAGGAGGAGGAGTGAGCTCTTTACATAAGGAAGGAATCAAAGCAACAGAACAAAATGGTAAACAGGAGGAGAATAAGCACTGTGGGTAAATTTGGAGACCCGGCAATGGCACCACAATACGCACAGGGGTTGTATCTGAACCCTTCTCAGGGGAGGAAATGGACAAGAAATGATAGAAAGTATACTTAGAATGGCAGAAAAAGGGAGATATTGCTGATGGGTGATCTGAATATGCCAGATGTTAACTGGAGTGCAGTTGCAGCAGCCACTTCTAAGAGTGGGGTTATTCTAGATGCCCTACAGGGGGCATGCCTTAGACAACTAGTATTGTAGCCCTCTCAAGAGGGAGCAATCTTAGACCTGGTTCTCTCAAATGGAGATGAAGAGAGGATCACAGATGTAGAAGTGGGTAGCCATCTGGGAACTAGCGACCATCAAACAGTATGGTTCACAATAAACACAGCAATAGAGTCAAGCCATACAAAGACAAAGGTACTGGATTTTAGGAGGGCTGACTTTGTCAAAATGGGTGAATGCCTAAGGAATGCACTAGCAAATGGGCAGGAAGGAGGGGTGGAAGAACAATGGGGAATAATAAAAACTGCCATCACAGAGGTGTCAAGCCTTTGTGTAAACCAAATAAACAAAATGAAATGAGGTAAGAAACCACTATGGTTCTCAAAGGAAGTGGCAGTGAAGGTTCAAGAGAAAAAGAAAGCATTCAGGAAGCACAAGGAATCTCAGAAGGAACAGGACAGAGAACTGTATCAGTTAAAGCAAAAGGAAGCTGGGAAGGCAGTCAGAACAGCAAAGGCCCAAACCGAGAAAAAGATAGACAACTCAGTTAAGAAGGGGATAAAACCTTTTATAGGTACATCAGGAGAGAAGAAAGACCAAGGAGGGATAGTGAGGCTTAATAAAGGGAGGGAGGTGGGCAGAGGGTGACTGTGAAAAGGCAGAGATACTAAACAAATATTTTTGCTCAGTATTTACAAAGGAAGAGGGAGTACCTAAAACAAACAGTAGAAACACTCTGGATACAGAAGTTGATACCAGCCCATTTACAGAAGAAAGGGTTCTGAAAGAACTCTTAAAACTGAAGGTGGACAAAGCAATGGGGCCTGATGGGATTCATCCAGAATTCTAAAAGAACTAAGGGTAGAACTAGTGACACCACTGACTACCCTCTTTAACAAATCATGGTAGGATGGGGTGGTACCGAGGACTGGAGGAGGGCAGATGTGATTCCCTTCACAAAAGTGGGAGCAAGGCAGAAGCAGGAAACTACAGACCTGTTAGTTTAACCTCAGTGGTAGGGAAAATGATGGAATCACTTCTGAAGGAAAGAATTGTTAAATATCTACAGGCCAGATGGGCACAGGACCCAAGGCAGGATGGATTCACAGTGGGAAGGTCATGCCAGACAAATCTGATAGATTTATTTGACTGGGTGACCAAAGTAGTTGATCAGGGAGGAGCTGTGGACATGGCCTACCTAGACTTTAGCAAGGCATTTGACACAGTCCCACACAAAAGATTAATATACAAGTTAGCCAGCCTGGGAGTGGGTCCCAAGATGACAGCCTGGGTAAAGAATTGGCTGGAGAATAGGACACAGAGAGTAATAGTAAATGGAGTCCACTCTGAAAAAGGGGATTAGTGGTGGGGTACCACAGGGCTCAGTATAGGACCAGTCCTCTTCAATGTCTTTATAAGTGACATTGCAGAGGACTGGAAGGAAAATATGTCTCTTTGCAGATGACACAAAGATCTGCAACAGAGTTGATGCACAAGGTGGAGTGGAAAGGATGAGAAGGGACTTGGCAAGGTTAGAGGAATGGTCAAATGTATGGCAGCTTAGATTCAAGGCTAAGAAGTGCAAGGTAATGCACCTGGGAAACAAAAACCCAGGGGAAGAGTACACAATGGGGGTGAGATACTAACAACAACAAAAATGGAAAGGGACCTGGGGATAGTCATAGCAGATGACCTAAAGGTGGGCAAGCAATGTGAGAGGGCAGCAAGGAGGGCTGGGGGGATACTGGGATGCATAGGGAGAGGCATCACCAGTAGAAAACAGGAAGTTATTATCCCTCTGTACAGACAGCTAATGAGACCCCATCTGAAGTACTGTGTGCAGTTCTGGAGACCCAATCTCCACAAAGACATAGACAGGATGGAAGCTGTCCAGAGGAGGGCAACTAAAATGGTGCAGGGTCTGCACCAGAAGACATATGAAGAGAGACTTAAGGAGCTTAATATGTATAGCCTCGAGGAAAGGAGAGAGAGGGGGGTCATGATAGAAACTTTCAAGTACCTCAAGGGAATCAACAAAGTCCAAGAGGGTAGCATCTTTCAAAAAAAGAGGTGTGCAAGAACAAGGGGGCACAATTTGAAGATAGAAGGGGGGCAGCTCAGAGGTATATTAAGGAAGTATTTTTTCACAGAGAGGGTGGCGGATGTGTGAAACGCCTTCCAGAGGAGGTGGTGGAGTCACAAACAGTGGTGGAATTCAAGCATGCATGGGACAGTCATAAGGCAATTCTAGGGGTGGGGGTAGGAAGAAGTAGGCTGCTGGTTAACTAGGATCTGCAGCTTATCCATCAGGTAGGGAAATGGGCAGACTGGGTGAGCCAAGCGGTCCTTATCTGTCATCAAATTCTATGTTTCTGTGTTTCTATGTCACGCAGAGCCATACATTTTACAAATATATTTTTATAGTATGATAATTATTTTAGAATGTCTTCTATTATTTGTACATTATTTTTTATATATGAGTTATAAATCATAACATAATTATGCTAGTAATGTAATAAAAATATGCTTTTAATTAATTTTTATAATATTGTTTATATGACAAGACAACACAATTTGCAATGCTAAATGTTTTGTGTTTAGAAGAATTAGTGGACCTCTCTGGTTTTTATTTTTATGTAATATTGTTATTTATTTTATTTACTGTATATACCAATAACTTAGTTGTAGGTTAGTAAAAAAAGCACACGTAATAGGGTAACTGTAACACATCATAAATAATGATGTTTAGAACATACAGGTAGACTTGTCCAGGGAAGGATTATGAGAAGGCTGCTGACTGTGCACTTTAGAGTCTTGTTCATGTGGTGGTAGATGCAGAATAAGCTTTTGCAACACAAACACACCACTGTGAACCTTGCCTTGACCTGACATACCTGGACAATGTGACACATGAGGGATTGTTGGATTTGTACTTCAGGTCTTCATGCACGAGTCTTTGCAAGCCAGCATCTTCTACAATCGAGATAGCTGAAGATCAAGAGCCATCATCGTTCCCAAATGAGCTATGAAATGAATATCAGAAGAATGGCTACTGTGTTTCTGCAGCTACTGGTAGAGGGAGCACTGTGAAGTGTGACCCTATGACATGAGTGATGCAACAATACATTTATTAAGATGCATGACAGAAATAAAATCACCTTGAGTTGTGTTGTTTATAAAAGCAAGACTGGTCATGCAGATGATAATAAAGAGCACTACTGAAAGTGCTACAAGATGAACAGGCAATATTCTAAGCCCATGCAGAAAGAACGGGTAAATCAGCGCTCAAGGCAAGTGAAATCAAAACAGATATGCAGCAGCAGAAAAAATAATCCCCAAAACTCCAGGAAAATCACTGCAATAATCAGAGGCTATGATCCAAATCCAGCTGGTAGAGTAAATGCTGAGTGCAGAATTTGTTGGTGTGAGGTGGAGGCTAAAGCCTGGCCTCCACCTTTATAATCTGCACTCAGCAAATATTCTAAGCCCACAGTGCTCAGGTGGCTGTGGTGGCACTGGCAGCAGGTGTTGTTGTTTTTCTTTAAAGGAGAACTGCAACCTCATATCTTGTAAAGTTTATTTGTTTTCATGTCAATCGACAACATTTCTCTTGCAGCTGTTAGGGATGTATGTGTTTGCTTTAGCTTGTTTTCATTGCTCATGCTAGTCACCTGTAACTATCCTGGGGATCTCCATTTTATGGTCATTTAAATCTCATTATCCATGAAAGCTGCATTAGCATATAAGAACATAATGTCATATTGCCCATTTATACCATGTATCTCTATGCTGAAAGTCCAAATATCCTGAAAAAAACATCTGGAAACACATAAACTGAATGCCATGTAAAGGAAAAATACTTGCATTACAAATCAGACAGTTTGCAAAGCTAACTGAAGGTAAATCATATTTTACACATTTGCTGCAACATGTTTTGCTAAACAATAACCTAGGCAGGGACTGTCCATTTTCAATCTACCAGCTGACTCTGAACTGCAGTGTTCAAATGTGTCAGGTGATGTAAGGCAATATGTTATTTACATACCCATGATGCAGTGCTTTAACTCATAAAATGTATCCCCATATTGTTGTGTACAACAGATAAAGCAGAGTGTTTTACAATCATTCTTTATTAAAGACCAGAATTATTTTCACTCCACTTACTTTTATTTTTACTATGTAAAATCAAAATGGGCAGTTGTGGTTCCCCACAATATAAATAAATACCAACTTACAGATAAACAGTGTTAAGCAACAGCTTTTCCATATATATCTTATAAGTGTGATTTTTGACAGCCCTGAGAAGCAGATGGAGCTATTATTAGTTGTAATGTGATTTAGTCACATTCCATGAATGCCTGTTTCACACATTATGCCATTGCAACATATGCTTTAGATGTGGAAACTGCAATGTGTTTTGTAAAAAAAAAAAAAAAAAATCTGTCATAGTCATTTTTTGTATGTGTTTGTTTCTGCCTGCCCTCCAGTTTTCTGTGTGTGGCCACACTCCCAGAATGCTGACATACAAGGGATCTGTCAATGTTTTACATACAGCAGCAAGGAATTCCAGGTAAATTACAAAGTTAACTTAAATGTTCTTTACTCAGAGGTGCAATCCCTTATTTTGATAGTGGGGACTGCAGCAAAGCATCTAATATGTAGACATATAACCTTGTTCTAGAGATGCTTGAAGAGGCTAAGTATGTACACACAAGGGCAGACTAGGTGGGCCATAGGCACTTATCTGACATCAACATCTATGTATATTTATGTAGAAAGGCATTGTGGGTATGGTACAGAGCTGATTTTTCTGTCTCCCTTATCAAAGTGCAGTCTTCTATGTTGGTAGTGCTTACAACAGTACTGTTTGTAGAAAGGTTTCTGGGGAACACTTTTTGTGTGTAGATAGACCACAAAGATAATTGCCAGTTAGTGTAGATGCTGTTTGACGTTTACTGCCTGCTGGTGAAGTGAAAAGTCTGACACATCTCCTGTCAGAATGTGGGAGCATGGTGATACTTTTCTATGCTTATTTTTTAGAGCCTGATTGACTATAAGTAGCTTAGGAGTGTAATTATTGGTCAGACCACTTTTCTTTTTCTTTGGTGTCCAGCTTCTGCAATGAATCCAAACTGGTGACAGAAAAAGGATGTCTGCAAGTCCAAGACTAACCAACAGAGGTCTCTGGAGATGCATGGCAGAAATGGGCAATGTGACATCATATTTCCATATGCTAAATACAGCTCTCATAGACAATGAGATTTACACAACCATGAAATGGAGATCCCCAGGACAGTTACAGGGGACTAGCATGTGCAATTAAAACAAGCTAAAGCAAACACATAGATCCCTAACAGCTACAGGAAAAGAGTTGTCTGTTGACATGGAAACAAATAAACTTTACAAGATATGAGAGTGTACTTCTTCTTTAACATGTGAGGATTTGTGAATATGATAATAGCACTATCTATAATGCCATAAGTAGACAGGCTATTACTCACAACAATAGCACAAAGCTGTCTTGACTGGTACCGGACCTGTAGTCATTTTGTTTTTAAACACATGATGAGTCATGAAGATGATAATAAATAGCACAATCCACAGTTCTTCAAGGCAGAGAGCCAGTTGTCCATGCCAACAGCCCACAATAGCACATTGTATAGTAACAGATTCCAGTCTCATTGTACTATATGTGCAGGCATGAAAGAAGATAGTGTCACCCACACAGCACAATGATACATGACAAGAAAAACTTGATTCGTGAGGGAGGAGGAGCAGGATTATGATTTATGATGGTGAAGATATGTTTTTTTACAAAAGTAAGGATCTGCTATGCTTATTATTTCAATATATTATTATTAGTTACTATTATTAATATTGTTAAATGTTGCTTTATTTATATGCTGATGAAATGTGATTTCAGTAAATTTGTGGTGTCATCAATAAAATGCCATACACTGCAAAGGATGCATTTGTTTTTAGATATCATGGTCCGGTGGTGGTGGTGGTGGTGGTGGTGGTGGGGGTGCTAGCAAAACATGTGGAAAAGATTTGGGCACCATGTCAGCAACTGCAAAATGATTTATTTTTTTCAGCCACCGAAATGTTGTGGTTTCAGATTGTTTTGGCCAGGCAGCAGATATGATTCGGTATGTGATAAGGTAATATAATCTGATATAATGTATGACATGGTACATGCACAGATAATATAATCTGATATATTATATGATAAGAAGATAATACATTCTGATATGATATATTTGAGAAGACAATATCTTCTGATATATAAAAAGAAATCATTTTAATTTTTATGACACAATATAATTCACTACATTATCATTTTTTAATTTGTTTAGTAGTAGTAGTAACAGAAGTAGAAACAATAGTAGTAGTAGTTGTAGTAGTAATAGTATTAAAGAGGTTTAAGTTCTTCTTGTCAGGTAGGTCACAGAGGGTCATGATGGGTTATTTCTTAGAACAGCCAGCTGCAGTACATGTACATGTACTTAGTTCAAAATTGCATTCCTATGATGCCATAATTCACTGTAAGCAATAACTTTCCTGTACTCCTTATAAAATATTGCATAATTTCTGATGAAATATTATGTAATTTAACACATGAATTTGTATTTACATGTATGTATGTAAGTGTGTACATATGGAAACAGACGCTTTATGTTTGCACAGGACACTTTTTAAATAGGTCCATTCAGGCCTAAAGTTTATGTCCTGTCAAAAAAATAGAGTTTTATCTAGCTGTCATCAGCAGTGTTCCTCAGAGGTCAGTTCTACCCCCAATATTATTTACAGAGAATGCATGCCACATGCTTAATTGTGCAATGTTTGCATGCAGCTCACATACACAAAGTGATCCTAAGTAAACCAAGTCTAAAAAGCAAATTAAGTCTTCATGCTGCAAGCTTGACACGAGTGCAGCAGTTAAGCCGGTGTGAACGTCATCTAAAAATCACATCAGGTTCACATGCTACATGCTTGCCATGTGTGCAGCAGCTAAGCTGGTACAAATCTCATCTAAAAAAACACATCAGTTTCCATTTCTTATACTACTGCTAGCAATTAAATTTGTTAAAATAAATTTTTATTTGGTTTCCCATAAAAATCAGGCAAACTCATTAATACTGATCCTTTTGCAAGTTGTCTAATGGCTTTTGAGTTTTGTCATTAACTCACCATTAATTTGTAAAGTATTGTTTGCTTATTGCATTAAATGCCTAGAATAGCCAGTCAACATCACCCATTCCAGATGTACGAAGACAGGCCTCTGTGTTGCGAAGCCAATCCTTTATGTTTTGGAACATGCAAATCCCTTATGCATATTTAGTGCCACAAATGTGTTTCTCCATGACTGTTTCATCTCACTTACTTTCCCTTTGTCATTCTGTATTGAGCACACACCCCCTTTGAAGACTCGTGAAAGCTGAGGCACTAGGGGTTTTCTATTTTGTAGAGGATACAGCTTGTCACCATTTGTATTCACATTAATTCTTTATGGAAGTTCATATAAGAACAAATAGCAGTCCTGGTTACTGCAGCTGAATTACTTTTTGCAGACTGCATCTTTTTCCTTCTATTCTAACCCTGGTAGTTTTACTAATTGGTGTAAAGGTACTGTTGTGCACTACTGTTTGGTTGGATTCTTTACTATCAGGGTTGACCGCCCTGTTTCTGTTGTGCTGTACAGCTGGTTCCACTCCATTTAATTTTTGAGGCATTCTGTCATTGGATTCTGTTTGTTCAGCTTTTGGAAATACAGCTGAACATGGATTTTGCAAGGGGGTAATGCTGTTGGAACCAGGTATTACCTTTAAAGAAAAATGTTCCTTTGCAAACTTTGTGCTTGTGTTCTGACTTTATTGAAAAGTCATTTTTTTTGAGGAACTTAGTCTTTTATAATGAATTCAGCTAATGGAGCCACAGGTTTCGAGTCCAGATACAAGCCATTGTTGGGAATGAGTGAAGCATACTACTTTTGAAGACAGAAGAAAAGGTGTAAGGAAATGATTTAACCAGACTGAGGATAAAGGTAAAGACAACTGCGATTGTGGAGAAAATATTAGAAGTGCATTTATGAGACTTGAGACACTATTCATTAAAGACACTGAGATAATGTTCAACATTAGCACCTTGGAGGAGTACTTAAGTCAAGGTTAAGCCCCAAGAGGCTTAAGAATTACCATTGTGCCTTCATGAGGTTTAGAGAATTTCCAGTTTAAAGAGGACTGGCTGAAAGCAGCAGTAGAATGTTCTAAAGTCTTTCTGGAATTGCTTATTAAGGATGATCTGTTCAAATATACAGAACTACAAAAAGAACCGGATCAGATAAAAACTAATATTCAAAAGTTTAAATCAGATATTGAATTTCAAGATTTTAACATCCAACTTGAAAATAAGATAAGAGACCACGAGGCTGAAGTAATTCAAAGAAAAATTACAAAGGTAAAAAGAGATGCAGGAGATTATACACAAGGAGACATATTAAGTTGGGGCAGACAAAGATCACAAAGCAGAGGTAGACCCTGCTCAAGAGTCAGGTTTTTAAACAGCTCTGACAACATAAACATACAGGCTAATAATATATCGGGAGGCAGAATCTCGAATCGTAAACAAGCACCTGGTAGAAATCAGGGTTTTCAGAAACGTCCATCCCAAACAGACAAAGAAAAAGGAAAACCAGATGAGGAAAACACGGGGGAAGACACCAGCATAAAGTCAGGGACAGAAAGAGTCTTGAGAGAGAGAGAAAAAGAGACATAACTTACAGATACTGAATTTATCTAAGAGAAGATTAAAAATACATGAAGAAACAGTACTAAAATGGGGGTTAAGTGTATCCCTACATGACAGATTAATGAATTCTAGATTTTTGTAGATCTCAAAAAAATTTTCAGAAAATTACATCTAAAATTATATTTTTCAAAACAGAATTTAATTTTGCCTTCAGCTGAGGAAGATTTAACAGGTGTTGAAATGGGTCACGATTCTACAGAAGTTGGTAACCTTCTTGATGACTTAGACCTGAACTTACTTCTACTGGAAATAAATCAAAAGGAATTAGGAAATAATGTTTACACTATATTTTCTTGCATCAGCAAAGCATCTGATTTTTCAATTGATTGGGGACTGAGAACACCGACTGTGAATAATGTTGAAATGATCTCAGGATGAGGTGAAACACTGAATTTTGGTCTTGTTAGCTTGGAACTCGGGACATTAGTTGATGATGACATTGAGATCTTCCCCTGCCCGAGTCCCACCAGAGGATGTGGTGATTTCAAGTAGGATTTACAAGTCCTCAAAACACTTCTTATGGAACAAGAGATGTCATCAGATCCAATTGCCACCAGGACTTTTAGAGGTAAAAATATGCTCGATGTGGGGCCTCTTTTTAAAAACATGAGAAAAAATCTATTTCACCCTGTGTCTGAATTCTGTCCCAAAGTTTATAATAATACTTTAAATGTTTATGAGAAAACTGTGATAAACAAGTATCTGAACTTTTGAACAATGATCCTGTTTCGAGAAAACAAAATCTTAATTTTGAAGAATGAGAAGCTTTAAATAGACTTAGCCAGGACACCACAATAGTAATTAAATCAACCGATAAGGGTGGGAATATTGTGTTAATGGACAAAGATTTTTACAGAGGGTTAGTTTGTAATTTATTACTTAATGAAGTGAATTACAAAAAATCACCCTCAAATCCCACTAACCAAATACAGGAAAGAGATGAGCATATTACTTAGAGAAGCAGCATATTAATCTCAAATCGCTGAAGAAGAGTTTGGCTTTTTATGGAATGAGTACCCCAGAATACCAAATTTTTATGCACTGTCGAAAGTGCATAAAAATAAAGAAAATCCACCTGGGCGCCCAATAGTTTCAGAAGTGGGCTCACTGACACAGAACCTGGGCAAGTTTGTAGACTTTTTTTTGCAACCATTAGTAAAAGATCTTCCATCTTATATTCAAGATAGCTCAGATTTTCTGAGAAAATTGAGTGACTTTAGGTGAGAACCTGGATACAAATGTTTAGGAATAGATGTGGAATCACTGTACACCAGCATACATCATACAGATGGACTTAAGGCTATTGAGAAGTTTTAGAATTCTATAAGGAAGAATGTAAGGTTCCAAGTAGTTTTATTTTGAAAGCATTCCTTTTATTTTGACACATAACTACTTTGAATTAGAGGAAACCTTTTCTGAGCAGAAATGGGGTATAGTGATGGGTGCCTCTATGGCACCCAGTTATACAAATCTTTTTCTAGGAAGCTGGGAAGAGTCCACAATTCTGTGTGAAAAGACAAATCCTTTCTTTCATAACATCATAAAACAGGAAGTTATTATCCCTCTGTACAGACAGCTGGTCAGACCCCATCTGGAGTACTGCGTGCAGTTCTGGAGACCCAGTCTTTGCAAAGACATAGACAGGATGGAAGCTGTCCAGAGGAGGGCAACTAAAATGGTGCAGGGTCTGCACCGGAAGACATATGAAGAGAGACTAAAGAAGCTTAATATGTATAGCCTCGAGGAAAGGAAGGAGAGGGCGGACATGATAGAAACTTTCAAGTACCTCAAGGGAATCAACAAAGTCCAAGAGGGTAGCATCTTTCAAAAAAGAGGTGTGCAAGAACAAGGGGCACAATTTGAAGATAGAGGCGGCTCAGAGGTAATTTAAGGAAGTATTTTTCACAGAGAGGTTGCGGATGCATGGAGCAGCCTTCCGGAGGAGGTCGTGGAGTCAAAAACAGTGGTGGAATTCAAGCATGCATGGGACAGTCATAAGGCAATTCTAGGGGATGGGGGTAGGAAAAAGTAGGCTGCTGGTTAACTAGGATCTGCAGCTTATCCAGTAGGCAGGGAAATGGGCAGACTGGGTGGGCCAAGCGGTCCTTATCTGCCGTCAAATTCTATGTTTCTATGTTTCTTATTGATGACATCATTTGCATCTGGAAGGGCAATGAAAGTGAGGCTGATGCATTTATTCAGTAGCTACACAAAAATGACCTGAACTTGAAATTTACTTGCAAATTTAACCAAAAGTCACTCAGTTTTCTAGATCTTGAATTAGACATTAGTATAAACACAGAAAATCCATATTGTATAAGAATGAAGACCTTTAGAAAAGAAACAGCCACAAACTCAGTGCTTCATGCAGCAAGTGCCCACCCTCCAAACTTGAAAAAATCTGTACTTTACAGCCAACTTCTTTGTATTAGAATGAACTGTAACTCTGATTTGGACTTTGATATATAATCTAAAGAACTTTTGGTTAGATTCCAGGATAGGGGATATGATTGCAAGATGTTACAAGATACTTATGAAAGAGTGAACAAAATCTATAGGAATATGACACTAGAACAAAGAATTGACATTGACAAAAGTAAACCATTGTGCACATTCATTACAGAATATAACCATGTTGCAGGACGTATAGGGAATATCATATTCCACAACTGGCCAATTCTATCAGGTGATGAACAGGTGGAAAGTGTGGTGGAAGTCAAACCTCACATCACCTTTAACAGAGCACTAAGTATTAAAGACAGATTGGTACATGGCAGACAGAAAAAGACCATAATAGAGGGAAGGAGCACTTGGCTTCCAAAAAGAACAAGAGTTTTTTTCACTTGTAAAAGGTGTAACATCTGCAAATATGGAACTAATATTCATGAAATTTTTTTACATCCCAGAGAACCAAATAAAAAAGTTGAAGTGAGAGAACTCATAACTTGTGATACCCCATCTGTGGTTTATGCCCTCTGGTATACCTGGGGTTTACTTTATATTGGTAAAACAATAAGGCCCCTGAAACAGATAATTCAGGAACATATTAGATCAATACTTAATAACTGTCAGGATCCCAGTGGGCATACACTACTTGTTTTTCCATAATTCAACATCTAATGATCTGAAATTTATGGGTATCGAGCATGTTGCACCTTTGTCTTGGGGGGGCGATAGATCTAATGTTCTCCTTAAACAAGAAAGCATGTGCATCTTCAAAATGAATAGTGTAAAACCTAATGGTTTGAATGAGAGATGGGCCATCAAACCATTTCTCAAGTAATACACCAGTTACAGTATTTGGATATGTGTTTGCCTTTTTGCCTCTTTTCTGTTATTGTTCTATCTTACTAGAAAAATGGATGCCTTACGATTGTTTGCATTATTTGTAGAACCATTATATTGATAAATGGTACTAACTTTTGAAATTTATTAACAATAATAATGTGTTCACATTTTAATAATTTGTTTATTGATTTATATCTTTTCTTTTTTGTTAGGACATTGAATGTTGATTTTCAAGTGCACTTGGATCTTTTGAAATGCATATAAATGTGCATAAAGTTCATGGTTAAGCAAAACAACAAAAAAAGAGAAAAAATTCTTCTCTTTTAAGATTATTTGTTTTTGGATTTTTTGATATTTGCTTTTGGTAATTAATGTAAATAAGGAATACTTTTTAAACTTAAAATGATGCACTTTAGACACTTTGGTGTTTGAAATTTAGTATTGCACTTTAAAGTTACTAGACCTACTCCCTCATCAATATGCATGAGGTTAATGATTTAAATTGTCATTTGTCAAGTCGTATGCTACACCCCCCTTTGAAGACTTGTGAGAGTCAAGGCACTAGGGGTTTTCTTTTTTGTAGAGGATACAGCTTGTCACCATTTGTATACACATTAAATCTTTATGGAAGTTCAAGGAAGAATAAATAGCAGTCCCGGTTACTGCAACTGAATTACTTTCTGTGGACTGCGTCTTTTTCCTTCCATTCTAACCCTCATAGTTTTACACATTGGTGTAAAGGTACTGTTGTGCACTACTGTTTGGTTGGATTCTTTACTATCAGGGTTGGCCGTCCTGTTTCTGTTGTGATGCACAGTCGGTTCCACTCCATTTGATTTTCACGGCATTCTTATTGGGACTCCCATAGATGCATACTGCACTTTATTGCTTGAGAAATGCCCTTAAAATGTTTGTTTTTTTAGCATTAAAATTATTTTTCGCATCGGCATCATATGAAAAAGATTTTGTTTCATATGAGGACACAGGAAAAAAGATGCTTTCTTTTTTATATGGGAACCAATGGAGTTTGCCCTTTAAGTGACAGACCAGGTTGTCCTAGTGCACCCCTTCCCTCCTTCATAGGATGGTTGTGCTCAGGAGGGGAGGGAGGAAGGAAGGGAAGGGGCTAAGGGTCAGAACAATGGGCAGGTAACAGGAAGGAGGCAAATGGAGGTACATAAGGGACAGCACAAGGGGGCCTCAGCCACTTTTTGCTGGAGTTTTGATCTTTACTGAAAATACAGCACATCGGATTGGCATGTTGTTGGTGAAAGCAGAGGTTTGTGCACCAGGATAAACAGGTAAGCAAAAATGAACAAAGTTGGATTTAAAAAAATAAATAAATAAATGCTTGGGTTACATGGCTTAATAATGAAAAAGTCTGCAGATGGCAGTGGTAAGAGAGAGGCTGCTTAAAGCAGAAGGACAGGATGCAATCCTAGTAGAGTTTAAAAAAATGTGTTTTGTGGTCATTTACAACGATAGCAAGGTATGATATAGGACAGAACTGAAGCGTTAAGAACAGTAGCTGGTTGTGAAGGGCTGTGCCTGAAGGTAGCTGAGTGAGAATTGGTTCAGATGACTCAGAGGGAATGAGCAGCAACCAGTGGTGTTTGGCCGGTGGTGGCCTAGCGAGGAAAGCGAGGGAAGGGCATGGTCTCGGGGAGAGCGAGCGATTGAAACTGAGCCAAGCACTGTGGCACATGGCTAGAAGGGTTGAGCAGCAAGCAGTGGTGTTTGGCCGGTGGTGGCCTAGTGAGGAAAGCGATGGACGGGCAGGGTCTCGGGGAGAGCGAGTGATTGAAACTGAGCTGAGCATTGTGGCACATGGCTAGAAGGGTGGAGCACATTACAGTGGTGTTTGGCCGGCAGTGGCCTAGTGAGAAAAGTGGCTGCAGAGCATGGTCTGGGGGGGAGATCAGGTGACCTGGGATGCAGGACAGACAAGAAGGGCACAAGAACATGGCAAGGGGAATAAGCGCGAAGATAGGCTGAAGCGAAAAACCTGATATTGGAACTGGTACTGTGCTGGTTGGCCTGGGGAAGGGAATAGGATGTGGGGAGAGGCCTGAAAGAGAGGGCTAGTGTGGGGCTGACACAGGCGGCCATGTGGTGTGATGGCACACGCCATGGGGTAGGCCACGAGGCGAGCAGATCCCGGGGGTGTAAAGGGAGGCTATTTAGGCTGGTATCGAGGCAGAGTTCGGGGTAGTGAATGTGGGGTGTTAGACGCATATCCATGGGGTTTTCTGAGATGGCAGGAAAAGTGAGGGGAGCAGTGCAGTAAAGGGCCAGCAGAGAGAGGCCCTGTAACAGGAGGAGTGGAAGCACGCTATAGCGACATGTGGTGTGATGTCACATGCCGTGCAACAGTCACGAGGACAGGGGAAGGGAGAAAAAAGGAACAGCAGGGATAGGAGAGGGCAAAAAGTAAAGGAAGTATGTGGGCTGTACAGGGGGAGCCTGGCTAATAATGGACAAGGGGGCGTGAGGCGCACGCATGCCAACTGGGTCATGGGGGAGAAGCAGACACTCCCCCACCCCAAGGGAAGCTTGTGACTGCCTCCAGTTGGGTTGTTTAGAGGGAGAGCAAAACCCTTCAGATAAAGAGGTTAATCATAACCTGGCATCACCCAGGAAGGAGGTAGTTCTTTGGGGGGGCAGCAGCGGATGGTAGCGGCCCAATGAAACGGCAGTGGAGAAGTAGGGGGATGCAAGGGGGTATATAGATAATGACACTGAAGGGGGGCACAAAAAATGTTTTATATACAAAAAAGGAGTCAAGGGAATGCTAAAATGGGCCCAGCGGAGGGCCTCAGGGGGGGCAACGAGTGGCAGGGAACAGGCATCTTGTCGATTGGAAGGTGAAGCCCTCAAAAAAAAAAATCAACAACCTCAGTTGTTCAAGAATACTGGGTGAAAGGGGGGCACATGGGCATGAAAGGGAAAAATGGAGCAGGCAGGCTGGTGCATGGCAGAAGGGACAGAGGGGGAAAAGAGAAAAAAGGAAAAAGGAAACAATATATATATAGTAATATAGGTATATAATAAATCTTGTTTTCTTCCCGTAGTTGTCTTCGGTGAGCCAGGAAGCAGCAGCAAAGTATGAGGAAGCTGAGAACATAGGTAAGAGTGAAATGGCAGCGGCAATAGTGCTTTTAGGAAAAAAGGAGGTGGACAAGTTCACGAAAGGTAAGACCTGGGATGGGTAGTTCATAGGTTTTGCCACTTTCTCAGACATCACCTTGGAAAAAAGGCCGGAGCTGGGCATCCCGCTCATCACTTATTCCTTGATAATAAGGAGGGCAAAAGCAAACGGGGGGTGGGGTGGTTATACTATGATGAATTTTTTCGACAGAGAAAGGCAACATTTGGGGATGTGAGATGGGACAAGAAGCAGCTAGACTTATGGACAGATTACTTAACAGATCAGTCCACACCCAAAGGTGAATGGGGGAGGAAAGGGGCGATGCCCCAGAGATGATGCTGGGCTTACAACAGGGCCTTTTGCTCATGGGCTCAATGTCGTTTTCGGCACGCTTGTTCAAAATGCGGTGGAGGGCACCCGGCAAGCAGATGCAGGATGACATGGACCCAAGGGGCACAGGGACACGGGGGCAAGGGTCAGGTCAACAGTTCTTTCGAGAGGGGCAGGGGTTCAAAGGGCAGACATGGAATGGGGGAGGGGCAGAGGGAACATGAGTAGAGGGGGTCAGAATCACTGATCAGAAGAACCTTACGCAAAGGAGGGAGGCGGGGGCTGGGAAGCAGTAATGGGTGGAATGACAGGGAGCAGTTTGGGGTAGCTAGAACCCCCATCAATTTAGAGGCATGGACAGCCTGTTTGGACAGATATCTGAACAAAAGAGTGGGGGATATGATTATAAAAGGTTTTAGCACAGGGTTTTCACTTCAGTGTGGGGGGCCCAGACAAGCGAGAGAGGCGCACAACCTGGGGTCGATTAAAGGAAGGGAAGAAATGTTGAGACAAAAGATAGAGAAAGAGGAGGCTGCTGGGAGGGTAGAGGGCCCTCTGTGAGACATGGGGATTTCGCCATTGGGTTTGGTACCCAAGAAACAAGAGGAAGAGTACAGGGTAATTCACCACCTGTCTTATCCAGAAGGCAATTCAGTGAATGATTTCATCAGGGAGGAACATAGTAAGGTGACATATGTGACACTAGAGGATGCAGTCCAGATAATCTGGGCTACTGAGGACGCATGGATGGCAAAGTCGGATATTGAATCCACTTTCAGACTGCTGCCAGTTAGGAGAGAATACAGGGATCGATTGGGTTTTAAGATTGGGGGGCAGTATTATTTTGACAAATCCATGCCAATGGGATGTTCCATAGCATGCTTGACATTTGAAGCATTCAGCACATGCTTGCAATGGATATTTTAGGAAAGGACTGGTTATAGAACAGTCATTCATTATCTAAATGACTTTCTTTTCATTGGGAGGGAGAAGAGAGACACAGAGGATGCTGGGCAAGTTTCAGGAATTATGCAGGGAGCTAGGGGTTCTACTGGCACCAGAAAAAACAGAAGGGCCCAGCAGGGTGATGGAGTTCCTGGGGATTGAGATAGATGCCCTAAAAGAATTATTCAGGCTGCCAGACAATAAAGTGAGGAAATTGAAGGAATTGATTCAAGTACACACCAGCAGGAGAAGGGTACAACTAAAACAAGTACAACAAGTACTGGGGCACCTGAACTTCACCTGCAGGGCCATTGGACCAGGAAGGGAATTCACAAAGAGGTTAGCTAGGGCTACAGCAGGGGACACCAGACCACATCACTGGGTGGACCTGACAAAAGGTGTCAGGGAAGATTTTGAATTATGGGAGGAATTCCTTAGGGAGTATAATGGCTGTTTGTTCTGGCAAGAGGAGAGGGTGTACAAAACAGACCTTGATCTCTGCACAGACGCAGCTGAGGGGGGTTGGCATGGGGGGGTTACCTGAGGGGCAGGTGGTTTTCAGAACCATGGCCTGATAGATGAGTAAGGGACAGAAAAGTAAGAGATATAACGTTGTTGGAGATCATGCCCATATGGGCATGTACCCTGGTCTGGGGGGAGGAATTACAGGATCAGAAAGTAACATTTTGGTGTGACAATAGAGCAGTGGTGGAGGTCCTAAACAACAGGGGAGCCAGGTTAGAAATGGTCATACAAGTATTACGCCGTTTAGTGTTAAGAGCTTTGCAGCTTAACATGTCATTCAGAGCAAAACACATAGAAGGGGTACTCAATACCCTGGCTGACGGCCTTACCCATCTGCAGCTGGACTGTTTCCGGAGGTTGGCACCAGCAGCGGAGGAGCAAAAAGCACCCATACCAACGAACATCTGGGACGTTGGCAAGAAGGAGCAGAACTGTTGTTTTGCAGCTCATGGGTGCCTCGGACTCTGAGGGCCTACAATGGAGCCTAGCGGGAGTTTCAAACATTCAAGGCAGAGCACCAGATGGAGGTAAGTGGGCCACTCACAGAGGAACAGTTGGGAATGTTCACCGTGGAGCAGTGGCAAAAAGGGACAGCCCACACCACAGTGGGAGTCTACTTGGCAGGGATTAGTGTTATCTGCAGCCTAAAAGGGTGGAAGGACCTGGAAAAATCATTGTTCATCAGGAGAATGATACAGGTATGGGGCAGGTTGAAACAGGGACCAGTAGATAATAGAAGGCCAATAGGGGAGCAGTGGCTAGTAAAGCTAAAGGACGTGCTCCTGGCAATATGCAGATCAAAGGCTGAGGCCCAGCTATTTCACACAATTTATGTAGTAATGTTTGCAGGGGTCATGAGAGTGAGTGAGATAGTAGGCCATGGGAAAGAAGACAAGAAAGGGCGGGGTAAGAATGGGAAGATATAAGCTGAGGGGTGAAAGAGATATGGATCAAGATCAGGAGGTCAAAAACGGATCAAAGAGGACAAGGTTGCATAGTGATGCTGAAGGGGCAGGTAGAGGTTGCAATATGCCCAGTACAGGCTCTGTGGGCTTTCACCATAGAGCATGGGGCCAAGGACAGGGAAATTATTTGTGCATGGTGATGGGAAAAGGGTCACCGGCTACCAAGTCACAGCATTGCACAAAAACGGCATGCAATTCGTGGGGGAAAACCCAGCTAATTATTCATCCCATTCCTTGCTGATTGGGGTTGCCTCACAGTGGGCAGCAGCGAGAGAAATGGTGAATGATACTTTGAAAAAAGGACGCTGGCGGTCTGCCAGTTATAAGAGATACATTTGAGCACTGAAGTAAGAAATTGAAAGCAGTGCTCCTGTTTTTAATCTACAGATCTGAGAGGGGCAAGAAATGGTAAGGAGGGAGGGCAGGGGAGGGGATACTAAGGTGATGACACTGAGAGCATGTGTAAAATAATTAATTTTGCTTGAACCGCTTAGGTAGAGGGAGGATCACGGAAGTCTGGATCTGCAGCCATTCCTATATTTATTGGTCTGGAAAGAAAGCAGAGAAGAAGGCTGGGGGAAAGCAGCTGTACCAAGATGTGAAACAGTGTAGGTTGGTCTGGCATGGCATATGGGGGATGAGATGGGCACAACTGCTTCCCACCTAGAAGGAACTCAAGGGATGGCACCCCAGTCCAGACCTAATTATTATACATCTAGGGGGCAATGACCTTGCAGGCAAGTCATGGGTAGACACATACTTACAGATAAAAAAGGATCAAGGATCAATACAACAGTGGTTTCCTTAGGTATGCCTTGCCTGGTCAGATATGTTACCAAGGAGGGTGTGGAGGCAGGAGCACAGCCATAGAGTGGTGGAGAGGGCCAGGAGAAAGATGAATAGAAGGATTGGGACATTGGTAAGGCAGATGGGAGGACAGGTGATACCACGGGGGGGGTAGAAGAATGGGTAGAAGACTTCTACAGGTCAGATGGTGTACACCTGTTGGACCTAGCCTTAGACATGTTCAATACAGAAACAATGGGCTTTATAGAAGCATGGAGGAAACATGCAAAAATGGGAAATAAATAAAAAAAAGGAGAGAAGGAGTAAAAAGGATCTTCCCTGAGGTAAGGGATAATAATACCCTAACTATGGAAGTAGCCTTAGCTGGCGTAAGCTGGAGACTGGCTAGTGGGGAAAAAAGGGAGGAGGGGGAAGAAAGGAATAACACAAGAAGAGGAAGAAGATGAAGGGGAAAGCGGTCTCGGTTTTCACCATTACCTAATGGAAAAGGAGAAGAAGAAGGCACCTAGGTTTTCACCTGGGGGAGAAAAGAAGAAGAAGGAGGGATAATCAGAGATTGAAATATGGATGGAAATAAATGAAATTCTGAAAATATGATAATAAGAAATGAGAAATGGAATATGGAATTATGAAGTATAAATAAATTAATTGCCAATCTGAGCACAACAACAAACAATGGTCTCTGTCTTTTTGTGAGGGGAAAGGGGGGAATCTGGGACAATGTAGTTTGCCCTTCAAGGGGCAGACCAGGTTGTCCTGGTGCACCCCTTCCCTCCTTCATAGGATGGTTGTGCTCAGGAGGGGAAGGAGGGAGGAAGTAAGGGGAGGGGCTAAGGGTCAGAACAATGGGCAGATAACAGGAAGGGGAGGGGCGAATGGAGGTACATAAGGGACAGCACAAGGGGGCCTCAGCCACTTTTTGCTGGAGTTTTGATCCCTTCCACCCTACTAGGCAGAACAAGAGGGGAAGACAGTCAGGATGGGACTGTATGGTGGGTCTGTCAAAGGTAGATGACAGGCATGTCCAGTTGGACAGTTTGGACTGCCAAAGGTGGATGGCAGATGATAATATGGATATGGACTGCCAAAGGTGGATGGCAGGAGAAAAAAGGGGGAAAAAGGGGGGAGGAGGGGGGAAGAAAAAAGGAATAACACAAGAAGAGGAAGAAGATGAAGGAGAAAGCGGTCTTGGTTTTCACCATTACCTAACAGAAAAGAAGAAGAAGAAGAAGGCACCCAGGTTTTCACCTGGGGGAGAAAAGAGGAGGAAGGAGGGATAATCAGAGATTGGATGGAAATAAATGAAATTCTGACAATATGATAATAAGAAATGAGAAATGGAATTATGAAGTATAAATAAATTAATTGCCAATCCGAGCACAACAACAAACAATGGTCTCTGTCTTTTTTTGAGGGAAAAGGGGGGAATCCGGGACAATGTATTTCAATGGTATTTTCAACTTTAGTGCATAACTTTGCCATTTTTGCATATTTTGACACCAAATTGTCAACATACCCTTTTTGAGACCCCCCCCCATGAACAATGTGCGTACCATTTCTCAAATCTTGCCTGAAAGGTGATTTCGTGGTCAGTTGGCAAAATCCAATTTTGGGTGGGATTTCAAAATTTACACCATACCTGTTCATAAGGTAGGGTCATAAGAAGGGTATGTTGAACATTTGGGGTCAAAATATACTAAAATGGCCAAGCTGTGTGCATCGGTTTACATTTCACTAAGATCGCTCACAACTTTAATTTCCAATATTTTAATCTCAAATTATCAGCATAGCCATTTCTTTATATCACCTTATGAATGTGACAGCAGTCATTGCTCAAATCATGGGCAAACTGTCTTTTCATGCTTCTGCAGTGGAATTACACTGTGGTGGCACAGAATTACATTTTGGTGAGGATTTGAAATTTGTTACTATTGGGTTGATGAGGTGGAGTAATAGAATGGCTGTGTTGACAATTTGGTTGCTTTTATTCTGCAAATGGAAGCACAGATAATATGTAAATCTTGTACGACAGTTTTCAAGATGGTATAAAGAAACACTTCCCTCGAGTGCAGTGAGAAATGCAGTTGTTGTGAGAATACGTTGGCACAACAAATAGTTTATTTGCCTGTAAAGAAGCATGCAATTGTGGTTTGAAAACTGAAATCTACATTGTATGATCATAAATGTTTGTGAATTTTAGTAAATTATGGAGAGAAGTACCTTAAAGGGCTTTTTGACAGAGATGCTGCCATTCCTTGAAGAAGACTCCTTTCCAAGGGACAATGACATGTTGAACACAACATTCTCTTAAAAGTATTTGCTGTTAAGCAGGAGTATCAACTTAAATCAATAGTTCTATTGTCCTCTTAAAAAAGTCTTCTTTTAAAACAATCACATGCAAGAAAGTTTTCTTTTAAACACTTTTTAAATATATGATATATAATAAATAAAATAAATATTGACTCAGAAGGGTACCCCACTTTTGGCAGTCTGACACGCACAGGCACAAAATAAAAAGGATTTATTTTGTGGTGATTGGTTATACAGACATAAAATAAAAAGGATTTCCATGCTAGCGATTGGTTATCCAGAGCTTTACTTGCCTTTTCATAACAACACAGTAGATTTTTAAACACATGACCTCCCTATCCTGGAACCATGTTGATTCGGGTCTACTGAGTTTGTGTTAGATAAGTGCAAATGAGTTTTGTTCCTAATTATTGATTCCAATTCCTTGCCTAGAACTGACATGAGACTGATAGGATGGTAGTTTTCCATATAATGCTTGGGTCCTTTTCTGTATATAGTAACAACATCTGAAGGTCCCTAATCTTCTGGAACTTGTCCTTGGTTAACTGATTTTTCGAACAGTATTTTTAGCAGTACTGTAATACTGTTGGCCATGATTTGAAGCATATCTGTGGATATTTTAGCTGGTCCCAGAAACAGTATTTTTTTAAGCTGTTAATTTTTACTATTATTTTGGATTTGTGTATTTAAATATACGCACTGTTGTGATTTGTGACATTATTATATTGTCTTACAGATTTCAAGAACACTGAACAGAAATCGTTGTAATTTTCAGTGGATCACTATTTTATTATTCACTGAGATGGGCTGTGTTGTTGTGTTTGTATTCTGTACAGAATTTATATATACATCCCCCCAAAAAACATAACAGCTGTTTACTGTTTTGTCTTGAGGCAGTTTTTGCTAATCTGAGTTCTGTTTTTTTGAATCCCTCTGTTTTCTTTTTACAGTTTTTGAGTGCTATCATATATGTATCCAAACTTTCATCTGTTTTTGTTTTTATGTTTTGCATATGTTTTTTTTTTCTTAATTGGGGACTTTATACCCTTATTAAGCCACTTTGGTCTAATTCCCTGATGATCATGTTCTTTAATTTGTTTAATGTCTTGCTACTGATTTTAATAATGGTGTCTTTAATGATAAAGCACTTATTTTCCACAGATTTATTTTTAATTTAGTGCACCTATCAATATTGTTCAAGTCTTCCCTTATCCTTAAAACATCCACCATATCATGTACAGTAGGTGTATTTCAGTATTAACTGGCAATGTTATTTTGATATCATTGGTTTTAAATGCAGCTCTGTTATGATCACTATCCCCAAGTGACAGAAAAATGTCACATTTGTCTATGTTTACACCTTCCATGCACAGAACTATAACTAGTAACTTTTGTCCATGTGTATTACTTTTTCCTACTTTTCTAAGATTAAGGCAGGCACATGTTTTCATAAAGTCATTGCCTACGCTATTGTGTGCTGTATATGTGTCTCAATTTATATTTTCAAGATTTAAATCACCTGAAAAGATGATTTACCCATTGTCCTATTTTGCATGTAATTCTTCAATTTTATTTTTTTTTTTAGTTTAGCCAGGAGTACCACACTAAGCTGAAAGCTTTTTTACAGGTGCGACCTGGGAGCACAGGGAAGTTACAGTAAGTGACTTGCTCAGGGTCACACGGTATGTAAGTGGAAGCTGTTGGATTCAAACCCAGGTCTGGTCTGCTGGATGTCACCAGATTTGCAGCTCAGAGCCTTAAACCACTGTACTATACTGCCTCCCTAAAGACACTTAGTTTAATTTAGACACTGTCCCCTGTAATATATGGTGGTCTGTAACAAACTCCTAAGAGTTATACCATAATTTAGTAAACGGTAACTTTTTATGTTCATCTCCAAGTATTGGCCTTGCCTCTAAAATTCTTTATTTATCATTCAAACTTCTTGAGCTGAATAATAAACAGTTCAGTCTGCAATAGGGGCATATGTAGCAGGTCCAGGGAAGTGATGCTGTTCCTCTACCAGTCCTTGGTGAGGCCTCACCTGGAGTAATGTGTCCAGTATTGGAAGCCTCACCTTAAAAAGAATATTGATAGGTTGGAGATGGTCCAGAGAAGGTCAACAAAAATGATACATGGTCTTAAGGGAGTCACCTATGAGGAGAGGCTAAAGGCTTTGAACATGAACTCACTGTAAACTAGGAGGGAAGGGAAGTATATGATCAAAACCTTCAAGTTCCTTTGAGGCATAAACAAAGTGCTTTCCCCCAGGATTACCAGTTCTACAACATGGAGGTATGAGTAGAAATTAATAGGTGGGAAATTCAGGAGGGATGTCAAAAAGTATTACTTCTCAGAGAGGGTGGTGGAGCTGTGGAATAGACTGCCACCTGAAGTGGTGGCTGCAAAGTTAGTGTCAAGTGTTAAGCACAAAAACATTGACAAGGCTTGGGCACGACCACACAGCATTAGAGAAAGCTATGCTGGACATCTCGGGGGACAGGACCCTGGTGTAACAACAGGTCCCTAGAAACCATAATTGGGCAGACTCGATGGACCTTAGGTCCCCTTCTGCCATCATTTTCTCTGTTTCTATGTTTCTGTATTTGTAATCTGCGTACCCATGTTGTTAAGTTCATAGTAAATTTCCTTCTTGTGGTCATGCCCCACGTTGTTAATGGCAACATGCAAGGTGACTATAATGTTCATATCCCTGTTTTGCATCAGCTTCAAAAGCTGTATATATATATACAGTATATATATATATATATATATATATATATATATATATATATATATATATATATATATATATATTATGGTAGCATGGTAGTGCTACCATAGTTTGAGTTGAGGAGCCATTTACATGTTAAACCCCAAATTTTGCACCTTAATAACCTTGCAACCATTTGACAGATTTGCCTGAAATTTAGAATACACAATCAAGACCCATACACCTTGGGATCTGCCAAGTTTTGTACCAGTCGGATACACAGCTGCAGAGTTATTAAGCGTTATCTGTGAGTGCATTTACGCTTTTTCTGGAATTCTACGGTCGTGCCTACAGGTCGCACGGTTTACGCAACCAGCCTGAAATCTTCAGGGAACGTGCGACCAGGGTCCCCGATGTACCTTTCGAAGATTTCGTGAAAAAATATTAAACGGTTCAAAAGTTATTCAAAAAACAATTTTTCATTATAAATCAATGGGAAAAGTTAACAAAAAGTTCAACACTTTCACAAATGCATTTTTACTTTCGCAAATGGCCCTCTTACTTTCGCAAATCCGCCATTTTGATTTCAGTTAGTGATCAGAAAAATGCTTGGCATTTAAAATTGAGACCCTCTAGCAACCTAATTATTTTTGTATTCACCTAGTCGGAGCCTGAGGATGCTAGCCATGTCTTTATTTTGGGGTAAAACACCCCAGAAATATGTTTTTCAAATTTCTGGAAAAAGTACTTTTGCAAAGTACTTTCATGCTCACGAAAGTGTCACAAATTTTTGCGAAAGCTTTCACAAATTGCGACAGTACTTTTCTAGGCTGTGGGGAAATGACAGCAATTCTTTGGCACCCCGCTGCAAAAGAACTGTTTGGAGTTTTGGGCTGAAATTTGGAGGGAACGCAGCTGACATCTCACAGATGTGCCTTTCATTGTAATCTTGCATGGGGATTATTACATAAATTGGCTTGCCCCTGATCCTGGAGGCCTCAAGAACTCCATCTCCTCTGTTCACCTCACACAACTAGTTGACTCACCCACCAGGCACAATTACAGAACTGGTACCAGATTCTAGATTGACTGGATTTTGTCCAGCCACCCCATCCAAATCTCCAAAATTGTCATCCTTCCGTATTCCCTCAGTGATCACTCTCCTGTTACCCGTGTGTGGTCCAACAAATTCCGCAAACCTCCACCATCAGTCATCTCCAGTAGAATCCTCCATCATGGAAACCTGAATCTCCTTAAATCTCATCTCGTGAACCTTGACTGGACTCCAATCTTCAAGGATAATGATGTCAATACAGCCTTGGACTCCGTCATCTCCATTTTCAACAAAGCCTGCGATACCTACGCCCCCTACTGAAAGTGTAAAGTGAAGTCTCTCTGCAACCCCTGGCTTACCGCTGACCTAATAGCCTGGCTAAAATCAAGAGACCGCCTCTGGCTCCTGGCCTGGGAATCTGGATCTCCAATAGCAACCCAGAATTACAAGTGTTTGCAGAATGACTGCACTAAGGCCATTAAACTACACAAAAGCAACTATCACAGGGAAGTCCTCACTAACACTTGGGGTAATGGTGGAGCTTTCTGGAACAACATCAAGGAAGTGACCGGTAAACCTCCAAAAACCTCCCCAACTATGCTTAACGTCGATGGTACTATCACTCTTGACCCAGCAACTATCATCAATACCTTCAATACCACTTTCACTAACCTCAGCTCCATTCTCCCACCTGACTTCTTCACTGAACCCGACACTTCCCATGCTCCCCACCCTACTCAACACCCACTCTTCTATTTCAAATCAATCAAGCAGCATAACGCTCGTAAGTATATCTGCAAGGCCATTGCCAACACAAGGTTTAGTGGGAACTCACTGGACCTCAAACTACTGCCCCTCACACTTGACAAAGTCATCAGACCCCTAACCAAGATCCTTAACCTCTCCCTCTGCCTTGGACAGTTGCCTGACCTATGGAAATCTGGCATAGTCACCCCTGTACATAAGAACGGAGACAAGAAGCACCATGGAATCTACTGACCAATCTCCATACTACCCCCCCCCCAAAGGCACTCAAACATATTTTTGCCGACCAACTCATCGGCTTTCTGGACAACCACAACATCCTGTGTCATCAGCAACATGGCTTTAGGAAAGGACACAACACCACATCTGCCCTTTTGGAATTCCCCACAGCAATCCACAATTCCCTAGACAAAGGCCGCCTTACCGGGGTGGTCTTCATCGATTTAACAAAGGCTTTTGATACCATCCACCACAACCTGCTTCTAAACTAACTCTCAGCTGCAGGGCTCTCCCCTGACTCTACTGCCTGGTTTCAAAGCTACCTGTTCAACAGATTGCAATGGGTGAAGATAGCAGGCACTCTCTACAGTGCCTTGCCAGTCCATTCAGGAGTCCCCCAGGGCTCCATACTGGGACTGCTTCTCTTTTTACTCTTTTTGAACAACCTCCCTAAATCATGCCCTGAACGTATTATCCTCTACACAGATGACCCCATAATTCTCTCCTCCCATAAGGACGTACACTTCCTGTAAAAAAAAACTCCAACTTGGATTCTCATCAGTGGGAAAAATGGTTCTGTTCACAGAGACTTATTCTCAACTATAAAAAAAAAACAAGACTGTGCTTTTCCATAACTCCCACAGCAAACATGGAACACTCCCCTGAACATTTCAAACCTACAAGGCTCAACCCTCGAACAGGTTACAACCTTCAAATACTTAGGGATCACCTTAGACAGTAACCTGTCCTACGTATCCCACATTGACAATGTCACTAAGGCTGCCAACATGCATCTTGGGGATGGCTCAGGGGTAGTGTGAGGAAATTTTTTTTCACAGAGAGAGTGGTGGATGCATGAAACTGCCTTCCTGGGGAGGTTGTTGGGTCTAAAACAGTGGGGGAATTCAAACATGCATGGGACCAACCTAACTCCTGCTGCCTTGGGCCTTGCCGTGCAAAGCTCAGTTCTCTCCATCATTGATTGTGGCCTCATCATTTATGCCATGGCAACCTATACCAGCCCTCAGACGTATCTCCACCTTGCTCAACAAAGCATGCCATTTACTCACTGGGTCCCACCGCACAACCCACACCTGTGATCACTGCACTCAATCTGGGTGGCTGCAACTCTTTAATCACATAAAATATCAAACATGCACCACGGCTAAGAAAATCACCATGGGCTTAAGCACCCCCTGCAGTTCTATCTCTCCTCAGCCCTAGTAGTAACCACTGTCACACAAGATGCTCAGAATCTCATCTCCTGATTGTCCCACTCTGCAGAACCTCCATGGGCCAGCACCCTTTTTCCTATCGGGCTACTTGTTGGTGGAATAGCCTTAACATTGAAATCTCCTCCACTTGCACGCTTGGTTAATTCAAAACAAGGCTCCATCTCCACCTCTCTGCCACCAGCACCTGCGATTGTTATACCTAGCCGGACCCTCCTCAGCTCAGTCCAGCATCCCTAGCTGCAGTGCCCTCTCTAAGCACCTCCCCCTCTTTACACTCCCTCCCTCTCACATTCTCCCACATCTCTTCCCACACCTATGTTCTACTTGACAACTGCCTCTGGCAGGTTATTCTTGTACTACAATGTAACTGTATCTTAATTCTGTTTTAATCTGTTCTAAAACTGCTCTTGCCTTGCTTGAATATTTGCATATTGTATTTTGCTCCACTGTGTACCACTGTATTGTCCTGTCCCTGATGTGGAACCATTGTAAAAGAGCCTTGGCTCAAAGGTACTTGTAATCCTAGACTTAAATAAATAAATAAATAAATAAATAAATAAATAAATAAATAAATAAATAAATAAATAAAATTAGACAAATTACTGAACTCAGTCTGCAGATTATTACCATTTTCACTTGTGTCCATCACCTGACTTATCTTTATATTGTCAGAAAATTTTGTGACACATGCACTGATTTTAGAATACATTTTGCTGATGAAAACATGAAAGAGGATCGGACCTAGCACTGACCCCTGGGGCACCCCACTGTTCATACTTCTGGCTTATGATGCAAAACCATTTACTTTCACCAACTGTTTCCTTTCTGTAAGCTGACTCTTTTTGCATCTGATTACACTGTTTTGTAAACCCAGCTCTAGTAATCTGGTCATCAATTCCTTGTGTCGTACCTAGTTTAATGCCTTACTCAGGTCCATATATATATAGGGCTGGATATTCAAACTGTGCCATTCTGTGGCGCAAGCCCTTGTGCTGCTCAAAAAAGTTGCTCTGGGGTGTGGCCGGGTGATATTCAACGGAGTCGTGCTATTGAGCAACTCCTTTGAATATCGCCCCCCGGCCACAGCCACTGTGCATGGTGCAGTGGAACTTGCACCACCGCAAGTGGTGAGAGAGGAGCATTCAAGATGCGGTGGCACAAGTTCCATTGTGCCATGTGCAAATTTTTGATATTCAAAAGGTGACATGCAAATGGGGCCATAATTCATGCATGGCACAGGGGGGGCCATTTGCATCTACTTATGGCCCCATTTGCATGCCATTAGCATGTAGGTGTGCTGATCCCCGATGACTTGAACCTGGCACCATGCCAGGCAGCAGCCGTCGGGGACCGGCCCCTGCATGTCCATCGCGGGCATAAGTCAACCCCACAAAGAGCAATATCCCTGGTGGTCAGTGGACCATGAACCTGATCAGCGGCATTAAAGTCAGCCCTCCAAGGTCCAATTACCCTGGTGATCAATGGCCCCCACCCACCCACCCATGGGCCCCACCACCCCGCTCCCCTGTCAGCCAGCGGAGCCAGACCCAGCCACCTGCTGCCCCCGCCTGTGACTGACTGCCGGTGAGGGCTGCCAGCCCATTGGTTCAGTGCAAGGCCAATGGGCGTGCACTTCTCCTCTAAAGGCAGTCAGATGTGTGAATGTTCATTCATTCACGTATCTGGTACCGCTCAGTATGGGCTGCACGGTATTTACTCTGAACCAATTGGCGTGCTGTGGTAACCGGGTCGATCGTGACGGCGAGGCGGCAGGCTGGTGATGTGCCACCCGCCGACTGGCGGTGGAAGCGAGGGTGAGGTGAGCTCCATGGTGAGTGTGAGGAAACTACTGAATCATGGGTAGTGTGGACCTTGAAGGTTGACTCATGCCCGTGATTGAGCTTCGCGATCCACTGGACAACGAGATATTACTCTTTGAAGTGTGTGAACTCCATTCTGGCCACGATTGGGCCAGTGGGGAGGGGGGATTTCACATTATGCCCGCGATCAGGCCAGTGGGGAGGTTTCATTCATGTTATGCCCGTGATCGGGCCAGTCAGGGGGGCACAGGGAACAAGTGGAGGGCCACCCACAGGTGGCAGCTGCTGTGTTGCGCCCTGCAATGCGGCAGCTCACCTGTGGGTGGCCCTCGACTTAATCCTTTTTTTGGGGGGCTCAAAGTTGTGCTGGCGCAGGTAGGGGGTTGCGCCTGCACAACTCTGCACAGCCCGGCTGAATATCGGGCTGTGCAGTTTATGCATGGTTCCTCACCCTTTGGTTGAGCATGCCTTCATTAGCATTGCACTGTTGCTCAGCATGACTTTGGGGGATGCAACTGCCTCCTGCTGAATATCGCAGAATGGCACAATTTCGGACTTACGCAGGCGCAACCCTATTGCGCATGGTGCAACCCTTTTGAATATCCAACCCTAAATGTACACTACATGTACCACCACTAATTCTCTGTTAATCAATTTGAAGAGCCCTATAGAGTTTATCAAGCATGATCTATTGTACCTGAAACCATGCTGAGTGAGATCCATCCTGCCTGATGACAGGCTAGTGTTGATTTACTTTTTGCTGTAGGTTTCCAAAATGTTCCCCACTACACTCATCACGGTTACTTGTCTGTAGTTACCTAACTCTTCCTTACTGCATTTTTTGTTGATGGGGATGGCTGCTGCCTCTTTCCAGTTATAAGTGACTTCACCTGCAAGTATGGACTGTTTGAATAAATTGTATAAAAGTTGAGCTATCTCACTGGTGATATCTTTTAGGATCTTGGGCTGTAACCCATTAGAACCAGGGTCTTAGTATATTTTAAACCCATTAAGCTTAATCTCCTGATTTTTGACTATGAAATCTAACGTTGTATTCCCCCAACACCATATGGATCTCAACCACATGAATGTCTCGTTCTCTGTTAAATAACAAGATGAAAAAAGCATTAACTGCTTTGGCAATTTCTTTCTCATTGTCAGTCTTATTGTTCTGCACTTTAGGTGGTCCAACATTCCTGTCTCCTTGGTTATTATTGCATACATATTTAAGGAATACCTTGTAATTATTGCCACTTTGCAGCTATATTAAATTTCATGTTCCTTTTTGTTTTTCTTAGTAGCATTTTACATGTTTTCTGGGTCCTTGTGTATCTTATGCAGTCCTTATCTGGTAAGGCCTTTTTCCATTGACAATATGCCAGTTTCTTAAGATTCAATTGCCTATTTATTTTGCTGTTTAACTAGCTTGGATTTCTACACCCTTGTTTTTGCATTTATTAATTAGAGATATATGCTCATCTGATGAATCATTGATCTTGTTTTTAAATATAGTCCATTACACATTCACAGTGGCCATTGTATATTCTGCCTTCCAAATCCACCTTGGTAGTTCAGGTCTTATTTCCCCAAACTCAGACCTGTTGAAATTGCAGCACAGTGTGCTTCACAATAAACACAACCATGGAGACAAGCCATACAATGACAAGGATACTGGACTTTAGAAGGACTGACTTTGGCATAATGGGTGAATACCTGATGAATGCATTAGCAAATGGCCACAAAGGAGGGGTGGAAGAACAATGGAGAAAAATCAAAACTGCCATCATGGAGGCAACAAGCCTTTGTGTGAAACAAATAAAAAAAACAAAGCGGAATAAAAAACACTATGGTTCTCAAAACAGATGTCAGGGAAGGTTAAGGAGAAAAAGGCTGCATTCAAAAAGAATAAGGAATCACAGAAGGAGCACGACAGGGAACTGTATCAATTAAAGCAGAAAGAAGTGGGGAAGACAGTCAGAAAAGCAAAGGCCCAAACTGAGGAAAAGATAGCTAACTCAGTTAAGAAGGGGGATAAAACCTTTTATAGGTACATTAGGGAGCATAGAAAGGTTAAGGGAGGGATAGTGAAGATTAATAAAGGACAGGGGAAACATAGAAACATAAAAACATAGAATTTGACGACAGATAAGGACTGCTTGGCCCACCCAGTCTGCCCATTTCCCTACCTACTGGATAAGCTGCAGATCCTAGTTAACCAGCATCCTACTTCTTCTTACCCCCACCCCCTAGAATGGCCTTATGACTGTCCCATGCAGGCTTGAATTACACCACTGTTTTTGACTCCACAACCTCCTCCGGAAGGCCGTTCCATGCATCCACAACCCTCTCTGTGAAAAAATACTTCCTTAAATTACCTCTGAGCCGTCCCCCCTCTATCTTCAAATTGTGCCCCTTTGTTCTTGCACACCTCTTTTTTTGAAAGATGCTACCCTCTTGGACTTTGTTGATTCCCTTGAGGTACTTGAACATTTCTATCATGTCCCCCCTCTCTCTCCTTTCCTTGAGGCTATACATATTAAGCTCCTTAAGTCTCTCTTAATATGTCTTCCAGTGCAGATCCTGCACCATTTTAGTTGCCCTCCTCTGGACAGCTTCCATCCTGTCTATGTCTTTGCGGAGACTGGGTCTCCAGAACTGCACACAGTACTCCAGATGGGGTCTCACCAGCTGTCTGTACAGAGGGATAATAACTTTCTGTTTTCTACTGGTGATGCCTCTCGCTGTACATCCCAGTATCCCCCCAGCCCTCCTTGCTGCCGTCTCACATTGCTTGCCCACCTTTAGGTCATCTGATATGACTACCCACAGGTCCCTTTCCATTTTTGTTGTTAGTATCTCACCCCCCATTGTGTACTCTTCCCCTGGGTTTTTGTTTCCCAGGTGCATTACCCTGCACTTCTTAGCATTGAATCTAAGCTGCCATACATTTGACCATTCCTCTAACCTTGCCAAGTCCCTTCTCATCCTTTCCACCCCACCCTGTGCATCAACTCTGTTGCAGATCTTTGTGTCATCTGCAAAGAGACATACTTTTCCTTCCAGTCCCTCTGCAATGTCGCTTATAAAGAAATTGAAGAGGACCGGTCCTAATACTGAACCCTGCGGTGCCCACTGAAACCCCCTTTCTTCTGAATGGACTCCATTTACTATTACTCTCTGTGTCCTATTCTGCAGCCAATTCTTTACCCAGGCTGTCATCTTGGGACCCACTCCCAGGCTGGCTAACTTATATTAATCTTTGTGTGGGACTGTGTCAAATGCCTTGCTAAAGTCTAGGTAGGCTATGTCCACAGCCCCTCCTGATCTACTACTTTGGTCACCCAGTCAAAGAAATCTATCAGATTCATCTGGCATGACCTTCCCACTGTGAATCCATGCTGCCTAGGGTCCTGTGCCCTCTGGCCTCTAGATACTCGACAATTCTTTCCTTCAGAGTGATTCCATCATTTTCCCTATCACTGAGGTTAAACTAACAGGTCTGTAGCTTCCTGCTTCTGCCTTGCTCCCACTTTTGTGAAGGGAATCATATCTGCCCTCCTCCAGTCCTTGGGTACCACCCATCCGCCCATGATTTGTTAAAGAGGGTAGTCAGTGGTGTCACTAGTTCTACCCTTAGTTCTTTTAGAATTATGGGATAAATCCCATCAGGCCCATTGCTTTGTCCACCTTCAGTTTTAAGAGTTCTTTCAGAACCCTTTCTTCTGTAAATGGGCTGGTATCAACTTCTATATCCAGAGTGTTTCTACTGTTTGTTTAGGTACCTCCCCTCTTCATTTGTAAATACTGAGCAACAATATTTGTTTAGTATCTCTGCCTTTTCACAGTCTCCCTCTGCCCACCCTCCCTCCCTTTATTAAACCTCACTATCCTCTCTTGGTCTTCCTTCACTCCCTGATGTACCTATAAAGGTTTTATCCCCTTCTTAACTGAGTTGGCTATCTTTTCCTCGGTTTGGGCCTTTGCTGTTCTGACTGGCTTCTCAGACTCCTTTTGCTTTAACTGATACAGTTCTCTGTCCTGCTTCTTCTGCGATTCCTTGTACTTCCTGAATGCTTTCTTTTTCTCTTGAACCTTCACTGCCACTTCCTTTGAGAACCATAGTGGTTTCTTACATCATTTTGTTTTGTTTATTTGCTTCACACAAGGCTCGTTACCTCTGTGATGGCAGTTTTATTATTCCCCATTGTTCCACTCCTCCTTCCTGCCCATTTGCAGGTGCATTCTTTAGGCACTCACCCATTTTGGAAAAGTCAGCCCTCCTAAAGTCCAGTACTTTTGCCTTGGTATGGCTTGATTCTATTGCTGTGTTTATTGTGAACCATACTGTTCGATGGTCGCTAGTTCCCAGATGGCTACCCACTTCTACATCTGTGATCCTCTCTCCATCTCCATTTGAGAGAACCAGGTCTAAGATTGCTCCCTCTTGAGTGGGCTCCAATACTAGTTGTCTAAGGCATGCCCCCTGTAGGGCATCTAGAATAACCCCACTCTTCAAAGAGGCTGCTGAAACTGCACTCCAGTTAACATCAGGCATATTCAGATCACCCATCAGCAATATCTCCCCTTTTTCTGCCATTCTAAGTATACTTTCTATCATTTCCTTGTCCATTTCCTCCCCCTGAGAAGGGGGTCTGTATACACCCCCTGTGCAGATTGTGGTGCTATTGCCTGTCTCCAAATTTACCCACAGTGCTTCTTCTCCTCCCTGTTTACCTTTTTGTTCTGTTGCTTTTATTCCTTCCCTTATGTAAAGAGCTACTTCTCCTCCTCTTTTACCCTGGGCAGAGGGAGACAGTGTAAAGGCAGAGATACTGAATGAATACTTTTGCTCAGTATTCACAAAAGAAGAAGAGGGGGAGTTATCTAAATCAAACAATAGAAGCACTCTGGGTAGTGGGGTTGACGCCAGTCCATTTACAGAAGAGTCCTGAAAGAACTCCTAAACCTCAAGGTTGACAAAGCAATGGGGCTCAACGGGATTTACCCTAGAATCCTAAAAGAACTGAGGGAGGACCTAGTGACACCACCGACCACACTTTTTAACAAATCATGGGAGGAAGGGGTGGTACCTGAGGACTGGAGGAGGGCAGATGTGATTCCCCTTCACAGAAGTGGGAGCAAGGCAGAAGCAGGAAACTACAGACCTGTTAGTTTGACCTCAGTGATGGAGAAAATGATGGAATCACTTCTGAAAGAAAGAATTGTTGAGTACCTAGAGGCCAGTGGGGCAGAGGACCCAAAGCAGCATGGATTCACAGCAGAAAGGCCATGTCAGATGAATCTAATTGATTTCTTTGACTGGGTGGCCAAAGTAATAGACCAAGGAGGGGCTGTGGATATGGCCTACCTAGACTTTAGCAAGGCATTTGAAACAGTCCCACAAAAAAGATTAATAATCAAGTTAGCCATCCTGGGAGAGGGTCCCAGGGTGGTAGCCTGGGTAGCAAACTGGTTGTACAACAGAACACAGAAGGTAATAGTGAATGGAACACATTCTGAAGAAAGGGGGATTACTAGTGGAGTACCTCAGGGCTCAGTACTGGGTCCAGTCCTCTTTAACATCTTTATAGGTGACATTGCAGAGGGTCTGGAAGGAAAGGTATGCCTCTTTGCAGATGACAAAGATCTGTAATAGAGTTGATACACAAGGGGTAGAAAGGATGAGAAGGGACTTGGCAAGGTTGGAGGAATGGTCAGACATACGGCAACTTAGATTCAATTTAAAGAAGTGCAAAGTAATGCACCTATGAAATAAAAATCCAGAAGAGTACACAATAGCAGGGGAGGTACTAACAACAACAATAATGGAAAGGGACCTGGGAGTAGTCATATCAGATGACCTAAAGGTGGGTAAGCAATGTGAAAAGTCAGTAAGGAGAGCCAGGGGGATAGTGGGATGCATAGGGAGGGGCATCACAAGTAGAAAAAGGGAAATGGTTATCCCCCTGTACAGACAGTTGGTGAGACCCCATCTGGAGTACTGCATGCAGTTTTGGAGAACTCATCTATGCAAGGACATAGACAGGATGGAAGCAGTCCAGAGGAGGGCAACTAAAATGGTGCAGGGTCTACATCAGAAACCATATGAAGGGAGACTGAGAGAGAGCTTAATATGTATACCCTTGATGAAAAGGAGGGACAGGGGACATGATAGAAACTTTTAAGTACCTCAAGGAATCAACAAAGTCCAGGAGGTAGCATCTTTCAGAAAAGAGATGTGTAAGAACAAGGGGCACAATTTAAAGATAGCGGGGGACAGCTCAGGGTAATGTGGGAAATCTTTTTCATGGAGAGAGTGGTGGATGCATGGAACCGCCTTCCTGGAGAGGTTGTGGGGTCTAAAACTGTGGGGAATTCAAACATGCATGGGACAGACATAAGACAATTATAGTGGGGGGGTTGCAGGAAGTAGGCTGTTGGTTAACTAGAATCTGCAGCTTATCCAATAGGTAGAGAAATGGGCAGACTGGGTGGGCCAAGTGGTCCTTATCTGCCATCAACGTCTATGTTTCTATGTTTCTTAGCCACCCCCAATTTCAATCTATAGACATGTATTTATTTATTAAATTTGGTTGACTGGGGATGCCCACTGAGACTAAGGGCCTGACTCACAAAGCCCTAAGCGTGGCAAAAGGTGCCTGCGTCAAACAGACATGGCACAACCAGCACCTTGCACCACAAACTGCCCCATAGCTATTCATAAAGGCAGTCTGCAACAACTGCAGGCTGCCTGCCCCAAACAGGGCTTGTGCCACCCCTGCACCTAAAACTGGGCTGTGACTTGGCACAAGGGGGCGTGTGGCAGATGCAAGCTGCCACATCCTTGAATCAATTATTCATAGAGAACCCCCAGAGGGAGAATTTCCAAGTACCCTTAGACCATAAGGGTACTTAGAAAATGTCCCTTTGGGACGGTTCTGCAATAAGCAGCTAGTAAGTCACCTGTCGGGCCCCTGAGGTCACTGGTGACAACTACATACAACATCTTCCTGTTTAATATTGCGATCCCTTCCCCGGTGTTGCCCTATCAGTTATAGGAATCCCGGTTATTTGTAGAATTGCACCCCCTTCTTGATTCCCAATGCTGACCTTGCTGAAGTATGCCTCTCCCCAATTCCCGATGTCATCCCTGCAAATGCCCCCTCACTATTTCCTGATAACATCATTGCAGTAATACCCCATAGGACCCCCTTTCTCTGGTGATATAATGGCCCCCCACCCTAGTAGGTAGCGCCCACCACTCGTGCCCCCACCCATCCCGTAGAACAGCCTGCACCAGCTCAGCCATCCTCACATCTCCTCTGCTGGCACTGACTGAACTGTCATTTGCATGCTGTACTGTACAGTGTATGCAAGTACAGCACACAAATGACAGTTCAGTTAGGCCGGCAGGAGGTGGAGAGGAGGCCTGAGGAGTACCACGATCTCTATGGGAAGGGTGGGGAGTGGTGGTGAGCACTAACTACTGGGGTGGGCTGAGAGCGAGGGGCCACTAGATCACCAGGGAACGGAGGCCCTCTGCAGCAATAGTGCAATGTGGCACCAGTAAATGGGGTGGAGCACAGTTCTTTACATTTGCAAGGGCAGCATTGGGAAATGGGGTGGGGGCTTACATTTCATTTGCAAGGGTGGCATTGGGAATGAGGGAGGGGCATTTAATTATATTAGCAGTGATTATACAGGCAATGTTGGAGACCATGATGGGGCTGCAATGCCACCAACAGCAATGTGTCAGGTAGTGCCATGGCACATTGGGGGTGGCACTAGCCCAACAGGGACTAGAATGAAGCACAGCCATCCCATGGCTTGCGACACACACTGCTGGTGTACCATCTGTTTGGTGCATGGCCCCAGTTGCTGCAAGCCATGGGTCTCAGCCACCAGGACCCTGTCCATTCATTAATAGGGTTCAGGGTCCCTGCCACAGGGGCATCAGTGCAAGATGATTTCTCATCATGGCTTGTGCCCCTTTTCTGAACTAGGCCCCCCAAGAGCCCTTTTTCAGCAATGACCTGGAATTAACTGCATGTAACAGCACATCATGGTAAAAACAATACAGGATACAATAAGGGATAATTATTGAGGATAACAACAATAACAACATAGGGTCACATGATTTTATTTATTTGTTTATTTATTGAATACTTCTAAGAATACCTTTGGGCACAGGAGCTCATTTACAAAGGTTCTGCATGAAATACATAGTCACAAAACACATTACAAGTACAATAAGCAGTTCCAGAGGAAATGCAGTTGAGTCAGGCTCCATACACTTACTGTAAGATAGATCAATTACAGTACACAGAGTTTTGAAAATTCCATACAGATTGTTATATAAAAAGTTACAAGATACAGTATGTACAGAGAGAAACCAAATACAACAGTTTAACAATTACAATTGCAATGGACTGCAAGAGCAGTCTGCAAATATATCTTAAACTAATTATCTTGGGGAGATTCAACAGAGCGTCAGGCAGTTCATCTAAACAGTTAGCGGCCCTGACAGCAAATGACAAAAAGCCCTGGGAAGGGCTGAAGTGTTTTTTATTTTAATTAACTGGCCAGATGCTGAGTGATTCAACAGTAGTACAAAAGTTCAACTGAACTGAATCAAAGATAAAAGTGCCCAATTTTGGCACATTTACTGAATACAGATTTGGCATTGACTCATCCTTAATCCCCGTATGCGCTGAAAATGGCACTGACCCCCTCTCCCCTCTTTCTCTAGGACCGGAAACCACTTTAGGATACAGTTTGAGTGAAAGGCCCTGTATAACATCAAATTACTTTCTTTGAACCCCTCCACCTGCAGCTTAAAGGTACAGCACTTTAGAGAAGACAGAGCAGCTTGACGTCCTACTATGAAGTCAATGTTTTGCAAAATAATTATAGTACATACATTTTAAGGTTTTCCTAAGCAAACTTTTTTCTAGTCTGATCCACAAGGGAAATGCAAAAAAAGAATTAAGTGAATCCCTTTAAATAAAAATTAGAAGACCCTTAGTGTTTGTCCTGAATTATAGAAACTACATTGAAAAAAACATAGGACATCATGCATAGTCATAATTAAGTGGTGTAAAGTAGTCCAAACAACCACTTTATACCACTGTTCTAACTTGCACCCCTTAGTGCCACACACAAAGAGGGTGCAAGAATCCTCTGTGCTGCTGCAATGTGAAATGCACAGGGTATGGGATGAGGGGGACATTTAAATTAAGCATTGTACAATATACAGTTTATGGCCCTCAGATGCCTGCCTGCACACCACATCATCACTGCACCCTGTAGAGCATTAACCAACAGTTCTGCTGGTGCAGGTTTATGGTCATTCCATGATAACTTGATGTGTAATTGAGATCAGAGAAGGACCATTCATGATAACTGCCTTTATGAGGAAATGGGGTTGGATATGGGGGTCCCACTGGACACCACAAATTACATAAGTGCAGGGGAGCAGCTGGATGCCATTGGACTGACGATTAAAGAATGTCATCAATAAAAAAAAGTGCCCACCAGCAGAGGATTCCAGAGAGGAAAATAAGGATGGGGAGGTGGGGGGGAGATAACTGGGGTACCAGTGCCTTATGCCACATCCTCCAGTTAAGACATTGTGCCATGCAATTGCTGTAGTACCACTACCATACATCCATGGAGGTTGCAATTTGTGGGTGTGCAGAGGAAATCCCATTTGGGGCCTCAAACATCTGCATTGCAACTTAGCTGCAGGGTGACACTCATTGACTAGCAGCCTAAATCAGGGCTTTGTTTATGGAAGTATTCAGAAATGGCAGAAATGCACTCTGAAACTGCACTGTCCCTGCTTGTAACTGTGTGTCCTGGGTTTCCTTCTCTTTATTTTTGTTACAAACATGTTTTATAATGTGATTCAAAAATTCTAGATAGTGCATTAATGGGGGATAAAGCCTTCTCAGGAAAAGAAAGTACGGCACAGAGTGTAGAGGCCATTGATTATACAGCATGGCATCTTAGCAACCATGATTGTCCATTAAATTCCCAAATTGCATATTATCACACATTAAACACATTCTGGTCAGAGCCAATACAGATGCAAAATGATGGTATTGATACAGCCTTAAAAAGTGTCAGGCTGCTTCAGTCCTGAGGAAAGCTGAAGATTTCACTGGTGCATAAACAGAAGCAAAACAAAGGGGAGGTAATGCACTATAGAACGACTCCATCCAACTACAGAAGTGCAGGGCCTGGCACATTCACTCTTTATACATTCACTCTTTACACATTCACTGTTAACACATTCAGTACACATTCACTCTTCACACATTCAGAATACATTGATTCACTCTTCACACACTCAATCTTCATGCATTCACACTTTACACATTCACTCTTCACATATTCACTCTTGGCACATTCTCTCGCTCTAGCTCTCATGCTCTTTCTAATTTTGACCTCAAGTTTTCACCAGTGATTTTATAACTACTCTTATAAAAATTACATATAACATTTATATTATGTTGGCTTAAATGTCATTTTGCACCACAAGTGTAAAAAGACATCTTGTCCAGAATTTTAAAAAAATGACACAGGTCACGTTTATGTGGAGGTGTGGAAAAATGCGTATGGTGAAAGTCTGGATTAAAATATAGAAAATTAGAAAAGTTATGAGTGAATGTTAAAATACTGCAATCTTCAGTCATAACCTGGACATTTTACTGTTTTTGTACACCAAATTTTCAGCATGGCATTCTTAATACTCCACCTCACGAACCCTGTAGGTGAACAGTTTCAAATTTGTGCCAAAATGTGCTTTCACGCCACCAAAATGTCATTCCATGTCACAGGTGTGAAAGCACATTTTGGCAATGATCTGAAAAATGACAGCTTTCATATTCTTGAGGTAGTATGAAAAAAGGGCTATGTTGAACATTTTGTGTCAAACTATTTAAAATTAGCAAAGTTATGAGCTAGCATAGAACAATTTCAATGTACACTCATAAGGTTGTCATTTTTACATGTTTCGACCCCAAATTTAACATAGCCTTCTTATGACCCCAGCACATGAACAAGGTGGTGAAAGTTGCTAAAACCCACCTGAAAGGTGATTTTGCCAAGTGAGCACCAAATCAGCCTTCAGACCTGATTTGCCTAATTCCACCATCATTGATAATGAAGTGGGGTCCCAAAGAGGTCATGTTGAAAATTTGAGGTAGAAATATGCAAAAATGGCAAAGTTATACAACAAAGTTGAAAACCGCATCAAAATGCATTGAACTGCACTTACCTTAATTTCTTATATTGCAGTCTCCAGTTCCTTCTAGCAGCAAGTCATGTCTTCAACTATAGAGTGGCTCTTCACCAGGTGACTTGTTCAGGTGAGTGAGGGTGTATGGGGTTGTACTGGAGGTGTTGGGTAGTGAGTGCTGAGTGGGAGGTCAGGGTGGCAGGGGTCAGAGTGGTGAGGGACCATTTTCTTTTTTACAGGTTTAAAGACAAATAAAAACATTGAGGGATGGTTTTCGCTATTACAGCTCACAGGCTGGTGATCCGAGGTTGAGGGTGCCACTAGTCATTAGGGAATCATATAGGGGGATGAGGATCGTAGGGTGGGGGTGCCACTACACACCAGGGAAAATTACATAAATATGGAGATGGGATCAGAGGGTGGGGGATGCAGCTAGACATCAGGGAAACATGATACAAATATGGGGATGGCAATCAGAGGGTGACGGGTGCCACCAGACACCAGGGAAACATTATATAAATGCAGGGATGGCACTCAGAGGGTGGGAGTTCCACTTAACGCCAGGGAAACAGTACATATATGACAGGGATGATGATCAGAGAGTGGGAGGTTGGCGTGGCAGGGATCAGATCAGTGAGGGACTGTTTTATTTTTTACAGGTTTAAAGAGACAAAAACAGTGAGGGATGGTTTTCTTTATTACAGCTCACATTTATAAAATTAGTATGGGGACAGCGTTCTGAGAGAAAGGGGTTCGACTACATACCAGGGAAACATTAGATTAGATATAAAGAGGGATGATTATCAGAGGGTGGAGGGTGCCATCGGGGGGGGGGAGGGTGCCACTAAACACCAGAGAAACATTACTCATATAATGTGAAAGTGATCAGAGGGTGGGGAGGGCACCTAGCTCTAACTCAAAAGTGAACCAGAAGTGGGCACAAAGGAGGAAAATAGTGCACCCAGTGGGGGCACAACACTGTGGAGGGGAGGCAGCACTGTGGTGAATGGAGAGGACCACATGTGGTTCAACTGTACTGTGGAAAGACACATTCTAGATATCTGGTCACACACTTCCACAGTCCCTTCTCCCTACTATGTAATAGCACTACGTCAGCATAGCTCTGCTATGCAGCTGTAAAAATGGGGACTGGCCAACTCTACCTCCTTATTTGTCAAGACACGGTCACACAGGGATGCTTTATCCTATGAATTAGTCCCTGTAGTAGTCAATATAAACATTCCAGGTCCAAAAGGTGATATCATAATTCCAGATCAAAGTATAACTATCCCAGGTCACAATATAGCCATTACAAGTCAAAACAAATGTCAGTGAAACAATTCCAGGTCACATTATAACCTTTCCAGGATAAAAAGATCACTAAAGCCACTCACCAAGCAATGCAACTGAAACAACAAAAATATAAAAACTGCATAAAACACATCTGAAACAAACACATTTTACTATCTATACCCTTACTCCCCAAACACTTTTCTGAAACACTGCCTGAACACACTGACACACAACATACAGCGCCTAGCGTAAAGAACTGAAAACTGCAGGAGTTATGGTTTTAAAACAGCAAATAAACTCATCAACGTTATACCTGAGGCTTGTTTCATGCTGACTGAAACTGGAAGTAGTGATTCCATTACACGCTAAATAAACTTTGACTGACCCCTGGCTCTTAAGAGCTCTTAAGGCTATCAGACCATGCAACACCCATGTATTGTACTAATAGAAACTGACTTTGAAACATTCATTTATTATTAAAAACATTTTATGAGTGAGATAACACATTCCAGGCTGGGAATTATGGTTTATATTAGCTTACCTACTGGTGGCTGAAATCCCAAAAGCTGTAGGCCTCAGGATATAAACTCACTTTCAATGACTATTTTATTGAAGGAAGAATTACTTTTTGCAACAAAATTAGCAAACCACTATAAAAAGAAGCCCATAAAGTTCCTATAAATGAGGAGGTGTGTTCAAAGTTGGGAAACTTTGCTATGAACAGCACAATGCATAGTTTCCTCTCTTTGTGTAGTGTGCAGGGTCCCTTTGCATAGTTCTTTACTTAGAAAATTATCAACTTTACATGGTTGAACTATGCTTAGTGGCACTTCACCAGCAAAAGTGTTTATGAAGTGTCACTATGGCTTGTTTTGCCTGGCAAAGTAACATTTCCATGTTAAAACTACACAGAGTGTTTCTCTCTTTTTTAAACAAGATCATTTTAAAAAGAATAATCCTCACTATTTACTGTGAAATAGTGCACCTACCTCACTCCCATCACCCAGATCCTTTTATGAAGGTACCCCCTCCCTACTTCCTTGCGCCCTACCTCCCCCTCCCCCACAGTGAAGTTTTATTTAGAAATAGTTATTTATAAGGCACACAGACTGACCCTTCCCCCACCTGCATGGCATACCAGTATTAACACCCATCCACTTCCCTTACTTATGCGAGTCAAATAGACACAGCTATAACCCCACCTTAACCACCTTCTGTCATCCAACTTTCCTCCTCCCCACCAAGCCCCCAAAGTAATAAGTAATAAATGAAAGCATTTAAAAAAACACCATCCTGCACTAGAGCCAGCATGATTACTCTTCAGTGCCCTGCTTCAGAATGAAAGAATATTGGCATCCTCACCTACTGTAACGCCTGACTGGCTGCTTGTCAACCAATCAGGTGTTACTAAAGGATTGAATGTCATTTTAAGAGTAAGTATGCTCACTCTGGCACAAGATGGTTTGCCTTTTTTTTACAGGTTTTTGAATGTGGCTATTTGTCTGTGATGGGGTAGGAGAGCTGGGTGGATGTTAATACTGATGTGCTGCATGGATGAGGGCAGGGTCACACAATTTGTCTTATGAATAAGTACTTATAAACAAATCTTCATCTGGACTATAAGAATGAAGAATGGAGGTAAGGTGCCAGCAGGTAGGTAGCATGGGGGTAAACATGTTTCCCTTAGCACTAGTGATGCTCAGGAGGTAACGAAAAAGCTTTTGACCATTAATTCCTCCAAAGCAGCCACAGGGGTTGGTATTAGTAACAACACTGGCAATCTTCAGGCAATGGGATTATTGTTTAATTGACCTCTAACCTCAAGATACTTTCTAGCTCACTAAAAAAAATCCCAGATCATCTGATCCACAAAAATAACTCCAGTGATCCACTATGAAATTGTATGCCCATCTCATTATTATCAGGTGTGTCTGTGATCCTAGAGAAACTGGTCTCAACAAAGTTAATCACCTACATGGCAACTCACAATTTACTGAATGCATACCAGTCAGGCTTTTGCCAGCTTCACAGAAAAATAATTACTGCCACTGAAGTGAGTAAATGACCTGATGGTTGCAATGGATGGCTGGGGTTAGCTTTTTGGTGCTATATATTATACACCAACCAATCAGAAGCTTTTAGCACATTCAAGAAAAATATTATTTTAAATAAACTATCAAATCTTTGCTTTGACAGCAGTGTGGTTAGCTGGTTCAGCAGCTACCTCTCAGGCAGGTATAAATCTGAGGTCCTCAAAAGTACCAGTTTCAGACTGTTAACAGTGACTAAAAGTGCCCCACAGGGATCTTTTTTAGGCCCACTCCTTTTCTCAGTTGACATAAATGTCATAACTCTGCTTTACTACATGTAAACACCCACTCATTTGCCAATGATACAATCCTTTATTGTTGATGTGCTGTGCTGATTTAAGCATTGTCTAATCATACAACTGGGCTTTAATTTAATACAGCTGCACCTGCACAAAAAAGTGGACTCTAAATTTAGGTAAACCAGAAACTATGATTTTTGGCTCAGAGTCTTGTCTCTAAGCTCCAGGCTTAACCATAGTGACCACAAATGGGAAGACTAAATCATGTGAAAACATAATGATTGCTTGGTTGATTTACCGATTGATTGGATAAGTTCCTTACATAGTACACAGTTTGGACACAAAGCACCAGAGCTTTGTGTTACTGCACTCTTTTTGCACTAATAAACTAATATTCATTTTGCAGCACAACCTTTTTACACTGCCATTTTAACTGATTAACCACAATGCCACCAATCTGTGGATCATACTTGGAGTGTGTTAACCCTTCACAGTCCAACTCTGGGTTGAACCAGCCTCTGCTTTAAAGTGGCTGTTCAGCAGATGGGAGTTTAGGCATCATTTCAGTTTCAGCAGACAGCAAAGAACAAACTCATCTATATCACTACTAAAAACTAGCTACTGTATCACATGGGCTGTGTGATGCAGAAGAGCTGTCCTGTTCAAGAGTAGACTAATATAAACCTGGTAAGCAGCAGAGGTATCACATGATCAGATTTGTACCTTAATGAAATATCAGTCACTTCTACAAAGTTACTGTAGAATTTCTGCCAACACAAACAGTTTCTTTTTTCAAACAGTTTCATATACTGTACGATCATATCACTGACCACCAATACATGTTCCAACAGTTTGCTGTATACCCACAGCTTTGTCAAGGCTGTGGTCCTTGATTAGAAACAAATAATTTATTTACTTGTGTAAAAGAGTCAGTTTATTATCATTTTAATCAGTGTTCTATATCCTTGTTTCATTATTTTGACATACTATATGCAAACCACACTTATCAGCAAGAAGCAGCTATAGGATATATTTATTGGTAGCAGTGAAGTTGCCAATAAATGTATCCAATATCATTTTCTTGCTGGTAAGAGTGGCATGCTGTTGTTAAATGAATGTTACAAGGATACAGAATGCTGTTTCAATGATAATGAATTGACTGTGTTATGATAAAGCTGTGGGTATACAGTTAAACATTGAAGTGTGCATTGGTGGCCAGTGATATGATGGATTTATGAATATAAGAAGTAAAAGAAACTTTTTTGTAAAAAGAAACTGTTGATGTTGGCTGTAGTATCTGCTTTTCTGTGAAACTTGTGTATCTTTTCATAGCTGACCATGCCTTGTGCACCTGTGAGGCAGTTCAGTTGTTTCCTACTGTTACTATAGTATTTCTAAAATATATGTTTTGTAGTAAGGAGATCTGATCTGTCATGTTCTGTAAATAATGTATAGTTAAATATTCATGTCAATGGAACCTAATCTATTTATCTATTATTTGCAAAAAAAAACCCTATAGTATGTCTTGTTTAGTCATCAGAGTTGAAACATAAAGCCATAAATATAGGGAATGCAATGTACAGTAAGCATAAAAAAGTTATGTAACTCACCATGACAGTGTAATGCTTAGGGTTTGAAATATTGATCAAAACAGTGCTGGTGTTACCCCAACATCAGCATTGTCTTTCAAGGCACAGACATTCACTCACACTCCAGTGCTTTAACCGATGGGTTCTACAGTTAGGGTAATGCAAAGACTTCTTCAAGCAAACATGCAATGCCCAGAGAAAACCACACCACAGAATTATAAAGAATAAGGGGTCTTCTTATGGGACTTGATGAAATCCAGACCTCCAAACATGGACCACCCAGAAACAGTAAAAACTGAACCAGTTGATCTGGCTGGACAAACAAGACAGGGCACAATATATGCAGTCCAGTTAGACCAGTCGATCTGATTTTTACTGTTTTGGTCCGTTCATTTTGACTGGTCTGGATTTCATCTAGGTGAGGATATTGGTGAAATCAAGTCCACCAGATCAGGCACTTTACCGTTAGTACATACACTCACCTAGATGAAATCCAGATGAGTCAGAATGGACAGACCAAAACAATAAGAACCTGACCAAATGGTCCAGCTAGACAATGCAAGTTGCATTTAACCCAGCTGGTCCCTTACAGAAATAATTATATGAAATGTTTCCATGCTGCACACATAAAACTACTCATGTGATATGCATTCTGCAAGCATGATTTAGATGTTAAATTGGAACCGATTGCATGCATGAGGCATGTGTGCAGCAAGTAAGTGTGTAAAGCATGCTTTGTATCATAAATTGGAAAAGACTGCATGCATGTGGCATGTGAAAAACAAGTGGTGACTGATAACTGTACACATAAAAGTAAAGTGTCTTACTCAGGATCATACCATACTGTACAAGTAGGGGTTGCTAAGATTCAAACCCCGGTCTTCAGGTCTCCAAGTCTCCTGGTTTGCAGTTCAGCACCTTTAACCACTAAGCTATACTGCCTACACACACATGGCTCGCTTGTACTTCAATACAAATCTGCATACTGTACATCTGCACGCACGCGTGCATCATGCTTGTAGCCACTGTTATACTTTTCAGGTTTTTTTCCTCCTTCAGCTGTACAACTGAAATGTAGCATACAAACCAATGGAAACACATGTGGTTCTTCTCACCCCCAATACAAACGCTAACCCACAAAACTACTTAATTACTTCTCTCTGGCTTGTACTCCTAGTATTGTCTCTCCATAATTTTGAATGCTTCCACGCCAACAGACTTTAAGTCACAAACACAAACGTAGCAATAATTCAACACCAACCCGCATTGCCAGTCTCCCCACCCCCATGAACACACTGCAACAGGTGTGGCCATGCTGCTACAGATAACCTACCAAGTATAGATATTGGTTAAGAGTCTCTTACCTGAGTACTAGGAAGCCAGAGGGAGGAGCCTTTAAGAGATGATGTCCATGGTTCAGAGTGCTGGGTAGTAGTCATAACCCCTTAAAATGAATGGAGTTATTTTTTTATTATTATTTTATACATTATGATGGTGAGTTGGAGAATAATGAAGGCTACTCTTCTACTAACAAGGCCCTTGTTAGTCAAGCAGTGGTTTTCATTAATCTCCAACTCTCCATCAATTATGTATAAAACAGTAATAAAAAATACCCCCATTCATTTCAATGGTGAATACCCCTGCAGTCTCCCTTGCCCTTTGTCATACTATGCCTAAGTGTGGTGATATGGAGGTCAACTTCACTGGGTGGGGGACATAGGTTTGACCATAGTGGGGCTCCAATAATCTGTGCATACCATACTGCTCAACTTTCCCTGAATGCAAGGGACAGCCTTCATGTTATCCCTGAAAACTGCTGTGCTCCTCATCCATCCCTCATGGGAAACATGCTCACAGAGGATGTCCTGTAAATTTAGACTTTATGGCATGGGCACCATTTCAGATTTCAGCATGTGGGAGCCAATAACCAGTGGAGGCCAGGTGCTAGTTATCCCCCAGGTGGCAAGCTCTAGAATGTCTGGAATGTCTCTAAAAGGTGAAACTCATTTGTTGTTACTGAAAAGTGATATGCAAATCAGGAAAAAATTCAAATGTGTAAGACTTATCTGTCTATACCCCAGAGCAGTACATCAGATTTGGGCTTAAACCCACCAAGTTATTAGCCAATTTTTTTTCCAGGTCGATTTTCTGAACCCCTCCCCTGCCCCTCCAAAAACAGCTTTGTCCCAATTTCTCTCCCCAACTCCATTCCATTCAATACCCATCTCATATGGGTCTTGAAGCCTCCCAAAGGCGCAGAAAAGGGAAAAACATTGATATTTGTGTCCTGCCTCTTACCCAGTCCCCCTTTAAAAAATTATTTACTTTTACTTACATGGCCATCTGGCCAGAACCAGCAGCCTGGCTCAGTGTGCCACCAACCCAGTTTTCAGTCCACTCCTCCTCTATCCTTCTGCCAGAAGCTGGATACTACAACTGAACATCCCAGGTTCCCAACATGGTCCACAACCAAGTCACCTCACAAACCAAACACCCAACCTGCGTTGCTTGCGTCTTGCTTGTCTACTGCCATGGTTACTGCTACACTGCACTGATCAAGGCCTATGAAGGCCACCCACAACACTGTCACCACTGCTGCTAAGCCTAGTTTGCTGCCGAGGGGGCCTGTGCTGTTTTTTTTTTTTTGCGAGGTGAGCCTAATTGAGTAAGTAGGTAGCCTAGTCTCGAGTTAGCTTCCAGCTTACCCCTATCCCTTTAGCCACCAGGTGAGATGGAGACTCACTAAGAGTAGACCAACAAAAATATGCTGCCATAACACTGCTATTGAGAGTTCAGTGCTCACCGACTCCTCCATGCTGTAGTGTGTAGCCTGTCTACTCCGTGGCTGAAAAGACAATGTCGCACTCGCATGACTCATGCTCTTGCTTAGCTGGAGCTCCTCCATGTCATGTGTGATAGTGCCGCCACTAGTAGGTGGAGAGAGTGGACAACACAATACAGGCATAGTTGAGTCAGGAGTGCACCTGCAGCATGAGCACACACAGGCCAGGGGGGCACTTATTGTGCAAAATATTAAATCCAAATTTAATGGCATTATTGTCACACCATAAGAACAACCTAGGCACAAATGTGCCCCCGCCCTTTTTAACTGGCACCCCTGCTTTATTGTAGAAATTAATTCTTGGGTATCGGTAGAAGTAAATACAACAGTTTCCACTTTGTTCTGAAGTACTGTATCTCCATGTTTCAGGATGTGTCCTTATCATCGTGAGGGTTAGTGTCCCTCATTGTACCTCATTTTCAGTGTCCATGTTCCTCATTTCAGTGACAAAATGTGAGGAATGGTGCATGCTTCCAAAACCCTACTCAGCACAAAGAGTGCTTAGCATGGCCATAGTGTATATACTCCATAAAGAATGACAAAGGGAAAGTAAGTGAACAGAATCAGTCATGGAGAAACACATTTGTAGCACTAAATATGCATAAAGGAATTTACATGGCCCAAAACAAAAAGGTCAGACTTCACAACACAGAGGCCCCTCTTTACACATCAGGAATGGGGGATGTTGGCTGACTATATCCTAGGCATGCAAAGCACAAAGCAAACAATACTATTTAAATTATTGGAAATTCAATGACAAAAATCAAAAGTCATTAAACAACTTGCAAAAGGATCAGAATTAATGAGTCTAAATCAATGAAAAATGTATTGTAATGGCTCTTCCTGTTAGCAGTAGTATGAAAAATAGAAACTGATGTGCTTTTTAGATGAGATTTGCACCAGTTTAGTTGCTGCACACATGGTAAGCATGCAACATGTGAACCTAATGTTATTTTAAAATGATGATCACACCAGCTTAACTACTGCAGTCATGTCAAGCATGCAGCACAGGAACCTGATGTGATTTTTAGATGTTCGTACCAGCTTCCCTGTTGCACTCATGCCAGGCTTGCAGCATGCGAACCTGATTTGCTTTTTAGACCTGATTCGCTTAGGTTCACTTTGTGTATGTCAGCCGCATGCAAACATTGCACAATTAAGCATGTGGCGTGCATTCTGCCGGTACAGAGCACACACATATTTCTGTAAGGGGTCCAGCTGGAGTGGTCAAACACAAGTTGTACCTAGTCCAGTTGGTCCAGCTGTAGCAGACAGTCTAGTTTTTATCATTTGGTCTGGTTTGGGGCCACTGGTCTGGATTTTTCCCCATATTCACTCTTTATCCTAACTTTGCTTTTTCCTGCACTGGTGGATTTATGCTTTAAGCAGCAGTGCAACAAAATTGGGCGAAACATTTAACCCTATCATTTTTCACTATAAACGATTCCAGGCATCTTCCCTTTTAATATAGTGATGCAAATTTCTAATTCCACCAAAATACGAGTATTTCATAAATGTTTTGAGTTTCTTTTTCAAGCAAAAAGATGGATGCAACATTTTGCAGAGAAATAACTTTGTATACCTAGCTAATGTCCCTGCCCTCCTTCCCCATTCCTCCCATCCTCCCTACCCATGATCCTTACCTTCCCCCTATGCCTATCCCATCCTCTCTTAAAGCTACCCACTGTCTTTAATGAGGTGACCTCTTCTGGCAGCAAATTCCAAGTTTCCACCACACTCGCTATGAAGAAATGCTTCCTGATATCCCTACTAAATCTCCCACCTTCCAGCTTGAGACTGTGCCCCCTCATGTTATGGTTGCCACTCAGCTTAAAAAGACCTGCTGCTTCCCTGACATGGTAATGGAGCTCCGAACCACCCCACAGCATGGACTTGCAGGGTCTCAGACAGCATACCTGCTCCTTCCCATACCGGACAACTGAGCTCCAAGCCACCCCACAACACAGACCTGCAGGGTCTCAGCCAGCATACCTGCTGCTTCCCTGACCCAGCAACTGAGCTCCGAGCTGCATCACAGCACAGACTTGCAGGGTCTCAGCCAGCAAACCTGCTGCTTCCCTGACCCGGCAATGGAGCTCCAAGCTGCCCCACAGCATGGACTAGCAGGGCCTCAGCCAGCATACTTGCTCCTTCCCTGACCTGGTGATGGAGTTCCAAGTCACCCAACAGCATGGACTTGCAGGGTCTCAGCCAACATACCTGCTTCTTCCCTGACCTGGCGACTGAGCTTCAAGCCACCCCACAGCATGGACTTGCAGGGTCTCAGCCAGCATACCTGCTTCTTCCCTGACCTGGCGACTGAGCTTCAAGCCACCCCACAGCATGGACTTGCAGGGTCTCAGCCAGCATACCTGCTGGCTCCCTGACCCAGCGATGGAGCTCTGAGCCATCCCACATTACGGACTTGCAGGTACAGACCACCAGCAGGGAGTTTCTTTGTGCAGCACAGCTGCTGCTAATTTTAAGCTTGATGCCTTTTTGTCGGCAAGACAAAGGAGCAATTTCAGAAGCCTGAGCTGCTCTCCACTTGATCACTAATTTGTCCCACCCACTCCAACCCCAACCTTTATTAAATACATGCAAATTCTGCCCAGGCTCTCTGATTGGTAAATAGGTGGGTTCCACAGACTGTTAGCCAACAACCACTTGCAACAAACCAGCTCCCCTGCCCAACCCTCCTGTTTCTTCCTGGATAAAGGCAACACCATATTTCCCTCACCTATTATACTAATTTTACTGATGGCTACTGTTATCCAAGCCCTAATTTGATTAGCTCTCACTAATTCTCACCTCAGCCCCTTTTAATTGTGTTGCTTGTACGCATGTGTAAGAAACACATTGCGTCAGCAGTTAATGAAAATGCCACAATGCTTAAAGAAATTTGGCTACGTCACCATGCAATCAGCTGTTTTGGTGCATTACAAGCTACCAAAACAGCTGATTGCTTAGTGTCCCCATGGTGATGACTTCTCCATCAACCTCTCACAGTCCCCAGGAAGCCGATAGAAAGCCATTGCCCGACGTTCAATGTGCCTTCCTGGTGAAACATTTCAACAAATAAAACCAAAAGGTGATGGGGTGCCCAAACCCCCTGTTGGCATGACCCCCATCTCAGTTCATTTGCCAACAGGGTAGCCAAATCACCCATCAACATAATGCATCTCCCCCCATTTGTTGTTTACCAAGGAGGGTGTGCAATCCCCCCTCACCTCATGCACCCCCCCATCACACTGTATGGCTGATGGGGTGCCCAGTCCTCCGTCAGCTCCACTGCCCCCAAACAAACCTCCATCTACCACACTGGGAGCCCACTCCAGTGTGGCAAAAGTCTTTTTGGCCAACGGGGATGCCCAATCCTCCATCGGCTCCACTGCCCCACTAACAAACTTCCATGTGCCACGTTGGGAGCCCACCCCTGCATAGCAAAAGTCTCCTTGGCCCATGGGGGTGCCCAATCCCGTGTCGGCTCCACTGCCCCCCTCCAAATAAACTTCCTGGTGCCCCACTGGAAGCCCACCCCAGCATGGCAAAAGTCCCCTGTCATCTTTAAAAAAAAAACCTAGAAGAAAGAAAACGGTCCCTCATTGATTCTCTTGCCCTTCCCCCAACCTACGCCCACCCTCTGTGTACTCCACCTCCCCACACCCCACGCCTCACACCATACTTACCTCCAGAGCCTGGCGTGATGATCTTCTGTGGACCGGGAACAAGTCTGCACTCTTCAAAGCTGACCATGAACTGAAGAAGTGCCGGTAAGCTGTATAATAGCATAAATAGGGTTTTTTCAACTTTGGTGCATATCTCGGCCATTGTTGGGAATTTTTTCACCAAATTTTCAACATGGGGTTCTTGGGACCCCATCTCATGAACTCAGTCACTGTCATTTTGTTATTCAGTCACAAAAGGTGATTTCATGGTCACTGCGCGGAACCCCCCATTTGGGACCAATTAACAAAATGACAATGTCACAGTTCATGAGGTAGTCCCCCAAAACCTTATGTTGAAAATTTGGTGAAAAAATTCCCCAAAATTACTTTTAAGAGTGTGCATTGCACAGTTCCTATGCACACTTGTAACTTTGAGCATTTTTAATATTTTCACTCCAGATTTTCAACATTGCCATTTTACCACACCTCCTTATGAACAGAAATGTGTTTTCATACCTGTAGTGCACAATGGTGCGGTCGGTGTGCGAAATCAATGTTTGGAACAGATTAATAAAAAACCACAGTGACACAGTTCATGAGGTAGGCCCCCAAAAACCCTATGTTGAAGATACGGTGAAACAATTCCCAAAAATGACTGCTTTACAGGCATGTGTTGCACAATTCTATGCGCACATAATTTTGAGCATTTTACGTTGTTGGCGCGATGCGCAGTGAACGCTGGGAGAGAACACTGGTGTGCCTCCCACTCAATGCACTGCCCTTTGAGCAGGCGTGGGCGGTCCTGCAGCAATGGGTGCAGGAGCTCAGTATGACAGCGGTATTCCTATGCTTCAAAGGAAAGCACCGCTGCCATACTGGCGCCCCCTCACGTCCGCAGCGCTGCCCCGTGCGTCACGCCGCCCCAGCGTTGGTGCCACAGTGGGAGCCCACCATGGGCAAATGCTGTTTGCCGCGGGTGCCCAATCCCCGTCGGCTTCATGGACCCCCAAGCCATCCCGCTGCCACGCTGGGAGCCCACCCCAGCGTGGCAAATGGTGGTTAGTTTGCCCGGCAGGGTGCCCAACTCGTCGGCTCCTCGCCCCCCACGTAGTTTGCCGATGGGGTCCCCAATCCCGCCAGCTCTCGGCCCCCCAGTCATCTTCTGCCATGCTGGGAGCCCACCCCAGTGTGGCAAATCTCCCACGCCATCTTTTTTATTTTTAACCTGTAAAACAAAACGGTCCAGCGGCGATCTCCCAGGCCCTCCTCCCACAACCGCACTCACCCACTGTGCACCCAGCCTCCCACACACCCCTCACCCCATACTTCACTCCGGACTCCGCGCAACGATCTTCGTGGACCGGGAACACATCTGCACTCTTCAAAGCCGACCGCGAACTGAGGAAATGCCGGTAAGCTGTATAATGGGCTACAAGGGGGTTTCAACTTTATTGCATATCTCAGTCATTTTTTGGAATTTTTGCACCAAAATTTCAACATGGGGTTTTTGGGACCCCTTCTCATGAATGATGTCACTGTCATCGCGTTATTCAGGCCTGAAGGGTGATTTCGCAGGCACTGAGCAGTCACTGCGTGAAATCACCCTTTGGCCTTGAATAACACCATGACAGTGACATCATTCATGAGAAGGGGTCCCAAAAACCCAATGTTGAAAATTTGGTGCAAAAATTCCAAAAAATGACTGTTTTACGAGTGTGCGTTGCGCAGTTCCTACGCAGGCTCGTAAGTTCGCGAATTTTCAATATTTTCACTCCAGATTTTCAACATTGCCATTTTATCACACCTCCTTATGAGTTGTATAGCTGTCATTTTTCATCTCTTACCCAAAATGTGTTTCAGCCCATGTAGCGCGCAATGGCGCAGTCGCTGTGCAAAATCAATGTATGGAACACATTAAGAAAATCACAGTGACACTGTTCATGAGCAGAGGTCTTAAAATGGCTATGTTGAAAATTTGGTGAAAAAATTTCTAAAAATGACTGTTTTACGAGCGCATGCGACAGTTCCACGCACGTCAGACGCTTGTGAATTTTCAATATTTGCACTCCAGATTTTCAACATTGCCATTTTACACCTCCTCATGAGCAGTACAGCTGTCATTTTCACATCCTGCCCAAAATGTGTTTCTGCCCATGTAGCTAATAATGGTGCAGTCGGTGTGCGAACTCAATGTATGGGACACATTAAGAAAATCACAGTGACACTGATCATGAGCAGAGGTCTTAAAATGGCTATGCTGAAAATTTGGTGAAAAAATTCCTAAAAATGACTGTTTTATGACTGTGTTGCGCAGTTCCTACGCACGCTCGTAAGATTGCAAATTTTCAATATTTTCACTCCAGATTTTCAACATTGCCATTTTACCACACCTCCTTATAAGCAGTACAGCTGTCATTTTTCACATCCTGCCCAAAACGTCTTTCCGCTCATGTATTGCACAATGGCGCAGTCGGTGTGCGAAATCAATGTATGGGACACAGTAAGAAAATCACAGTGACACTGTTCATTAGCAGAGGTTTTAAAATGGCAATGTTGAAAATTTGGTGAAAAAAATCCTACAAATGACTGTTTTACGAGCGTGTGTTGCACAGTTCCCACGCACGCTCGTAGGTTTGCGAATTTTCAATATTTCCACTCCAGATTTTCAACATTGCCATTTTATCACACTTCCTTATGAACAATACAGCTGTCATTTTTCACATCCTGCCCAAAACGTGTTTCCGCCTATGTAGTGCACAATGGGGGTAACAACAAGGTCATGCTGACAATTTATTGTGCAAATACCAGCAATCACACAGGGCATTAGGGTAAAGCACCACACATGCCAAACACCACTGCAAATACCTGCAAGTGAACGTTCGGCATTGACAAATGCTGGTTAATATTTTCGCTCCAGATTTTCAACATTAACATTTTACCATACCTCCTTATGAACAGTATAGCTGTTATTTTTCACATCTTGCCCAAAATGTGTTTTCACACATGTAGCGCAGTTGGTGTGTGAAATCAATGTTCGGGACAGATTAAGAAAATCACAGTGACACTGTTCATGAGCAGAGGTCTTAAACTAGCTATGATGAAAATTTGGTGACAAATGTCTATAAAATGACTGTGTTACGATCGTGCATTGTGCAATTTCCATGCACCCTCATAAGTTTTCGAATTAGTAACATTTTTAGTCGAGATTTTCAACATTGGCATTTTTCCACACTTCTTTATGAACAGTACAGTTGTCATTTTTCACACCATGACCGAAATGTGTTTCACACTTCTGGTGCAGAATTGCGCAGTCGCTGTGGGAAATCAGTGTTCGGGACAGATTAAGAAAATCACAGTGACACTGTTCATGAGCAGAGGTCCCAAAATGCCTATGTTAAAAATCTGCTGTAAAATATCCCCAAACTAATTACATAATGGGTGTGTGTTCACCAGTTTTTTTTATATTTTCACTCCAGATTTTCAACATTGCCATTTTTTACACCTCTTCATGAACAGTACAGGTGTAATTTTTCACATCCTGTTCGAAATCTGTTTTTGCACCTGTGGTGCCAAGTGGTGCAGTTGCTGTGCAAAATCACCTTTCAAGTTAACAAACTGATAGTGTCACTGTTCAAGCGGCTGGGTCACAAAACGCCCATGTTGAAAACTTGGAGTAAAAATACCAAGAAACGCCCAGGGTGTTAGGGTTTTTGACCATAACACCCGACCTTGTAGGGACTGACAGGCGTCAGGGGTGTGATTTGGGATTGTCGACAGTAATGCTCATGCCATTCCACCCCCACCCTGCAGCCAGTGGCAGACATCGAGGTGCGCCTTGGACCCTTTGGCCCCAGAGTTCACCCCATTCTCCTATACTGCACCCATTTCAGTGTATTTCCTTATGGAATGAGGTGAGTGTAAAGCCTGAACACTTCAAAGCACACCTCGACACTTGTAAGTGTCTGCAGGACAGGGTGAGGTGAAATGTTGTGACCATTATGGGCGACGACCCAAAGGCACACCCCAATGCCTGTCTATCTCTGCAGGGTGGGGGTGAAGTCAGTGTCAGTTCAATACTTCACTGTCATTCCTATGCTGCATCTAACTCCTGCACTTAGACTGCTAATGACAGCAAGCAACACTTGGCATTGACAAATGCTTGTTATTATTACTATTATCTTGTCCTTTTGCAACTTATTTCACAATGGCGAAGGGAACCACAATTGCTGCTCTCTATATCATGATAGTGCTAGGCTCTGACCTCCTGCTACACCGTGTCCTCATGTACCCAGTGCCAGGGAGGGACATCCCACCTCACAAATGCCCAGATGTATACCCCCAAACTGGTATTGATACCTCACTTACATACATGCAAGGTCTAAAACATAAAGGAAACCTGTATCTTATAACATCCTACATCTGTGCCTCAAGGAGTAAGGTTCCACTCTCAGTTCCATGGTCCTTGACCAGTTACCTAATCAAGATAAAACTTCTACTTGGAGGTGATATAGAAAATAATCCAGGCCCCCCGGCACAAACTTTCACATCACTGCCTCTAACCAGTCCACATGGGTTAATTCAAAATGTTTAAGAATAACCCATATGAATATCAACAGCCTCAGGCAAATGATGCATGAGCTGGAAGCCTGGGTGAACCTTTACTCTCCAGACATTGTCATAATCTCAGAAACCTGGCTCAAACCACATGTACTGGACCAGGAGGTTGAGCTAAAAGGTTTCAAGACTTTCAGACAAGACAGGCTGGGGAAAAAAGGGTGGAGGGGTCCTGATCTATGTAAGAGCAACCTTAATTGCTACCATAGTAACACCCCCAATGCTGAATAACCCCCATTGTGAAGCAGTTTTCATAACTCTACTGACGGGAAGTGTCAAACCCATGACTATTGGCTGTGTGTATAACCCCCCAGAGCATCTGAAGCAGCCCTAAACTCGTTTCTCTCAGTGCTGCCCCACCTCCCCAAGGGTGAAAGGGTGATACTAGGTGACTTCAATATACACTAGGGGCCACAAACAAATAGTGAACTGAAGAACCTACTACTAGATACTGACCTAACTCAGCTAATTCATGAGAACACCAGATTGAACACAAAAACAAGAAACCACTCCAAACTGGACTGGATCCTGGTCACTAAACCAGATAGCATTAGATTGGCAGGCACTTTTGTCGATGCTGTAAGTGATTACTCACCAGTTTTCGCAGTATGGAAGAATAATTATCTAGCACCCCCCACCCAGAATACTTAGGGCCCAAAACTTCTCTAACTTTGTCACTGAATCCTTCCTAGCCACGCTGTCAGAGGTAAACTGGACCTACATCAAACATGTCCCAAATCTAGATGCCACCCTTGAATTTTTCATAAATAATTTCCTGTCTGCTGCTAATAAACATGCCCCACTGAAAAAAATCAGGGTAAAGGGTCAGGATGCCCTGGGTTGTCCCGGGATCTAAAAAAAGTCATGAAAGAAAGGGACACGGCATGGGAAAACTTTAAAATCAACCATCAGCCCAAAGTATGGCAAGCATACAGGGAATTATGGAATAAATGTAAAAAAGAGCTGAAAACAGCGAAGAAGCATTACCTCAGGGATCTCCAGTATAAAAAACTCTCTGACCCTAAAACATTCTGGTCCCAGATAAACTACCTTATCAAAGGTAATCCCATACAGGGTGAATGCCCTATAACAGCTACTGGCACCCACATAACGAATCCAATGGATGTTGCCAATGCATTCAACTCCTTCTTTACTGACCTCAATAATTTCAAGACCCCTTATGCTGGGGCTCCCCTGCCCACTGCACCTGACCCCTATAACACCCCTGCCATCCTAACTTCCATTTTAAATTGTTATCCAAAAATGAGGTCCTTAAACTACTGATGAACATAAAACCCCATGGCTCTGTGGGACATGACAAGCTTGAACCAAGACTACTCAAAATTGCAGCCCCAGCCATAGCTGCTCCAGTCTCTTGGCTGCTAAACAGATCTCTACTCGAAGAGAGAGTCCCCTCACTATGGAAAGTTGCCATGGTCATGCCCATCCACAAAGGCGGATCACATGAACTTGTGGAAAATTATCAGCCTATCTCGATCCTCTCCATACTGAACAAGCTACTGGAGAGGGCCGTATATAATCAACTAACAGATTATATTGAGAGGAATGGTCTATTTACACCCAGACAGCATGGATTTAGAAAAAAACATGGAACAGACACCGCCCTAGTTTGTTTCACTGACTACATCTTCCAAGCTCTAGATAAAGGTCAGTTTATGGGGTCGGTCTTCATTGACCTCACTAAGGCCTTTGATCTGGTGGACCATCATCTGCTTCTTGAAAAACTCAAACACATAGGCCTTTACTGCCTGACAGTTAGTTGGTTTACCAACTACCTTGGGGGGAAGTCACAACTTGTCAGATGGCAAGGAGCACAATCAGAAAATTGCCAAATTATGGATGGTGTTCCCCAGGGGTCCATCCTGGGGCCCTTGCTATTCTTGATTTTCATAAATGATTTGCCAAATCACTGAGGTGATGCAAACATACTGCTATATGTGGATGATGCAGTGCTCTACAGGTCATCAGATGACCTTGGCTCTCTGAACAGCTCACTAACAAAGGACTTGCAGCTCCTAGAGGCATGGCTGGAAAGCAATAGACTTGTGTTAAATAGAAAAAAATGAAGGCAATCCTATTCGGTCTCACAAGCCTGGGGCCAGATAGAACCTTAATTCTAACTCCAAACCTCAGAAATGGCTTGAGGATCCAAGTAGTAGATACTATAAAGTACTTAGGCCTAATGCTGGACCAGGGCTGCACTTTCAGGCTGCACATCGATCAGATGACTAAGACTCTGAATCAGAAACTTGGCCTTCTGTACCACCTAAGCTCATTTCTCACTCAGGCCTCCAAGCTAAGGATTGCCAATGGAACCCTCCTACCCACCCTGTTATATGGTTCTGCAGTGCTACTCACAGTAAAAGGCAGAGAAATGCAAAAACTTACCACCCTCCATCACAGGGTGTGCCAATTTGCCACTGGGGCCCAGCCAAGGGAGCACCACTGCCATGTGCTCCATACCCTGTCCTGGCCAGCTCTGAAAGGGCATCTAGAATATCTATCCCTGTGCCTAGCCTACAAGCTATGGTCAGATGAGACTCCATCTAGCTTGGCCAAAATGTTATCTAGCAAACAAAACACTAGACCCCTTCAATCTTCTAGCCATCAGCTACTCACTGTGCCCAAAGTCCGGTCCACCCAGGGACAGAGGTCATTCTCTGCCAGCATCCCCACCCTCTGGAACTCACTTCCTGATAGTGTACAGACACATAATTCCCATGGGGGTTTCAAACAGGGACTCAAGACTCAGCTTCTAGAACACAACCAATGCACTTGCTATAGATGAAACTAGCACTTCCATATGATATATAGCTCCTTAATGCTACTGTGTCTGTAATCATTGTATGTCACCTATCTGTCTTAGCTTATTCTGAATGTGCTTACTGAAACTTACCATAAAGTTAGCTTGATATTGTATTATAAACATAGTCTCATCTGTTGTCTTCCAATCTATGTTCTACTGTATAACTCACAAAAGGTTGACCTGTTACTGTAATTTAAAGATGTGTATTTTTGTTTCTACCTGTGTAATGTAAAGATGTGTACTTGTCTCTACCTGTGCTTAATCCCGGGTCACCCCTGAAAAAGGGACTATCATTGTGTCAGTGGGTCTTACCCGGTTATCAAGATTTTAATAAATAAAATAAAAAGACTCTCCTTATCAACCTTATTTATCCCTTTCAGGTACTCAAACATCCCAATCATGTCCCCTCTCTCTCTTCTGTTTTCCAGGGAGTACATGTGCAATGCCTTCAACCTCTCCTCATATGTCATACTCTGCTAACTGGCTATCATCTTTGTAGCCCTCCTCTGGACCTTCTCCAGCAGGTTAATGATTTATTTTGAGTTGTAGGCACCAGTACTGAACTCCATACTCTAGATGCGGCCTTACCACTGACCTGTACAAAGGCAGTATAACCTCCTCTCTCCTACTACTGATCCCCCTAGATATGCATCCCAGCATCTTGTTAGCCATTGCTGCTGCTTTCTTGCACTGTGTGGAGTGCTTCAGGTCACTAGTGATCATCACCCCGGGTCCTTCTCCACCTCTGATGCAGATAGTGTCAGTGGCTCAGTAGGTAGCACACTTACCTCTGAGGCTGGGAGATCAGAGGGCTGTGGGTTCAGTTCCCACATCTGGCACTTGGGTTAATATCCCAGTACTGACACTGTAGTGCAGCATGAGTGGGGTGCTGTCTTTTGGATGAGATGTTAAACCAAGGTCCCATCTGCAGGGACACTGGTTTACCGGGATTGAGAAAGGGCATATTCCATTTTGCACATTGTAAGCGGTATCGTCATTAGTCACTTTAAGCCAAACTGGTTTTACCGGTATTTGGCTCTCTGTACTATTTAACGTATTTTAACTCTGCTAACATGCATTTTAGCAATTTTGACCTCCACTGTGTCATCTTTCCATCCTTGTACCAATTTAAAGTTATTTTAGGTACAATATGTGATGGCAGCAGCAGCACTACAGCCCCATCCCTAAGGTGTGATGGAAGCAGCACTACGGCCCCATCCCTCAGGTGCAATGGCAGCACCAACAGCACTACGGCCCCCATCCTCTGGTGTGATGGTAGCAGCAACATCACTATGACCTCCTCCTTCAGGTGTGCCAGAAGCAGCAGCACTGTGGCCCCATCCCTTAGGTGTGATGGCAGCAGTACTACATTCCCCATCCACCAGTGGTGATGGCAGAATTACTGCAGCCCCACCCCTTCGGTGTGATGGCAGTAATGACAGCACTATGATCCCTTTCTTCAACACCCACACCCACATGCACAAGTTACAAATGACTTGGTCTCTTTGCTTGTTAGAACTCAGATGTGAATTAATTTGAACCATCACCACTAAGGTGGACTACCTTTGTTTTTCCTATCTATAATTTAACTGCCTGAATTGGATTTCTGCCTGTGATACCGCTGACCAGGGTTAGGGAACAGACTTGGGTGTTGGAGGGCCAGCTGGTGGGTGAAGGCTTGATTGTCCAACGACCACGCACCTTCTCCTGGGAGGAGGGAGGAGGGTGGGTTCATGGCTCAGCATTTGGTGGCCCTGGTGGAGGCCAGAGGCACAACAACATGTCAGCCCTCACTGCAGGAGGGAGCGTGACAGACGTCGGCTTGTGCCTTGTCATCATGTGGCCTGTCAAGAAAATGGGAAAACACCTGCTGGCCAACCGAAGGACAGCTGTTGGTCCCTCCATAAGCTGGAAGCCCCAGACATGTGTCCGTTCTGACCCCTGCTATGTTCAGGTAATTCTCCTCCCCGGTAGCCTCCCACAGGGGTAGGGGCCCACTCAATAAAGGGTTACTTTGGGTTACCTGGTAGCATAGCAGTAAGGGGCAGTGGATGGTGGTCGGGACTCAGCAGCAGTGGTAGGGGGGGCTTGGCAGGCCTGAAGGAGTGGATGGCCAGGGGGTAGGATGAAAAAAAAAATGCTTGAATTTGCTTCTTTGAAATAAAGTGTCTTCACCTAAAAAATCCACAAGTGATTAGCGGAGGACCTTCAAATGGATTCATGCATCTCCCAGACATGTGGATGTTTTTTTTTTACTTTGTGTCCATGAAAAGGGTGTCTCCCAGTTTTCATGTCTGAGCTCAGATGTGAATTGAGCACTACGCTGCCCACCAGCATCATACAGCCCCTGGGGTTTTACCTTCTGTATGTCATTGACTGTGCTTTCAAAATCCACTGGCCAAACATATGTACACTTAAATACTTAACTTTAGCTTTTTGTTGAAGCAGTCATCAGAAAACTTTTTGTTGTCACAGAGACTGAAACAGCAGGTGGGAGAAAATGTGCAAATCATCCAGTTCATCTAAATGGAGTGTTAACTGTGAAGTCTTTTCATAAGTAGTAAGGCAGTTTCTTCTTTGTGAACATACTTTCATTCAGACTAGTTTTCATTCAAACAACTGAGGATTTTGGATGGCCCTACTGATTATAAACTTGAATAAGCTAGCTGGTAACAGTGATCCTGCATTTAGCAATCTACATCCTAGATGATTATATGCAAAGAATACAATAAACACCTGACTAAAATCTAACAACAAGCTTATAAAGCACATACAAATGTATCTGAACATTTATCTTTACCTATACAAAATCATTGCAGCCCAAGCAAAACTCAGGTAAATTACATGGTACCCTGACTACTATTCTATGATGTAGTAAACACATATTGGTATTTTTTTTATATTCTTTGTAAAGCAGATAAGGCCCACTAGGCAGAACTGTCTGTTTTCAGGAGTGACCTAGAAGCACTGGGAGGTTAAGTGACTTTCTTGAGTCACACAGTATGCAAGTGGAGGTTGTGGGAATCAAACCCAAGTCTGTTGATGTACCCAGTTCAATCACTGTGTGTTACTCTAACCACTAGGCATGGGTGATTAAACTGAATGGCTGATTACAACAAAGCAGTGCAGGTGATTTCATTACTGACTCTATATGCAGCAAAGCAGAAAGAATGCAAAGCACGCAGCATTCATTTTAAGATGCTGAAATCTGGGTCAGCCCACTGGCGCTACGGTAGCACTATTGCTTGCAATGCCAGTGACCCAGAGTCAGAAGTGAACTCTGGTTGCTGGAGGTCTGGCCAGGGGAGTAGGATCGAGCACCCGGGGGACTGCTCTCCTCCTCCGGGAAGGGTGGGTTGCAGGTCCTGCTGCTTTACCATCACCTGTATGACCACGGTGGTGGTGCAATGGTGCTGCAGAGTGATCAGGAGGGGAGGACGCTAGCCAGGATCTGGAGCAGTGGCATGTCTCTATGTGACCTGCCTCCTTGGAACTCCTCTAGTGCAGATGCCGTCAGGGACAGAGACCAGGAACAATCGCCGTACATCAGTCACTGGCAGAAAGGACCCGGGTGCCCCAGACTTCATAACCAGGCTCCATGAGGGACCCACTGAGCTGCCTGAAACACACTAAAGGAGTGTGGAGGGGTGACCTGGGGTTCCTTCCCTTCCCACCTGGGGGGGGTACAATCCAGGCAGGATGGGGCAGGTCCACAGGAGCTCCTGAGCATTACCTGGGGTGATGTTAGGGGATACCCAGCCTAGGGATCTCTGAAAAGTCGAGACTGATGCTGTGAGAAGGGGACATAGAAAGAGAAAATAAAAAAATGTAAAAAGATGCTGAAATCTTAGAGATTCTGTGCAGTGACATGCAATTTCCGTGAGGCACCGGTACAAGAATTCAAAATCCTCAAACCAGGCAGGATTCCGTGATTGTTACCGGTGTTACAGGTAAAAATGGAAAACCAGTGTCCCTGCCCATCTGCCTGGATTGGTGGTAGTTCAGGTGGATGTTAAAGATCCCACGGCACTTCTCGAAAAGAGTGGGGGGGGGTTTATTAACAAATCACAGATTGCATAAAGTGTTGCATACAGAGATAAAGGTTTACGTAGTTAGGTAAAACATGTGAAACAGAGAAACACAAAGGAAAAAAAATGAGCAATAAATAGGAAAAGAGGGGAGGAGAAAAAAACTAAATCAGTACATACAGAGTGTATAATACAAGTACATCATTACTTATATTTTATAAAGATTTGAAAACCTTTCCACCATCTATACACCTTATCAGCTAGATAATTCAATAACTCTGTGTGATATGCAGTGTCCATTACTTGAGCCACTAGAAAACTAAAATCAGTATATGGTATCATTCTTTGGTGGATCACCCACTGACATCTCGCTGGCCATAAATAACATCGCAGACAACAAAGCAAAAGCATATATGTTTCAAGATGCAAATGTGGGAAATTATAAGGAAGAAAACACAACACAAAGGTTTCATCATTTAAATATAACAGCCAATCTATTTTCCACCTTTTACTTAAAAAGGACCATAGAGGCTTGGAATAAGAACAGGAAAAGAAGAAATGACACATGGTTTCTTCTCTATCAATACATTCTGCATAAGGGCAGTTCCTGTCCATTAAATTCTTATGCTTGGCATTGCCTCTAACATTCAGTGTACCATATACTGTAAGCCACAAAGTTTCCCACATATGTTGTGGCACTCTTTTATTCACCAATTGTTTTAAAACCTGTGGATTAGAGTCAAAAGGAAAATTTTTTAAACTGGGTTCAGTTGGATAAATCTGAGCAAGTATTGAGTGATAAAAACTTTTCCTGGTACTTTGTAAAATATGCATTTTAAGAATTTTCCATTTAAACAGTTTTTGGGCAGCAGGCCAAAAACATTCTGGCATTTGTAGCCAGGAATGTATCTTTGGTGCCACAGTTTGCCATACTGCTAAATAGTGACCTAACACTGTTTGTACCAAACCAGTAGTAATAATGGAAATGCCATAGCACACTGTATGAAAAAGGAAAAGAGAATGAAAGAAAGCAATGGGTTCAACCATGCCTAAACCTCCCATTTCCTTTTTTAAATAAGTAAAACATTGTTGTATAGGATTCAGTTTATTACCCCACAACAGCTGGAAAAAGAGTCCATAAAGTATAGTTTCCAGAGAGAGTGGAGGTGGAAAAATGTTAGCTACATATTGCAGCTGGGGAATAACAAATCGCTTTAATATCTGAATTCTTTTAAATTTAGTCAATTTCCAATTCTGCCATCTCAAACTTTATTTTGGACTTAATGCAAGGCAGTCTCCCAAATGTTTAAGGGAAGATTAGATGACCCAAATGTAATGCCTAAAATTGTCACAGGGTTAATTGTAAGAGCAATCCCTTGTACTTGACAGGCTACAATATTCCAATATGACCTATCAGTAACCCTTTGCATTTAGCTATATCCAATTTTGAGTTAGACCCCCTAGCATATATGTGAAGTTCACATAAAAAAAGAGAAATTTGATTATGGTGAGAGAAAAACCCACAAATATTGTCTGTATATGCCTGCAATACAAAGGGATGCTGTCCAGCAGATCCCAATAACCCATCCCATATAGGAGTATCGGTCAAACGTTGTATTAAAGGGTCAAGAGAGAAAATATATAATAAAGGGCTTAGGGAGCAGCCCTGCCTAACCCTAGTGGAATTTACAAATCCTTGTGTGATACATCCTTTAATGAGGACCCAAACATGGATGTGGGAATATAATAACTGTATATTATTGATTACTTTAAGTGGTACCCCATAAGTCAAGAGTGTGGAAAATAAAAAAGAGCGGTTTACCCCGTCGGATGTTTTTTCCTGATCAACTGAAAGTACACATCCTCTAGAATTAGACTTGGAAAGACTTTCTATTATATCTCTAATAATAATAAGGGCATCTTGGATTTTTCTATTAGGTATTCCACAAAATTGCTGTGAAGAAAGTACTAATGAGGCATATTGCTTCAGTCTGGTATTAAAAACACTGTATGAGCAAGTATTTTGTAGTCTGTATTTAACAAAATTGTAGATCTCCAGTTCTTTATGTATGTTCCATCACCAGTTTTATATAAGCAAACTAATAAACCTTCAGTAAAATGGGTGGGAATACTGTTAAACTGAAAAAAAATTGATATATGCTATGTAAACAAATGGAGATATCTGAAACAAAGGTTTTGTAAAACTGGTTTGGGAGACCATCTAAACCTGGAGAGGTGTTTGTTTTAAGGACTCTGATAGCTCCTATAATTTCTTCTACAGTGGTGTCTTTAAGTAGCAAAAGTGCATCAGCAGGGAAAGCCAGAACCTGAACACCCTGTAAATATCCTGAATATTATGCTCAGAAGGCAATTCTGATTGAAGTAAGGATTGATAATGTGACTTCATAATGTACTCTATGCCATCAATTCCTTCTACCTTGTTTCCATCAGAATGCTGCAAATAGTTTATCGTCATGTCATCATGAATTTTTTTGCACGCTTCATAAGGATCTCCCACTGGTGATTTTGCAATCCACCATAAAGCATAGCCTGTATTGTTGATGCCCTATCATATTGATAGGCAAGCATATTATGTTTAAGAATTGTGATTTGCTGTGAATAATCATATTTGGTAAGATAAGAAATAGTATAACGATGTTGCAGCTGCTTTCAAAGGGATAAATACTTCAGGAATCTATTGTTCCCAACCTGTTTACTAAGCCAAGACTTTAAATCTCCTTTAGTGTCAACCCACCATTCACCAATATCAGTATATAGACACAATACTGATAATCTAGCTGTGAGCAGAGTCATGATTCCCTTTTTAACTTCTGGAGCTTTGAGCAAAGAAATATTCAATTTCTATCTATTTTTAATTTTATGATTATTGGAAAAGATTGGTATGGTAAATTTCAATAAAAAGTGATCTGAGAATTCAATAGGTAAAATCTGAAAAAGTTCTTTGGGTGAATGTTTAGAAATAAACAAATGGTCAATTGTAGTCTGATATGTACTCCGAGTGTATGTAAAATGAGAACCACTGTTATAAATACTACAGTCTAAAAGACCTGCAGTATCCACAACTGATACCAGCATATTAGAATCTCAATAAGTTTTTCTTCTTTTCCCACCACTGAATTGCACTCTGGAAACATCACAATTAATATCTCCTCCAAAAAGGACTGTTTAAAAAGTAACAAGATACAGTTGAACACTTCTTAAGAGGGCCACCCTATCTGCTTTTAGTTGAGGACAATATACAGTTATAAAACGGCAAGCCATTGCTTTCCACTTTCCATCCAACAATAATAATCTGCCAGGGATCAAATCTACTAATTTTGTTAGAGAAAACTTATAAGATCCTATTAAAATACCACCCCATCAGCACAATCTGGTCCAAAGGACCATTAGGAAGGACCCCATATCCATTCTCTTTTGAAGAGTATTACTTGTTCCCTAGAACACATCCAGGTTTCTTGAATAAAAAAAAATATCAAATTTGGATTCATGGATATATGAAAAAAACACTTGTCATTTTAGATTATTCAATAGACTATGAACGTTTAAAGATCACATAGAAAAGGGACCCATGTGTCATGAAAATATGCTAGGGAATTAATTATACTTTTTTTTTCTCTTTTTCTTTATAATCTCCATGCTCAACTCCTGTTGAAGGCAAAGTCTCCTCCCACTGGTTGTGAATCTGAATCCCCTTGCTCATCTCAGAATTGCCTTCAGGCAAAAACAATGCAGCATATGTATTATCAGATTCAATGTTGGAGGACCGAGAGATGAAGATGGTGGTTTCTGTTTAATATTCCTCAAGGAATGTCTTCTAGGCAGCGGCGGTATCATGCCAGGGCTGGAAGGTTTCTTATCTGCAATGCTATGCTCTGTGTAACAGACAGGAGCCAACAGTGGATTACAGGGCAACATATCACAGTTTGAGGTTTCTTGGCTAGGAATTGCAGGTGGGGGGGGTCCTCAGGAACCACTATGATGTCAGGTTCTTCCATCTTACAGGAGGAAGAAGTGGGAGGAGAACCAACAGGAGAGGAAGGTGGGGGGTCTGAACAAGGAGTTAAGTCAGAATCTTTAGGAACAGAGACAGAGTCCTGTGCTTGCTGTACTAAAAGCTCAGGACTGATGCAGGACACTTTATTCCTGGCTGCCCATGGGCACTCACCAAAGACATGGCCATACATTTCGCAGAGATCACACTTGGTATGGTTAGCACATTGCATGGCTATATGCCCCAACTCCCCACAATTATCACAATGGGCCTGATCAAAAGTATTAGATAAGTGTGTTCTAGATCCACAATTGTAACATGCTCTAGGCTGTCCTGCATAAAAACATACACCTCTATCCCTACCCAACATAAAAGAATTTGGTATATGTTCCATTCCTGAATCAGAAAGTCGAAGCTTTACTTTATACTTCCATCCCCCTGTCCAAAACAATTCAGTATCTAAAATTGCTTTGGGATCATGCAATATGTCACATTTTTTGAGATAACCAATATGCAATATCATCCACATGGACCTCCTCATTACGAAATTTTATTGTAACATATTTAATGAGAGGCTTAGTAAGAGGAATCACCAAAAAGGGGGCCCATAAGGGAGAAAATTTAACTTGTGAATAATGTTCCCAAAACAATTCAAGTGCATATGCAGTCCGAAAGCTTATATTATAATTATCCTCCCCAGAAATATTAATAAAAGCATATACTTCTCTAGGGGAAAAATGTAAAGAGTCTTTTAACAACTGTCACCTTACAAAGGATCTGTCAGGTTTTTCTTCTAAACCTCCCTTACAACATATGCGGACTGCATTCCGCCTAAGGGCAGCTTCTTTTTTTTATCTTGGAGAAGAGCTCTGAAAGGAGAGGCTTTTGGGGCGGTGGAAGATCAGGTGTGTCTGTTTGTAAGTTCTTTATAGAGATATCTGGAGTAGTGGCTTGGTCAGGCAATATTATTATTTTTTTTTTCCTTTGATGGGTCCAACTGTACAAGGCATAATGGTGTTTCGGGGAGGTCATTTTTTGATCTGTCCAAATTAACAGAAGTTTCTGAGGGCTGAGGTCCCAAAAGATCTGAATTCTTTATTTCATGAGTTTTCAGTTTCCACTCAGGAGAAGACTGAGAATAGTTTAGGGTAGGGTCCCAAGCTGGATCTGGCAGCCAGTTCCCCTTTGGAGTTTGTAGCCACCCTGCATTTTGTAAGGCCATCTGGGGGACCAAGTGTTATCAGAAGTAATCGGTAGTGGATAATGAACCCCAGTCATAACAGGCAATTTTTTGGTAACAATAGTTTTTTTTTTTATCTTTATTACAACCCAAGTTATGTCCATTGTCTGTCACTTTCAATGAATTGTCAGCTCGAGGTTGCCTTCAACCGGCATCGAGCTCAGGCTTAGGCAAAAAAGAAAAGGCCGTGGCTCCAGTTTGTGAAGTTGAACTAGTTTGATAAACAATTCCTGCTTCTGTTGGGATAGCATGCTCAACCCCAGCAAAGCTAACTGGATGTTTAAAAACCAAACCAGATTTTTGCATCATGCAGGAAAGACCTGGTGTTTGAATAATAGGCTTTGAGTCTCCCTATGTCTGCGTGGGATCAGCTAATACCTCAGAACTATGTTCTGTGGTCTCGAATCCAAAAGAGGGAGAAAGTGAGTCCATAGCAATGGGCTTTTGGCACACACCTTCAGGGGTGTTTGAACTGCCAGCCTGGGAGTCTGTTAACACAGATTAAATACTTCCTTTCATAATCGGCAAAGGCTGTTGGCACTCACCACTATCAGTGTTTAAAATGCCAGCCTGCAAGTTAATAGATAAAGATGCTGTGGAAAGCTTACAGTTTCAACTTGTGACTCACCCGGCCCCGACAGGCCCTCTGTAGTGACAGCAACAGGAGAGTTTCTGACAGTTGGCTCCAAACTTGCATTGCCGGTTTCGAAATAATAGTAGTAGTTACTTGTTCTGGAGGTTTCGGATCACGCAGTGGGTGCAGATGACCATCCTCTGTGCAATTTGAATTTTTTAACTTCAAAAAGAAATCAGTAGAATAGGTTCCTGCTCCTGTTTCAGTTTCAATAATTGTTAAATCCTCAGTGGAGACAAAAAAATCACTTGCTTCTACCTCTGTTTCGGTTATATCCATAATAATACCGTCAGCCTCTGGCAAATCGAAGTTAGGAAAGGAGGCCCACTCTCCTACCTCAGCAGTGTCCATTCCATCTGGATGATCATTCCAAGTGGCCATTGCAAAGGCCAAAGGTTCCCCTACTGGAAAGTAGGGGAGTTTCCCCCGGTGTCCTGGCCAAATTTCCCTCATTCACTAAAATTACCACCAACGGTTTCATCTGGTTCAAGGTCAGTTGGCATTCATCTGTATCCCCTTCCCTCAGGTCATGCCTGAAAATAGGCAGGATTTGTCTAGTGCACTTACCCAGTCAACAAAAATGAAATAAATAATACTTGGGGCCCGATTCCAAGATGACTTACGCATGGCACAAGATGATTTACACTGAACCCCATGGCATGAATCGTCACTTGCACCATGAGATATGCAAGTCACGATTCCAAGTCATGCCCTGTGCCATGTCATATGTGGGTTGTGCCAAAGGTGAGTTACACCACCCACTATGCCCACAACCCACAACAGCATGGTGCAAGGATGGATTATGGCAGCAACTACACCCTATTCCAAAAGGACAGCTGCCATAACCCAAATACACTAAATCGTAATGGGACAGCGGAGTTAGACCATCCATGAGATGGTCTAAGGGGTATCCATCTGTGCCAATCAACTGATGCCCACTCTGCAGTACCACAGAAAGTACACAGCTGTGCTCCCCGTGCCCCCAATACAGACATGCCCCCACCCCCCAAATGTCAGGGACCCCAGGGTCCATTTTCTGAAGTGCCTCCCAAATGCCAGTGCCAGCTGTCCAGCCCCCCATGCCCCCTGGTACATGCAGCAGTGTTCGAGGGTGGGGGGCTCTGGGGGGCAGTTCTCAGCGGGCTGCAACTTATGGCATCCAGGTCCATGCAACATGCCCTTGGCACCAGCCTGCATCTGCCACCGCAAGTCGCAGGACACAGGTGCTGGGGACCCTGCCTGTCTTGGAATATGGTTCAGGGTCCCCGGCGTAGCTCCACATGGTGCAACTCTCATACACCCATGAGTTGCACCATGCATCTTGGAATCGGGCCCCTGGACTCCACCCAGGTAGTACTCTGTCCTAGGATTCCTGGTTTCTCATGGTGCACAGCATAGGAGGTAACTTGACAAGAATATTTGACAGGTATACTAATATTTTTCTTAACTGTAGCTAAAACTAGCTTTTCTGGAAAAAACATTTTTCATTGCACTGCTGATTTCACCCTAACTTGATACCTAAGTGTAGTTTTTTACAATTATGTTCCATCTGTTTTGAATGACTATTTAACCACAAATGCATTACAATTTATATTGACAATGCTTTCCTTTGGCTGGAATTGTAAATATTTCTTTGTTCCAAGAAGTCCATGTTGGCCAGTACTTCTACCTGGCCTTACACAATGCCGTACATTGGAGACTTAATAGCCTGCAGTGCATGTTAGATCTTTTATAGGTTTTGACCAGAAGTTTTCCAGTCCCACGTTTCCCCTAGGGCTCAGTACAGTCCTCTGAAAGGACACTGGGACTCACAAACAAATTATCAGAGCTTATATAAACTCTAACATGCACTGCAGACTATTGACTCTCCCACTGCTGCAGTCCTGCTTTGATGTCAGCTGCAGGGTATTTGGGGATTTGTAGTTAATGTACAGAAAATGTCAGCCTGGAAGTAAGCAAAATCAGTCTGATACAATTTATTACACTACAGCGAACAGTAAGTTAAAAAAAATTAACACTTTGTACCCAAAGTGCACATTGGGACCAGCCCCACACTTTGGTGTGGAGCTCTTAGTGCTGGCTGTTCCCTTTAAAAATAAAAAGGATAAGAAAAAAAATCAGCCCGCCACCACTGTCCAATATCTTGAAAATATAAAACTTTCTGTACACCCACCCACTGTTAGAACCACCCCTCTCCTGCCCCACAGCACCTTCAATTTACAATTAATATTTGATTTTAAAAATAACTCCCACAGTGGATGACCTGCCTGCCAACCTTCATGGCTGGCCACTGACATTCAGCACTTGTTCACACTACAACAAAAATATCCCCCACCTCCAACCATGACAGCACTCTCCTCCCATTCTCCCCGTCTCCCACACAGCACCCAAATGCCAGTGACTCAGAGCACAAAGAAGGCAACCAACACAACCCATCCTCCTCTGTGGCCAGCAACCTTCTTCTGAATGAAAGTGCTCACATGCCTGTTTGCATAGTAAAACCAGCTGATCAAGTGATCAACTGATTTTACCATGCAAGCAAGTGCGCAAACATTTTCATTCAGAAGAAGGCTGCCAGACCTGTAGGAGGGCAGGTTGTGTCAGTCACCTTCTTTGTGCTTTTAGTCCCCAGCTTTTCCATGATTGTTGGAGGAGGGGATGTGATGAGGGTTCTCTCAGATTTGGAGGGTGGTGAACATATTTTTTGTACTGGAAACAAGCACTAAAATTTACGGCTGGCCATGGAGTCAGGTGGGTTCTGCCCATTGCTCAATGTAGGAGTTTTTTCTTTACACATGACATTTATAGCAAATTGTAGCTGCTGGAGGTAAGGAGGGTTTGATGGATTATAACAGAAGCAAGGGAAAAAGGGGGTTGTATATTTTAAAGGATTTGTGATGGGGAGTAGGGTGGGGGTCTGTTCCTTTTCCTTTTAACCAATCTTCAGAACAATGCATATGAATACAGAATATCCAAGAATTTAGGGGCCCAAATATACTGTAATATTCTGCTCAAATAATCTGGATAACTATTCACAGACCCCTACTTACAGGCATTGATAGATGGCTTACAAATTATGTGATGCCGGTGCCTTGAGTGGATGCAGTTAAATTGGCCATGGCATTTGCAGTCATTAAACACAGCTTTTTTGCTTAACCTAGTTTTTTTTTTTGTTTCTAAATAGTGAGAAGTGTTGTTATCTTACAGCTTGTGAGAGAGTTTGTGGTCTCCAAGATGTCAGAAGTCAAATCTGCTCAAATGGAAACAACCAAGCTTCTCCATCTCTGCAGCAACTCCCACCATGGCTGCCTCCTGTTAAACGCAGGCCTGTATCAGACTCCCCTGAACATACAGAGTCTGAATGCCTCCATGCCCCTCTAGACAGATCTTTTGCTGAGATTGCCTCCATCAAACTCACTTTGGTAGAAGTGGCAGATGATGTTAAAGCCATCAAACCTTCACTGGAACTGCTGGCATTCTAGATGGGAGATGCGGATGCCAGAATTTCATCGCTAGAAGATTCTCATAACCAGGAGGAAAAGGAGACCATTGAGCTTTGCTGCAAGGTTGAAAAGCTGGAAGATAGGATCAAAGACCAGGAGAATCAAAATTGTCGGGACAACCTTGTTGTCGTGGGCATTTCATAAAAGGCAGAGGGCTCAGAGATGCTCAAGTTTATTCAAGATCTTCCATTGCATGTAGTTGGCCCCCCCAGATGAATGATACTATGTGGAGCAGGCCAATCTATCACTCAAGCCAGTGCCCTCTGCCCCAAAGGCAAGCCTCAGGCTATTATTATCCTGTGCTTAGATTTTCAGCAGAAATTATACATCCAGAAGAAAGCTAAAGAAAAGGGCTCCTTATTCTGGAACAATCATCTGTTTTACATCTTCAGGGACATCACTTCACAGGTTCGGGACTGACAGATGGCATACAGGGATATAAAACAAGCTGTGCATGTGGCTAAAGTGTGGTTCTGTATGCTTTTCCTTGCCCAATCAATTGTGTATGATCCCTCTGGAGGAACAGAATTCCAATCGGCTTCTGTTGCATGACAAAGCTTGCCCCAGCTCATCCTGGTCTCCAGTTGCCTGCTGTTTGGTGAGTAGTTTGGGGGATGGTTCCTGGAGTTAATGTGGAGGTAGTATAATTAACCCACCTGAGTTTTTTTAGCACCTGAGAGCTTTACTCTTATATCCCGGTATCTTCTCAGTGGTGTGTACTGTATTCTTGTTTTTGTGTGAAGGACTTACCTCACTGATGCTTGCCTGTTTAATTATTGCCACTGCCAGGGCATTTAGTGAATTGTTTTGCAGCTTGCTAAGATGATGGTGCAATATGGCCAACACAACCTTGAGAACATGCAGCTATTGGACATTCTCGGTCTTGCAGTACTGTTTGTCTACTTTAAGTTACTTTACTAAACAATAGCGGTCTGTTTTTTCAATTATGCTGCAGAGCGCTTCATGGACTGATTATGGACCCGGTCTGACTAACTTGTAGTTTGTTTATTGATAATTTTTTTTATTCTGCTTACCTTAGAACCCTGTGATTAATGCATCATATTGTTTTACTCCCTCATTAAGATTTCCTTTATCTTAAGCTGTTCTAGTCTCGCACTTAAATTAGGTTTAATTTCATTTTGTTTCCTTTGTCCAGTTTATTTGTGGTGTCTTTGAATTATGGGTTTATTATTGTGCTTCGATTTCCTTTCTTTTTCTTCCTGGTCCCCCCTCCCTTTTTTTTCCCTTCTTCCCTTCCTGCAATTCAAGGCATTTTGATCTAGCTGGCAGTCAGGTCCAATGGGCTCTCAAATGCATTCCTCATGGATCAGAATAAAGCAGGGGTGCTCTGATACCCACTTTGGCTTGTGCCAGGCCAGTTCCCTCTTCTTTTATGGGGAGTGAACTGTGCACCCTGAATGTGTTTTTTTTCTCCATGGTTATCCATTTAGGTATTCTTCTGGGATTGAGTGGCCTTTTCCCCTTCTTGGGAGTTTTGTTTTGTATATAGTTATTCAGTTTGCAGTTTCTGCGACAAGACAGACCACTTTTCTTGTCACTATTGCTTCATTTTTCATCATTGGAGACTTGTTATTTTATGGTGTGGGATAATGTTGGGGACTGGTGTTGTTGTCTGAGGTACATGCATAGGGATTTTTGTATAACTTCTAATTTCTTTTTGGTGTTTAATAAACTGTTAGATGGCATTATTCAACCTGCTTAGTTCTTCTTATAAGATTATCACCTGGAAAGTTAAGGGAGCCCAAACTCCAGAAAAAAAGGCATATGATCCATAGGCACCTAAAATATTTGGGAGCACAGATTGTATTTTTACAAGAAACTCATACCAGGTCCCAGGATTCCCTGTTGTGGAGGTGGACGGTATCCAGTGATGAGGGCTAAGCAAATTGAGTGAATTATATATTAGTGACTCAATTTGTGTACCCAATGAAACAGTGATGATGGAGGAATAGCAAAAAAGGGGAATAGGGAGTGTAGGAGGAAAAAACAGCGAAGGCGACTGAAGGGGATGCGGGATGCTGTGACGTTGCAAATGTGGGTTAAATGGATTAGCACAGCAGAGTGCTGCTGAGCTGGTAACCTGGTGTGTTAGAGTGAGTCATTGCCTGCGATGCTGAGGGTTGTTGGTTCCAGATTGGCTGCAGATATTTCGTTTTTTAACTTAGAGTGGGTGTTTGCAATTTTTTTTGTTCCCTGTCTCCTGTTTCCTTGACTGTGGTACCCCCATGGTGGTAGCTCCCCTCCCATGAATTCCTTTCCCCAGTGTCTGCTCCTGGAGTTGATTATAATACTTAGGTGTGTGGGGACTTTTTCCCCCACAATGGAAGGTGTGGGGACATAGCCTCTACATTAAATATTGGTTAATTTTGTGACACTTTTAATGTTTGCAGTGCTGTCACTCTTGTGGGGTTTGCTGTTCTGGGTGTGTAGCAATTTACGGATTTGGTAAAATGTACTCGCTGTTATGTGTTGCCATTCCATTTTCACTATCTTGACATGGAACCGAGGTGGACATGGGTGGGCCTGGCCTATGGGGTGGGCACGAGCAAATACCATGCTGGGGTTGCCATCCTTTTTGCTAGATCTGTAGCTTTTCAGCATATCTTATTAAAGATTACTGAGATCCAGATGGTAGATATTTAATTTTACATGGCATTTTGGGTGGATCCCCTGTTATACTGGCTTCCATCTATGGTCCCTATGTAGACAACACCCCCTCCCCTTTGCTACCTTACTGACTCTGCTGAATTCCCTGAGTTTCTGTTCATTTTAGGCAGAGATTGGAATCTGGTTCAGGACTCAAATCTGGATAGATCTCCTCCACAAGGTCAGGGCCCATCCCCGGCACAGAGGGCTGTCTTGGAGCTCATAACCTCCCTAGGAGTGGTAGACCCCTGGAGGGTGTTTAACCTCACTTTGAAACAATATACTTTTTATTCTCCTATCCAGTCATCCTCCTCACATTTAGATTATTTCCTTGTCTCTCATTCTGTTTTGACCTGCATCTCCCTCTGTGATATTGAGATGCGTGTTATCTCAGACCATTCCCAATTACATTGATGTTGGTGCCTCTCCTTCTCTAAATTGGGATAAGGTCTGGTAAGTTAATAATCATTTACTGAAAGATCCCAATTTTTTAAAACATGTGAGGGACTATACTGACTCATTTTTTCAACACAATGTAGGTTCTGTGGAGAACTTCCATAATGTCTAGGAAGCTTACAAAGCAGTGGTTAGAGAGGAGCTAATTTGATTTGCTTGTGTATGGAAAATGGAATATCAACAGGTCAGTAATCAACTCCTCATGGAAATTAGGAGGCAGAAAAGAATTATCTCTGTTTTCTCCTTGGAGGTGGACTGGCATTTGTTGGTGGTGGCTAGAGAAAAGTATGCCAAATTTTTGCGTGATGGGGCAGAATGGGTTATTTTTAAAGGAAGAATGCATTATGAAGACCAAGGAAAAAGGCAGGGAGACTGTTGACGTTCTGCTTACAACAGCAAACCTCTGAACGAACAATCCCAGTAATTCTACATGCTCCCAATTCTCCCAGCCTGACAAATCCCTGGGATATAGCCAGTTGTTTTGCCCATTATTACTCAGAGCTTTATGAAGAGGAGCCCCACCCCCCTGGAAGACACCCTTCCTTTTTTGCAGAATGCTTCCCTCCCCCAACTTTATGTGGAGCATAAAGAATTACTACAGCAACCAATTTCCATGGAGGAGGTGGACAGTGTTATCCAGGCTCTTCCTTTGGATAAGGCCCTGGGCACCGGTGGGCTTACAACTAATTTTTATGAAATTCTTAAAAGTCTTTTGGTTCCACATCTCACTACTTTTTTTAATTATGTTTATAATAAACTACCTGCCTTCATCTTTTCAGGAGGCATTTATTACCCTCTTAACTAAGCCTGGCAGGAACCCAGAACTGGTTCAAAATTATAGTCCTATTTCTTTATTAAACACTGATGTTAAAATATAGTACTTGCTCAAATTCTAGCCCAGAGACTTTTCAGGGTCTGGCATGAACTGATTGGTTCTGAACAGAAGGGTTCATGCTGGGCTTGCATTCCCGTGATCCCTTGGGTAAATTAATGCATCTTTTTTCTGCACTGGGGAACTCCCGCACCCCTGCAGTGCTGGTGTCCCTCAACACAGAAAATGCTTTTGACAGAGTTTCTTGGGAGGGGGGGTTATTTGAAGGCCTAGCACAGTATGGGTTCCCTTCATAATTTATAACAAGGGTAAAACTTTTATACTCTCAACCTTCAGCCCACATTTATTTTAATGGTTTTCTTTCTCCCTTTTTTCCTTTAAGAAAAGGTACTTGTCAAGGCTGCCTGTTATCATCCTTGTTATTTAATTTATACTTGGTACCCCTCACCTGCACCATAAAGGAACATCCTTGCATATATGGGATCAGGTGGCTGGTCACTCCTTTGCCTTCTCAAGATACGCAGATGACATATTACTGCATTTACAACTACCCACAGTTTCCTTTTCTACAGTTTTTGAGGTTTTCAGAGTTTTTGGCTTTATCTCAGGACATAAACTAAATGTATGCCTCTAAATTGTTATACTTTTATGGCCGAGGCTAAGAGAAGGGATGGTTCTTGAGTGTTGAATGGGTTACATTATTTAGGAATCAGGGTATGCAAAACTGCACATGCGATGATTAAGCTTCATTTTCCAGATCTGTTGTCCACTTTGAAACAAGATGTGGGATGGTGGCTTAAACTTCCTTTAACATTATGCCCAAGTATAAATGTTGTAAAAATGAACATTCTTCCTTGTTTACTTTATCCCCTTAGTATGACGGGTGTATTTCTACCAAAAAAATGGTTTGATTCTCTGCATACTCTGATTTCTAATTTCTTGTGGGCAAGCAAATTATCATGGAGGGCATATGTTAAACTTGTGCCTGGAAAAGAATCTGGGGGTTTAAGTTTACTTGATTTTTTTCTTTACTACCTTGCTGGTCATGCTTCTCATTCTTTATGGTGGGCCCATGATTCCACACTTGAGGCTGGAGTCGGCCAGCTCCCTTCTTATCATATTATTGAGATGGCCCTGGCCAAATTGCACAATGTGGATCTCGGCTCTCTTATGTGCAATTTACCTCAACAACTTCCGATTTTCCTAAGAGACCCTCTTATTGGTACATCAGTTAAGGTCAGTCACCCACTTCATAATTATTTGGGTACCAGCCCTTCTCATGATTGGACCCAATCAGTTCAATATAACCTTCATTTTTATATTGGTTCCAAGCCTATTGGCTCTCTTTTTCTTCTAGGTACTGAACTGGGCTCCCTCTCGTCATTTGTGCAGAATGGCAGATTTCTGAGGTCTGAAGCTTTTAAAACCTTTTTTGCCCTAACTAATAAGGTGAGTTTTGCCTATTTGCAATTGCACCACATTATTCATAAGGTTCTAGGTCCACCTCCTTGGTCTTCCTGGACTACAGAAGTATGGGATGAGCTTCGTCGGGGCATTACTCTACCTCATGCTATCTCTCATTTATATAAGAGGCTTCAACTTCATGCAACATCGAAACTGGATCTTGGACTTTGCTGTTGGGCTTCCATATCTGAATAATTGGATGACCAGGCCTATAGACTAGTGGAGTAGTGAAATCTGCATCATGTTTTGAAATTTGATACCCTTAAATTATCTCAGTATAAGTTACTTTGCAATATGTACTACAACCTAGACAGGTTAGCTAAAATTAGACTGCCTGATAATGCCATTTATAATAAGTGTAAGGTGGATAGGGGAAGCCTCAAGCATATTTTTGGGGACTGTGAAAAAACTCAGTCTTTTTGGAAAGATATACAAGATCATTTGGATCCACTGTTCAGCCTTCAGGAAGTCTTCTCCTCATTACTTTGTTTAACTGGATTGGGGTTGGAGCATCTTGTGGGTCAGCACATTTTCATATGGCTTTGATTACAGCTGTGGCCAAGTGGATCAGTGCAAGGCATTGACTTAATGGCTGTCCCCTACCTATAGAAAATGATTGGTGGCAATATCTGATGCTTTGTATATGGAACATATGATTTCTAATATTTGGAATTCAGGGAAGACATACTGTGCCCATTGGCAAACTCTCCATACTCTTTTATTGCTATAGCATATATTTTATTGCTTGAGGACTCATCCCCCCACCCATTGTTTACTTAAGTTTTGTTATATTTATTACCAGGGTCTGGTTTGTTTTATCCATGTATTCAATAGCTTTTATGTTGAACTTGTTCTGTCTTCTTCCTGGCCTTTCTCTATTGTTCATATCCCTTCGTTTCTCAAGGCTTAGGTTAGTTTTTCTCTACCTTTCCTGTTGTTTTATTGTTAAAGTGCTTCTTGTTTAACAGTTTGTGTGTTTTCATGTTTAAATGCTATTTCTCTCTGTATGGGACATATATTGTCACATATATTCTAGGTCTGACTATTATTTTATTTGATCAATTTGGTTGGTGGCAAATGTTTTTGTGTGCACACATTGGAGGATGTATAATTATTGTAATATTCAATCAAGCATTTTAGTTTTTAATTTCTGTGGTGACCTAGTCTTACTTATAATTTTTGTGCACTGGCTAGCTTTACTTGTATCTGCTATTATAACTGTTGGTGCAACTTTTACTCTAAAATTTTGCCAATAAAGTATACTTCATTCAAAAAAAGAAAAATGATCTATGATACATTCAAGTATGTTGAGACAGATGGGGTAGGTCCTTGCAGGACCATTTCCAGATTTCTTCAACTGCTCCTTAGAAAGATGGAGGTAAAGAGGCATAGGAGGACAGCAGTTGTGATCTCCAGGAGCCAAATAGGGACATATGTTAAGCCAGGAAATTATAGACTGGTCAGTCTGACATCTACAGTAAGGAAGCTATTGGAATCAAGAACAGACAAATAGGTGTCCTGGAAGCACATCGTTTCCAGGACACTAGGAAGCATGAGTTTTCCAGTGGGTGGTCATGCCAAATGAACCTGATTGAATGATTTGATTGGATGACAAAGACTGTGGATAAAGATCAGGCATTGAATGTCCTGTAACTAGACTTCAGCAAGGCCATCAGCTTCATCCCACACTGACAGTCAGTTAAGAAACTAGGCAACCTAGGGGTGGAGGATAAAAGCAATTCAGTGGGTTAAGAAATAGCAGAGTGATAGAACCAGAGGGTAGTCCTAAATGTGGAACATTCGGACTTAAGGCAAGTCACATGTACATTGCCCAGGATTAGTTTTGGGGCTGGTCTTCTTCAAAATATTTACATGTAATGTGGGGGATGGGATCCAAGAAAAGATACTGTATGCCTCTTCGCAGATGATACTAAGATCTGTGGAAGCGCAGACAGTGAAGAAGAGGTAAGGGCCATGAAGGAGGCTCTGGAAAGTCTCAATAGGTGGCCAAGGGTGTGGCAGCTGAAATGTAACATCAAAGAGCACAAGGTTATACACATAGGAGCCAGAAATCTGATAAAAAACTACAGGATGGGTACATGGCTGGTGGTGGAAAGAACAATTGAAGAAAGAGACATAAGGGTTTTAATCCTGGAGAACTTGATATCATTTGCACTGTGTATGGGAGCTGTGGGTAGGAAAAATAGAATGCTGGGATGAATATGCAGTGGTTTCAGTAGAAGGAAAAGGGAGATAATACTGCCCTTATATAGATATCTAGCTTGGTTGCCCTTTGAATACTGTGTACAGTTCAGAGCCCAAAAACTGGAAGGAGGACAGAGAGAGGCTAGAGTTGATGCAGAGTAGGCAACCAAAAATAATCCAGGGACAGCAGGGGAAGTCATACAGGGAGCAGTTAGAGGACCTCAATATGTACACCTGAAAGGGTAAGAGGAAGAGGGGGATATGACAGAGTATCTCCATGGAATAAACTAGGTAAACTCAGGTGGCCCAATTTTCATAGACCCCTAAGAGCAATTTTACATGAAGCAGGATCCCTGCGCCTAATTCCCTGGGTATGCGGCATGTGTGGAAATTCGCCAAACAGTCAGTGCATCTGCGAACATGGACACAGGGAGCAGCCCCCCACTGGGTGCAACACTAGAGGGGTCAGGATGTAGGAGGGGGGAAGAAACACATTGCTAGGAGGGGCCCTGGGGCATAGGGGCATAGGGGCATGGGAAAAGGCAGGTGGGGTGTAGTGGCACAGAAGTGTATTAGCAGCATTGCTGTGGCACCCGGCATGTGAAGTGGCAGTGTTCTGCAGTATAATTATTTTATAAACTGCTGCCCCTACCATAAGCAGACATGTCCTGGTAGTCTAGTGTCCCCACATCCCTGATGCGGCCATCTCCCTATCCGAGGTGGTTTATTGGACCAACCACCAAACCCTAGTCTCCTTCATGTAACATGTATAAAGTGCCCCAGTCCAATAGCACCCCCACAATTCCTGCTCACACCCAAGTACATAAGAATAACACTGCCTGGTGTTCTAGTGAACCCCCACCCTCTCCACCCTACCCTGCATTGCCCAAACGCACACATTGGATGACACAGCACTGCAGCTGATGCCCAGCTGTGCCCCAAACCCCCACCACCACCTCCCATGATCTTAGTATGCCTCTACTGGCCCTTGCACCACTGCACCCCACGGATGCAACCCACTTAGATGACCTCCTGGCTAATCTAAGTGTTCACCCTTCCTGCATCCATGGTGGGGCTTGCAAAATCCAAAAAAGAATGTTGAAGCCATGCCATGGCACAAGCCCACTTGTGTCCTGGTGAACCTCATTGTTTGTCTCATCCCTGGTGCAAGGGGGCTTTGGCGCAGCACCGTCTGGATCAGATGCAGGCTGCTTTGGGAAACCATTTTTGATGCAAGTGGTGATGCAAGTTACCACTTGCGCCAAACTATTTTGATGCAACTCGCTTGTGTTATTCCTTTTCATTTGAAAATTGGTCCCATTGTTGTTCAGATGAAAAGGAAACACATGCACCAGTGGAAAGTCCATGAGGCTGGCATGAGGTGGGAGGGCTCAGAAAGGAAGTCCAGAATTAGTTCTTTATGAAAGGGTGGTAGAAAAATGGAACAAGCTAGCAGAGGAAGCTGTGTGTGGTGAAACAGTAGGGATATTCAAAAGGGGGTGGAACAGCGCATTAGAAGGGAGTGGTTGAGGGAAGAGGGAGAGAAAGGGAAGTGAAAGACTGCTAGGGGTGGCAGTTTTGGGAAGACGGAATAGAATACAAGGTCTTCATCTGCTGACATTATCTATGTTTTTATGTTACTGTATCACCCTAGCCAGTAATAGGAAGTTTTTACTTTGTTTTCTGTTCACCATTCTGTCTTAACCACTAAGACCACTTACATCCTGCGGTCTCCTGATGCAGATACCTCTTGCAGATGCCATTGTTGCTCTGCTACTCAGTGGCACTCACACTCATAGACTTTCACCCCAAAAAATGCTTGATAGAGAGGACAATTTAACCCCCTCCATACTGCTTTCTCCGTCCCTGTTGCTTCCAGGTAGGCTGCTGTGGGTCATGTAGTCTCCAACCTTCACTAAGATGGCTATGCAACTACTAAGAAAAATACTCATATTAATATTGAGCTTAGGCCCCAGGTCAGAGTTCTCAACCAGCCCCTAACATGTAGGGCACATCATGAAAACCTGAAAAAAATGCACATCAGATGGTCCAGATTTTACCCATTGTTAACATTATATGGACCTAAGAATGCCATGCCCACGTGAGATTCAGTATTTCATTTTCAGTGGAGTCCTAATGTAAACCATGTTTTCACTGTATTCATCCAGGACAATTTACAAGAAATGCAATATCTCGGTTTTAGAGGGGTTCTCCTGAACCAATTGCTACATAGATACATACATAGACAGTGTCGGCAGATAAGGTTCTATGGCTCACCCAGTCTGCCCATTTGAGCTTGTAAGTTCAGTTTATGTTTTCCTAGAAGTCTGTTGCCCCTAACCCCTGACCTCCAGAATTCCTTTATGTCTATCCCATGCATTCTAAAAGCCCGTGATTGTTTCAGCCCCCACCACTTCCTCTGGCAGGGTGTTCCACTTGTCCACCACCCGTTCTGTGAATAAATTCTTTCTCACGTTTCCTCTGAATCGTCCTCCCTCCAACTTCATCCCATGCCCTCTAGTCCTGGAACATCTTTTTTGCTTAAAATTGTGTATTCCTGAACCCTGTTGCTCCCTGTAAGATACTTGTATGTCTCTATCATATCACCTCTCTCCCTCCTCTCCTCCAGGGAGTACATGTTCAGTTCCTTCAACCTGTCCTCATAGGACTTGTGATGCAATCCATGTACCATCTTTGTTGCCCTCCTCTGAACCTTCTCTACACTGTCTATGTCCTTACGTAGGTAAGGTCTCCAGAACTGTACACTGTACTCCAGGTGGGGCCTCACTAGTGTCTTGTATAGTGGAAATATGACCTTCCTTTTCCTGCTGGTGATGCCCCTGCCTATGCATCCCAGCATCCTATCTGATTTACCTGCTGCCTTGTCACACTGTTTCCCTACCTTGAGGTCATCAGAGATGATAACCCCAAGATCCCTTTCCTGCTTGGTGCATGCTATATCCTCACCCCCCAACTGATATATTGTGCCAGGGTTTTGTGCCCCATACGCATTATCTTGCACTTCTTTGCATTGAATTTCAACTGCCAAACCCCTGACCATTCTTCAGGTTTCTGCAGGTCCCTTCTCATTCTGTCTACACCCTCTGGTGTGTCTACTCTGTTACAGAGCTTTGTGTCATCAGCGAACAGTGAAATTCTGCCTTCTAGGTCCTGCGCAATGTCACTGATGAAGATGTTGAATAGGACCGGTCCCAGCACTGATCCCTGTGGTACCCCACTGGTCACTCTTCCCTCTGTGGAGTGACAGCCATTTACCACCACCCTCTGTGTCCTGCCGCCCAGCCAGTTACCTACCCACCACACTACTGTCCTGCCCACACCCATATTCCCCAGTTTGTGTAATAGTCTTCTATGTGGCACAGTGTCAAAGGCCTTGCTGAAGTACAGATAGGCCATGTGCACTGCCCTCCCCTGATCCACCTCCCTAATCACCCAGTCAAAAAATTCAACCAAGTTGGTCTAACATGACCTCCCCCTAGTGAAACCATGCTGCCTTGGGTCCTGTAGTCCATTGACAATCAGATGTTCCACCAATCTCTCCTTCAGTAGTGCTTCCATGATCTTCCCCACTACGAGGTGAGGCTGACTGGTCTGTAGTTCCCTGCTTCCTCTTTGTTCCACTTTTGTATAAGGGACTACATCTGCTGTCCTCCAGTCTTTGGGTACCTCCTGTTTCCAGTGATCAGCTAAACAGGATAGCCAGAGGTTCAGCCATCACCTCTCTTAGTTCTTTAAGGACCTGGAGTGCACCCATCTGGCCCAATTGCTTTATCAACTCTTATTACTTCCAGTTCTTCAAGACCCTTTCATGTAAAGGACTTGTGTCCATTTCTGCACCATTCTCACCCCTTGTACTCCCTTCAGACCCATTACCTCTCTCTTCCTCAGTAAAGACTGAGCAGAAATAGCTGTTCAATATGTCAGCTTTACTGTTGTCATCCTCCATGTGGCCCCCATCCTCCCCCTTCAGTCTCACTATCCCTCCCTTTGCCTTTCTTTTTTCACTTATGTACCTGTAAAAGGTTTTGTCCCCTCTACCCACTGATTTTGCAATGTGTTCTTCTGTCTGAGCTTTGGCTTCCCTTACTGGCCTCCCAACCTCCCTTTGCTTCTCCTGGTACTTCTCCCTATCCCCTTCTGCCTGTGTCTTTTTGTATTGCCTGAATGCAATCTTTTTGGCTTTCACTTTTGCTACCTCTTTGGAAAACCATAATGGTCTCCCTTCCTTTTCTCTTGCTAACCTGCTTAATGCATAATTCTGTTGCTCTTGTAATCCCCATTTTAAATACTGCCCATTGTACCTCAACCCTGATTCCTCGCCCCATTCCCTTAATGCCTCTTTCAAGTATCTCCCAATTCTTCCCAAAGTCTGCCCCCTAAAATCCAGGATACGTGTTTTGAGTGGTTTGGTTCTGCTCTTTCTGTGATTTCAAACCACAATGACTGGTGGTCACTGTTCCCCAGGTGCTCCCCCACTGTTACCCCCATCACACTGCCCCTGTTTGTGAGCACAAGGTCCAGTATTGCCTTCTGCTGAGTTGGTTCCATGACCAGTTGCTTGAGACTGCTTGAGGTTGGCCACTGCATTTACCCAGGGTAGCCTGGTTAAGATACACTATCTTTTTTTCAGTAGGATCCTGCTGTTACCAATTTCAAAAGGTACCCTGAGTCACCCAGCTAAGATGCAATATCTTGTTTTCAGAAGGGTTCTGAGTTTATCCATTTTTAGCCCATAACATCTAATTTTCTTTGTGCAGGGAGGGCTTGGCTTTTACTTATCTTGCACTCTGTTTACAAAGGATAATCATCTCCCTATGCCACACCTTACTTTCAGTAGTGTCCTGCTGTTACATAGTTTTTATTTTGTTTTATTTTTGTGCAGTTAATGCTATTTCTTCCCCTGGCTCTGAACAACCCTCCAGATGCCAGCCACCCCAGCCCTGTCTCCCTCAATTTATCCACCAAGATTTAGCACCACACAGAGGCAGCTTTAGCTGTGTAGTCATTAGAGTGCAGGACTACTGGGTGGCTGGGAGTCAGCAGCTGCTCAGGAATCCATTTTCCTGATTTCTTGTCCAAAGTGATGTTCCAATGCATGCTTCTGTAGGGGGACATCAGCAGCTGCCACTCTACCCTCTGTTCTGACAGTGCCTGGCTGCCTTACCCTAAGTCATTGCTAGGGGCAGGCTAATGCTGGGCACCGTAATCCTCCCTCCTTGGGGGAGAAGAGCAGTGCTCTGGATGCTCTATCCTGTCCTGCCCCGGCCAACCTCCAGCAACCCAAGTTCCCATCCAAAGCCAGGTCGCTAGTGCAGCGTGAGGTATGGTGCCCTGCACCTCAACCCTCAGCACCACTGGGCAGGCCTTCAAATTTTTTCTGTTGTTATTTACAATATGTTGACCAGGAAAGGTACACTGAGCTGAGATTTATTTCCAAGTGTGACTCCAATGAGAAAGAGTAACAAAAAGAAGAGACATCAGAAAGTGACAAATGCATATCAATACAGCATGAGATAACACAAAATTAAGAGTGTAAAAATCATTCAACTGTTGCAATATTAATATTTGCTATACTATATTTACTGTGGATAGTCCAGCTGAGATACAGTATCTTATTTTCAGTGAGATGCTTATTTCTCCCATTTTAAGCTGTATTTACTCAAGATAGTCCAGCTGAAACAAACCATCTCATTTTCTGAGGGGCTTTCTCCCATTTGTAGACCACATTTAGCAATGACATCCCTACCTAGGTGACAGCTTGTGCTCCCTTCATTTTAACAATCTTTAAAAATTGGATAACCCAGCTGAGATGCAGCATCATGTTTTCAATGGGGTCCTGCTTCTACACAGTTTTACAACTTACCCACCTAGAACCGCCCAGATGAGGAGCAACATCTCATTTACAGTGATGTCTTGCCCTTACCAATTCTTACACTGCATTTACCAAGGATAGTCCAGCCCAGCTACAATGCTATATCTAGAAGTATCATTTCTGCCCCTCATAATGGTGAAAGAAACAAGATCCCAGTCTGTTCTAAAAAAGAGATAATAGGCAAAGTAAGAAAAAAATTTGGAAAACCACAAGATGATGATGGTTATGAAAAGGCATAGTAGGAGTGAATGAGTTGAGTAGTCCTCAGGTGGGGACTAATTACCAGGGCCTTGTGTGAAGGCTGAAAGGTGACAAAGTGGGGGAAGGAGACAGAAATAGAGATAGAGGAGATAGAACCTGGATGCCTGGGAACCTGGTTGTCACCACCATCACCTCAACTACTGAAAACAAAGATCTCCCTGCCTCTGCCAAGAGATTTGTAGTTCAATACCCTTAGGCATCCAAGTTCTATCTCCCTCCCCAAATCCACAAAACAGGTAACCCTGGACATCCTATTGTGTCTGCCTGCCCCACATCCCACATCTCAGCATTTCTGGACAGACTCATGAGACCTGTTGTTGGGTCTCTGACCTCCTACATTAAAGACACTAACCATGCTCTCTAGTTATTTGACAAGTTCAGATTCAGTGGATCCCATCAGCTCATCTTTACTATGAATATCACATCTCTTTGCACAGTGATCCCCCATGTGATGGCCTGACAGCCCTGCAACATTGTTTGAATAAGTGGAAAGTCCAGCAGCCACCCACACACACATTAACCTGACTGGCAGAACTTGTCCTTAAACTTAATACTTTTTTTTAAACAGTATTTTTCAGCAGGTCAGTGGAGTTGCTATGGGTTCCAGGATGGTTCTCAGCTTTGACAATCTGTTGGCTGGGTTGATGAACAGTTCTTTCTCTCCTTCACTGGGACTGTGCCTGATCTCTACAAATTTTACATAGATGACTGTTTGGGGACCACCTTCTGCCTCAGGAAAAACCTCCAAATCTTGAACAAGTTTACCATGGTCCATCAATCCTTTCAGTACACATAGAAGTTGTCAGCAGATAAGGACCTCATGGCCCATCTACAGTGCCACTGCAGAAGCTACTCTGTCTCCAGTTTGCACCCCCTTTCCCTTTATTTGTTTACTGAAATGTTTATTTATTGAAATGTTTCACCAGGAAAAGATACTGAGCAATATTGTTCATTTCCAGATGCATTCTGGGGCAAGAGGGAATGGATAAATTAGCAGAAAATAGCAATTACTGTAAGATGCAATAGGCAAAAACAGCAACTGCTAAAACTGACTGCAGAGTTAAATAACAACAGAAGTGCTGTGCCACAATAATTACATACTGTACATATTTACACAATTAGATGACATGAAAAAAGCAAAGAGTGGTATAGCGAGAGGAAGGGGTTGGGATAAACAAAACAAATGGGTAAGCAGATGAGAGGAGGGTAGGAAGATGAGAAGGGTGCAGACTGCCAGGGGGAGAGGAGTAGTGGATTGCCTGTGATTTTGGGCAGTTGCATGTAGGGGTCATGTACGAATGCAAGAGAGAGGAAAGAACATGGGATGAAGGGGCATTTCGAATGTTGATGGGAAGGGAATTCTATAGCTTTGGTAAGCAGTAGGAGAAGGAGGACTGACCAGCGAAGGTGGACCGGGTGAGGGTGGTGAGGGAGCAGGCAGCACTGCTCCTCAGACAGCAAGAGGATGGCTGGAGTGAGAGTGATACTGCTAGGTGAGAGGGGAGCGTTCCTAGCTAGAACAGAACAGAAACAGACCAGGAAAGAGATCTAGGTATAATTGTTAACCCTGATCTAAAATTTAGATCTCATTGTAAGGCAAAATTAACAAAGCGAATCAAAATCTTAATTGCATACTCAGACATATTTCTAGTCGAAGGACTGAGGTATTGATGCCATTGTATATTGCCCTCGTGAGACCACATGTTGAGTATTGTGCTAAGGTCTGGTCACCATATTATAATGAGGATATTCAAAAAATCGAGAGGGTGCAACACAGATTCACTAAAGCCCTTATAGGAATGTCAAATATGACATACAAGACTAGACTGAAATCACTCAATCTATACACTCTCCAATATAGAAGACTGAGGGGAGATGTGTGTCTACTATATACAGCTATATCTGACCCTGTCCTCATCAACGAACTAGGAATTATTCCCCTTGGAAAGACTGCCAATACAAGGAGTCATGCCAAACAACTATATTTACCTAAATGGAATCTGTTACCGAAGAAAACACTGGTTCAGTCACAGGGTAGTTCCCATATGGAATCAGCTTCCAGCTGAAGTTGTTGATAGTCCTAACATGGATTCATTTAAAATAAATTTTGATTTGACATTTGGAGGTAATATTAAATTTCTAAATTTTCAAGATTAGTGATATTGGCAAGCTTTAAGGACAAAACACCTACATAGCTTGATATACCTATGAAACCTGTCAGTAAAATTAGTGCAAAGAACAAGACAGTGATCAGTGAGGGAGGGGAGGAGGGGAGAGCCAAGGACTGGTTCAAGTAACAGTGGTGAGTGTGGACAGAGCAGCCAAGTGTGAAATGGCAGAAGGAGTGGAAGAAGGCATTCAGTCTGGTTAAGGTGGGTTTAGGGGCAGCAATATAGACTACATCACCATAGTCAAATGTTGGAAGTATCGTTCTCAAAAGAATTTCTCTGTGAGCTGATAGGGTGACACAGTCATGGTTCTGGTAAAGAGCACCCACCTTGGGAACCAGTTTCTTATGGATTGCATCCACATGACTAGAGAAGTCAAGGTGTTTATTGAGCCAGACCCCAAGGTACAGTATCTTAAGGTGACAGTATTTTCCAGCAAGGTTACATCTATGGTATAGAAGGAGGGGACAGAGGGGAGCCTAGATAGTCTCTGCATGTGCCAAAGGTCATGGAGACTGTCTTCTTGGTGTTTAGGAACAGTTGGTGTGCACATAGCCACTGCTGAACATTATGAAAGTCCTGCTGAAGAGTGGACACCACTGATTGGATGGAGCGGCCTTAATTCTACAATCCTCTTGTGTCTATACCATGCTTTCTTGAATCCTGTAACTGTTTAAGCCCCCACCATCTCCATTGGGAGTCTGTTCCAAGCATCCACCACCCTTTCCGTGAAGCAGTACTTCCTCACATTTCCTGTCAGCCTCCCCCCTCTAGCTTCATAATGTGACCCCTCGTCCTCAAGCATCTTTTTCTCTGGAAAATGCTCCCTTCCTGTACCTTGTTTATACTCGAGAGGTATTTGCATGTTTCTATCGTGTCCCCCCTTTTTCCTCCTTTCTTCTAGGGAGCACATATTTAATTCCCTAAGCCTTTCTCCATAGGGCTTCTGAAACAGGTTCTGCACCATTCTGGTTGCCCTCCTTTGTACTGCCTCTACCCTGTCTAAGTCCTCCAGAACTAGACACAATACTTGAGGTGGGATCTCACTAGTGATATATACAGGGGTATTATTACCTCCATGTTTCTGCTGGTGATACCCCTGCCTAGACATCTGAGCATTCCACTAGCCTTTCCCACTGCCTTGTCATACTGTTTAGCCACCTTAAGGTCATCAGAAATGATTACCTCCAGGTCCTGTACCTGTTTTGTGACTGCTAGTACTTCTTTTCCCAGATGATAAGTTACCCTGGGTTTCTGTGCCCCAAGTGCATGATTTTGCACTTTTTTGGCATTGAAGCCCAGCTGCAAACCAGTGACCATTCTTCCAGCTTTTTTTGATCTTCTCTCATTCTTTACACCACCACCCCTGGTGTGTCTACTCTGCTGCAGATTTTTGTATCATCCACAAGCAGGCACACCTTCCCCTACAGTCCTTCTGCAATGTCACTTATAAAGACATTGAAGAGGACTAGGCTTAGTACTGACCCTTGTGGCACCTAACTGGTCATTTTACTCTCTCCAAAGTAGGTGCCATTCACCGCCATCCTCTGACTCCTATTGTCCAGCCTGCTCTCTACCCATCTCAGTAATTTAGGACCCACTCACAGGCTTCTCAGCTTGATCACTAGTCTTCAATGTGCAAAGGTGTCGAAGGCCTTACTGAAGTCCAGGTAGGCTACGTCAACCGCTCCACCCTGATCCACTTCCTTGGTTACCCAGTCAAAGAACTCAATCAGGTTTGTCTGGCAAGACCCCCGCCTCATGAATCCATGCTGCCTTGGATCCTGAAGACCATTGGAAACAAGGTATTCCCCAGTCCTTTCATTCAGAAGTGATTCCATTACTTTGCCCACTACCAAAGTCAAGCTGAGAGGCCTGTACTTCCCAGCCTCCTCTCTAATTCCATTTTTGTGGAGTGGGACTATATCAGCCTTCCTCTGATCTCCCAGGACCTCTACTATTTCAAGTTATAGGTTTAACAGGGCTGTCAGAGGTGCAGCCAACTCATCCTTGAGCCCCCTCAGTAACCTAGGGTGCACCCTGTCTGGTCCCATTGCCTTGTCTACTTTTAACTGTGATAATTCCCTTAGTACTCTTTCCACAGTAAAAGGGCGAGTGTCTACCTCCCTTCCCTTAATGCACTCCTAACTGCATTCCCTACCTCCTTTTGTTTCTCCTGGTAAGTATCCCTATCTTCCCCTTTTTGTGTTTTTTTTATACTTTTTAAAAGCTCATTTTTTGTTTGCTTTCACTTTTTCCGCTACCTCTCTAGAAAACCATAGTTGTTTCTTTTTCTATTGCCTTTGCTAACCTACCCGACACAGAGATTTGTAACTTTTTCAATGCCCTCTTTATTTTTCCCACTGGTCCTCGACTCCCCCTAGTTTCCCTGTCTTTGTCAGGACATCTCTGAGGCATTCTCCCATTTTCTTAAAATCTGCCTTTCTGAAGTCCATGACCCTCGTCCTTGTACAGTTTGATTCAAACCCAGTTCTTACATTAAACCACAGTGTACGATGGTCACTGATCCCCAGGTGGTCCCCCACTGTAATATCAGCAATACTGTCCCCGTTCATCAATACCAGGTCCAGCAACACCTCCTCATGAGGGGATTTCATTACAAGTTGCCTGAGAAATGCTCCCTGCAGCGAGTCCAGGATGTCCCTATTCCTGACTGTTGCCACAGCTGGGAGGCTCCAATCCACATGCATTAGACTGAAGTATCCTACTAGTATAACCTATCCCTTGCAAGCCATCCTATGAATTGCTTCCATAATTTTCCCATCCACTTCTTGCCCCTGTGCTGGAGGTCTGTAGGTAACTCCTGTGCGAAAACTGTTGAAGTATCCTCTTCCACACTGCTTTTTCTAGATTTCAGATTGTTGGTGCAGAACACTAGTCTGAAGACATTGTTTTATTAAAAAACCCACAGACTCACACAGCTTCCTCCTCCTCAGCTCCTACCATCCCAAGCATGTTAAAAATTGTTTGCCATATTCACAGAGTTCACAGGTTATGCAGTAAAGATGATGATTTTGCTGAGGAGGATCAAATAATACAGTTCTTTTTATTAGCAAGGGATATTCAGAAAGCACAGTGAACAGAGCATTCTCCAGGAGCAGGACTATGCTCTGTAACCTTTACCCTACCAGGAGGGATACTCTCATGCAACAACAACAACAAATTCCACTAGTCTTCCCTCCCATCATAATACACCTTCTCTTCATAGGATTATCGCTAGGAACCTCCCTGTCCTGCAGTCTGACCTTAATATCGAAGCTTCCTTTACAGAGCCACCAACTGCCTCTTATCATCGACCACTCAACCTGCAGAATCTCCTACATACTCTTAACAATTCCCCTCTACCAGGTATCAAAGCTTGCAACAGAACTTGCTGTTATACCTGCAAATTTATTTCTAGAGTCACTGAAATCCAGGGTCCCACATGTGTTTTTCACATCACCAATGAGTTTTCATGCACTTCTAGTAATGTGATATATTGTATTATTTGCAGGAAGTGTGAAGCTATCTGCACTGGACAAAACTGACAGACACCTGGCTGACCAACTTAAGGGAACATTAAAGGGCAGTCAGGACTAGAGACAGTGATAAACCCATTGTATCCTACTTTATCTCTGGGGACCACATTATCAGTGATCTTTCTGTCTGTGTCTTTTAGCAGGGTGTTTCTGTGATACTGTACAAAGAAAACACATGGAAACCAAGCTGATCATCTGCCTAGGCTCCCAGCAGCCCTCTGGTTTAAATGGAAGACCTGTTTCCTACTAACATCCTTTAATCACCTTATGGACTACCACCATAGTCTGTATATTTTACCTCCACCCCTGTCATATTTTTGCTTGCATATGTGCATGGTACATTTGCATGTGTGAGTCTGCCTGCACACACTTCCATTCCATGTCTGTGTGTGTGCGTGGGATGTGAGCATACCTACATGGGTATTCCAGCTATGTGTGCACATCTAATTTCATTTTCCACAGATTTCTCATCTCTGCTTCCTTTTCCCACATTTGTCCCCTTTCAGCCTTCTTACTAGGCCCTGTTAATTAGTCCCCACTTGGAGACTTCGAGCTCATTCACTCCTACTATGCCTTTTCATACCCATCATCACCTTTTTGTTTTACAGATTCTTTTCTTACCTTGCCTACTATCACTTTTTCTCCCAGATTCTCCCCATATTTTCTTTCATCCTATATATATCCATTATTTCCCCTTACCACTCTACTGACTCTGCTTTTTTCTCTTTTAAATAATTCCTAAATAAGGCCTGTGGTTAAAATGTCAATTCTAACTCTATTTTATATTTTCAGCATGCATTAATATAATTATTTTGTTTTGTTCCATTTATCAGATATTAGCTAACAGGTTAACCTTGCATACTCTGATAGAAATTAGAACTGCGAGGGTGTTTACAACCACCATAAACAGGTCAGCTGTGCACACGTTATACTGATGATGTAGCCAGTGTACAAGATCCATTAATTACATAGAAATATATAATTTGTTAGCAGAAAAGGACCATTTGGCCCACCTGGTCTGCCCCGATTTCCACTGCCTAGTCTGTCTTTCTGCAGACCCTAGCTGGTTTCTGGTGACCCTCCCTCTTCCCTGCCTGTTTACTAATATTAGCCTATGTCTATCCCACACATGCTTGAGGCCCCTTACTGTTGTTGCTTTCATCACTTTTGTTGGCAGTCTGTTCCAGACATTCACCGCACTTTCAGTGAAGTAATACTTTATCAATCTCCTGTGTGGTACAGTGTTGAAGGCCTGTCTTGCTAAATTCCAAATAGGGCAAGTCCACTGCCCTTCCCTGATCTATTTCTGTGGTCACCCAGTTGATTAAATCAGTCAGATTTATCTGGCATAATCTCCTCCGTATGAATCCCTGCTACCTGTGGTCATGCAGCCCATTAGATTCAAGATACTGTACCAACCTTTCCCCACCACTGAGGTGAGACCGACTGGCCAATAGTTGCTAGTCTCCTCCCTGAGGCTGTTCTTATGTAATGGGACAACATCCGCTGCCCTCCAGTCCTCCAGAACTATGCCTATTTTCAGAGAGTTGTTGAATAAGGCTATTAGTGCAGCAGCTAGCACCTCCCTGACTTCTTTTAGTACTCTTGGGTGTATCCCATCCAGTTCCACACACTTGTTGACTTTCAGAGTTGAAAGTCCCTTCAGTACTCTTTCTACTGAAAATGGGCTTGTATCCACCTCTCTCTCCTCTGATTCTACTGCTCACTGGTGATCTCCCCCCCCTCCCAATCCAATCTTGAAGAATCAGCAGAAGTACAGTATGTGTGCAGGATGCCTGCTTTTACTTGGTCTTCTGCGCAGTTCTCCTTACTGCCCTTCTTATCCTCACTATTGCTTCCCGTGCCTTCCTCTTCTCACATATGTATATGAAGAAAGTCATGTCACTTTTTATCTACCCCTTTGGCTATCCTCTCCTCTACCTGTGTCTTTGCGTCCCTCACTGCCATTCCTGTTTACCTCTGCTTTACTTGGTACACCTCTCTGTCTGTCTTCTTCTGCATTTTCTTATACCTCCTGTATGCCACCCTCATTTTCTTTACCACCTTGGTCACTTCCCTAGAGAATCATAACAGGCTCTTTTTCCTTCTGCTTTTACTCACTTCCTTCATGCAGAGGTTGGTTGCCTTAATTATACCCTCCCTTATTGTTTCCACTGTACCTCTACTCCTCCCTGGCAATCTCCCCATGAGGTAGTTTATGAGTCAGTCTCCCATTTCTATAAAATCCACCATCCTAAAGTCCAGGACCCTTGTGCTTGTGTGGTTTGACTCTGTCCCCATCTTAATATCAATCAAGTCTTTATTGTTCGACCATTCAGGGCATTACAATTTTGACAAAAGAAATGAATTATTCAGTAGTACATCCAAAAACAATACAAAACATTCAGTAATAAATTAAAAGCTAGCAGTAGTTAAATACACACTCACTTTATGCATCTTAAAAAGTGTTTAAAATGTTCAAGTTCTGCCTGGGTGTCCTTATGACATCCCACGGCTCATTATTCTGACATTCACCTGCCTGGGCAGTATTGGCCGACAGGTGTAGTATCCCGACAGTGTAAATCCCACTGACTTTAATGCCCAATGGTGTTACAGGAGAGGTTAAGGTAGCAGATGAGATGGGTTGCTACCTTACCCCTCGTGATGCTGCAGAAAGAAGCATCAGATCAAGAAGCTAGCCAAGCTGCCCCAGTTGTGTGGATGGCTAAACCACTGGCAGCTTAGCCAGCATACCCTCGGAGGCTCAGGTTCTGGTCTGGGCTATGGAACATTTTAAAATTTTGCCCCCGTAACTAATATATATTTTTACTCCTCGGTCCGCTCCCCCTTGGAGTTTGTTATATTAGTTACAGAGGGTGTGGGGGCAAAGCTACCCACATGTGGGGTATGGGGGTGAAGCCTGCCCCCGTATTGAGGTGTTTGACATAGCGGGATGCCAGACATTGTATTGTTGGGCATCTGAGTTGTGAGGGATTTTTGGTTTTGGGACTGTACTCTCGGTATGTTGAGCATCGACATACTGAGTTTCGGTCTAACATAATATATCCCCTGTCTCATGTTAGTTGATTACCCGTTATTCAAGATATAAAACATATTAATATACAATCCCCTAGTTGACCATATTTAACTTTATAGTATTTCTATATAAATCAGGTAGTTCTAATGTCATGCATCCTATTTTTTCTCCCTGTTAATAGAAATTAACCAGGAGATAATTCTCTCAGTCCGTGTAGGGCCCCTTATAAGATCCTTCCCTGCTCACCTCAGGCTATAACAGTTCGTGCCACTTCATAGGTCACACTTGTCCAATTGGATCACAGTGCCTATTGGGCTGTATCTAAATGTACTTATCCCCTTTAAGTTATTTGGAAATGATCTTAGTAGCAACATGTCCACCCTTAGCAATAATGTTACATTCCGAGTCCAATTACTATCCATACAGGCACATAAGGACCAGTGAGAGCTTTCATAGGGCCACCATAGCATTTAATTACCAGAGACTGGTCTAGCAACCACCAATCATTCCTCTCTCTCACACCTACTGAGTGTGTACACCTGATTCTGTCCTTAAGCACTATTGCCACTTCTGGACTCCGTGACCAACAATGGGCAATGCTTACTAATGCTCTTCCAGGTCACAACTTGTCCAAGTAGGGCACAGTGCCTGTTGGGCTATATCAAACTGCACCTACCCCATTTGAGTTGTCTGGAGACCTATCTTAGTGGCAACATGCCCACCTTTAGCAATAATTGCTACTTTCTAGGTCCAATTGCTATCTATTTGGGTACATCATGTCCAATTTCAGCTTTTGTTGGGCCACCATAGCACCTAATTACCAAAGTTTGGGTTAGCAACTACCTGTGATTTCTTTCTCACTAACCTGCTGTGGATGTACATCTGATTCTGCCCTTAAGCATGTTTACTATGTTTGGACTCCAAACCAGCAGTTGGCAATACTAAGCAGTGCCTAGCCAATTCCCAAGAGGGTCTGAGGTATACTCCGCCCCCAGGTTCAGTCCTGCCCCTCCCTAGTTGTACCTGATGCCCTTATTTGATTAATCATGTATAATGGCTCAAGGAAGACTGTCATGGTAAATTGATTTAAGTACTGTCAATTTACCTTTTAATCAGTTGGATAAGCTTCTATAACTTTTTACTATCGGTAGATTCACAGCTCCAGTATAAATACTTGCCTTAGCAAAGTACACTTAAACATTCTCACCTTTAACAATTCCTAACTTTAAAACAAAAGTAAACATTTAAGTAAACATTTAGCAAGCATATAACATATGACATATAAAATAACTTCAGTACTACTCCAAACAGACCCTCAAAGGAACCAATAAATCATTTGTGGGGAACAGATACTCCTGTTAATAAGCGCTATTCACTAACAGTGGGGGAATATGCGCGAATCACACATATCCACCCCCCCAGCACAGCTCTGCATGCACCGGAGATCTGTGTGGAGACCACATTCATGAACAGTGGTCACTGCCTGGGCTCTGTGTCATGGCCCCGTCCACCAGTGCACAGCTACACAGGGCAGTCCAGTGTGGGTCTGCGGACCTGGCCATGCAGCCAGTCGGCTTCCTGGACCTGGACCCCTAGTCGATCACTTGTGCCCATCGGTTACCATGTTGCCAATGGGTACTCAGGCTGCCAGTGGACTGAGGTGTGGGGAACCCCACCAACACATCTCTCACTCTCCCAGATGTGCCCCATAGCCAGGGGTGGACACATTGAGGGATCTGTTGACCCCTAAAATCCCAAATGATCGCAGTGGCAGTATCCAGGGGGTGGCATGTAACGGGTTATGTCTGACTCCAGAAGGCTTAGCCATTACCTCCCCGTGCAGGTTCTACCTACACCATTGTGAATGGGTGAGTGCTATTACGCCTGTGCCTGTCTCTGGTCCACCCCCCATGCAGAGCTACCTGATAGGCCGGTGTGCTGGGCACATGGGGGGGCCTACTGGGATCATGCATGGTGCTCGGGGGGCAGAGTGTCCGCAGCCAGATGTGGGTGAGCTATGCACTGGGTTTACGTGGCATGTAATCCACCCTCACTCTTTGTGAATAGGGCCTAACATGAGAGTTATCAGAGTAGTTACTAGCCTTATTTAACAAGTACATTTTAGCTGGAACCCCTGGCAGGCTCTTTTCTAAACTCTTTCTTATATTAAGTGTTCTTCCATGCTTCTCACCTCCAATTTTTCCAATATAAGCAGATTTTTTATATAGAGTTCCAAAGCTACTTTTAAAAATGTAAAAGATTGCTGGTACAGCATTCGTATAAGAAGGAGGCAGTTTTATTTATAAACCATAATGTCTATGAAATCAAACAGTGTAGAAATTCCACACAGTTTTCTACAAAATAATAACAAAAAGCCCTATACATGGTCCAAATACCACACATCCAAATAATGGAAGAAGTTAGTTCCGCAGGCTAGAGTGTCTTTGTGACTCGGAAACTTTGAACTTTGATAACTACTTTCAGCCAACTGCATTTCCCCTCTCTGGTTTTCATTCACTTGAGGCACAGGTCTATTACAAACACCTGCATTCCCTCCTTCTCATTCTCCTCGGTTCACATCTTTTCATCTTCCTTGAACACCTGGGGCATCTTTAAACTCATCAGGCACATGAGCTCTCCAGCTCAGGTGCACCTCAGTCAAGGAAGCAGCACCAAACAGCACAGTGTAGTGTTCCCTCTACAGAGGAGGAGTGAGATGTCAGGCTTGCTTTATTATTTTATGATTGTTCCTGTGCTCCACTGCTCCTGGAGCAGGCTTTTGTTTTTTGATTTGCCTCCTGCAGGTTGTCCATCATCTTCTCATCACCTCCAAAAAAGGATCTGTTTTTATCCTTACCCTTCCTGATCTGAGTGCAGCATTTGGTGCAGCTGACCACTTCATCTTACTTGACCACCTTGAGTACAGTGCAGGGCTCTCAGTTATTCTCCATTCCTGGTTTAACTTCCATCTCTCCCACCATCCCATCTTAATATTAAACAACAATGTACTGTGATCACTGGTACCTAGGGGACTGCCCACTGTAATGTCTGCAATGTGGTCCTTGTTTGTAAGCTCCATGTACAGCATTGCCCTATCCCTAGTGGGTTTATTGACTAACTGCCTAAGAAAAGCCATTTGTAGGAAGTCAAGGATGACCCTATATCTTACCAAAGCAGCAGCTGGGAGGCTGCAATCCACATCTGATTGACTGACATCACCAACTCCAGTAGCAGCACCTCCCCTTAATTGCCATCCTGATGATGGCTTCCCCATGTGCCTTATCCAAGTCATCTCCCTCTGCTAGAGGTCTGTAAACCACCCCTGTATGAAGAGTGTCCCCAGCACCTGTCTACAGGCTGATCCACAGTACTGTACCTGAAACCCTTCCTTTTCCTTCGGGTGCCCCTGCACTTCCATAGACTTAATTCCCTCTTTCAAATATAGCATAAACCCCCTTCCCTTTCTCCCCTGAATAGAGAGTAGCCAGTATGACCAAGTCCTGATCATGGCTGTCAGTGCACCATAACTCCATTAAGTCCACCAAACCCTAGCTTCCGCCATGATGGCTTACAGATCTGGAATTTTATTTCTCAGACTCCTTGCATTGGTACACTTGGTCTCCATACCTTACCCCCTCCCCGTCTGCTGCCCTGCTTCCTCCCCCTCATGCATGTGCTGTTCCCTGATGATCCTCCTTACCCTCCTCTTCCCTTGTTACCTTCTCATTACCTGTTGTTAACTTACACTTATCTCACAGAACACACTGTGAACATGATATACTGTAGTACTATGAACACTGTATATAGTGTCACTGCATTTTTCACATCCCTTTAAACCCAGAGTAATAATCAACCCACTAATTAGGATGAGCTGTGTGTACCAAGCCACTTAATTTCAATAGTGTTTTACCCCACAGGTCAGGTGATGCTGATAGCACCCATTCACTTTATCATTAGGCATTTCCAGGCAACCCTTTTACTTAAAGATGTTACCTACAGAGTTCCTGCATGTGCAGTGACAGCCAAAATAGGAGAGCCTGCTTACTCTACATACTAACAGTAAATTAGTAAATCAAGAGAATTTTCTTATTGGTTACACCTTCCTATACCAAACATGTCTTCACCTTGTTTAACTTTCATGGCACACAGGGAAATGTTGAATTTTATAACCCTTGGTCTTAATTTTGTTTGGTTTGGTCAAGTTGATTTTATTTTATGACAGACTGGCTCCTCTTTTTTCCCCCGGTTAATACTGGGATTTGAAATTAGCCCTCTATATAGACTGAAATAGAAAAAAAAACAGATTTACTGATCACTTCTAAATTGGTTCATGATCAGTAGCCTCAAAAATACTCATCTTTTTGAGCCATATTATATATTTCTTACAGAACCACATCATCAACAAGGGACAAGCTTATTATAAGATTTGATGTTAGGGGCCAGATAGTCAAAACTTTGCCCAGGCACAAATCCTGGTTTGTGCATGCAAACCGGGTTGCACAGATTTCTTATATTCAAAATTCTGGTTTGTATGCTCAAACATGGTTTGTACCTGGGAAAACTGTGGAGGAGGGCACAATACAAATGAAGAAGCAGGGTCCTGATTATCAGTGTGGTCTGATATTCAGAGTATTTGTGCAAATCAAGGGCATTTTGCATAGCCCCCTTGTGCAGAACAAGTACCAATAACAGAGACCAAGATTTACTCCCGTGCAACCCTTGTGGTTGGCAGAGGAAGTGAGATGGCCTCCTGTGCCACTCCTGATCTACCAAAACAGTGCCCCTCATATCCAGTGGTCCCTTCCCTCAGATGATCCCTTACCTGGTACATTACACCATATTCCCTGGTGTCTTGTGGTCCCTCATCCAACCCGGACATATGCCTGCTGTGCCATAATTGTGCTCCTGGTGGTCAATGGTCCCTCTCCCCACCCAATCCCTCATCTTGTACATGGCATCATATTTCCTGTTATCTAGTGCCCCCCCCCACCAAATTCTCTGCCTGATTATTAAAAGAATATTCTCCCTAGTATCCAGTGGTTGCTCCCCCCATCTGATCCCTGTCTTCATGCCGGTGGCAGTGGTGCAATGAATGACCTCTAACAACACAGCCATGGCCTGTCCCCATCTACTTGTCCCCTGAACCTCCCCAGCCCATTCCCCATTGGTGAATAGTGGCCCCTCTCTCCCACGGCACTGACAACCCAAACCCCTGTTCTCTCATGCCTGACTATCAGTGCCATGGTGCAGTGATAGTGTGTAACATAGCCTGCAACACACCACCTCAGCCACCTGCCATCTGACATAAGTAGGCAGCACCCTGCTTATTTATGGGACAGGTGCCCTATAAATAAGCAGCACACTCCTTGCTTATGTTGGATGGCGGGCAGCCAAGGGGGTGTGTGGAGGGCTGTGTCACTCACTGTTGCTGCACCGCAGCACAGATAGTCAGGTACAGCAGACTAGGGCTCAGTTGTCAGTGTCATGGGAGGGAAGGAGGCCAGTAGACGCCAAAGGGGAATGGGCTGGGAGGGTTCTGGGGACCAGTAGTCAGGGTGAGGGCTGAGGTTGTGTTGTTGGGGGAGGGCATTCATTGTACCAATGTCACTAGTAAAGGGTCAGGACTTGGACAAAGGGAGCAACCACTGGACACCAGGGAGAATATTCTTTTAGTAATTGGGCAGGGCTTTAGGTCAGGGGAACCCCTAGACACCAGGGAATATGGTGTAATGAACCAGGCGAGAAATGAGGTGGGAGGAGGGACCATTGGATATTAGGAACAGAACTATGGCACATCTGGGATAGGTGCAGATGAGGAAAGGGACCACTAGGCACCAGAGAATATGATGTAATGTACTGGACAAGGGATAAGGTAGAGGGAGGGACCACTGGATACCAGGGAAAGAACTATGGCACATCGGGCATAAGTGCTGGTCAGGACAGGGAACACTAGACACCAGGGAAATTATGCATAAGTTTTAAGTGTGGGATTGGAGGGAGGGGGCATCACTACCACCAGGGAAATGATGTAAACTTATTGGGTGTGGGATTGGAGGGAGTGGGGGACCACTAGCACCAGGGATAGCTCCACGCCTATGACTGGGCAACTGGGGGGGCAGCACCACACTAAATAACCCAGGTACCCATGCAAATGACCCCATAATGGGCAAGCAAATAGCCCCTGAGCACTTTGCATGCCCAATGGCCTCATTTGCATGAGTCCATTTGAATATTGCCAATTGCACTTCAGTGAAATCCATTGTGGTGGTGTACTTCAGGAGCAATGTTGGGGCATGGTAAGTGGCTTAGCACTGGACTGACGTGGCCCTCTACTCAGCTGTATCACGCCGGTGCACTATGCCACTGAATATAGCATCTTTGGGCACCTGCGGTATCATAAAGTGGAGTGCACGTTTTTGCGAATATTGGGCCCCAGATGTCTGAATCAAATTTGTTAAAGGCTAGATATGCAGAAACATCAGTTAGCTGTGAATCAACCCTCTGTGGTGGTAGACTTGACATCCCAGAGGGCATACAACATGTTATCCTTTTCTGTCCAAATCATAACACTCGGCATAAGGGTTAGATCCCTTTTTTGCCAAATCTGTGACTCCGTCATATAAGCAGTTCAATTTTCAGCTTTCCAGTGTCGATCCACTGCCAATACTGAAATGTGCAGCATTTCTTAGATCTGTAAATAACATAAGGAAACCTTATTAGTTCCCAAATATTGTAAGGGGACGTCTGATCAGTTATTAAGCAGACTCCATGTTGTCTCATATCTTCACTGCTGTCATATTATGAAATGTATTGGGGTTGTTGATATGTGACTCATATACTATTTTCAAAATATTGATGGGTGCATTTTCTGATGTTTTATTGTTGTGGGAGATGAACTTATAATAGATGTAAACTGATCAAAAATTAGTGCTACTGCTTCTACTGTAGCTACATATGAGGTTACAGTCATAACAAGTAAGGATTTTCCATTTAGTCCAATGGTTTCCTTTTCTCCCTGTGCTTATCTATTTAACACTGTTAACCCATTCAAACAATTATCAAAGGGGGAAAATAAAACCCTTCCAAACGTTTTACTCATCATATTCCTTTTCTCTGCATCTTATACATCTCTACATCTTCTACAGAGTCTATGTGGGCTTTTCCCAGCATAGACAGCAGATAAGACATTCAGTGACCCAAAGAGGGACAGGATGCAATGGCTTCCTGTCACAAGTTGCACAGTAAGTAGTTCTGGATACAGCATCCTACCTGCAGAGACTGCAAATACTATATACAGTAAGTCCTTCCTAAATGTACTCACTACAGAGATATCCTTGTGCAGGCAGGGTTAGATGGAGGCACATACATTAGGGAAGGGCACATTTTCTACTTCCTTCCTTCCTGTCAGACCTATACTTCTTGAAATCGCAATAAGAATACTGGCTCTGCCAAACATTCATAAAAGGGAAAATTAAGACAACAGAGATGGTACAGAGGTGAGCAACAAAGCAGAATTGGTGAATGAATGAAAACAACAATGAAGAAAGGCTAGAGAAGCTCCAGCTGTTTGGCCTCAAAACAAGATTTAGGGGGACTTGATCCACAATACAGAATTGCGAAGTATATTAAATTAATGGTCAGCTTAAAATAACACACAGCAAAAATACAATAAATACTAGGGTTCACCAGAAACATTGGGGGGGGTGATAAAGGAGGCAGTTCTATATGGAGCAGGTGATGGAGTAGTCTGCCAGTGCCAGTAGTTGAAGCAATGACACTGAACGCATTCAAGTTATAACTGGATAGGTACCATACAGTACATGAGATTTGTGCCCAGCACTCAGGTTGCCATTGACGTGTTTAATAAATTAAAAACAGAGAACAGCAGCATGCACCAATCATACTGGATCACAATCAAGGAAAGGAAGCAGGATTAATCCATTACCAGCCTTTTATTAGGCTTGCAGATATGGATCCAACAGGATAAAAAAAGTTTGCGCCAAGCACTCAGGTTGCCATTGACGTGTTTAATAAATGCTTGGCTAAGATCCAGAACTGGATGGCTTCCAGCTGGCTGAGGTTGAACCCTGAGAAGACCAAGGTAGTAGTGGTTGAGCCAGGCTGAAAGGGGGGATCGACAGCTGGCATAAGAGAGGCTGGGTTTTGGCTTGGTGACTGTGGATTGCTAGCCTGCCCTAGGGTGGAGAATCTGGGAGTCATACTGAAGGAAGGCCTGACAATGGAGGCCCAGGTGTTAGCCATAGTCCAGAATGGCTTTTTCCACCTTCGGAACATCCACCAGATCAGATCCCTTATTCTCCCCAAGACCCATTCACACTCATTCATGTGTTTGTGACCTCAAGGATAGACTGTTGTAATGATCTGTACCTTTGAGTTAGTGGGGGTACACTACAACACCTGCAATTGTTGCAGAACACAGCCACCTGGTTACTTACAGGCCTGTCAAGATCATGTCATATTTCTCCAGCACTGTGTAATCTGCACTGCTACTGGTGAAGTGGCTTAACTCATTTAAAATATGTTTTTTAACCTATAAAGCCCTGCATGGACAGGGCCCAACCTACCTGAGAGAGCTCCTGCACCCATACACCCCCGTTTGCCCACTCCAATCTTTCAAGGAGGGCCTCCTGATGGTCCTGAGGGCAAGATTGAAAACTTTGAGTGATCAGGCCTTTAAAGTAGCAGGCCAGTGCTGTGGAACTCCTTACTCAAGACCCTGAGGGGGCCGCCTTGGTAGGTGTTTTTAAGAAAGGGCTTAAAACATATCTATTTCAGCATGCTTTTGGACAAGCTTTATAATATTTACAGCACATCTATAGCTTTTATTATTTATACTATCTTATGGGATATATTTCTTGGGAATTGTTAAGGTATACCATTTGTATTGTATTGTTTTATTGTCTGCACTTGTGGTGGTATCTGTATTGCATTTTTTATGCTGTATTTTACTGTAATGGTGCCCTGGGCCTCAGGGGAAGGGCACCAGATATAATTAAACTCTTCTACTATCACTAGTAGAGGACAATGCAACAACAAACCACTGAGAAGTAGGGCGTTCTGGTGGGTTATATGGCATTCTTCTGTCTTATAACCCACTAATAATAATAATGAAACAATGAATATTATCATTTACCTATTACTTGGACACCAGAAAAATATTCAGCTGCAAACACTAATAGTAAAGATAACAATAATAATATCAATAATAATTATCATCACATATTATATGTTGACACTGTGTAGCATACAAGCTTGTAAAACTGTTGTTGTTGTTGAAGTAGCATCAAGCTGAGACTCCTTTAATTTATTTTTCAATATTGCAGCCCATTTACATAGTTTTTGATTCATAATTAAACAAGACCTCAAAAAAATGGCATGACACTGTTCATCAGGAATTATCTTCAAACCACTGAGTGATCATCTAAGTCTCACAGGTACTGGAAGTAATAAAGCCCTATGGGGAAGCAAGCAAAAATAACAGCATTACAAAGAAGCATTGTGAGTCTTTCTGGACGCTATCATTAAAAACAAAATTGCAATGCTTGTATAATAATTCAGTAACAGAATGGCTTTCATAAATTGTACTGTAGAGCTGTAGTTTAGATGTTTTTCACCATGAGAAGAAAATGAGGACCTGCTTCCTGATTCACAGCTAAGTGCTGGGACAGCAGTCCTAAACGTCATAACCAACGGTGCTAAGAACATGTTCTCTACGGTCACAAATAGGTGTCGGCAAAGAGAAAAAGAACAGAAAATTGCTGTATTCTGGGCAGATTCCCAGGAGTTATGAAGCAGAAAGTCATGCTTAAGAACAAAAATGCAGGAAATCAGAAAAGAGAAAATAGCCACAAATTGGCATATTTCTCTATCTGCAAAAAGCAAAGTGGAGCAGCAGGCAGGGAAGCTATACATAGTCAGCTACAGAAGGTCAGCCTTAGGCAGCCAGCCATCAAAGAAAGGGAAAGGTGCCCAACTCGAAAGAACTTTAAAAAGGGAGATGTCTGCAACTAGAAAGAAATGAATGTTACAAGGCCAAGTGATACGTAAAAAAAAACACTTAAAACATCAAAAGAGTGCACTGGACTATGTGTAGCATTTAATTTGGAGACAGTGCATTGCAAAAAGGCTTTTCAGATACTAGTGACTGTGAGTGAACTGAATTAACCCACAGGCTGATCTGATTCCAGAGTTTTACTAACCAAAGGTTTATCTTACTGGAAGAAAAAACTAAAATTAGAACTGAAATTTTGTCTGAGAGGTTTTCATCAGGAATGACACATAAGGACACAAGGTAGAAGGGAATTATATTTTATGCATCTTTACTCTGCACCATGATATCATGCTTGAGTAAGATATTGGAAACTACAGTCAGCACTCAGATATTTGATCCCATTTGTTCCCATTGTCATAGATATTGGAGTGTGACAGTTATCGGACAGCAGATTCTATGGCACACATAGCAAAAGGTGGCTCAGCCACATGGATGGGAAATAAGTGTGACAGATAAGTGAGAGGTGGATAAATGAGTACTGGCTGTAGTACAAACCTTATCATAAATGTCTGTTCAGTACTGTAGGAAGGGTGGGGTGGGTAGTGCTCCCACCGCAGGCGTAAGCCTCAGAGAGGTGCATTTTTCCACTGAAGCTCATGTTCCAATTCACTTGCACTGCTGCTTTAAATATTTTATTTTAATTTTGGTTCTGTAATTACAAATGACTGTCAGCTGGGGTGCATCTGCGGACCAAGGACCAGCAAGTGGGGGGTCACATGGTTGCACAGTCTACTGCAGGAAATAATCATGTGGTGCGGTGTGGTGGTGGTGGTGGTGCTGAGAAAGAGGAACTGTGGGCGGGCCAGCTCACCGCCCATTAGTATAAAAGGTACAGGCGGAGCACCTGGCACTGAGTGAGAGGCGGTTTATGTTGGAGACGGAAAGTGTGGAGCAAGTTGTTGAGCATACTAGTGTAGAGTAGTAGACAGTCACAGAGACTAAAAAAATGAGAGAGTCAGAGTCTGAGAGGAAAGACGAGTTATGAGAGACAGAGAAGACAGAAGAGATCCTTGTCTTATATTTATTTTGTCACCCATGTAACATAAGCATAAGCAGAATGCACACCACACTATGTACTCTGTCTGTTGTTGTCTGTGTAGACAAGACTAGCAGTTGTCACTCATCAGTGACAGAGTGTCTGTAGTAAAAAGTGATGGCACTGCAGCTGAGCAGAAGAGCAGACCTGGCGAAGCAATGAATAATTCTAAATTAATTTCCGAATCTGAATTGTGAGATGATGAGATGGGGATCTATGTGGTGACAGCGTGGGGGGGGGCACAGTCTCACTCAGGAAGTCGGGGGAGAGAGAGAGAGAGAGATCTGCTTTCCTTGCCGTTGAATTATTGGGCCCGGCTTGGCCTGTCTTGGAGTCGGCTCTGCTGTCAGGCAGGCGGTGACTGTGTAGTTCACTTGAACTTAATGCATGGGACTGGGGACTTGAATGGGGATGAAGATTTTGAAGCAGTTGCCTCAGCCTTGACCCGACTGCTGTGGCACAGGACACGGCACACCATCCCTTCCATCCACCACGTTGTTACATTTTCTTTTCTTTTCTTTTCTTTTCTTTCCTCTTGACCCATGTCCCTCCTGCACTCCCATTCCATTGCCTTTTTGGTGGTTTTTCATGTTCTCTCCTTCTGATTCTCCTCAGCTGAGTCCTCATACCATTCTCACTCCGCCATCCAAACCTGTCTTGCTTAGATAATGAAGTCTTGCCTGCCAGTGCCTTGCCTAGTTGCCTTGGATGCCATGTGAGGGGATCTGTACAGTTTGGATCATGACGTATTAACAGTCACATGTATCTACATTGGCTTGAGCTGTGAAGGAGAACAGATGGGAATCAGGGGAATTGGGGGATTTGGAGTGGAGCTTCTTCTGGCAGCAGGGATGCTGACTGGAGCAGTTGGGCTGGCTCAGCTGTACTGGGGGGTGCTGTGCTGGATGCAGGGATATTTATTGGGCAGAGGAGAGGGCCTGGACTGTTAAGACATACTGAAAACTGGTGTAGGCTAGGCAGAATGTTGTTTCCCTAGTGACACTTCTCATTGCACCACAGAGCCCCTACACTGTCTCTCACTGGGGCTAATTAAATGGGCCCTTGGGGGTGTCCTCAAGCTCAAGCACCCTATTATGCCCTGTCGGGCCTTTTTTTTTTTTTTGCAGGGCCTCGCCTAGACACTGCTACTTGGGGACACTACTACATAATGTATCCCATCCCCACCTCACAGCAGGACCCCCCAGACAAGCTACCCCCTGCAGCTGCCACCCCAACAAGTCAGGACAGGGTCAGGAAGCAGAAGATCCACAGCAGAGAACTGCTGCTATAGTGCTGTCCACGGCCCCAAAGTAAAACTTCTGGCAGAAAAGGAAAGCTCCCTTCCCCTCCCTTTATCTGTGTCCCCGACTCACTAGGTCTGCTTGACTTGCATCCATGAACATGACAGTTTTATTAATGATTTATAAGACTGCTTAGGCTGTGCATGTCACCTAAACCGTGGATATCAGTTGGCCACTTCTGGGTCTTGACATCTGCCAGTTTCTGCAGCGCTTATAAATTACATAAAAAAATACCTGCCATGTTCGTGGTTGTCAACAGAGCATATGAGTCTGAGCTGGGGAAAGAGAGAGTGAAGCAGTGGACCAGAGGAGCCGCACTTTTTTTTTGTATGCCAGACGTTATATTGTGAGACTCTGGACAGCACCATAGCAGCAGTTCCATGTTGTGAATCTTCACTCCTTGACCCTCTCCCAACTAGGGGGCAGAGAGATGAGTGGGGGCTTTTCTGTGGGATTCCTACAGTGGAGGGATTGGATACAGTCAGAATATTGTTTGGAGGGAGGATTCCACTACAGAGAGAGTGGTCCTCTGGAGGGATGCTAGACTTGGGGCAGCATACCTCTCAACCTCTTGCCTCATGAATCAGGGAGAAGACTAAAATAATCAGGGACAAAGACCCAAAATCATGGATTCTTCCCCCCCTCCTCACACAGCCCCCCTCTTTCTTTAAACCCCACTTTCTCCCTGCACCTGTCCCCCCCAACCCCCACTCTTCTCCCATGTTCCACTACTCTCCCTGTCCTCCTGGTCTCTTACTAGTCCCCTAACTCGTTCCTCCCATGCCTTAGCTGACAAAGCCTGTCTCTGGCTGCTCCTCTACACCCAAACTAGTCCTCTACTTGTTATTATCTGTGAACTCTGCTCTCATCCTCTTCTCGCTTTACATTCCTACTACCTGCTCTCACTATTTGCACCCTCCCTGATTTAATATTTCACCCCTCCAACTGCATTTATGTATATACAAAAGCTGTCGCCTCCTGTATGACTAGTTTCACTGACTACCATTTGCAACAGTTTGTACCAACAGTAACTCATTTTTCTACTGCTTTGTATACGCCCCTTACATTGTGTACCAAGCTGTAACTATGTTTTGTCTGTCTGTCCTTGTACCTGTATTGACCTGGAACCTTTGTAAACGAGTCCCTGACTCAAAGGTATTAATCCTATTCTGAAATAAAAAAAACAAGCATTTGTCAATGCCGAATGTTGCTTGCTTGTATGTGCTGTTTAGGTATTTGGAAGTGACAGTGTCATGCCTTCCTCCCAAGACATCCACTGTGTCTTTCCTCTCAGTATTCACAGAAGAGTGGAAGGGGCAAGGGCCACAGCAGTACAGCAGTTGCCAAGGGGGTGAAGAGGTGGACAAAAGAGTCCTGCAGGAGCTCACTAAATTGAAGGTAGACAAAGCGATGGAACCAGATGGCATACGCCCAAGGATATTAACAGAACTGTGAAGGGAGATAGCAGTACCTCTGGCAGCCATGTTCACTGAGTCATTCAACATGAGTGAATTGGAGGAGGGCACATGTGGTCCCTCTACACAAGTCTGGCAGCAGGGAGGAGGCAGGGAACAATAGGCCATTCAGCCTCACCTCAGTAGTGGGGAAGATCATGGAGACATTGCTTAAAGAAAGGATAGTGGGGCATCTAGATGCCATCGGAACCTAGGACCATAGACAACATGGATTCACAGTGGGGACATCATGTCAGATAAATCTGGTTGATTTATTTGACTGGGCGACAAAGGAAGTGAATCAGGGTGGGGCAGCGGACAACGCTTACCTTGATTTCAGCAAAGCCTTTGACACCATCCCATATAGGAGGCTGATAAACTAGCTGGGTAGGCTGGACATGGGGGAAAGGGTGGTAAACTGGGTTAGAAACTGGCTAACAGACAGGAGGCAGAGAGTGGTGGTAAATGGTATGCAGTCTAGGGAGAGGGGGCGACCAGTGGGGTGCTGCAGGGATCGGTCCTGAGGCCAGTTCTGTTCAATGTCTTCATTAGTAATATTGCTATACATCTGAAGAGAATTTTTTCACCAAATTTTCAACATAGCCATTTTAAGATCTCTGCTCATGAACAGTGTCACTGTGATTTTCTTAATTTGTCCCGTACATTGATTTCACACACTGACTGCACCATTGTACGCTACATGGGCGGAAACATGTTTTGGGTGAGATGTGAAAAATGACAGCTATACTACTCATAAGAAGGTGTGGTAAAATGGCAATGTTGGAAATCTGGAGTGAAAATATTGAAAATTTCTGCGTAATCCACGAGCGCAGAGGAACTGCCACAGCGCACGTCAGAAACAGTCATTTTTAAATTTTTTCACCAAATTTTCAACATAAGCCATTTTAACACCTTGAGCTCATGAACACTGTCAATGTGATTTTCTTAATTTATCCGTACATTGATTTACATACCGACTGTACCATTAATGTATGCTACATGGGTGGAAACACGTTTTGGGTGAGATGTGAAAATGACAGCTGTACTATTTATAAGAAGGTGTGGTAAAATGGCAATGTTGGAAATCTGGAGTGAAAATATTGAAAATTACTAACCTGACGAGCGCATGAGGAACTGCACAATGCACGTCAGTAAACAGTCATTTTTAGGAATTTTTCACCAAATTTTCAACATAGCCATTTTAACACCTCTGCTCATGAACAGTGTCACTGTGATTTTCTTAATTTGTCCCTACATTGATCTCAGCACACCGACTGCGCCATTGTTTGCCATATGGGCGAAACACATTTTGGGTGAGATGTGAAAAATGACAGCTGTACTACTCATAAGAAGGTGTGGTAAAATGGCAATGTTGGAAATCTGGAGTGAAAATATTGAAAATTAGGACCTGACGAAGCAAGGCGAGAACTGCACAATGCACGCCGTAAAACAGTCATTTTAAGGAATTTTTTCACCAAATTTTCAACATAGCCATTTTAAGACCTCTGCTCATGAACAGTGTCACTGTGATTTTCTTAATTTGTACCATACATTGATTTCGCACACCGACTGCACCATTCTGCGCTACATGGGCGGAAACACATTTTGGGTGAGATGTGAAAAATGACAGCTGTACTACTCATAAGAAGGTGTGGTAAAATGGCAATGTTGAAAATCTGGAGTGAAAATATTGAAATTTCGTGAACTTATGAGCCTGCGTAGGAACTGGGCAACGCACGCTCGCAAAACAGTCATTTTGGGAATTTTGGCACCAAATTTTCAACCTGGGGTTTTTGGGACCCCTTCTCATGAATGATGTCACTGTCATGGCATTCGGGCCTGAAGGTGATTTCGCAGTCACTGCGCTTGAAATCACCCTTGAACTTAATCTTCTAAACAGTGACATCATTCATGAGAAGGCCTAAAACCCGATGTTGAAAATTTGGTGCAAAAATTCCCAAAAATGCCTGAGATATGCAACAAAGTTGAAACCCCCCTAACTAGCCCATTATACAGCTTACCGGCATTTCCTCAGTTCGCGGTCGGCTTTGAAGAGTGCAGACGTGTTCCCGGTCCACCGAAGATCGTCGCGCCGGAGTCGGAGGTAAGTATGGGGTGATGGGGGCTGTGGGGAGGCTGGGTGCACAGTGGGTGGGTGCGGGTTGTGGGAGATGGGGTGCGGGATATGCGCTTGTGGGACGTTTTGTTTACAGGTTTTAAAAACAAAAAGACATCGTGGGACGTTTGCCACGCTGGGGTGGGCTCAGTGTGGCACCTACTACTGGGGGAGGCGCGGCTTGGCCGATGGGGTTGGGCACCCGTCGGCTACACAATGCGATCGCGAGAACGCATGCCTGCATGTGGGGGGGGAGCTACGCTTCTTATCGCTGCTCACTGAAGTGTAGCTCCCCCTTTCAACTGTATGCCACTGCATTTTGGAGCGTGTCATAGACAGCTCCAAAATGCATTGGCTTACAGGGGCCGCGCCTGCCAGCTCACTGACTGAATTGGAGGAGAAGGTGACTTACATCCGAAATCTCCGATGATGGCACTATGTTTCTTGCACATGCGTGCAAGCAACATAAAAATGGCACTATTCACTCAGAACACTGATAGAAAAAGGGGATTTGTGTTAATCTGCATTTTCTGAAGAAGAAGTCTAGACTTTAATGTTTGACATTATTTTGTGAGTTTAACCCCCACTGTTCTCTGCCATAAAAACACAAACTTTATGAGGGACAAATGCAAATTTTAATGCAAAATCAGAGACAGTTTAGAGGTATGTGGGATTGGTCCAGTTGCAGGGATTGTTCGCGTGCATGGGGGCTGGACTTGGTGTAGGGTGGTGGTTCAGCTATAAGGAAGGTAGGCGGCGAAGGTGAGGAGTGTGGTGTTGTGGAGGTGTTCAAGCCACTTGTAGGATTTTTGGGGGGGGTGGAGTCTGGTTATGGTATAGAAGGGTGGTCAAGCAGCATTGAATGTTGGAGATAGTCTAGCTGAAGCGCGAATGGCCGGGGGATGGAGGCTTTTCCTTCTGATAGGTGGTGGTGATTCCATTACTGGAGTAGTCGAACCTGCCAGTGGGGCTGAGTGAGTGGGCTCAGCGGGGTACATCCCCCTATGAGAGGATGGGTGGTTGCAGATGGGGCATCTCAGAGGTATGTGTGTCCAGCACTCGGGAACTGCAAATATGCCACTGAGGTGCCTGTATATGTCCTCCTGAGCCACTTTTGATGGAACTGTTGGTCAACCAGTTGTCCACAAAAATTGCAGCTGCACTACACACTCTGATGACAGCCAGCCAGAGTCTTCGACTCCCACACCTCAGAATCTATGGGAGCAAAATTTTCCCAGAAATCAGGGGTAGGGAACATATAACAAAAGTATGTTTTTCCTTCAAGAAAAGTCCCAAAACTCACCACAGATCATTTAACAACCCAGAGCTTCTGGGGCCTTGCGGCCCTCAGACTCCTGGCTCTTTTCTGGAGGGGGGGCACAAAATTAGTCTCTTGCCCAGGGGGCAACAAAATGCCTTCCTACGGCTCCGTGTCTGTTTGCACATGAAAATGCGCAAGAATGACCAACTGCATGTATATTGAAAAATGTGAGCTCTAAGGGTCAACAGTGAAACAAAGAAACAGAAACTAAAAACAAAGAAATGTAGAATTTGCCAGCAGATAAGAACCACTTGGTCCAAATAGTCTGCCATGTTTCCCTGCCTATAGTATCACTGCAGATCCAACTTGCTTTACTGCCCATATACCCACCCACTTCCCTTTCCATAAGATTCCCTTATGCCTACCCCATGCATTCTTGAACCACACCACTGTTTTTGCCCCACCACCTCTGATGCTAAACTGTTCCAGTAATCCACAGCTCATTCTGTGAAGTACTTCCTCATATTTCTCCCGAATCTACCCACCTCCAACTTCTTATTATGCCATGTTGTCCCTGAGCACCTTTTTCTCTAAAAAATACTGTTCTCCTGTACCTTATTTACCCCATGAGGTATTTAAAGTTCTGTATCATATACCCCCTCTTCTCTATTCCACAGTGTACATATTTACATCCTTAAGTCTCTCTTCAAAGAGCTTCGGATGCAGATCCTTCAACATCTTAGTTGCCATCCTCTGGACTGCCTCCACTCTGTCTATGTCCTTCTGGAGATGTGGTGTCCAGAACTGGACACAATACTCTAGGTGGGATCTTACTAGTGATCAACACAGAGGTAATACCACTTCCCTCTTTCTGCTGATGTTACTCCTCCCTATGCACCCCACTATCCTACTAGCTCTTCCAACTGCCTTGTCGCACTGTCTGGCCACCTTTAGGTCATTCCTTACGATCACTTGCAGGTGTCTTTCCTTCTTGATTGTTAGCAGGGCCACTCCTCCCATTCTGTACTCTGAGTCTGGGTTTCTGTGTCCCAAGCACTTTACTTTGCACTTTTTCAAATTGAAACCCAGCTGTCATACTCTTGATCACTCCTCAAGATTTCTTAGGTCTCTGCTCATCATTTCTACCCCCCCCCACCCCCAGAGTGTCAACTGTACTGCAGATTTTGTAGTCATCCACAAACAGGCAAGACCTTCCCTTCCAGCTCCTTTGCAATGTCACTTGTAAAGACATTAATGAAGAGCCGTCCCAGCACTGTTCCCTGAGGCACCTCGCTGGTTACTCTCTCTTTTTCTGAGTGAACTCCAATTATCATCATCCTCCGTCGCCTATCTCCTAACCAATTTCTTACCCAGTTTTCCACCTTTGGACCCACTCCTAAGCTATCCAGCTTGCTTATTAGTCTCCTGTGTGGAACAGTGTCAAAAACCATACTGAAATCTAGGCAGACAATGTCCACTGCCCCATCCTTATCTAATTCCTTAGTCACCCAGTCAAATAAATCTATTAGATTCATTTTACATGACTTCCTCACATGAATTCATGGTGCCTTGAGTCTTGCAGCTGATTGAATTCAAGATATTTCACAACCGTTTCCTATAGCAGTGATTCCATCAACTTTCTCAATTCCCACCACTGAAGTCAGGTTGACTGGCCTGTAATTGCCAGCATCTTTCCTCCTACCATATTTGTCAACTGGGCTACATCTGCCCATCTTCAGTCCTCCAGAACCACACTTGTTTCTAATGAGCTGTTAAATAGGACTGTCAGAGGTGCAACCAGTACTTCCTTGAAGTCCCTCAGTACCCTTGTATGCATCCCATCTTTCCCCATTGCTTTGTCAACTTTCAGATTAGTGAGTCCCTTCAGGACACTCCTGTCTGAAAATGGTCTAGTGCCTACCTCACTCCTTCCAATGCTCCTGTTACTTTTTTGTGGCCCCTCTCCTTCTCCTTCTCCTTCCTCTGCGAACACTGAACAAAAGTGTTTGTTCAGGGTGTCTCCCTTTTCCTGGTCCCATCTACATAGTCCCCCCTTATCTTTTTAATATTATGATCCTATGCCTAGTTTTCCTCCTTCCTCTTACACACCTAATACATGTCTTTTCCCCCTTCATCACCACCTGGGCTATTCTCTCTTCAGTTTGCCCCTTCACACTACTTACTGCTCTTCCTGCTTCCCTCTGTTCCCCCTGGTATAACTCCTTCTCCTCCACTCTCTGCATCTCCTTATACCTTTTGAAAGCTACCCTTTTAGCCTTTATCTTTTTCAAACTGTGGTCCAATATGCCCCCCGGGATAACAAAGCAAAGCACAAGGTTGAGTACAAGCACAAAACACACACATGGCCATACTTGCAGGCATACCTCTCAACTTCCTGCCTCATAAAATCAGGGACAAGGCTTAATAAAATCAGGGACAAAGGACCAAAATCAGGGACACATCTTCAAAATTGGTGATATCCATTCGTGAAGCTGATAGAATAAGGGGCTTGATGTAAAATGCATTTTCTAAGGAAGAATAAGTCTGTAACTTTAATGTTTGACATTATTTTGTGCTTACAACTCCCACCGTTTGGTCAAGGAAACACAATTTTTAGGAGGGAAAGAGTACAATTTTGAGGCAAAATCAGGGATGTCCCTGAACATCAGGGACAGTTGAGAGGTATGCTCGCAGGGCTCATACTGTAAGCAAGTTACATTGTTTGTGAGGCCCTTTGGCACTGCTGCATAAAATAGTACTGGTATAAACATTCTAACATTCCTACTCCGCATAAGAAACTAACTCAAACTTAACATCCCATTAACAGCAATTCACATCTCATCAAACACACGCAAACCCTTTCTGAAGCAATCCACATTGTCAATGGGTAATCATAACAGCTGGGTATAGTGCACCCCTACCAGGGGAAATGGCACGGTCCAAACTTCAGAATGTTGGGCATACGAGTATTCCATGCAACTGCAGTTCCCCAGTTTTAACTATGCCAATCAAAGGGGACAGAGTTACTTTTATCTTATCTCAAGAATCAAGACTTAAAGATTTCTTTGGGGTTGCAATTCGGCATAGCAGGTTAGGGATCCCTGTTTTCAGGGGGCACCCCTAACTTAAAATTGTGCCTGTTAAGCTGCAGCTTTTAAAATGAATAACCTGCATTCCCACTTTCCCTGTGTGTATTGGGAGCCTTTTTTACTACCTTAATAGGGTGTTTTAATGGTCTCCAATTATATATATTTTTTTAATAATATGTCAAGGTACCACAGGTAGGTACAACTTTATTTTGTGGGAGTGTGGGGTCTCTGAGACGTCCCTTGGCTGTAGCATTGGTTACTGTTTCCCCCATCACAAAACTTCAGGTTTTGTGTTTCTTGCTGTTATATAGTTAATGTGTGATTTTGGTACATTTTAGTGCTTTTTTGATGCTTCTGTGAGATTTTGCCCAATAAGACGACAGGGCTAATAGTTATTTTTTAGAGCTGTCACAGGTAGAAAACTGACAAAGCTGCTTAAGCCACTTTAGAATGTTCAGTTCTCTTCAACTGCAGGCAGATTTCTGACAGCAGCAGTAGCAAGCAGATAACAGCTCTTTAAACATAGTTTAACATAGAGTTTTCTCTATGTGTATTTTCAGTACATGGCAACATGGCTTATGCATTTAGCAGTCCTGTGTTTGATTCTCTCAACCTCCACTTGCATGATGTGTGCCTCTGAGCAAGGTAAAGTAAGTAAAATAAATATTTATTTCTATAAGGCGCCCTTCCAAAGCTCAGGGCGCCTTTACAATATCCTTCATACAATATTAAAACCATAATTATAAACAATATTTAAATTCAAAACACAATCCAACACAATTCAAGTCACTAAAATGCTTGGTTAAAAAGGAAGGTTTTTAAAGCTTTTTTAAAGCTCTCCACAGTCAGGCTATTGCGTATCTGGTAAGGTAGAGAATTCCATAGGGTAGGGGCCATAAAGGCAAATGTTCTTCCACCAGATGTTTTTAAGGTTACCCTGGGAATCTCCAGCAATCCCTCACCAGAGGATTGGAGGGAGCGGGAAGGACAGTAAGAAATCAAGAGTTCTTTCAGGTAGCGAGGTCCCAAACGTGTAGGGCTTTATAGGTCATCAACATGACCTTGAAAGTGATCTGCCACTGTACAGGCAGCCAGTGAAATTCGTGAAGCACATGTGTTATATGGTTGGACCTCGGGCTTCCAGTCAACAACCTAGCTGCTGCATTTTGCACCAGCTGTAAGTGGTGGATATCCACTCCCGGCAGGCCTAGATAAAGGGCATTGCAGTAATCAAGACGACTGGCAACAAAGGCGTGGACCAGGGTAGGAAGATCCTCTGATGGAATCAAGTGTTTCACCCATGCTATATTCCTTAGATGAAAAAAGGATGATTTGACTATGGTTGACACCTGCGCCCTCAGGGTCAATCCCTCGTTAAATATAACACCAAGGTTACGCACCTGACCAGATGCCATGAGTGGGATTCCTCCCAGAAATAAACCTGAGGGTTTTCCCGCCCATGGACTTGATATCCTCGCCCCCGGTTCCACCACCAATACCCCTGTTTTTCCCGGGTTCAACCTCAGCCAATTGGTACTCATCCAGTTCTGTATCTCCAGGAGGCAGTTGTTAAACAATGTACTTGAGTCAGACTCTTGCTTGGGCACAAAAGACATATAGAGTTGAGAATCATCAGCATAGCAATGAAAACTCAAACCATAATGTCTTATAAAGTCCCCTAATGGAAGCATGTACACTGCAAATAACATGGGGGACAACACTGAACCGTGTGGCACTCCACAGTGTAGGCAGCGAGAGGTCGAGGAATAAATCCCCCACACTACTCTCTGAGTCCTACCCTGCAGAAAAGATTTAAACGAACTGTGGACCACCCCCCTTAGTCCACAAAGAAACCACAGGCATTCGAGCAGCACCCCATGATCCACGGTGTCAAATGCTGCTGAAAGATCGAGGAGAACCAAGATAGAACAAGTTCTCTGATCTCTTGCCATCAGGAGATCATTCAGTACCTGAACAAGAGCTGTCTCAGTACTATGCCATTTCCTGAAGCCAGACTGGAGAGGGTCATAGATATTGTGGATGTTTAAATGATCTTCCAGCTGCAAGGTGACCACCTTCTCGATAATCTTCCCCAAAAAGGGAAGATTCGAGATCGGTCTGTAGTTTCCTGGGCAGTCGGGATCAAGGGAGGGCTTTTTCAGGAGGGGACGTACTATTGCCTCCTTCAAAGGATCAGGAAAGATCCCTCTCTCCAATGATGCCACTACTATCCCAGTAAGGATCAGGCCTATAACCTCTACACACCCCACAACTAGGTGAGTAGGGCCCGGATCCAAACCACAGCAAGTTGGATGCAAAGTCTGGACGATTCTCACTATATCCATGACTACCAGTTGACTGAACGTGAACCAGGTCAAATGGGTATTTGTGTCCCTCCATTGATCACTGCAAGACCCAATGGGGAGGCCCTGGCTGATCTCATCTCTGATAGCAGACACCTTATCAGCAAAGAATGTTGCAAACTCCTCACACTGTAACAGTGACAATGCTCGACCAGCATGAAGACAGACTGGATTGCACAGTCTGTCCACAGTCTGGAAGAGCTGGGCCGGTCTATTCTTTGCTGTAGCAATCTCCCTGGACAGGAACTCTGCCTTCTCATGGGAGATTGCTAACTGATAGATTTTATAATGATCTAGCAGTCTAAGCCTGTCAACCTCCAGGTGAGTCTTCTGTCAACGTCTCTCCAGTCTTCGACCCTGTCTCTTCAACTCACGGATCTCCATGGTAAACCACGGAGCCCCAGGGTGAAGAGTACAGGGGCGAACACGGAAAGGAGCAATGACATCCAGGGCCCCCACAACTGCCCTATAATAGCCCAGCACTAAAGACCCTGGATCCATGCTATCCATTGGAAATCCCGAGAAGTCAAGCTCTGTCATTAGGCCTTCTGAGGTAACTCCTCTCAAAGGACGGAACTGTACTATCTCCGTAGGGGCAGGCCTCTTTCGGGGGGCCACGAAACTGAACCTCAGGGCACGATGGTCAGACCAACTGATGGGCTCCACCTCCACATCAGAGACTTCCATCCCCAGATGGAATATCAAGTCCAATGAATGTCCCCCAGTGGGTTGCAGTGGTAATAACCCGTGTCAGGCCCAACAAATCAGTCAATTGGAGGAGGTTTTGTCCAAAAAGCGCAAGTTCATCATTGACCCAGGCATTGAAATCCCCCAGAATTAACCACTGGGGGGATTCCAAAACCCTCTCGGTGATGAAATCCACCGCCTCCCTCAGGAATTATCTCCCATCACCTGGTGGACGATAAATGAGAAGTATCCTGAAGCCTGCACCTGCACCCACAATACATTCAAAGGAGTTGGTATGCCCCACCGGTACCTCCCTGAGGTCCAGTTCCTGTCTAAAACAGACTGCAACTCCCCCGCCCCTATGGTCCACTCTCGGGCGGTGAATCATCGAGAACCAGTCCGGAACTGCGGACCCCAAAATGGGGCCCGCATTTTCATCAAGCCAGGTCTCGGTGATGCAAGCTAAATCCACAGATGCAACAAGATCTGCCACTAAAGCAGTCTTGTTTCTAATAGACCTCGCATTGCTTAACACTGCCCAAAAGGGACGAGACTCCAAGGGTGACTCCGCTTCCTGCCTGACCAAGTCAGTGCCCTTGGGTATGGATGCAAGATACGATGGACCTCGCTCCTGCATCCATTTTGCCCCAAGGCGCCTCCTGGTTCTAACTGTTCCTATCCGTCCACTCTTTTCCCATCCCCCCCAAGACTTCCAGGATCTCCTAATCCCACCATTCCTACATCTCGCAATGCCGAATATTCAGCATTTCCTATACACTTCTGAAGGAAGTGCGGGACATTCAAAAGGTCTGAGATCCTTCAGTCTTGAGGGGGAGTACCACCTGACTGTGCTATCACCAACCCAACACATTAAAACCTATTAATATTACTAAAATAACACTTTAATAATACACCCCCTAATCAACTATTACTAAAAAACAAACAAAAACAAACAGAAAACCACTCTCTGATGGAAACTCCACCACTTTCTCTAACAAAGTAGGGGAAAGGAGAGGAAAATTTACAAATCCCACCAACTGTCTCTCACACAGGGGGGAATAATATAAATTTCAAACTTAATACTTGTTTAAACTAAAATGTTCAATCAACAAAGTCACTTATTCTTAGTCAGTCCACCAACTTTATAGAAACATAGAAACATAGAAACATAGAAGTTGACGGCAGATAAGGACCTCAAGGCCCATCCAGTCTGCCCATTTCTTTTTCTACCTTATAAATGTGCCATTGGCCTTTGCTCTGTCAGTGACCTATCTATTCATAGTCATTTGTATTGCTCCCTTATGCCTATCCCATGCCTGTTTGAAGCCCTGCACTGTATTCATGGCCACCACTTCTTGCGGTAAGCCATTCCATGCATCTACCACCCTTTCTGTGAAAAATAATTTCCTCACATTCCCTCTTAATCGGCCTCCCTCTAATCTCATGCTGTGTCCTCTTGTCCTGCTATTTTTCTTATATTTAAACAGGTTAGACTCTTTCACCTTGTTTATGCCCTTAAGGTGTTTGAATGCCTTGATCATATCACCTCTCTCCCTCCTTTGCTCAAGGGTATACATATTGAGCTCCGTTAATCTGTCCTCATATGTCTTCTGATGCAGTCCCTGCACCATTTTGGTTGCCTTCTCTGGACTGCCTCAATTTGGTTAATGTCCTTTTGAAGGTGTGGCCTCCAATACTGCACGCAGTACTCCAGATGGGGCCTAACCAATGTCTTGTACAGAGGATTATTACCTCCTCTTACGACTTGTGATACCCTACTAATACACCCTAACACCCCTAGCCTTACCTACTGCTTTAGAGGTCTGCTTGGATGATTTCAGGTCATCAGTGATGATGATGCCCAAGTCTCTTTCTTCCTTTGTGACTGCTAGCAACTCCCCTCCCAGCCTATAAGTGGCTTCAGGGTTTCTCTTCCCTATGTGCATGATTTTGCACTTCTTTGCATTAAATCCCAGTTGCCACTCTTCTGACCATTCTTCTAGTTTATCCAGATCTCTTCTCATTCTGCCCACCCCATCTGGATCATCTACTCTGTTGCAGATCTTGGTGTCATCTGCAAACAGACAAGCCTTACCCTCTAGTTCATCTGTGAGGTCACTAATGAAGATGTTGAATAGGACTGGCCCCAGGACTGATCCCTGAGGTACCCACTTGACTTGCATCTCTTCTGACTGTATACCATTTACCACCACTCTCTGTTTTCTGCCAGTCAACCAGTTTGCCACCCAGTTGACCAACTTCTGACCCACCCCGAGCCTACCTAGCTTATTTATCAATCTTCTATGTGGAACAGTGTCAAAAGCTTTTGCTGAAGTCAAGGTAGGCAACATCAGCTGCTCCCCTTGGTTCACCACTCTGGTTACCCAGTCAAAGAAATCTATGAGATTAGTTTGACAGGACCTTCCTTTGTAAACCCATGCTGTCTTGGATCCTGTGCCCTATGGATTCCAGGTGTTGCACTATCCTTTCCTTAAGGAGTGCCTCCATAATCTTGCCCACTACTGAGGTAAGACTGACCGGTCTGTAGTTCCCCACCTCCTCCCTGCTACCACTCTTGTGGAGTGGGATCACATGAGCCCTTCTCCAGTCTTCTGGGACCTCTCCTGTGCTCAGAGACTCACTAAACAATTCTGCTAATGGCTCTGCTAGTTCCTCCTTTAGCTCCTTAAGTACCCTGGGATGTATGCCATCAGGTCCCATTGCCTTATCCACCTGAGCTTAGCAAGCTCTTGTAGGACCCTTTCTTTTGTGAAGGGAGTAGTGCTCACCTCCTCCCCCTGTGTCCATGATGCTGAGCTGTGGGCCTGCCTACCTTCTCTTCAGTAAATACTGAGCAAAAGTATCTATTTAGGATAGATGCCTTTACAGGGTCCTCCTCACTTGCTCCCTTTTCTCCATTAAGCTTAGCAATACCCCCTCTGGACTTTTTCCTTTCACTAAAGTATCTATAGAATGTCTTGTCACCTTCTTTTACTGTTCATGCTAGTGTTTCCTCAGTTTGGGACTTTGCCTGCCTTACTGCCTTACCTGCTTCCCTTAGGGCAGTTTGGTATGCCTCCCTATCTTCATCCGCTGTGTCCCCTTATATTTCCTGAAGGTCAGCCTTTTGGCTCTGACCTTTTCTGCTACTGTATTTGAGAACCAAAGTGGTTTCCTTCTTCTTTTTGCACTTCCTTTTCTGTCTAACACAATGGGATGTTGCTTCAAGTATTGCATCCTTAATGCTTGCCCTTTGCCTGTACCTCCTCACCTGTGTTTCTTTTGCCAGGGCTAGCTTAACTCTGTTGGCCATCTTATCAAAGTCAGCTCCTCTGAAGTCCCATATTTTTGCCTTGGAATGGGATGATTTAGATGTAGTAGCCAAATTGAACCATACCATGTGATGGTCACTGGCCCCAGGTGACCTTCTACCTGGAGATCTGTGATCCCTTCTTTGTTAGTCAGTACTAGATCTAGGATAGCCCTGTCTCTTGTGGGTTGCTGTACCAGTTGTTTGAGGCCCTCCCCTGCAGGAATCCACTATGAGTCTAGTTCTGGCAGATGTTCCTGCTGGTATTGACCAATCTGTATCTGGCATGTTGAAGTCTCCCATTATCAGAACCTCCCCTTTAGCTGTCATGTTTTGTATATCTTCTAACAGTAATGTGTCTATGTCCTCCCCTGGTCTGGGGGCCTGTAGACAACCCCAGTTCTTATGGCTGTCCCATTTCCTGTTTCCAGGGTGACCCACAGTTCTTCTGGCTCCTTATGTGTATTCTGAATTTCTGTAGCTTTGATATTTTCATTAACATACAGGGCCACTCCCCCCTTTTTACCCTCGGTCTCTTCTGAACAATACATAGCCAGGTACTGAAGTCTCCCAAGTGTGGTTACTGGTAAACCACGTCTCACTAATTGCTACTATGTCCAGTTTAGCCTCTGACATTATTGCCTGCAGGTCTGGGATCTTATTTCCCAGGCTGTGAGCATTTGTGTACATGATTTTCCATTGGCCAGATTTTGGTGTGTTAGTTGTTGGGTGAAGTTTGGCATTACCCCTGTGCATCGTATGGGGAGACAAACCTTTTTTCTTACCTGGTGATGCAAATGAACGGCAAACACGCTGAATTCCTGTTTGACCACTAGCTGAGGGGGGAGGGGTGTTCTTCCCATTCGATGTATGGGGTGCTGCACCCCTCTCCCCATTTGCTAGTTTAAATATTCTGCAAAGACGTCAAACTTCTGCCCCAATGCACTGACTCCCTCTTTAGTCAGATGCAGTCCATCAAAGTTAAAGAACTTTCGCTCCCAGAACTGTTGCCAGTTCCCTACAAATCTGTGTCCTTTTTCCTGGCACCAGTCCTTGAGCCACGTGTTTAGCTCCCCTATCTCCCCTTCTCTGACCTTCCGTCCATCTGCTCCCTTCTCCCAGACTGGCAGGATCTCAGAGAAGGAGATGCCGGATGAAATAGATGATAGTTTGTCACCCAGCCTAGTCAGGTGTTCCTTGGTCTCCACAACTGACCGGCTGGCGAGATCATTAGTCCCTATGTGTACTAGGACATCAATGTTTTCTCTGCTTTGTGAACAATTTTAGCAATGCGGTCAGTGTCTCCATGCTGATGTACCTGAGAGACATCTGACCATCACCCTGGCTGGAGATGGGTATCAACTCCCCGAATCATGGAGTCTCCTATGATCAGAAGCTTTTGGATTTCCTTTGTGCTTGTTTAGTTTTGGTTCCTGATTTGGGTGAGTATTGTTGTGCTTAGCTCCTGTGCCGCAGTGTCCTGCTCTGCAGTGTCTTCTGCCTCTTTATTTGATTTCAGAGATAGAGGCAGATACCTGTTTGTAGTGTTTATATGGTTTTGGAGGTAATGTGTTGGAAGAAGAAGTGATGGGGCACCTGATTTGCTCCTCCTAACCACCTGCCAACCTCCTGGACCAACTACCCTCTGTGGTCGAGGTTTTTCTGTTGGATGCTGGGGAAATGGCGGGTGGTTCTTATAATGTATTTCCTCTTCAATATGAAATTTGAGGCGTGCAATCTCTGCCCATGCTGCCCGGAGCTGAGCCCTAAGATCTCCAAAGGCCCAGCATGTAGGACAGTGTCCTAAATCCTGTAAGACTGTCCTTCTGAAAATTGTTCCACAGTACCTGCAGTTAATGAAATCCATTCCAAATAAGTTGCTGGGTTTGTAACCTAGTCAGAGTAATTAGAAGGAAAAAAAAAAAAGGAAAAAATGCAAGTAATGGTTTAATTGTGCTTTGTTTAACTTGTTAAAACAAGTTAAATTACTAGTGCCCTATAAATAGAATCACCTTGTGGAGGCCCCACTGATCCCCCTTCCTGCTCTGCCACAGGAAATGTCACAACTGTGGTACCCTATAAAAGGAGTGTAGCGTGGGGTGGTTGGGGATGGGGTGGGTGGCTGGGCCCTTCCCTGCCTAAAAGAAGAACCACGGATGAAAGAACAAGGAGGTAAGAGCAGAAACAATCAGTCAACAACAAATGCAGTAACCCTGAAAGCTTATCCTAATGTTAGATAAAACTGTAAAACCTGTAAAGCACCACCTGTAATAATTTCAGAGAAGATATACCCGTAAGAAACACTTTGCTCCAGAGAAAATAAGCAGTAACAGAAGATATACCTTGCAAAAGACAATTTGAATCAGAAGATTACAGCAGTAATTTGTTAGCACACACCTGTAGGCACACCTTGTAATAATGCAGAAGAAGGTATACCAGCAACAACAATTTGAATCAGAGAAAAAATAAAGTAATGAAATGTTAGCAACAAACAGTAGCAATCCCTGTGAGTAAAAATATAAAAACACCACCACACAGTAAATCTGCTTAGCCAAACTAAGTCTTAATCCTTCTCCCTTGCTCCGGTAAGTTTCTCTACTCTGCCTTTCAAGCAGTCTTAGAAGGAAAGAGCTCAGGTGAAGCTAGGTGCCTTGGCCAGCAAACCAAGTCTTTTATCACTTCAGAAAAGGCTCACATCTCAAGGAGCCATGAGTATAAATTGGTCCTTCCTGTGGGCTCTCACTTCCACAGAAAACCAAAAGTAATCATGTATCCCAGTGAAGTTAAGCAAATTCAAATATCAAATCTCCGAGTCATGTAAGACACACTGTGGAGATTTTTAGCCTATACAAAACAATAATTGGGACACATTTTTATTTTCTAGCTCATAATTATTTATTTGGCATAATTATTTCTTCTTGGATGTGTGTCTCTGAGCAAGTCATGTAAGACATACTATGGAGATATTTAGCCTATAAAGAAAACTGTGGGGCTAATTATTTTCTACCTCATAATTATTTCTTTAGCATAATTATTTCCTCTTGGTGTCATGATATATTGGAGACCATTATTCAATGTAAGACTATTGTTCAGTGTAAGACCTGCAAGGGTGATGAAGCACTCCCCCATGGGTTCCTTCTGCCCTCATTGTGTTGCTCAGCACCCCCAGCCAGTTCTCCAGCCTGGGCCGGGAGAGCACCTGCTTGTTTTTGGCAGTGGCAACAGAATTGTGAAGAAATTACTTTGTAGCTCCTGAGTGAACTTGAGCCCCGGTGTCCTGCAGTACACTCCTGCAGATACACCTGACCCAAATTGAGCTTCTCAGGTCAGAGGGGCCCCATTCAGGGACATCCAGGTGCACTGCAGTGAGCTTTGGCTGAGATGACAGATGTGTAGGCAGACAAAGACCTGGCCTTTTCAAGGCTAGGAGGATGATTATAGGGATCTTGGGGAAGCTCCTGACCTTAATTTAATTTAAAAAGATAAACAAATAAATAAGCCCTTGTGTTTTGGATAGCTGATGAATGTAATCCCTTACAGTTCAGGAGGTAGAGTAAGTGGAGAAAGCAGATGTCAATCTGACTCTGTCGGTATCTTTTCGTGTAATTTGCGACCAAAATTATTGAGCAACACTAGGCAGGTGTGGATAACAAACAAACAAAAAATCTTCCCAACCATGTCACAGTTCCTCCTTTACTGAGTTAAGGTCTCCTAGTGGGAAGTCTCTCCACTGATGGACAAGGCAGTCTGTGTTGCTGAAGAACACCACCCTGCCTATAGAAGGCTCTGGCCATATGAGTTTTGTCAAAGTGGTGGTCACAACACGCAAGAGGAGTTTTTGCCTCTATCAGCACGCAACAGTTGTACAATTTTTATGCTGCATGGCCAGAGCCTTCAAAATAAGGTCACTACCATGGCTAGTTTCATTCCACCACTCTGAAGGTGTAAACCTTATTTGCAATTCAGAGCCATGGACTCACCTTCCAGAGAATAGAAGAACCAACTCAGGTAACAAGGTTACAGTATAAGAGGAGCACTGGAAGCACTGAGCAGAAGGCCCAGCACCAAGCCTGGTGCCCTTACTGGAGAGCATGCTGGCCTACTACCCTCTTGAGGAGGGTTTTCTTTCCCTCAAGATGGGCCAAAACAATATCAGATGCCTTTTTAAGGGATATTCTCCACCCCAGTTCTTCCAAAGGTGAAAAGGCCAGAAGTAGTCAGAGCACCTGACCCCATCTTTTCTTATAACCAGAGTACAGGTCCCGTTAAATTAAACAGGGTCATGGGTCATATGGTTTCATTTTATAGTCCCCAGGAAGTGGGGCTTTTGCCTGTCCCTTTGTCTTGAAGTGCCTGGACAAGTGTGCTTCAAAATCTTTACAGGATGGAGCCCTGAGATCTTGCTGTGTTGCTCAGTCAAGTGTTTTTTTAAGCCCCATTGCATCTGACAAATGTCTACCATCAAATACCTCAGCCCTACTGAGAGTCCCTCAGGTTTTGATATTGGACCAACATCCAAGCAGGGTGCCTCCTTTAGCTCGAGCATCAACCCCACCGAATTTCTCAAAAGTGTTGATAGTCCTGCTGGCTTATTGTCTATCCTGTCTGAACAAACTGATTATTCATGCAACAACATTGTCACTGGCAAGAGGTCATTCCTCCACACTCTAGGTCAACTAGAGTTGCATGGCTAAGGGTGACCAGGAGCAGAGCCCCCCCCCCAAGCCATCTCAGACCTTGGACAGCCTGGGGGTGATTTTTCATCACAAATCAAGGAAGGTTTACCTTTCCAGAAAGTGACTTTTGTCAAAGTCCACTGTTTCAGGATGTGGTCCTCAGCATCTGCCCTAGGTCTGCTCTTTTTCTGTTTTTTAGTTCTCAGGATAGGCAACAATTCCCAATCCTATGGGTTCACTTCTAGATGAGGGCCTATTCAACTGTTTTTTTCTGTCGGCCTATGATTCCTCATTGGAGGCTTAGCAGCCAGTTCCCACCCCTCTCATCTTCATCACTCCTTGAGTTGGTAAGTATATGTACAGGATCTCTGTAGAGTTCAAATACATTTCCCAGAATTAATTATCACAAAAGATGCCAGCTTCATTGTTGGGAGCAAGCAGAAGGCAGCCTCCCACTTGGAGAACATGGTCAGTTAAGTCTCAGACTCTCTAGGAGATGGAGAAGGTCCACCTAACTTCCCTTAGGTCTCAACCATGCTGCTAAGCATGTACATACATTCAACCAGTCCATGTAGGCACAGGAAAGTTTCGAGAGGTCACTGACCTGTAGACAGTTCTCATGACAGAAGTACTGAACCTTCAGGTGGACTTCCTGTGCAGCAGAAATTTTCATCCTGTAGAGTGGTGGTCGAACCTGTACAACTGGATGGTCAACATCAGGTTGCTGTTCACATCCTGCCACTATGCTCAGATCCAAAAAGGTTTTCAGTCTTCTTTGATCTCCACAGCCTGGGGCAGTGTTCATTGTGCCTTAAGAGTGGATCTCCAGCAGAGAGTACACTTACTCCACCATTTCTCCTTTAAGTTAAATTTATATATATATATATATATATAGATTATATATATATATATACAGTGTATATATATATATATAGATATATAGATATTATAAAGGATGTGCTAAAGAGCCACCTCTTATTAGATGCAGAGTGACCAAGAAGACTGTGGTTCTTGGACTTAATGAATCTTGCTCAACAACACTCTTCTGCCCTCTGGTGTAGAGACCTGCAATCATGGTCTCTCTCACTGTCCCCCAAAGAAGCCAGGAATAAGACAGCTTGTGGGTTGGCTTCTGAAATTTGGAGGCCCCTTTCTCACATAGGAAATGAATGGATAATTATAGATTTTCCAGAGGAATTTCTTGACATCTTGTTGGATGCCAAACATTCTCTGGGTCAACAGCCCATGCTTCAGTAAGGGCTACCTCTCCTTTTTACCTTGGGCCAGCAGGGAAGGTTATTCTTCACCTGCCACTGTTCTGTGCTTTTTTGGGTTCTCTACAAGAAGGTATGATAAAGAGGTTGACATCAAGCTCGCTATCAGACCAGGTTCTGCTTCACAGCATCTTGGGATTTTCGGCTTAAGGCCTGATAAATGCGTATTCAGTAGGACACATCTGGTGTTCTATCTCCAGTTGTCCAGGGAATCCAAATTGGGTTCTGAATTCTTCTTGTAAGAAGTATTGTGAACGTTTACATCCCTTTTGCTGGATGTGATGTTTTACAAGGTCAGTTTTTTTCTAATGGCTAGGTGTTAGGCCAGGAGAGTGGGTGAACTTCAGGCTTTGTCCCATGAGGAGATTTACCTTCTTATGCATAAAGACAAGTGGTACTCAGAATGGTTATGTCTTTTTTTCCAATTGTTTAACCAGGTGAGACACATTAAGCCGAAAGGTTGTTTACAGGTGCAATCTGGGAGCACAGGGAAGTTAAGTGACTTGCTCAAGGTCACACAGTATGCAAGTGTGGACTGTGGGATTCAAACTCAGGTCTCCAGATTTGTAGCTCAGAGCCTTAAACCACTGCACTATACTGCCTCCCTTTTGCCCCTGAAGTGCTTATGGCATTCCTTGTGAACCAGGAAGCATGCCTTCCATCCTTTTGTACGTAACCTTCTCACACCAAGAGAAGGAATTGCAGAAGCTGGATTGTATCGGGAAGTTAAAGTGCTACCTAACCTGCACCAAGTCTCTAGGCTACCTCAGCTAGATGGGTGCAGGCCTGCATTACTAAGGCCTATGTCATTTAAATAAAAGATAAGCCTCTGGCTTTCTTCAAAGCTTACTCCACCGCAGCGAGGACAACTTCCTCAGTGAAGAGAGGTGACACCTCATTTTTAGAGCAATGCAAGCCAGCTATATTGCTTTCTCTTCACACTTTCATAAGCATTACACATTGGTTGTCAGAGTTTTTCTGCTAACACATCTTTGGTCACAGAGTGTTGCAGGCAGTACTTTGCAGGTATTTTCTGATATTTTAAGGTGTATGGGATATTATTCTCTCCCCTCCTATTTTTTTCTCTTGGTACTGTTTCTTAGAACCCAGTTGTTACTATTTCCCATTGACAGTGTGGAGCACTAGAAATAAGAAATTAACTTCATACTTACCATAGTTTCCTTTTCTGTTAGCTCCAACATTGTCAAGGGGGCCCAACCAAGAGCATGCTCCTGTTGGAGAATCTTATCTGATATGTTGGAAGAGAGGTTTAGTTTGTTTAAAATACCCTACTCGGATCTCTCTCTGTCTGTTCTGCTGTGCCGTACTCTGATATAATTACAACATAAGGTTTTCCTCAATTAATCTGCGATCACAAGTTAACAGGTTTTGTAAGTCCTTCTTAAGGTTTTTTTCCTGTTGCAGGTAATTCACTGCACTGAGTAAAAAGGAACATGAGAACCTGCCTTATTTTGTGTTAGCTTCAGTTCACAGGTCTGTGATACAGAGACCTATTACATTTTGAAATTCATCCCTGCAAAATGACTGAATAATCCAGAACTGGAGCCCATGAAGGACAATTTCTTCCTCCAATGTTTGCTAGGAAGGTAAGACAGTATTTTGTTTAATATATTGGCAAATGTGTAATAGTGGTTTAGGAAACATGAACATGTGTAGCTATAATGGCACTGCATAGTAAGTGCAGTAGTAACTGGGGAACCACATGGAATCCTCATATGCCAAACATTCTAAAGGTTGAACTGTGGCATTTCCCCTGGTAGGACACTATACCCAGTAGTTATGATTACATATTGACAATGTTGGAGCTAACAGAAAAGGAAATCATGGTAAGTATGAAGTTAATTTCTTCAGTCACACTGGCTGCAGATGCACTCCAAAGAGTGGAAGCAGCAGCATTGAAACATGAAAATGATGCCCAGTTGGAGTGGACGCAAGGGGGAGGCACATTCTTGGAATAGGGATATCTCAGATTCAGACTCTGCCTCTGGCAAGATACTGCTGGGCAGATACAGGACCCAACTGAAAATAAAATGTTGCATAACACCTGTGGCTACCTTTGTATGATCATAATGTCATAAAAAGGAAACAGTGATATAGCTATGTTCTAAATGTGCATTTGTTCTCTCACAAACTGCCCGGTTGGACTGTTTTCACATGCAGTTATATAAATACTGTTAATGGTCACTTTGATAGTGCTTGCTGACATCTAGAGCCATTTACATTTTATTATTTTTTTGTTCTCCTGAACTTTGAGTGTGCAAATGGCAATAAATGTGTTTGTTAGGGGATCTAATACACCAGTGGGAATCATAGTCATGGCTCCATTACTCATTAGGATGTCATTCAGGCCTGCATTTGCATGACTGCAGAAACTGGTTTGTGGCTACTAAACAACTGCTTACAATGTTTCTTTGTCTCACAAAGTGCAGACTTGACACTCCCTTACCCACCTGGCAAGGTGCAAACTTGGTTTGCATGATGCAAATTGTTTAATTATACTGCCCCTTATGTGTGACTCAGTGCTCATATGATTGACATCTTTATGCCTATCTTTTTGCATCAGCTTTATTGTTAATATTGTTGTGTCCTCCACTTGTACCTCATTTCCCCCAGTATACATCTGGAAATGAACTGTTTCCCAGCTCTGTATGCATGGTACTGTAGGTCATAAACTTAAAAAAAATAAATTTCCTTTGCCTTATCGCACTCCAGGAAATGAGCAAGGAGATCAGTGTGCTTTCCTGGCCCAAAATTATACATACTGTGTGTATAGAGTATACAGTATAGCTAGCTAGCTATATAGGCAGACAGACTAGATAGATAGATAGATAGATAGATAGATAGATAGATAGATAGATAGATAGATAGCTGGATGGATGGATGGATGGATAGATGGATGGATGGATGGACAGACAGAAGGACAGATGGATGGGCACTATGGTTAACAACCCTAATGACACATTTCCTTCCTCTTGTGACTTTATAACCATAACAGATACATGAACACAGTTTTTTGCTATTACAGTATATACTGTATTATAGGGGCGCAATCGTGCCCCTATAGTTAGGGTTGAGTAGGCACTGTAAAGTTAAACCTCACATTTTGCACTTTAATAACTTTTCAACCTACCAATGGATTTGCATACAGTTTGGCATACACTATCCCGTGGCGTAGATCTCTTGATGTGACAAGTGTCGTGCTGGTTAGATGTGCAAATTTTGATAACCAGATAGTGCAAAAACCTTAAAATTTGCAATTTCTTTGCAGATTTTTCCTCATTGCCTTGCACTCAGACAGTGCGGAATGTTGGTGAGAACTTTTTGTGGTTGAAACAGCTTGAGTCATAGAACCGCATTACATTTGTTTGGTGAAAAAAGTATTAATCTGTTGCAAAGTTATTCAATGTTTAAGTTCCCTTTTTTTTCAATGTAAACATTACTCTTCAGAATAGAAGAATGGAACGAAAAAGGGATTTGGTCTCACAAAAAAGGATTCTGTTTCATGAGGGATCAATTCCTTTTGTACCAGAAAAATTTCCTTTTTCGTGAGCCGCCATCTTGTTTCCCCTTTTCTTGGAAAAAAAAAGTCAAACCTCCAAAAAATGACATGCTGGAGACACAAAAAACATGTGTCTTGCTCATGGTGACTCCATTAACTGGATTCTGCACTCTCCTGCTGGGAAAATGTCCCTGCAATGTGTTTCATGTTTTATTTGAAATTCTTTTTCATTACTAGCTAACATCCTTTTTCATGAGTCCTTTTTAGTTCAAATGAAAAAGGATCACGAGTCATGAAAAAGGATTTTGGATTTAGGTCCAAATTGCTTTTTATGATCCCTGGTGTCTAGTGGCACTGACATCCTCTGATTGCTGTCCCCATTTTTTTTTTATGATCTCTGGTGTCTAGTGGCACCCTCCACGCTCTGATCGCCATCCCCTATAGTTTTTCCCCTCATTCTTTGCTTTATTCTCCCTGGGGTCTAGTGGCACCCCTACCCTCAAATCAGTCCCCATTATTTATTTATTTTTTCACACTTAGTGTCTAATGGGAACCCCCACCCTCTGATCACCATTCCCATGCTTCAAGGTATTATCACTGGTGTCTAGTGGCAACCCACCCTCTGATCACCCTCCCCATTATTTTTTGTCTTATCCCTGGTGTCTAGTGGCACCCTCCCATCCTCCAAAACCCATACAGACCTGAAATAATGAAAATGGTCCCTTCCCCCTCTAAAAATGAAAACTGTCCCTCAACAATCTGACTCCCCTCATCCACACCTCCTACTCAACACCCACCACCCCACATCTCCCAGTACATCCCCACACACCCTCACTCACCTAAACAGGTCCCAGGTTTGAGATCCACTCTCCAATTGAAGACACGTCTTGCTACTGGAACCGGTGACTGCAATATGAGAAACTAAGGTAAATGTGGTTCAATGTATTTCAAAGGGAGTTTCAACTTTTATGCATAACCTAGTCATTTTGTTACATCATATTTTCAACATGGCCTTTTGGGGACCCCATCTCATGAACAGTATGACTGTCGTTATGTAACTTCTGTCCGAAAGGTGATTTTGTGGTCACATGGTGAAGTCACCTTTTGGGCAGGATTTGAAATTTTTTCCAGCTCTTATTCATGAGGTGGAGTCATAAGAGGCTATGTTGAAAATGTGGGTTCAAATTATGTAAAATTGGCAATGTTATGATCATTCATTACAATTTCACTAAGCATGTTTCTAACTTTGGACATTTTAAATATTTTCTCTCCAGATTTTTAACATATCCTTCTTTTTACCACACCTTATGTATGTCACAGTGGTAATTTTTCAAATTCTGGCCAAAATGTGTTTTTACACCTGTGATGCAGAATGGTGTTGCAGTTGAGAAGAATTTCATTTTGACAGATATATGAAATTTTCTCTACCAGGTACATGAGATGGGGTAATAACATGGCTATGTGTAAGGAAGCTGAGATGGTACTGTATAGGGGAATATGGTGAGAATTAGGCCCAACAACTCCAAGGCACGACCTTATATCTGTTGGTGTGTGGAGGATGGGGGATGAGGTGGTATTCTTGGGAACCCTAACAGTAAATTTACATGCTTTTGTCACTGTCATATGCACCCTAACTGATGCATTAATGGAGTTTTTTTTTGCAATCAATGTCATTACTTTTTGAGATAGTATAATAGTATCCTTATTTTACCATGGGAGTGCATGGTCTAAAGGACCCTTCACTCCAATCCCTCAGTAGATGCACATATGTATTTATATTTTTATTTTTATTTAGTTTTTGTTGACTGGGTAAGTGCACTAGACAGATTATGCCTATTTTCAGCCATGACCTCAGGGAGGGGGATACAGATGAATGCCAACTGACCTTGAACCAGATTAAGCTATTTGTGGTATTTTTAGTGAATGAAGGGAAATTTGTCCAGGGCATCAGGGACATTCCCCTACTCTCCTGTAGGTGGATGGGCTGTCTTTCTGCATGATGGTCACTTTGGGAGAGAAGTCAGAGGAGGAGGATGTGTGTTTGGTGGGAGGACAGGCCTCTCCTTCCACTGATTTATTGTCAGAGGCTATACAGGCTGGAGGCCTGGAAATGAATACCAAGTTGGAAGAAGTATTTCACGAAGCATTTGATTCTTCTGAGGAGTTGGGATGTAATAGTGAGCACCAGAGTCAAGGTACAAAAGCTGACTTAATTTTATCGGATGCTATATGCTCTACATCCCAAGAGGAAATCTTATTGTCTAAATTTAAAAACTCCTCGCAAGAGCTGATCTCTCAGCCCCCTAAGTCTTCAGCTGTGAGAGTTGACAGGCCAGAAGAGAAGCCTGATGGCAGGGAGGATGATTCAGCACATCGGACTGGTGAGAATTGCAAGGGTGAGTCACTGTTTAATTCTGGAGCAGCTGGCAGGAATAGCGTGAGTGACATCGAGTGCCAAAAACCATCCTTATCATGTAAAAAATTGGGGGCTAATGATGTTAAAAATAGTTTTCAGCACATAAAGAGGGTGTATCACACTAATTTACAATGAAACACTGTCTAGATAAAGAAGCCGGGTTCGTTTTCAAGTTGCCAGTTTCCCATGAAAAATCAGCTGACAAACTGAATGCAGTAACATATCAGAAAGATGGTTCACTGCAAACGGGAGTTACAGAGTTTACCTTTTCTAGTAGAACTGCTACAGCTTCAGGAGATGCTCTGTTTGCTAAATGTTGTGCAAATCCCCCTAGCAACTTGAAAAATGGAGCAGGAAAACAGTTTACAAAAAAAGACTCAATGTTTCAAGATCAGCATGATGAGAACTGGTCGCCACAGAAAGCGCTCCAAGAGGCGGGTTGGGAAAAGACTGCTACAGGGTCCTGGACATCTGATCCGCTATGGGATCCCTCATTTGACTTTCAATCTGGCTCTCCAATTTGGAAGCCAATAATTACAGCGATAGCTTCATCAGAGCCAGTGCATGCTTCCCAGTCATTACTGGACAAACAAATTGAAAAGACTCTAGTCACTAATGACAATGTTGATAGTAGTAAAGTGATAGCAGTTGATTCTGTACAACCTGCCACTCTGAAACTGGGTGAAGTAAAGGAAGGAGGAATTGGGTCAATGCTAGAAATAAAGAAACCTCATATGTCAGAGTTATTTTCTCATGCTAAAAGAGAAGTTGCACCTAGACGAAATGCAGAACGCATTAGGTACAAAGGGGGTTTAGCTGACTGTCTAGACAGACACTATGTAGGCAAAAGTTTAATAAAAGATTCACTACATTTTTCCCCAAGAGATGTATTTGCATTTATTAATATTTCAGGGGAGGATAATTTTGATATCAGTTTTAGAACATCTTATGCTTTAGATTTATTTTGGGAGCGTTATGGACAAGTTAAGTTTTCCCCCACATGGACTCCCTTTTTGGTAATCCCACTGACAAAACCTTTGATTAAGTATGTAACGATGATGTTTAGGAATGAGGGAGTCCATGTGGAAGATATTACTTACTGGCTGGCACAAAAATGTGAAATATTGAGTGAACCAGAACCCATCCTAGACTCTGAACAATTCTGGAGAGGGGGGTGGAAATATAAAGTCAAATTACATCAATGTGATTCAGGAGTGGAACATATTCCTAATTCTTTTTTGTTAGGAAGAGACAGGGGAGTATGTTTTTACGGAGGTCAGCCTAGGGCGTGTTATAAGTGTGGGGCAAAAACACATCTGTCTAGTGTATGCGATCAACCCAGGTGTGATAATTGTGGGGAGATTGGTCACATAACTATGCAATGAGCAAATCACTCTAGGTGTGATGTTTGCAAGGGATATGTGTTTAAGGAAAGCCCCATGGCAGCTAAAAATAAGGCATTATGCATCAGCCCTGACTTGCTGATCCAAAAAGCTCAGGATTCTTCTTTAGAGAAGTCTGAAAAGCCATCTGAGAACACCACTCTCCCCCAGCAGCATGTGGTTAAGACTGAGCAATTTCCTCTGAGTAACCCCCCCCCCGCTAAACATGATCCTGAGGTTGAGACCCCAGAATGAATGATGCTGGGCAAAATGATAAAGGTGAATTAAATGATGGTCAGGTTAACCCTGAGACCTTTGAGCCGGTATGTTATAGAGATTCTGAAAACATAGAGAAAAAGTCAGATGACATCTTGACACTATCTTCTTTACCCCAAGGAGATCATCTAGGAATACTAGAGCAAAAGCTTCTCCTTCCACTGTTAGCATTGAACCCCCAAATTTCTTATGCTGCCTTGTTTACCACTTGGGGAGACTCCAAAATGGACATTGTGAACTCTGATGCCCAAAAATCTATTCAGGAGACCGTAGGAGTGTCTATAGAGGATTATAAAGGGAAACAAAAGAAAAAAGGAAAAAAATAATGATGGGCCTTTACTATCTATTTCCGAATGAATGTGTATAAATGGGGCTTATTGAACACTCGTAGTTTATTAAACATTATGAAAAGGCAAGTCTTGTTCCAGTCTCTTCATGACTCTAACATTTCAGTTGGCTTTTTGCAAGAAACCTGGATGTTCACATTAAAACAAATTTCTTCATTTAAAAGAGATTGGCCATGGGGACCCTCTTACTGGTCCTTCGGAAGGGATAGTGCAAGTGGTGTTGGCATCCTGTTTAATGATTTTCACTTTTTGCTTTATAAATTGATCGATTTAATTCCAGGAAGGGTCTTAATTCTGGATGGGAAATGGAACCTTATGGAATGTAGATTCATTAATATCTATAATCCTCAAACTAAGGCTGATCGAATTTAGTGTATGATGGCTATCCAGCCATATTTAGTTACTTCACACAAAATCTTTTGGGGAGGTGATTTTAATTGTAGTTTATTGTCTAAAGGAGAATCAAGGAAAATGATTTATTGTGACTCACATTCTTTAGAATCTATTGTTAAAGTGGCTGGTCTGATTAATTGTTTTCAAAATCTGAAATCTGGGCCTAATTATACCTTTATGAAGGGTAGATTACATTCCACAATTATTTATTTTTATCACCACAAGTACCAACTGGGATTTTACAGACTATTGCAGTAGAATATTCTGATCATATGCTTTTACTATATTCTTTTAGTGATTTAACTTTGGTGCCAAAGAAAACTCTTAGTTGGAAATTGAACACCTCTAGTCTTCAGAATCTGTATGTGAAACATTCAATTACTGCTATCTTAAAAGCTCGATTATCAGTCGCTTTTCTCTATTCTGATATAGGAGTTTGGAGACCAAAACAGACCTAAGTAATTGGTTTAAAAAATATGGAACCTACCAGAGGAATTCAAAGTTTCTTTCTTATCTAAAATTAAGAAGGCATTTACAGCTATTAATTTCAAAGGCAAAGACTTCAAAAGATGACTATTCTAATCAGATTGAAAATGTTAAAATTGAAATGAGAAAGGTGCAGTATGATCGAGCAATAACTTTGCAGGCAGTACTTGCAAACTAAACACAAAAAATTAAAAATAGGGGATCCTTATGAAATTTGCAAAAATCTGAAGGAATCCACAATGATGGAGTATCTAGTGGTTAAAGAAAGACGGGTGGTAAAGGAGAAGGAGATGTGCTCTATCATTCAGTCTCATTATGAATCCTTGTATCCAACAACTCCAATACTGGAAATTGATATTAATTCCTATTTAGAATCTTTCCCACCACCAGTATTATTAAACAATTCATTACAGTTAGTGGATCCTGTTACTACAACAGAAATTGAGTCTATAATTAAAAATTTAAAGGATGGGATTTCCCCAGGTTTAGACAGGCTTCCAAATTTATTCTATAAAACATTTACTTCTGAAATAACAGCTTGTTTGCTCTTAGTCTTTCAGTTTATAATGAGGGACCAGGTTATGCCACCTTCCTTTATGGATGGGCTAATCATACATATTTTTAAATCTGGAGACAAAGGGGATAGTAAAAATTGGAGGCCCATAACAATATTAAATTCTGATTATAAATTTTTTTCTATGCTTTTGAACGGTAGATAAAAAATTTATGCAGAAGAAGTAATTTCACCCTTTCAATATTGTGGGTTACGAAGTAGGCATATTCAAACAGCCCTTATGATTATTAGAGATGTTATTGAGCACCTATCTTTAGAAGGAAAAACTGGATATTTGGTATCAGCGGACTTTGAAAAGGCTTTTGATAGAGTAGATCATACTTATTTATTTCAGGATTTACAATATTTTGGAATCCTGCAGTTATTTATTAACATAATTAGATCCCTGTATACTTCAGCTAGGGTGTTCCCATTTATCAAAGGTAAGATAATGTTAGGGTTCGGCTTAAAAACAGGAGTACATCAGGGATGTCCATTAAGTCCTCTCTTGTATATTTTTTTGTTGGAACCCTTAATTCATAGCTTGTCATTATTTCCTAAATGGGCTGGAATTAGAGGCACTCAAATTCATTACCAAATACATATTCAAGCTTATGCTGACGATGTGTGTCTATTTTTCAATAAATATGAACATATACAATATTTTCTAGAGGAATTTAAAGCATTTTCACTGATTTCAAATACAAAACTTAATATGGATTAAACTAAGGGTTTAATAATAGGTGCAGGTTGTAATCCAGCCTCGCATTACAAAAATATTTATATTTCCTCAGACTCAATTAATATACTAGGCATATCCTTTGGTTCACAGAATATTCCTGAGGTTAACTGGGATCTATTGTTAAAAAAGGCCAAACTCAAAGTGGCCTGTTGGAGGCAACATAAATTTACAAAAATAAAAAGAATTCTAATTCTTAAACAATTCATACTTCCTGGTCTTCAGTATATAGCCACACTCTTTCCCCTGCCATCCCAGTTTGAGACAAGATTGTATAGTTGTTTTTTTCAAATGTTATAGGTAAATAGGTTGAACCCTGTTAGGAGATGTTTTACCTATCTAGACACAAAAAAAGGTGGTCTGGGTATGATAGATCCTATTGTATTTTTTCACTCCCTTTTTTTTTCACAAATAGTTAAAAAAATTATTTAATTTCCTGATAGTAGAGAAGGTTTGTGGATGAGTACAGTTTTATATAGATATTTTCAAGCCTGGCATAACTTAGCCCCTAAACTAAATCCACATATTCATGTCCCTCTGTATTTTAGACCGGCAGTGCAAAAATTATTTAAATGGCAGGTAACCAAACAAATTATAGTTTCTTCTATGGTTAAAGTCTTATACAAGGATATTATGAATCATATTCAACCTACAGAACCTAGTTTTAAGAATTGCCCAGCAGCACACAACTGCTATATATTGAAGCAGCTTAATAATAATAGAATCCCTAGTTTTATGTGGGAAACACAGTGGTTGATAATGTACAGTAAACTGAATGTGAGGGGAAATGCCAAATATAAAGCAAAAAGTGAAAGGAACTGTCCCTACCCTGATTGTGTCAACCCAGAGGAAACAATGGAACATTTTTTCTTCCATTGTTTGGTTGCAAAACAATTATGGGTCTATGCTGCTAAGAAATGGATGTTTCCTTGGTTAAAATATTTAGATTATAAAATACTGGTTTTATGTAAGTTTCCTTTGAGTTTAAAAGATTTTGGCAAAAGTACTCTTACTGTTTTTTTTGGCTGTTTGCATTTTTACTTATGGCAGATTAGGTACCAATGGATTATCTATCAAAAAAGAGTATCCAATGAGGGTTATTGTGTTCAAGTTGTTAATGAATTACAAAAAGTTTATGTTAAGGATGCCCAATTATATAATTCTCCAAAAGCAGCAAAATGATGGAAAGGATTTTCACACACTATAAAATATAAATAAATTATGTATATTTGGTGGAGGAATCATTTGATTGAAAAAGTGTACATAACTATATTGTAGCTTATTTTTCTGTTATTCATCTGTTGATCATTGTATTGTGAATTATGTTTATCTATCAATAAAAACTCCCCTACTCTTTTTTGAGAAGGGCCATGGGATCTTAAACATCCATCTGAACTACCACCAGAACAGGCAGATGGGACCTTGGTTTAATGTCTCATCTGAAAAACGACACCTTGGGAGTACAGCACCTCCCTCATGTTGCACTACAGTGTCAGTATTGGGATTTAACCCAAGTGCCTGTTGTGGGGATATACTGTAACCCACAGCCTTCTGATCTCCCTGCCTCAGAGGTGAGTGTGCTACCTGCTGAGCCACTGATACTGTATGTAGGTGTGAAAGAGCAGGGCCCTCTGGGCCTCATGAGGTGGTGTGAAAAAATGACTATGTTGAAAATTTGGCTGCAAAATATTGAAAAGTACCAAAGTTATACACATACATAGATTAAATTCAATGGACACATGTAACTTGGGCATTTTTAAGAATTTTGTGACCAAAAGTTTCAACATGCCCTTTTTGGGATCCCATCACGGTCAATAGCACTGTCATTTCATTATTCAACCCCAAAATGTGATTTTGCACAGTGAACATGCCATTCCACCCCACAGGTGTGAAAACATGTTTTGAGCAGGATGTGAAAAATGATAGCTGTACTGTTCATGAGGTGGTGTGAAAAAATGGCTATGCTGAAAATTTGGCAGCAAAATATTGAAAATTGCCACAGTTACATGCGTGTGTAGGAACATTTAAACAACCTTGTGTAACTCAGGTGTTTTGGGGTGCTCTTTTGCACCAAATTTTCAACACAGGCTTTTTGGGACTCCACCTCATGCACACTGGCACTATCATTTCATTACTCAGTCCCAGAAGGTGATTTCACACAGCGACCACAAAATCACCTTTTGGGTCTGATTAACAAAACAACAGTGACATTGTTCATGAGGTGGGGTCCCAAAAAGCCAATGTTGAACATTTAGTGCAAAAATTCCTAAAAATGGCTGAGCTATGAACATTGGTTCAAAATGCCATTGACAGCCATTATACGTCACTTACCTTGATTCTTCAGTTCATGATTCGGCTTTGAAGAGTGCAGACATGTCCTGGTCCACAGAAGATGACAGAAGATGATCTCTGGTTGTAGGTATAGGGCAAGGGTGTGTGTGGGGTGGTGGGTTGCTCAGTGGGAGGGTCGGGATGGAGGATGGGGATGATGAGGGACCATTTTCTTTTTTTCAAGACAAAAAAAGATGATGGGTGACTGTTTTCTTTTTTCACAGGTACTGGAAGCAATGGGACACTGAGGGTGGGCTCACCAGTGTCTCATGGTAGTGGGGGAGGGACAAAATCAGAAACACTGGGAGTGGGCTACCCAGTGTCCCACACTGTCAGGGGGATTGTAGGTTGTTGTGCTGATCTGGGGAATGGGCATACTGATGTCAGCAGAATGTATATATATATATATATATGATATATATATTTCAGGACACTGGGTTTGGGCTCTCTAGTCTCCAACCGTGACAGGGGGGTGGGGGTGGATGTCTACCACTGACATGGTGACTGGGCACCCTGATGTCAGCAGAGACATGTTTTAAACAAGCATTTGTCAATGCTGAATGTTTGCTTGCCGGTATTAGCATTGGAAATGCAGGAGTTAGACAGATGCAGAATAGGAATGGCATTGAAGTTTTGAAGTTCACACCAACCCCACCTCCATCCTGTAGAGATGGGCAGCCATTGGGGTAAGTGTTTGGGTTGTTGCCCATGAGGGTCATGCAATGTCACCTCACCCTATTCTGCAGGCAGCAACACATGTTGCGGTGTGCCTTAGGGTTTTTGGATTTACAGTCACCCCATTCCACAAGGACATATGCTGAAATGGGTGCAGCATAGGAGAACGGGGTGAAGTCTGGGGCTGAAGAGTCCAAGGTACACCTTGATGCCTGTCAGTGGCTGGGGAGTGGGGGTGGGATGGCAGGAGCAGTATAGTTGGCAATCCAAAGGCACACCCTGATGCCTGTCCATCTGTACAGGGTAGGACGCTGTGGTTAGAAAGCCTAATGCCTCGGGCATTTGTTGGTATTTACAGTACAAATTGTCAACATGGCCTTTTGTGACCCCACCTCATGAAAGCATTTGGGACCTCTTCTCATGAAGAGTGGCAGTGTGATTTTGTGAATGTCTCCTGAACATTGAGTTCCAAGAGCGACAGTGCCATTGTGCACCACATGTACGAAAACACTGATCGGGCAGGATGTGAAAAATGACAGCTGTACCATCCTTAGGGAGGTGTGAAGAGATGGCAGTGCTGAAAATCTGTAGTGGGAATATTACAAATGCTCGCATTTCTGAGCATACCTGGAAACTGCGCAACACATGTGCGTAACAGTCATTTTATAGATTTTCATCACCAAATTTTCAGCATAGGCATTTTACAACCTGTGCTCATGAACAGTGTCACTGTGATTTTCCTAATGTGTCCTGAACACTGATTTCCCACAGTAACCATGGTATTGTGCGCCGTAAGTGCAAAAACACATTTCGGCGAGCATGTGAAAAATGACAGCTGTACTGTTCATAAGGAGGTGGGGAAAAATGGCAATGTTGAAAATCTGCAATGCACATATTGCAAATGTGCCAAGTTATGAGCCTATGTGGAAACTGTGTAATGCATGCTCATAACACAGTCATTGTATGGACTTTTCTCGCCAAATTTTCAACATAGGCATTTTAGGACCTCTGCTAATGAACAGTGTCCCTGTGATTTTTGTAATGTGACCCAAACATGGATTTCCCACAGCAGCCATGCTATTCTGCGATAGGCATTTTAGGACTTCTGCTAATGAGCAGTGTCACTGTGATTTTTGTAATGTGTCCCAAACACGGATTTCCCACAGCGACCACGCTATTCTGCGCCGGAAGTGCAAATACAAATTTCAGCCAGCATGTGAAAAATGACAGCTGTACTGTTCATAAGGAGGTGCAGAAAAATGCCAATGTTGAAACTCTGGAGAGAAAATATTATAAATGTGTGAAGTTAAGAGTGTGCGTGGACACTGTGCAACGTACGCTCGTAACACAGTCATTTTATAGACTTTTGTTACCAAATTTTCAACATAGGCATTTTAGGACCTCTGCTAAAAAATAGTGTCACTGTGATTTTTGTAATGTGTCCCAAACATGGATTTCCCACAGCGACCGTGCTATTCTGCGCTGGAAGTGCAAAAACACATTTTGCCCTGGATGTGAAAAATGACAGCTGTACTGTTCATAAGGAGGTGTGGAAAAATGGCAATGTTGAAAATCTGGACTGAAAATATTGCAAATTTGCGAAGTTACGAGCATGCATATTAACTGCACAATGCACGCTCATAAAACAGTCATTTGTTTTGATTTTTTCCACCTAATTTGCAACATACACTTTTTGAGAGCACACCTCATGAACACTGGCACTGTCATTTCATTAATCGGTCCCAGAAAGTTATTCCGCACAATGACCGTAAAATCACCTTTGGGGACCGATTAACGCCATGACAGTGACTGAATTCATGAGGAGGGGTTCCAAAAACCCCATGTTGAAAATTTGGTGCCAAAATTCCAAAAAATGACTGAGATATGCACCAAAGTTGAAAAAACCCTATTTATACCATTACACAGCTTACCGGCATTTCCTCAGTTAGTGGTCAGCTTTGAAGAGTGCAGACATGTTCTCGGTCCACCGAAGATCATCACGCTGAGCTCCGGATGTAAGTATAGGGTGTGCAGAGGGTGTAGGAAGGCAGGGTGTATAGTGGGTGGGTGCGGGTTGTGTGTGTGGGGAGACTACGAAGGGCTGTTTTTTTTCTGGTAGAAAAAAAAGACATTGCTGGATGGTTTTTGTCTTACAGGGCCATTTGGCACACTGGGGTGGGCTCCCAGCATGCCAACCCACTGTTTCTTTGGGGGGCCAGCTGTAGCCGACGGGGGATTGGGCACCCCCGTCAGCACAACTCTAGTGCATTTCTTGGGGGGGACTTATGCCAACAGGGAGTGGGCTCCCCCGTCAGTAAATAACACTGGGAGGGGGCACATAATGTTGATGGGGAGTGGGCTCCCCATCAGCAGGTAAAGTAGGACTGGAGACTGAAGCCGATGGGAGTGGGGCCCCCGTCAGCAAAAACACACTGTTGTGGGGGCACATGCTGTCAAGGGGGATTAGGCACTCCCTTGGCAGTGGGAGCTAAGTACTATAGTTTGTGAACACGGCAGCTTGCCACTGCCGTGTTCACAAACCACAGTACTGAAGCAATGTCAGGTCACTCCCTCATTGCAGTAGAATGACTGACGCTGCAATGACAAGGCGGCCCCTCATTGCTGTGGTGAAAATGTTTCAACTTGATGCATCTTTTGGAAGCCAGTGTCATCAGGACACTGTGCCTCCATTAGCATACCACTGCCAAGCCCCCAAATGCTGTGCCTCCCTTGGCTGCTACAGTGCCGCACCTCCACAACCTGCTTCTCTCCTAAGCTGTCACATAATGTTTCTTGCACACGCGCACAAGCAAAACATAAAAATAGATGTTTTGGACACTGGGAGTGGGCTTCCCAGTGTCTCACTGTGGTGGGGAATGGATGTCTACCACCAACACAGAGACTGGGCACCCCGATGTCGATGTATAAAACATGCCACAGCCCTCTTGGAGGCAAAAATAGGATAAAATATACTTTTATTAGGTAAACAACAACACCTATATCTTGAAAATGGTTTGAGATATGGATTTTTTGCTAAGCACAACTTAGTACACCTTTAGCATCTGTAGAGATGCTTGGTCATGCATACATCTGCAAAATAATTTTTTCTGCAGTTGCTATGGTTACTGACATATTGCCAAGTAAGGATTATAAGGGTTGCTTGGAATGTCTCTAGGCCAGTGCTATGTGTCTGTAGTTATGTGTACGTGGGACAGCAAGGCCCAGAGGACTCACGCTCCCACATATGCATACTATTTATGCTAAACTGGGAGCACTGAGCCCTCTTATACTGTGTCTCTACACTCATGGGTGGGTAGGAGCACAGGGCCCAGAAGGCCAATGCTCCCACCTATGGATATGATTATGCAAAACTAAAAACACAGGGTCCTCCTATGCTATGTCTCTATACTCTCCCACCCATGGATACTATCTTGCAATACTGGGAGCACAAGGTCCTCAGGCGCTATGTCACTACACTTATCGGTGGCTTGGAGTGCGGGGCCCAGAAGGCCCTCACTCCCAAATATGCATCCCATTATGAAAAACTGGGAGCACAGGGCCCTCCTATGTTATGCCTATACACTGATATTTGGGTGGGAACACAGGGCCTGGAGGGCACATGCTCCCACCTATGGATACTATATGAGTAAACATAGAAAAATAGAATTTGATGGCAGATAAGGACCGCTTGGCCTACCTCGTCTGCCCATTTTCCTACCTAACAGATAAGCTGCAGATCCTAGTTAACCAACAGCTTACTTCCTCCTACCCCCCCACTAGGACTGCCGCATGTCTGTCCCATGCATTCTTGAATTCCCCCACTGTGCTTGACTCCATGACTCCTCACGGAGGCTGTTCCATGCATCCACAACCCTCTCCATAAAAAAAAAAATACAGTACTTCCTCACGTTACCTCCAAGCCGCCCCCTCTATCTTCAAATTGTGCCCCCTTGTTCTTGCACACCTCTTTTTCTGAAAGGTGCTACTCTCTTGGACTTTGTTTATTCTCTTGAGGTACTTGAAAGTTTCTATCATGTCCCCCCCTCCCTCCTTTCCTTTAGGCTATACATATTAAGCTCCTTAAGTCTCTTTTCATATGTCTTCCTGTGCAGACCCTGCACCATTTTAGTTGCCCTATTCTGGACTGCCTCCATCCTGTTTATGTCTTTGCGGAGATTGGATCTCCAGAACTGCATGCAGTACTCCAGATGGGGTCTCACCAGCTGTCTGTACAGAGGGATAACCACTTCCTGTTTTCTACTGGTGATTCCTCTCCCTATGCATCCCAGTATCCCCTGAGCCCTCCTTACTGTACTCTCACATTGCTTGACCACCTTTAGGTCATCTGATATGACTACCCCAGGTCCCTTTCCATTTTTGTTGTTGTTAGTATCTCACCCCCCATTGTGTACTCTTCCCCTGGGTTTTTGTTTCTCAGGTGCATTACCTTACACTTCTTAGCATTTAATCTAAGCTGCCATATATTTAACCATCCATCCAACCTTGCCAAGTCCCTTCTCATCCTTTCCACCCCACCTTGTGTATCAACTCTGTTGCAGATCTTTGTGTCGTCTGCAAAGAGACATACTTTTTCTTCCAGTCCCCTCTGCAATGTCGCTTATAAAGGCATTGAAGAGGACCGGTCTTAGTACTGAACCCTGCGGTACCCCACTAGTAAACCCCTTTCTTCAGAGTGGACTCCATTTACTGTTACCCTCTGTGTCCTGTTCTCCAGTCAATTCTTTACCCAGGCTACCATCTTGGGACCCACTCCCAGGCTGGTTAACTTGTATATTAATCTTTTGTGTGGGACTGCGTCAAATGCCTTACTAAAGTCTAGGTAGGCCATGTCCACAGCCCCTCCCTGATCTACTACTTTGGTCACCCAGTCAAAGAAATTGATTAGATTCATCTGACATGACCTTCCTGCTGTGAATCCATGCTGCCTTGGGTCCTGTGCCCCTCTGACCTCTAGGTACTCAACAATTCTTTCCTTCAGAAGTGATTCCATCATTTTCCCTATCACTGAGGTTAAACTAACAGGTCTGTAGTTGCCTGCTTCTGCCTTGCTCCCACTTTTGTGAAGGGGAATCACATCGGCTCTCCTCCAGTCCTCAGGTACCACCCCATCCTCCCATGATTTGTTAAAGAGGGTAGTTAGTGGTGTCACTAGTTCTACCCTTAGTTCTTTTAGAATTCTGGGATGAATTCCATCAGGTCCCATTGCTTTGTCCACCTTCAGTTTTAAGGTGTTCTTTCAGAACCCTTTCTTCTGTAAATGGGCTGGCATCAACTTCTGTATCCAGAGTGTTTCTATTGTTTGGTTTAGGTACTTCCCCCTCTTCATTTGTGAATACTGAGCAAAAATATTTGTTTAGTATCTCTGCCTTTTCACAGTCACCCTCTGCCCACCCTCTCCCCTTTATTAAGCTTCATTATCCCTTCCTTGGTCTTCCTTCACTCCCTGATGTAGCTATAAAAGGTTTTATCCCCCTTCTGAACTGTGTTGGCTATCTTTTCCTCGATTTGGGCCTTTGCTGTTCTGACTGCCTTCCCAGCTTCTTTTTGCTTTAAGTGATGCAATTCCCTGTCCTGCTCCTTCTGTGATTCCTTATACTTCATGAATGCTTTCTTTTTCTCCCTAACCTTCCCTGCCACCTCCTTTGAGAACCATAGTGGTTTCTTACATTGTTTTGTTTTGATTATTTGCTTCACACAAGCAAATAAACATAAGAAGGCTATGTTGAAAATCTGGGGTCAAAATTTTAAAAAATGGTTGCATTATGAGCATTCATTGCTATCTCGCTACACACAGTCATAACTTTGGAAGTTTTCAATATTTTCACACCATATTTTCAGCATAGCCTTGCTATTACCCCACCTCATGTATGTGACAGCTGTCATTTTTCAAATCCTAGCCAAAATGTGTTTTCACACTTGTGGCACAGAATGGTGTTCCAGTTGTACAGAATTATGTTTTGGCTGGGATTTGAAAATGTTCTGTGCTGAGTACATGTGGTAAGGTTGTAAGATGGCTAAGTTGAAAATTTGGGGTACAAGTGAGCAAAAATGGCACAGTTATAACTACTTGTCAGCGGAGGGATGGGCCTGTGTGTTTCCACTGTAACATAAGGATACTGTTATACTACTTGATGGATGGATGGGAGTGCAGGGTCCCCGCCAAAACATAAGGATACTGTTATACTATCTCAATGGAAGAATGGCATCCCAGAGTCCACTGTAAAATAAGCATACTCTTATACTCTTTCAAAAAGTTAGGAAATAAACTGAAAAAAACTGTTAATATATCAGTTAGGCTAAAAGTGACAAAATTAGTGAAATATGGCATTAGGGTTTCCAGCCGTAATGCCCCAGCCCCACCCTGCAGACATAGACAAACATTGAGTGGGTACCATGGGGGCATCGGCCCTAACGCTCTCCCCATTCTCCTATACTGTACCCATCTCAGCTTATTTATTTATGGAATGGAGTAAGCATTAGGGTTGATGACCCCAAGGCACACCCCAGATGCCTGTCCATTGGAAACCCTAATGCCACATTTCCCATTTCCCTACTTTTGTCACTTTAACACTAACTGATGCATTAACAGAGTTTTTTTACAAAATATATATATATATATATATATAGATCTAGATATACACACACACACACACACAGATAAGCCCTCCAGGATGAAATGCAGTGTCACAGGTTTACTGCATGACAAATGGGATTAACTCCCATTGAAACTGCATTGTTTACTGCAGTAACTCTATTGCAGAATTTTGCAGTGCTGTGCTTCATCCTAGTGGGCATCACTGTATCTATATATATATATATATATATATATTTAAAAATCCATTAATGCATTAGTTAGAATTGGTTCACACCATCAAAGTGGGAAATTCAAAGTTAGGGTTACCATCCCTACCACCCCCACCACCACTCCCCCACCTCCACACGTCAACAGGCATCGGGGTGTGCGATGGGGTCGTAGGCCTAACTCCCACCCCATTCCATGTGTAAAGAAGCTATGGTGGTGCAGTATAGGAGAATGGGGTGAGAGTTAGGCACGACAACCCCAATGCACACCCCGATGCCTGTTGTTGTCGGGAGTGGTGGTGGGGTGGTGGGGTGGTAACCCTAATGTTGAATATCCACACTATTGTTGGTGTGGAAACAACCCTAACTGATACATTAATGGATTTTTTTGCAAAGAATTTCCTTTCTTTTTTAAAAAAGTGTAATATAAGTAGTAAATGGTATGTGTTGGTGGGAGAGCAGAGCTCTTTGGGCCCCACACTCCCACCAAGCTGCCTATTTGTGCATACTGATATGTGTCTGTGGGAGCGCAGACCCTCTGGGCCCTGAACTCCTACTTGCACATAAGTATGGAGGCATACAGCAGCCCTATAAGGCAAGGAACACTTGTAGCACTAATTTGCCAATATCTCGGGAACCATAGCAGCTAGAAAAATCAATTTTATTTATTTATTTATTTATTTAACAAACTGGAAAGACCTTTGATCCAAGGGTTCTTTTACAGAGAGTCCACATCAGGTCACAAGAATAACAAATTACAATGGTTTCAGTAAGTAGTACAACATGAGGAAAGTAATTACATAAACAAAAGAATAATATGGCAAGATAAACGTGTCAAGTGCAGCCAGTGGCCTTATCTGAAGAGAGGTGAAAGTGATTACAAGGAGAGAAGGATAGGGGGTGAATTGGGGGATGGAAAGCACAAAATAAGAGCAAGGAGGGAGATGCCACAATAAAGCTTATGCAGGAAAGACCCACGGGGAAGGGGGGATAGATGGAGAGAACAAAGTGAGGAAACAGAGGAGGAAGGGGGAAGTGGGAGTGGAGGGGTAAAGGAAGGGGGGATGAGGTATGATGAAAAGAGGGCAGGAATAAGGATGGGAAAGGGAGGAAGGAAGTAACTGCTATAAGCAGAATAGCGCAGCAACAGGGTAGGGCTATACAGGGGCGAATGGTAAAAGAGGGAGGTCTCAGTGCATTTAGCTGTCAGCAAAGATTACATATAGCAGTCACAAGATGCTCTGGAAACTAGGAATTGATGCAGCTTCAGCTTAAATAGTCCCAAGGTTGAAGTCATCACAATCTCAGGAGGAAGGGAATTAAATAAAATATCAGCTTTAACTGCAATGGATCACTGTCGGAATGAGGTTCGACAGTGAGGGACAGTAAAAGTTTGGCTTACAAAACTTTGTGTGTTGTGAGTGCCCCAGAAGGGACTGAAAAATTGAAGGGAACTTGATGATAGGAGACCAAGATCTGTCTTCTTAGCTAGAAGGCAGGCTTGATATTCAGTGCGAGCCTGGAGTTGAAGCCAGTTTGCTTGTCCGTAAAGGTCACATACTGTAGGTGAGTACGATACATTGTGCCAGTTAGTGGATGGCATGCCTTATTTAGATCTGTGGTGAGCCAACGTAGGGTTGTGTCTGTGTAGGAACCATAAATGACCAAACCATAGTCAATAATAGACACAATTCAACTTTGGAAAGCCAATCTGATGGCTTTGGTAGTAAGGCAGTGTTTATGCCTGTATAGAAGGCCTAGGCGAATGTTAACTGCCTTAGCAACATTTTCAACATGGTTGGAGTAGGAGAGCATACTCTCCAGGGTAAATCCTAGGTATTTAAAAGATTAAGTCCGATCAAGGACTACACCTGCACTGTTTTTAATCACCAATTGTTTGACTTTGTGCTTGCTGTGGGTACAGTGGAAGTGAATGACCTTTGTTTTGTTTTGCAGTTAAGCACCAACTTATGAGAGGTGAACCAGGACTCAGCTTCAGTAAAACTTTTTTGAAGTTGGGCATGAAGGAGGGTAGAGTCAGCAGTCTTTGAGAAAATGACTGCATCATCCACATAGAGGAGTGCTGGTTTGGAACAGGATGCTGAAAGATTATTGAGAAAGGTGATAAATAGAAGGGGCTCCAGTATCGATCCTTTAGGAACCCCAGAGTAGCGAGGCAGTTTAAAAGAAAGGGTAGACCCTATTCTCAACTGTTGTGTGTGGTTTGTTAGATAGCTGGTGAACCACTTTAGGGCTTCTGAAGATATACCAAGCCCAGCAAGTTGATGTGCCAGCATATGGTGATTGACCAGTCAAATGCTTTAGACAGGTCAATAAAGGTTGTGCCAAGTGTGGTTGAAATCATGAGAGAGAGAGAGAGAGAGAGAGTTGTTCTTGCAACATAAACTGACCGAATCAGTAGCTCGCATTGTTTCTGAGATACGGGGCACCAAAAAGTGTTGTGACTGATAATTCTGAGGGCATAATAGTGGGCTACGCACATGGAAATGAGCAATTGGAACACTAATTCCTAAATATCTCAGTAACCAAACAAGGTAGAAAAAAAAGAACATTTCGTGGTATTCATGGCTTTCCAACCTACTTCTGCACTTAGTCCCCCTACAGGAGACCCTACAGGGAGACTAAGAATGTTTGTGACAAAAAATCCATATCTCGAACTGTTTTCAAGATACGGGCCCCCAAAGATGTCACGGGGGCTGCAATGTTATCCTATGGGAAAATTTCTGAATTTTGGAGTGCTGTAACTATGGCCCTGTTCACTGTTTTCACACCAAACCACCAAAAGGCACATCTGTGGGACTAGGGCTTGCCACCTTAAAAATTTCAAGCCAATAGTGCAATTCATGTTGCCACAATGAAGTGATAAAGAAAAGAACCACTGCAATGTTATCCTATGGGAATAATTCTGAACTTTGGAGTGCTGTAACTATGGACCTGTTGAATGTTTCCCTGCCAAACTACCGGAAGGCACATCTGTGTAACTAGAGCTTTCAATCCTGAAAATTTCAGGCCAATAGCACAATCCACCTTGCCACAATGAAGTGACAAAGAAAACAACACTTAGCAAAATGTATTCGTACAGTGTTGCCGCATTACTTTAATATTTTTGTGATTCTCCTACCTCTATAATGGGAATGTTATCACGCACAGAAGAATTTTGCCACAGTTACCTTTTCCCATGAACGCGATTGTTTGCATGGCAACAACAATGTTGCCATGATCAGAATATGGAAAAATTAAAAAAAAACATATTTCCAGACCAGCTGGTCAAAAAGTAATACTGGAGCATGTTCCTCAGAGCCTGATTAGTTAAACACAACTGTTGGTGTTTACCAAAGTGCAGTATTTAAAAAAAAAGTTTTGAGATCATACTTTATTTAATTTTCAATTTTTATAAACAATACATAACATACAAATACAGAAGAAAGAACACAAAAAAAAGGGAATGGGGAACAATATTCCTTATGACTTTAACATTTTAAAACACCAGCACATTAATTTCCAAAGAAAAAGAACGGGGGGATCCAATAGACCAAGACTCAAATACATTAATATAAATCACAAATAAACAATTCTAGGATCAGTAAACCAAGGGGCTAAGGGGTGGGAAGAAGAAGGAAAAAAGGGGAAGGGGAGAGGTTGACTGTTGCATTTAACTATAGTTTCTAAAAGTATCTTACAACTGAGGTGAGCTCATATTAAAATTGAGGTGGTCCACTAAACTCTCCCAAGATGCCAAGCCAACCCTAGGACCCAATCAGGGGACTGAGATCCCAGAGAGCCCTGAGAACAAGGACGGTACAGTCTCCTTTACTCCAGATCAACATTTTAAGTCAGTTCAGCCAATACCTCCAGTATATCCCTAGACTTCCTAGATGCTTTATAATGAAGAAAAGGTAGCCATCTGTTTTTGAACGTATCCAATTGGAACCGGAGCTTGGCAGTAAGTTGCTCCATAACCACAATTTTATAACAGATGAAATACCAGTCCTCTTTAGAAGGAGATATGTCAATTAGCCAGCATCGGGTAACGGCCTTTAGGGCCACCGCATTTACAATATGGAATAACTATCTCAGAGATCTAGATCGCAGGTGATCTGGTGGAAGGCCAAACAGCCAGTTCTGGACTGACGAGGGAGGAGGGATTTCAAACATCTTTCCGACCACTTTGCCCATCGAGTCCCAGTAACTTTTCAGCACCGAACAGTCCCAGAGAATGTGAGAGATTTTTCCTCTGCCTTGGCATCCCCTCCAACAAATATCTGAGGAGTGTTTACTTACTGTAAATGTTTAGTGACTACTGGGGGACTGAAATATCTGACAATGACCCTCCATCAGAACTCCCTCCAGAAAGGAGTTGAGGAAGTGTTATGAATCCCCTTCCAGATCTCCTGCCATTGTTGGTCATTTAACCTGGCACCATTTCCAATTCCCAGTGCTCTTTAACATGGGTTAGATGGTCAGATTCTAATGATGATAAAGCTGCCACTATTTTAGAAACAGCTTCCCCCCTTGAAGCCCGGGCAAGCTCTACAAGACAGTTTTGCAGGTGGCCGAAGGGCAGTGTCATTTGTGCACCTATGTTTTCCTTTACTAAATAATGCCTCAACTGAAGATATCTGAAAAAATCTGTTTGCGGAAGACCGAATTCTGCTTTCAACTGTTGAAAGGATATACATCTCTCCCCAGAGTGAAACTGTCCCAGAGTTGAAAGACCAAGTCTGTGCCAGGCCCTAAAGGAGCCATCTAATTTGTATGGAGTAAAATCCAAACAGCTCTGGAGAGGAGTTAGGGCATGTAAACTCATCTTAAGCTGATAAGCTCGGCATACCTCTTTTAAAATAGGTTTCAAGATAGAGGTCCAAGGGTTATCCAGTGTTACCCTAGCCAATCGGGGCACATCTAACAGCAGAAGATCTCCTGGACTAGCCAATTGTAAGGAGTGTATCTCGATTTCTACCCAGGTGGGGGATCCTTCTTCTTTCAGCAAGGGTATGAAAGCTTGTAATTGTGCTGCCCAATAATATTTACAAAAATCAGGAAGTCCCATCCCCCCCTTTCCTTCAGTGCTGTCATAACCTTCCATCTAATCCTCAGAGCCTTATTCCGCCATATAAATCTAGTCAGGAATTTTTTCAGTTGTTTCCAAAACTCTCTGGGAGGTCTCAATGGAAGGGTAGAGAAGAGAACCAAAAACCTTGGGATCACATTCATTCTGAGGGTCTCAATTCATCCCGATAAGGTCAGGGGAAGTTCTCCCCACTGATTGCAATCTGCCTGGACATCCAAGAGCAATTTAAAGTAATTGGTGGAATACAGTTTGCTTAGGTCCCTCGGGATCCACACCCCGAGATATCTAAAGCCCACTTTAATTGACCTAGGTCCGGAAGGGGACAGCCCTCAGTATGACTCACTGGGATAATATCAGTCTTGGAGTCATTGATTTTGTATTCAGAAACTGCCCCAAATCTTAATAGGTTGAAAATTCTAGGAAGGGCTTGCACTGGGTCTGACACATACAGCAGTGTATCTTTGGCATGTAGGGATACCCTCAGTACCGATTCTCCCACTCTGATACCCTCAAATAGTGGAGATTGCTGAAGGGCTGCTACCTAGGGCTCAATGCTCAAAGTGAAAAGGAGGGGAGAGAGCAGGCACCCCTGTCTTCTCCCTCTACAACTATTAAAGGAAGGTGAGAATACCCCATTCACTCTCACCCTTGCCCTTGGTTCCCTGTATAGATTGTTGATCCAGCCCTAGAATTTCACCCCAATCCCAAATTTGGCCAAAGTTTGATCTAAGTATGCCCAGTCTAATCGATCAAAGGCCTTCTCTGCATCTAATGATACCACTACTTGTGTGGTCCTGACTAGAGGGGAGGATGGGGAAGTGAGGGTATCCAGGAGAAGACAGATGTTATCACTAATGTGCCATCCTGGAATGAAGCCCGTCTGGTCAGGATGAACTAATGAGGGTATGATTTTTTTGGAGACGAAAGCTGACAACCTTAGCAAAAATGTTGGCATCCTGATTCAACAGGGATATTGGTCTGAAACTGGCACAGAGAGAAGGATCCTTCCCTGGTTTCGGTAACACAGTCACCAGCGCCTCACCCCAAGAGTCGAGGGTTGCTCCCAGCTCCTGTGCCACATTACAGACCCTAGTGAAGAGGGGGACCAAGTCATCCATAAAACATTTAAAGAACTTGGCAGAGAAGCATCCGGGCCGGGTACCTTGCCTGTCTTAAGAGTTTTTATCACCTGTATTATCTCAGCCTCAATGAAGCCTGATTCCAACTCCTCCCCCTGTTCTACTGACAATTTTGGCAGGTCTATTTTATCCAGAAAAGTCCTAATTTTGGAGGCATGATCCAGCTCCTTCTCTTCAGTATATAGATCCCTGTAAAATCTCTGGAATTTGTTTACTATCTCTGTGGGTTGTGTAAGCTGAGATTGGGAGGGGTCGTTAGGTGTAATTAAGGGAATGTACCTGTTCACCTCTTGTTTGCGAAGACGTAGGGCTAGAATTCTGCCCACCCTCTCCCCCCCATAGTACCTCTGTTCCGTGAATCTGAGGATGTTCTCTGTACGCCGCTGCATTAATTTATTATATTCATCCCGAGCTGCCTCAGCAGCTTTTTTAATCACGGCTTGATGTTGTTTATTTTTACAAGATGAGTGAGAAATTGTGTGCCCCCTTATTACTGCCTTGAGCCCACCCCATATGAATTTAACCACCATCTCACCTCTGGAGTTTTCCTGAATATAATGTTTTATCACTTCTTTCGTAGACTTAACATACATTTTATTACTGACAAGCCCTGTATCAAACCTCCAGAGCCCATCTTTGTGCACACAGTCCCAACTGAGACAGGCCAAAACCATTGCATGATCAGAAAATGACACGGGATGGATCTCCACCTCTTTAAAATAGTGGGTCAAATTCTTTTGGGTGTAAAAGCAATATAGCCTAGAGTAAGAGCCCGATGCAGTGGAGTAAAAAGTTTAGTCCGCTTTCGACGGGCCTTGTAGACGCCAAGGTTCCGCCAAACCCTTTCTGTTGTCAGAGTTCTGAGCAACCTGGAGCAGGCTCCAGATTCTCCCACTGTCATCTTGCCCCTATCCAGTCTCAAATCTTCGACACAGTTCCAATCTCTGACGCAAACCACCTGGCCCTCTGGGAAACCAGAAATTACCTTGAACAGGGACCTTAGGAATTCCCCTGTAGGGGGAGTAGGGGCGTAAACTGAGATAATGTGTATTTTCCTGCCATTATATAACCCCAATACTAATACCCACCTTCCTGAACCACCCATGCTGGTCTTCTGGACCTGAAAAGGCAGACCACGGTGGATCAAAATGGCTGAGCCTGCCTTTTTAGCTTGGGGTTGGGAATCCAAAAAAGCAGAGCCTACCCAAGTTCTCCTTAATTTGGAATGTTCTGTTTTAGATCATTTTGTCTCTTGGAGATAGGCAATATCACATTTTGCTTAGTGGAGCTTTAATAAAATCCTCATCCATTTTATGGGGTTATTAATTCCCTTTACGTTTATTGAGCACATTTTTAAAGGAGCCATGAAAAAAAATGGCCTGGGGGGTATCAGTAGTCCTCCAGAAAACCAGCACTGCCATATTTATTAATTGTGAGCCCTTTTCCATTATCTCATTACATACTTGGTCAACCTTATAGAAAGGGGAAGGGGTAAACAGTAATAACATCAGAACAAGAACCCCTACAAGGGTGTAAACATTCAAAAAAAAAACAAACCTGTTAGGAGTCTTAAGTATAACAACAACTGGTAAATGGGGTATAAGTCCCATATCAACAGAGGCCACTAAGTCATGACCTTGCCCACCTAGGGGCCGAAGGGAGGTAATATTCCTTCTGAGGGAGAAGCCCATGTTATCTGGGGCAAGGTGCGGAGGTTCCTGCTTGTACAGGAAGTGCCATGCCTATTCCCTCTAATGAATTCCAGTGAGGCCACCCAAACGAGCGCCGCCTCGGGTGATATCAGTCATCTGAGCTGCTGGACCTCACAACATCCCATAGGAGTCATAGGTCCAGACCGTCCAATGCCTTGTGGAACTGGCAAATTATAGCAGTGAGGCCAACTCAGAACTTAGCGCTGAGTACTTCCTCAGCTTAGAGTATGCATTAAATCAGGGCTCTGTCAAGAAAAATGAACCCTTACAGCTTTAAATCACTATAACATAGCATTATAAGTCTGTAATTATAGTATCTGCATTTGTTAAGCAAGTCCCCAAACAATGATGCACCTGTAATAAAACATACTGATTTTACGCAATTTACCTTAAGCAACTATATCAGACACCCTATGATTGACCCACTCAGGTAATTAGCCATACACTCTGTGGCACTGAGTCCCATGAATTTGTGCACCAGAGTATATTTAAGTCTGAGACCCCTTCCCCCTGAGGCACCTTCTGAAAACAATTTCTACTAGCCTTTTCTCATAAGAGAAGGGTCCTGGTTAAGAAACTACCTGCCTCACTAGCCCATATCCCGATCAGGAAAAGAAAGAAAAAATGGGTGGGGTGGGGGGTTTAGGGGTGGGGGTAAGGTCTACATCCTGATAATCTGTTTTTTAATGGCAGTTATTTTCACTGTTATCTTGTTACCCTTCTGGATGTACTCCTTAATGTTGTTAAATTTTAATAAAAGTTGAATTGAAAAAAAAAAAAAAATTATCTCCTCTGGGGAAGTGAGCAAACAGGCCATAAGAGGGGAAACAACAGCATAGGGACCGCTCGTGTACTGCAGAAGTGGAAGTTCGGGTGAAAGAACAGGTTTTGAGCAAAGGTTCCTCTTATACCAAGGAATGTAGAACAAAGACCTCAGTTACCAAACTGAGCTGAGCTCACCGTGTGGGATCACTGGTAAGCAATCAGATTAAGTTGAGTTGCAGAGTCGTAACTTGTCATTCAGGGTGACTTCTTTTTTTGCAGCCACTTGGATAAGTCAGCATGTAGTGGGAAGAGGAAGTCGGTTAGTGCCGTTTCATTTCCTGCACGGAGCCACTGACCAGAGGAGCTCCTCAATTTCATATTCTGCTATATCCTCCTTCAAATCAGGGATAGAGATGGCCTTGGATTCCAGGAAGGGCACAGTTTCTAGAAGGGAGTCAAAAGATTTGGCGCCATCTTCTCCCTCGATCCACAGTTTAACGGGATATCTGCGCTAGGCTCTCATACCCTTCTCCCTTAGTTGTTTGACTACAAACAACACCTTTTTCCATTTTGCCATCATTAATGGTGGGAAATCTTGATTGATGTAGACTCTTGTACCATCCAGGTTAAGATCTCACTTTTTCCATGCCAGCTTAAGAATCTGATCCTTGACAGAGAATTTTAGGAATTTAATTATGATGGACCTCGGGGTGCTCCTGATCTGGGCTTGGGGACCATGGACCTGTGGGCTCTTTCTATGTCCAGTTTGAATTCTTTCTTTAGACTCAGTTCTTTTTTAAGCCATTAGTCCATGAATTGAGCTGTGTCTGCCTGTTTTGCACCCTCAGGGATGCCAAATACCCTGATATTATTGCGGCGGGCCCTGGCCTCTGCATCTTCAGCTCGGAGAGTTATTGTTCTTTCCCTATGATGAAGAAATGCCAGCATCCTGCCGAAAACCATGTGTTCCCCTTGCATGATCTCTAGTTGGTTTTCCACATTTGAGGTGTGGGCTTCCAGTTTTCAGAGGTTTTTTTGGATGTGAGAGACTTTGCTGTCAATTTTGTGCAGCAGCCTAATAATTTTATTACCGTCCTCTCATGACGTAGTTGAGCCCAAATCAGAGCTGGAATCCTCTTCACCAGACTCCACTGTAATCGATGATTGGGATGGAGCTGGACTTAGGCCCATAGCCTGCTGATACTGCGAGTCTTGTTTTGGAGTTTGCGAGTGGCTGAGGCCATTTTTTTCATACGTCCCATTATCTGTAGAAGGCCTAATGTCAAGCCAAATCAGTAAATGCTATGTATATTGTCGCCGGACCACGGATTACTGTAGATTGAATGCCCAGGGAACGGAGCTCTCGTATAGGCTTCCATGTAAGTTACTGACGTCACCGGCATGCAGTACTTTTTAATTACAGCATTTTTTCTCTCTCGCTAACTGAAAACAAGATGGCAGTAGCACAACAACAAATTTTGGGCAAGCTCAACAACAAAATGTGATTGCAAATGTTTTCACAGTGCACATATACATTTTTCCATAGGCTATAATGGGACATGAAAAAATGGACTAACTTTTGAACAGAGCAATATTTTTCACCAATTTTTCAAAAGGCACCACTGCAACTCAGGACACATGTGGACAGACCAATCTGAACCCATTCAAGTGCATTCTTCAGTCCATTATGCCTGGACAAAGAATTTGTAGCAATGGGGAAATTTCACATTTTGAGCGTGCTTCAGTTCCGCAACCGTTCATCCAACCAAAACAAAAATTTCCAGATCCAGAGATCTGTATAAGATGATTCTACATTCCACATTTCAGGCAAAGCAGACAAACAGTTCAAAAGTTATTAAAGTACAAAATTTGAGGTTTAACATAGAAATGGCCATGCAACCCTAACTATAGTGGCACTACCATGCCCCTATAAGATATATATATGTGTATATATATATATATATATATATATATATATATATATATATATAATAGTTAGGGTTCAATGGTCACATCTATGTTAAACCCCAAATTCTGCACTTTAATAACTTTGAAACTGAATGACCGATTTGCACAAAACGTTTTCATGTGCCATCAGGTACCATAGATCTCTTGATGTGCCAAGTTTCGTTCCAGTTGGCTATGCAGTTGCAGAGATGTGGAGTGTCAGAAAAAGTGAAAATTAACATTTAGGTGCAAATCCTTTCGCACACCATTTCTCCGAAATGGCTTGGGGGTTTGGTCTGAAATTGTTAGGGTATATATATCCGATGGGTAAAATTAGATGTGCCATGTGAAAGCACTTTTTGCTTTCGTGGAAACACTTTTTTCTTTTGCAAATGGGAGAGCAGTGTCGTGCTTCCATCATCTTGTTTTCAGTTAGTAAAGTGGAAAAAAATAATATAATTCAAACAATTCTGCCCCTTGGTAAACACAAATAGTTGTGTTTTCCTAATTAGGGCCCAAGGAATATGATTCTGCCTTTAGTTTTTAAAAAATACTGTCCAGAATTATGTTTATTTTAATCAGCCATTGGTAGTGTCCCCTATTTGTGACACTACTTGTGCAAAACTGCTGCAAATTGCGGCACTATTTCATGAAAGCTGCCACAAGTTTATGAAAGCTGCCGCAGTTTGAGTCACTACTTTTACAGAAATGCCTGTTTCTTTGTCATAGCATTGCTACTGAATGGTTTGGACCTTTGGGTTGCAATTTGCAGCATGCAAAGGGCTTGCCTCACAGATGTGCCTTTCACTGGTTTGCTGATAAAATTTACATTGGTTCCATAGTTATAGCATTCTGAAGTTTACTAATTTCCCATAGGATAACATTGTACTGGTCACGGTACCTTTCAGTGGCTATATCTCAAAAACACTTTGAGATATGGATTTTATGCGATACCTTCAGCTGTACTAAGCAGTTGTACATGTTTCTAGGCCTTGTTTACAACTGTGGGGGAAATTATTATGAATGGGGTTAAGGTGCCTGTGATACTGTGCCATTATGGACTGAGCACTACACCAGGGAGAAGAGGGTTAATTACAATGTGTCTACACTCATGCATAGATTGGAGCCCCTGAGCTCCCACATGAAAAACAGGGATGATTAGAATATGCATGCATGGGAGCACAGGGCCCTTTGCACTCATAACCAAATAAGGGTAACATTACATTTTCTCAAATAGTAAGAAAATTCATTGAAAAAAACATTGTCAATGCATCAGTTAGGGTTCATATTATAGTGGCAAAAGGACAAAAATATTGTATTGGAGTTCACAATACTAACTCTGCATTCCCTCCCCAACACACACACACACACACACACACACATATGCAAGCAGAGGAAGGGGCAAGGCTACACAACCAATCAGAGACAACCATCATCAGGTAAGAGAAAGAATATATAACTCTATGAACATACCGCAAGCGACATCCAACATCATGGTTCACCAACTGCATGAGTTCTGCTACCAAGGCACTGTCTTGCAGAAAGCCCTGTGATACCATGCCAACGTCACAATTACATGATGTAGAAGTGCAGTGCTCCTACACTATAGACAAATTCAGTTACTCTGGGACTATGCAGTACGCAACAAAGTGCAGGGTCCGCAGGACTCTAGACTCGCACAATATAGAAAAAATATGTCTGACTGAGAGTACAGTCATTACAGTAACATGGACTTGTACAGCTGTAAACAAATATATAGCTGTGAGTGAAAGTGTCTTTGGGTACACTTACATGTTGTGAAACCAAGGTGGATGCATCACTACATGCAGCGTACTGCAAACTGCAACTTAGAGACATGTAGAAATGTATTGTAGTTATGGCCTATACAGATATGTAGAAAAATGATGTATGTGTGTGGGGGCCCAGGATTTAGTGAACCTTGCACTTCCACAATATGTAATGGCGATATTTGCATGACAGTGCAGGATCTGTAGGACCCTACGCACATACACTGTTGGAAAATTACAATTTTGTGGCAGTACACTTTTCGCTGGAATGTTCACTGGCACATTATGATAAATGTTTTTTTTTTTATGGGAGCGCAGGGTCCGAACTGATGATGGCTGTCTCTGATAGGTTGTGTTGCCTTGCCCCTTCCTCTGCTTGCATATGTGTGTGAGTGTGTGTGTTGGGGGGTGCAAAAGTAGGGCATGGTTTCTCAAATGGTGAGGCTAGCCTCCTGGGAGGCTCCAACCTGTTGCAGGTGAGGCTCAAGCAAGTCTGAAAAAGTAGTGTATTTGAATTTTGAGTTTAAGATATTTTGTGTGAAGGGATGAGGCAAACTGAAAGAGGATAACGGGAATTTATGTATTTATTTACATATTGGCGACCAGTTACACTGAGCTAAGACTTATTACAGGTGAACCTGGGGAAGGGTAGTGAGTGAATACAGTTCCAAAGGTAACTGCAAAGCCGTCAAGCAATACAAAATGAACAATAGTGAAAACAAATAGGAACCATGAACAAATAGTGAGAGGCAACAATTGACCAATTAGGCTTGTGGTAGGGCAGTCCAGTATAACAGCCCATATACATGGCTTTAGCAGAGAGGTACTAGGAGCAAGAGCAGGAAACAGCAAAAGGGTCACTGAGGAGTTGCTAAAGAGCAGAGTAAAAGGGGGAGAGGCAGAGGTGGGTAGGAAGGTTATTCCAGATAGAAGGTAAACAAAATGAGAAAGCAGTCTGACCATAAAGGTATTGCAACAAGGGGTAACAATGGTTCAAGAGTCAAAATAGAGCAAGTAGGTTGACTAGGGGGTTACAAGGGGGGGTTCAATAAGCTGAATAAAATGAGAACCAACTACTCGAAGGAGTCTCACTTTATTCCTGATGAACTGTGCAAAGTATGCTGTTTTTCTATTTGGAGGCCCAAGATTATTTCAATATTTGGGGGGGGGCTCAAGATCTTTTCCATGGCTTGGGGGAGGCTCACTATGACAAAGTCTGAGAACTACTGAACTAGGGTGATGAACCCTAACACCACATTTCCATATTTTTGTTGCTGTAATATGAACCCTAATTGATGCATTAATGAAAATGTTTGCAATGAGAGTATATACAGTATATAAATATATAGATGTATAAATATATATATATATATATATATAATATATATATATACACACATACATATATATATATACACACACACACGTGTGTGTGTGTGTGCGCTGTATACATATATTATAATGGTGCTTGCAGCACAACTATAGTTAGGTTGAGTAGGCTATGTAATGTTAAACCTCTAACTTTGAACCTTAATTGTTTTGCTCCTGTTCAATGGAATTGCACAAAATTCTGCATCCATGCTCTGAGGGCAAGGTCTCTTGACTTGCCAAGTTTCATTCTAATCAGATGTGGAGACTCTGAAATCTGGATAGTATGTTTTTAGGAAAAAATCAGGGTTTTTTGCTTTTTGTTTGTCATTGCCTAACACCCAGATGGTTTAGAATTTTAGTCTGAAATTTTATGGGTAGCAAGGACTTGCCCCAGAATGGTATATTTCATTGATTTGATGAAAAATTATTAATTCATTCCCATGTTATAAGGATTTGAAATGTTGGTTCTGAGGATGCTCAGGGAGGTCTTTTGGATAGATGTTTGATACATGAGCATACTCAATAGGATCTTTTGGATAGATGTTCAATATGAAAGAAGAATTTGGCCATGAAACAAGATTTCTCTTTCCTTAGAAAATAATCCTCTTTCATGAGAAAAAATAACTTCTTTCATATGGCAGCCATCTTGTTTCTGTTTTTGTTTAGGTTTTTCAAAAACCCATAAAAATGATTCACTGCAGAGTTACCAATACATGACTCTAGCTAAACAGTGCCCATTAAGCTAGATTCTGCACTTAGTTAAAAAGTCCCTAAATGTTTTCTTGGAACATTGAAAAAAATATTGCATGAGATGTTTTTCTTCTTTTGTATGGCTCTTGAAAGAAGAGTAGGACCATATGAAAGAATAATAGGGCAATATAAAAAAAAGAGTTTGGACATAGTGGCTTGTTTTGCATTCTTCTTTTGTGAGAATAAATTTCCTTTCGCGAGCTCACAAAAATCTCATGAAAGAAGACTTTGGATTTAGTTGGCATCTTGTTTTGTGAACTTACAGAAATCTCATAAAAGAGTTCCTAAAAAAGGAGCATTTGGGCTTTTTTTCATGATCCAGTTCTCTTTTGTGAGCTCATGGAAATCTCATGAAAGAGGATCAGTTGAATGAAAGAACAATATGGACTTTTTTGCATTTCAATTTTAGCAAGCCATAACTCCATCAGTAATTTGAGTTAAGGACTATATATATATATATATATATATATATATATATATATATATATATACACATATATATATATCTAGGATACATGATGGGCAGAAGTGTGGCATGGAAATGTCTTCACTCCTCTAGAGTGACCTCTGCATACTCTTGAGTGGCGAAGCCACGAGTGAGGTTTCAGAGGTCACAGTACAGGACTGAACATATTTCCCATATCACACAAGTGCAGATCATGTATCTGATATATACAATGGGGGTGTCATTGTTGCAAAATATACCATTTGTATGGCTTTGCGCAGTTTGCGAGGCTTTACGCGGGTTTTGCATGACTTTGCGCAGGTGTGATAAATGTCAGTTCTTACATTTATCACATCCCGGTGAAAATAACATGATTTATCACACTCATTTATCACTCACTCCCATTTTGTGTGTTTGTATATATATATATATATATATATATATATATCAATAGTGTCAGTGAGTACTTCAAGACTAAGACATAATACCTCCCTCTAGTGAGTACTATAAGGCTAAAATATAATACCCCACCAAAAATCTGGGGCCACATGAAAAACATAAACATTATAAAATGAAAATCCCCATAGGATAGTGTTGCAAATTTAACACACTGTGTGCCAGATATTCAAAACTTTGCACTGGATGCAAACTATTTGCACAGGTTTAGCACGGGTTTATCGCAGATCCACTAAATTCAAAAGGCCAAATAGTGCATGCCAGCTGCATTAGCGCTGGGCAAAATCATAATGTATGCAGGGGGCATGTCAGCGCAATGCTGTATTCAGCAACTAGCACCACGCAAAGTGGTTTTGCGCAACTTAGCATGACACTTAGAACGGTGCAAATTACCACCCTGGAATAGGTAGTCTTAACCCTGGGCAATCAGTTTTGCACAACATTTTGGCTTTGTGTGGCTTTTGCGCAGCTTTGTGTGACCATAACAAAACAATATGACACAAAGACAAAGCCAGACAAAAAGAAAACTTGCTGCTCACAGATGGTATCACAATGATGCCATCATCTGACACCAGTCCAAGCCATGCCAGGCAATACGTGGTGACCCAGCCACCAGTGGACACCATGGCAGTGTGGCCATACATCACACACCTGCAGACCACTCTTCTGTTGACACCAACAGATGCCAACAAACACATGCAGCACTGTGGGCATGGAGGATGTTGAGGGGAGGGTGTACGGGTGGCCAGGCTGTGCCAGAGACCATGTGTGGCCACAATGCTGGGATACATCATGCAGTGCACATGGGCCAGTATTGGGAATACCTCAACACCAATGTGCCTTTCTGATCACACATGCCCCACCAGCCACATACCGCACAGCTGGCCATGTATATGTCACTGTGAGCATCCCATGCCAGAGGTGCAGCATCTGTGGGTCACACAACAGTGTAACAGTAATGTCCACTGTCAGTAAACACCTACAAGTTGGGCCTGTCACTGTGTACAGTGCAGTCATCATCACTGCCCTACACACCATAGGCAGTGCTGTGTCCCTCACACTACTGCCCCTCTTGCTACTGTAATGTCTGCTGTGCCCTGTAGCATGACCTACAGTGTGACAGTTGCATGCAGCACCACCACCACCTGTGCCTATGCTGTGTTGTCCCCTGGGGTACAATATTCTATGATATGCTGTACTGTTTACATGTAGCCTGCAGCTGTCATCATGTACTGCCAAACTGACCTACAGGTGGGGCTGTGGTCAGACCAGCCCAGCCCCTGTACTTCCAGACTGACCTACAGGTGGAGCTGTGGGACCCTGCAGTAACGCTGGGCAAACTGCATGCAAATCAGGGCATAATGAGATACTAATCTGGATGTTTGCCCAGAGACTACCTAAGTAGGCTCATTTGCATGTCACTTTTTGAATATGGCAAAGTTTAGCACTGGGCAAAAGTGTTTACACCAGGCAAATGGTTTAGCTCCATGCTAAACCCATGCAAACATGTTAGCGCTGCACAAACGGTTCTGGGAATATTATACAGTTTTGAACACTGTACTTTCACATGCACTGCTGCCTGCAGCTGTACTGCATCTACGCATTTTGCTGGCACAAACATTGGCCACATAGTTCACCTCTACCTACCTTCATGTCACTGTGCACTGTGTTGCTGTTATGGTTTGCACTTCCTGGTTGCTATATTCAGAGCAGTCTTATTCCAGGGCTAAGTTTGCCCTGCACTTCCAGCCCAGTTTGCCCAGCCTCATTCTCATGCTATATTCAGAAGCTGTTTGCCCCAGGCTATTCCTTTTGAACATAGCTTGCTTTGTGCTCTGGGCTACGTTTGCCTGCTTGGCAGTGCTAATTCAGCCCTGGGGCAAAGTTTTGAATATCTGGCCCTATAACTCTGTTAGTCCTTTTAGTTGAAGACTGAGCTATATGTCAAACTAAAGCCCTCAGTGTGTACTACAAGAATAGTTCCTAACCAATACCAACTCAAAACAGACTTATAAAACACATATTATACAATGGCAAGAAAAATTCCTCTGTTGTGATTGGTCAGTCTGTACCTGGCACAGTGATGATATTACACAATAACATCACTGTATTAAGACCAGGCACACAAATGACCACATCACAGTAAAATTCCTTCCTCCCAATGCAAGTCATCATGAAGCCGACGATGCGCTGAAGCTGACAAGGCTCCCCCCCCACACACACACACAGACACACACACACACACAAACTTCAGTGCCTGGGTGTCTTGGGAATTCACATAAAAGCAGTCGGCTTCACAACAAAAAGAAAAACAGCTGCCATGTCTTTCACTTCAGACGCTGCCCCACGCTAGTAAAATGCGCGCGCTTGGCCAATTCCATACCTAACACTCTTTCTTTTCAAGTCTGTGGCAGTCTCTCACCAAAGCCACATACACTACCATTCAAATAAAGCACTTCAACAATAAAACCAGAACAGTTCTGTAACTCACACATTCCGGTGATGTCCAGTTACGGAGCGAACACGGAAACCGGAAGTCTCCAGGTGGCTCTACTATTTTTCATTTTTACTCCGTCAGTTTTCACAAGGGAGACAAAAGAAAAAAAAACAAAACATTTTTGCTGGGCCCCAGGACAAGCTCTGGAACCACACAGATTCATCTTAGAGCAAAGGTCACCACATAACGAGTGTGTGTGTGGGGGGGAAGAGACACATCTACATGAAACCCACAGTATAAGCAACAGCATCACCTAGTGGACTACTTTTTCTCATATTACCAAAATATGGCTCCAGTTCAAAAAAGAAAAAAAAGAAAAATGCTACAATTTTTTTTAACCTTTTATTATTATTTTAAAATGAGCCATTATATAATAGTATTAAAGCACTCAGGGTGTGTGTTATTGTTATAACATCACCCTGGGGTGGCGGAAGCATTCGGCTTCGCCTCGTTCTTCGATCCATCCCAGGAGTGACGTTATTACACAATAACACACACCCTGTCGTGCCTTATTGCTTAAAGAATTAACAAAATGAAAATTCCCTTCGGATAACATTACAAATTTAGCAAGCCATGTCTGTCAATATTTGGAGTTAAGGGCCATTTTATATCAAAGAAAACAATCTCAATGACTACTACAAGTCTAATACATATTATACAATGGCAAAAAAAATTCTAGAAACCTGATTGGCTAACAACTCCAAGACACAGTGATGTTATTAGGCAGTAACATCACTGTATCTATGGCAAGTACAAAGATGACCGCAGTACCTAAAAGCATATCCCTTCCTGCTTTACCCCGAAGCAGACACGGCTCACCCAAACATTCAGAAGTCTCTCTCTTCTCCTGCCTTCTTGCAGGTCACAGTCAAATCTGCAGCATCTCACCAAATGTTATTTTTTTTCTTGAAGCCAAACTTCAGACAAAACTACAACTTCTACCTAAAACAGCCCTGTCTCCAAGTTCGTAAATCTGCAGCTCATACCTGAAACTCCCACTTAGTGCAGCACAGCCCTTCACATAACAGAGTTTTTGGATGCTCACGCTTGGCCCCCCATTCGCTGAACACACACGTTCAACTTAAAAAAAAAAAGACATCTCAACTAAATAAAGCGAGTACTACAAAAAAAGAGCGAGAAAAACGGCTCATCCTGCTTGACACTGAAATCCTGTGATCATGTGCAGTGTAGAGTTGCACTGTCCAACTGAAGCTGTACACTTGTTTCAGAGTCAAAGAAAAAAAATGGCCTGAATTTAAAATAAAACAAGCCACCTTCAAAGCATCATCTACTACAAGGTGTAGCAGCAAACACGAGATGGGTAGAAACAAGACAAATCGGGTCTCTGCCAACAAGATCATTCTGGCAGCAGCTCCACCGTGTGATGGGAAAAATATTCCAGACTTTTTTTTTAAAGATACACCTAAACACTCAAAAATCAAAGACAATAGCGTATAATAAGATTATATGCAATATAAGATTTTTTTCTTTGTTCTTTTTAAATTAACATGTGAGCCATTGTATAATAGCAATAAGGTACTCCAGGGATGTGTATTATTGTGTAATAACATCACTCCTGGGGTGGTGGAAGCAGTCGGCTTCACCTCGTGCTTCGATTCACCCCAGGAGTGACGTTATTACACAATAACACACACCCTGTCATGCCTTATTGCTTAAATACACCCCCCCAAAAAAAAATTCAAGGTCCATACAAAAACAAACAAACAAAAAATAATCCCAGAAAGAAAGAAAAGAAAATTCCCATAGGATAACACTGTAACTTTAGCAAGCTGTAACTCTGTCAATCTTAGGAGTTAAAGAACACTTTATATATTAAAAGGAAAGTCTTAATGAGTACTACAAGGATAAGTTCATATGAAATAACAACTGAAAATAGACATTAAAAAAATATAAAAATTAAAAAAATGAAAGTTCCCATAGGATAACATTGTAACTTCTAACAAGTCAGAACTCCATTCATATTTTTACTTAATGGACAATCTACATATAAACAAAGGTCTGTATGAATACTACAAGACTAACACATACCCCCCAAAAAAAATTAATGAGGTAAGCACCATGCCCCAAAATAACCTTAAAATTTCACCATGGTGCCACATCCACAATTAAAGTCCAAGCACAATCAAAAAAGTACCAAGTGTGCATCTCATCTTGGACTATATACATAGCAACTTTCAGACTGAAAAGACAAAAATTACTGACTTCTGGCAAAAAAAACAAACAATTAAAAAACACATTTTTGCCAATATGCAATCAACCGCCGGGAGTTAATAGACACACTTAATATATTTTTTGTCTTTAAAACAAGCCCCACAAAAAATAAGTACAGGTACAATGAAGCAGACACATTGCTTTCTATGAGGCATAGAAGCACAAGACCCTCTGGGCCCTGCACTTCCACAACCAGATGGAAGTGTTCATGTAGGTCCTGATGGGATCTAGATGAATGAGGATACAATTCTACTTTCTCAAAAAGAAAGTCAATTCTTTGCAAAACACTGTGTCAAGACATCAGTTAGGGTTCAGATTAAAACAACAAAAGTAGGGAAATGTGAAGTTAAGGTTAACTCCCCTACCACCCCCCCAGCAGCAAAAGAAAAAAAAAAACAATTACAGTTTCGGCTGTTCCGCATCTTTGTGAAACAGTGCTGGCTCTTACTTGGGGTTCTCAACCCTAATGCTCACTCCATTCTGCTTTAGTCTTCGAACATACAGAACTGTGTCTCTCCACATGTTGTCAACAACCTGTGGGCCCTGTCTGAACAAAAAAGAAACACAGAAACATAGAATTTGATGGCAGCTATGGGCTGCTTGGCCCACCCAGTTTGCCCATTTCCCTACCTAATGGATAAGCTGCAGATCCAAGCTAACCAACGGCCTACTTCTTCCTACCCCCCACTCCCTAGAATTGCCTTATGACTGTCCCATGCATTCTTGAATTCCACCACTGTTTTTGACTCTGCAACCTCCTCAGGAAGGCTGTTCCATGCATCCACAACCCTCTCCATGAAAAAATACTTCCTCACATTACCTCAGAGCTGTCCCCCCTCTAGCTTCAAATTGTGCCCCCTTGTTCTTGCACACCTCTTTTTCAGAAAGATGCTACCCTCTTGGACTTTTTTGATTCCCTTGAGGTACTTGAAAGTTTCTATCATGTTCCACCTCTCCCTCCTCTCCTCAAGGCTATACATATTAAGCTCTTTAAGTACCTCTTGATATGTCTTCCGGTGCTGATCCAGCACCATTTTAGTTGCCCTCCTCTGGACTGCCTCCATCCAGTCTATGTCTTTGCAGAGACTGGGTCTCCAAAACTGCACGCAGTACTCCAGATCACATATGAACTTATTTGCTCAGGGAATGGGGTAAATATTAGGGCTGAGAACTCCAAAGAAGACAATACTCCTGATTTCCCTTTTGCTGCTTTGGGGGTGTGGTTGGGGAGTTAAGGCTGGAAAACCTAACAATATTTCCCCACTTTTGTCACTTTAATCTGAACCCTAACTGGTGCATTGTCACACTTTTTTTTGCAAAGAATATACTTATTATAGTAGCACCACTATAGTTAGAGCCGAGTAGGCTGCTTAATGTAAATGCCTAACTTTGCACCTTAATAGCTTTGCTCCCTCTGAAAGTAATTGCACAACATTTTGCCTGTGCAGTCTGGGGGAGTTCTCTTTATTTGCCAAGTTTGGTCCCAGTCAGAGGTGTTAATTCCAAGATCTGGATATTGAATATTTAGGAAACATTTAAGTTTTTTCCTTTTTTAATTTTTCATTGCGTACAACAAAGATGGTTTGGAATTTTAGTCTGAAATGTTCAGGGTAGGAAGGGCATGTCCCAGAATGGTGCCTTTCATTGCTTTGGTGACAAAATACTAATCCATTTCAGCTGGTTCTGAGCATACTCCATAGGGTCTTTTGGATAGGTGTTTGATACCTTACTGAGCATCTCAGAACCAAAATTTCAGACACTTATAACTTGGGAATGGATTAATATTTTCTCACCAGACCAATGAAAGGCACCATTCTGGGGCAAGTTCATTCTACCCAAGAAAATTCGGATCAAAATTCCAAACTATCTGGGCTGTAAGTGATGGCAAATAAAAAAAAAACAGTAAAAAAAAACACATAAGTTTTCCTAAAAACACTCTATGCAGATCTTGGAATCTGCATGCCCAATTGGAATACAACTAGGTAAATCAAGAGACCAGGGGCCAGATATTCAACACTTTGCACTGGGTGCAAATTGTTTGCACAGGGCTTGTGCCGGGTTTGCACAGCTCTGCTATATTCAAAAGCTCAAATAGCGCAGGCAAACTGCATTAGCACCAGGCAAAAGTCTAATGTATGCAAGGGACAAAAAGCGGGGGCATATACATGAATACAGGTGCAATGCTATATTCAGTGCATTAGCACCACGCAAAGTGTTTCTGCACAACTTAGTGCGACACTTTGTGTGATGCTAATTACTGCCCAGGATAAGGTAGTCTTAACTCTGTGCAAACCAGCTCTGCATGACTTTGTGGCTTTGTGTGACTTTGCATGAATTTTTCATGGCTTTGCGCAACCCTAACCAGTAAATATTAAGCACTGAAAGAAATCTGACATAAAAGAAACATACTACACACGGATGGCACCTCCTATGTTGCCATCATCTGCCACCAGTCTCACCCATACCAGGCATTAATTGGTGATCTGGTACTTAGTGAACACCATGGCAGTGTGGCCATACAGCACATACCTGCAGACCACACTTTGGTGGACATCAACAAAATCCAGCACACACATGCAGCACTGGGGGCATGGAGGGTGTTGATGAGAGGGGGTACAGGTGGCCTGTCTGCACCACATACTGGGTACTGCCACAAAGCTGGGACAATCCACACAGTGAAAATGGTCCAGTGTAGGGAATACCCTAAAACCAGTGTGCCTGTCTGATGGTTTGTGCCCCCCAGCCACATACCGCACATCTGTACAGACACCACAGCACACACAGCCAGCCATATATATGTATATGTATATGTCACTGTGAGTATCCCATGCCAGTGGAACAGTGTCTGTGGGTCGCACAGCAGCATAACAGTAATGTCTACTGTCAGTACACACTTGCAAGATTGGCCTGTTACTCTGTAAAGTGTAGCAGTCTTTTATGCCCTACACACCATAGGCAATGCTGTGTCCCTCACACTACTGACCTCCTTGTTAATGTAGTGTCTGATGTGCATTGTAGCAGGACCTCCAGTTTGACTATTGCATGCAGCACCACCACCACTTGTGCCTATGCTGTGTAGTCCCTTGGGGTACAATATCCTATGCTGTTCTCTACAAATGTAGCCTGCAGTTACCACCTTGCACTTCCAGACTGACCTACAGGTGGAGCTGTGGGTGGACCCAACCAGCCCCAAACTTCCAGACTGACCTACAGGTGGAGCTGTGGGACCCTGCAACAGCACTGTGCAAACTGCATGCAAGTCAGGACACAATGAGATGCTAATCTGGATGTTTGCCCACAGAGTGCCTAAGTAGGCTCATTTGCATGTCACTTTTCAATATAGCAAAGTTTTGCCCCAGGCAAATGTGATAGCACAGGGAAAATGGCTTAGCTCCATGCAAGACCTGTGCAAATGTGTTTGTGCCATCCAAACATTTGGGAAACATGGTACATTTCTAAGAATTCCACATGTGCTGGTGCTTGCAGCTTTAATTAATCCACTCCTTTGCTAGCACACACATTGACCACATAGTTTACCTTTACCTTCCTTCATCTTGCTACACACTGGGCTGCTGTTGTGGTTTGCACTTACCTGGGTGCTATATTCAGAGCTGTTATTTTCCCTGACTATTTTTGCACTGCACTCCCAGCCCAGTTTGTCCAGTTTCCTTAGCACGCTATATTCAGCAGGCTTAGCAATGGGCCTATCCCTTTTGAATATAGCAGGCTATTGATTCTGAGCTATTTTAGCACACTGGGCAGTGCTAATTTAGCCCCAGGACAAAGTTTTGAATATCTGGCCCCAGGATCCCCAGATTGCACATACAAAATTTCATGCAATTTCATTGAACAGAGGTGAAGCTATTAATATATTTACATATAGTACTGTATGTATACTGCATCTCTACATACAGTATTACAGTGCCACAATAACAGCACTATAGTTAAGATTGAGTAGGCTCTTTAATGTTAAACCCTAACTTTGCACCTTAATGACTTTGCCTCCATTCAACGGAATTGCCCAGTACTTGCAAGCACAGTCAGGGGGCAAGGTCTCTTGATTTGCCAAGTTTCATTCCAGTCAAATGTGTGGATTTCAAGATCTGGATAGTGCATTTTTAGAAAAATCTGAGTTTGTTAATGTTTTTTTGCCTTCATCTACAGACCAGTCAGTTTGCAATTTGGTCTGAAATTTTCATGATAGAAAGGACTTTCCCTAGAATGGTACCTTTCATTGGTTTGATGAACAAATTTTAATTAGCTCCCAAGTTCTTTCTGATGAGATGTTAAACCGAGGTCCCATCTGCCTAGATTGGTGCATGGATGCTAAAGATCCCATGGCACTTATCAAAAAAAGAGTAGGGGAATTTTTATTAAATTGAAAGCAAACCACATACAGAATAGTGTTACTGCACACAAAATCGTAATGGAAAATTAAACAAGAAACAAAAAGAAGTACTACATCATACTTTTGACATGATATTCACCTTCAGACTACCATAAATGAATAGTAAATGCCAAACCCACCTTTCTTCCACTGAAGGAATAGGGGAAGTTTCATTTAAACTAAACAGTAAACATATACAGAAGAGTGTTACATCACATCGAATTAGAACACAAAAGGATAAAAGGGAACAGAAATAAGTGTTACGTCATACCATCAATATGAAATTACATAGTCATTTCCCAAAACAAAAAAGGAAATTGCTGACCCCCCCAAACCAGAGTAGGGGAAGGTTACATCCAAAAGGAGCAAGAAAACACACACAAAAGATAGTGTTTCAGCACACAAAAACATACTGTAGAAGTAAAGTAAACAAAAATAAGTATTCCATCATACATTCTAATATAAACCAGCAATGTAGAGAATACTAACCCCGTCCCCACCCCACCAAAAGAGATGGGGAACTTTTTTTTTGTATTAAAACAAAGAAGCAAAACATGGACACAAAAGTGGTATCACACTTAAATCCCCAAGGAAAAGCAAATGAGAAACACACAAAAAAGGTATTGCAACATACATCCACCATAAAATTTCAATTTCAAGGGGAAGTCTACTAAAACTCACAGAACAATGCACCCATAGGTGTGTATGTGAATACTAAAGCATGACTTACAATATCAACAAACCAACACTACACAACTATCAAAAGGCACTGTCACAGCCAATCTACTGTACCCCATCTTGAAGAAAATAGGGCATGGGGAATTGTGTCTGAATCATGCAATCTTAAATCTGTAATTGAGTTCTGAACCATAAAAAACAGGTCTTCAACAGAAAAATGAAGTTGTTGAATTGTCAGCGAATAACGTACATACCAGATACAAAACTTAAAACACACCAAAAACAACCACATAGTGACCTTGTCATGCTTGGTCCATAAATGTGGCAATATACCTAAACATAAGATATCTAATGTCATCTGACTAAAGGGGGACGTAGGCCACTTGCATCGTACGAATGTCCAAAAGTCAATTATAAAAGGGTATTCCAGAAACAAATGGGCCATTGTCTCAGCCGTAACAGGACATGTATCTCTCAGGCAATAGTGGTCGATTATCTGTCTATGTTTTAATTTCCCCTCTGACATTCAGTTTACCATGAAAGGACAACCATAAAACATCCAACATAAAGTGTGGAATACGTGGATTAGTTAACATTGTACCCATTAAAAGTTTCTGTTGTGATATATAGGAATCAAAGGGAGCTGAATCACGAAAATATTTGTCTACAATAAAATTATATAATTCTTTCCTGCCAAAATGAGTAAGGTGGTCCTTAGTAATTCCTCATAACTTAACCTTCCCAAAACAATCCTTCAATGTCTGAGGAAGACCTGCAAGAGACGTTTGTCTAGGCATAACAGTGTGTACAGGCCAGGACATAAATACATTAGCCAAGGAGTCTAAAAGCCACGGTGTCCATTGTGTAACATTCTTTATAATCAAGGGATGTAAATTAGAATACAGAAACATAGTAAAAAAACAACAGGCTGAATCATTTTCAAACCACCATATTTTCTGTCACGTAGTAGCAAGCTTCATTTAATCGGGTTCAAACGGTTACCCCAAATACAAGAAAAAAAAAAAACAACCATACATCTGGGTTTCCAGGGATGGAGGAAGACTAAATACTGTACTCAGATACAGAAAAAGAGGTAACAAAAATGTTTTGATCATATAAACACATTTTAACTTGGACAACCTCCATGAGTTCCAAAGTTTCGCTTTATTCTGCACCTCACGGAGTTTAATTTCCCAATTTTGGTAAGCCAAATCCCCTGTCCCAAACAAAAGTCCTAAGACAGTACATGTTTCTTTAATTACCAGGATGCCTACAATAGTAGTCTGATGTACATCCTCAACCCTTATTGGAATACAATGGCATTTCCCATAGTTTATTTTAGCTCCCGTATATATCATATAGTCCAGTAGGACAAATTCCAAACCCAGGGCAGAAGGAATATCGCTAGCTATAAAACATACATCATCCACATAAGCAATACATTTAATTTCCAGGTCAGTACTAGAGAAGGACACACCTCGTATATCTTGTATGGCATAAATCTTCCTAATCAAGGGGTCTAAAGTGAATAGATATAATAGAGGACTTAATGGGCATCCCTGATGCACACCCCATTGAATTTTGAATTTTTGTCCCAACCACCCATTACAGTAAACTTGAGCAGTTGCATTATTATAGCATGTTCTAATCCAATTAATAAAATTTTGAGGTACCCCATATTGCCCCAAACAATCCCATACATAAGTATGTCTGACATTGTCAAAGGCCTTGGCCTGATCTAAACTAAAATGTAAACCCATAATTTCTCCCATAGCCCCTCTCTGTACAATTTCACGGAGCAATATTAGGTTATCCGTAATTTTTCTATTTGGTACAGAACATGTCTGTGCAGGATGTAATAAATAATCCACATGTAGAAGCAACCGATTATTCAATATTTTAGTCAAAATTTTAAAATCCGTATTAAGTAGTGTGATTGTTCTCCAATTCTCCAACACTTCCCTATTCCCTGTTTTATACATCAGAATGACCATGCCCTCAGTCATACTATCTGATAGGATACCAGAAACCAGAGATTCATTCAATACCTCAGTAAATTCCCTTAATAAAAGTTTGAAAATCGAGGAATATAATTCATAGGGAATCCGGTCTGTCCTGGGGGGCCATACCCGTCTTTGTTTGGGATAATGCACCTGAAACTTCCAGGGTGGTAATAGGTTGGATAAGCATGTCAGCACTGTGGGTAAGGAGGAATGGTAAGGCACACTGGGCCAACCAGGGACGGTGCACAGGAGTCAAGACATCCGGTGAACCAAACAATGTATGAATGTGATTATCTAGAGCCCATAAAATGTCTCCTTTAGTCGTACACCAATTCCCATGCTCATCCTGGATACCTTACATATACTTATGTAAACTGGTAGGAGTTCATAAAGGCTCTATCACCTTGTGAACCAAAACGCCATTCCATATCCAAAGTTTTTAAATGGTCATATTGTGCTTATTCATAAGATTATGAATCTCAGACAAAGCTGAAAGCACTGATGCATCTCCTTGAGCTGCCTGAAAATGTAATGCTAAAAATTGCATCCTATAATTTTGGTATACATCAGATTTATACCTGCCATTCAATTTCCCTATAATTTGGAAATAATGCTGAATATCAGCTTTGGTATCCTGCCACCAGTCCCCATAAGTATCACAAAGACAGACAACTGATTTACTGGCTTCCAATAGAGCCGTGAAGCCATATTCTACTGAAGGGAGGAGCAAGAGTCAAATATTTAGTCTCCAGTACCCTGGACCATGATGCATGGGTTCCTGACTGGCAACCATGGCTTCTATTATAGCATGGTCTGACGGTGCTACCGGCACAGTGTCAGTTTTAATAACTTTCAAGGATCGAGATAAAAAACAAAAATCTATTTGAGTGGCCTTGGTAACTTGAAAAAATTTTTGTTAGAATTACCAGATACCTCAAATATATCTACTAAATCCATGTGAACCAATAAATCATTCAGACAATTAGCATCACAGTACATCTTATCTGTCCATAGACCCCTATCTTTCATGTATCTAGTACAATTAAAGTCCCCTCCCAGAAACACATGTTTGGCTATAATATAATATGGCTGTATAACCTTAAAAATGTCTATTCTAGCTGATTTAGATTGGGGGGCAGATACATTCAAAAACCGACAGTGTAAACCACTAATAATTAAATCCAACAACAAGACCCGACCAGGGACAACATCCACTAATTGCAGAATATGGGCAGTCGGATTGTTCACTGCAATACCCACTCCACTACAGACCTCATCACCTAAAGACCAATAAGTTATCCCTCAGCACCATTCTACCGTAGCTCGCTCTAAGTCATCCCTAGTGTGCAATCTGGTGTCTTGAAAAAATACAACATCCTGCTTGCCATTTTCAAATAAAGCATAAATTAGCATTCTCTTCCTATTAGACTGTATGCTATTGACATTCAACGAAGCAACAGAAATTTTATAAGGCACCAGCAGACAAAAGAGAAGAAAAATGTAATAGACAGGACACTGCATCATCAGAATACAAAAGGCTCAGGAATGTCTCATCATCATTTTTTTTTTTGCTCCACTTTCACGTCCCTAATTTATTTTTTTCTTTTTAACAGTAACTGGGGTCTCCATAGGTTGTTCAAAATCAGACAGCCCTTCAGGCTGTGAAGACTGAACCGAGGCAGAATCAGATCCCATGCCCGCATTATCCTGCAGGACCTGATAGGCATTTTGCAGAGGAATTTGAGCAGGCACAGGGCAGTCTTCCCAGAATTTCAAGATCGAAGGCTACTACACCTGTTAGAAACCAGGGTAAAGTCCTCATCTGGGGGCAAGGGTGGGGGCATTGACATTTTAGAGACAACAGGGTCCACCGACTGGATCTCCTGTCCGGTATCAGTGGGAACCACTGAAATGTCAACAGGGGAGGCACAGGTGGGTCCCTGGTGTCTCCCGGGAGGGAGGGGGTTGGTGGTGGGCTCTGATGCAGCACAGCCCTAACTGCAGTGTTGATATAAAAATCCTGTATTAAAAAGTCCCCATTCATTTTATTTTGGCCTGCCCATGGACAGTCAGCATAAAGGTGGTCCTCCTCACAAAGAGAACACTTTATAGGGTGATGGCAATCCGACATAATGTGACCTGTCTCACCACACTGAACACATTTAATGATATCACAGGTTCGGCTAAGGTGCCTAGGGGGAGCCGCACTTATAGCAGTGATGGGGCTGACCAGGATAGAACACAAATCCCTTGTCCCTACCCAAATAGAAGCAACTGGGCAAATGTTGCAGACCTTCATCCTTCTGCAATAAGTTTACTCTACATCACCAACCCCCCTTCCAAAATCCTTCTGTATCCAATATGGGTTCAGGATTACCCTGAATAGTACATTTCCTCTCAAGCCAGTATGCAATATCTTCATTGTTCACCCCCTTAATTCCTAAAAAGGACTGTAATTACTTTAAAGGACTGTTTAGTGAGTGGAATGGCCTGAAAATGAGACCAAGCTGGGTTTGTTTTGAGGACAGCATATTTCATCCAGAATCTGTTAAGCAAGTCTGGTGTGTGAAAGCTGATATCAAAAGTGTTGTCCCCATGAGTATGTATCAATGCATAGACCTCACTAGGGGAGAACTCCAAAAGTTGTTTAATCAAAACCTTGCCAACATAAAAACAATCCAGCATATCATCTGTAGATCCCAAAAATCACAACCTCACAGCATTTCTACACAATGCTAGGGCAGCAGGTTTCTTAAACAGGCTAGCAAAAGTGGCTGGAGGGGTAATTCAGGTTGTGGTGGTAGCACAATATCAGGGTCTTTCCCCAAAACAGTCATAACAGGTAGCAGGACAAGATGTCAGTAAAGGTGAAAAGAAAACATCACCATCCAAAGAATCTGTAACCTGCAAAGCAGGAGGTTGAGGGGGCTGCCCAGATGGAGAAAGTAAAGAACTGTCAATATTGAGAGACGCCTCAGGAGAAACTGCCATTGAGACAGGTAAAGCTGGACTATCATGAGGCAGAGGAACATCCGATCAGCTATCGCCATCTGGAATTACACTCCCACCCACCCCAGATACCCCCGGTATAGGGAGGGCCAGAACAGCAACCCACACACCGGAATCCAGCTGGACCCAACCTGCCCCCACAAGAGCTTTTTGGGTTGACGATGATTCAGTGACTATAGCAGGATGGGGACTTGGGGTCTGGGGTAGGGAACCAAGTACATGAGCAACAACAGGGACCATTGATTTTAAAACTTTGGATCAGGTACCTGAAAGGCCTGAGGGAGATTCGGCCTCAAGCCTTTTCCTCTTCTTGAGTTCATCTTTGGCCTGCATTTGGGCCTGTTGATAATCATCCATCACAGCCTGTAATAGTTTCCATTTCTCCAACAATTGGGGGTTTATGCCATCCAACCCGCTAAGTGGGGAAACAGCATCCCACCGCAGCCCAAATCCAGCATGCACATTGGGAAAAACACACACAGGCTCCTGAGCTACCAGGTGGCTACTCGTTTCCACACTACTGGTGCCTCCCGCACCATCAACAGAGACCGTTCATAGCGAGGGTGTTGGTACACTCTGCTGGCCACCATAGAGGTGCATCCCAGCCATACCCTGCCCCTCGCATGATAAGGAAATGATAGAAAGTATACTTAGAATGGCAGATAAATGGGAGATATTGCTGATGGGTGATCTGAATATGCCAGATGTTAACTGGAGTGCAGTTGCAGCAGTCACTTCTAAGAGTGGGGTTATTCTAGATGCCATACAGGGGGCATGCCTTAGACAACTAGTATTGGAACCCACTTGAGAGGGAGCAATCTTAGACCTGGTCCTCTCAAATGGAGATGAAGAGAGGATTACAGATGTAGAAGTAGGTAGCCATCTGGGAGCTAGCGACCATTGAACAGTGTGGTTCACAATAAACACAGCAATAGAGTCAATCCATACAAAGGCAAAAGTACTTGACTTCAGGAGGGTTGACTTTGCCAGAATGGGTGAGTGCCTAAGGAATGCACTAGCAAATGGGCAGGAAGGAGGGGTTGAAGAACAATAGGGAATAATAAAAACAGCCATCACAGAGGTGACAAGCTTTTGTGTGAAGCAAATAAACAAAACAAAATGATGTAAGAAACCACTATGGTTCTCAAAGGAGGTGGCAGTGAAGGTTCAAAAGAAAAAGAAGGCATTCAGAAAGTACAAGGAATCACAGAAGGAGCAGGACAGAGAATTGTATCAGTTAAAGCAAAAGGAAGCTGGAAAGGCAGTCAGAAGAGCAAAGGCCCAAACTGAGGAAAAGATAGCCAACTCAGTTAAGAAGGATAAAACCTTTTTAGGTACATCAGGGAGTGAAGGAAGACTAAGGAGGATAGTGAGGCTTAATAAAGGGAGGGTGGGCAGAGGGTGAATGTGAAAAGGCAGAGATACTAAACAAATATTTTGCTCAGTATTTACAAATGAAGAGGGGAGGTACCTAACACAAACAATAGAAACACTCTGGATACAGAAGTTGATACTAGCCCATTTACAGAAGAAAGGGTTCTGAAAGAACTCTTAAAACTGAAAATGGACAAAGCAATGGGGCCTGATGGGATTCGTCACAAAATTCTAAAAGAACTAAGGGTAGAACTAGTGACACCACTGACTACCCTCTTTAACAAATCATGGGAGGATGGGGTGGTACCTGAGGACTGGAGGAAGGCAGATGTGATTCCCCTTCACAAAAGTGGGAGCAGGGCAGAAGCAGGAAACTACAGACCTGTTAGTTTAACCTCAGTGATAGGGAAAATGATGGAATCACTTCTGAAGGAAAGAATTGTCGAGTACCTAGAGGCCAGAGGGGCACAGGACCCAAGGCAGCATGGATTCACAGCTAGAAGTTCATGCCAGATGAATCTAATAGATTTCTTTGACTGGGTGACCAAAGTAGTAGATCAGGGAGGGGCTGTGGACATGGCCTACCTAGACTTTAGCAAGGCATTTGACTCAGTCCCACACAAAGATTAATATACAAGTTAGCCAGCCTGGGAGTGGGTCCCAAGATGATAGCCTGGGTAAAGAATTGGCTGGAGAATAGGACACAGAGGGTAATAGTAAATGGAGTCCACTCTGAAGAAAGGGGGATTACTGGTGGGGTACCACAGGGTTCAGTATTAGGACCGGTCCTCTTCAATGTCTTTATAAGTGACATTGCAGAGGGACTGGAAGGAAAAGTATGTCTCTTTGCAGATGACACAAAGATCTGCAACAGAGTTGATGCACAAGGTGGGGTGGAAAGGATGAGAAGGGACTTGGCAGGGTTAGAGGAATGGTCAAATGTATGGCAGCTTAGATTCAATGCTAAGAAGTGCAAGGTAATGCACCTGGGAAACAAAAACCCAGGGGAAGAGTACACAACAAGGGGTGAGATAATAACAACAACAAAAATGGAAAGGGACCTGGGGTAGTCATACCAGATGACTTAAAGGTGAGCAAGCAATATGAGAGGGCAGTAAGGAGGGCTGGGGGGATACTGGGATGCATAGGGAGAGGCATCACCAGTAGAAAACAGAAAGTTGTTATCCCTCTGTACAGACAGCTGGTGAGACCCCATCTGGAGTACTGTGTACAGTTCTGAAGACCCAATCTCCACAAGGACATAGACAAGATGGAAGCTGTCCAGAGGAAGGCAACTAAAATGGTGCAGGGTCTGCACCAGAAGACATATGAAGAGAGACTAAAGGAGCTAAATATGTATAGCCTCGAGGAAAGGAGGGAGAGGGGGAACATGATAGAAACTTTCAAGTACCTCAAGGGAATCAACAAAGTCCCAGAGGGTAACATCTTTCAAAAAAAGAGGTGTGCAAGAACAAGAGGGCACAATTTGAAGATGGGGGGGTGGCTAAGAGGTAATGTAAGGAAGTATTTTTTCACAGAGAGGGTTGTGGATGCATGGAACAGCCTTCCGGAGGAGGTTGTGGAGTCAAAAACAGTGGTTGAATTCAAGCATGGATGAGACAGTCATAAGTCAATTCTAGGGGGTGGAGGTAGAAAGAAGTAGGCTGCTGGTTAACTAGGATCTGCAGTTTATCCATTAGGTAGGGAAATGGGCAGACTGGGTCGGCCAAACGGTCCTTATCTGCTGTCAAATTCTATATTTCTATGTTTCTATGAGACCCCCTGGAACAGACTCTCAATCATCCGGTCTCCTCTGCTCTCAAGCTCCATCTGGAAGTCCACATGCACTAGATCAGCTCCACAGTGCCCACTGCCGATGAGTAGGGGAATTTCCCTGGTGTCCTGGCCAAATTTCTCCCATTCACTAAAAATACCAGTAACAGCTTAGTCTGGTTCACTTTCAGTTGCTTACCATCTGTATCCCCCCTCCCCCCCCCCGGTCACCCCTGAAAAAGAGACTTCTAGGCCCAGTGGGCTTACCGGGTCAATAAAATTCAATAAATAAATTAAATAAATAAATAATAAGTTATAAGGATTTGAAGTTGCAGTTTTGAGCATGCTCAGTCAGGTCTTTTGGATAGATGTTTGATACCCTACTGAGCATGCACAGAACCTAAATTTCAAAATCCTTATAACTCGGGAGTGGATTAACAATTTTTTTCTCCAAACCAATGAAAGGCATTATTCTGGGACAAGTCCTTTCTATACTGAAAATTTCAGACCAAAATTACAAACCCTTTGGGCTGTAGATAAGGACACAAAAATGCAAGAAACACCAATTTTTTCTAAAAATGCACTATCCAGATCTTGGACTCTGCACATCCAATGGGAACAAAGCTTGGCAGATCAAGAGACCTTGACCCCCAGACTGCACATTCAAAACTTTGTGTAATTCTTTTGAATGGTGTGAAGCTGTTAATATATTTATATACAGTATAGCTACATACAGTATTATAGTGGCACAGTAGCACCACTCTAGTTAGGGTTGAGTTGGCTGTTTGATGCTAAACCACTAACTTTGCACCTTAATAGCTTTGCCCCTGTTCAATGGAATTGCATAAACTTATGCATGCGTAATCTTGGGAGCAAGGTCTCTCCATCTGCAATTTCTTTCCAGTCAAATGCAAATATTCTGAGATCTGGATAGTGCATTCCTAGAAAAAATCTGGGTTTTCTGCTCTTTTTTTTTGTCATCAACTACAGCCCAGACAGTCTGTAGTTTTGGTCTGAATATTTCATGATGGAAAAGGCCTGCCCCAGAATGGTAGCTTTCACTGGTTTAGTGAAAAAACATTAATTCATTTCCATGTTATAAGGATTTGAAATGTTGGTTCTCAGCATGCTCAGTAGAGTCTTGAATATACATTTGATACCCTACAGAGCATGCCAGAACCAACATTTCAAACCCTTATAACTTGGGAAAGGATTAATATTTTTTTCACCAAATCAGTGAAATGTACCATTCTGGGGCAAACCCTTTATACCCTGAAAATTGTTGACCTAAATTCCAAAACCATCTGGGTTGTAGGTAATGACAAAAAAAAAAAAAAAATAGATTTTTCCTAAAAACACATTATCCAAATCTCAGAATCCACACATCCAACTGGAATGAATCTTGGCAGATCAAGAGCCCTTGCACCCCAGACTGTGCTTGCAAAATCTTGTGCAATTCTATTGAATAGTGGTAATGCCATTAAGGTGCAAATTTAAGGGTTTAACATTAAATAGCCCACTCAACCCTAACTACAGTAGTGCTACCACCCCATTCAATGAAATTGCCTGGAATCTGTGGAAGCTATTAATATATTAATATACAGTATATATATCCACAAAGAGTATTATAGTGATGCGGTACTACTACTATAGTTAAGGTTGTGTAGTTTCTTTAATGTTAAACCCCTATATTTGCACCTTAATGGCTTTGCCCCCCCAATCAACAGAATTCCATGGCATTTTGCAAGTGCAGTCTGGGGGAAGGCAAGGTCTTTTGATTTGCCATGTGTTGTTTCAGTTGGATATGCACATTACATAATCTGGATAGTGCATTTGTATGAAAAATCGGGGTCTTCACTGTTCTTTTTTTCTTGGCCAACAGACCAGACAGTTTGGAATGTTAGTCTGAAATTTTCAGGCTAGAAGGGCTTGTCCCAGAATGGTGCCTTTCATTGGTTTGGTGAAAAAAAATATTAATCCATTCCCAAGTGATAAGGATTTGAAATGTCAGTTCTGAGCATCCTCTGTAGGGTCTTTTGGATAGATGTTTGATACCCTACTGAGCATGTTCAGAACCAAAATTTCAAACCCTTATAATTTGGGAATGTATAAATATTTTTTTCACCAAATCAACAAAAGGCATCATTGTGGGGCAAGCCCTTTCTATATGGAACATTTTACACCAAAATTCCAAACCATCTAAAGAACCTCAATTTTTCCTAAAAATACTCTATACAGATCTTGGAATCTGAATATCCAACTGGAACAAAACTTGGCATATCAAGACACTTTTCTCCCAGACTGTGCTTGCAAAATTTTGTGCAATTCCATTGAATGGGGGTGTAGCTAGTATTATATTTATATACAGTATATATATCTACAGACAGTAGTATAGTGGTGTGGTACAGCAACTATTGTTAGGGTTGAGTTGTCTGTTTAATGTTAAACCCCTAACTTTGCACCTCAAAAGCTTCCCCCATTGAATGGAAGTCCATGTAATTTTGCATGCACAGTCTGGGGGACAAGGTCTCTTGATTTTCCAAGTTTTGTTGCATTCAGATGTGTAGATTGTGAGATCTGGATAGAACTTTTTTTTTTTTTTAGGAAAAAATCTGTGTTTTTTTTTGCTGTATTTTTTTGTCAGTACCTACAGCCCAGATGGTTTAGAATTGTGGTCTAAACTTTTCAGAATACAAAGTCTTGCACCAGAAAGGGTGCTTTCATTATTTTGGTGAAAAAATATTAATCTGTTCCCAAGTTATAAGGATTTGAAATTCTGTTTCTGAGCATGCTCAGTGGAGTCTTTTGGATAGACATTTGATACCATACTGAGCATGCTCAGAAGCAACATTTCAAACCCTTATAACTTGGAAATGGATTAATATTTTTTGATATAAACTTTATTAATTCATGCAGGGAATTATATTACAGTACTGTACATCTTCATTTTTTGTTTCATCAATCTTAGCATAATCACATAATCTTGAGTCAGCTTTCAGGCCGTTACATCACGTCCAATCATTGATAAAAAAAAACAATCATAATAGTCATATGAAACATAAATGCATTACTTTGCTTTATCCTTAATTTCTGTATTACTCTTTATGTATAATTTTGTCCAAAGGATCTAAATCCTGGCATAATCAAGGGACAAAGGCATCTTCCCTGGAAATATAAAAGACCCTGGGCCTCCAGGTCAGTTCAAATCTGGAATGCCAACATAGTTAATATGCTATAGTTCTCTCTATATAGTATATATCATTAACTATTACTTGCAACTGGGAAAGTGTTGGGGTAGTAGAGGTATGCCACAGGTATGCCACATGTGGGTGATAGCCTTCTTGGCCGCAGCTATGTATAAATACAACATACTCCAAGCCAGAGGAATTTTACCTTCTTGATCAGTATATATTAACATTAACTGTAGGGACATAGAGAACTCAAAAGTAAGTGATTGAGACATTGCCACCTCAAAGTCATGCCAGAAAGAACCCAGCTTAACACAGCTCCAAAATATATGTGTTAAATCAGCCTGTGGCTCCCCACATTCCCTACAACACTGGCCATATTGATTAGGAAAGTATTTTAGTAATTTAACTGGTGTATTAAAGAACCTTATCCAGCATTTCCTAGTACATTCTTTCCAGAACAGGGCTTTGGAAATATGCAGAGAGGGAGATATCGGCTCCAGCCATTTCTCATATAAGATATCCAAATGTAATTCTCTATTCCAGGCCTGAAGAGCAGAACTGGTTGTTTCAGTCCAGAACATTCTAAAGGCCTTATATATTATACCAATCAAATGCGGATACATCGACTCCCCAAAAGCATCTATGATCAATTTCAACAATTGAGGAAATGGATTTTGGAGGGCATTCCAAGGAGTGCCTTTTTGCTGTATAAATGCATGAACTTGCATATAGTGGACATAGTCATAACTAGGCAAATGATATGAAGCCTGTAATTCAACAAAAGTGATTACCCCATTAGTATCAAAAACTGGTAAAGATAGGTAAGTCCTATGCAATGTCAATTCTGAAATGCAGGCGTCATCTGGGCTGGTAGGACGTCTGCTTCAGCTCTTAGTTGCCTAATAAAGTAAAAGGAGAATTTCAATGTTGGGGCAGTTCTAATTTTATACCAAGCTCTGACGATGTCCTCTATACCAAATGAGAATTCCCCAAAACTCGGAGGGGAGCTCAACGGTACAAAAATCACTTTGTCTATATCAAATAGATCATTAAGGACAAACTCTGTACATTTCAATATGGCATCATGTTGAGGACTGAGCCAGCGTAAAATCACTTTAGTAATTACCGCCTTTTGATATTCTGCTAAAATAGACGGATTCAATCCCCTCTTATCTATTGAAATCATAAATAGGGTCCAGCGAATCCTGGGTCGCCACCCCACCCAAATGAATCATGACAGCAAACTGTTATATGAATTAAAATAATAAGCTGCTGGTGTCACTGGGAGCATCTGGAAAAGATAAAGGAATTTTGGTAATATGGTCATTCGTACCGTCTCTACCTTAGAAAGCAAGGATAAATGAAGATAAGTCCAGTTTGCCAACTCCCTCTCTATTGCTTGAGTCAATGGCTTATAATTAATTAGTTCTAACAGTTTTAGATTTTTAGGCAGATATACTCCCAAATATTTTATTTTAGTGCAAGCCCATCTGGATGAGAAACATTTTTTAAGTTCAAGAGAGGGGGAGAAATTGAGAGTCAAAATCTCATTTTTTTGTAAATTTATTACATATCCCGAATATGCTGCATAAGATTGTAGTATTTCAAGTACCACTGGGGCTGACTGGTATGGGTTTAAAAGGGTGAGCAATACATCATCTGCATAGAGTGAAGGTTTAAAGACTTGACCACCCAGCAGAATACCTTCCACTAATAAGGAGTCCCTAATTGCTGCTGCCAAAGGTTCAATTTAAATAGCAAATAGAAGAAGGGAGAGAGGGTATCCCTGGCGTGTTCCTCTCATTAATGGGATTGAATCAGAGAGTTGCCCGTTAATGCAGATAAATGTCTTAGGAGCTTGATAAATGTTTTTTAACCATTTAAGAATCCCCTCTGGATCTTCCATACATGTCAGGGTTTGCCATAGAAATTACCATGATACACAATCAAAAGCCTTGTCGGCATCCAGGCTGATCAAGGCTGCAGGTATTTTCCTTTGGTTTAGGTGCCTCATAAGATGTATTGTTTGGTGGAAATTGTCCACGGTCTATCTGGAGCCAATTAACCCAGACTGGTCAGGATGGATTATAGTCAGAAGAAAGTTCTCTATTGGATGGGCCAGTATGGACATATATATTGTGTACTCCATGTTTAATATGGAAATAGGTCTGTAAGAAGAAGTATTCTTGGGGCCTTTTCCTGGTTTCAAAATTTGAGACAGTGTGGCATAGGCTCATGGGGGGGGGGGAACTCCCCCTTCTGAACCTCCTTGTCAGTTGACACTAAGGAAGGGATCAGTTGCTTGGAGAACATTTTATACCATTCAGATTGAAATCCATCTGGTCCTGGGCATTTTGGGGTTTTGGCTTCCGCAATGACTACTTTAATTTCTTTTGCTCTGATTGGTAATAATAATGCATTCTGTTGTTCCAAAGACAAAGTGGGAAGAACCTTTGTTTTCAGGAACTGACCCATCTGGGCAGATTCAGCACCGGGGTGGCATGTATAACTGAATGTAGAATTATTGAAAGGCTGTTAAATAGCTTTAGTTGTGTGTTCTGTTTTCAATAATGGCCCTGGATTGATCTGTGTGATGCTGGAAGATATCTTTTGCATTCTAAGCCGATGTGCCAAATTTCTGGCCCCCCTTGGACCACCCTCATACTTGTATGTCTTTAAGTAGAACAGAGCCTGCTGCACTCTTTGAGCTATGATTTTTTGTAGTTCTACTTTTAAGTGACAGATACGGGTTTGCATCTGAGATGATCCAGCATCTGGGGCTTGTTGGAGAGTATATAACTCCATCTCCAGTTTAGCATAAGCAGAGTCCTCTGCTTCCATTTATATGCTGCTTAAGCAATTACCTCCCCTCTTATAACTGTCTTTAACGTATTCCAAATTATTCCAGCAGCTATTTCTGAAATAGTGTTTTCAGCCAATATCTGTGGGATTTTAGTTCTAATCTTTTTTTTTAAAGTCTGGGTCCAGAAGCAATGAGAGATTGAGATGCCAATGGGAAGTTCCCCATTGGTGGCCTAAAATCTAGCTTCAGCAAAATAGGAGAACGGTCTGAGAGGAAGCGTGGGCCTATAGTAATGTCATGTAGCAGACCTGTGTGTTCCTTTGTGGTGAAAAAGTAATCAATTCAGGACTGGATATGGAATCGGGGGGGGGGGGTGGTAATTGAATGCTTTTGTGGTTGGAAAGAAAAATCTCCAGACTTCTATTATCCCAAGGGAATCTATTTGAGCACGGAACACTTATTGTGCTGATGACCACCTATGTTGGGATCCAGCAGTAGAATCTATCTCTGGATCTAAGGTTAAGTTTATGTCTCCTCCCATAAAGGAGAATTCCCCAAAACTCGGAGGGGAGCTCAACGGTACAAAAATCACTTTGTCTATATCAAATAGATCATTAAGGACAAACTCTGTACATTTTAATATGGCATCATGTTGAGGACTGAGCCAGCGTAAAATCACTTTAGTAATTACCGCCTTTTGATATTCTGCTAAATTAGGCAGATTCAATCCCCCCTTATCTATTGAAATCATCAATAGGGTCCAGCGAATCCTGGGTCGCCACCCCACCCAAATGAATCATGACAGCAAACTGTTATATGAATTAAAATAATAAGCTGCTGGTGTCACTGGGAGCATCTGGAAAAGATAAATGAATGTTGGTAATATGGTAATTCGTACCGCCTCTACCTTGGAAAGCAAGGATAAATGAAGATAAGCCCAGTTTGCCAACTCCCTCTCTATTGCTTGAGTCAATGGCAGCATTTCAAGCAATTTATTAAAAAACATTCAGAATTTACTTGGGGGGCAATTGAAGAGGAAAATACCTATTGACCAAGGTCACAGGCCTCCCATATAGTAACCCCTTCAAAATAACACATGAACCATGTGAATCTACATATTCTTCTTGCAGTACAAAGTAAGTTGTTGTAGGAATTAATATTACCATTCCCCTCCATTTTCCTTTCTTGCTGGAAGATGTTTTTACCAGATATCAATCACCCCATGCCAACTTCGCATGCTCACCTGGCATAAGGTGTGTCTCCTGTAAATATATTACATCTGGGGATTGCTTTCTTAAATACTGAAATACTGTTGCCCTCTTAACTGGGTTATTCAACCCATTGATGTTAAGTGAGATGATCTTTATCATTGTTATTGCCATTTGTATGTCCAAAAGCTTGCCCTTGTCCCCTGAAGGTGATTAAACATATCCTCTGTATTGCCCAGAGCTCCACCCCCAGGATCACCTTTGTCTTTCATGACAACATTATTGTCTCTTCTCCTGCTTCTAGGTCCAGGATTTACTGTTCCATATTCGCTCATAAAACTAAACGTGACTTTCACCTGATTCCAAGCCTAGTGTCTGATGATGATCAGTATATTTGAATTCCCTCACTATCTGCAAGAATTTTTCTATTTGTGCAAATACATTGATTATACTATATAACTTAACTAATTCCTTTAACTGAACTTCTGATAATACCTAACTGTGGGCTGGAGGTGTCAAAACATGGCCTTCTTTGCCCATTAAACTATTTACATCAATCATGGAGCTCCCCTCTAAAACAAATGACATAATAACATTATTCTGATATTGTACCCCAGTTTGGGGATCGAGGTAGACTTCCAAGGTAGGGGAGGCAAATAATTGTCTCCCTAATTGCCAGGTGTAACATCTGAGCTGAGGAGGAAAACCTGGAGTAATATACTCCAGGGCCTCCTGAGGGTGACATTTCACCCCAAAACAAAAAGGAAAAAAGTTACTGCAGTCTGTGCTAACATAGTAAATAAAGATCATCAATATGAAAAACAAAAAATGCATCCACCATCAACAGTGGACCATGCCACCCTGTCAGAATACTAGATTTACCATAAATGAACTGCAACAATAAACCAGAACCTCTTATTAGTTATTCCTTTCAAGTCCCTCATGCACTAAAAGGAAACAGCAGTGCACATATTCTTATAACCCCCTCAAGGTAACTGCACCCGAAAAGCTATAAATAAATTAAAATCCTGGTAATAAAGCAACATAATTTCTTGCTTGATGCATGTCTCCCCTCAGCATACCCTGTGGATTACATTACTTCAGTGGGCTATCAGACATGCACAAAAATGGAGAATATTAAGTTTTATAGGTAGCATACAACTCTAGGACATAATCTGATCTCCAGCTCTTCCATGAATTTACTATGTTTCTGTTGAAAAAGTTCCAGATCCATTAATCAAATATCTCCATCCAGACCACCTCGCTGCTCTTCTTTTTGTGTGATCATTGGTCAGAGTAAAGCAAAGGCCTCCTTGAGCCAGAGTCCTAACTGAGTGAAGAGTGTTTTCCTTCTCAGTCCTGGATAATTAAGACCTCTGTCCCCTCTATGAAATAGACCTGACAGGGTCCTTGCTGCCTATTCCCTACCTGGGCTCAGTGCCCAAGGGATGAACAAGACAGCAAGAATTAGTAGAGATAAGAAACAGTACCTTTGTTTGGCTGTCCTTCAAGATTTAGCCCTCTCAGCACATCGGAATGATAGAGGGTGAGTAGCAGGAGGGAGAACAGATTCAGTCTTATAATTGCATGTGTTCTTCTGTCTTGTTACCATATGCCAGTGGGGGGTTGCGGTAATGACTGTACTCAGTTTTCTTGATGCGTGGTGATCTGATGGACTAACTTCTGTAGCTCTGCCCATGCATCTTCAGCTGTTTCAAATTACCTTCTGCCACCTGGTAGCTATACTATTAATTAGGCTGAGTATGGGGTTGTAAATCCATAGCTTTTTTCCCTTAACACTGGAAAAGTATCTGCATATGCTCTCCGATGCCTCATTGCCTCGGGAATGTAGTCATTAGTCAAATAAATCCTTGATTGGCCATAAAAGACTTTCTGACACCTCCAAGCCATTAGCAAAACCTTTGCTTTGACAGCAAAACTCAAGAATCTGGCTATTATGAAGTGTGGGTGAGGTGGGCTTAGGCCCCAGTGCCCAATGTATCCACTCCACTTCTAGAGGCATATCCAGGGCAACTCCAGTGCTGTACAGAGCAAAGTCACTGAAAAGTCCCTGATTTCCTGGCCCTCGGATCCTTCAGGGATTTAATAAATATGTATGTTTTTATTTCTAGCTTTGTTTTCAGCATCCTCTTGACTACCCTAGAGTTGAGCCTGTTCCTGTGACCAATGGGCTTTCAATGCATACTGTAATAATCATTCACAAACATGTGACTGAATGACTTCATTCACATATTTGTGAATGAATTGTACACGAGGACAGGCTCATTGGTCCATTTTTAGACCAATGGGTTTACGGCTGATACTGTATGCTGTCATTCGCGGGCAACCAGGTGGTATGCGGGTGGGTTGCAACTGCCTGCTGATGACAGTGGGGGGCAGCTTGGGTGGGCAGGGATCCTGCATGGGTGAGTTGGTGGGGAGGGCCACTGGACTACAAGGGATATGTCCGTAGGATGGACAACGGTGATTGGAGGGTCGGGATGGGCAGGGGGGACCACTAGACTACCAGGGCCGATGGATTCTCTGCTGTTTCCTGTGATTGGGTATGGGAGGGTGGGGTTACCACTGGACTACCAGGGCATGGTTGCTGTTACATATGACAGTGATCACAGTTACATGGTGGGGGTCACACTACACTACCAGGACATTTTATTAATGCACTATTACCCATGATCAGGCTACAGGCAGGTGGGGTATCACTGGACTGCCAGGGATGGTTAGGGTGCTTGTGGTCAGTTTTCAGTGTGGACAGTGGCCACCCATGGTTGGCGGTCGCTGGGTTGTGTCCTGCAATACAACAGCCCAGCTGTGGGTGGCCTGGCTTTGAGTTTTTTTTCCGGGTCAACTTTGAGCCCCCATGTGCAGTACAACCTGGAGTTGTGCCAGCATATGCACCACACATCCCTGTCTGAATATTGGGATGTATCGCATATGCATGGGCATGCCCCCTGTATGTGTGCTGCATATGTTTACTTTGCCCCCTTCCTCATCGGGACTTGCGCTGTGCAAGTCCCTCTTTCAAAATCAAACCAGTGCACATTACTGGGGTTGCGCTGGCACAACTCATTTGCCTCAGGTGCAACCCCTTTGAATATCTCCCCAATATATATATATCTACATACACTATTATCGTGGTGCAGTAGCACTACCATAGTTAGGGCTGAGTAGGCTGTTTAATGTTAAACGACTAAATTTGCACCTTAGTTGCTCTGCCCCTGTTCAATGGAATTGCACACATGGTTTGGAGGCAACAACTCTTCATTTACCAAGTTTTGCTCCAGTCAGTTGTGCAGATTTCAAGGTCTGGATAGTGAGTTTTTAGGAAAAATTTTATTTTTTGTGCTTTTTTGTTTGTCATCACCTACAACAGAGATGGTTTGGAAGTTTGGTTTAACATTTTTAGGATAGAAAGGGCCTGCCCCAGAACAATGCCTTTCATTGGTTTGGTGAGAAAATATTAATCCTTTCCCACATTATAAATATTTGATTTTCCAACTCTGAGCATGCACAGTAGAGACTTTTAGATATATGTTTGATGCTCTATTGTGAATGCTCTGAAATGAAATTTAATGAAATTAATTTATTTTAACTGAAATTAATCCAGGAGGTGGTCAGCTGCTAAAGGTATGAGGACACTAAGAAATAAATCTTCATTTTGCTAATTATATCAAGATGTTTGACCTATTTTAAGAGTCGGCAAATATCAAGTATGCATAATCTGTATAACAGCAACAACCACAATCATAATACTATAACAAGAAATTTATACCCCGCCCCCACACAAACTGTGTCGCACACCAGCACATATTTCAAATGGTAATTTTCCTATATACAGTGAACAACCCATTAAGGCTACCATAATTGCAGGACACCATACAAAGTGGAATGAGAGTATGGCTATAAAAATTAATAAATAAAAAATGCTTCATTTTGGCATTATTCAGCTGAAGTAGAACACGCTTTGTGAACTGATTATATGCATTTCAACTGCAAAACAAGTCTGACTGTCACTAAAATCAAAACTGATAAACATGCATCAATATGCTATGAATTAAAATAGAAACATAGATTGAGATAGTGTAAGTATAAAATATAACACTACTGTGATGAATCAAAATTCATAGAAATGAGGAAGATAACTTACAGTTTATTTATTTATTAATTTATAATTCAAAAAACACTTTTTAGCACAAGTACTCTTTTCCAAAGGTTCCATGTCAATGTAGGACAAAGGACAAGTTAGCACATCAAACAGTCACCAGCTCAATAACACATAAAACATTTAATGTCTGCTTTATTACAGTGCTTACTGTGCTGCTTGCAGCTCAGAATAGGAGATTGTACTTATAGCAACATAGAAAAATAGAATTTGATGGCAGATAAGGACCACTTGGCCCACCTAGTCTGCCCATTTTCCCTACCTAACAGATAAGCTGCAGATCCTAGTTAACCAACAGCTTACTTCCTCCTAACCCCCATTAGGACTGCCTTATGTCTGTCCCATGCATTCTTGAATTCCCCCACTGTACTTGACTCCATGACCTCCTCAGGGAGGCTGTTCCATGAATCCACAACCCTCTCCATGAAAAAATACTTCCTCACATTACCTCTGAGCCTGCCCTCTATCTTCAAATTGTGCCCCTTGTTCTTGCACATCTCTTTTTCTGAAAGATGCTACCCTCTTGGACTTTGTTGAATCCCTTGAGGTACTTGAAAGTTTCTATCATGTCCCCTCTCTCCCTTCTTTCCTCAAGGGTATACATATTAAGCTCCTTTAGTCTTTCTTCATATGTCTTCTGGTGCAGACCCTGCACCATTTTGGTTACCCTCCTCTGGACAGCCTCCACTCTGTCTATATCTTTGCAGAGGTGGGGTCTCCAGAACTGCACACAGTACTCCAGATGGAGTCTCACCAACTGTCTGTACAGAGGGATAACAACTTCCTGTTTTCTACAGTTGATGCCCTTCCCTATGCATACCAGTATCCCCCCAACCTTCCGTACTGCCTCCTCACATTGCTTGCCCCCCTTTAGATCATCTGATATAATTACCTCCAGGTCCCTTTCCAAATTTACTGTTGTCAGTATCTCACCCTCCATTGTGTACTCTTCCCCTGGGTTTTTGTTTCCCAAGTACATTACCTTGCACTTCTTTGCACTGAATCTGAGCTGCCATACATTTCACCATTCCTCCAACCTTGCCAAGTCCCTTCTCATCCTTTCCATTCCATCTTGTGCATCAACCCTGTTGCAGATCTTTGTGTCATCTGCAAAGAGACATACATTTCCTACCAGTTCCTCTGCAATGTCACTTATAAAGACATTAAAAAGGACCAGTCCCAGTACCGAACCCTGCGGTACCCCACACTCAGACATTCAAATAATTAAAAAAAATTGTGTTTCACACTTTTGAAAACTATGAATGGGTCAGGATTAATAACTTACTGCACTTCTTAATCAATGTATTTCACAGCGTGTCAAGATACATATTATCACCAATGTGGTGTGAAACTAAAATAAACATTGCCAGCGCACTGTGTGCTTGCTTCTAAACTCAAGACAAGGGGTTAAAACTTGTGGTACTGTTAGTAGTAGCCACATATACTATTCTTTTTAGCTGCAAGCACATAAGTCCCCTGAAATCAAAGCGGTTCTCATTTAAGTAGACCGGGTAGAAACTCCCAGTACTGCTTCTTTCTCTTCCCTTCCCTCCAGGTCACCCATCCGTGATTTCAGCCATTACACCATAAATACTACATGTTATGTTTATAAGGGCAGTCATAAAATGACTATCTTGAAAATTTTCAAATAACATCTTTATTGTACCAGTTACAGTATCTTACTTCATTCATGCACCAGTTAGGGTAACTTAATGCCACAAAAGTAAAGAAATGTGGTGTTAGGGTTTTCAACCCTAACTCCCCACCCTCACCACCCCCAAAAGCAAAAGGAAAAAACATCAGTGTTTTGGGTCTCCAGAGTCTTGGTGAATCAGTAGTGGCATCTACATGGGGTTACTAACCCTAATTCTTATTCTATTCCCTGAGCAAACAACACCTCACATGATCTCCTTTTCATTATGAAGAAAGCTACAGTAAACTGTATTGGCATCATTTGGCAAGGCATACTTCTCTGCCTTTCAAGAGTGTATCACTATGAGAAACTGGCTGGAAGCTGCACCTTGTGCTTTGGACTGTAGGCTATGAAGGGGAGGTGAGTATTAGGGCTGACATCCCCAAAGAAGACCCACCACTGATTTGCAAAGACTCTGGAGACTCAAAACCCTAATGCTTTTTCCTTCTGCTGCTTGACAGTGGAGGTTGGGAGTTAGGGTTGGAAACCCTAATGCCATGTTTCCCTACTTTTGTGACATTAACTTTTCCTAACTGGTAGCTTAATGAACCTTTTTGCATATATATATATATATATATATATATATATATATATATATATGGAGAGCAATACCAGTGTGATAAACTAGGTTATTTACACTGGAGTGCGATATCTGACTATAACATCACTGAAGTATGATAGCTGACAAACTTACATACTTTGCTGATGTCACCACTCACTCACTCACTCACTCACTCCAGCCTGCATACTAAATTAAACTTCTTTACAAATCTGTTTCTCACTGCTACTTGCAAGTAACTCAATTAACACTGAAAGGACATTCAGTTGTTTTCCACAGTGTTGTAAAACTCCCAACCCATTACATTTTCAAAAAATTTTGCATTCTAAATAACAGTGCCTCACACTTTCTGTTTCTCACTGCTACTTGCAAGTAACTCATTTAACATTGCAAAGAACATTTAACTGTTTCCCACAGGGTTTGTAAAACTCCCAACCCATTACTATGTTATTTTAAGTTCAAGAAATCCTGCAATCTAAATAACAGTGCCTCTCAGTTGCTGTTCTTCTCTGCTTGCTGAAACTCACTTAATTAGCATTGCCAAACACATTCATCTGTTTCTCATACTGTGTGTAACACTCCCATCCCATTCAGAAGCACTTAAACACAGTCAGAACACAATCAAACAGTGCTCTCAGTATAGCCTAGAGATTAGAGTAATGAGCTTTAAACAAGCGTGGTACATCCAGCACACTAGACCTGGGTTTGATTCTCAGAACCTCCACATCCACACTGTGTAACTCTGAACAAGTCACCTCTGAACACTTACCCCATTGTCAAACAGGAAACTATAACTATACTTTGGAAGCTCTCACCCTCATTGTATAAATATCATACATAATTGGCAGATTGTGTGCTAGGGATAATATTCTCACTCCTACAGAGTGAGCTCTGGATATTCACACTCATGATTATCCAGAGCTCACTCTACAGGAGTGAGATTATTATCCATATTACACTACTGCCCATTATGTATCATTGCAAAAATTAGCTAATGCATCAGTTAGGGTTCCTATTACAGTTACAAAGGTTTGGAAATTCAGTGTTAGGGTTCCCAACCCTACCACCCCCCTCCCCACCCTCCACACACTAACAGGCATCAGAGTGTGCCTTAGGGTTGGCGGCCCTAACTCTCACCCCATCCTATGTGTAAGAAAGCTCAGATGGTACAGTATAGCAGAACAGGGTGAGAGTTAGGGCCAACAACCCCAAAGCACACCCTGACACCTGTTGGTGTGAGGAGGTTGGGGGTGGTAGGGTTGGGAACCCTAACACTGAATTTCCATACTTTTGTCACTGCAATAGGAACCTTAACTTGATGCACTAACAAAGTTTTTTGCAATGAGTTTCCTTAGTTTTTGAGATAGTATAACAGTACCCTTATTTTACTGTCAGAGCACAGGGTCCTTTGGACCCTGCGGTCCAATCCCTCCATAGATGCACATATAAATATAGGTGTGGCAAATAACAGTGACCAGATTGTCAGCATAGCCATCTTATTACCCCACCTCATGTGCCTGGTATAGATAAGTCGTGATATGCAAGGCAAAACGTAATTATGCGCAACTGCAACGCAATTCTGTGCCACAGGTGTGAATACACATTTTGGGCAGGATATGAAAAATGACAGCTTTACTGTTCATGAGGTGATGTGGAAAAATTACTATGCTGAAAATTTGGTGGCAAAATATTAAAAAGTACCAAAGTCATGTGCGTGCATAGAATAAATTCAACGGCCGCATGTGACTTGGGCACTTTTATGCTTTTTTCACCAAATGTTCAATATGGCCTTTTTGGGACCCCACCCTCGCTGAACCACTGGCACTGTCATTTCATATCAGTCCCAAAGGATTTGGTACAGGAACATGCCATTCATGCCACAGGTGTGAAAACACATTTTGGGTAGGATGTAAAATGACAGCTGTACTGTTCAGGAGGTGGTGTAACAAAATAGCAGTGTTCAAAGTCTGAAATGAAAATATAAAAAATTGTCAAGTTATGAGGTGAGTAGAAAAATTTCAATGACCACATGTAACTTGGGCATTTTTTTTTATTTTTGCACCAAATTTTCAACATGATCTTTCTGAGACCCCTCCGCATGAACACTGGCACTTTCCTTTCATTACTCAGTCCCAAAAGGTAACTTCATACAGCGACCACTAAATCACTTTTTGGGACTGATCAACAAAATTACAGTACCAATGTTCATGTGGAGGGGATCTTAGAAAGACCATGTTGAACATTTGGTGCAAAAATACCCAAAAATGCCAGTGTTATATGCGGTCATTGTAATTTTCATGTGGAGGCATCCCAAAAAGAACACGTTGAAAATTTGGTGAGAAAATACCTAAAGGTGTCCAATATAGCAACATAAGTTTAAAACGCCATTGACAGCCATTATATGGCATTTAACTTGATTCTTCAGTTTGTGGTTCAGCTTTGAAGAGTGCAGATGCGTCCCAGTCCACAGAAGATGATAGTGGATGATCTCTGATGGTAAGTATAAGGCAAGGGGGGGTGTGGGGCGGTGGTTTGCTCAATGGGATGGTCGAGATGTGGGACGGGGATGGAGAGACGACAAGGGGCCGTTTCCTTTTTTCAGCTTAAAAAAAAGACATCATGGGACTGTGCCCTTTTTTTGCAGGTATATGTAAATAAACATTTTGGGACACTGGGGGTGGGCTACCCATAGTTCCACAGTAGTGGTGGTTGGGGAAGTATGACATAACTGGGGATACTGGGAGTGGGCTCCCCATTGTCCCATCTTAGGGGGCTAGTGCCAACACAGAGACTGGGCACCACATTGTCGGCAATGTGGGACACTGTTTCATTCAGTTTGGGACACTGGGAGTGGGCTCCCCAATGTTCCACACTGGTGGAAGGACGTCCAGTGCCAACTCAGGTATTGGGCACCCCGATGTCGGCAGAAACAATTTTTTTTTGAACTTGAAAACTTTTTATTTTCATAACGTACACAACAGTATATAACAGTATACAACAAATAATACAGACAAATGCCTGACCCCTATTAATGGGGCCGACTGATACAGAGATTTTACAGAAACATCAGACTATGACATGAACTTTATTTTTGCAATACAGTATGCACTTTGTCCGCTGCTGCTAACTGTTAACTTCAATTGATACACAACTGATCTTCCTGTGGACGTATGAGCTCATACAACCAGAGGCTGCCAGGAGAATGGGGATAAGCAGGTCAGGGCCTTCACTATATGTTATGACAGTATCCAGAATTCAAAAATGGTCCCCATATGTGGTCATACTTTACCATAGACCCAAGTGCGAAATTGGATAATCTCTCATATGTGGCTACTTGGGCTAGGGACCTGAGCAGTTCAGTCAGAGGGACATTCCGGGGTGCGCCATCTCCAGAGATGTAGTTGTTTGGCTGTGGCTCCCACTACAGTGAGCCAGAGAGCACCAGGGTCTGCTTTGTGGGAGGTTTTGAGGGTGCACCATAAAATGAGTAGGGGGGCATCAATCTGGGTTCAGGGTAATACTTCTTGTGCCATGTCTACCATCTGGCCCTTGAAATGCTGGATTTGATGGCAAGACCACAGGATGTGATGCAAGTGTTCTCCAGGGAGTCTGCATCTCCGACTGGTGTCAGTCGGTATTAAACCCAACTGTTTTAGTTTGGCCAGTGTGAAATACCACCTGTGCAAGGATTAATTCATTATTAAATGGGTTCTGCCATCTCTGCAGGCGTGGTGGATCCTGAACCAGCAGTGAGCCCATTGTCTGTCCAAAATGTACTCACCCAACTCCTGTTCCCATTGGGCCTTGGTTTGTTTGGAGGGATCAGGGTGGGTGTCTTTCATGGCCTGATAAATCCTGCTGGCCCTCCTTTTACTGAGTTGTAGCCAAGCTATAAGTAGGGAACGTGACCTGCTGGAGTTGTTTGCTACCCCTGCTGATGCAGGTCTTTTGACTGCAATCCTAACTATGGAAATCAGCAGTTGTAACACCAATCTTTAAAAGCAGGGACAAGACAGCCTATGCCAACTACCATCCATTTTCAGTTCTGCCCTGTGTCTCTAAAGCCCTGGAATGAGTAGTCTATGACCAACTAGTAGAACACTTCGATAAGTACCAAATCCAGTGCAAAGAACAACATGGATTTCATAAACTACACAGCACGATGACTGCCTTGGTAGAGTTCACTGGATATATACATGATGCAGTGGATCAGGGGCACTTGGTGGGGGCTACTTTTATTGACCTCACCAAGGCCTTTGACACAGTTAATCATGAACTCCTGCTAGAACAACTACAGGAGGTCCCCCACCACCCTGGGCTGGTTCCGCAGTTATCTCACCAGCTGGGACCAATAGGTTAAAATTGGTAAAACACTCTCAGATCAACAGAATGTAAGCACATGCATCCTCCAAAGGTCTATACTAGGTGTCCTGCTGTTCAGCCTTTTCTTGAACAATCTCCCCAAAGCTTGCTATGACAAAATTCTGTTGTATGCAGATGATGCCGTCCTCTATTCTAGTCACCCCGTCCTAGCCTCCCCTTGAACAAAGTCTCCAGTATGATTTCAACCTGATTGAAGACTGGTTCACCAATGCTCAGCTACTTTTCAATTATAAGAAAACAAAAACTATGCTTTTCACCTCACATCACCATAAAATTAAATCTGCCTATCTAATTATTCGCAACAAACAAAACGAAACCCTAGGGATGGTAAACAACTTCAAATACTTGGGAGTTGTACTGGATAGCACTTTATCTTACACACAGCATGTTGACTATGTCTCCAAAACTGTGTAGAAAAATTGGGCAACTGTACAGGCACAGACAATGCCTCACTCCTGATGCTCTAAAACTTGCAATCTCCTCCACAGTGCTGTCCACAATTGATTATGGCCTCATAGTCTATGGCTCTTCAATGGAATCAACCCTGAAAAGAATTGCGACTGCCTTAAACAAGACTTGCCGTTTAGTCCTCGGTGTCCCGATACTAACCCACACATGTGACCTCTACTCACAAACAGGTTGGCTGAACCTCGACACTCGCATACAATACCAAATCTGTCTCCTGGCCAAAAATGCCTCACTCGGACTTACCCCTCCATATGTAGGCTCCATGCTTTTTCAATCCATCCCCACCCACCTGACCAGTAGATCCCTTAATACTCAGTATAAAGTCCCTCTCCACAGAATGACCCAAGGGCAACGGTCCTTTATCTGCCATGCTACAAAGTGGCTTAGCTCACTCCCAGCCAACCTCCTAGCAGAGCCTAAACTTGGACCCTTTAAGATAAAACTTCATTCCCACCTCACTAGCACTATGACTTGCTCGTGCTCCTTAGACAAATTATCCATTGGTAAAGGTCACCAAATCTAACTTCTAGCCCTTTGGCCCACACCTTACTTACCTACCCCTTCCTTCAACAACACTCTACACCCCCTCTCTTTCACCCAGCCTCCTTCACACCCCCTCCACCCCTCTGTTTCCCATCGCTCTAACCTGATCTCAGACTTTCACTTTTCCCCCAACCTCTCACCAGCTATCCCCCCTTCATCCTGCACCTTCCCTGCTGACAACAGAAACCTTGTGTCCTCTGACTCCCTGCCAGGACCTCTACCACTACACTGACAAAAGGCCCCTGGTCTTTCTGGCCATCAGCCCTGAATCTTACCGCTCCCCTTCTTTTCCTCTCTCAAACTCAAAGCTCTCTACTTTTCCTGTCGTTACATTACAGTTATCTCTCTAATGGATATTTGAGGCTTCTCATGTCTGTACCTTGACTTCTCAGCCCAAACATATGCCTACCTGATTGTATGATCATATGTATTCTGTTTATAAATGTATTCAGTTTTTAAATCTGTACTTGATCTACATTTGTACCACCTACTTGACTTATTGTTAACTGTTTGAATTAATACACAAATGACGTGGAACCTTTGCAAATGAGCTTCTAGCTCAAAGGTTGTAATCCGAGGCTTGAATAAATAAATAAATAAATAAATAAAATAATTTGTAGATATCTCCAGAAGTGGTGCGGGGGGGGAGGTGATATCATTCTGTGAGAGCTTGAAAGGTATCCACGGATGTAGTGCCTGGCAACAGCAAGTCTTTTATGTACCAGATGCCTTGGATGTCCCACAGTTTCCAAAAGATGGGGGAACCTGCTATGGTCACTGATGGGTTTCCCCAGAGTGGTTGGTGCACCCACAGGGTTGGAGGAAGCTGCAAAATTGTGCTTACTTTTTTCCAGGCCTTGATGGACTGCAAGATCGGGGGAGGATATTTCGGAATGGGTTTTCCTGGTTGTGTAAAGCACTGTGGCAGGTGAGGGGGACCCAATGACCTTCAACTCCAAGTCTACCCACAGAGCACAGCAGTATTGGAACATGTAAACCATTTTAAAGTTTGAGCTGTAAGAAATGTCAGATGATATCCTTGAAACCAGGGTAGCCCCCAGCCCCCCCCACTCCAGTGCTGTCTTAGTTTCTGCAGACTGAAGCAGGGGGGGTGTCTTTCCCATAAGTATCCCCCAATCATTGAGACTATCTTCTGGAACCATTTCTGGGGAATGTCTATCTGGGTGTGGGCTAGGAGGTATAGGACCTTAGGCAGTAGCATAAGCTTCATTGATTCTATCTTCCCTGCCAGGGATAGCCTGAGCGGTTTCCACCAATCTAAGTCTCCTCTTATGTTAGAAAGCAGGGATCCAAAGCTGGTCTTATTCTGCATTGTAGGGTTGGGATGAATGGTTACCCCTAGATATTAGAGTCCACTAGAGGACCATCGTAGGTCTAATTAAGTGAAATCCTTACTCTGGCTCACTTCATTGAGGGGGAGTACCTCTGTTTTGGTCTGACTGACCTTGAGGCCTGAGACGAGCTGAATCTTCCAAGGATCTGTAGAATCTCCTGCAGAACCTAGAGGGTATATGCCATGGTGACTAAAAGATCATCAGCATACAGGAAGGTCTTCAAAGTCTTGTCTCCTACCCAAATCCATGGTAACCCTCTGACTCTCTAATGGCAATAGTCAGTGGTTCTATGGTGAGGACAAATAGTAGGGGTTATAAGGGACAGCCCTGCTGGGTGCCTCTGTGTAATATAAATGGGGGGTACTGTTATCCATGGACCAGCACCCCTAACTGTACCCCCACCTCATAGACAGCAATATATATGTAGGTATATGTTCTAACCTTAGGGCACAGACACTTGTCATATAAGCATAAGTGTCAGGATCAGAGTTCTACTGTACTTTTGTAATGCATATTATGCTTCACTATATTCTCACAATATATTGTGCCACTGGGAGATGTATTCTAGTATATTTTTATTGTATAATCATTAGTTAGGCAACAGTGCCATCTTTAGTGCTTGTGCAAACTGTAACTGCAAGTGACTTTGGAACGCATCACAGGCCTTATTGTTCATATTTTATCTTCTGCTAGCTACGCAACTTTCCAATGCTAGTTAGGATGGTTACTCTCTGGCCACCTGTTTATTAACCAATTACTTACTTTTTATGTATCTTCTTTTATAGTTGCCATAGCAATTATCAGGGTATAAGACCCTTTGTATCACGTATTTTCTCTCAGAGAGACTTGACTGCACCTATAGGTACAGAAACTGGATAATCTCCGGGTGATTATTACACTGTTGGTGGTAAACCTGTATTATTCTCATTTACCAGTGATAATTTACATTTATTACTTGGACACTACCTGTCTGTTGTCTGTTCCTTTCATGCAGTTCCAACAAGAACCTGAGAAAGGTAATTTTATTACACAGTTACAATACTGTCCTGTTTGTAGTGACAGATGCCATTGGGAAGCTGTACAGCAGTTGCACCCAAGCCCGAAAATTGTCTCCTACCCCCATCTTCTCTAATGTGAGCATCAGATATGACCATTCAATGCTGTCAAAGGCTTTTTGAAAGTCTATTGCTAGAGCCACTGATAGGGATAGAGAGTCTTTTGTCAGGTGCATGATAGTGGTCAGAGTTCTATGATTGTCAGACCCCACTCACCCCTTGATGAAGCCAGCTTGGGCTAAGCGTATCAATCCTGGGAGAAGCTCATTGAGGCAGCCAGTTAGGACCTTTGTCAGGATTTTAGCATCTGCATTAAAAAGGGAACTTGTCCTGTAGACCCCAAGTTCCAGTGGGTTCTTCCTCTTCTTTGGGAGCACAGTTATCATGGACTCTCTGAGTGTCAGTGGCAGGGAACCAGCTGTCAAGGAGTAGGTGAAGGTTCTGAGTAAATACTTCTCCACCTTAAGACCCTCAGCTTGGTAAACGTCAATAGGGAGCCCATCTTTGCCTGGTGATTTCTTTGGGTTAATGGTTTTAATGGCTGAGGATATTTCCATCTCTGTCATCTCTGTCAGGGGAGCTTCTAACCTGACCAATAATGTGGCCTCTGGGTGAGGTATCAGAAAGTCATCCAAAAAGGATCCTATTCTGTCTGTCTCTGGAGGGAAGGGGGAGGAAGACAAGTTCTTGTAGAATCTCATCTTGCTCTGGCTCATGCCAGCAGATGTGTATGAGGGGGTGCCAGTCTTGTCCTTTAGGGCCAGGATAGTTCTGACTGCCTGCCTACTTTTCAGGCAGTAGGCCAGGAGTTTACATTTTTTTCACCACCCTCTCAGTATGTATCAGTTACCCTCAGTGAGGTAAACTCAGTCTGTCTATGGGCATCCAACTGTACTCTTGTGCTGGTAAGTTGTGCCAAAAGAGCTTTGGGTTGGTCCTATTTCACAAAACACTTGTACTGGGTTTCCAGAGCTGCTAGGTTGCACTCTAGGGCAGACTGGGCAGCCTGTTGTTTTTTCTTCCTAGCCAATGTGAAAGCTATGATTCTGCCCCTGATAGTGGCTTTAAAGGCCTCACAGAGGGTAGAATCAGAAACCTCCTTGTTGTCATTATTTTCCCAATATTCTTGGACCTCTGCTGGAAGCCACTCCTGAAACTGAGGATCCTCTGTTAGCAGGCTGTCCAGCCTCCAGGACGAGGTCTTGGGTTCTAAGGTGCCCCAGTTCAGGCATATTTCCAAAGGTGCATGGTCAGAAATTATGATCTGATGCTTTCACACATTGGCCACCAGCTCATATGCCAAGCTGGATAGGAGCCACAAGTTTATTCTGCTCAGTGTACCTTGAATGGCTGAGAAGAAGGTATAGTCTCTGACACCCGGGTATTTGGTGTGCCAGGCCTTCAAAAGGGTATGTTCATTCATCAGTCTGCAGGTAGTTAGAACTGCCTGTCTGTGTGGTTCTTCTGTCCCTCAGTTTTATCCACTGCATAGTCCAACGTAAGGTTAAAATCACCACCTACAACCACCTGGCATTTACTCACATTGAAATCTGACAAGCTTTGGTTAACCTGGTAAAAAATCTCTGGAATGTCCTGATTAGGTGCATATATATTCATGAGGATCAGAGGCCCTTGAGGAGTAGTCATCACCATCATCAGCCATCTCCCCTCTTTGTCTGACATCTGCATCTGCCCACCATGCAGCACAGGTCTTTATAGAGCAAAATAGATACCCATCTTTTGTGTGAGGGGGTAGTACTATGCAGCGCTTCCCCTTCCCATCCCTGTCTTAGTTTCAGAGCTTCCCTGGAGGAAAGTTTAGTTTCTTACAGGAACACTATCTGAGGGCTCATTCTCTTAAGATGCAGATCTTTTTTTCTTTTAATAGGAGAATTGAGCCCTCTGATGTTCCATGATACCATTCAAACTCCATTTATAATGTTGTATGATAAAATATTCCTTATGCCCCATTGTTCCATCCTGCTAAACCCCACAAATCCCCATCTCCCCAACTGCCACATCCTGCAATATTGGGTGCCTGACCACATGTCTGTCAACCGTCATGCACATTTGAACACCCATAGTACATAGGACAGAATGAAGTAGCAAAATATAAACAAACTGTAAATGAACTCTTCCCCCCTTTCTTACCATGTAGACCAGCAGACACCAATCCCATTGGGTAACTGTAGCCTAGATGTAGATGCCAGTCTCTGGTGGTATTTTCTAACCTTGGGTCCACTTAGCGGCAGCATCCCATAGCTATCCATCCTTTCATTCAGTCCCCCTGCCCCTTCCCCCCACAATTGCATTTATAGCTTCTTGTCGATGGTCAAGTCAGGAGAATGGTTGGCTCAAGCATGTTAGGGGCTGTTGTATGGGAGGTCTGTGGTATACCTTTAAAGAATGATGTGGTGTTCTGCAGTAGCCCTGGATGGGGCATCTCTACATGGGCTTTTATACCCCAACCATGAGAGATCCACAGTACCAGCTTACTTCCCAGTCCCTGTTCCCTTCCATGCTTCAGAAAGCTGTTTGTGCTCTGCAAGAGCCAGCACCAATCAAGGCTACCTCTCTGGACCAAACTCAAGCCAACAAACAATATCAGCATAATAAGTGTACCCAACATGGGTACTGTAACTTTAAAAACTGAAACACAGGGCTATCTTTCCATAATGCAAGATGGCAGCACCCAGATACATACATATCCCACTCTGGGGGGGTAGGCTAAAACAAACAGCCTCGCCACATTAGGACACCTCCCCTTTTACCCCATACCTGTATTAATCACCTCCCAAAAAACAAAAGTGCTGTATGCAGAGGCAATGTCCTCCACTCCATTTCATTCATTCACCCACCAGAGCAGGCAGCATTTCAGCCTGTAAATGAGAAGGGCCCCATGCAGTCCTGCATGGTATAGTCCTCAGGTGGATTGGACCCTCTATCACTCCTCTCTTCTCCCAAGGTCATCTCGGCCCAGGATGTTGGAAGAGCTAAAATCAGAGCTCTGCTGTCTGCAGGATCCAGTGCTGCATTTATGAGCACTGCTTCTAGAGAGCCCTCATCTGGTAAGTTCCTGAGGGAACTGAAATGGCTGGAGCCGGGCTGGTAATCCGGTGCCTCTGAGGACTCTCCGGAGTCCTGGCTATGGCTCCGAGACCAAAGTCTGGGTGACTTGTCAAGGTGTCAGCCTTCGGGAGGTCTCTTTCACCTGTTGCAGCATTGAGATTTAGGAGCTGGGACCCATGTCTCCCCTGACTCGTGGTGCTAATTGGAAACAGATGGCATCTTACAGGTCATGGCCGGAACATAGGCCTCCTGAGTTGTACAGTCCATGTGATTAGAGAGCTTAGGTGAGCAGGCCCATTTGGGGGGATGTCTAGCTTGCTCCACTTGAGAATGGGGGCATATGATGCCAGGAACTGCTCCCCTGCCTCAGGAGAATCAAAATGTTTTGGGGTCCCATTGATTAGGACCCTCAATGTGGTCAAGTAGCATAGTGAATACTCAAGGTCCAGTTCAACATAATCCCTCTGGGAGAGCATGAAGGCATGCCTGCAGGCTGATTGCTCTTGGGAGAAGTCAGAAAATATTTGAATAGTTTCCCTCTTCTACATTAAAATACCTCAGGATCTGGCCCCCATCTAGATGGCCTCCCGGTTATGGAAACAGAGGAAACGTGCCAAGATCGGACACAGTCTGCTCCCTGCCACAGGCCTCGGGGCTAAAGATCTGTGAGCCCAGTTGATTTCCAACAGGCCTGTCCATTGACAGCACAATATTCTTGGGAGCTCCTGATGAAGGAAAGCAATATAGTCTCTGCCCTCACACCCCTCCAGACAACCAACCAGACAGAGATTGTTTCAATGGCTTTGGTTTTCAAGATCCTCCACATGATTCCAGAGCAGATGAAGAGTTTTATGCTGGTCATGGAGTTTCACGTCCATACGGTGGATCAGTTCTTTGTGCTCCACTAGATGCAACTCCATGACACTGGTGCACTGAGACAAATCGACAACGTCCAAGGCATTGCTTTGCGCTGCTAGCACCAACTTGTTCATTTTTGTGAGCGTCTACGTAAACATGTTACTTATCTCCAACAGGTTGGAGTCTCCAGTCTGGGCAGCTGCTACTGCCATGTTGAGGATCTGCCATACCCGTTGGCCTGACCTCATGGAAACAAGAAGAAACTTGGATCTCCGTTGCATCAAGGAGTTCATGAATGTTACCTTTCCCGAAATTGTGAGTTTAGCTGGTTATAGCAATGCGGTTTGTGGAAACTGATGGGCAGTTTGGAAGTGAGTTATCCCAGATAGTTGTCAGGGTAGATAGAGCACTAGGGATGAAGCAGCCATTTCTTTCAGGTTCCAAGCCGTGCCCCCAAACAATTTTTTTTTTAAATAAATAGTGGATTCTCCAGTGTCCCACACTGGTTGGGGATGGGGTGTCTATTGCTGACAAGGGGATTAGGCACCTCGATGTCAGCAGAAACATGTTTGTTTAAAATAAAGACATCAAATTTATATTCTAGGACACAGGGAGTGGGCTCCCTAGTGTCCAGGTGCCTTGCCAGAGATCACTGATGGCTTTTTTGGCTCACAAAAAAGGATCTTGCTTCACATCCTCATCATACAAAGTAAGATCTTACTTCAGATCACATGGTCACAGTCCAGGAAGTTTAAATTAACAGAACAAACTGCATTTGACATTTACATCTACCAAAATGTAAAATAACACTAATGGGGAATTAAGGATGCAGAAACATAAGTCGGAATCGCCACAACACATCATTTTGCCATCCTTTGGCCTAGATATTTTTTGAATAAATGGTCCCAAGCAGGCGGCTATAAGAAGAAGGATTTACACAATATGAAGGAGGATTCCTCATTCGTTTCATATAGCTATCTCTTGTTGCTTACTGAGCATGCTCAGAAACAATATTTTTTGTAATTTTCAAAATACAATAACATAAAAACAGCTTTTTTCTTTTTTCACAGGACTAGCAAAAGGCACATCTGTGGGCTAGCCCCTTTCTGCCTTGAAAATTTTAGATCTGAAAACCAAACCACCTGTGCAATAGGCACATTCAAAGAAAATCCCAGGAAAGTCAATGAGTGAAAACATGTTTTTTTATCTCTCTGTAACTCAGAAACTTCTTATCTGACCAGAACATAACTTGCCATGTTAAGAGATCTACTCCACAGGAAAGCACATGCCAAATGTTATGTGAATCCATTGAATAGTTGCAAAGTTATTAAAGTGCAAAACTTTGAGTTTAACATTGAAGTGACTACTCAACCCTAATTATGGGCACCTGCATCCCCATTATTTATCTATATATGTGTATAGTTAGGGTTGAATAAGGTGCTTATTCTTAGACCTCAATCTTTGCACCTTATTAAATTTAATGGTATTCAATGTAATAGCCCAAATTTTGCATACACGGTGTGCCTGGCAGTGTCTCAGGACATGAGTTTTGTGATGGCATCTTGCATGGCTTACAATATATGTAATGTTGATTTTTAATGTAATTCCTTTTTTTCTATAGTTAACTAGTTTTTTTTTTCTGTCACGTGCAGCCTAGATAGGAAGAAACTGTTTCATGAAACTTTTAGGATAGAAGTGGCCTGTGCCGAGATACCACCTTTCATAGGTTTTGTAAACTAATATTAAATGGTTCCAGAGTTATAAGGATTTTAAAGAGTTTTTTTTCTGAGCGTGCTCAGTAGGGTTTTTGAATAACCCTCTAATAAGAATGATAAAAGTCATTGACCGTGTTTACCAACTGCAAAATTAGTGCTTTACTTGTCATGAGCAAAAATACTGATCATGATAACCACCATCTTGATTTTCTTTAATGAGCCAAAAAGCATTGGAAATAATTAAACGTGATGTATTTTTAAAAAGAAGCACTTTTATCTAGATAAACTAGACCTGTTTAGCTAGATTCAGGTGTTTGTTTTTCAAAATTGCCCTGGACATAATGGGCACAATTCACAAAGGCCAGCGCAAGTTGTGGCAAAGGCTGCTTTCACCGCCCGCTGAGGTGCCAGGGAACTGGCACCTGATTTACTATCAGGTAGGGTTTCCGGTGACTAAGTTGCATGGCTTATGGCAAACCTGGAACTGTGCCAAACAGACAGTGTATCTTGAAGGTGTGTCACAATCTGCAGGGCAGCTTTACAAGCAATAGCACCATGGACAGCAGTTCCTGGAAGTTATCACATCCCCACCCCGATTCCAGTTATTAAATAAGAAAAAAACAGCCCTGATGGCTAGCGGCCCCCCCAGCCCTGATTTCCTAGTAAAATTACAATTTGAAATCCCTTGTGGCTTGCATTTCCCCCCAGCCTGATCCCCTGGTAATATTAAAAGTTTAAGTCCCTGTTGGCTAGTGGTCCACCCATTCAAGAATAAATCCAACATCTCTAGTGGTCTAGGTGCCCCATCAAGCCCTGTTTATTAGTCCATGGTGGTGTAGTGGACCTTCCCCCACCCTGGAAGGCTGAAATCCACCACACAGCTCCCCTCATCCCAGAATAGGCACCCAGCACAGTTCTCCACTTTACACCACTGTCTTTTGTGGACTGAGCTGTCAAGGAGCATTCTATACACAGTACACTCCTTAACAGCTCAGTTGGCACCCGACCGTCATGGAGAGCAAAGGGCTATGCCAATCACTGACTCTGGAATGGGATGAGGGAGAGGGATGGTGGGTCTCTTCCTGCCAGGGGGAGGTCCACTAGACCTCCATGGACTAATAAATGGGGCTCAAGGCTTGGAGGGGCTACTAGACCACCATGGATGTTGGATTTATTTATTAACTGGGATCAGGGTGGTGTGACCACTAGCCATTGGGGACTTTAATTTTTAATATTATCAGGGGATCAGGGCCAGGGGGGAACTGCTAGCCACCAGGGGTTTTAATTTGCAATATTACTAGAGGATCGGAGTGGTGGGGGACTGCTAACCACCAGGGACATTATTTTTTAGTATTACTAGGGGATTTGGGCTTGGGTGATGAAACACATTGGTGGGAGGTTCTCAACCATCCCAGAGGGGATACCTCAGGCAAACCTCATTTGATCTCACAAAATTAATAAAGCCCCACAAAGTTGCTTACATGGATGCAAGTCATCGTGTTAAATTCTAGAAGCCTAAACTGCCCAAAAATGTCAGAGTTAGAAGTATTTCTTATAAATAACAATATTCATGTGGCAGCTATCTCTGAGGCATGGCGAGATGCTTCAAGTGAATGGCTAATAAATATCCCAGGCTATAGACTATTCCACAAGAATAGGGTAGACAGGCAAGTTGGAAGAGTGATCTTTACATACATAATTATACCTGCACATCTACATCAAATTTCTTGTAACTCTGACCCTTCCTTGGAATCCATATGGGTTAAACTTGATTTCCAAGGACAAAAAGCTGTTCTGTTTAGGAGCTGTTATCGACCACCAACATGCAATTTAGATTATACCTTAAACCTCATAAATGAGATTAATAAAGCATGCAATTCAGGGTATGTAATTATTCTGGGAGATTTTAATCTCCCAGAAATTGAATGGGTTGAAATGACTGGAAAGTCTGAAGCAGAATGAATGTTCATTGACATGTATATTGAAAATGGTCTCAAACAACTCGTGCTGGAACCTACAAGAGAAAACAACACTTTGGATCTAGTTTTGACTAACATTCATGAGGACATTACTGAAGTCACTGTTCTTCATCCACTTGGGAACAATGACCATAATATGGTCCAGTGTAGAGTATCTGTTGGTAGGCCGAAAATACAGCTTCAGACTAAAATCAAAGGTTATAAAAAGTAAACTTTGATTTAGTCTCTGAACAACTTTCAGTTATAGATTGGGATATTGTACTCCTTCATAAAACAACCAAAGATGCTTGGATAACTTTTAAAATAACATCTTACATTTAGAGGATGAACTAGTACCCTTTAGAAATAAATATAACATAAAAAGTAAGGTACCCAACTGGTTTACATCCAGAGTCAAAAAACAACTTAAGGGTAAACATAAAGTCTATACTAGTTACATAAATAACACAACAAACCACAATAAACTAGCTTATATTAAACAGCAAAAGCACCTGAGGTATCTAATCAGGAAAATTAAATCCAATATTGAATTTAAAATAACACACTCAAAAGATTCCAAACTACTTTATTCATACATAAATTCACATAATAGAACATCAGTTAAAACTTTAGGTCCGATTATGGATAACAACATCATTATTGAAAATGATCAAATTATTGCTGATAAATTTAATAGTTATTTCTATTCAGTGTTCTCTCAAAAACATAACATAACAATCAACATAGACAATGTAACTGAAATAGAATGCCTTTCCTCACAAGAAATATATCACAAATTAAGCAAAATCAATAATACATCCAGTCCATGACCGGGTTTTATAAATCCTAAACTATTAAGAAATACTGCTAGACATCTGGCCTATCCCCTGTCTGTAATTTTCACCCTTTCCCTCAAGGAGGGCATAGTACCAAAGGACTGGCATTCGGCCACGGTAATACATATAGTCAAAAATGAATTAGAATAAAAGTAGAAAATTACAAGCCAATAAGTTTAACTGCTCACTGTTGCAAACTCATGGAAAGAATAATCAAAATAGGACTTGAAATAAATATGGAACAGCTAGGTTTAAGAGATGGGTCTCTACATGGGAGTGTTCTATGAACAAATCAGTAAGAATTTCGATAACAGCATTCCAACAGATGTAATTCTACTTGACTTTACCAAGGCCTTTGATAAAGTGCCCCACAACATCTTAATTAAAAAACTACAGGAACATAGGATTAATTCCTGTTTAGTAAGATGGATACATAGTTGGCTTCAAAATAGGGTTCAATATGTTCGATATAATGACTCCGTCTAATGAAGGTATAGTAAGTAGTGGAGTTCCACAGGGGATCTGTTCTAGGCCCAGTTCTGATTGGTATATTCGTCAGTGATATTGATAAAGAACTCAAAAATAAACAAATAAAATTTTATGATGTTGCTAAGCTGGAGGGGAGGTAAACTCACTCCTGAAACATTTAACTCTTATTAGCGATTTGGGAAAAATCAAAAGCTGGGTTGTAAAAAATTGTATGTCTCTAAATTCAGAAAAATGTGCAGTTCTGCATTTCGGACACAATAATCCTAATTATTCCTACATCGTAAATCAGAAAATAGTTAAAACCTCCACCACTGAACAAGATCTGGGAATCCTTAAAAACAACAAGCTAACCTTGTCTGACCAGTGTAGAACAGTCACCAGGAAGGCCAGGGCAAAGAATGCATGGGATAGACATAAAGGAATTCAGGAGGTCAGGGTTAAGGAGCAACAGACTTCTAGGAAAACATGAAGTAAACTTACAAGCTCAAATGGGCAGATTGGGTGGACCGTAGGCCCTTATCTGCCAATACTGTCTATGTAACTATGTATCTAAATAAAATCAAGTGCCCCTTTATATGTAAAACTGAACAGCTTATCGTTTCCCTTTTCAAAGGTTATCTGTGCCCCCTTTTGGACTACGGTTCTCAGATTTGGTCTCCCTACCTCATCAAAGATATGGATCAGCTAGAACAAGCCAGAGGTCTGCAACACAACTTGTTCCTAGATTGGCTAGCAAGCCATATGACACAAGATTAAGGCAGATGGATCTGCATACCTTACAATCTAGGAGACAGAGGGATGACCTTGTCTTACTCTTTAAAATCCTCTAATCTAATGAATTCACAAAAGAATATGAACTGGAATATAGTAGAACTAGGGAGAATATGAGATCCCACAATAAGAAACTAGTGGTGCTAAGGGCCAGAACAAATTTAAGAGCTAACTTTTACACTGTTAGAACAATTAAAGCATAGAATAGACTCCCTCAGGAAATTGCAGATATAAATTCTTTTGAAGGATTCAAACGAGCCCTAGACAAGACATACTACTCAAAATACAAGTTGGTATAATCTCCCACTGGAGTGGGGGACATTCATGATGGGCCATGGTGCCCCCTTATGTCTTTGAGAATCTAGTACACTTTGAGGGCATTTCTAAGTATCATTAGACCAGCTCTGGCTGGTCTAATAGTAATTACAAATCTGCACTCTGGAAGGGGTTTGTGAAGGCTGCATCTACTGCAAGGTCCCTAGTGCTTTGCTGCATCACATTTTTGTGGCACAAGGTTGGTGCAAGTCCCCTATGGCACAGACAGCCTGTGTTTGATGTAGGTGGCCTTTGTGAAACACTTTCAGTGCATTTTTCGGTGCAAGACGCTCCTTGTGCCACTCCTCATGGAGCAAGCGGCTTGAGCCATTACAGGAAACTTTGTGAATCTGGCCCCATGTTTCTGGGCACCCAAAAATCCTGTGTGCCCAGCTTAGTAATAGGAGCCTTTTACCTGTGTTTTCTGTATGAGAACAGTTGGACTCTGTATAAATCTGCTGCTGCAGATAGAGATGTGTTGCCAGCTTGTGTGCCAGCAGTGAGCCGGCAATCTCAATCTCTTTCTCTCTCTCACTCTCTTTGTGTGTGTGTGTGTGTGTGTGTGTGTGTGTGTGTGTGTGTGTGTGTGTGTGTTATATATATATATATATATATATATATATATATATATATATATTTATTTGCAAAACTATGTTAATGCAGACATTAGGTTGTAAAAATGCAAAGCACATGAAGACAGGAAATGAAAAAATATTAGGGATTTGGGTCTCCAGAGTATTGGTAAATCAGTGGTGGGGTCTTACTTGGGGTCAAACCTAATGCCCACCTCCCCCCCTGCTCATAGCCTCCTGTCAGATGCACAAGATACAGCTTTAACTTAGTGCCTCATAGTGATACAGTATGGACAACATAATCTATCAGAGCTTTCTTCACACAGGGCCCTATGGGCACTGCATGAAGACATCACATTTGATCTCATCTGATCCAGGGTAGGGGTGGGCATTAGGGTTGACAACCACAAGTAAGACACCACCCCTGATTTGCCAATACTTCAGAGACCCAAATCCCTAATGTTTTTTTTTTCATTTTCTATCTTACTGCGCTTTGCATTATTACAACTGTAATGTCTGCATTAATAGTTTTTTTGCAAAGAGTTTCCCTTCTTTTTGTGATAGTGTAACTGTATCCTCATTAGTGCAGGTCCCTTTGGAGACAGTCCCTGAATTGCAACCTCATTTGTGCAGGTCCCAAAGGGACTTACACAGAATGAGATAAATATAATATTGTAGACAGTCTTGATGCAGTGCATGGGTCCAGCAGACCCTAGCACGTATGTTGATACCTTGTATGTAAGGTTCCCTGACCCACCACAGGGTGTGGCATCTGTGCCAAAACACTGCTGTGTCCCCACCCAGGCCATGACTGGAGCTGCATCCTGCAGCACCTTCCCCATCAGCCTTGTCCCAGTAAACTGGCTCACTGAGTTCACAGCTGAACTCAGTTCACTGGCACAGTAAGGCAGCATGCAACGGACATCCCTGTAAAAACTGTTACTTAATAAATTCTTTGTTTGTCAATATTTTGACCCCAAACTTTCAACATAGTCTTCTTATAACTCCACCTCATAAACCCTGTAGGTGAACATTTTCAAATCCATGCTGAAATGTCATTCTGCGCCACAGGTGTGAAAACACATTTTGGACAGTAAGTAAAATGACAGCTGAAATGTTCATGAGGTAGTGTGAAAAAATGGGCATGTTAAAAATCTGGAGTTAAAATATTGTAAATTACAAAGTTGTGTGCCTGCGTAGAAAATTTTCAATGCACGATTATAACTTGGACATTTTTAGGAATTTTTTCACCAAATGTTTACATGGGCTTTTTGGCACCTCACTGCATGAACACTGGCACTGTCATTTCATTTGATGGTCCTGAAATGTGATTTCGTGCAGTGACCATGAAATCAACTTCCAGGCCTGATTAATGAAATGACAGTGACATTGTTTATGAGATGGGGTCCCAAAAGTCCCATGTTTAAAATTTGGCTGAAAAACACAAAAAAAATGGCAAAGATATAAACATAAGTTGAAAACGCCTTTAAAATTCATTATATGGCACTTACCTTGATTGTTCAGTTTGCAGTTCAGCTTTGAAGAGTGCACATGTCCTGGTCCACAGAAGATGACATTGGCTGACCTCTGTAGGTAAGTATAGGATAAAGGGGGAGGTTGTGGGTGGTGGGTGCTCAGTGGGAGGGTTGGATTGGAGGTAAGGAGATGATGGCAATGACGAGGGACAAGTATCTCTCAAATTAAAAGAAACAAAAAAAGACATCGCAGGATGTTTTTCCCTTTTCAGTGCAATCACAAAAGGAATAACACTATTTTGGGCTCATGTGGGTTGGCTCCCCAGAGTCCCACACTGCTGGAGGGGTGTAAATGCTGACACAGGGATTGGGCCTCCTGATGTTGGAAGTGATAATAAATCAAGGGACTGCAAAGGGGGGAAGAATACAACACAGGGGGTGGGCATCCCTGTGTCAGATAAGAATATGGAAATAACAATAGTAAATAAATTAAATAAATAAATACACTGCCTCCAATGATCGGGGCCCCTGGTGTGCAGATAACAGTTTCATTAAGGCACAATCAGGATGTCAGGGCTACAATGACAGTAGCCCTGTCCCTAACCTATAAACCACGACAGCTGTAACCTGCACTATATGACACAGATGTCTTTAATAAATGACAGCTCTGTCGTATAGTGCAAGTACTACATTATACTACGCTGCTGTTGTTTATTAAAGACAACTGTAACAAATAGTATTTTTAGCTTATATGACACAACTGTCACACTAAAAGACAGCTGTGTTCATATGTGTCTTAACTCGGAGGTAAGTATAGCATAAAGGGGTGGTGGGTGCTCAGTGGGAGGGTCAGGTTGGGGGTAGGGAGATCTTGGGGAGGGGTGGTGATGATGAGTGACCATTTCCTTTTTTTGAGGTTTAAGAAAACAAAAAAAAGATGTCACAGGATATTTTTTTCCTCTTCAGGGCAATCACAAAAGGAATAACACTATTTTGTGATACTGTGGGTGGGCTCCCCAGTGTCCCACACTGCTGAGGGGTGTAAATGTCGACATGGGGATCAACTTTGTCACAGCAGTAATAAATCAAGGACTGCAAAGTGGAAGAATCTGACACTGCAGGTGCGCATCCGCGTGTCAAATAAGAACACGAACAATAATAATAAAAGTAAAAATATATATAAATAAATAAATACACTGCCAATGGGGTTGGGGCCCCTGATGTGAAGATAACAGTTTCATTAAGGCAAAGCCAGTCTGTCAGGACTACAATGACAGTAGTCCCATCCATGACCTACGAAATACGACAACAGCAGCTTGCACTATACAACACAGCTGTCTTTAACAAACAACAGCTGTGTCATATAGTGCAAGTACTATATGACACAACTGTTGTTTACTAAAGACAGATGTGTTGTATAGTACTTGCACTATATGAGTCAGCTGTCATTCATTAAAGACAGCTGTGTCATATGTGTCTCGACCTCGGGAGGCAAGTATAGTGTAATGGCGGTGTGTGGGTGGTGTTTCCTCAGTAGAAGCATCAGGTTGGGGGTAGGAAGACAGTGATGATGATGAGGGACTGTTTTCTTTTTTTCAGGTTAAAACAAAAAAAGATGTCACAGGACTTTTTTTCTTTACAGGGAACTTATTAAACACACTCTTTTGGGACACAGGGGGGTGGGTTTCCCAGTGTCACACACTGCTGAGGAGGGGTGTAGATGCCAACACAGGGATTAGGTCCCATGATGTTGGCAGAGTAAATAAAACAAGGGGCTGCACAGGGGGGAGGCATCCAATACCGGGGGGTGGGCATCCTGGTGTAGGATAAGATTAGCAAATAACAACTAAATAAATAAATAAATTAATAAATACACTGCCACCGGAGATTGGATCCCCCAGTGTGCAGATATCAGTTTAATTAAGGCACAGCCAGGATGGCAGGGCTACAATAAGAGTAGCCCTTTCCCTGACCTACGAGTGGTGACAGCAGCAGGGGTTGCACTATACATCACAGCTGTTGTTCATTAAGGATGGCCGTGTCATATAGTACAAACTGCAGCTTTTGCAAAAATTCAGTTATGAACAGAATGTTGATTTATTGTACTGGCATGCTCGGAAATGGAACATTTTTATTTAATATTTTATAAACTACTTAACAGTGGGACCTAAAAAGCACAAACATTTGGACCAACCTATATCAAACCTGAAAATTTCAGGTTTAAAAACCTCCTATATTGTTTAGTTATCGGGTAGCAAAAAAGTCTTAAAAATTTTCAAAAACAGAGACTTCTGTGGTTTTTTGCACCTCTATAACTTTGCCTCCCCTGAACCAAGCTACATAAAATTTACAGGATCAAGAGCCCCTAGCAAGGCAATTGAGTTTTCCAAATGTCATGTAAATCGGGTGAAAGGAGGTAAAGTTATCACTGGCCCGGTGGCTCTGAGTGTTGAGGTGCTGGATGCCACACCTCATGCTATGACAGCAACCTGAGTTCAGAAATGGACTCAGGTCACTTGGGGGTCAGCTGGGGGGAGGAAGAATTGAGCATCCATAGACAGATCTCCTTCCATGGGGAGGGGGGACAGTGTAACGCACTGTAGACTGACATTCAGCAGCGGCTGGATGTTGGCACAGGCGAGAGGATGACTCACACCTAGGGCATATAGCTGCTTCGTCATGTGGTAATAGCCCACCCATTGCATGGTACGTGGGTACAGGGAGAAAACAGAAATGCTGGGAGTTGATGGGGTCACTGATGACCGAATACATTCCCCTTCAAATTGCCACCCCCACTGCCTGGATTTGTGCTCCAGGGGGGAGTAAGCTCGCTCTCCTCTACTTGGCCCTGCTGCGGGGGACAATCCATGGGGGAAATACAGGGTCGAGCTAAGCAGGGTATGGTCAGGTCAGAGAAAGAGCCCCTCTGAGGGAGGGCCAGAACCACCAGCCAACTCTGCAAAGGAGCAAAAAATTACCAATAAAATTAAAAAAGGGGCAAAGTTATTAAGGTGCAAACATTTGAGTTTAATATAGAAGTGTTTACTCAACTCTACTATACAGGCACTAATGCCTGTACATATATATATATATATATATATATATATATATATATATATATATATATATTTCATATCTATCTATCTATCTACGCTGTATTATATTTATTGTTATTCCCTCCTCCAAGCTCAGCCAGCCCCCCCTCATTCTTTCCCCAATTCCTTGTACAGTGTAACCCTGATGCACTGATCTTCTATTAAATTAGGATATTACTGTATTGTATCTGGAAATTGAGGCAGAAGAAGAATTGCAGGAAGTGAAATACATAGAAACATAGAAACATAGAAGTTGACGGCAGATAAGGACTGCAAGGCCCATCCAGTCTGCCCATTTATTTTTCTACCTTATAAATGTGCCATCGGCCTTTGCTCTATCAATGGCCTATCTATTCATACTCATCTGTATTGCTCCCTTATGCCTATCCCATGCCTGTTTGAAGCCCTGCACTGTATTCATATCCACCACTTCCTGAGGTAGACCGTTCCATGCATCCACCACCCTTTCTGTGAAAAAGAACTTCCTCGCATTACCCCTTAATCGGCCTCCCTCTAATCTCATGCTGTGTCCTCTTGTCCTGCTATTTTTCTTTTATTGAAACATGTTAGACTCTTTCACCTTGTTAATGCCCTTAAGGTGTTTGAATGTTTCTATCATATCACGTCTCTCTGTCCTTTGCTCTAGGGTATCCATATATAGCTCAGTTAATCTGTCCTCATATGTTTTCTGATGCAGTCCCTGCACCATTTTGGTTGCCCTTCTCTGGACTGCCTCAATTTGGTTGATGTTCTTAAGAAGGTGTGGCCTCCAGTACTGCACGCAGTACTCCAGATGGGGCCTAACCAGTGTCTTGTAAAGAGGGATTATTTCCTTCCTCTTCTGACTTGTGATAGCCCTACCAATACACCCCAACATCCACCTAGCTTTACCTACTGCTTTAGTGGTCTGCTTGGATGATTTCAGGTCATCGGTAATGATGATGCTCAAGTCTCTTTCTTCCTTTGTGACTGCCAGCAACTCCCCTCCCAGCCTATAGGTGGCTTCAGGGTTTCCCTTTCCTATGTGCATGATCTTGCAATTCTTTGCATTAAACCCCAGTTGCCACTCTTCCGACCATTTTGCTAGTTTATCCAGATCTCTTCTCATTCTGCCCACCCCATCTGGATCATCTACTCTGTTGCAGATCTTGGTGTCATCTGCCAACAGACAAACCTTACCCTCCAGTCCATCTGCAATGTCACTGATGAAGATATTGAAGAGGACTGGCCCCAGGACTGATCCCTGAGGCACCCCACTTGTGACTTGTATCTCTTCTGACTGTATACCGTTTACCACCACTCTGTTTTCTGCCCATCAGCCAGTTTGCCACCCAGTTGACCAACTTCTGACCCACCCCAACCCCTACCCAGCTTATTAATCAATCTTCTATGTGGAACAATATCGAAAGCTTTGCTGAAGTCAAGGTAGGCAACATCAACTGCTCCTCCTTGGTCCACCACTCTGGTTACCCAGCCAAAGAAATCTATGAGATTAGTTTGACAGGACCTTCCTTTTGTAAACCCATGCTGTCTTGGATCCTGTGCTCCTATGGATTCCAGGTGTTGCACTATCCTTTCCTTTCCTTGAGGAGTGTCTCCATAATCTTGCCCACTACTGAGGTAAGACTGACAGGTCTGTAGTTCCCTGCCTCCTCCCTGCTACCACTCTTGTGGAGCAGGATCACATGAGCCCTTCTCCAGTCTTCTGGGACTTCTGTGCTCAGGGACTCACTAAACAGTTCTGATAATGGCTCTGCTATTTCCACCCATAACTCCTTCAGTACCCTGGGATGTATGCCATCAGGTCCCATTGCCTTGTCCACCCTGAGCTTATCGAGCTCTTTTAGGACCCTTTCTTTTGTGAAGGGACTAGTGCTCACCTCCCTCCCTCCTGTGTCCATGGTGCTGAGCTGTGGGCCCTGCCCTACCTTCTCTTCAGTAAATACTGAGCAGAAGTATCTATTTAGGATAGATGCTTTTACATGGTCCTTGTCCTTACACTCCCCCTTATCTCCTTTGATCTTAGCAATATCCCCTCTGGACTTTCTCCTTTCACTAATGTATCTATAGAAAGTCTTGTCACCTTCTTTTACTGTCTGTGCTAGTGTTTCCTTGGTTTGGGCCTTTGCCTGCCTTACTGCCTTCCCTGCTTCCCTTAGGGAAGTATGGTATGCCTCCCAATCTTCATCCCACTGTGTTCCCTTATATTTCCTGAAAGCCAGCCTTTTGGCTCTGTCCTTTTCTGCAAATGTTTTTGAGAACCAAAGTGGTTTCCTTCTTTTTCACTTCCTTTTCTCTCTATCACAATGGAATGTTGCTTCAAGTATTGCATCCTTAATGCTTGCCCACCTTGCTGTACCCCCTCACCTGTATTTCTTTTTGCCAGGGCTAGTTTAACTCTTTTGGCAATCTTATCAAAGTCAGCTCCTCTGAAGTCCCATATTTTGGCCTTGGAATGGGATGATTTAGTTGTACTGGCCAAACTGAACCATACCATGTGATGGTCACTGGCCCCCAGGTGAGCTTCTACCTGGAGATCTGTGATCCTTTCCCTCTTAGTCAGTACTAGATCTAAGATAGCCCTGTCTCTTGTGGGTTGTTGTACCAGTTGATTGAGGCCTTCCCCCTGCAGGGAATCCACCATGTGTCTAGTTCTGGCAGATGTTCCTGCTGGTATTGATCAAGCTGTATCTGGCATGTTCTTGGATTAAATGGATAGCTATATATATATATATATATATATATATATAAAGAGTAAGTGTACTGGGGTGCCCACTTCTGATACTGCTTGGTTCTAACCCTCCTCCCATCCAGGTCACCTGCCCTTCCCACAAAATATAGTTGGTGGCACAAGGATGCCACCCTGGTGCCACTGAACAGTATTCTGACACTTGGGGTGCACAACCCAAGTGTCAATGACATTCTCCTGCAAATAAAGAAAGCTGTCCTTTAGTGATTTTTTTTATTCTTTTAGTTGTAAACCTGTAAAAAAAAAGGTCCCTTGCCGATCTGACCCCCTACACACTCCCCACCCACCCCATCCTTTAACCCTGACTCAGCACCCACCCTCCCGCCCACACACACACACACACACACACACACACACACACACTCACTCAGCTGGACACATCTCATGACATAGATCCACTGTCTGATTGATGAGACATCTTGTTTCTGGACCTGGTAACTGCAATATGAGAACATAAGGTAGGTCCAGTTTAATTTATTTCAATGGGGTTTGAACTTTTTCCTCATCACGTCAACATTTTTTTAGTATTTTCACACTGAATTTTCAACATGTCCTTTTTGAAATCCCATCTCATGAACAAGGGTGGTGGAATTTTTCAAATCTGGCCCAAGAGATGATTCTGTGGTCACTGCCTAAATGTCATTTTTTGGGGCCAAAATGTGAAAATGTTCACCTACAAGGTTAATTGGGTGGGGTTATAAGAAGATTATGTTGAAAATTTGGTGTAAAAATATTGTTAAAATTATCAAAATATGAGTGAATGTTAAAATATTCCATGATTAACTCAGAACTTTGCTAATTTTTAATGTTTTTCCACCAAAATTCATCATGACCTTTTTGGGACCCCACCTCATTAACAAGGCAAGTAATGTATTTCAAATACAGCAAGAAAGTTAATTTCTCAGTCTCTGTGTGGAATCACATGGGGGGGGGGTTGAAAATGCTCACCTACCGGGTTTATGAGGTAGGGTTACAAGAAAACCATGTTGAAACATTGGTATAAAAATATGGTAAAATGGCCAAGATATGAGTGAACATTTTCTTTTTTTTTCTTGTTTCTTTTTTTATGTGTGTACTTTTGGCTTTGATTGCTGTCGGGTGGGGGGGTCCTGTGTCCCAGCACTAACCGGTCATGGGGCTTGTGCCAAGGTATTTTTGCCTTATGTGCCCCTCACTGGAACAAGGCCAGATGTGCAATGATTTCAGTGCACACTTGGGAACCGTCCCATCCCTGATGTGCAGAGGTCCACTGGTCCTCGCTCCGACGAGAACCCAGCATGGACTTTAGCTGCCTTGCCCCCTAAGCCAATGCTTGAGGTTGGTAGATGACCGGTACCTAATACCCCCCTCAATGGAGAAGGTGAGCAGTCCCTTGGATGCTCAGCCTCTTCTCCCTGGGTTGACCCTGCACTGTCTGAGGTTCTGTCATGAACCATGGTTGCCAGAACCCAGGCAATAGCGCTACCACTACACCAGTGGGCCAGCCCAGAACTTCACTAACTTTCAATATATTGACTCCAAACTTTCAACCTACCCATTTTTTATACCTTCTTATAAATGTGACATGTGTCGAACAAGATGTGTTATTGCACATGTCATACAAAATGATGTTTTGGCCAGTATTCCTTAAATACCACATGTCATGTTTATAAGGCAGAGTCATAAAAGGACTATCTTGAAATTTAGGGTAAAAATAAACAAAAATATTAAGAAGAATTGTGTGTAGTACCAGCCTTTAATCCATTGGGCAGTGGTTTGTGATCCTATGCCTGTGAACTGAGTTTAGGGGTCAGCTCAGTGTCCCAACTGTATGAGCTGAGACTGAAGGGGCAGTGCTTTTATGTCACACCAACTCCTAGCCTGGGAATGGTAAGTGCGGGGTTGCCCACATGGGTCCAAGTACCATGTAGTGAAGATAACTTCTGTTGACTTAAGGCCCTGCATCTCTTTATCTGTGGGGGCCAGAGGTGCCTGTGCTTTGGTGAGAGTTTGATTCTTTGCCCTGAGGGTCTGTGACTGCAGCCACATGGAAACACAAGACCCAGAGGGCCATGCATTTCCACAGTTCACCAGACAGCCCCATGAATTATTGACATCCATTGCTGAATTTTTGGAAGCAGATGGAGTTGTTCACATCTGCATCTGTTCATACATGTCCCAAATGCACATGCATGAATGAGGATATGATTCCATCATCTCAAAAAGAAAAGACATTCTTTACAAAAATACTGTGTTACTGCACCAGTTAGGGTTTAGATTAATGCCACAGAATTAGAAAATGGAGTGTTAGGGTTTCCAGCCCTAACTCTCCACCCCTACACCCCCCCCCCCCCACAGCATCAAAAGGAGAAAAACATTAGGGTTTTGGGTATCTGGAGTCCTTGCAAATCGTTTTTTGGATCTTCTTTGAAGTATTAATCCTAATGCCCACCCTCCTGTCTTCTGAGCAAACAAGGTCAGATATGATATCTTTTCTTTCATGTGTTGCTTGTGCAATCAGTGTGATGAAAGCTACAACAGATTCTATTGACAACATATGGCGAAATATGCTTCTCTGCCTATGAAGTGTGTATCACTATGAGGCACTGGCTTGGAGCTGTACTGTATATTGTGCTTCAGACAGGAGGCTATGGGATGGAGGTGTGTGTGTTAGGGTTGACAACTCCAACAATGACCCCACCACTGATTTGCAGAGTCCAGAAACTCAGACCCATTTTTCTTTCTTTTGCTTCTTGGGATTGTGGTTGGAGTTAGGGTGGAAATCCTGACACCACAGTTTCCTACTTTTGTGGCATTAATTTGAACCCTAACTGGTGCATTAATGCATTTTCTTTTGCAAAGAATGTTTATCTGTATTTGTATTTGTATCTGTATCTATGTCTTCTGTATATCTATATCTATATTATACAAGCACAGTAGCTGTTTAATGTCAAACTCCAATTTTTGCACCTTAATAACATTGGTGGTATTTGACAAAGAATAGCTATCATAGCTCTTTGTTTTTTGCTGTCATGTACAGCCTAGGCATTATGGATTTTTTTCACAAAACTTTCAGGATAGAAATGACCTGTGCCAAGGTAGTTCCTTTTGAAGGGTTTGTGAAAAAACATTAAACAGTTCCAAAGTAATAAGGATTAAAATTTTTCTGAGCATACTCAGTAGGGTTTTTTGATAACCCTCTGATACTAACAATGAAAAATATTGATTGTGAGGCCTTCTCATTCGTGATTTGTTCATCATGAGAAAAAAATATCATCCATTTTGGCCACCACCTTGTTTTTTTAAAATTATAAAACATTGAAAATAAATGAAAACTATGGATTTAAAGGAATTCAAACAGCTGAACCTAGCTAAACATGATCTTTTAGCTAGATTCAGGAGTTATTTCTTTTTAAAGGTCAGACACACTTTTTCTGGGCACCCTAAAATCCAGGGTGCCCAGCTTAGTGAAAGGAGCTGTTCACTCATGCTCTCAGTATGAGAACAACAGAACTTTCTTGACATCTGCAGCTGCAGACTTAGGCTCTGTCTGCCTGTCTGTCCATCTGTCTATTTTTCTTTCTATCTCTCTATCTATCTATCTATCTATCTGGAGTAGTAGCGCCAAATTTTTCAAGCAACTTTGTGAGATTCCCAATTTATGCTTAAAAAAAGTTTGGGAAAAAAAAACACAAAAATTATTTTTGTTATACCTACAGGAAGAGAACAGTTCCTATTACAGTATTCAAGCATCATCTAGTGGATCTTCATGTACAGTATCTATCTATGTGTCATCTATCTTCAAACTTATTCTATCTTTCTTTGGCAGAGTGGAGTGCCCACCCACATTACAGCTACTTTTTTCTCCTCCCCTCCAGGTTGCGCTTCCCTTTCTCAGTATGTTAAATAAAACAAATGTATTATTATAACAGTGGACCACAGTGCTCACAACTAGTACCACCTTTTTCTACCCCCTTCCCTCCAGGTCACCCCCTAAAACAAAATAGGGTGCTGCACTGAGGAACATTGTTCCAACATGGGGATGTCCTGACTCCAGTGCCAACTCATCATTCACCCATAAACCTGTTAATAAAGAAAAAAATTCCTCACTGATCTTTTTTTTTTTGTTGAATAATTCGGCAAAGAAGAAAATGATCCCTCGCTTATCTGACACCAGCCCAGGCACCCACCCACCCCACTCTAACCCCCCAATCAGCACCCACCCCCACACCCTCATACACTCTCACTCAAAGTAACATATTCCATGATGTATAGCCATTCTCTGATTGAAGACATGTCTTGCTGCTGGAACCAGTGACTGCAATATGATAAAATACAGTAAATTCAGTTGAATGTATTTAAAAGGGTTTTGAACTTTTATTCATAACTTTACCGTTTTTCAATATTTTTCCATAAAACTTTCAACATAGCCTTTTTGGGACACCACCTCATGAACAAGGCAGGTGAAAATTTTAGAATCCACCCTGAAAGGTGATTTTGCAGTAACTGCAAAACCACATTTCAAGTGGGATTTGAAAAGTTTTACCTACCGAGTTCCTGTGGTGGGGTCATTTATTTATTTATTCAAGCATTTAACCAGGAAGGCATACTGAACATGCTTACTGCTCGTTTCCAGATGAGTCCTGGGAGAGGGGGAACATTGACAATAGTTGCAAACAGCATATATGCAGGTGAAAATACATAGTGTGGATTCTCTAACAATTGGATTGAGTGGCTAGGCATAGAGGTCCAAAAAACAGTAGAAAATACAATAGTTTGACAGCATGGAGCAGACAATGTGAGAAATAATGGAACAGTAATTACAGTCATGGTTTAGTTGAAGAACTACATGCAGACAAATACTGACTTTTCACACAGAGAGCAGAACTGCCTAGGTACATGTGCAGGAAGGGCCGAAGTGAGCATGGAGCAGGGGGTTTAGGTGCTGAGGAGAGGAGAAGTGATGAATGTTTGCTGGGAGGGAGTTCCACAATGTTGGTATGCGGTAGCTGAATGCAGCCTGACCGGTAGTAGTGGACCTATGTGGGACAGCCAGGGAACGAGAGTCCCAGTTTCAAAGAGATTAAGCTAGGGAGTGGGGGTTGGCCAAGGTGGCGGTGAGGTAGGAGGGGAGAAACTGGGACCAAAACTTGGCTGGGATTTTGGCACAGTGGGATTGCCTGCGATTATGTAGAGAGGGGAGGTCCATAGCTTGGTAAAGGGCACAATGGTGTGTGGAGAAGGGACAGTTCAGTGCAAAGTGGCAGAAGGAATGGAAAAGAGGGTCCAGTCTGTCTAAAGTCGACTTAGGACCGGCACTGTAGACTACATCCCCGTAGTCGAAGATGGGGAGGATCATTTTCTACACAATGGCCCTCCGAGCAGGTGCCGGGATGCAGTCATGATTCTGATAAAGTACACCAAGCTGGGGTGTAGCTTCTTGAGTAGGGAGTCGATGTGTGTGGAAAAGTTTAGGTGCTGGTCCTGCTATATTCTGAAGTATGTGAAGGAGGTACAGGCTTCCAGTAGTGAACCCTCTAGGGTGTGGAATGTGATTGTAGAGGGGAGTCTAGAAAGTCTCTGCCTAGTGCCAAAGGTTAGAGAGACCATTTTCTTGACATTGAGAAGGAGATGGTTTGAGTGAAGCCAGTGCTGGACTGAGATAAAGTCCTGCTGCAGTCGGGTCAAGACCTCTGAGGTCAAAGGGCTGGATGTATACAACACGGTGTCATTCGCATACATATGGATTGAGGTGCATGGGCAAGCAGAGGGCAGGTCATTTAGGAAAATCGAGAACAGGAGTGGGCCCAGGACCGAACCTTGGGGTATGCCTGAGGTGACCGGGAGAGGTGCCGAGGTGGCAGAACTAATACGGACAGATTGGGACCTGCCAGCAAGATATGATTTGAACCAGGAAATGGCCCTACTGGATAGACCAGCGTTGTCGAGTTTGGCCAGGAGCAGGGAGTGGGAGACTGTGTTGAATGCCTTGGCCAGGTCGATGAAGATGGCCGCTGTGATGTGGCCAGCATCCATCAAAGTAAGGATGGAGTCAGTAAGCCTGAGGATGGAGGTAGTGGTGGAGTGTGATTTCCTAAAGCCAGACTGGAAGGGGGAGATAAAAGAGGAGGAGTCCAGAAAGGGAGATAGGCGAGAGAGTACCAGGTGTTCCTGTACTTTTGTGAGGATTGGTAGGAGGGAGAGAGGCTGGTAATTGTTTGGGTCTGAGAGATCCCCACCCTTAGGAAGAGGAATTACGGTGGCATGTTTCCATTCATAGGGGATTTCAGCACGGCAGAAGAAGAGGTTGTAAAGGGAGGTCAGGGGTTTGGCTATGGCAGGGGCTGAAAGGTGGAGCATTTTGGAGTCCAGTCCAGTGATGCATTTACCCTTATTACTTGGATTAAGGGCAACCAATGCGTTATATACCTTTTCTGGGGAAAGAGAAAGACTGAACTGTGGGGGTGCCACTACTTGGGGGGAGGGGGGTTGATGATGAGCGTGTGGAGGTGCTGGCAGGGGAGTAGCATGGCTGTTAGTGAAATGAGAGTTAAACAGAGTGGCCACTGCTGGGGGATCGGAGATGGTGAGTCCGCCTACCTGCAGGGATGGGTTGGGGGGCTGCAAAGGGGGGCTGATGAGTGACTTGACCACATTCCAGAATTTGGACGGGAGATGGGAGGTGGAGTTGAATGTGTTTTTGAAATAGTTAGCTTTTGCCTGGTGGATTTTCCTAGTACTAGCGTGGCGAAGCTCATGGTAATACTGGAGGTCGGTTGGACAGCTGGACATCTTGGAGGTTTTCCAGGCCTTGTCTCTGGCTCTAAGAAGGGCTAGGATTTTGGGTGTAATCCATGGGAGGTGAGTACCTCTGACCCTGGTTCTTTGGAGGGGGGGCGTAGTGGTCCCAGATGGTAGTGAAATTGGATTTAAAGGACAGCAGGGCCTCATCTATATTATTGGATTGACTAATGTGCGACCAGTCAGATTTGTCTAAGTCATTTAGTAGTGAGTGGAGGTCCAGGGATTTGAAGGATCTGGTCAGGATGATTCTGGGAGGGGGAGCTTTTGGTTTGAATATTTTGCGTACCGAGTATATTCCATGGTGGTCACTAAGGGCATCTGGAATGAGGCCAGAGGCTAGGATCCTGTGGGGGTGTGAGGTGAGGGACCAGTCTAGGAGGGTTTGATTCTGTGTTTTGTGGTTTAATCGTGTGGGCTCAGAGATTAGTTGTTTTAGATTTAGAGCTGTCACCTTATTCTGAAGCTTGGAATGAACCCCAGCAAGCCAGTTCTGGCTGAAATCACCGAGTATGTGGAGCTCACCTCCAGCTGTCAAGGAGTTTAATGAGCCCAGGTGATCCAGTAGTGTAGGTGTGTTGGTGTCGGGAGTGCAATAGGTACCTGCTATGAAGATTGGGATTGAATGGGGGATGTAGAGTTTGACCATTAGAGCATCAATGGAGTCAGAGGGCTGGGATAGGGTAACCTGGGAGAACTGGATGGTGGAGGCAATGTACATGGCTATGCCTCCCCCTTTTCTGCCCGTCCTGTCCTGCCAGATGAATATATAGCCGGGTATAACAAATTCATTGTCTGGGTTGTGTGGCTTTAGCCAGGTTTCGGAGATGATCAGGGTATCTGGGTAAAGGGACATAGCAAGAACTTGGAGTAGGCTCATTTTACATAGAAGGCTACACATATTCAGGTGAATCAGTTTAAGGCCTGAAGGGAGTTGGGGTGGAATGGAAGGGTTTGGGGTGTGATAGTGGGTAGGTCCGGGGTTAGGCTCGATGTCACCTGCAAGGAGCAGTAGTAGAGTGAACAGGATTTTGACATTTTGGGTGACCCAGTGACACTTTCTGGGGGTGGTATGAGGCTTGGTTGTAGAAGCTGTTGCCCACCAATCATGGGGCAGAAGGGCTAAGTGGCTAGCTTGGAAGGTGGATGGGAGGACACTGGGGCCAATTGACAGTGTAAATAGGTGGCAACCAGGGTGTGAGACAACTATGCTAGCAGAGCTAACGAAGTTTTGTGGATGCCTGACACTTAGAGCCTGGCAGATCAGCAGGGTAGGGAAGCTAGTCGGTGGGAGGGACACCCAGGGGGTGAAGCTAAAGAAAGTTATTAGAACCATTGGCAACATCATGGAGAATGCAGCAGTGCGAGGGTTAAAATAACTAGAGTATTTTTTTTTTTACTACTAATAACTGTGTCCCAAGCGTAGAGACCTCTAGTGGTTAAACTGTATAGCCTGCATATGGGAAAGAGAGCCGATTGGGTCAGGCATGTATGTGATCTAGCCTATATAAGTAGGAGTTGGCTAAGGGTGGTGGTGGGTGGTGGTGGGGAGCTGACAAGAAGCGTCAGCGGGGATTTGTTACAGCTGTTGAGCTTCTGCGGTCCGGGATAGAGCCGATTACCTGTAGTGCTTCTGTGTCTCGGGGGGGGGGTCCATGCTTCGGTTCGGGGGAGGGCTTCCCTTCTGCCCTCATGACCTCCATGTAGACCCTGAAGAGCAATGGAGAACAGGGCTTAAATAGGTAAGCTGTGGGAGGGGCCATGCTTCACTGCAAGCCTTAAGCACATTACAATGCAATTTATATGTACAGCCAGCAAAGGGAAATCGGATTTCAGCTGCTAATCTTTTAAATACATTTAGCTACTAACCTTTACAATTCAGTACAAAACAGCAGGGTGTGAGCAGCTACAGAATTATAACACTAGTGATTACAGAGCTACAGTGCTGCATGTAAAGTAATTCAGATTAAACAGCTACTACATCTAAGCACCCTGCTAAACGCTGATGAATCCCCACAATAATGTAATACTTTTGGCATGCAGCACAAATTAATTTAAGGCATCCTGCTGTACTGAGGTAATTATGGCACTATACTCGAGGAGCTGACAGTAAAAAAACTATCTCCATTTATCTGCTGACAGGGTTTGAAATTGGCGCCCTTTCCCTTGTTACAGCTGCTGAGTTTCTGTGGTCCAGGATAGAGCTGATTACCTGTAGCACTTCTGTGTCTTGGGGAGGGTGGGGTTCGTGCTCTGGTTCGGAGGAGGGCTTGCCTTTGCCCTCACAACCTCCAAGTAGACCCTGTAGCACTTCTGTGTCTCGGGGTCCATGCTCTGGTTGGGAGGGCTTCCTTCTGCCCTCACGACCTGGTAAAATAACCAAGTTATGGGTCAACATTGAAATATTTCAATATTCATTCATAACATCACTTATTTTCAATATTTTCCCTCCAAATGTTCAACATAGCCATTTTTAATACCACCTCATAAACATGACAGGTGTCATTTTTCATATCCTAGATTAGATGTGTTTTCACATATGTAGTGCAAAATAATGTTTCAGACAGTATCCTATAAATGTCACATGTCATGTTTATTTAATTATTTTTATTTATTACATATAAGATCCTTCAGGCAGGACCTATTTTCAGAGGATCTAGGGTCATATACAACAGTTTAGAATCTCCAAGATATATTACATATTTATAGTTGAGGTTAAGAGAGGCACCGCATTAACAGTGCAGTAGTAGATTCTTTGGATACAATGAGATATGAACTAGAGAAGGTGAGAAACATAGAAACATAGAATCAGAAGGCAGATAAGGACTGTCTGGCCACCTAGTCTGCCCATTTCCCTAACTACATAAACTCCAAATCCTAACCAATCTGCAGCTTACCCTCTCTTTCCTACCACTAGTGTTGCCTTATGTCTGTCCAATGCATTATTGAATTCATCTATCCATTTTGCCCCTACAACCTCAGCAGGGAGACTGTTCCATGCATCCTCCACCCTTTCTGTGAAAGAGTACTTCCTCACATTATCCTGAGACTCCCCCCCCAGCCTCATATTGTTACCTCTTGTTCTTGCACATCTCTTTTTCTGAAAGATGCTACCCTCCTGAACCTTGTTTATCCCCTTGAGGTACTTGAATGTCTCCATCATATACCCCTCTCTCTCTCTCTCTCTCCTTTCCTCCAGGGTATACAAATAGAGGTCTTCTGAACATACGAACATACGAAATGCTAGCAGAAACAGCCTGAAATGGTCTATCGCCTCTGCTCAATTGTGCAGCTAGCCCCTCAACTTGCAGCTGCCCACTTCTTCCTCCCAATGTCCTTCCCCCTTACTTTGTTCCACGCCCACGTGAAGCAGCCACCATCCTACATGAAATCACCTCCTCTGGTAGAGTGTTCCATTTGTTCACCACCCTCTCTGTGAATAATATCTCCTGATTTCTCTTCTGAATTCCCCCCTCCAACCTCCATTGTTGCCTTCTGTTGTCCCTCCCTCTTCTGATCTGAAATATCCCACCTGTATTAGCCTTGTTTATCCCCTTCAGGTACTTAAATGCCTCGATCATATCCCCCCATCTCTCCTCTCCTAAAGGGAGTGCATGTTAATCATTTTCAGCCTCCCTTCATAGGATTTCCCCTTCAAACCCTGGATCATCTTAGTCACCCTGCTCTGCATCCCCTCCAACAGTCTAATGTCCTTTTTTCAGGAATGGGTGCCAGTACTGCATACAGTATTCCAGGTGTGGCCTGACCAGTGACCTGTCTGAGGGGAAGGATCACCTCACTCCTTCTAGAGGACAGCCCCCATGCTATGCAGCCCAGCATCTTGTTGGCTTTTGCTGCTGCCTTTCTGCACTGTGTTGAGTTGTTCATATTCCCTGTTATAATCACTCCCAGGTCCTTTTCCTCCTCTGTGCTCCTTAATAGTACCCTTACAAGCTGATTGCTCCTCCTCTGGTTCCTAGCTCTGAAGTGCACTACCTTACACTTCTCAGCATTAAACCCCATCTGTCATGTTTCCAACCACTCCTGTAGCTTAGTCAGATCCCCCTGCAGTCCCTTCCACCCCTCGATGTCATCCACCACAGCTCTCATCTTGGTATCATCTGCGAACAGACTGATCTTACGCCGTGTGAGATGTCCCATGTGAGATATTTGTTATGAATATTTCAAACAGCACTGGTCCCAGCACCAACTCCTGTGGTACCCTGCTCATTACCAGTCTTGGTGATGAGAGTTTCCCCTCCACTACCACCCTCTGCTGTCTGCTCTTCAGCCAGTTAGTGATCCACCTGACCATCCTAGTACCCACACCTACATATTCCAGCTTCACCCCTTGCCTCATGTGCAGCAGGGAATTGAAGGCCTTGTTGAAGTCCAAGTAAAGGACATCCACTGCATGGCACTTGTCCAGCTCTCTGATCACCCAGTTATAGTGCCCAATGAGGCTTGTCTGGCAGGACCTTCCTGAGACAAATCCATGCTGTTGTCTGTCCTGGAGGCCATTGTCCTGCAGAAATGTTACCAGCCTCTCCTTAAGGATGGTCTCCATGAGTTTCTCCACAATTGACGTGAGGCTCACTGGTCTGTAGCTACCGGGATCGTACTTTGGTCTACCCTTGTGAATGTGCACTATGTGAGCTAACCTCAAGTCCTGTGGTATGCATCCTGTGTGCAGAGAGGTATTGAACAGGTCATCCAATGGTCCTGCCAGGCACTCTGCCAGTTCCTTGAATACCCTAGAGTGAATGCCATCCAGTCCCAGTGCCTTGTTCACCCACAGCACCTTCAGCCCTTCCAGTACTCTGCCCTCTGTAATATCACCATCCGTCACCTCCTCCCCTCCATTTCCCACCCCACCCCTCTCTACCATGAGTACAATGCAGACATACTCATTTAATGCCTCTGCCTGATACTCCCCCCTTCTCTACCCACATCCCATGTCACAAATGTGCTCCGCAGGTCAGGCCCTCTGCTCCCACAGTGCCAAACCTAAAAGTGCAAAAGTGTGAACGGAAGACAAACAGGGTAACCCTCCTGTCTGTTTTCAGTCTGAATCACCTTCTAGCCTCGAGTCCTGGGGGTCAAATGTGAACCTTTTCACTAGCACACCCAGTTAACAGACTGACATATGTATTCTCTCCTGGGGATACAATACAATCCTTCACCCAGTGGCACCCAGCCAGGTTTCCAAGTGTACCCTTATGACTCAATATGAGACCTAGGTATATTCTTACCTTTAGCAAGACAGTGGCATGTCCTTTTGAGCTCTTAACAGCTGTCAGAATTATTAACACTTTTCCAGCACTCACATGCAAAAGAAGCTGAGAAGGCAATGATAGAATTTCAAGGAAAATGGTGTTAACTAAAAATTGAAAATAGTTAAAATAAAAACACAGAACATATAACATAAATACTTACAGTCAGAACTAAATTGGAAATTACAGAACAAAAAAAGCCTGAATACTTCAAAGTCTAGCGGAATTATGTCTTTCAAGAGAGCCTTGTTTTCAGTCCAGAGACCAAATGTGTCTCACTCCTCTTAGAGTCCAGAGATAATATGCCCCTTTCCCTTTAGATGCTTGACAATTTGAAATTCCATTTCCCCACCTCCTTTTGAGGTCACAGCACCCATGAGGTCACTGTCAGCACTGTGACAACTCTGTAATCTGAGTATGAATAACCAAAAAGGATATTATTTTTCTGCTGGCTGGAAATCAGCAGTTACCAATATGATATAAACAAATATATAACAACCTCTTTGATCAAAGCAGTTTCCTTTGCTCTCTCTCTCTGCTGGCTCCCTGCTTGCAAAAAAAAAAAAATTTCAGTTTTACAACTTTCACAAGAGTCTGTTAAAATGTCTCTTCCTTCAGGATCATAAAATTCATACTTGGTTTCAACTTTAAAAGCAGAAGCAGGTTATAAGGTGTGATAAACTTTCACTCTCGAAGGACGTCTTTAATTAGTGTTTCCACTGACCAGTTTTATGACAGCCTGCTGATTCAGTCACACTGACACCTTTGAGGTCAAAAAGGTCACTTATAACCACTGCCAGGCTGTTTTCTTCTCTGAGCAGACATTATATCACCATTTATAAATATAATAATAAACAGGTGGCAGAGCATCACGGCCCATACATCTTAATCCTCATTATCTGATCCCTGTTCTTCGTTCTCTCCCCAATGTAGCTGAAGAAGTCCTTCTCTCCATCCTTGATGACCTGTGCCAACCTCACCTCTCTGGCTGCCTTGGCAGCCCTGACCAGCCTTGTAACCACCCTGGACTTCTTTGTATTCTCCTCTCTGTCTTCCTCCCTTCCTGAGCTCTTGTATATCTGAAAAGCTCCCCTCTTGGCTCCCACCCCATCCATAACCTTCTTGATCAGCCAGCTGAGCTTCTTTGCCCTTCCTTTCTTACTCTGCATCCTAGTACATGTCCCAGTGGCCTCTGCCAGCCCTGCCTTAATAATACCCCATTTTTGGTTGGTTCCATGGTTAGTTGGATTCCCTCTAGGTGACCTAAGAGAATTCCCCTCATGTTGATGAAGTCTGTCCCCATAAAATCAACCACCCTGGTACCTGAACCTCCAGATTGCTTCCACATTCCTGATGTGAACCACACTGAGTGGTGGTCACTCCCAGCCAGTGGGTCCTCAACCTCCATTTCCCTTATGGCCTCCCCATTCATTAGCACAAGGTCCAGAATCCTTCCCATCCTCATTGGTTCATGTACCAGCTGCACCAGGAAGCTATCCTAAAATGTTGCCTATATAACCTGCTCCATAGCACTTGCAGTGGTTGGCATGCTCCAGTCCACCCCAGGTAGGTTGAAGTCCTCCACCACAGTGTTCCCTTCTTGCAAACCTTCCTGATCCATTCTGCCAACTCCCTGTCCAGGTCCTCCTCTTGAGTTCATGCCCTATACACTACCCCTATCCTCATTACACTGCCATTTGAATCCTGAAATTGTGTCCACAGGGCCTCTGTTCTGCCTTCCTCCCCCTCCTCCCTTATGCACATTATTCTCTAGCCACTACCACCCTTTCCTCTTTGCCCTGTCCTTTCTGAACAGCTTGTATCCAGGAATCATCATATCCCAGTCCTGGTATTGGGTGGCCCAAGTTACTGTCATGGCCGCAATATCCACCTGCCCCACTGCCAAGAGGGCCTGAAACTCTGCTGTTTTTTTCCCTAGGCTCCTCACAGTCAGTGACACTACCTTCCACTCTGCTCCTTTCCCTTCCCCTCCTTGAATTTCCCCCTTTTTGTCTCTACCCTGCAGTCCTCCACTTTATCTTGGGGGATAGGCTCATCTAGCTCCCCTCCATGGGAACCCTGTCTACCAGCTGTCCACTTGACACCCCCCTTCCTAGTTTAAAGCTACCCTAGTTGCTATGTTCCCCTCTATCCCGTGCTGCAATTCAGCCTTTCCCTCCCTACTGAAGTATAACCTGTCCCCTGCATACAGGTCATTGTTGTCCCAGGTACTTCCCCAGCCCCCTACTACCCCATACCCCTTGGTGCACCATTCCCTCAGCCAGGCATTGAACTCCCCTATCTTTCCCTTCCTCAAAGTACTTGAAAAGGGTACTGGGAGCACCTCTGAGAAGGCCACTGATTTGCCCACCTCCTCACACAGCTTCCCCAGCTCCTTGAATCTCCTCTTTACTATCTCCACTGTCTCCCCTGACAGATTGTTCATACCCACATGCACCACAACATGAGGTTTCTTTCATCCCCTCCCAGTTCAGTTGAGAATGGACTGTCCTGCCCTGCCTGCTGTCAGCCCAGGAATAGACTCCACCCATATTAGACTATGTCTTTCCCCTTTACTGCCCCATCTGATCACCTTTAGTATGGAATCCCCCAGCACTAGCACACCTCCATCCTCTTTCCTTGCCCCTGCTCCCCCTTTTCCCAAGGTCTCCATCACTGGAGCATGCCACCTCACTAACTCTCCCCTTCCCCCCTTCTGCTCCCCCTTTCCCCATCCTGTCATCTCCCTCCTTCGCTGCTCTTTCCCTAACCTCCTCTCTGCTCTGCCCTGCTGCTCTGCCTCTGTCGTCCACCCCACTAATAGTGTTACTTTCCTCCTTACCCCTGTTTCCTCCTCTGACAACCTCCTGTCCCTTGTAGATTTCCTTCCCCTGCCCCTCCTGCTCTCCCCCTGAGATTGCGCACACCATCCTCCTCACCCAGTGTTGCCAGCACAGCAAATGTATTATCTGCTACTCTTGCCTGACTGTGTTTAGGCTCCCTCCCCCCCGTTTGGTCTGCTACTGCCCTCCCTGCCCATCCATTCTCTTGGGCCCCTGTTCTTCCCATGTGGTGTCCTCATGTTATTCCCCCAATGAGGCCCTGCCTCAAGGTTCCTACCCTCTTCCCTCATCCTCGCCAACACTCTCCTAAGACATAGCACTTCCTCATCCAGCTTTCTCAACCCATTACAAATTGGGCACCCTCCTAGCCTCCTCAATATATTCATCCAAACTGCTGCCCTACATCCATTACATTGCACAGTTCTACCTGTGCTACTCACTCATATTCTATTTCCTCCGTACCATCCCCCCTTACGCTGGCACCAACTGCCCCAGCATTACCCTCCCACCCTCTGATGTGTCGATCCCTGCCCTCTCCATCTGTCTTCCTCAATGATGTTCTACCCCTCAAGATACACCAATGTTTAGGCACTTCTTGTGTTGCATCCCTCCAAGCCATATATGCCGTATTATCCATGTCTAAAGTAGCCTTATCCCTCCTTTCCTATCCTACACTGCTTTCTACAGAGCAGTTTGTGCACTATCAGCGGAGTCCATACAGAATCTATGTCCCTAAGTGGAAATGTCCCTCCTTCATGAAAGGGCTATTGAAATCAGTAGCCCCTGTCCAACTGCATGAGTGCAGTGTTAGACTGACTGTTACACTAATGTGCCACCTGCTTACATCTAGTCCTGACTTACATCACCCCAGTTCACTCCCTCCAATCAGGAGGCTGCAGCCCACCTATAAATGGAGAGTAGCTCAGGGAGGGAGGGATGGGGAAGGATGGGTTTGAGCCTACCCCTATTCCCTCATGAGACAATCAACCTCTTCCCAAGGCAGTAGCTGTCACTCATTTGGCTTTTTATGCCCACTACCTAAAATGCAAAAAAATGTCCTGCAAGTCAATCCCCCCACTTCTGACTTTCAGTCTTTTCTCATATGATGTGCTTTTACCATTTCATGGCCTTTCTCTGGACTGCCTCTATTCTGTCTATGTCCTTCCAGAGATGTGGCCTCCTTTAATGATCACAGTACTGCAGATGTGGCCTCACTAATTGTCTGTACTGTGGCATCACCACCTCCTGTTTCCAACTGATGATGCCTCTCTCTATGCACCCCAGCATCCTTCTGGCCCTCCCCACCACCTTCTCACATTGCTTGGCTACTTTTCGGTCATCCATTTTGATTACCCCTACGTCCCCTTCTAGTTTTGTTGTTGTTAGTATTCCCCCTCCGTGTGAATTCCTCTCTAGGATTCCTGTGCCCAAAGTGCATGGCTTTGCACTTCTTTGAATTGAATTTAAACTGCCACACTCTTAACCACTCCTTCAACGTACCCAGGTCCTTTTTTATTCTTTCTATCCCATCTGGAGTGGCCACCCTATTGCAGATCTTGATGTCATTTGCAAGATGCTTCCCTTCCTTTTCAGACCTTCTGCAATGCTGCTAATGAAGACATTGAAGAATACAGGCCCCAGCACTGAGCCTTGTAGTACCCTGCTGGTCATCCCCTTCTCCCAGGGTTGAACTCCATTTACTATCACCCTTTGTGTCCTGTCTCTCAGCCAATTTCTAACCCAATATACCACATTGGTACCCACTCCAAGACTGCCCAACTTGTTTACTAGCCTCCTCTGTAGGATGGTGTCAAATGCCTTGCTAAAATCTAGGTAGGCAATGTCTACTGCCCTTCCCTGATCAACCACCCTGGTTACCCAGTCAAAGAAATCTATCAGATTCATTTGACAAGATCTTCTTGTTGTAAAGCCATGTTGCCTCAGGTCTTGTGCTCTACTGGCCTCAAGATATGTCACAATCCTTTCCTTTTGCATGGATTCCATTATTTTCTTCACCACTGATGTCAAACTGACCGATCTGTAATTTCCAACCTCCACCGTAGTCCCACTTTTGTGTAGTGATACCAGATTTGCCCTCCTCCAGTCCTTGAGTACCACTCCCTCTTCCAGTGATTTGTTGATAGGGCAGCCAGTGGTGCCCCTAGTACCTCTCTGAGTTCTTTCAGTATTCTGGGATGCATTCTATCTGGCCCCATTGCTTTGTCTACTTTTCATAAGTTCATAAGTTGCAACAAAGCATAGAAGACCTATTTGGTCCATACTGTTTGCCGTAAATTAATTAGTATCCCAAAAAACTGTTTCCTAACAAATATTTATCTAATTTTGTTTTAAAATCCTGCATAGTGCAACTGGATACTACTTCCTGGGGCAGTTTGTTCCATATCGGTACCACTCTGACACTGAACCAATGCTTTCTTCTTGTAGTTCTGTATTTTTCCATTTTCAATTGTAGAGGGTGTGCTCTAGTCTGATATAATTTTCTCTTAAATTTAACCCCAATGATTCCCTTAAACTAATATCAGAGAGCGCTTTATAAACCAAACACATGTCTCCTCACAACCTCCTGTACTCCAGAGTGTACAGTCCATACTTTTGCAAACGTGTTTGATAATCACAACCTTGATTTCCATCAGTCAATCATGTGGCCCTTTTTTGGACCCTTTCCAATGCCACAATCTGTTTTCTGTAGCCTGGAGACCAAACCTGAGCACAATACTCCAAGTGTGGTCATACCAAAGAACCATAAAGTGGCAATAACACCTCACTCCTCCTAGACTTAATATGTCTACTAATGCAGCTCAGTATATTCCCTGCCTTTTTTACCACCTGGCTGCAATGTTGGTTAAACTTCAGGTCATTTTGAACTCTCACTCCCAAATCCCTCTCATCAATTACTTCTGTAAGGATTTTGCTAATTAACCTATACGTGGCCCTTTTATTGTTTTTGCCAAAATGCATAACTGTGCATTTATCTGCATTAAAGGTTAGTCCTGAAGCGTCTGCCCAGTTTTGTAGTTTAATCAAGGTATCCTGTAATTTCTCAGTATCTAAGCTATTTTCCACTATAGTGCCAATCCTTGTGTCATCAGCAAACTTGGCTACCCAAATATCCTTTTCAGTTGTCATAGAATGTATATGTAAATTAAAGAGACAGGGTCCCAGGACTGATCCCTGCGGAACACCACTGGTCACCTGTACCCAACCTGATTTACTTCCTTTTATTGTCACTTTCTGTTTTCTATCAGAAAGCCAGGAACTAATCCATCGAGTTATCTTACCATGGATGCCATGTTCTATTAGAGAATCCACTAGCTCTCCATGGGGCACTTTATCAAAGGCCTTTGAGAAATCCAGAAATATGACATCCACTGGATGTCCCTCATCCAGAGCTCTACTAACATCCCCGTAAAATCCCAAGAGGTTTGTCTGGCAAGATCTTCCATGCCTGAAGCCATGCTGTGATACATCAATGTCTCCCCTATTTTGCATATCTGCTTCTATATATTCCTTTACAATCCCCTCTAACACCTTCCCTAGTATAGTATATTTTCACTTCAAGAGTTCCTTCAGGACTCTCTTCTCCATGAATGGACTGTTGTCCACCTCTCCTCCATGTGTGTTTTTACTGCTTAATTTTGGTCTCTCCCCTTGCGACTGATAAATACTGAGTGGAAGTATTCATCTTGAATTTCTGCTTTTTCTATGTTCCCCATCCACTCACTCCCCACCCTTTTATTTAGCCTCACAATCCCTCCCTTGGTCTTTTTCTTTTCCCTAATATTCCTGAAGAAGGTTTTGTAACCTTCTTTTGCTGAGTGGGCTATTCTTTCTTCAGTTTGCACCTTTGCACTTCTGACTGCTTTCCCCACCTTCTTCTTTTTTGCCTGATACAGTTCTCTGCCTTCCTCCCTCTGCATTTCCTTGTAGTTTCTGAATGCCTGTTTTTCCTAACCTTCTCTGGCCCTTTTTTTGAAAACCATAGTGTTTTTTTCATTCTTTCTTTTTTCCTTGTTTACTAGCTTTACACAGAGGCTCGTTGCTTCTGCTATGCCTCCTTAAGTTTCTTCCACTGTTCCTCTACCCCCATCCACCACCTTTGCCAGGATTTTCTTGAGGTGTTCACCCATTTTTGCAAAGTTGACTCTCCTGAAATCCATGATCCTTACTTTTGTGTGGCTTGACTCCACTAAAATCTTCACCATAAACCACACTGTACGGCAATTGCTGGACCCTAGGATGGAATAGGGATGACAAGATACAGGTGGGTAGCTGAGGAGTACAAGTAGAACAAGGTGGGAAGAATGGGGATACTGAGGGTTTAAGGGATTTAGCAGAATAGTCAGTGATAGCAGCCACATTGGTTGGCAGGGGTGAGAGATGCTAGGAGCTGGGATGTGAAGTAGGTTAAATAGTCAGAGACCTTGAGTGATGTGGTAAGGGAGTTCCACAGTTATGGGAAACTGAATGAGAAGCAGGCCTGACCCAGTTAGGTTTTCCTACATGGTAGTACCAAGGAGTTTTGAATTACATCTTTTGTTTGGTACAAAGAGGCCACCAGACTCAGCAGGCACAGTGCTTTTTTACCAGTGATGAAGGTAACATAGTGCAGACAGGTGTCAAGGTTGAGCCCTTCTAGGTTGCTGTACAGGGTGCACTTATAGGAGTCCAATTTTAGGTTGAGTGCATAGTGGCAGGCCCTATGTGGCAGTCCTCTGACTCTGTCAAACACTTTGTCACAAACAGCATCATAGAGCACAAGGCCATACTCTACAAGGCTAAGGATGTAGCATCTTACTAGTAGCTGCTTAATCTCCAGGAGGAAGGAATGTCTATGCCTGTAAAGCAGGCCAAGTCCAGAGCTGGCTGCTTTAATTATAGCATCTATGTGTGCAGTAGGTTAAGCGTGAGTAAAGGATTATCCCCAGGTCCTTGAAAGTAGCAACTTGCTTGTTAGGGGTACCTGAGGCAGAAGTGATGACTAGGTCAGGGGGTGGTGGATTTACTCCTTGTGTAGAAAAGCATGGATATGTTTTTGTGTATGTGTGTGTTTAGGATGAGGTGGTTGTTTGAAAACCATTCACAGATAGTAGAGGAATCAGTTTGGAGGTTGTGTTGGATATAGTCTGGGTTGCTCTGTGTTGCAGTGATGACAGCATCATCAGCATAAAGGAGGAGTTTTAGGGATTTGCTGGCTTTTGGAAGCTCATCAACAAAGAGACTGAACGGCAGGGGACCAAGGATAAATCCTTGGGGGACCCCTACTGTCACAGGCTTGTTTTTAGAGAGGGAAGTTCAGCATTTTACTGCTTGGGTTCTGTCAATGAGATAGTTTTTTACCCAGCTGATAGCTTCCGCTGAGAGGCCTAGATTAGATAATTTGTGGCAAAGCAGTGTATGACTGATATGGTCAAATGCCTTGGTGAGGTCAATGAAAATAGAGGCAGAAAGTTCTCCTTTATCCAGTGCACAGTGAAGATGGTCTGTGTATTCTATTAGTGTAGTTAGGGTACTGTGGTTCTTCTGAAAACCATGCTGTTCATCTGATTGAAGGTTATACTGGCTCAAGTACTGGGAAGACTGGTCATTAACAATTTTGTCAAGTGTTTTAGAGAGAGGGGACAGAATAGAGATGGGACTGTAGTTACTGGTAAGGTCTTGGGGGGGCCTTGTGGACTGGGGTAACATGTGCTGTTTTCCAGATTTTGGGCACTTGCCCAGTAGAGAGCAACAAGTTAAAGTTGAGTTGAGGGGGATGAGTACCTCATGTAAAGCAACGTTTAGGAGTTTCATGTCTATGTTATCTGGCCCTATACAAGCTGATATTTTTTTTCCAATCTAAATATTTGTATGTGTCTGCCCAAGTTAATCTTCTAAGAAAGAACTTGGGGTGCAAATTATTCATAGGGTAATTTGGGCCTCCATTTGGTGCTTGGGGGGAGTGGAAGTGCATTCGGAGAGATCAGTGAACATGTTATTAAAGGTATTTGCTATATTGACATTGACCTCAATTAAGGACTCTCCAACCTGGATGGAGTGAGGGAGGGGTTTAAGAGAGTTTTCTAGGATGCAATTAACTCCACTCCAGAGGGATTTAGGCATGTTGAGGGAGGCATGCTGCTTGTTTTTGTGAAGGTTAGCTTTGGCTGTTTTGACTTGGGTTTTTACTCTATTTCAAAGTTCTTTGTACTTTTGGAGATGAGAATAGTGACCAAGCTCCTGATTCTGCAATCAGACTCTGTCCTGTTCTCTTACCATAGCCATAAGGTTTGGAGTGAACCATGGTTGGGAGGTACTTTTTTAACAAGGTTGCAGATTCTCTTAAATTCATGTAGAAGTATTCCAGGACTGCATCAACATCCTCAGTCTGCTGCAGGAAGGATCAATCAGTCTTTTTGCAGCATAGCTCTAAGATGGGAGATTCTATGTGAGTGGAACACATGCATCCTACTGAGGAAAGGGGCAACTGGGGGTGTTCTTGCTGACCACTTACACATGACAGGGGAGTGGTCACTCAGGAAGTCAGGTAGGACTTCAGAGGAGAGGAGAGGATCCTGTTAGGGTAGCAGACTAACACCCAGGCAATAAGTGAGACAGTCCCAGTTTTGTAATTGATCCTGGTAGGTGTGGGTTTATAAGGGGGAATCATAACATGACAATTTTGAAAATTTGGGGTCAAAATAAAAAAATATTTATGCTAGCAATAATACCTGACAGAATGTTTGGTATTGGGCTACACCAGACTGCCCACGGGGCATAATGAATCTGACACTGCAGGACGAGGGCTTTACAACCTCTGAAAGGTCTTGTATAGCCCATGCCACCCACCTTGAGGGTATTATTGCACTTAGAAAATAGGTTACATGTGACATTTTTATGTACTCTTTAAAAAATAAAACAAAAATAACCAGAAATCAATTTAAAGTGGTTTAATTGGTAAAGTAGTCCCTCTACTGGAATACTTGCCAGTAGTGGGTACTTCAGTGTTTAATTCACACAGCTATAAGTTTTCCTTAGTGTTGTGATTAATCCTCCCATGTTTCTGGTAGGGATACTTAAGGTAAGGAACCCTCAGAGAGGGTTCCACCCCTAGAGGTGCCACGGGATGATTCCCATGGCTATAGGTACCTTAGGAAGGATCCTATGAAGAGAAGTGCTGCCACCAGAGGAGAAGGGGAGGATGATGGGGCAAAGAAAAACTGCTTTACAATGAGGCTGAGAGAAATTGCTTATATAGCTCAGGAAGTGGGAGTGGCTGGCTGCTTGTCCATCGAACTCCAGGCAAAGCATTTTCAATTCAATGTCCTGCAGAGCCAGTATAGTGTTATACTTGTGCAACTGTGTTAGTTTGGTTTTGGCTGATTGCACTCTCTATTTCAGAGGAATTACCACCATGTAGGGGTACGAAAGGCAAGGAACCCTCAGAGAGGGTTCCACCCCTAGAGGTGCCACAGGACGATTCCCATTGCTAAAGATACCTTAGGAATCCCCAAAATAAAATGTAGTACAAGCATATCCCAAAAAGAATGAGGTGACATGAAGCATATAAGCCAGCAGTAACTGCGACATAGTAGCAGTAACTGTGATGTAGTAGTTGAGAAGCAGAGACATTTTGATAATAATAATGAGATGCTCAGTTTGATAATGTAATGAAATGCCCAGGTTGCGTAGTATGATACTGATAGTTTGCATTGAGAATTAGGGGGATCCTCTAAGGAGAGAGGGAATGGCAGGGAACACCATCCACCTCTATCCAACAATGGAACCTACCTAAAGAAACTAGGGGACACTACTATGCTAACTAACAGTTATGACCTAAGGCAATGGAGGAGAGAAAAAAAAACCTTTAAGGAGGAAATCTCTGGGGATCCAAGGCCTAGGTCACCTTTCCTCCAGGCTTGGTATATTTTATTAGTGATGGCCCTGCAGCTGCAATTTGAAAAACCCAACTAAAGGGAGATGGAAAATATTCCAATTTGGAGGAAGGCTCTCACTCAAACCCTCTAGTGGGAATGCTGTGGAAGGTTGAGAGAAAACTCTGCAACAATAAGTGCAACCAAGGTGGGAGGAGGAAAGTAACGACTACTGAGGCACTCACCAGGCCTACCCACCCTAAACTCAAGCCAGGTGAACCAGAAGCAGTCATAGGGAGAATGCAGTGAAGGTGCCTCGCTAGGAAAACCACTAAAGCCAATGGATAACAATTATAGTGGAACACTAGAGCCAAAGGAGGAAACTTTTTCCACCCTTCACTGCTATTCTTAAATTCTACACCAGGAGCTGCTGTCATGTAGCAGGGAGCTAAAGCCAAGCCCGGGGTGAGCACAGTCCCAGCTATGGGCCAGGAGAGAAGGATCCCACCCCAAGTTGGACATGCTCGAGATGCTGACTAAATGCCGAGTGAGCCCGTTGGCTGCAGGAACCCTGTGCCAGAATAGAATGGCTGGCATGCCCCCAAAATTGAATGAGAGCTGAAAAGCTGGTGAGCAGCTGAGTGAGCATGGTGTGCTGAGATTGTAATGAGCATTGAGTGCTGAGACCTTGCAAAGTCAAATGCAGAATTAAGTACAGCAGAATCCCAGATGCTGAAGCTGAGGGGATGGCAGTAGGCATGATGCTATGATTTGCATAAGCAATGAGCAACAATTGCGTTAGAAAGCATGGACCTGCACGTAGGTCAGTAAATGGAATAGTAATAAGTGGACCTGCATGTAGGTCTGCATAGCATGGTAGCACTGAAACAACACTGCATAGTGGGGCAAGCCAGCCAGACATTTAAAAGCCAAATCAAGGTGACAAATACTCTGAGGATTTTTGGTGGCAAAGGCAGGATTTAGAACAGACATAATTAGCCACATGGGGCCATGACTCCCCCAAACATTTCCCAGTCCCCACTGTAGGAGAAACAAGAAAGTGATGGAAGGGCTGAGAACCACATGCAGATATTAAAGCTAGTTTAACAGCCGTAGCAGTAGCTTGAAGCTGGCCTCTGAGTATAACAGGGTGAATAAACATAGAAGCAACATCTGAATGGAGTACACTGAGTTGTAATACTGCCAGAAACATAATTAAGAAGACACAATGCTTCTGAAAAGCAGGTGCAACCAGGCAGTGCAAGGAAGCTGCTGGAATGAGGCAAGGAGAATGAGCATGACTGAGCTGCATAACTAGGTTCAGAGAAATCTGAGTCAGGTGAAAACAATCGAGTATGCAAAATGGAGCAGCTATGGTTGAGCTGAAACACACAGATAATGATTGCAGTTGCATTGCAGTAGTGTTAGAGTTGTGAGTAACAGAGCAAATAGCAGGAGCTCAGGAGCACTATGCTAGGAGCTTAGAAACAAAAGCCCACCAAAGACACAAAACCAAAGACACACAAGCACAGAAAACAAGGAACAAAGACAGAAGAAGCACACACAGCCAAAGGCAAAATACAAACCAGAAGTAATAAATAAAAACAGAAATCCAGCAGACAAGCAGCAGCAAGGTAGAGGGTGTGTTAGGCCCCAACCAGCTCAGAGGACAGACTGACAGAGCCTTCGGCTGCAAAGAAAAAGTGCTTCACAATGAGGCTGAGAGGAACTGCTTATACAGCTATGGAAGTGGGAGTGGCTGGCTGCTTGGCCATCAAACTCCAGGCAAAGCCTTTCCAATTATTATTCAGCGCAGTAAACTGAATGGCAGAGCATGCTGATGTCTGTCAACTGTCTTGACCCTCCCACTACCACTGGGATGGGATAGCATAATCCATGATCAACATGGCAGAGCAAACTCAGTTCAGAGAGGGAGTAACTGCAGTCTCTGTCATATTTTTAATCCTGTTTTCACTTTGGTTCAGTAGGTGATGTGATTGTGATCAGGACAGGAAGCAAGAATGTGAGCAGTATCAGAGGGGACAGGTTCCGCTGAGTCATGAGACCAGCAGCACTTTCTTTTTTTGCCCTCAGATGGAGGCACACTGCCAGCTTGCTGCAAAGAGGAGAGCAGGGAGATGGCATTGAGCCATAGGAGAAAGGCAAGCAGGCTGGTTGCTGTAGGATAGAAATGTAATTAATAGAACTTGTGGCATAGTATTGTGGAGTGAGCTGAGATAGAAATAAAATAAATCAGGTACGGGATTTTTTTTTAAATTGTTTTAAAAAATAAGCAACAATGTGGCAAGTCGAGTGAGGGCATACTGCTGAATCTCACTAAGTAAGAAAAAAATGGTGGCTAAAACTTTTCAAATTGGCATGGGCACATTGATTTTTTTTGTGAAAGGGCAGGCTGCCACAGGGACTTGCTATTCCTGGTCTCTATCAGCCCATAAATGTACCCATGGCAAGGGGTTCAACCAATCAGAGGCCAGGTAATCTCACTACCCATTTTCTAATAAGAAATGTTGTGCACAATACATACCTTTACCCCACTGGGTAGTGCTTTCTGATCCCATGCCAGTGAGTTGAGTTCAGGGGTGAGCTAAATGGCCCAGCCAAATTGTCCGAGGCTGGGGAGTATGGCACTTCATATAACACTGCCCCACAGCCTGGAAAGGATAGGTGCAGGGTTGGCCGCACAGGCCCAAGGAACATTTTGAGAAGAGAGCTCTTCTTTTTGTGTATGGCTCTGCACCTCTGCATCTGTGGGTTCCAGAGGTCCCTGTTCTTTGACTGACAGAGGGATTCTTTGCCCTGTACATCTGTGTCTGTGGCTAAATGGAAGCACAGGACCCAGAGGGCCCTGTTGTTCTACAGTGCAGTAGATATCCCCATGAATTCTTGACATCCATTGCTGCACTTCAGTAGATGGACAGAGTCTTCTCTTTGTGCAGGGCCCAGAGATCCCTACACATTTGAATATATTCACATAGGTCCTGAATGGATGTGCATGAATGAGGATATGATTTCATTATGTCAAAAAAAAAAAAAAGAAAAAGGACATTCTTCACAAGAAACTCTGTTAATGAAGCAGTTAGGGTTCAACTTAACACCACAAAAGTAGGGAAATGTGGAGTTAGGACTTTGAATCCTAACTCCCTACCCACTCCAAAACAGCAAAAGGGAAAAACATTAGCATTATGGGTCTCTAGACTCTTGGCAAACCAGTGGTGTGGGTTTTCTTGGGGTTGTCAACCCTAATGCCTTGCCCATCCCCTGAGCAAACAATGTCAGATGTAATCTCATATCTTCATGTGAAGTCCAGCATGAAGACAGCTACATCAGATTTTGTTAACAATATGTGGTTAGACATACTTCTATACCATTGAAGAGTGTATCACTATGAGGGTCTAGATTGGAGCTGTACCTTGTGCTTTGGACAGGAAACCACAGGTTGGGTGGATGGGTGAACATTAGGGTTGACAACCCCACTGATTTACTAAGTCTACGGAGACCCAACACACTAATCATTTTCCTCTGTTCTGTTTGGAGGATGGAACAGTGAGTTAGGGCTGGAAACCCCAATGTTTTTTCATTTTACTATTTCAGGGTAGGTATGGGGAGAAAGGGTTGGAAGCCCTAATGCCACATCTCCTTACTTTTGTGGCATTTATCTGAGCCCTAACTGGTGCATTAAGATAGTTTTTTGCATAGATTATTACATGGGTGCAGTAGTGCCTGTATAGTTAAAGCTGAATAAGGTGTTTAATGTTAAACTCCTATTTTTGCACCTTAACAACTTTGGCAGTGCTCAACGGAATAGCCAAAAATATGGCATGTGCAGTATGGCTGGCAGGGTCTCATGACTGAAACGTTTTTGTGACAACATTGTGTGTGGCTTCCAAGATACAGAATGTAGATTTTAAATGCAGTGAGGTGTTTTTTTCCTATACTTAGTATACATTTTCTTTACTCTCACATACAGCATAGCTAGTATGGAACATTTTTCTCACATACAGCATAGATGGTATGGAATTCAATAGTATGGAATGCTATGGACACCTTTTCCCATTTCAGAAAGCGAGTCAAGAGAGGCACATCAGCAGAATGGGTCACCCCTTCCCTCCTTGCACACATGAGGGCAAGGGCCAGGGAAACTTCTGGCTTAAGGCTAGAGCCTCCAGCTTGCCAAAGGATTTGCAGGAATACAGAGCTGCTAGAAACCAATGTATGAGGCTAATCACGCAGGTAAAAGCCACTTACTTTATGGAACAACAAACAAACACATAGGGCAAGGGCAAAGCCTTCTCGGACTCACTACACCATCTGTTAGGGAAGGAAGACAAATCCACTCCATCAGTGCTTAGCATGAATGGAACAGTCACAATGGACCCCACTGAGACTGCCAACACCTTTAACAATGCTTTCACTGACCTTAGTGCTGTACTCCCACCATGCAACAAACCCTCCCCCAAGGTGCCACCACTCCCATAGATCTTCTGGATGAAAATAAGGTCCCTCATGCCCCCAGTTTTTACATCCACTCCGTCTCCACCACAGACACTATCAATTATGTAAAAAGAGTGCTCAACAGAACCAGAAATGGGGTGGATGGCATAAACATGAAACTGGTGGCCCTTGCAATTGTGGTTTAGCTTAGGAGCTCTATGGGTCTTTGGCCTTCTGGCTCTTGAATTGACTGTAGCATAAACCGTAGTTAACCCATCCCATAACCAAACTGTTCAATAGCTCCCTAGGATTCTCACAGTTCCCATAACTTTGGAAACCTGTCCTGGTAACCCCTGTGCACAAAAATGGTGACCGTAGACATGTCTCAAACTACAGGACAATATCAGTCCTCCCACTCCTGTCTAAAGCTCTTGAGAGAATGGTTTCTGACCAACTCACAACCTACATCAGCCAATACAACTTCCTCTCTGCCATTCAGCATAGATTCTGTAACATGCACAGCACATCCATGGTCCATCTCGAATACACTAACTTCCTTCATGAGTCAGTAGATAAAGGCCATTTGGTGGGGTCCACATTTATTGACCTAACCAAGGCGCTTGACCTAGTAAACCATGAACTTCTACTTACTAAGCTATGTACACGTCGTCTTTCCTCTGACACTGTCCAGTGGTTCAGCAGTTATCTCACTAATTGATCCCAGCAAGTCAGGATCAATGGAGTCTGCTCAGACTCCAGGCCAGTCAAAGTCAGTGTACCACAGGGCTCTGTATTGGGATCTCTTTTCTTTAGCCTTTTTATCAACACCCTCCTAGCAGTCTGTTCAGCCTCAGTGATGTTACTCTATGCTGATGAAGCAGTCATCAGTGCTAGTGGACCTAGTCATGAGGCCCTCACATGTGACCTACAACATAGTTTTGCATCACTTGAACAGTGGTTCCAACAGAACAAGATAGTCCTCAGCTACAAAAAGGCAAAGGCAATGCTTTTCTCCAACATACAGAAAAGAAACAAGATTCCCCCCTCACCATCTTCAATGCAATGGGAGCTGCCCTTGACCAGGTTGACACTTTCAGGTACCTGGGCTTCACAATTGCCAATCACTTAACTTCCACCCCCCACATTGATCAGCTAGTTAGCAATATCAACAGGAAACTAAGGGCATTCTATAGGGTTAGGCACAACCTTACTACCAAGGCCAAAAGGGCAGCTGTCACTAACTCCATCCTTCCAATGATTGACTATAGTGTCCTGATCTATGGGACTGTCTCAGAAGCACTTCTAAACAGGGTCAAGATGGCTGTGAATAAAACATGTTGCTTTGTAGCTTGAGTAGCCAAAGCCACCCACTCCTGCACACTTTATACCCTCACAAATTGGCTGCACCTCACTAGCAAGATAAAATAAAAGACCTGCCTAATGTATTTGAATGCACTCCTGGGACTCATCTCCTCTGGGATACAAACTCTCCTAACCCCCTCACATAATGCTTATGCCACTAGTAGCTCAACACATGGCTACCTCTCTGTCCATGCTGCAAAACTAACCAGGCCTTGTGTTCATTTGCAACCTGGGCCCTTTGATGTCTAAATGATCTGGCTTTGGATACGCCACTCCAGGGGCTCTTGAAAATAGGGCAGTTCAAAAGAATATTACTGAGGGTTCTCTTGCCTGGCCCATGTAGCTGCCCCTAGAAACTATACCCACTGACCAATCTGCAGTATTGTGGGCTTATAAGCCTAGCTTGTTTTTTTTGCTGCATTCTCTGACAATGCCTACATTGGTTGCTTCATTCTTGCATGTTGCCTAGTCATATCTACCTCCTGTATATACTCTGAACTGTTACCTCCATGTAACCAATGAGGAACCTTTGTAAATAATCATTAGCACTGCCTGCTGCTAATTGTACCAATAACTGTTGTACTGTAACCTATCTTCTATATTTACCCTGAACTGTTTGTACCTCTTTAAAATTGACCTTTGCAAATGAGCTTTCTTAATCAAATGTGTAAATAAGATTTACTTAAAAAAAATGCATGAATAAATATATTTCCAAAGCTTTTAGGGTAGTAGCTGCTTGAGCCAAGGCAATACCTTTCAAAGGTTTTGTGAAAAAAAACATTAATCAGTCCATAATTATAATTTATTTATTTGCTTTTGTTAACCAGGTAAGCACACTAGACAGCCAAGTGCCTATTTTCAGGTGCGACCCAGGAGGATTACAATTGTACATACAAGAGCATCAGGCAAACAGGGTGTATACAAGAGCATCAGAACATAGGTTACATCGAGAGGTGCATCATGATCATCAAGCAGACAGGGTTCATACAAAATCATCAGGAACATTGATTAGAATGAAAGATAGAATAGCAAACGTAGTACAGGCATGGGTAGTTTAACAAAGGTACATTACAATAGACATTTAGCTAGCCAGGAACATACAAGAGCATCAGACCCATTGATTTCAACCATATGCCTAAAGATAAAGTCTGCAATGCCCACAGGAGTGCATTAAGTGGCAAGTTGCATGGGACAAGCAACAGATTGTGGGGGGGGGGGCTACAGGATGGAGGTACTCTTTTAGGGACAGGTAGGGCAGGCAAGAGCATCGCATTCAAAGGTGGGACAGATGGCAACAAGCTTGCCAAGAGGATGAAGTGCTAGCAGAAGTCGGGGACACCACACCCAGACAGTCGAGCCCAGTTAAGCGGCTTAGGCGCAGAGGCAGGCAGAGGTCAATTTTAGGATGCCCCATAAGAAGGCTTTGAAAAAGAGGTGGGAGGTGGTGGAGCGAGTTCTAGCAGGAAGGAAGTTCCACAGCTTGGGCGCGTAGACAGTAAAGGCCCAGGCCCCCATTTGGGTGTGGGTTTTAGGAACCAGGAGGACCTGAGAGTAGCTGGATCTTAGATGGTAGGTGGGTTTCACAGGTTTGAGGAATGCGGCGAGTGCAGGAGGAATGGCATTTCTGACAATATTGTCGATGAAGTTGCCAAGGACAAAGGCGAGGTGATACTCCATCAGGATTTAAATTTTTTTTTGTTTCCCTGAGCATCTTCAGTAGGGTTTTCTGATTACCTTCTGGCATGAACCAAAGATTTTTGGTTCACGGGAACATTTTCTGCTCACATCACTTCTTTGTCAATATCTGAAAATGGTTCCCACAAGCACAAGTTTTTTTGTGGTTCATGATGGCCATCATCTTGTTTTTTTTCTCCAACTACTACAAAATGTGGAAAATATCTAAAATCATGTGTTTTTAAACAACAAACACCTAAATCTAGTTCAACAAGCCCCGTTTTTCTAGATTCAGTTTTTTTTTTTTTTTTTGCAATGCTCAGATATACCTTTCTGGGCACTCCAGCATTAGCCAGCAGTGAGGTAACAGCATTGTCTGTGTGAGAACAGCAGGAGAGGGGCTGTCCTCACTGCTGAAGCCACAGATGGAGACATGCTGTTGGCTTGAGTGCCAGCAGTGAGTTTGTTGTCTTTGTAATGTGTTTTATCTATCTATCTATCTATCTATCTATCTATCTATCTATCTATCTATCTATCTATCTCTCTCTCTCTGTCTGGGCATGGGGTCATGTCACATACAAAAACAGCGCAGCACTATACCACGCTGTCAAAACAACAACAACCCCCCCCCGGTAAAATACTTGTTTTTTGTGGGGAGTTCTGCCCCCACACCCCCCATTATGGGAGGATGCACCCCAACCCCCCCCAATTATAATAACCTCCTCCAGGGGGTCAACTCAGAGACAAGGTGAAACGCAGGCAGGGGGTATCATGAACCACACAAAAGAAAGGACAAAAAAATTAACTAACCTTATCTGGGACTGAGCAAAGAACCTCGGTCCACAGCTGCTCCATTGTCCTCCAGCACTGATGGCTCTACTCCCTGAGTGACGGCAGCTGCTCAGCAGATCTCCTTCCAGCAGAGCTCTTACCCTTTCCTGGAAACAACTACAGGTTCACCGCTACCACTTCACACTATTTGGGTCATGTAGCATTGTGTAGCCTGTAGCTGTTTTTCCCTGTGCTGTTACTGTTGCCCGGTTTTGCTCTGCGACATTCTACATACTACATATTGACCCGGTATGATCTGTCTATCAGTATGTCTGTCTGTCTGTTTGTCTGTCTATCTGTCAGTCTATCTATCTCTGAAATACACTAGCTGAACAAAAAAGAATGCCTTATCATTATCTTATTGAAATGAAGACTTTTTCTTATTCATGCAACATAACCTGTGCCTATCTATCTAGTTAGCTACATATACTGTAAGTGAACCAGGCTGCCCACCGCGATGCCACTGAAATACATTCTCCTCCCCTTAGAACACCTATCCCACATAAGGAGAGAAGGATTTTAGTTTATTCTACTTGCTATGAAGAGAGTTAGTGTGGAGAGGATTTTTGTAAGTTTTGCTATTGTTTTTTAAACTGTAGGAGAGAAGGATTAGTTAATTCTAATTGCTGTGGAGAGTGTTAGTGTGGAAAGTATTTTTGTAAGTTTTGTTATTTTTTTTTTAATTTAGCTTAAAGGGTTCTGTGGCAGCGTTTTTTGAATTAAGCTTAAAGGTTTCTGTGGCTGTGTCTTTTCAATTTATCTTAAAGGTTTCTGTGGCTGTGTTTTTTGAATTAAGTCCAATGGGGGGGTGCACACGGTCCCACTTATAGCGAGGGGGAGAGGCCTAAAGAGGACTTGAGGCAAAAGTCTAATGTCTGGATTACATGGGTTTGTGAGACTTGGGAATGCTATTGGTGGGTTTGTAATTGTGTTTGTAAACAACTGCAATCAGTATAGAGAGACTGTATTTCACTGTCCTGTATACGTACTATGAACCATGGGTAGGATTGTGTTGTGCAGTGGTTGTGTGGCAGCAGTGTGTATGAGCATACCATGGAGGCTGGGAGGGTGCCCAATATGCCACAGGCTAAGGAGGCTCAAGGAAGCTGTTCAGTGGCTTGGCAGGGAGCTGGGGAGGTTGAAACGTGAGGGGAGGGTTGCGTTGGTAGACATCTGAGAGTATCTGGGGGCACCACAGAGAAGGAACAGTGGATCATGGGAGGTGACCGGGGCAGGGGGCAAATGAGATACGAAGCCAGCTGATTAAAGGTAGACTCTAGTAGGGCCTAGCAAAAGAGGAGCAGTAGTAGGCAGGAGGGAGGAGAAAACACATAGTAATGCAAAGAGTGTAGGGAACATGTTTGCTGTACTAGTGACACATGGGGAAGAGTATGCAGGAGAAGATTGCACAAGGGCCTAGTGCCCCCTCTATTCCAGCCAAGATCCTTACCAATGGCAGAACTATTGAAGGAAATTCCGAAATCTTGGAAGAACTCAATTCCCATTTTATCACTGCTGGCCTAGCCTTTGACTTCTCACCTTATGCAGGTCTAGGGGTTAATCAAGCCAGTGCTAGCCATACTCCCCGTACCTCGACTTATCTTCTCCAGCTGCGTTCACTTAACTACAAAGAAGTAGAAGACTCACTGCTAAATCTTGATACTAAGAAAAGTGCTGGAGATGCTGGTCTTGAACCATTTTTCCTAAAACTAGGTTATGCCTATCTCACGGCCCCCATTCTTCATATTCTCCATCTCTCCATCTCTACTTTCACAGTTCCATCTTGTTGAAAATCTACCCATATCCTTCCCCTATTCAAATCAGGAGACCCATGCGATCTAAATAATTACAGGCCTATCTCAATTTTGCCTGTTCTCTCTAAAGTTTTTGAAAAACTGATCTACATATCAATTAAAACTTCATATCGAAACCTTCTCACTTTTAAACCTAGCTCAATCTGGCTTTCGGTCTAAGTACAGCACTATCATGGCACTGGATAAAGTTGCTAATGATTGGATCTCAGCTATGGATACCAAAAAGATCACTGGTGCAGTCTTCTTAGATCTAAGTAAAGCTTTTGATACAGGTGACCACAATTTACTAATCACCAACCTTACTAAGCTAGGTGCCACTCCCACCACCGCTCAATGGTTCACCAGCTACCTCTCAGGGAGGACCCAGAAAGTGAAAGCTGCTGGCCTATTCTCAGGCTCCTTGCTGATTGTCAGGGGAGTCCCTCAAGGCTCTATCCTAGGCCCTATCCTTTTTTTCCTGTACAGTAATGATCCTGACTCTCACATCACCAATTCCAACCTTCACTTCTTTGCTGATGACACAGTACTGTACACCTCTAGCTCTACATTGTCTGAAGTAAGGGACATATTGCAAGCTGACTTTGCTCAGCTGGAAACTAACCTCATTAATGCTAAGCTTCTTCTTAATGCCAAGAAAACTAAGGCTATGATTTTAATTCTTAGTAACTCTTCTACCACCCCCCCCGGTCCACCGAAGGACTTTATTGTCACCTCGTTAGGTGAACCCTTGGAAGTTGTCTCCAAATTTAAATATTTTGGCATTTGGCTAGACAACAAACTTTATTTCAATGATCATCTTGAGGACCTTACCAGAAGGCTAAAAGCCAGGTTGGGTTTCTTTTTCAGAAACAAGTCTATCTTTCTGAATGAAACTAGAATCAGGCTGGTACAGGCCATATTTCTTCCCTTGCTTGATTATGGGGACCTAATTTACAGCTCCTGTGCAATCTCAAACCTAATTAAATTAGATGTACTTTACCACCATGCCCTGCGGTTCATCACCAAATCACCATACCAAACCCATCACTGCGACCTTTAAGCTGCTGTCGGCTAGATGTCACTTACCACTAGACGTCTGTTCCATGCTGGTATTTGGACCCTCAAGTTACTCCTGAACAAACTCCCAAGTACCTCACATCCCGCATCAGCATTTCCCACTGTGCATATTCTCTCAGGAAATCTGACTTCATCTTCCTTGACGTGCATAGGACTCGCACCTCATTTGGTAAATGTGCTATCTCATATGCTCTTCCAACAATATGGAACCGACTCCAAACCACCCTGAAACTATCCAGTTTGGTTTCAGTTAATTTTTTCAAAGAGTTAACAGCATCCAAATTAAAAGATATCTGTAGCTGCTTTTAAGCCTCTTCCCAGGCCCTTGTATCCATAAGACCAATCACTTGAAACCTGTACCAGCCAGGACATGAAACCAATCAGCTAACCACTTAACCTTCCCCTACTCTTGCCTTCTTTATCTTTATCCTCTTCCCCCACTCTCCCTAGCACTCGTCCTCCACTCATCTCTTATTTTCAACCCCTCCTTATTCCACTACTCTATCCTGTTATTTTTACCCCTTCCTCTTACTTAACTACTCTCTGCTGTCACATTACATTCCCTACCTGCTCAGCTCCCCACTTTCTTATGTTAATAATCCCTACCTGCACTGTCAAAATTCTGCACCAGGTATTACATGAACCTTACTGTACCTTATTTTGCTGGAATGTACTTATATGAATTGATGCATATTAATCTTATGTGTATATTGTTTTATGTTGCTTTGTATATGTTGCCTTTTTTATGTTAAGTCTCCTGACTGTTTATATGATCTAGGACCTCTTGTGAATGAGCTTGCTCAATCGAGTTTTCCTGCAATAAACTTGAACTTGAAGGGATAGTACTCATGAAGAAGAGGGAGTGAGGGGCATTACTAGTGGAGAGAATAAGCATGGCATGACAGGGGGAGGAATAATACTCAGAGAGGTGAGGAGGGAGAGGGTGGTTGGCAGTCAAACAGGAGGAGGGAAGGGGTCTCAATTGAGAGGGGCAGGGGGAAGACACTGGGGCAAATGATAAAAGCACTGCCTTGAGTGGCCCCAGGATGAGAACCTGGGTGGGGGGAGGCGATGGGCACAAGGAAAGAAGAGGGAGTGTACTAGTATTGGGAGACTCCGTACTCAAGGGGATAAGATGGGGCAGCAAGGGGGAGAGGCACAGTCAGATATGGGTGGAGTCCATATTGGGATTAAAGGCAGACAAGGCAGGGCAGGCAATCCTAAGATGCACAAGGAGGGTTAAGAGGAAACCTCACATTGTGGTACATGTGGGGACAAATTACCTAGTGGGAGAAATGTTGGAGGTAACAAGGTAGAGGTTTGAGGAAGTGGGAAGTTTGTATGAGGAGACTGGGGAGTGTGTGACCTTCTCAAAGGTGCTCCCAGTACCCTGCACAAACATAGTGAAAAAGGAGAGGATTAGGGAGTTGAATGCATAGTTGGTAGAATGGTGTCAAACGAAGGGGTACAGGGTTGTGGGTGGCTGGGGCAGGACCTGGGATAATAACAATCTGTTTGTAAGGGACAGGCTACACCTGAGCAGGGAGGGGAAGGAGGTATTAAAGCAAAGACTGAGGAAGTATATTGCAAAAATGTGCATTTAAACTAGATGGGGGGTGGCAAGTAGACAGCAGGTAGGCAGGGATCCAATAGAGTGGAGTCACAGCCTACCCCCCAGGCTAGCAGGGAAGGACTTGAGTGGTTGAAAAGGGAGGGAGTAGAAGGGAAGAGATGGAGGGCAATGAAGGGAAAGGGGCAGGATGTAGGGTGGTCTTGCTGAATGTGAGAAGCTTAGGCAACAAATTGGCTGAGCTGTGGGCACTCTTGGCAGTGTGGAGAGTGAATATGCCATTGTCATGGAAACATGGGTAACCGAGCACTGGGACTGGGATCTGGCAATCCCAGGGTACAAATTATACCAAGAAGGACCGTAAGGAGGGGAGCGGGTGGGGTGGCAGTCTATGTGAGGGAGGGGATCAAATGCACAAGGAACAAGAGGGAGGAAAGGAAAACCAAGTCAATCTGGCTGCAGCTCCTAGACTCAAGGGGTAGGAAACTGAGGTTTGGGGTGGTATACAGGCCACTGTTCCAGTCCGAGGAGCTTGACAGGGAATTAGTGGGACAAATCAGCAAGATATGTACAAATGGAAAGGTGGTAATTGAGGGGGATTTCAACTTGCCGGGGATTGACTGAAGCATTCTGGTCACCTCTAGTGCTAGGGAGCAAGTGCTCCTGGATGCGATCCAGGAGGGTCTCCTGACACAGTTGGTCAGTGCACCTACTAGGCTAAAGAACACTTTAGATCTTGTATTGTTGAATGGGGAGGTATGAAGGGAAATAAAGGTGGAGGACCCACTAGCTGACAGCGATCACCAAACAGTGTGGTTTAACATCACAATGTGTGGGAAGCCAGAGAAATCAGTAACTCAGGTAGTAAACCTCAGGGGGCGGACTTTGGGAGGATACAGGAAGTACTGAAATGGAAATTGGAGGGCATAAGGCAGGAGATGGATGTGGAGGAGAAACGGGATATTATTAAATGGGGGATTACAGAGGCAATGGAAGCCTGCACCAAGACACTAAGTAAGAGGAGGAGAACAAGGAAACCATGCTGGTTGAATAGTGAGGTAGTGGAGGTGGTGAGGGCAAAACAAGAGGTGCACCAGAGGTATAGGAGGATGGAGAAGGAAGGGGACAGGGAGGTGTATGCAAGATGGTCCAGGGAGGTGACCAGAAAAGTGAGAGAAGCCAAAACCCAGAGGGAGCTGAGATTAGGTTGGGGAATTAATGGGGTGGAGACTTTTTCAGATACATCAGGACAAAAAGAAGTGCAAAGAGACAATAGTGAGGATAAACAAGCACTTGTCAAAGCCAAATATTTACTTTCTGATATTAGCATTGGACATGCAGGAGTTAGACAGATGCAGAATAGGAATGGCAGTGAAGTACTGAACTCACGCCAACCTCACCTCCACCCTGTAGAGATGGACAGGTATTGGGGTGTGCCTTTGGGTCATTGCCCATAATGCTAGCAGCATTTCACCTTGGAGTGTTCTGCTTCACATTCACTCCATTTCGTAAAGACATATGCTGAAATGGGTGCAGTACAGGAGAATGGGGTGAAGTCTGGGGCTGAAGAGTCCAAGGCATACCTCAATTCCTGTCACTGGCTTCAGAGTGGGGGTTGGGGTGGTGGAATGGTGTGAGCATTACAGATGGCAATTCAAAGGCACATCCCTGATGCTTGTCAGTCTGTACAGGGTGGGACATTATGGTTAGAAACCCTAATGGCCAGGACGTTTTTTGGTATTTGCACTACAAATTTTCAACATGGACTTTTTGTGACCCCCACCTTATGAAAGCATTTGGGACCGCTGCTCATGAACAGTGGCACAGTGATTTTGTTAATGTGTCCTGAACTTTGACTTCCCACAGCAACTGTGCCATTCTGTGCCAGATGTGCAAAAACACAGATCTGGCAGGATGTGAAGAGTGACAGCTGTACCATTCATAGGGAAGTGTGAAGATATGTTGTCCTCCTCAGATGTCCTAGTACCAAAGCACAGAACCCCCTCCCTGTTAACTCCTCTTCTATCTCTAAATAATTGCCCTGCATTTGCCACCTCTTTACCTCATGCTTTGTCTTTCCCCATTGCCTGCCCTTCACTGAGCTTGCGACTGTATTCTACTGTGGCTGTATCTAATCCTCTGTCTTTCTCCTCTTGTTCCACAGGCAGCCCATCTGTGGGCTTCCCAAGCTGCTGCTGCTGCCCTGGCACTCTCCGAGCTGGCCGCAGCTAACAGACTGCCTGACTGACCCCCAGACAGATTCAGGTACGCACTGGACCTCTGAAACTCGTGGTTTTGAATGACACTGTTTTGACTGGATGCCCAGGCACTAATTGGCAGTTTCTGCTCCTCAGCTGATTTTCCAACTCTTGCCGCTTCCTGATCTTGGAGAAATCTCTTTCTGTGCTGTGTTCTGGACTGAATTTTTTCACCCACCCCTGCTCTCCCACCTCCTCACAGTATTAAATAGACTCTTGCTCCGCCCATTTCCTCAGCTTAGCAGCTGATTGGTCACTTCACTGCTGCACATTCTTATGGCTATTGGCCTCCATGTCTTACTTTCGTACCACCCCTTTTTAAAGCAATCTCTACCGCAGGGTTGCACATTTGCTCTCAGTTTTCTCCAGCTAGAAATATGTGACATTATTTATTACATCTTGTGGGTTTTTTTTTTTCAGAGCCCTGCTACTCACCTCTGTACACAAATTTTTCCATGATAGCTATGGCTGGAAGAATACTGCTTCTGCTGACTCTGAGCCTTGCTCTCTTTTTACTGGCTTTTCTCACTGCTAGACCTTGCTCTCATGGCAGTGCTAAACTGACCTCCACACTATCTGACTTTACGTGCTCAAACCTACATGTGTCACAGATCAAGCAGCATGATGTGACTCCTCTATTATTCACTAGGCATCTCTTATACTTGACTGCTGACTTTACCTCTAAACACCTCTGGTAGAACATCCTACTGGTACCATCACTTTTGCCATGGAAACTATGATATTTTGTGCTCCTAGCTTTGTTATTATCTGGGGACATTGAAACAAACCTTGTCTCCTAGTTAGCCTCTGCCTCTCTGAATATGGACTGGCTAAGTATGAAAGGCCTTCATATAGTACACTTAAACATTAGAAGTCTTCTCTGTAACTTTACTGAACTTGAGGCATAGATATCCATATATGAACCTGACATTCTCTGTCTGACTGAAACTACTCCTGACTCTTCCTGCTCTCTTCCTAACTATTCCCTATTTTGAGGACACAGAGTATCTGAAAAAGGGGAGGTGGAGTTGCACTCTATTTCAAAAACCACCTGAATATGTCCTTAATGCAACATTCGGTTGCCTCTAACTGTGAGTTTTTACATACCCTGATTCTACTTGTAGCCAAAAAGAGTCACTTAAAGCAGGTCTACTAGGATGCTCTGAACTACTTGAGTACTCTACCTCTGCAGCTGGCCAAAATTAACTTCTTATTCTTGGTGACCTCAACCTAAATTGGCTGGGGAAAAATAATAGTGCACTGGTATCTCAAGTACATAGATTTAACATACACCAGGTAATTGAAGATCCCACCAGGCTGACCCAGTCACCTGTTGCTGGAAAACTTATGGAATGGATACTCACAAATCATGATAGAATTATCGCCTCAGGTGTGCTTCCTGATTCTATAAGTGGCCATTCCCCTGTGTTTTGCATATGGGAAACATCAGTGATTCCAGCCCCCTCACCACACTACATCACCTTCCAGGATTTTTCCACACTTGATCAAGCAAGCTTTCTACATGATATCTCTTCTGTAAACTGGATCCCTATTATCCAGTCCCAAAACACTGAATCTGCTCTCAAGCTCTTTCTTTCTATATTCTTATCCCTCCAGAACATACATACACCTAAACGGAATCAACACGTTAGGCCCAAACAGACTAGGTGGCTGCACAAGGAACTTCTTGTCTCCCTTTGGGCATGTGACAAAAATTGGAACAGCTACAAAACATTGGGTCAGCAAAGTGAATATGACACTTACAGAAAGCAGTGCAATATGTGCAAAAAACAAATCAGGCTTGCCAAAAGCTCATACTGCAAAGGTCTATTGCTGGAAACTGCTGTGGGACCAGAAGAAATTCTGGACACATGTAAAATCCTTCCTGTACTCAAACCAGTCTCAACACACAAATGATACGGTCCTCAATTGTATGCACTGTAATGACCCCACCACCATTGCAAATTCTTTAAAAAAATACTTTATTGATCTTACCAAATACACTGCCTCTTTCACAGCAAATCGCATCCTGATGCCTGTTACTCACACAAACGTGCCCATATATCTGCCCTTCTATTTTAAGGCTATTCCAAATGCTGATGTTCTAAAACTGCTAAACTCAATCTCTGATAGTACTAGTGTAGGCTCTGACTACCTAAAGCCTAAACTCCTGAAGCTGGCTGCTTCTTTTATTGTGGCCCCATTTGCTAAAATCTTTACATTGTCTCTCTGCCATGGTCATGTTCTGGACATATGGAAATTGGCAAAAGTCCTTTAAGAAAGGTGACAAGAAGGACATAGCTAATTATAGACCCATAGCCATTCTGTCAGTACTAAACAAAATACTCGAGAAATTAGTGATTATACAGATCACCAAGTTCCTCTCTAAATATACCCTCCTATCACCTGCTCAACATGGTTTCCGCAAGAGACATAGCACCTCTACTGCTCTGATACAATTTATAAATGATGTCCTTACTGCTATGGATCACAGTCTCATGACTGGTGCAGTGTTCATTGACCGCTCAAAGGCATTTGATCTTGTAGATCACCCTCTTCTGCTTGATTGCTTTAGCTTCACTGGTTTCTCAGAGCAAGCTAAAAACTGGTTCCAGAACTACTTAAGCAATAGAAGACAACAGGTAAAATTTAACTCTGCAGTGTCAGACTCTGCACCTGTCAATGTTGGTGTACCTCAAGGCTACCTTTTGGGACCTCTTCTCTTCTCCATTTTTATAAATGACATATCTTCCAACACCCCTTGGTGCTCAACAATCTTGTATGCAGATGATCTGGTGCTCTACACCTCCTCTGCAAACATAGAAGAAATAAATAGCCAACGAACATCTGCATTTCTTATAATGCAAGAATGGATCCCCAACAAAAGGCTCATCCTAAACATAAGAAAAACTCAGGGCATGCTCTTCAAATCTGCAACCAAACTAAGAACAAACCACAACCTTTTCAATGTCTCCTGTGCAAATGCCCCCCCTTATGAAAGTAACCTCATTCAAGTATTTAGGTGCCCTGCTTGATGAAACTCTTAACTTTGAGCAACACATCATTGACACCTGCAAGTCAGTGAACTCTAGACTCGGAATAGCTTACAGGACTAGTCGGATTCTTACCCCCTCAGCTATACTGGCCATTTCTAGGGGTATCCTACTTCCATCCCTTGCGTATGGTGCTGTTACCGATATAAATGCTTTGAAAACCACCCTAAGTAAGTGGGATACAATGTACAATAGTATCTGTCATTATGCCTCGGTTTCCCCACATTTGAAGCACCATTGCTTGCTATATGCAAACCTTAGATGGGCTTCTCCATTTGCCAATTGACTCCTTGACCTTGGTACTCTGCTGGACAACATAATTAGAACTAATCTACCTACCTCTCTTGCAGACATGCTGGTGTCTCTGTTCCCCACCTATGGCCTCCGCTCTACTGGACTCTCTCTACTATACACCCCTAAGTGCAGAACCCTAAAAGGAACCTCAGCTTTCTCCTGCCTGGCCCCACAATACTGGAATTTCCTACCTCTTGATGTTCGCTCTGCATCTAGTCATATTGCTTTTAAAAAGATGCATTACACTCTCCTCATCAAACATGCCCTATGTTCCTGTTTTAAACCCCCATAGGGTGCTTGACATCCCCTTTCTCAGCTCTCAAAATGTTTCAGTTTTGCTCTGACCCCTTGTTACTGTTATATGTAGCACTTACCATGGATTATGTGTTACAACTCTACTGCACTATGACTATGCTTATTATGTTTTGTACTATTGTGTATTTTCTTCCATTGTCTCTGTCATATTTGCAATACTGTTTACATCACAGAACATTGTGTAGATTTTTCCTTGTTTGGTTGATTACTTCTGAACTATACCTGCTATTTGTTTTGTCTGCCAGTTTTATATTATAACTTCCCGGGTCGTGTTTGAAAATAGTCATATTTTGTGGCTACGACACCTTACCCCATAAACAAAAATGAAAGTGAAAATATTAAAAATTGTAACAGGGTTCCCCTGTTATGCATTTAAAAATGTGTTAAAAGTCCCCCTCTTCAACTTCTCTTCACCTTTTTCTATCTTTCTCCACTTATTCTAAACTATTCTAGTTTCTTTTCTTGTCAGGGTGGCCAACCTGACAATTTTTCTCCTTAAACTATGCTATCCCTTTTAGAAAATTGTTTACTAATATGCCTTTAGAAAAATAAAGATAAAAATTTTCCTTTTTTCATATAAATCTAGAAACGTTATGCTGCAGAGTTTTAAATTGCAGTGATAACTATAAGTGCAGAGAACTTAAACGAAACCCTGCTCTTTGACTAGAGTCATATTTTATGCAATAGCACTTTAAAATTCATTTTGTGTGAGCTTAGTGGTGATGGAGGTGAAGTGTGTGCATCCTCGCACACTTGCACGCTCACACACTCGCTCAGGACTGTGCACACGTTTGCACAGGAAAAGGATCCTGTAAAAAAAAAAAATGCAGATCTGAGAAAACGCAACCGCTTGTTGTGATTGAGAGAAGAAGTGGCTGAGCTATGGAAAGGTGGACTCGCAACTGTTTACAGTTGCTAAGGAGACTGCTGTACATAAATTCTTTGCCCCAAAGCGCTGACTGTATATCCGTTCCTCGGATACAGTTTTATAAGGTTGAATCGGAGAAAGGACACTAAGGGAAGAAACAGACATCCTGTAGTGTCCAGATAAAAAAAGAGCTGGTTTGCACTTCATTTGAAGCCCTCTAATAAAGAAAAGGCTGGATCTACAGAAAGCCGTCAGCTGATATTTCAGCCATCATGAAATAAACAAATGAGGGCATAGCTGTTTAAAAGCCTTGCATACGAATGCAACAAATGCAGTGTTGGTCAAAAAGACTGTCTGATGTGCAGAGAGCTGTTTTACATGCTGCACCTGAAGTAATAAAATGCATTTGTGCCAAAGTTACATAGAAACATAGAAACATAGAATTTGACGGCAGATAAGGACCGCTTGGCCCACCTAGTCTGCCCATTTTCCTACCTAACAGATAAGCTGCAGATCCTAGTTAACCAACAGCTTACTTCCTCTTACCCGCCCCTAGGACTGCCTTATGCCTGTCCCATGCATTCTTGAAGTCCACCACTGTTCTTGACTCCATGACCTCCTCAGGGAGGCTGTTCCATGCATCCACAACCCTCTCAGTGAAAAAATACTTCCTCACATTACCCCTGAGCCGTCCCCCCTCTATCTTCAAATTGTGCCCCCTTGTTCTTGCACATCTCTTTTTCTGGAAGATGCTACCCTCTTGGACTTTATTAATTCCTTGAGGTACTTGAAAGTTTCTATCATGTCCCCTCTCCCTTCTTTCCTCAAGAGTATACATATTAAGTTCCTTTAGTCTTTCTTCGATGTCTTCTGGTGCAGACCCTGCACCATTTTGTTGCCTCCTCTGGACAGCTCCACTCTGTCTATGTCTTTAATGGAGATGGGGTCTCCAGAACTGTACACAGTACTCCAGATGGGGTCTCACCAACTGTCTGTACAGAGGGATAACAACTTCCTGTTTTCTACTATTGATGCCTCTTCCTATGCATCCCAGTATCCCTCCAGCCTTCCTTACTGCCTTCTCACATTGCTTTCCCACCTTTAGGTCATCTGATATAATTACCCCAGGTCCCTTTCCATTTTTACTGTTGTCAGTATCTCACCCCCATTGTATACGCTTCCCTGGGTTTTGTTTCCCAGGTGCATTATCTTGCACTTCTTTGCATTGAATCTGAGCTGCCATACATTTGACCATTCTCCAACCTTGCCAAGTCCCTTCTCATCCTTTTCTACTCCATCCTGTGTATCAACTCTGTTGCAGATCTTTGTGTCATCTGCAAAGAGACATACTTTTCCTTCCAGTTCCTCTGCAATGTCACTTATAAAGACATTAAAAGGACTGGTCCCAGTACTGAACCCTGTGGTACCCCACTAGTAACCCTCCTTTCTTCACTGTGTACTCCATTTACTACTCACCCTTGCGCCCTGTTATCTAGCCAATTTTTATCCAGACTACCACCTTGGGACCCATTCCAAGGCTGGCTATCTTGTGTATTAATCTTTTGTGGGGACTGTATCAAATGCCTTGCTAAAATCTAGGTAGGCCATGTCCACAGCCCTCCCTGATCTACTACTTTGGTCACCCAGTCAAAGAAATCTATTAGATCTGTCTGACATGACCTTCCCATCGTGAATCCATGCTGCCTTGGGTCCCGGGCCCCACTGGCCTCAAGGTACCAACAATTCTTTCCTTCAGAAGTGATTCCATCATTTTCCCTACCACTGAGGTCAAACTAACTGGTCTGTAGTTTCCTGCCTCTGTCCTGCTCCCACTTTTGTGAAGAGGAATTACATCTGCCCTCTTCCAGTCCTTGGGTACCACCCCATCCTCCCATGATTTGTTAAAGAGAGTAGTCAGCGATGTCACTAGTTCTACCCTTAGTTCTTTTTAGAATTCTTGGTGAATCCTATCAGGCCCCATTGCTTTGTCCACCTTCAATTTTATAAGTTCATTCAGAACCCTTTCTTCTGTAAATGGACTGGTATCAACCCCTGTCTTCAGAGTGTTTCTCTGTTTGGTTTAGGTAACCCTCCTCTTCCTTTTGTGAATACTGGAGCAGAAATATTCATTCAGTAACCCTGCTTTTTCACTGTCACCTCTACCCACATTCCTCTCCTTTATTAAGCTTCAGTATCCTCCTTGGTCTTTCTTTCGCTCTCTAATGTACCTATAAAGGTCTTATCCCCTTCTTAACAGAATTGGCTATCCTTTTTCGGTTTGGGCCTTTGCTATTCTGACTACCTTCCCAGCCTCTTTCTGTTTAACTGATAAAGTTCTCTGTCCTGCTCCTTCTGTGTTTTCTTATATTTCCTGAATGCTGCCCTTTCTCCTTAACTTTCCCTGCCACCTCTTTTGTGAACCATAGAGGTTTTTTCCTTCGTTGTGTTTTATTGATTTTTTTACGAAAGGGTTGTTGCCCTGTGATGGCTGTTTTGATCACTTCCCATTGTTCCTCCACCCCTCCTTCTTGCCTGTTTGCTAGTGTTTTCTGAGGCACTTCTCATTTTTTCCCAAAGTCAGCCCTCCCAAAGTCTAGTACTCTTGCTTTCAGATGGCTTTGATTGTATGGCTGTGTTTATCGTGAACCACACTGTTTGGTGGTCACTTGTTCCCAGATGGCTACCCACTTCTAAATCTGAGATCTTTCTCCATCCCCATGTGAAAGTACCAGGTCTAAGATTGCTCCCTCCGAGTCGGTTCCAATACTAGCTGTCTGAGACATGCCACCTGTAGGCATCAAGAATGACTCTTGCTCTTGGATGTGCCTGCAGCAAAGGTGCTCCAGTTAACATCTGGCATATTCAGGTCCCCATCAACAATATCTCCCCTTTTCTGCCATTCTAAGAAAGCCTTCTATCATTTCCTTGTCCATTCCTCCCCTGAGATGGGGGTCTGTATACAACCCCATGCGGATTGTGGTGCCATTTCCTGTCTCCAGGGTGACCCAAAGTGCCTCATCTGCTCCCTGTTTACTCTTTAGTTCTGTTGCTTTGATCCCTTCCTTTACATAGAGAGCTACTCCTCCTCCTCTTTACCCTCCCTGTCCCTTCTGTAGATATGCGATCCTGTATGTTGACATCCCATTCATGGTTCTCTGTGTACCATGTTTCTGTGACTGCCACAATATCCAGGCAACCCTCTTCCATCAAGGCCACTAGTTCAGGGAGCTTGTTACACAGACTACGGCATTGGTACTCATCACCCTCCACTTTTGATAGCCTTACCCCTTTTAGCCCCATTTCTGTCCTTACTGCCTTTGCCTTGTTTTACATTTAAATCTGTTCTGCTCCCTAATAACTTCTGTACCCTGGCATTTACTCACTAATCACCATGTTTTGTGGGAGGAGGCCTGGATTTCCCAGCCCTTTTCAGTGCCTCCCTTGGCTAGTTTTCGTGAAGCTTGCCAATGAAGTATTTGAACCTCACCTAGGATCCTGGTTCCCCTGACAGATGCAGACCATCGCACCAGTATAGGTCTGCATTCCTCCAGGTGGCTCCAGTCCCCAATGAAGCCAAAACCCTGAGCTCCACACCAGTTTTCAACCACTCATTGAATTCCCTGGTGAGAAGTGCCCTAGCATCTCCTTGCCATAGACAGGCAGCACCTCCGAGAAGGTTACAGATAGCGCTACTTGTTCAAGGCCCTTCCCAACTCTCTACAAACTCCTCTTGCACTGCTCTGATCCCATTCCTAGCCAGGTCATTTGTCCCCAGGTGGACAATGACATCCAGCTCCCTCCTCGTGCAGCTTCTCCCACAATCCTGAGGATTCGCTTCCTGTCCCCTCCAAGCCGTGGCGCCAGGAAGGCACCTTACCTCCCTCTCCCATCATCCCCCCATTTCTACCCCCTAATGATTGAGTCCCCACCAGGAGTTGCTTCCTTTCCCTGTGGGGTCCCATGCCACCCTCCTTTGGGTCTCCTTGTGAAGGTCCCCAGCATCCTCCATGGTCTCCACTACAGGTGCCTCCATAGAGAACCACTATCCACCAGAAGAGTGAATGAATTGTGAAGAGGTACAGCTGGAGGATGCAACTCTGTTCCACCACTCTCCTCCTTGAGCCCACCCTGGTCCAGCCACTCCTTTTCTTGGCAACCTCCTGAGGTAGTGGCATTGGCCCTGGTGGTCCCTGTGGTGGGGAGGAGTCACAATCCCAGCCAGGTCAGCCTGGAGACGGGCAACCTCCTCTCTCAGACCAGAGAGGTGCAAGCAAATAGGGCAGCATCGCAGCCTCCAGAATGTCTCCCAGAAAACTGCCACCCCACAGCCATTGCACTGCACCACTCCTATCATGTCTTATTTTGTGTCCCCTGTACTGTTTCTCTGGATGCTTACTCTCTCCTCTCCTTACAACTCTCACCCTTTCTGTTCTGGGATAGCAACTTCCTATCTTCTTCAGTAGTCTCCTTCTTTCTTGCTCAATATCACACTACCAGCAGCTAGTGGGGGAGAGTGAGCTACTTTTTCTACTTCAGGGTTGACAAAACCAATGTTTCTCTATGATCCTTTCCTTCCTACTACCAAACAGGAAGTTCCTGTTGACAGTTAAATCCAGTGGCTATAAAAGTAGAACTGGCTTTGGGTGGGTGGTGGGATGGAGGGCAATTTCTAAGAAAAAAGGCTAGCAACAGGAAGTTGTAATTTGACTCACCTGCTTTTCTAATGTCTAAACCACACCCCCAGGTAAGCTCTCTTTCCTCCTACTGGTTTAGCAAAGTCACCTGATACAGTACCTTACCCTGCACAGAACACACACTGCCTTTCTTTCTTTTCTTTTTTTTACCCCTAAATAAGACCCCCTTCTACTTCTAATAAAGTTATCTGTCTACTTAATCTTAGCTGACACTGACTCCTACTGAGATATAAGTTTTAAATTAAGAAGAAAATGTAGCTTCTTTTAGTTAGCTGCTTTCTGCTCTACAAGCAAGGCTAGCAACAGGATATTACTGTTTCTTAAAGCTTGCAACATCTTTTACCATATTCTGTGTCTGTGAATAAAGGAGGATAAGGGGCAAGCCCTTCATCATTCTGTTATTTACAAGTTAGCAGGATATTGTAATAATTAGATATTAAATGGAAATGGTGGCTTTTTTCTTGTACCTGCAGTGTTGTAATTGCTGGTCCTGCTTAAGAGCTGGCTGACCAAGAAATGACAGTTTATATACATAGATGCATAGATACATAGACAGTGTCAGCAGATAAGGGCCTATGACCCACCCAGTCTGCCCATTTGAGCTTGTAAGTTCAGTTTATGTTTTCATAGAAGTCTGTTGCCCCTAACCCCTGACCACCAGAATTCCTTTATACAGGGGAGGTGATGATATCATCCATTATGGGAGGAGTTATTAGTCCCAGGATGAGGCTATTAAAAGGCTTTGCTGATAGACTATGGCAGTTGAGTAAGTGGAGGAGGCATGTTCAGTAGGTTTCTGGACATTGAACAAGAAGTAGCTTGTTGGGAAAGCACTCACTGTTTAAAGAAGGAAGACAGAGATCGGAAGGACATTATTTTCTGTTTGAAGTGTGCTGGACTAACACCATATTTTCCTTTCTGTGAAGTAACAGTGCTTTCTTTATTTTATTGAAATTTTTTTTGTTCGTTTTGGAAAATTTTTTGACTTTATTTCTGAAGTAAGAAATAAAATGATAAATGAAGTAATTTGCATTTTTTATGCACCAAAAATCTGTCTCTGTGTCTGCCATTGATCTCACGCTTCCACAAAAATGCTCAAACTTCTGACTGTATGTAGAAACTGCACAACACATGCTTGTAATACAGTCACTTAGTGAAATTATTTCACCAAATTTTCAACATAGGTATTTTGTGACCTCTGCTCATGAACACTGTCACTACGATTTACTTAATCTGTCCCAAACATTGATTTCCCACAGCGACCATGCCATTGTGTGCCAGATGTTGGGCAGGATGTGAAAAATGACAGCTGTACTGTTCATAAGGAGGTGTGCAAAATGGACAATGTTGAAAATTTTGAGTGGAAATATTACAGATTTTTAAAGTTACAAGTGTGCGTGGAAACTGCGCAATGCATGCTCGTAACACAGTAATTTTATGGACTTTTGTCACCAAATTTTCAACATAGGCATTTTAAGACTTCTGCTCATGAACAGTGTCACTGTGATTTTCTTAATTTGTCCCAAACACTGATTTCCCACAGTGACTGCACTATTCTGTGCAGGAAGTGCAAAAACACATTTCAGCCAGGATGTGAAAAATGACAGCTGTACTATTCAAAAGGAGGTGTGAAAAAATGCCTATGTTGAAAATCTGGAGTGAAAATATTACAAATTTGAGAAGTTATGAGTGTGTGTGTGGAAACTGTGTAACGCATGCTTGTAACACAATCATTTTTAGGAATTTTTTCACCAAATTTGCAACATAGGCTTTTTGAGAAGTCACCTCATGAACAGTGACACTGTCATTTTGATAATCAGTCCCAAAAGGTGATTCTGCACAGTGATCATGAAATCACCTTTCAGGACGGAATAATGCCATGACAGTGATTGAATTCATGAGGAGGGGTCCCAAGAACCCCATGTTGAAAATCCAGTGCCAAAAGTTGAAAAAATGGCTGAGATATCCACATAAGTTGAAAATACAACATTTATGCCATTATACAGCTTACCAGCATTTCTTCAATTCATGATCGGTTTTGAAGAGTGCAGACGTATTCTGGGTCCACTGAAGATCGTCGCGCTGGGCTCTGGAGGTAAGTATGAGGTGAGGTGGCAGGGTGTGTGGAGGTGGGGTGCACAGAGGTTGGGTGCGGGTTGCGGGAGGGGCCATGACAGACAACGAGGGACCATTTTCATTTTTTACAGGGTTAAAAAAAAAGACAACATGGGATGCTTTGGCACACTGGGGTGGGCTCTCAGCGTGCCACCTGGGTGTTTTTTGGCAGGGGAGCTGGAGCCAATGGGGACTGGGCACCTGGGCCATCCATACAGTGTGCTTGGGGGGGCGTGGTGAGCTGAGGGGGATTGGGCACCCCCCTCGGCTCACAACAAATGGGGGGGCAGCATATTATGCTGACAGGGATTGGGCAACCCCATCAACAAATGAACTGGGGAGGTGGCATGCTGACAGGGGGACTGGGCACCCCCTTCAGCTTTAGCAGGGACTGTGAGAGGTGATGGCTGTCTGTGGGCTTCTGTAGGGACTGTGAGAGGCCCATGGAGAAGCTGCTGCCATGTTTATTGAAAGAGGACACCAGACAATGCAACTGTAATTGGCTGCTGCAATCAGGGACCACCCCAGCAGTGAAAACAGCTGATTGCTGATGACCAGCACTCCCTGATTGCAGTGGCGAGTTTGTTTCAAGTTGGTGGCAAGCTATACTACTGCTGTTATGGGCATGATCCTCTATTGCTGCCACACAGACCAACCCCAAAATGGGCTGCTGGCATTGGCAACAACACTGCCGCACCTCAACAACTGGCTACTGCAGCAAGCTGCCCCAATATGTTTCATGCACATGTGTGCAAGCAAACATAAAAAGTGTGGGGAGTGGAAGGAAAAGGGGAAGGAACAAGCAGAAGCACTGAATGAATACTTTTACTCAGTGTTCATGGAAGAAAAGGGAGACCGCTACCACCATGGGCTGGGAGGGTGGGGATGGGGGAGAGGAGGTGACAGATGGAAGAATTGAGGGAGGTAGAACTTAGAGGGACTGAGGGCACTGAGGGTAGACAAGGCATCAGGGCTTGATGGGATCCACCCCAGGGTGCGGAGGGAGATGGTGGAGCTGCTTGTGGATCTGCACAGCACCTCACTGGAGTTGGGATGTGTGCCACTGGACTGGAAGATGGCACATGTAGTGCCGTTACACAAGAGTGGACCAAGAGATGAAAAGGGTAAGTCTCACCTCCACAGTGTGCAAACTCATGGCAATGACACTAAAGGATAGACTGGTGTCATACCTGGAGGACAACGGCCTGCAGGATGTGAGACAGCATGGGTTCATTTTGGGGAAGTCTTGTCAAACCAATCTGATACAATATTATGACTGGGTGACAGGTGAGCTGGATAACAGTAATGCGGTGGATGTTCTTTACTTGGACTTCAGCAAGGCCTTCAATTCTGTGCCTCATGGGTGGCTGGGGGGAGGCTAACTGGTGTAGGGGTGGAGCAAAAATGACAAACTGGATTACAAGCTGGCTGAGTGTGAGGCTGGAACAGGGTGGTGGGAGAGGAGCTCTCAACTCTGAAACCAGTGATGAGTGGGGTGCCACAGGGCTCTGTGCTGGGACTAGTATTATTTGGCTCTTTATATCAGACATTGTGCATGGGGTGGTGAGTAAGGTAAGTCTGTTCGCAGCCTACACCAAAATGGGAGCAGTGGTGAATGGAGGGGAGGAATGGAAGCAGCTGCAGGGGGACTTAAGCAAGCTAGAGAAGTGGTCAGAGAGGTGGCAACTGGGGTTCAATGCAGAGAAGTGTAAGGTTATGCACTTTGGGGTGATGAACCCAAGGAGAGAATACTGGCGGAAGGGGGTTAAGCTGGGGATCACTGAGGAGGGGAAGGACCTAGGGGTAATGGTAATAGGGACCATGAACAACACCACCCAGTGCAGGAGAGTGGCTGCAAAAGTGAACAAAAAGCTGGGGTTGAATAGTGAGGAGGTTTTCATCCAGGTGAAGAGGTGATCTTTCCCCTCTACAGGTTGCTGGTAAGGCCGGACTTGGAGTATTGTGTGCAATTTTGGAGGCCATATCTGAAGCATGATATCAGGCTACTGGAGGGAGTACAGAGAAGGGCAATGAAGATGATATGTGGAATGGAGGGGAGAGACTATGAGAGCAGACTGGAAGACCTGAATATGTGCACCCTGGAGAATAAAAGTGACGGGGGACATGATAGAGACATTCAAGTATCTGAGGGGGATCAATAAGGATGGGGCAGACAGGGTCTTTAAGCTAAGGATGGCGAGGGACACAAGGGGACATGGGCTAAGAAGAGAAGGGGAAGATTTATGAGGGAAATGAAGAGACACTATTTCACAGAGAGGGTGGTAGCAAAATGAAATGCACTACCAGAATGGGTGGTATCATGTAAATCTGTAAACAGCTTTAAAAGGGCATGGGACAGGGAACAGGGGAGAGTGATGGTGGGGAGGTGGAAGGCAGCAGTTGGATGACAAAGGGAAGGGGTGGAGCAGCTGCAAGCTAGGGGTGCTAGCTGCACACTCGAGCAGACTTAGATAGACTGGGTGGTCTGTTTCTGCTGGCACATTTGTATGTTCGTATGTATATAGGTGGTGGCACAGAGGTGTTCACCCCCAGTGCCGCCGAAGAGTATGTTGACACTGGAGTGCCCAGTCCCAAGTGTTTGCTAGGGTACACCTGTAAAATAGAAAACTGTCCCTCATTGATATTTTCTTTTTCTAACAAACCTGCAAGGAAGAAAACAGTCCTTTTCCGATCTGACCACTGACATCCCCACCTTACCATGAGTCCCAGCTCAGCTCTCATAACCATACAGCCCCCCCCACACACTCTCATATAAACATGTCCCATGGCATACTGTAGGTCCACTTTTCAATACAAAAGACATTTTGCTGCTGGAACCAGCGACTGCAAAATATAAAAATAGGGTAAGTCCAGTTAATGTGGTAATGGAGCAAAGGCAGCTGTACACCATCACTCTGAGGAGTAGAGTGAAGGGCAGGAGTCTGAGAAGGCCTGGTAATTTTTATAACAGGTATACCACCATTGTCACATTTTAGTTTTTAAATCTGAATCTGCTTCTAGTTCAACTTCTGCTGCCAGTAACTGGTGTCTTGGTTCTCTTGCCCTGTTTTTCCTTTTGTAGGGCTGAGGGAGTCCCAACAGTAGGGGAGCCCCGAAGAATAGGGAAGACAATTAGTACCACAGGGGCAAGATGGTGAAGAAACAACTCATCTTTTTCTGAGGAGAATACAAGCAAAATTTACTGTAACTTGGGGAACTATCTGACTGTCAGACCTTGGTGAAGATTTAGGAGCACCGAAGTCACTTTGGGTTCTGAATGAAAAATTCTCAGAATGCTGAAAATATTACTGCCTATATGTTATTTGTTCTAGTTACCTGTTACTTTGTCCTTTATAAATATCTTGCTCTTCTGCTCTTCTCACATTTCCTTACATTTCCTTAGTTTCTTTTCTCCACTTATTTTGCAGTACCTTTAATGTTTTGAAGAGTTTGAATAGCTGTGCGTATTATCACGTGACTGGTTGCAATATCAGGGCACATATGTGGTGTCTAGCTCAGAGCCACCACCATCTTGGTCCAGCAACATGCAGCAACTTGCAGCTTGCAGAAAACTAAAACTAAAATTGCTGCTTGCTTTCCTGTAACAGAGCTGTAAGGGGAGCTCCCTCTTGTCAGGCAAGTACAGGCAATTGACCCTTTTAGCCACTCTGATCAAATTTTCTTTTTGAGTACTTTTAGAACTGTTGTGAATTTCTGATTTTTTTGATGTGCTTGTTGGTGGTATTTCTTCCTTGCATGGAAGCCACAGGAAATTGTGGCACATAAGAGGGACTCCGCTCTATAAGGATTAGTAAAGGCCTGGTTACTTGCACTCTAGTTGGAACTCATCTTTATTTTGACTAAAGTTTTTTAATAAAATCATAAAGGTAAGGAGCAAGTATCTCTTCTCTGATTCAGATGGGTTACAGTTCATTCTCTTTAAACAGAAAATAGTTATATTTGGGCAAACTTTTTCAAATAGTGTAAAGGCACAGATTTTTGACCACTACCTTATGATTTTATTACTAAAGATTTCATATTTTTGATTTTTATCCTGGAGTAATGGAGATAAATAATTTAATTTAAAAAAAGTAATCTTTTGCACTACCTGCATTACCAGCACTACCTGCACCCTTGCTGTGATCACCGCTGAATTCCCCTGTGGAGCCAGCCTACTGCAGTGAAGGGTCTGAGGGCTAGTTTAGTGCTTTAGTCCTCCCCAGCAACCTTGTTGTGTTCACAGCCGAATTCCACAGTGCAGCCAGCTTGCTGCAGTGAAGGTACAGGATGAGCTCCCTTCTGAACTTGGTACCTTTTCTGGAGCACTCATGCCCAGACAGCTTACTGTTGCCCGCTTACTTAACTGCAGAGGTTAATTTCTTTTGTCACATTCTTTTACAGGGTCTGAGGGCTAGTTTATGGCTTTAGTCCTCCCCAGTCCCCTTGTTGTAATTGCCACTGAACTCCCTAGTGATGCCAGCCTGCTGCAGTGAAAGTACAGGACAAGATCCCTTCTGAACTTTGCACCTTTTCTGGTGCACTCATGCCCGGACAGCTGAATTTAATCCCCTTAAGTTGTACCTGCTCATTAGGAGTTGCTGCTTGTCCTGAAGCTAATCTCTGTAATTTATATTAGCTTCTTAGGAGCTGCTGCTTGACTTTGGCTATTTTTTGGCTCACACGTCCACCCCTGCCCCTGCTCTCTATTAAATGCCCTATTGCTCTGCCTCCCTCCCAAAGTTTGACTGGAAATGCTGTGGCTGTGGTTTGGCCAAGCCGACCATCAAACCTGCCCACACAGGGAAGCTTCTGCTGGTTCTGCACGCCAGCTCCACACCCTCTCCCCTCCCAAGCACCCTATCAGGACACTTACTTATATAGTTATTTTTAGTCACATGACCCCCATGAAATTTACTAAGTGCCAAGTTTGTCATTAGCTCCTTATCTTGAGCTCTGCTAGAGGCAGTCTTGAGCATTTGTCCACACTCTAAACCTACCAAGGCTTATATTTCGAAATTTCACCAAAAAATTTCTTTGCTTCCTTCTCCTCTCTCTTTGTTGTACTTCCCTAGCTCTACACAAAGTGGGGAGCTTCTATTCCTCCCTGCACTTCACTACTCTCTGCTCTTCACTCACTGGCTCCTCTCTTCCTTGGCCAGCACCCCCAGAGTTCCATTCCTCCTGGGTTTCACTACTCTCTGCTCTTCACTTGCTGACTCCTCTCTTCTTTGTTCAGCTCCCCCCTGACAGTGCATGTATTAGATCTACTACGAAACCACTCTACAATGCTCCAAGTAATTATAATATTAGTGTCCACACCAATTCCCACTACTGATGTTCAATGTTACCCAGTCATTCCAACACTCATTTTAAGATCTAATCTCTTCTTGTTAAATGACCCCCACCTGCAGTGGGCTAAGACTACCGACACACTAGCAATCTCTTTAGTCTTAGGTTTCACCTACACCCATAAGGCTATTATACTGTTCTGTGCATACTGTCACTTCCATTTCTCCCCTCACAAGAAACAGGCTCTGTCTGTGTGTTACAGGAGGACTCAACAATGTACATTGCATAACACCTCAACTAGAATATAGATCCTTCAAATAATTGTTATGCTCCTCCTTTGCTCTGGCAATATTGAGTTAAACCTCAGACCTACAACACCACCAAGGTTACTGGCAAATTATATCTTTGCTAAGGGGTTAAAAATTATGCCCTTAAATGTATGCAGTCTCCAGAAGAAACTTACTGAAAAACAGGTATGGGTCTCATATGCACCTGAATAAAGAATGATATACTCAACCAGACATACTAGTTCTAACAGAAACCTGGCTAAAAAGTACAGTCACAAGTCAATCTTTAGCACTACCGTCATACTCCCTCCATAGGATAAATATAGTTACCAGAGGGGTTGGAGTCATCACTTATCTAAATAAGAAGTTGTCTGCTACTGTTACAAATCCACCTCAAAACCAAAGAAATGTGAGTACCTACAGTAGCACTAAAAATAGCTATTTCGGCAGCAGAAACAGTAAATATAATTGGATGCTATTGACTTCCCTTTGCAGGCTTGGACATCCTGACCTACATACAACACTTCCTTAATGTTAATTCAAATGAAACTATAATCTTGAGTGACATGAATCTGGATTGGCTTAGCATAAAATCAGCTCCCCTCAAAAACCTCTGTGATGAATTGGGCTTGACACAGATGATCTCTGACATCACTAGGCCTGGCCATAATGATTGGCTATCTGGTACCCTATTAGATATAGTTTTGACTAACAGACCTCACAAACTTCTATACAAGGCAGTCTAGCATAACAACCTCAGTGACCACAATATAGTAGCATGTGTTAGGAATGTAACTAAACCTATAAACAACAGTAAGGTAATAATAAAAAGATTTTTCAGTAAGTTTAATTCAGACAATTTCGTATTTGCTTTAAGAAAAATTAACTGGCAACAGTTCTTTCTAGCCCCCACAATAAATGAGGCTCTGACCATCTTTAATTCCACCCTCACTAGTATTATAAATAGTCATGCACCCTTAATAAGCTGCAGAGTGAGAAAAGCTGCATGCCCCTAGTTCAACAGGGAAATCAAGAAAATGATGTTAAAAAGAGACATACAAAATCTCATGAGGAGTGGACAGCTTTCAGGGCTAGTCGAAATGCCTGTACTAAACTAGTCAGGACTACTAAAGAGAGCTACTATTTAAATATCCTCAAATCAGCTAAGGGTAATCCTGCAAAAATCTGGCATACCTTCAAAATACTGGAAGGTGGGGATGATGTGATGCTACTGTGAAGCTAGCAGCACCACAGACCAGCTCCTACCCCAACATCTATTTTTTACATATTTCCTTAAGCTAACTCACAACTTCCATCTCCAGTGCTAGCAGTTCTGACTTTGGATAGCCTCCTGACTCACCCAAGGTGAAGCCTTCAAGTACAGCAGCTTCAGGAATCATCAGAGCACCATTCACCAAATCCACAGCCTATTGTCGATATGGAGGCAGAAATGCGCCAGACACCCCAACTCACACCCTGCCACAGACTCCCAAAAAGGGATAGAAGAAATCCAAAAAATCAATCAGGGTCCCCATCTAAAGCTGCTATAACTCCACAAGCCCCAATACCTCTCTCCAAAAAGAAATTTATGGAGGAATTACAACCCTTCAAGTTGGCACTATAAGACATCACAGTGGAGCTTAAAACACTGAAAGGGGAGCTCGCTGATACAAATCGGGCTATTTCTGATGTTACAGCCAGCACATCCTCTCTGGAAGACTGGAGAAGTAAAATTGATCCAGAAATTGTTAGTTTGTGACAACGTCTACATAAAACTGAAACCAGGCTGGAGGACCTGGAAGGCCGAAGTCACAGGAATAACTTCTTAAAATTAGGCCTTCCAGAAGACACTGAGGGGCTCAAACCAATCCTTTTCCTGCAAAAGATGCTCACAAAAATCACCAGGCCCTCTCCCAATAATATCACATACATTATAGAGAGGGCCCACCGTTCATTGCGACCAAAGCCAGCCACAGGAAAACCACCCCATCCTTTAATTTTAAAATTTCTGAATTATTTGGACAAAATCCACATTCTTGGGCAGGTCAGAGAGCTCCAAAAAGTGTTATGGGATGGTCAGCAACTCAGGTTTTCCCAAGACTTACCTGCCACCATCAGAGAAAGAAGGGTGGAATATCATCGAATTGTGACCAAGTATATAACAGCTGGCATTAAATACAGTGTACAGTACCCCTAATAGCTTTCAGTATTTATCTCCGGATCCTGGCATAATTAGGATACCACTCAGCAGGCCCTCCCAGCATTGCAAGCCCTACTCCTGGATCTCTTTCCTGTTCACTGACGGTCTGCAATCAGTTGATCCTGCATGATAGCTGCAAAGCACTGCACGAATGTGCGACTTATTCTGTGTGAAAATCTGCAATTGCATAGTTTGGTCATAAGGGGGCAGCAAAGGGCTACATTGTCATCAAGTCTGTTCAGCTTCAACACAAGCAACTTCTGCTAATTTTGTTAAATGAGCTTGTAATTTTTTGTTTATTTTTCTTTTCCTTTTTTTTCTCTCTCTAAAATGTCACTGGTGGTTTGGCTAATTATATAGCATCTGTTCCAGGGGATTGTTTGTTCATCTGTTTTTTTTTTTTTGTTTGTTTTAACTAATATGACAGCTCTCAATTCCAGACACTACAGACTCAGAAAGGACAAGCTGGGCTGGAACTAACATCCATAAGGTCAGATTCGGTTGGGACTTTTGGGGCACTTTCAATCCCCCCAAGTTAGACATGGATCCCACTGTGCAAGTGTTTAATTCAATTCTCTTTCCTGCAATATGACGGAAGACGGTTTTATTATGATGGGACCAGTAAGCACAAGTTGCCCTCAATCTGTTTGACATGGACTTTGGTTACTGCTCCATTGCTGTACAACTAGTCTTTTCTTTTTCTTTCTTATTTTTCTGGTTTACTTTCTTTGTCTCTGATCTGAGCAGCTGTTGTCCTTCTGCTTGCTATTAATATAGTTAAATGTTAGTTAAGTTCATTATGATGTAAGAGTTGGGGCAGGGGGTGGGTTAGTGAAGGTTTTTTTGCAGTTTCAGCAGGGCATTAAGTGTTGTGAGAGAGGAAGGGGGTATCTATAGCCAACTCTTGTGCACACTCCAAGATAACAGCTTGTCATTTATTACATTTGATCAGGCTGCAATATATAGCAGACTGAGCATTGTGTCAGCCCAGTAATCTTTTTTTTTTTTGCTATGCTGTGAATAATGGAGATTGGACAAGGAGGGGTGAAGTGGGGGTGACCTAAGTTTCATTTTCCCCCATACTCTTGTTTTTGTACTACTATTTGTCCACTTTAACAGATGCAGGAAGGATCTTGGGGAGTATGATCACTTACAGCTATGGAGGAACTTCTTTGAGTTATTGTTCCTCTCTTTCTTAACTTTTTGGGGTCAACTTTCATTCTGGGGGTGGGTAGGGGTTAGGGAAATGGTACACAGCAGAACTAGTGAAAAGTTTCTTTACATGGAGAGGCATATGTTTTATTATACTGAACCATTACTAGAAGATACTATACCAATAAGTGGTTTAAATATCCAGTTATAAATTCTGTTCATGGAATATGAAGGGTGTTCAATCTCCTGTAAAGTGTGCAAAAATACTCTTACATCTTTGTAAATTAGACATGGATGTTGCCTTTGTTCAAGAAACCCACTTGCCCTCATACCAGATCCTCCAATTCAGGTGGACCTGGGTTGAACAAGCTTTGGGAATAGGGCCTAGTACTTGAAAAGAGGGAGTTGCTATTTTAATAGCATGTAGACTGCCCTTCTGACTACTGGATGCTATACTGGATGCTCAAGACAGGCCTATCCTTGTCAAGGTCTTATTACGTCACTATGCAGTAGTGCAAGGGTCAATTTATGGCCCCACGGTAGATGACTCTCAGTTTTTCACGAGGCTCATGGCTCAACTGGCCCCGCAGTCTTCTAGTCCCCTTTTAGTGGGTGGAGATTGGAAATTGTCCTACTGTAATATTCTGGACCATTCTAGAGCCAATATCTCCTCTCTCTCCCCTACTCAGCTGTCCATCAGGGAAATGATGGACACACTGGGTTTAATCGACCCGTGGAGAGCCCTTTTCCCTTCTCGGAAATAATACTCTTTCCATTCTATCCCCCACAATTCGTTCTCCAGGATTGATTATTTTTTGCTGAACTTTGGGCACCTTTCTTTAGTTTTGTCATGTATCTATCTTCCTAATGTCATTGCTGATCATCATCCTATATTACTGCATTGGAACCAGGGCCCTCCCATTGCCCGGGACAAGGTTTGGAGATTCAGCTGTCAACTGCTGAGGTCTGACTCCCTCAAATCTCATCTCAGCACTTTTCCCACCAATTTTTTTGATCTCAACTCTTCCACAGTGCACAAATTAGATGTCCTCTGGGGGGTCTTTAAGTGCCCTATTAGGGGTGAAATTATTTGATTGGCTACCATTAGGAAAAAGATTACCTCCCAGGCCACATCCCATCTTCACCAAGAAATAAGGAGAACAGAATTTTCACTGTCTACTCCTCTCTCTCATGATGCTCTGTATACCCTGGAAATTCTTAGAGGCTGATATAATCTGTTGTTAACAGAAAAAGCTGAACATCTCCTTCAATTATCCAAAATTCAATATTTTGACCAGGAGGATAAGGCAGGTATGTTCCTGGCCCTCCAGCTATGGGCCCAAGCAGACGATAGGATAATCCTCTCCATTCATAATTCAATAGGTCATCTTGTTACCACCTCCCAGGACATAGTTAACTGTTTCTGGGACTACTATCACACACTTAACTCTTGTCCGAACATCCAATTCTGTTCAGGGGACATAGAGCAATTTTTATGGTATATTCGTCTCCCTCACCTAGAAGAACTCCAGATATCTGTACTGAAAGCCCCCTATCAGTGACTGAAATATGCTCCACCATTGACACACTGCCATTAAAAAAAACACCAGGCCCAGGTAGTTATACTACAGAGATCCTGAGCAAGTCAGTTAACTTCCTTGTGCTCCCAGGTCACATGGAGAAACAAGCTTTGGCTTAGTGTGCTACTCCTGGTTAAACAATGTTCCCTTTCCCTTGACTGTACATAACAGATTTTTGGGTGTACCTAGGGTGAATGCTGTTTTTGTGTAGGTATCTCTGTTTGTTGTCATCCTGTAGATACAGGTCGGTAAAGTTCCATCTTTGATAATAAGTGTTGTATCAAGGAAATTGATTCTGATGTCAGAGGACTCCATGGGAAGTTTAATGGGTGTGAGATGTTAAGTTCTTAATGAAATTCTTTAAGTGTGTGAGCATCTTCTCTCCCAATTATAAATATGTGATAAATACATCAGAAGTATGCAAGTGGTTTGATTCTACATTGCTTCAGGAAATCCTCTTCCAAAATAGCCATGCAAAGGCTGGCATATGTTGTAGCCATCCTTGTGCCAATTGCTGTTCCTATAGTTTGAACATAATGTTTGCTGTTGAAACTGAAGATGTGGGTCAGAATAAATTTGATAAGCCTAGCAATGAGTTTTAAGTTGATGTCATGGTGCTGTCCTTTCTCTTGTAGGTATTTATGACAGATTGAAATTCTGTCAGTATGTGGGATATTAGTGTAGAGGGAGTTAACATCCATTGTGGCTAAGATGGTATTATCATGGCCAATCTGGAAAAAGATTTACTGAAACAATGTACTTCTGATATACTGATGATATATTTATAATTTAGACAGAAGGCACTCACACACTTAAAGAATTTCACCAGGCAATTAACATATTCCACCTATCCATTAAACTTTCCTTGGAGAACCCTGACATCAGCATCAATTTTCTTGGCACCACAGTTACTATCAAAGATGGAACCTTACAGACCTGTATCTATAGGAAACCTACAGACAGACAGAGATGCCTGCACAAAACACAGAAATCACCCTAGGCAAACTAAAAAAAAATTGTACTGTACAGTCAAGTGCTTCAATACCACTAAATCTGTTTGAGTGAGAAGGACAGAGATAAACACCTTGTCACACTGAAAAAAATACTAAGAGGGACACTCCTCTAGAGAAACTAATGGAACTGTGAAACATGCCACACTTACTGTATGCCAAAAGAACAACTGCTACAATATAAAGAAAAAAAAACACAACCAGACAGCCTTGGTTGTTCCATAAAACCCTGATCTGTGGCCTTTACAAAAAATGATTAAAGACTTGCAGCCAGTATTCTGCGAGGATGATAACCTTGAAATGTATTTTCTTGGAACCACCTATACTGTCTTTCAAACAACCACATAACCTATCCAATCTGATTGGTAGGAGCGAAAGTATACCTGACCAAAACAACAGAATACCAGGATGCACTAAACCCTGCAATATTCCTAAATGTAAAACATGTGAGGACATTTCAGATTCAGATTTTATCAACACCCCACAAAACAAATAATTCAAGATACAGGGGAGTTATAGATGTGGATCACAGAATGTTGTCTATTACATCCCATGCAAAATATGTCCACATGCAGGCTAAGTTGGGAAACTGGACAACCCCTTCAAACCCAAATGCACTCACACAGGCATGACATAATGTTGGAAAAAAAATGAAAGCCCAGTGAGACAACATTTCTCTCAGTCTGTTCACTCTACCTCTGACCTTCTCTGTCCTACAGTAGTTCTTAGAGCACACTTCAAAAATACACAGGAAAGATTGCGTACGAGCTCAGGCTTATTTATGTTCTTGACACTAAAAATATTGGGCTGAAAGTAGACCTTAGCTTCATGACCCCATACAAAATTTAAACTGACAACTGCCTTTCTCTTGGTCCTGGTGCATGTATTTATATACATTATCTCATTATCTCTTACATTCGAGATATATAGCTGTATATAAAAAATTATAGGGGCACAGTCATACTCCTATAGTTAGGGTTGTACTGGCAGTTCTATGTTAAACCCCAGTTTGTGCACTTTAATAAGCAACTGTTCAATGGATTTGCTTGACAGTTTGGATGCACGGTCTTGTGGGATAACATCTGTAGAAGTGCCAAGTTTTGTTATGGTCAGATGTGCAGTTTCTGAGTTCTGGATAGTACAAAAAGTAAATTTTCATAAGTGTTTTCCAGTTGGTTATAACGTTTTTTTGTCTGTCCACTGCACAGCCCAGACAGTTTGGAATTTTGGTCTGAAATCTTCAGGGTAGAAAGGGGCTGACCTATAGATGTGCATTTTGCTGGTTTGGTGAAAAAAATATTAATCTGTTCCAAAGTTAATAAATTTTAACATTTTCATAATTTGGTTCTGAGCATGCTCAGTAAGTACCTCAAGATAGAAGCATGAAATGAAAAAATACTGTAGAATAGACTAATCACGCGTAAATTATATTTAGCGCTGATGCGGCTGTGTCATGTTTGCGGTCTTTCAATATTTGCGATGTTGCCCCGACGATCATTAACCACAATTCACAGTTTAACGCATTTACACATTTTACAGTGACCGCACTTGAAGGCAAGCTGATTACCCATGGCAGATGAGGTAACTACAGGTCAATTACAGGCCAAAGTGCAGCAAATCCATTTAACAAAAGGTGTCAAGTTTAAGCTCAGTTTCAGCTCTGTCCATTGTAGTTGATGAGCCAAACTGAGTAATCACTGTCAAGCACTAATGACTGCAAGAGGAGGTTTAAGCAGGTGGGTGTCACAGAAGCCCACAACGAATGCCTCAACAATCATCAATGGCTCATTTGTAAAGTAAAGTAACCTTTCCAGTAATTTACTACTTTGCTAGCAGGTCCAATCATAACCCAACCAAAGTAACGCCAATGACGAGCGAAGACTAGGAAACGCCGATGAGGAGGAGTGGGAAGAGGAGACGAGAATGATTCCCTTGGACTTGCTGTAATTTTGATGGTACAGGTTTTCATGCTGAGAGTAGTGAAGAGCAGGGAGTGGGTTTTGGTGGGGAGAGAAAAAAAACACAGATGACGACTGAAGACTAGGAAACGCCGATGAGGAGGAGTGGGAAGAGGAGACAAGAATGATTCCCTTGGACTTGCTGTAATTTTGATGGTACAGGTTTTCATGCTGAGAGTAGTGAAGAGCAGGGAGTGAGTTTTGGTGGGGAGAGAAAAAAAATGCTGATGACGAGTGAAGACTAGGAGGGCTATGTGGAAACATATGTTAGTGGTTCTTTATTGTTCATGGTTCCACCTCAGTCAGCGAACATAGTGAAATATAAAGAACCGCAAACATTTTCTATTCTACAGTAACTATTTTTTTTGTACTGACATCATCCCTTTTCTTTTGATGAAAATCCATTTTGTTTCCCATTTTTGCCTAAAACTTCAAATTATAAGACCCACAAAAATGTAATTGTGGGGAGGGACCAACATATGTTGGTTGTTCATCAGGACCCCCTTATCTGGTTCCTGCACTGTTGCTCAAATGCCCGAGGACCTTTTTTTAATTATAATTCATTCTTTGTGGCTCATGATATGAAAAAAGATACTTTTTTTATCACAACTCCTTTTTACATAGCCAGCATTAGTTCCCTGATGTCAAGTGGCACCCCCACCTTCCAATCACCATCCCACTAAATCTGTTTCTTGTACTTGGTGTCTATTGTCACCCCGCCACCCTTCAATCACCTTCCCCATTATTTTCTGATGATTCCTGGTGTTTAGTGACACTCTCACCCTCTTATCACTGTCACTATTACTTTTTTATTATCCCTGGTGTCTAGTGGCATCCCCCACCCTCCCATCATCATCATCCCTATAATTATCTTTACTATTCTTTCTGTCTAATGGCACCCTCCCACCCTCTGATCACTGTCCCTTACTTATGTTTATTATCCCTAGTATCTAGTGGCACCATCACCTTCCCATCGCCGTTCCTAATATTTTTTTTATCCCTGGTGTCTAGTGGCACCTCCCACCCTCTGATATCCATCTCAACCTGAAGTAAAGAAAATGATCACTCAATGTTTTTTTTCCCTGTAAACAAGAAAATGGTCCCTCACTGATCTGACCTCCCCACCCCCACTCACAACTCAGCACTCACCCACCCACCCATAACCCCACACCTCCTGCACACCCTCACGCACCTGAACAGGTACTAGGCTGAAGATACGTGCTCCTATGGAAGACACGCTTTGCTTCTGGAACCACCGACTGCAATATGAGAAACTACGGTAAATGCAGTTCAATGTATTTTGATGTGGTTTTCAACTTTCTGGCATAACTTAGCCATTTTGGCATATTTTGACCTCAAATGTTCAACATGGCCTTTTTGGGACCCCAACTCTTGAACAATATCACTGGCATTAGGCAAATCTTGTCAGAAAGCTGATTTCACAGTGACTTGGTGAAATCACCTTTTGGGCAGGATTTGAAAAATTTCCCTGACCATTTTTATGAGGTGGGGTAATAAGAAGGCTATGCTGATATTTTGACATATGAGGAAGCCCCTATAGCAAGTGGTGAACTGTATGAATGTCCTATTACTGATGAAATCTTTCTGGAATGATTGTAATACACACAGGTTCATTTGCACTAACAACTTTGTCCATAGTCCTTATTGCAATGGTGAGTGCTACACCTCGTTTTCACTGAACTGAACTGGTTATTGTGCTTCAAGCACCACCATCCTAGTTTCTGCTCTCATCTACTACAGACTACTTCATGAACATCATAGCTCTCATTTTTCAAACCCTGGCCAAATTGCATTTTTACACCTTGTGCCATGCAATGGCATTGCAGTTGTACAGAATCATGTTTTGGTGGGGATTTAAAACTTTGTTTCTTGGCTCATGAGTTGGGTTAATAAGAAGGCTATACTGACAATTCCATTCCTGTTTTAATACAAATGGAAGCACAGGGTCTGGAGGGTCTTGTATTTCCACAACATATATGTACACATCTAAGGAATGATGGGAGAGCAGGGCACCTGTGTTTCCACAGACAAATGAGGATACAATTATACTGTCTCAAAAAGTAGGAACATGCTTTGTAAAACCTTTGTTAATGCACTAGTTAGAGTTGAAGTGACAAAAGTAGGGAAATGTGACTTTATGGTTTCCAGCTCTAACACACCACCCCAACCCTGCTGGCAGCAAGCCAGTCATGTGGTGTGCTTTGGGATTATCAAGCCTAATACTCACCACAGTCTCATACACTGTACACATCTCAGTTTAGTTATTGATGGAATGAGGTCATTAGGCTTGACAACAGCAAGGCACACTCCACGCCTGGTTTGTTGCCTTTAGGGTCACCTCATTTCCCTACTTTTGTCACTTCAGCCCTAACTAGTGCATTATTGACATTTTTGCAAAGAACATATATACAGTGAAGCCCACCAGGATGAAGCCCAACTCTGCAGAATTCTGCAGCAGAATTACTGCAGCAAACAATGTAATTTCAATGGAAGTTGATCCCTTTTGTCATGCAGGAAGCCTGTGACAATGTGCTTCATCCTGTAGGGCTTCACTGTATACATACACACACACAGATATATATATATCTAAAGATACATAAGTACATATATCTATATAATACACATATATTATATATACTACATTTATAAAATGGGTAGGAAAAAATCACTGACAATTGGGTTCCCTGAATGGATAAAACTCACCTCATGACTGTGCATTATCCATCCCGCTATGAAGGCACACCTCCCAGTTCAACTACATGCCTAAACTACTCTTTTCTGTCCCTCAGAACCTTCCCACCAGCAGCGATCACTCCACACCTGACCCACACACACACACACACACACACACACACACAGGCTGACACCCACAACCATAAGTAAACCTATATAACTGTCTCACACTACATGCAAATATCTGAATAACTTTAACGTAAAAAAAGGAGTTAACATACTTTTTTTGAGATAAAATGCCTTGTTTGAAACCTTTGCCAGTGCATTCCTAACTGCCATTAACACCACTTGGTCATGCTACAGTACAGCAAAAAATGATTCACTTGCTCAGCTCTCTTCAGTCAGTGGCTTCCTTTACAAACATCTAAATAACCATAATATAAAACAACAGAGTTTACATATTTTTGGCGATAAAATTCCTTGTTTTAAACCTCTGCTACCACATACTTAACCACAATTAACACCACCCGGTCAAGCTACTGTACAGCAACAAAAGTGAAAGTGATTGGAATGTAAGACACTCTCAGAATCACAGAATCAACTAGATACATTTTTAATTACTTTTAATTTAAAAACCAAGACAGAATCAACCAGATAAATATCACCCATAACTTGAACAATTGTGGCAGGATCAATAATCAGATCTCCTAGTGTAAATTAAACATTTATTTGTTCCAGACAGAGACTATTTTTGTGTCTTCCAACATATTTGTGGCCATTTTATAAAGTAGATAACTCAGTACAGGGTGTGTGCTTGTGTTCTGATATATGTACACCTTAGGTAGCTGAACACACTTGGCCTAAAGCATCCTGTATCAGAGCATGATTGCATGTCCTGTAGTGGCTTAACTATTACAGATATATATTATAGGGCACAGTTGTGTCCCAAAGTTTAAGGTTGTACTAGCACTTCAATGTTAAACCCCATACATTGCACTTTAATAACTTTGCAACTGTTCAAAGGATTTACATACAAATGTGCATGCTTGGTGTCATTGGGCAGATCTCTTGCAGTACAAAGCTTTATTCCTGTCAGATGTGCAGATTTCTAGATACAGATAGTGCATAAAGTGATTTTTCAGAATTTTTCCCATTGGTTTGAATGGGTTTTCTGTCAAGTTGGCTAGCACTCAGACAGTTTAAAATTTTGGCCTGACATTTTCTGTGTAGAAAGGGGCTGGCCCACAGATGTGCCCATTGCTAGTTTGGTGAAAAAAATATTAATCTGTTTCAAAGTTATATAATTTTGAAATTTTGAATATTTGGTTCTTAGCATGCTAAGTAAACACTGAAAAATAGCTGTATAAAACTGAAAAAAAATATTTTGTCACATGTCACAAATCTTTTTCCATGAGGAGAAAATCATTGTTCCATTTGATGCCATCTTGTTTTCTCTTTTTTCCATAAAAATTCACATTTGAAAACCCACAAAAATGATATTTCTGAGAGCAACCAACACATGTAGCTTGCTTATCTGGACTCCCTTAGCTGCATTCTGCACTTAACTGTTGCCGAAATTCCCTTAAAATATTTGTTTTTTAAGATTAGAAATTTTATTTCATGACTTGTGATATGAAACAAGATTCTTGTTTTTTATTATGACTCATGAAAAAAGATGTGTTGTCGTATGGGGGATCAGTGTATTTCAAAGGGGCTTTCAACTCTGGTGCATAACTTTGTCATTTTTCAAGAATTTTACACCAGATTTTCAACATACCCTTTTTGATACCCCACCTCTTGAACAAAGTTGGTGTCATTCCTCAAATCCTTCCTGAAAGGTGGTTTCATAGTCAGTTGGCAAAATCACCTTTTGGGTGGGATTTCAAAATTTTTACTGTACTTGTTCATAAGGTGGGGTCATAAGAAGGGTATGTAGAAAATTTGGGGTCAAAATTTGCTAAACTGGCAAAGTTGTGTGCATCTGTTGGCATTTCACTACACTTGCTCATGTCTTTCTTAATTTTCAATATTTTAACTCCAAATTATCAACATAGCCATTTCTTTACAAACACCTCATGAATCTGATAGCTGTCAGTTTTCAAATTTTGCCCAAAATGTCTTTTCGTGCCCTGCTATGGAATTATGATTTGCTATTTTGGTGGTTGATTTTACCACTTTTACTACTGGGCTGATGAGGTGGAGTAATAGGAAGGCTATGTTGACAAAATGGTTGCTGTTGCTCTACAAAAGGAAGTGCAAGGCCTGGAGTGCCCTTTGCTTACCCATAAACACACAAATATGCACCTATGGAGGAATGGGAGGGCAGAGTCCATCAAACAAATAAGGATGTGATTACACTATCTCAAAAAGTACAGGTGCATGGGAGTGCAGAGCTCAGACAGCCCTGCAATCCAACAAGAAAATAAGAATACCATTATACTAACTTAAAAAGTAAGGAAATTCTTTGCAGAAAACTTTGTTAATGCAACATTTGGCGTTCAGGCTAAAGTGACAAAAGTAGAGAAATGTGGCTTTAGGGTTTCCAACTCTAAAACCCCAATGCTACCCCTAAAGCAAATCGGGGGGCAGTCTTCTTAGGGGTTGCAACCCAAAAACTCACCCCATTCTACACACTCTAGAAACATACACATCAAATGAGATGAGCTTTAGGGTTGACAACCCCTAGGAAGATTCTGCCCTGAATATAGATTATATTCTATAGACATTGCAAAAAACTCCATTAATGCATCAGTTAGGGCCAATTCCACTAACAAAAGTCTGGAAATTCGATGTTAGGATTATCAGCCTGCCCCACCCCAGGCCCTCCACAGACAGCAGGTGCGGGTGTGCCTTGAGTCATCTGCTAACTTTCACCCCATTACATGTGTAAACAAGCTGAGATGGTACAGTATAGGAGAATGGGATGAGAGTTAGCCTGATGACCCCAAGGCACACATCGGTGCATGTTGGTCTGTGGAGGGGTGTGTGTGTGTGGGGGTGGGAATGGTTGGTAACACTAACATCAAATTTACAGACTTTGTTTGGTGTGGAATCAACCCTAACTCATGCATTAACAAAGTTTTTTTGCAATGAATTTCCCTTCTTTTGAGAAAGTTAAATGTTACTCATATGGTATCTATGGGTGGGAGCATGGGCCCTCCTTGCCCTGCACTTCCACCCACAAGTGTAGAGGCATAGTGAAGGAGGGCACTGTGCTCCCAGTTTTGCATAATGGGATGCATATTTTGGAGCATGGGCCCTCTGGTCCCTTCGCTCCCACCCACCAATAAGTGTAGACAGATAGTGCATGAGGGCCCTGTGTTCCCAGTATTGCAAGATGAATTCCATGGGTGGAAGCATGGGCCCTCCAGGCCATCCACTCCCACCTACCTATAAGTATAGAAACATAGTGCAGGAGGGCCCTGTGCTTTTAGTTTTGCATAATCATATCCACAGGTGGGAGTGCTGGCCCTGTGGCCCCTGTGCTCCCACCCACCCATGAGTGTAGAGGCATAGCGCAGAAGGGCCCAATGTTCCCACTTTTGCATAAATAGTATGCATATGTGAGAGCATGGACCCTCTGGGTCCTGAACTCCCACCTACCCACACATACAGACACATAGCACAGGGGTAGAGGCATTCCAAGTAACCCTTGTAACACTTATTTGGCAATATCACAGTAACCATAGCAACTGTGGGAGAAAATATTTTGCAGTTGTATCCATGACATAGCCAGCTCCACAAGTGCTTAAAAATCTGTATATTGAACCATTTTTGAGATAAAGGTGCTGAAAGGTGCAGCTGCCACCACAATCTTATCCTATGGGAAAATTCACAATTTAGGACTGCTGTAACTTTTGAACTGGTGTACAGTTTTGCACAAAACCATCAAAAGGCACATCTGTTGGGCAAGGGCTTCCTACCCTGCAAATATCCACCCAAAAGTCCAAACCATTGTCTTGCTATGAAGTGGCAAAGAAACTGAGCTTTTGGGTCTGTTTACCTTTGGTACCCATTGGTTCACATGGCAGAGCTTCCATGGAAGTACTGCGGTACATGTGTTAATGTCCTACCATTATACATGCAAGACTTACACAAAAGTACCCACTGGAGTTTTGCGAAAGTCCACAGAAGTTGTGCAAATCTTCCATGCCTTAAATGACAGAAACATTTTAAAAACATATTTATGCACATCCTGGTAAAAAAAATAATGCCAGCGTTGTGTTCCTAAGGCCCCGATTAGGTAAAATCATGTGGTGATGTTTACCTAGGGCCAGTATTTTTGAACTACAATGTTTTTTCCCAAAGGCTAGAATTGGAAACGTTTAACTTTAATAACTTTTGAATGGATTAATATTTTTTCACCAAACCTGTATAAGGCACTACCCTGGCCCAGTCCCCATATATCCAGAAAACTGTGGACCAAACAGACAAACCATTAGGGCTGTAGAGATGAGCAAAGAATTTGCTAAAATTGGACAACAAAGTGTTGTTTTGCACTTTTTTGACACTCTGCAAGTCCACAACTGCACATCCAACCAGAATACAACATGCCAGACCCAGAGATCTACAGTAGAAGATGACGCATGCAAAATTTCAGGCAAAATGGACAAACCATTGCAAACTTATTAAAGTGCAAAATTTGGGGCTTAACATAAGGTTGTCATGCAACCCTAACTATAGCTGCACTACCACGCAGTTATAATGTATATAGTATATATATATATATATATATATATATATATATATATATATATATATATACACACACATATATAGATATATATATATATATATAGATATAGTATATATAGAGAGAGATATATAGATATAGAGATTTGCAAAAAAACCTTCATTGATGCACTAGTTAGGGTTAAAATGACAAAAGTAGAGAAATGTGGCAATAAGGTTTCCAACCCCAACACCCCACCTCTGCCCTGCAGGCAGAAACAGCAAAAAACATAATGGTTTCACCTCCCTTATGTCTTCACAAATCTTTCATGGGGTGTGCTTTGGGGATGTCAGACCTAACGCTTGTCCCATTCCATCAATAAAATAAGCTCAGATGGGTACAATATATGAGAATGGGTGAGCATTAGGGTTGGTAACCCCAAAATACACCCCATGCCTGGTTTGTGAAGGGGTTGGGGTGTTAGAGTTGGAAACCCAAACACCACATTTCATTACTTTTTACACTTTATTCCTAACTAGTACATTAATTTTTTTTGTAAAGAATTTTCTTACTTTTTGAGATAGTATAATTGTCTCTTCATTTGTTTGTGGGAACACAGGGACCCTCCTTAGATACGTACATATGACAGGAACAAAAGTGTCAGGATAACCTTCTTATTAACCCATTTCATGAACCCAGTAAAGAAAATGTTTAAATCCATATGAAAAAGTGATTCCACGGCACCACAACACCATTGCACATCACAGGTGCAAAAACACAGATTGGCCAGGAAATTACACCTGTCATGTTCATGAGTTGGTGTAAAAAGATGATTAAGTTGAAAACTTGGTGTCAAAATATTGAAAACTGACAAAATTATGAGTGAGTGTAGCAAAATCTCAATGCATGGGCATAACTTCACCATTTTCACATATTTTTCCCCAAATTTTCAACATAGCCTTCTTATGACCCCACCTCATGAACAACACTGGTAAAAATGTTCAGATCCTGGCTGAAATGTGATGTCACCAACTGACCATACAATCAACTTTTGGGGTTGATTTTTGAAATTCCAGTGACATTGTTCATGAGGAGGGGTCCCCAAAAAGCCATGATAAAAATTTGGGGTGAAAATCTTCAAAGATGACAAAGTTATCCATGAAAATTGTAAACCCCATTTAAATACATCGAACTGCAGTTACCTGAGTTTCTCATATTGAAATCGGTGGTTCAAGAAGCAGGACATTTCTTCAATCAGAGAATGGATCTTCACCCTACAACCTGTTCAGTTGAGTGAGGGGGTCTGGGGGATATGGGTGGTGTGGGGTGGTGGATGTTCAGTTGGAGGTCAGGGTGGGTGGGTGTCAGATTGCAGAAGGACAATTTTCTTTTTCACAGTTTATTAAAAAAATACATTAAGGGACTGTTTTCTTTATTACAGGTGGACCAGGAATCGGACAGTGTGTGTGTTTGAGGGGGGTTGCTAAACAACAGAGAAAGAATAAATATTAATGGGGAGAGTGATTGGAGGGTGGAAGGATGCCATTAGACTCTAGGGAAATGTAAAAAAATTATGGGGATGGCATTGGAGGGTGGGGAGTGTTACTAGACACCAGTGAAATATACATGAATAATGGAAATGTCAATTGGAAGGTGGGTATGCCACTAGACACCAGGGAAAGCTGGAATAATTGCTGGGATGGCACTGGAGGGTGGGGTGCGTCACAATACACCAGAGAAATATAAGGTGGATGATGATCCGGGGGGGGGGTGTCACTAGACACCAAGGAACAATACAAAAAATATGGGGACATGAATCAGAGGGTCGGGGGTGGCACTAGACACCAGGGAACAATGTGACAAATACAGGGATGGCAATTGGAGGGTTGAGGTGCAGCTAGACACCAGGGAACATTCAAGAATATGGGGGAATGCCACCAAAATGTGTAGGTTTTTTTTGTTCTTTTAACATCCTTTTTTGTGATTCGCTTCTTTTTTCATATGAATGGCCCAAAATAATTTCTCATTTATCCTCACCTTGTTCTCCATTTTTTGCTATGTTTTGACAGACCCAACGAGACAAGGGCACATCTGTATGCCAGCCCCTTTCTACCCTGAAATGGCAGACCAAAATTCCAAACCATCTGGGTGCTACAGGTGTCAAAATTTAGCAAGGGCAAAATAAAAAGGAATTTCTACTGTTAATACAAAAAAGAAGAGAGTGATGAAAAAGAATGAAAACCTACAAAATTCACATTTTGGTGGCCATTCCTCCAGCACCTAACTGCAGAATCCACCTAATACAATCCCAATGACCAAGACAAATCCATTGGTCTCTCTCTCTCTAGATGTCATTTTTCTGCATTTTAAAACTGAAATCTTTAACCCCCCAAAAAAGGAGTCACACAAAAGACTTAAAACTTAAAAAAAAAAAAAGATGGCATGGTCATTCCTCAAACAGTTAACTGCACAATCTGCCTGGTGGAGTCCCAATAAGCAAGATACATGTGTTGGTGTCTCTGGGGGATATCATTTTTACTGGCTTTAAGTTTTTTTTTTTATACAAAAATGGAAAACAAGATAGTGACAAATGAAAAAGGATTTTTACCTCACAAAAAAAATATCATCAATAAGACAATAGATTCTTTTTTTGTTTCATATAGCTATTTTGAAGTGCTTACTGATCATGCTCAGAACTAATTTTTCAAAATGTTAAAATTAATCGTGTTATTTCTGGATAGTGCAATAAGTGAATTTTTTGTGATTTTTTTCCAATTGGTTTTATTGGGTTTCAATCTGACACCTTTAGCACCAAGACAGCTTGGAATTGTGGGATGACATTTTCAGAGTAGAAAGAGGCTAGACCACAGATGTGTCTTTTGATTATTAAGTGAACAAATATTAATCTGTTCCAAAGTTATTAAATTTAAAAAATTCAGGTTCTGAGCATTCTTTTTTTTCCATTCAAACTTTATTCATTTTTTAATGCCTTTACAGAGAGAAGATCTAATTAGCATACATACAAATGACACAGGATTAAAGGACACATGATAGATCAACTCTCCCCCCACCCTCCTTCCCTTCCCCTTCCCTATTTCCTCACACAAGATGAAAAATCAGCAGGAGAAATAAAAAGAGGGTAAACCTCTGCGATGATTATAGGGAGTACAATGTCAACAAAGGGCCCCAAATCTTCTGAAATTTCTGGGATTGACCATGTAAATAAGCAATCATATTTTCTAAATACAGATTTGCCAGCAACTCCTGTACCCATTCACTATAAGCAATGTCGGCCGTGTCTTTCCAATGATGCAAAACCAGATTTTTAACCGGCATGGCTATAAGAGTTATGTGATATTTTCTGTTATTAACTGTGATAGAGGAAAAATCCCCCAAAATGCATATTTCAGGAGTGAAAAGATCATATAATCCTAGTAAAGGATCGGCCCTCTGTCAAATCGCTTGCCAAAGGGGGGCTACTTTGGAACATTTCCAGAATATATGTAATAGATTCCCCTCTTCCTGTTGACAATGAGTACAGGTAGCGGATGATAGGAATCCCAGTTTAGCCAATTTCTGGGGTGAATAATAGTAATTGTGCAGGATTTTGAACTGCATTAGTTTATCGTGTCTAATATATTTGTGACAATTCACCCAAAAAGAAGGCCATTTAATTTCTTGTTGGGAGAAAAGGGAGGCCCAAAATTGAGTCGGGCTAAAACAATCTGGCCATTTCCAGTTATGTAATAACCCGTACATCTTGGATACAGCATGAGGTAGGTCTGCCATTGGAATCAGCTCTGCCCAATAAGACAAACTTGAGGGTGCCGGTGGGGCAGAGCCAAAAGATTTCACCATCAGGTGCCGTAATTGAAATATTTTGAAAATAACAGAGTTCAGGATATGGGCTTTATGTAGAATCTCAGGAGAGGTTAACCATGAGACATCTTCCTGAATAAAAAAGCTAAGTGGGTGATCTCCCAGCTGGGAGATCCATCTCAATTGAGGGGTTTGCCCTCGATAGTGAGATTTGGGTTCCCCCACCAAGGTTGAGAGGGATCTATTGTGTGCTCATATTTCAAGAAAGAACATAATTGTGAATGAACTCTTATAGATACTGCTATAGGGCTGCCTTTAAGTGAGGGGGGTAGGATTTTAACCTGGTGTGTAAAAGCGCCCTGGGGGATAACCCATTAGCCTTTATAAGGGTACATTCAATTTTGAGCCATATGGGAGTAAAAGAATATGATGTTGAGGGGAGCTCAAGTGTGGGCCATAGCAAGTACTTGCTTACATGACTGGCCCAATAATATAGCCCAATGTGTGGGAGACAGAGCGCCTCCTTCTTTTTGGGGGCTGAGAGCTTGTTATAACTTATCCGGGGTTTTCTAGCTGCCCAAATAAAATCTGTAATCATCTTATGTATCTTTTTAAACCACGCCAAGGAAATCCAGACCTTGGAAAGATTAATTAGGTAGAATAACCGAAGAAACATTTTCATTTTAACTATATTGATTTCCCCCAAATAGAGAGGGAGAGCAAGACCCATCTTTTCAGATCTTGCCTAATAATAGCAACTAGAGGGTCTAAGTTTAGTTTTATAAATCTGACGGGGTCTCTTGACAAGTTAACTCCCAGGTATTTCGAGGCTTTAGTCTGCCAAGAGAAACCTACTGCTAAAGCGTCTAGCTTTGTCGCTTTATAATTTAGGGGGAAGACCACAGTCTTATCTTTGTTTAATTTGTAGTTAGACATTGAACTAAATTCTTCCAAGATTGTAATCAGGGCAGGCATTGACTTCTTGGGGTGAGACAATTATAGGAGCAATTTGTCAGCGTAAGCCAAAACTTTGACAGTCTGGTGTTGAACCACTATACCCTGGACATCTGGATCTGCTGTAATCCTGTGAATAAGGGGTTCTAAATAGATATTAAACAGTAAAGGAGATAGTGGGCAACCCTGCTTAGTTCCGGCATAAAGTGTAAATGGATCGGACATTGACCCATTACAGACAACGTGTGCACTTGGAGATTTGTATAAGACCTTAATCCATTTGACAAACAAGGGGGGAAACCCAAAAGCTTGAAGTGATTGAATTTAAAAATTCCAATCAACCCTGTTGAATGCCTTCTCGGCATCCAGGGAGACAAGCATGGCAGGAAAGTCAGCATCTCTGGTGGCCAAAAAGACTTGCGACAGGGTTCTGAGATGGTCTAATGAGGATCTGGCCTTCATAAATCCCACCTGTTCTGGGCCTATGATATCCAGCAATGTCGGACCTAACCAGTCCACAAGAAGTTTTGTGAGAATCTTGAGATCCTGGTTCAGAAGGGAGATCGGTCTGTAGCTTTGCGCTTTATCAGGGGGTTAATCCTCTTTGGGTATTAGAGTGGATAAGGCCTCAAACAGAGACTTATCCAAGTCTTGTCCTTAAAGAATGTGACGAAATAAGGCCAGAAGCGATGGAACCAGCTGTGGGGCAAACACTTTATAAAAATTTGCCGAGAAGCCATCAGGACCCAGTGTTTTATCCATCCGGAGATCTTTAATAACTCTAATTATTTCCTCTGAAGTGATGGAAGTGACAAGAGCGGCTTTATGTACATTTGAAATAGTAGACAATGAAAGATGTGCTAAGAAAAGGTCCAATTTAGCTAATGACGGGGGCACCTCCATCAGGCTATATAACTTCATGTAATATTTTCTGAATTCAGAAGCAATATCTGATGGGGATATTTTTAAGGTATCATCTTCCATGGAATGAATCGAGGCAATAAACCTACTTAATTCAAGTTGCTTAAGTTTAAGAGCTAGGAGACGCCCTGCCTTTTCTCCTTGATCCAAATAAAGGGCTTTGGTTTTGAGGATGGAGAATTCAGCCTTCTGTCTCAGTAAGTTCAGATAAGCATTTTCTAACTTTACTAGATCTTGCTTCATTAAATCAGAGGACTGGGATGATATGGTGTGCTCCAATGACCGGATTTGAGGTAATAGGGATTTAAGTTTCTCCTCTTGCATCTTTTTCCTTTTGCACGTCAATCCAATCAGAAGGCCACAAAGGTAGGCTTTTAGGGCACGCCATTCAATATCAGGTCTTCCTGTTGAATTGGTATTGATTTCAGAGAAGACTGTGATGTGCTCAACTATATAATTAACATTTTCTGGGTTTTTAAACAGTTGGTCATTGACCTTCTATCGTCAACCCTTCATGGGAATACATACACGGGAGACCAAGCACGACACCGGAGAATGGTCAGATAACGGGCCCAGGAGTATATTAGCCTCCAATACACCAGTTATCAAGTTTGAGGAAATTAACATATAATCGATACGGGAAGACATGTGGTGGATCTGTGAAGTAAATGTGAATTCTTTCACTGCTGGGTGAAGGACACGCCAAATGTCTATCAATCCCGCATCATCTAATAATTCCCGGAGTGCTCATAGGGCTGGGGTGAGTCCTTTAAGTGACCTACTTGAGTAATCAATTTGTGGATCAACAACCAGATTGAAATCCCCTCCTAAAATGAAGGGTGTATTTAAATAGGGGGTAAGAAGTTCTGAGCATTCTCAGTCAGCACTTCAAAATAGCTGTATGAAGTTTTTGTATGGGACCCAATTTTGAGGTGTCTCATGAGTTGTTTTGTTTGTCGCCATCTTATTTTCCATTTTTATAAAAGAAAAAAATTAAGACACAAAAACGGCATCAAAGGGGGAGACCAACATATGCATGTTGGCCATTGGGACCCTGTTAGATGGATTCTGCTGTTAACTATTTGAAGAAGGACCGTCAAAGGTGGGTTTTATTTTGTTTTTAAATCCTTTTTCATGTTTTCTATGAACAGGGTTTTGTAGCTATTTTTTTTGGCATCGGCTTGAGGCCAGATGGATTGGAATTTTGGTCTGACGTTTTCAAGGTAGAAAGGGTTTGGCCACAGATGTGGTTTTTGCTGGTCTGGTGAAAAATTATTAATCTGTTGTAAAGTTATAGTATGTTATTTACAATGTTGATTTTTCATGACTCGCTTCTGCATGTTTCGTATTGGTACATTCATTTTTCCTTGGTGTCTAGTGGCACCCCACCCACCCTTTCACTTGCCCTCCCTGTATAAAAATTGTATTTCCCTGGTGTCTAGTGGTACCCCCCCACCCTCCGATTGCCCTCCACATAGTAAGACTGTATTTTCCTTGTGTCTAGTGGCACCCCGCCCCAAATACCTCCCTGTTTTTAAATGATATTTCCCAGGTGTCTAGTGGCACCCCCCATCCTCCAATTGCCCTCCCTGTTATTAAATTATTTTTCCCTGCTACAGTATCTAGTGGCACCTCTGAACCTCCGATTGCTGTCCCAGTGTAACCATTGTATTTCCCTGGTGTCTAGTGACACTGCCTACCTCTGGTTGCTCTTCCCATAATTACACTGTATTTTCTTGGAGTCTAGTGGCAGCCCCCTGTCTGAACACAGTCCTACAGAAAACGATTCCTCAGCATCTTTTTTTTCTTAAAACCTGAAAAAAAGAAAACAGTCCCTTAGCAATCTGACCCCCCCACCCCAACCTCTGACTGAGCCACCACCAATCAACACCTCCCCCAACCCCCTACACACTCTCACTCTCCTGAACAGGTCCCAGGGTGAAGATCCACTCTCTAATCATTGACAACAATATCAGAAACTAAGATAAATGCAGTTCGATATATTTCAAAAGGATTTTTAACTTTGATTCATAACTTTTCCTTCTTGCATATTTTGACGCCAGATTTTCAACATGGCTTTCTTAGGACCCCACCTCTTGAATAATGTCAGTGGAATTCCTCAAATCCAGCTTAAAAGGTGATTTTACAGTCACTAGATGAAATCAACTTTCAAGATGAATTTCAAAAATGCCCCTGTTCATGACGTGGGGTCATAACACACTAACATACTAATTGCCAGCAGATTAGGCCTTATGGTCTATCGAGTCTGCTCGAACCTCAGATCCCTAGTTGGGTGCCGAGGCCCTCCCCGGTTGTGTTCAGAAACCCCTATCATCCATCCCCACCCCCTTGGACAGGCCATCATCTGATACATCCACTTTCTGTGCCTGTCCCACCCTCTCTTGAAGCCCTCCACTGTGGATCTCTGAACCAGCTCACCAGGCAGTGCATTCCAAGGGTCCATCACCCTCTCAGGGAAAAACCTCCTCCTCTTTCCCCCCCTCACCCTTCCACCTTCCAACTTCAAACCATGCCCTCTGGTGATATCTCCCTGCTTTAGTCAAAGGATCCCCTCCATGTTTACCCTATTTATTCCCTTGAGGTACTTGAAGACCTCAATCATGCTCCCCCCGTCTCTCCTCTCCTCCAATGAAAACAGGCAGAGCTCCTCAAGTCTGTTCTCATACGTCAAATCCCCTAGTCCTTGTATCATCTTAGTTGCCCTCCTCTGTACCATCTCCAGGAGCTGTATGTCCCTCTTCAAGTGTGGTCTCCAGTACTGTACACAGTACTCAAGGTGTGGTCTAACCAGTCCATTGTACAGTGGCAGAATCACTTCCTTGCTCCTAGAGGTGATCCCCCTTACAATGCATCACAACATCCTGTTTGCCTTGCTAGCCGCTCTTCTGCACTACTCAGAGTTATTCATACATGCATCCACCATGACCCTTTGGTCTTTTCCCTATTGAGGCCTCCAGCGCCCTCCCAGGGGTGTACCTGTGTTCCCTGGGTCTCGCCCAAGATGTAACACCTGCACTTGGTGATATTGAAATTTAATTTGTGTGTGTGAGCCCAGCTTCCTGGGTGTCCAGGTCCCTGCAGGGCCAACCTCCCCTTCTCCTCAACTACTGCTCCCATCTTGTGTCATCAGCTAAGAGACTCATTTCACACCCTATACCCTCCTGATGTCTGATATGTATGCATTAAACAGGATCAGACCCAGGACCGAGCCCCATGTACTCCATCACCAACCTCTCTAGGTTCGAGAGCTCCCCACCATCACTACTTCCTCTGGGTGAGTCCAGCTAGCCAGTTTTCAATTCATCTGACCATCAAAGGGCCTACTATCAACCCCATCAGTTTCTCCACCAGACCATTGTGGGGGACAGAGTCAAACGCCTTGCTGAAGTCCAAGAATAATACATCCACATGCTTTCCCCTGTCCAGTTCTGATGCTACCCATTTGTAGAACTCCACAAGATTGGTTTGACATGATCTACCTGGCACAAACCCATGTTGCTGACTGTCCAGACCTCCCACCTCCTCCAAGTACACCCCCAATCGTTGCTTTAGTATACTCTCTATTACTTTTCCCACCACCGAGGTCAAACTGATGGGTCTATAGTTACCTGGTACTTCCTTCGACCCCCCTTTATTGATTGGCACCACATGTGCCTCTTGCCAATCCCTAGGCACCCTCCCTGTCTCAAGTGACCTGTTGAAGAGCTCCGCCAGGGGTGCAGCCAGTATGTCCACCAATTCCCATAGTACTCTCAGATGAATGCCATCTGGCCAAGGAGATTTGTCTTTCTTTAGGGCCTTGAGGGCTAACCACACCTTTTCGGCGGAGATAGCATCATCCGTCCCCTCCACCTTACTGGCCTTTTAATCCTTATCCTGATGTGACAACCCTGGGGTACCTCTCCCTCCCGCTTGCTCCATTTCTGTTGCTCCACAGATCCTACTCACTGCCGCTTCTATCCCCATCGTGCCTTGCTTTGTAGATAACCCATCCCCCTCCCTAGTGAACACAAAGGCAAAGTACTCGTTAAATACCTTTGCCTGGTCCCTTGCCTCTTCCACCCACCCTTCTTCTGATCTCAATCTGCTGAGATGGCCCTTAGTTTTTCTCTGCTCCCCAATGTACTGGAAGAATCCCTTTTCCCCTCCATGTATCCCCTGTGCCAGTCGTTAGTCTTTACTGGACTTTGCCCCCCTCACCATCCGGGTGACTTTTCTAGATGCAAGATGGTACATTTCCTTATCCCTATCCCCTCTTGTTGTTTTATATTTTTTGTAGGCCGCCTTCTTTTCTCTGACTGCTACCTGAACCTCACTGGACCACCAGCATGGTTTATGTGACCTTGTGCCCTTATGTTTCACCTTAGCGCAGGTTCTGACTGCATCATGAAGTCCCCATTTTATGACGTCCCATCTCCTTTCCACATTTGTTATTGATGTAATCCCCTTCAAGTGATCCTTGAGAATATTTCCAATGCCCACAAAGTCTGCCCCCCTGAAGTCCACTGCCAGTGTCTTAGATCTCACCCCCTCCCCCCATGCTTATTTGAAACCAGACAGTATTGTGGTCACTCCCAGTCAGGGGATCCTCTACAACCAGGTCCCTTACCAGATTCCCATCTGCCAGAGCCACGTCCAGGACATACTCCTCCCTTGTGGGCTCCATCACATGCTGTGTAAAGAACACATCCTGGAAGCTGTCCAGCAGCCTCTGCTCCTTGGCCACCTTAAAGGACATGGTTCCCCAGTTTGTACCTCGCATATTAAGGTCCCCCATCAACACCACTCCTTCCCCTTTTGGTCCACATTGGGCAGTGATGTTGTCCAGCAAACCATCCTCCAGAACATCACCCATCCCGAGGGGATTATATACTGCACCTAGCTTGACCTTATCTCCTGCTGGGGATCATAAGGTGACCCATAGGGCCTCTACATTTCCCTCTGCCTCTTCTACCCTAGCAATTTCTATGTCATCTCTAATGAACATAGTCACTCCACCCCCTCTGCCTTAATTTCTATCCTTCCTAAGCATAGTGTACCCCCACACGTTTAGGTCCCAGTCATGGTTTTTGTTGGCCCATGTCTCAGTGACTGCTGCCACATCCACCCCCCTCCCGAATAGCATGGCCTGGAACTCTGGCAAATTGTTTCCTAAGCTCCTGGCATTTACTAACACCAACCCCACCCTTATCCCTGATCCCCTTTGTCGAACTCCATCCAGGTTCCTATACTTATCCTCCTCTACTCCTCCTGAAACCTCCACCCCTGAGTCTGTTTCCTCCCTTGGTTTGAAGGCTACTCCCCTCATCTGAGGAGAGGGCTTCTGGTCAGCCCTCCTTATCCCTTCCCCTCACAAGTTTAAATCCCACCTTTCTTGAATGTAGTCAGCCATCCCTGTTTAAGGACTTCCTTCCTAATGGGGCAAGATGAAGCCTGTCCTTGCATACAGTCCCTTATCCTCCCAAACTCCTTTCCAGTTCCCTAACACCCCAACCCACTCTCTTCACCCCACTTCCTGAGCCAGTCATTAACCTCTGTGATCTTCATTTTTTTCTCCACTGAGGCCTTTGGTACTGGCAATATCTCTGAAAAGGAAATGTTGCATCCATTATCCCGACAGACTCTGGCAAGTTCTTGGAACCTTGCTTGGATTTCAAAATGCTATTTCCCTCTAGATCGTTAGTTCCCAAAAGCATCAGGAAATCCAGTTTCCCTCCACAATCCCTAACCAGTTCATACACCATGAACTTTGCTCTGTGCACTGTCAGCCCAGAGATACTCACTACCTTCACCTGGCTATGGCATCCACCCCCCTGTCCCTCCCACTGGATACCCCTAATCATCGAGTCTCCCAATAACAGAACCTTAACACCGCCATCATCCTTATGGTTACCTCCACTATGCACTCTCAGCCCCCATCCCCCCCTTTATTCATGATTTCAATTCCATGGGAGTCTGCCTGCCTTATTAGAGACCCCCTTGTCACCCTCCCCTTTCTGCCTCCCTTGTTATTTTGCCCTCTTAACTCAGACGCCCTCTGAATAGGTGTCTCCTTTAACCCTCTCTTATCCGAACCATTTATCCTGGCACTGATGGTTTCCCCTTCCCCCACACCACCATCCTCCACCCTTGTAATAGTACCCCTACCTCCAGAGGCTCTCTGTGGGTCCCCTTTACTTAGGGCCCATCCTTGGCATACAGACCCCCTGCTGAAGGGGGCCCTTCCCACCTCCTGTCTCCCAGTTTCTCTCCAGTCATGCTCTCCTCCTCATGTTTGCAATATGTTGCATCTCCCCATCTGCTTAACATTTATGTTTCCTTCTCCTCTGGGACTATTTCTATCCTTTCCATTGCTGGTCTGTGATGCCCTGTGGGTATCTGACTCCCTCCCCCCGGCCTCTGTATCAGTTTCCTCATTTCCACCAACCCCTTCCTCCCCCTCTAGGTTGCTTAGTAGCTCAAATTTATTGTGACAGTCTATGCCAGCCTCCATCAAGTAACTCGAGTTTCCCCTGACTGCACCTCTAAACTGTCCCTCTTCCTCCCCTCTTGCTCTGTTCTCCTTAGGAGCTCCCTTCCCACAATCTGCTGTTTTAGGCTTCCCCACAACAGCCCCTCCCTTCTCAATGTCTGCTGTACTAGGCTTCCCCACAACTGCCCCTCCTGACTCTTCCCCTCCACTCTCTTTGTATTCGGAATGTTCACCCCCTACGCTTTCCCCTTAGTGTCAACATCCCTATCTAAGGGTCCTCTGTCCCCAATATCCCCCCTCCTACTTGCTGTAACATAATGTCCTGTAATTTCAGAGTGTTGCCCCAGCCTTCCCTCAGCCCCACCCTTCTGCTGCCCATACCCACACCCCTTATCCTTGGTCACCCCCCCAACTCCCCCAGCTTACTCGTTAACCAATATACTTCACTCCTGATACAAGATAGCTGTCTACAGAGTGGGCAGCCTCCCTCTCTCCAGGCCCAATTGAGAATTATTGCCATCCCATAGCCTGTGCAGTCTACAACCCTTCCGAAGATGCCTGCTATGGTGGAATATGGCCACCCTGTTTGTCCCCCTCTGTTTATAATGGCACACACCCCTTTTCTCAGTCCCTTCCCCCTGGAATACAGTTTCTCTCTATACTGACTGCAGTTATTTACAAACCCAATTTCAACCCCACCAATAAAGTTCCCAAGTCTCACAAACACATACAGTCCAGTGTGTGTGTCCAGCTCCACTAACAGTGTGTGTATGCAGACATCAAGTACCGTATGATGTCACAGGCCCACCAGTTCCTGTTGCTTCAAATTTCAGTCACAAGCAGAAATACACAGCCCTTCAATCCCAACCCCCAGTGGCTTTTCAGTATATAAGAAAGCCTACAAAACAGGGTGGGTGGGAGGGTTCTTACCAACACCAGGCAAACAACTCATTTAAATTTCACTCTAATTATCACTGCCAAACAAGTGTTCCCAAGCCCCAAAAGTTACAATATCAAGCCCAAGTAACAGTTCTAACTCAAAGTAGTAATTTTTAACACACAGAACTAATTTCATGTACAAAACTATTCAAATATTTCAGTTAAAACAGAATATAAACCCAAACCTCTGTCCTTACAAGCCTCCTGCTTATGAGATGGCTATGTTGAAAATTTAGGGACATGGGGGTCAAAATATGTAAAAATGCAAAGTTATGTGTGTGCATTGACATTTTGCTACACTTTCTCATAACTCTGGTAATGTTAAATATTTTGACACCAACTTTTCTTTATAGACATATTTTTACACCACCTCAAGAATGCAACAGCTGTCATTTTTCAAATCAAATCCTAGCCAAACTCTCTTTTTGCACCTGTGGCATGGAACAATGTCACAGTGGTGTGGAATCAGACCTTGGAAGGGATTTACAAATTTTCAGTAACGGATTAATGAGGTGGGGTAATAAGAAGTTTATGGAGACAGTTTGATTGTAGTTTTGCTAAAACTGGAAGCACTGGATAGTGTACATATATGCATCTATGGCAGGATGGGAGTGCTCATTCATTGGCAGCTCAGTGGGTGACCTGTGGTGCTGGACAGAGGAGGGCTGTGCCAGTCACCCACTCAGGTTTGGAATGATGGGAGTGGGGTGGGGGGACACAACCTGCTTGGATATGGGGGTGGAGGTGCACTAGATCACCAAGGGAAATCTGAATTCATTGACTGAGAATAGGGGATAGGGAGAGGGAGTTCACTAGGCCACCAGGGAAATGCTTGTTTAAACTATATGGCGGATTGGGATGGGGGTTACGCTGGATACCAGGGCATGATGACTACATTTAGTAGGTGATGAGTTAGAGGGAGGAACCACTAGCCACCAGAAAATTATTTTGGATATATGGGACAGGTGATTGGGTGGGGGAAAGGACCACTAGGCACCAGGGTATTAATTTTGATATATAGGGCAGGTGATCATGTGTCGGGGACTGCTTGTACCAAGGAAATATTTTTGATATATGGAGTGGGTGATTGGGTGGGGGAGGGACCGCTAGCCACCAGGGAATTTTATTTCTATTTCAGGCAGGGCTTGGGGAGTCACTGGACACCGGGGATATTTTTTTTTTTACTATAGTATCTGCGTGGAACAGGGAGAACATTCACCCAACACATTCAAAAGATTCCCAAACCTCCACAAGCAGAAGTTCAGAAACTTCCACAAAAGTTGTGATATTTTGCTGAAGTTCTGCTATGGCAAAAATCACAACTTTTGGCCAGCTCTAATTAGGACTCTAACTAGCTGCCTATTAGGATTTGTGACCCCAGCTAGCTGTCTATTAGGATTTATGACCTCAACTAACTACCAATTAGAGTATCATGACCTCAACTATTATTTCTGCACTTTTGTGAAGCAATGTATTGATCCATACCCTGAATAACTCTCTTCCCCACCTACTACCTGCTTCACTATTTCTCTCATCTCCCCCCTTTTATATCTATATCCTATGGCTGCTATGTTTACAGCAGGTTGAGCACTTACTCAGTATATGTGTGATACTTGATTCCAAAATGTTTCCCACTTGTTCCTCACACTTTCAATATTCCACTGTTTCCACATTGGTATTCTAGTGTTCTCCATGTACAAAAATTGTACTCCTCAACCGGGTTCAACACCCCCCCACACACTGATGTAGCTTTAAAAGTTTACTCTCTGTGTTTGTGTGTATATACTCACCCATGTATTATTGCACTTCTGTATATGTTGATGCTCTGTATATTCCCACTGTTGTTTTTTCTCCAACTGGACGCTTGTGAAAATGTGCATTTAGCTCACATGCCTTTCCAGTAAAAAATAAAAATGAAATGAACTAGCCATCAATTAAGGTATTATGTCTTAAATTGACTGCCAGTTAGAAATTATAACCCCAAGTAGCTAATTACACTGAGTTAAAGTTTCATGAACACCTGAAGAACACATTAACATCCAGTACACACTCACCAAGCAATGCTGTCCTTCAGAACTACTGTAACACTAACACCCGCTACACAATGGAAACACATAGGACACAGAAAAAATGTCCAACCTTATGTATTACATAAAATAAATGATGTCAAACTGTGGTATATGAGAAAATATTACCATTCTGGAGTTGAATAAGCTCATAAAGGCCATTTGCTTTTCAGGCTTATGGCTTTATGGCTTGTTCAACCTCTTGATGGTATTATTTCCTCATATACCACACTTTGGCATAATGTATTATATATAAATATCAATTGCAAAAAACTTTGTTAATGCATCAGTTAGGGTTGCTGCAACAAAAGTAGGAAAATGTGGCTTTATGGTTTCCAACCCTTAACACCCTACCCCCACCCTGGACACACCAAGAGGCATCAGAGTGGTGACACTGGGGCATCTGCCCTATTGCTCACCCCATTCTTCTATTCTGTACCCACTCAGCTTAGTTTCAAAAGGAATGGGGTGAGAGATAGGGCTGATGACCCCAATGCCACCCCGATGCCTCTTGGTGTTTCCACGGTGTGGGTGGGGTGTTAGGGTTGGAAATCCTAATGCCACATTTCCCTACTTTTGTTGCAGCAACCCTAATTGATGCATTAACAAAGTTTTTTTTTTGCAATTTATTTCCTTCGTTTTTGAGATAGTGTAATCATATCTTAATTTGTTTGTGGGAGGACAAGGCCCTCTGGGCCCTGCGCTCCCATTCCTCCATAGACACATATATGTACTTAGCTGTGGAAGTGCAGGGCCCTCCTGGCCCTGTGCTTCCATTTACTGCACAAGAGTGATGCAATTATCAACATAGCCATGTTATTACTCACCTGACGTACCCAGTGCAGAAAATATTCAAATCCCCACTGAAACATAATTCTGCACAACTGCAATGCCATTTCTGTGCTGCAAATGTGAAAACACATTTTGGGCAGGATTTGAAAAATGACTGTTGTGACATACATTTGGTGGTGTAATAACAAGTCTATGTTCAAAATTTGGGTCAAAATATTTTACATTTACAAAGTTATAAATGTTTGTAGTGAAATTGCAACGAATGGACATAACTCAGCCATTTATTGACATTTTGACCACAAATTTTCAACATGGCCTTTTGGGGACCCACTTCTTAAACAATATGACTGCCATTATGCAAATCCTGCCCTAAAGGTGAATTCTCCAAGCGATCACAAAATCACCTTTTGAGCAGGATTTATTAACTGACAGTCATATTGTTCATGAGGAGGGGTCTTCAAAAGGCCATGTTGAATATTTGGGGTCAAAATCTTGAAACATGGCTGAGTTACATATAAACGTAAACCCCTATTGAAATACATTAAACTGCATTTATCTTAGTTTCTCATATTGCAGTCGCTTGTTACACCAGCAAGATGTGTCTTTCATCATGAGAGCAGATCTTGAGCCTGGGACCTATTTAAGTGAGTGGAGGAGGGTGGAGGTGTCAAGAAGGGTGTGGGGAGGTGGAAGCACAGTGGGTGATCTGGTTGGTGGTGCAGGTGTAATCAGTGATGGACAGTATTTTTTACAGGTAAAAAATAAGGACAGCAAGGGATGGTTTTCTTCTTTTCATCAAAAAAGACATGGGATGGTGGGGAAGCCACTGACCACCAATAATCAAGCAAAAATGGGTATTGGAGGTTTTGGGGGTACACCTAGACACCAAGGATGAGTGGTGGCCTGCAAAGTAGGCTGGGGGGGACATATAAAAATAAAATAAAAAAATAATGAAAAATATATAGAAAACATAATGAAGAAAACAGATAAGGGCATTCAGGGTGAGAGGTGCCACTAGACTAGACACCAAGGATTTTTATGAGGGGTTTAAAGAAGAACCCATTAAAAAAATGCAAACAATCCTTTTTCACCAGCAGAAATCTTTTTCCACCAATCCTATGTTGTGATGGTGCAAAAGGATTCCGTCTGGCGAAAAAGGATTGGGGATTTAGTTTCTGTAACAATCTTTCCTGCTAGACCATTTCCATTTTTGCCATCCAATTTCATCATGGCTGAAAAAGAAATCAACTTCCCGAAAAGGATTAGAAACTTTGATTTTTTTCTCCAATTTCTTTCGCGATCCAATTATTTTTTCATTACGGTGAAAATTGAATCGGGCTTGTGAAAAAGGATTAGGCAGTTAAATTTTTTAATTTTTTTCACAAGCCAATTCCTTTTTTGTCATGATGAAAAAAGGAATCGGCTCACGAAAAAGGATTAAAATAAAATCGAAGTTCCTAATCCTTTTTTGTGAGCCCGATTCCTTTTTCTTCATGATGACAAAAGGACTCATGAAAAAAGAAATTAGTGAGTGGCGAAAAAGGAATTAAATGTTTAAAACAAATGTTCAGAGAGCATACAAAATATTAAAAAACACACAGAAGAGCTAATCAGCTCCTGATGAACAAGATACATGCTTGAATGTCTGTAAAAGACATCCTTGGGCACAGTTACAACAGTTTCTTTGGGCTAGAAATAAAAAAAACAAGATGGTGGCTCAAGAAAAAGGAATTTGTTCTGATGAAAAATAATTGGCCCCTCAAGAAAAGGTATAATTTTTCATCAGAGCAAAATCCTTTCTCATTCCAGGACTCTATCCAAATGAGTGAACTGAGCATGATCATAACATGAAATGTTTAATTAAATAACTTTGGAACAGATTAATATTTTTTCACCAACCCAATGCAGACAAGCTCTGTGGTGTAAGCACTTTCTACCCTGAAAATGTCAGATCAAAATTACAAACCGTTTGGCTGCAGTGTAATGACAAAAAAAACTGCAAAAAAAAAAAAGGTGAATTGTAATGTTGTTTTCACTATGTGCAGCAGGAAATCTGACATTTTGACTAAAACAAACCTGTCATATCCAGAGACCTATTTCACAAGACTGCACATGCAAAATGTCATGCAAATCCATTGAACAGTTACAAATTTATTAAAGTGCAAAATTTGAGGTTTAACATTAAAGTGCCTGCTCAACCCTAACTACAGTGCTGCTACTGCACAACTATATATATATATATATATATATATATATATATATATATATAGTGTATAGCTATCATTAGATTATTAGTGCCTGATATATTTAGCGCAATGACTCCGGTTGTACATATTAAAGCCTGAAATAATTAGTGCTCAGTGCTTACTGCTTGAGTACAAATAGCATGGCAGATTATATTAGCAGTCTGTTTATATTAGCGGTTCTTTGCTTTCAGCTAATATAGCTAATACAAATGGGAAACTAATAAAATCTACTATATAGTATATATTCATTGCAAAAAACTTTGTTAATGCATCATTTAGGGTTAAACTGACAAAAGTGGGGAAATGAGACATTAGGGTAGAGCCCCTAACCCCACCACTACCACACTGCCCATCCTCCACAGACCGACAGATGCCAGGTTGTGCCATGGAGTCTTGAGGCCCAACTCTCACCCCATTACATTTGTAAACAGGTTAACATGCTGCAGTAAAGGAGAATTGAGTGAGAGTTAGGGCTCACGACTGCATGGCACAACCCGGCATCTGTCAGTCTGTGGAGGACAGGGGTGGTGTGTTGGGGAGATTAGGGGCTCTACCCTAATGTCATATGTCCCCACTTTTGTTGGTTTAACCCTAACTGATGCATTAACAAAGTTTTTTGCAATGAATTTCCTTACTTTTTGAAAAAGTGTAATATAACTAGTAACTAGCATTCGGGTCTCATGATCCCACCAAGCTGCCCATTTCTGCATAATGATATGCATCTGTGGGAGCGTGGGCCCTCCAGGCTCTGTGCTCCTATGTAACCATAACAATGGAGCCATACAGCAGCCCTACAGGGCAAGGAACCCTTGTAACACTAATTTGCCAATATCTCAGCAACCGTAGCAGCTATGAAAAAACTTCAAGTGTTGTTGTAATCATGACAGTGAGACCTCCATGTGAAATGAGTCAATGATATCTGTGTCTCACATTGTTTACAAGATACGGGCACCAAAATGTGCTAAAAAGGCACCCTTAGAACCCTTGTGACACTAATCTGTCAGAATCTTTGTAACCATAGCAAGTAGGAAAAAAATTACACTGCAGGTGTAATCTGTGACTTCTAAATTTGTTTTAGCAACTAGGGTCAGCTAAAGGTGAACCTAAGCAGCAGGTAGCAAAAAATCCATATCTCGCTTCGTTTTCAAGATATAGGCACTGAAAGTCACGATGGGCACCACAATTTTATCCTACAGGAGCAATCTCAACTTTGTGATGGCATATCTATGGAATCAATTAACGTTTTTTCAACACCTAAATGGCATAATTCACATCTCTGGGGCATCCCCTTAAGACTCTGCACATTTCAAGTCAAAAGACCGAACTTAATTTACAACGCAGTGTGAAAGTTTTTAAAAGTTTAAAAATTCCTAGTTCGTGAGGTAGCAAAATCCCTGACTGTGAGATAAGTCCCCATTTGCCAGCTGTCAAAATAGCCATCTGTGAGAAATCCATGCCCATCAGATGTTGGCCATCTGGTCACAAAGTGATGGTCAAGGATTTTGCTATCTCACGAAAGGGGATTCCTGTCTGATGGGGATTTTGTCATCTCACGTATTGGGATTTTGTCAGCTCATGAAAGGGGATTCAAAAAGTCAATCCCCTTTTGCAAGCTGACAAAATCCCAGTCTGTCAGCCAATCCCCTTTCATGAGGCAGCAATATCCTTGACCGTGAGTAAATCCTCGTCTGTGAGAGGGGTCATCTGGTCACAAAGTGACAATCAAGGATTTTACTAACTCATGAAAGGGGATTGCTCACAGACTGGGATTTTGTCAGCTCAGGGACTGAGATTTTGACAACTCATGAAAGAGGATTCAAAAACCCAATCCCCTTTCATGAGCTGACAAAATCCCAGTCCGCGAGCTGATCCCCTTTCATGAAGCAGCAAAATCCTTGACCATCAGTCAGTCCTCATCCACGAGAAGGGCCATCTGTTCACAAAGTGACAGTCAAGGACTTTGCTACCTCATTAAAAAGGGATCGAAGCGGACTGGGATTCTGTCAGCTTGTGAAAGGGGATTGGAAGCTATTCACAGATGATGAATTACAAAATTTGAAACAGCCATTTTTATGGACAAAATGAAGAAAACCAAAGGTATAGGTTTGTCGAGGGCATCACCCTGAACAAAACCCATTTCTTTTTGCAACAAGAAGTAGCCCATGGAGGAAGCTACAACATTTTGTTTGGGGGGAAAAAATGAAAACAAGATGGCAGCTCGGGGACGAGGATTTTTTCCTGATGGACTGGGATTTTTTAAATCCCCTTTCGTGAGCTGACAAAATCCTTGAATCCTTGACCGTGAGCCCAATCCCCTTCCACAAAATATACATATAAATCTTGGAGTGAACTGAACATGTTCAAAACCCAAAAGTTAAAAATTAAAAACCTTTCAAATTGGATTAATATTTTTTTTATAAAACCAATTGTGGATTGTTCTTTGACCCAAACTCTTTCAACGTTCCAAATTTCAGACCAAAACACCAAACGGTGTGGTCGCAGCACAATGGGCAAAAAATATGTCAAAAGCGGTGAAAAAAGTTTTTCAGTGCTTCACTGTGCACAAACCATAAGTTTGACTAAAACATAAATTGGCAAATCAAAGAGATCTACCATGTGAGACTGCACATTCCACATTTTGTGCAAACCCGTTGAACGGTTGCAGAGTTATTAATTTATTAATTTGCAAAATTTGGGGTTTATCATTAAAGTGCATACTCGACCCTAACTATACTGCGCCACTATAAGATATATATATATATATATATATATATATATATATATATATATATGCATATATACAATACTGAAGAGAGCAAGTGTGACATTTGTGACCCCCCAAAAAACTCTGCTCAATGCTGTTGAGTATGCTTTGTTTTCAGTGATTACACATGGTAGTTCTATAATCCCAAATATAAAGATAGTCAATCATTAGTATGTTTTGAAAATTGCAACTGTAAGTTATCATATGTAAAATATAACATGGGTAACATGGTGTCCATGATGTCATATTTTCTATTTTTAACAATAAATTTTATCTGATATCACAATGCCTATGCCTTCTATTTACATGCTGTAGTATGCAACATTTCATCATTTGTTTTTAATCCACACCTGTGGGGCATCACTGAACCATCCATTTTAGGACACCATTATATCACTAACCCAAACATGTTATAATTTAGCTATGTCTTATATCTTATTTGATTTCCTGGACCACCTATGCTGTACAACTGTGCACCAATATGTGCTAAAGATAGATACCAGTTAATCTCCCAACTAATAAGGATATTTTATTTTTATACAACTTTTTTCTGACATATAATGCATGTAACATGGACACCAGTACAACAATGTCACAATATTAAACCATAAAATGCTTAATGTAATTAATTAAGCACATCTCATAACTATGGCATACAAACAAATAACTTACAAGATATTTATAAATATTATGTATATGAAAAATATTCTATTGGTATATAATCTCTGCAGCTTTACATGGATTGAATCTCATCTCTGTATCATGCAAACATATGAACATAGGAATCAGCCAGCAGAAGAAGATCATTTGGTCTATCGAGTCTGCTAGTATTTGAGGCATGCTGATGCAAAACAATGCCCAAAAAGAGGTAAGATTGTCTAGAATAATGTTCATTACAAAGGACACTTCTGCTATGGGGTCTTTGCAATGTACATTACTGTAACAGTCAAACAGGCTTAAAGTTGAAAAGAAACACCATAAATGCCCTTCAAATAATATAAGCCAGGGAGACTCTGTGGCAGACCCAGTGGTCAAAATCCTAGGCAAAGAAACATTTTTTTATGTCAGTATTTCCCCCTAGACCTATACTGTGCTTAACATGCACCACATGGGACACCAAACACTTACAGAAAATCCCAGGCCTCCACTAATAAATGATTAAAAAAAATCAAAACTTCAACTTGAAAGAAAAGGTTTTACATACCTCTTTTAAACTTTAACTGGCGTTTAGGGACAACAGATATGAAACAGCAAATGAAAGCAATGACATTTCCCAGAATTATGTTAATTGTGAAGGACACCACCACTAAGGTGCCTTTGTAATAAACAATAACAAAAATCATCAAACAAGCATAAATGTTAAGAGAAACATCAGAAACAAAAAAAGTTATATACACTGATGTGCAATTAATTCCCTGAGTAAGAAAAAGTTTTGTTTAATGTAATCCTCTCAGATGGTAACTGGGTTAAGCATGGACCTTATTTAAGAGCAAACAAAAGAAACATAAACTTAAATTTTCCTTACTAATAAGGATTATTTTATTGTCTTATGCAGACTGGAAGGGCCTTGTAGTCCTTATCTGCCAGCACCTTCTATGTTTCTATTTCTTTTTTATGGTTGTGGTTCTTTATTTCCAGGAGGGCTATAAAGTATGAAATTAATGAGTAACATGGAACTGTATTCTCAGAAACAACATGCCATGCAAAGTAAATCACCATTATGGTGTCTTAGTAATGCAGAAACAGTACGACAAATGTAATGTCCCATAATGATAACATTCTTATTGAAAAAAATAACAACACATTACAGAACCCAACCTGAAATACTTCATGTGTCTTTCTGCGATAATCCCCATAAAATACATTTACATTCCCTGCTATTTTTTTTTTATGAAAAGAGCATGTGCTGCTAACGTGCAGCACACAGGAATACAAACAGTTTGATTTACTTTCATGCCTTTTTTGTTTCCACAGCTGCAGTTACTGACAAATTTTGAATAGATTACTGCCTATATGTAGTTTAATTAAATCCATTTCAGATGTTAGTTGATATAAGTCCCTACATTTGCATTTTAACATCTACACCACAAAGGTAGCCTTTACTTTTTCCCTAGTGTTCAAACATGTAGCACAGCCATGGACACCACAAACTCTTCCTGGATCAATAAGCTGCAGAAGGGCTGTATGTCCATGATACCCCAGTTTTACAGCAGTGCCAAACAATCTAACCAGGACATAATGTACACTTCTGGTTTTGAGGACTAGAAGACCACTCACTGAACCCCAGATAATATGCATCACTATAGGGCACCACACAGGCAGCAACATTTTGGGAAGCAAGTACTCATTCCTTGCAATTCCTCCACCTAAAGTAATTGGGACATTCTGGTGGAACAAAATGAAGAAAAAACAGCAAGCAACTGTTAAAAACAATAAGCATTTATAAATATAATGAATTAAACCATGGGCTGGATATTCAAACTGCGCGGGCTGTGGCACAAGCCTGTGTGCAGCACAACTGGGCTGCACCAGGACATGGACCGGGCAATATTCAACGGTGCTACGCCATGGCTCAGCACCATTGAATATGGCACAGAGGGTGCACACACTGTGCATGGCGCAGTGGCACTGCGCAAGCACAAGACACAGAACAGGAGCAGGGGGATGCGCCAGCACAGGTGCAGTTGCGCTAGGTGCATGACCCATGATATTCAGCATGGGACATGCAAATGAGGCCATTATGCATGCAAGATGCAAATGGGACCATATGCATATCATTATGTCCCCATTTGCATGTGATGCGTTGAACCAGGGTGACTTGTTCCTGGTGCCCTGACAGGCTGCAGCCATCGGGGAACGACACCCTGCATTCCCATTGCAGTCCCCCACTGCCGTACACCCAATTGAAGGCATAAGTATAAGTAAGAGCCCTGGTGGTCCAGTGGAAATCCCCCCATTGCCTGATCTCAGGCAGAAGTATGAGTATGAGCCCTGGTGGTCCAGTGGGAACCCCCCCATCACTCAATCATGGGCAGAAGTATGAATAAGAGCCCTGGTGGTCCAGTGGACACCCCCTCCTCACCTGCCCACAGCAGTCCCCTGCCACCCAGCACCCCCCATCATTGGCAGTCAGCAGCACCCCACCCACATGCTGCCCAGCTGCCAGTGAATGACAATGTACAGTGGACCAATAGGCATGCAGACCATACTGTACAACACAGGCCTGATATGTGAATGAATGTGATATATGGGTGGGTTGTGCATGGCGCATCCCTGTTGCGCCATGCACAACCCTTTTGAATATTCAGGCCCATGTTTTGTGGACAGAACATGATGGACACCATCTATGCTGCACAATATGGGGCCTTAAAAGGAATAAAAAAAATAAGTGATGGGCTCATTTAATTTTTTTCTAGTGCAGTGGTATAAAATAAGTGATGTACTCTGCATTGATCAAGCCTATAAGTAGAGCTGGGGACATTATTGTAATAGACAAATTATATACTTTGTAAAGTGACTTTCAGCTATGTCACAAAATGGAAAGCATTTTAAGGCAGACTTTTGGTGTTTCAGGAGCTGCCACTAAACAATAAAGACTCATCAGAAAGAGATTTTGTGAGTACTCTCTCATTGGTTACATTACAAGAACAAAAGGAAGAAATTGCAACAATTTATATAATGTTAGCAAATTTAGGGTGTGGTGCATTGTAGGACTTGCTATCCTCTCAAGTACTACAAACCTGCATATATGTATATGTGTCTATACATATAGATAGATAGATAGATAGATAGATAGATAGATAGATAGATAGATAGATAGATAGATATACACATTGTGGGCAGGAGTGTGATACAGAAAATATTTTCACTCCTGCAGAGTGAACTCTGGATGCTCACGAGTGGTGAAGCCACGAGTGAGAGTATCCAGAGGTCACTCTGCAGGAGTGAAAATATTTTCCATAGCTGATGACTGCACATCATGTCTGTGATTTATACAATAGGGGTTTCCAGAACTTTTTTTTATTTCACTTTATCTTGTGGAATAAACAAAGAAGAAACAGGACAAAAAAGGAAAATTCTGCTAAAACAAGTTGAAACACTGTCTTGCCATTGGGATGAAGCAGGCTGTATTAATTGGTAGTTGAGGCACCGTATTTGTGAATGTGGAAGGCTTCACTCTTGTTTGGCTTCTTTTCCAGTATGAAACTCAGGCTGCTGTTTGCTTGCTTTGGGGCTTTCATAGAGTGCACAAGATAAAAGTGAAACAGGGACTTGCAGGTGTAGGTGTGACAGATGAGCTACATTCCTTTCATTAACTTCATGAAATCAGTTCCAACATTTAGGCAGGATCTGAGTGTTGCTGGGTGACATAAGCACAGTTGAAATAAATGCTGATGAGGTAAGCACAGTGTGGATAAATGTCATTTATTATCACTCTGCTGATGTCAGCTGCATTTATCTCACTCCAGTTAAAATAATACAGTTTATCTCACTGAGAAAGCTTTTATATATATATATATATATATATATATATATATATATATATATATATATATATATATATATATATATATATATATATATATATAATATATATATATATATATATATATATATATATATATATATTCTTTATACAATGCACACTATGCTTTGGGATAAACAGAAGTGTAAACATGATATCTGAGCTAGGCAGTGAGGATAACATTGATATCTCCATGTTCCTATATGTCATGGAGATATCTTCACACTCCTATTCAAAATCACTAACACAATTACAACCACTTGCTCGCTCCTAACGCCTTCCTATCACTAACAATTTTACATCATTCTCAAAGTCAGACTACACTCCTACCATTGTCAATCTTATTACATCAAAACTTTCCATAGTACTCTACTCCAAAAGCACATCAATAAATGCAGATTTAAACTCTGTTACAAACAAAAGTAAAATAAATACCATCTCCATTTCTTTGTCCATACTGTCCCCCAAATACAATGCAGCTCATTTCAAATCAGCAAATGAATGCTACTCACATGAAATTCATCAAAGTTCATCACTATCCTACGAGTTCTGATTTCACCTCTTTCTATAACAATACTTATTGTTTCTTCTCAGTGTTAGCAGCAAACAATTCTGAATACTGCCTGAAAGCTTCCGATACATAGCAATGCCCCCCTCACCACCTCTCCACTATACCCACTACTTTTTAAAACACTGTCGCCATGCAAAAAGCCCAACACACCACTATTTCACCAAAATACAGATCCCAAGGTTCCAAAATACTAAATTCTTTTAGTACAGAATCCCTCGCACATTTGCAGTGCATCACTGAGACCAAGAAAACACATACCTGTTCTGTTCCCTAAAACTTAGCCGACCGTCTCTTCCTGAAAATGTACTGGATTTTTTCTCTTCTGCTGGACAGTAAAAAAACACTTAGAATCAGAAGCAGAACCCCTCCTCAGTGGCAATCATCCCCCCAACATATTCACAGTATTACCAGTTGTTCTCTATGCAGGAACATTCAGCATACAGTTGCCAAGCAAAAAGAACAGATCCCACAACTCAACAAAAATGAAACTCCTTTACAGCACAATCATTTGAACATTCGTGCAGCAGCCACAGTTATTACAGCAAGTCAGAGCTCCAGACTTCCCCCTTACTCGCCCACTCCACCCTCACCACAGTTAATTCCTCCAACAGAAATTACTTTCTTCAGCACAGATGTCTACGTTCAGGATAAAAAAAAAGACAAAATCAAGTACTTGCTCTCACCTCTCCTCTTACCACAAATTACACAGCGGTCAGATTTTCTATGAACTTCTCCACATTGTCTGTCACCCTTACCATAAAGTACACAAACGTAGCACCACAACACAAGTTAAAATTATTTCCACATTATATGCTGCAGATGTAATAAGTACCCTATTTAAATCATTCCATTACTTTCTTCAGCCACTGACTACTTTTACTGATAGTCAGAAAGGGGAAGCACCTAGCCTAGACCCGATAACAGCATGAGCCACAACTTCAATATGCACCATAGCAACCAAAATCTCCACACCTGTCCCATTCACTGAAAAAGCACGAGGCACAGAAAACAACCTCACAAACTGGCACCACAAAAAAACTCTCTACATTACACTCACTACTCTAACTGTGAGGCTTACATTACTAAAGTACTAATCCCAAAACATACAGAGTATAAACAGAACATGACATGGCCTAACTGAAGATATCATGATGTCACTGGCCTCTCGTGAAGATAAATATGATATCTTCAGTTAGGCCATGTCATATCATACATATATATATATATATATTATAGTGGCATGGTAGTGCCACTATAGTTAGGGTTGAGTACCCCATTTAAGGTTAAATCTGAAATTTGGAAGCTTAATAACTTTGCCAACATATGATGGATTTGCCTGAAATTTGGTACATACAGTATGATGCAACAGATCTCTGGACCTGCCAAGTTTTGTCAAGGTTGGATGTATGGTTGTGGAGCTACAGAGCACCAAAAAACACATAAATAATGCATTTTTGTGTATTCTTTGCTGGCAGCTACAGCCTGCACAGTTTGTGCGACTGGTCCAAAACCTTCAGGAAACCTGCAGCTGGGGTTCCCAATGTGCCTTTTGAAGATTTTGTGAAAAAATATTAAACGGTTCAAAGGTTATTCAAAAAACAAGTTTCCCATTATAGTCAAAGGGAAAAGTTGACAAAATTTACAAAAGTGTAGCAAATGCACTTTTTACTTTTGTAAATGACCCTTGTAGTGTCGCATATCGGCCCTCTTGTTTTCAGTTGGTGGTCACAGAAATGCTTGGCATTTAAATTTGGGACCCTCTAAGGACACAATTCTTGTTGTGTTCACCTAGTTGAGCCCTGAGGATGCTAGCCATGTCTTTTTTTGGGGGGGCAAAACACCCCAGAAATATGTTTTTAAAATTTTTGCAAATATAGTGTTGCAAAGTACTTTCACATGTGCGACACTTTCCTGATTTCATTTGCGAAAGTGTTGTGATTTGCGAAAGTACTTTGCAACACTATGGCCGAAACAATAGGGAATCTTTGCCACCCTGCTGCAAAAGAACTGTTTGGTCTTTTGGGCTGAAATTTGGAGGGAAGGAAGTCAAGATCCCACAGATGTGCCTTTTGGTAGTTGGTAACAAAATATTAGAGGGCTGAAAAGTTATGGCATTCCGAAGTTGACAATTTTTCCCAAAGGATAACATTAAGGTGTCTGCCACACATTTTGAGGCCCATATCTCAAAAACGGTTTGAGATACGGATTTTTGTTGGAAAATTGCTTAGTCCCCCACTAGGGGGCTAAGTTCAAAACTAACCTGGAAAGTCATAAATAATATGAGATTTTACTTTTTTTTCTACGTCCTACGGTTCCTGAAATATAAGGCATTTAGTATTCCAAGTGATCATTTTCTGCTCCGAGGGCCATTATTATGCATACATTCTTTGTAGTCACTGTGCTTCTGAATGCAACTTTTTGGAAAAAAAAGGGTGTGCATTTGTGTTACTGTTACTTTTACCATTTCCGCTTGCATTTCTGTTACTGTTTGCATTAGCGTTTACATTTACGTCCATGTGTGCACTACCCTTTGCATTTGCACTTGCATTTGTGTTACTGTTACAGTTTTGGCTTGCATTTACTTTTGCATCACCGTGTGCATTACCATTTGCATTTGTGTACACGCTTGCGTTTGCATTTCCATTTGCGTTACTGTTTCCTTTGGTATCGTTGGTGTTACTGTAACCTTTTGCATTTCCAATTGCACTACCGTTTGCGTGTTCGTTACCATTTGCGTTTGCATTACCATTTGCGTTACTGTTTCCTTTCACGTCACCATTGGTGTTACCATTTTCGCTTGCATTTGCATTACCATTACTGTTTGCATTTTCTTTACATTTGCATTACCATTTGCATGTGCATTTTCGTTACTGTTACTATTCTTGTTACTGTTCTTGTTAGCGTTGGCATTACTGTTATTGTTAATGTCCCCATTAGGATTACCATTACTGTTACCATTACTGCTAGTGTTACCATTACTGTAAGGGTTATTATACAAAATGGAAAGCATGGTGGGAGCACGGGGCCCTTCACCACATACCGTTCACTATTTATAGTGCACATTCTCAAAAAGAAGGGAAATTCATTGCAAAAAACTCTGTTTAATGCATCAGTTAGGGTTGTTCCACAGTGACAAAAGTGAGGAAATCCAGTGTTAGGGTTACCACCCCTACCATCCCACCACCAGCCCACCCCCACCAACAGGCATCGGGCTGTGCGTTGGGGTCATCGTGCCTAACTCTTACCCCATTCTCCTATACTGCACCACCTCAGCTTCTTAACACATGGAATGGGGTGAGAGTTAGGTGGATGACCCCAACGCACACCCTGATGCCTGTTGGTGGTGGTGGGGTGGTGGTGGAATGGTAGAGGTGGCAACCATAGCACCAAATGTCCTCACTTTTGTCACTGTGGAACAACCCTGACTGATGCATTAAACAGAGTTATTGTGACATGAATATATATATATATATATATTTTTTTTTATGCAATGGGGTGGAGATAAACAGAGTGTGACAAATCCATTTATCTGAGAACTGTGTACACAAATTTCATTTATGTATACAGTGCTTATGTCATCAGCTGTTTATCCACACAGTGCTTATGTCATCGGCCATTTATCTATGCAGTGCTTATGTCATTTAGAATGTTCAGCCTTGGTAGCAGTGTTAACCATATTCAAATGCGAATAACTTTAAAATGAAAAAATGATAGCATGGTACTGTGAGCGTGAAAGTTGTTCAGCACAGAAATATCTACAAAATATGTGGTGTTTCATTTAATGATACGTTTTACATTTTTTGATAATTAGCAAAAAAACAGCAAAAAATATTTTTTTTTTCATTTGGTCGCCAAACAAATGTAAATAACTTTAAAATAAAAATGATAGCATGGTACTGTGAGCACAAAGTTTATTCAGCACAGAAATATCTACCAAATGAGTGGTGTTTCATTTATAGATACTTTTTAGTTTTTTCATAATTAGTGAAAAACAGCAGAAAATTCTATTTCTGTGCACTTTTTCAGCAAACAAATGCAAATAATTTAAAACCAAAAATGATAGTATGCTACTTTGAGCACAAAAGCTGTTCAGTATAAAAATATCTACAAAATGAGAGGTGTTTCATTTCTAGATTCCTTTTACACTTTCTATAATCAGCAAAAATGTCCAAAAAATTAAACTTGTATTCACTTTTTTGACTAACAAATGCCCTCTACAAAAGCAGAAACAAAAGAATTGCATAAATGGAATATGCAATGGAAAACTCATCTAATAAATGATTTATCTGCACTCAAGCAGTTTGGCCTTGGACACCCGATCAAATTGTTATATATATATATATATATATACTGTACTGTATATATATATATAGTACTGCACCTGGGAGCCAGAAACCCATATATTGTACTGCACCTGGGAGCCAGAAACCTGGGCCAAGAGTACACCCGGGGGGGGAATGCTAAAAGTCTCGATGGCTAAAAGGGACCTGGAGGTGGTGGTGGATGTCAAGATGAACAAGTCAAAGACTTGTAGGAGGGCAGTGGCAAAGGCCAACAGGATGCTTGGATGCCTCGTTGGGGGGGATCACCTCCAGAAGGAGGGAAGTGATACTCCCACTGTATAACTGCTTGCTGAGGCTGCACCTCGAGTACTGCATGCAGTTTTGGAGGCCACATTTAAAGAGGAGCATTGAACTCCTGGAGAGGGTCCAGAGGAGGGCAACCAAAATGATTTGGGCCTTGGGGGATAGGACCTATGGGGAGAGGCTCAAAGAGCTAAATATGTACACATTGGAAGAGAGAAGGGACCGGGGGGACATGATAGAGGTCTTCAGGTACATGAAGGGGGTAAATAGGGGAGGATCAGTCAGGGTACTCCAAAGGAAGGGGAGGCAACTAGTGGGCATGGGTGGAAGATGGAGGGGGAAGATTAAGGGGAGAAAGGAGGAGGAGGAGCTACTTCACTGAGAGGGTGGTGGAGCCATAGAATGCACTGCCCAGGGGGCTGGTGGAGGCAGAAATGGTGGAGGAGTTCAAGAAGGGGTGGGACAGGTAAAGGGGAAGGGTTCTGGAAGCAAAAACCAGTGCAGCGAGAATATCTGGTACTGGGAAGGGAGAAGCCAACGAGGGAGAGGGGAGCAGCAAGGTCAGCTCTCAAGGTGGGGGCTGACCAAACGAGCAGACATGAAAGACCGTTAGGCCTAGTCTGCTGGCATTTTAGTATGTTAGTATATATAAATATATATATATATCTTATACCAGTATATTAGGGTTTAGTGCAAACTTCTTTGTTAAAGCTAAATATTTGAACTTTAATAACTTTGGAACTGTTCAGCAGATTCACAAGAAATGTGGCATGCATAATCTCTGTGGGTAGATCTCTTGATGTGGCAAATGTTGTGCGAATCTGTAGAGCTTTTTTACAGTTATTAAAGTTCAAGAATCCCTAAATGTACCTTTATTTGCCATTTCTGTGTCCAACTGTATCTCAGAAACGGCTTTTGCTTGTGGTTGAAATTTCCAGGGTAGAATGTCTTTGCCCCACAGATGTGCCTTTTGAAGGTTTGGCAAAAAAAATATTAACCCATTGAAAAGTTATTCAATTTCTAATTTTCCCATTATTTCCTATGGGAAAAGTTAGATGTTCCTCATGAAAATACTTTTATTTTCACAAACAGTCATCCAGTTTTGCATAATTTGTACTTTAAAGCTTTGCAACCTTTCAACTGATGTGCATGATGTTTGGCATGTGTTATCTCATGTGGTAGGTCTGTTGCAGTATCTAACTCCATTTTAATTGCTAGTGTGGTTTCTGAGTTATTGTGTCTCATACATCCTTGTGTGTTTTGTTCCTTTTGAGGAAACAGTCATCCAGTTTTGCATACTTTGCACCTTAATAACTTTAGGTCTGCGGATATGGCTAATTTCATTTGAAGTTGTTTTGTAGTTTCTGACATACTGTGTCTCAAACATCCTTAACTGTATGTGTTTTTTTTTCCATTTTCGCAGTCATCCAGTTTTCCATAATTTGCAGCTGTGCAAAGGATGTACAAGAAGTTTTGCAAGCAGAATCTTGAGGGGTAGGTCTGTTAATGTGTCTAAAGTGATTTGAATTGCCTATGTGTTTTCCGGGATACTGAGTCTCAAACATCCTTGGATGTACATGGTTTTTCCATTTTTGCAGTCATGCAGTTTTGCATAATTTGCAAGCATTCAACAGAAGTCCATGAAAGTTTGCATACATAATTTCATTGGTTTGGCCTGTGGCAAATTTCCTTTTAATCACTTGTGCAGTTCTTGAGAAACAGAATCATAAACTTCCTTAAATTTACATGTTTTTTCCATTTTGCATTGATCCAGTTTTGCATGCTTTGCATCTTAATAACTTTGCAACCGTTCAACAGATGCACATAAAGTTTTGCATGCAGAATCTCACAGGGAGGTCTGTTAACATGTCTAAAGTGAGTTGAATTTCTTATGCTGTTTCTGAGATACTGAGTGTCAAACATCCATAAATGTACATGTTCTGCATACATAATTTTGTTGTGTTGGTCTGTTGATGTGACCAATTTCCTTTTAATTGCTTGTGCAGTTCCTGAGATACAGAGTCACAAACTTCCTTAAATGTACATGTTTTTTCCATTTTTTTCATCCTTTGCACCTTAACACCTTTGTAACTATTAAATGGATGTGTATGAAATTTTGCATGCATACTCTCTTTGGATAGGTCTATTGATGTGGCTAATTCCATTTGAATCACTTGTGTGGTTTCTTACTTACTGTTCATGGTCTCTGCACAAAATCACCTTTTGGGACTGATTAATCAAATGACAGTGTTAATGTTCATGAAGTGGGGTCCCAAAAAGCCCATGTTGGCAGTCCCAGTGGACCTTGTGCCCTCTTCTGATTTTAAAACCAAGTAAACTGAGAAAAGTTGGTGAAACAATTCCTAAAAATGGTCGAGTTACATATGCTTATAGAAATTTTACTACGCACCTGCAAAACATTGGTCATTTTTAATATTTTGACTCCAAATTTTCAAGGTAGCCATTTTTCACACCACTTCATGAACAATACAGCAGTCATTTTTCACATCATGCCTGAAACATGTTTTTGTACCTGTGGCATGGAATGATGTTTTGGCATGGATTTGTAAATTTTCACCTATGGGGTTTGTGAGGAGGGGTCATAAGAAGACTATGTTGAGAATGTGGGGTCAAAATATGAAAAAAATGCCAGAGTTATGACCATCCATTCCAATTTTGCTACTCCCACTCATAACTTCAGAAATATTTTGAACACAGATTTTCAGCATCACCTTTTTATTATCAGACCTCATATGTGTGACATCAGTCATTTTTCACATCCTGCCCAAAATTTGTTTTCACACCTGTGACATGGAGGGGTGTTGCAGTTGCTCAGAATTATGTTTTGGCATAGATTTGAAAATGTTCTGTACTGGGGTATATGAAGTGGGGTAATAAGATGACAACACTGACAATTTGTTCACTGTTGTCCCATGAATGGAAGCAAAGGGCCCAGAGGGCCCTGTGATGCCATGGCTACATACATATATGTATCTATGGAGGAACATGAGTGCAGGGCCCCACTGTCAAATAAGGGTATTATTATGCTATCTGAAAAAGTAAATAAATTAATTTCAAAAAACTTCATTAATGCACCATTAGGGTTGAAGCATCAGAAGTAAGGAAATGCAACCTTAGGGTTCCCAAGGCTAAGACCTGCCCCCCACTTTACATGCTGGAACAGACATAAGGGATTTGTGTTGGGGTTGTGAACAATAATCCTTACCCCATTCTCCTATGCCATATCCATGTTATCTTACTTACTTATGGGATGGGGTGAGCATTAGTGTTCACAACCCCAAAACACACCCCTCATGCCTGTTCCTGCATGCACAGTGGGGGTGGGGTCTTAGCCTTGAGATCCCTAAGGTCACATTGTCCTACATTTGATGCTTCAACCTTAATGGTGCTTTAATGAAGTTTTTTGCAATTAATATATATCTCCCCTACTTACATACTCATAGACATAAATCATGTACATACACAAAAATCATATTAACGAATATAAAATGTCCTTGGTTAGCTCTTGATAGTAAGTGAGAGCTTTACCAGCCTGGGGAGATAATGGGAGTAAGGTGAACCTTCACCCCTTCACCCCTCTGGGATGCACAACCCACAAGAGGACTTGACAAGGAACAGGTGAGGAACATTGGGGGGTAGCTGGGGGACAGAATAAGTGACACTAGCATATAAGAGGGGGTGAAATGAAAGGGAGGCAGATAGTAACATACTAGAGCTGAACTTTGCGACAGTAACAACTGCATGATGCAGATGGAGTTAGGAAATTGAAGAGGAGAGAGAGAGATTAGGGGGGCAAGCCATAACCCTCAGGATTGGTACCCAAGTGTATGAACACTGCTCGATGCAAATCCAGCCAGTGCTATATGCTTTCAGCATGCCAAGGAAGTGGCAGAAGGGGGGTGAAGTTGGTAAAATAGGACAGTAGTGAGGGAAAAGAAAGGTAATGAAGGAGATGTGGGTTGGAAGCAGTTGCAGCATGGAGAAATGTAGTGTCGAAGAAGATAGGATAATGAGCGAGTAGACAGGGCAGAGTGAATATCCAAGAGGAGGAAGTTCTAAATGTTTGGAAAGTGATAGGAGAAGGTAGCTCTCCCTGAAGTGGAGGTATGGGCTGGTAGGGGCAAGGATCCTATAGGGGGAGTTACAGAGGGAGTAGGAGGGGTGGTTAACAGGGTGTTGAGGTAGTGTGGAAGGGAACCAAGGCAGAACTTCCCAAGCAATGAGGTACTGTGGGTAAGACATCTGGCCCCAAGAGGGTGGGAGGAGGGAACAGTGTATAGGTCACAGTGATGTGTATGTGGTTGACAGGCAAGAGCAAAGTGACAGAAAAAGTTGAAGAGAGTGTCCAGACTGGTAAGGCAGACTTAGAGGCAATACTATAGACTATGTCTCCAAAGTCAAAGATAGGGAGGATCATCTTCTGGACTCTCTTCCAGTGGGCTGGAGGGGGAAGGCAGCCACAGTGTCTATACAGAGTGCCTAGTTTGGAAGTAGCTTTTTGTAGATTGCATCCACATGACCAGCAAAGTTGAGGTTCCAGTCAAACCAGAGCCCAAGGTATTTGAAGGAGGAGACATCCTCTAATATGGACCCCTCAAAGGTTTTGAAGGTAGGGGTGGCAGTAAGCTTGGCGAGCTTTTGCCTGGTGCCAAAGGTCATAGAGACCATCTTTTTGGCTTTAGCATATATTCTTTGCAAAAAAACTGCATCAATACACCAGTTAGAGTTGAGATTACAGTGACAGAAGTAGGGAAATGTGGTCCTAGGGTTTTTAACCCTAAGTCTCCCCCTACCACCCATACAGCAAAAGAAAACAAAATTATGCTTTTGGATGTCCTGAGTCTTAATCAGGGGTGGGGTCTTCCTTGGAGTTCTCAGCTCCAGTGCTTTCCCCATTCACTGAGCTAAAAAGTTCAGATGTCACCTGTTTCCTTTAAGCAGGGCCCATAGGTTGTTGTAACATGTGAGGAGACATAGTTCTGTATGTCTGAAGACTATATCAGAATGGGTGAGTATTAATATTTAGAACCCACGGAAGACCCCACTACTGATTCACCAAGACTAAGGATAACCAAAACTGTAATGCTTTTTTTTCTTTTGCTGCTTGGAGGGTGGGGTCGGGGAGTTACTACTTTTCCATACTTTTATTGCTTTAATATCAACCCTAACTGGTGCACTAACTCAGTTTTTTTTACAAAGAATTTCCTTTCTTTTTGAGGTGGTAGAACTGTATCCTCAGTCATGCTGGTTCCTTTGGGATATGCATGAACACATCCATCCAGCTGCCCTCTGGCCCTGTGCTTTCTTTAGAAAAGCAATTTATCTGATTCATTGTATTTGCTTTTTGTGGGGTTCACTTCAAAGAAAAAAAGTATTAAGTGTGCCTCATTATTCCCAATGGTTGATTGTGCAGTATATGAGCAAACATGTTTTTTTTTGTTTTTTTTTTAGCCATAACACAATAAATTCTTGTTGGTATGGTCTGAGTGTTGCTATGACTGTAGTTCAAGATGAGATACCCCTTTGGTGATGTTTTGATGATGATTAGACTTTATTGTTAATTTGGCACCTTGGTGAATTTTGGAGGACATTGTGGGATGCAGTGCATACCCCATGAGTCATGGGGTATGCACTGCATACCACAATATCCTCCAAAATTCACCCTGGTGCCAAATTAACAATTAAATTCAAATCATATTACCCCTCAAAGAGTCATGGGCCATGACTCTTTGAGGGTATAATATGTTTCAGACTTGTAGTACTCATTGAGACCTTTTCTTTTTATTAATAGATTGTCCCTTAACTCCAAATATTGACAAGAGTTAGGGCTTGTTAAAGTTGCAGTTTTATCCCATGACAGTTTCCTTTTTTTTTTTTCTAACACATCTATTTTCATTTGGTATTTTTTAGAGACTTAGTCTTGTTGCACTCCTTGAGACCTTTTTTGATATATAGATTGTACCTTAACTCCAAAGATCCACAGAGGTACAGCTTTTTAAAGTTGCAATGTTATCCTATGTGAATTTTCATTTCTTAATATGTATGCTTTTATATGGCCCCTGAATTTTGGGGGGAGGTTTTATGGCTTAGTCTTGTAATAGTCATTGAGACATTTTTTGATACATAGATTTTCCCTTAACTCCAAATATTGACAGAGTTATGGGTTGTAGGTTCATAGGTTACATCAGAGCATAGAAGACATGAGTCCATATAGCTCACCGGTTTGCTAACAATACCCACGAATGCCTTTGTTAATTAAATAAGAATCCAGTCTGTTTTTGAAGGTATTCATAGTAGGACTTAACACAACTTCATTTGGTAGAGTATTCCAAATTCCTGTTGTTCTTATACTAAACCAGTTTCCTCTTCTTTTAGTGTTATATTTATCTTTATGCAATTGATAGCAGTGAGTCCTGGTATCATAAATTTGTTTCCTTATTTTTATATCTAGTTGCTCCCTTAATTGCTCATCACTGAATGCTCTATATACAGTATTTGGCACATATCCCCACGTAGTCTACGATACTCCAAAGAATATAATCCAAGTTTTTCTAATCTCTGTTCATATTTCAATACCTGAACCTCCTTCATGCCCTTGGTTGCCCTTCTCTGCACCCTCTCCAAAGCAACGTCCTTCCTATAGCCTGGTGCCCAAAACTGGGCACAATACTCCATGTGTGGGTGCACCAGTGAGGTGTACAATGGCAGAAAAACTGCCTTTTCATGACTTGTGATATGTTTGCGTATACAATGTTGAATACCACTTGCCTTCCTTACCACCTGCGTACAATGTAGTCCAAATTTTAGTTCATTGTAAACCCTTACTCCTAGATCCTTTCCATCCTGTACTATCCTCAATTCCCTATTAGCTAGTTTATATTTGTAATGCAAGTTGTTCCTGCCCATATGCATGACAACACATTTATCAATATTAAATGATGATCCCTTGATATTTGCCCATTCTTCCAGTTCTATAAGTGCTGATTGCAAAATAATGGCTTCATTTATATTATTGACTGAGTATCCCAGCCGTGTGCCATCCGCAAACTTTGCTAGCCATGATCCATTACTTGCATTAATACTAGAAATGTATACATTAAAGAGGCATGGTCCCAACACCGATGCCTGTGGTATTCCACTTGACACCTCCGCCCACTCTGAGCATGTTCCCCTCACACATACCCTCTGCCTCCTATCCCCCAGCCAAGTCTCCACCCAAGAAGAAACTTAATCATGTACTCCTATTTCCCTGAGTGCTCCTATCAATTCCACATGCGGCACCTTGTCAAACGCTTTTGCAAAATCAAGGTAAATAACATCCACCGAATTGCCTAGATCCAAGGCTTTATTGACCCTGCCATAAAATTCCAAAAGGTTTGTCTGGCATGATCTGCCCCTGGTAAACCCGTGTTGTGACCTATCAGTAATACCCTTGGTACTCAAAGAGTCAAGGATATGTTCCTTGATGATAGTCTCCAAGATTTTTCCTAGGACCAAGGTCAGGCTAATTGGGCTATAATTTTCAACTTGTTGCTGAGCTCCTTTTTTATATATTGATATGACAAGTGCCTGTCTCCAATCATCAGGCACATCTGACATTGTCCTAAGGGATTTTTCATTTTTTAATTGTTATGTTTTATATGTCTATTTTCAGTTGGTATTTCTTAGGGACTAAATGTGGTAGAACTCATTGATACCTTTCTTTTGATATACAGATTGTCTCTTAACTAAAAAGGTTGATGGGGTTACACCTTGTCAAAGTTGCAGTGTTATGCACTGGGAAGTTTCATTTTTTAATTCTTATGTTTTTATATGAGGTATTATGTGTTAGTCTTGTAGTACTCATTGAGAACTTTTTTACATATAAAGATTGTCTCAACTCCAAATATTGACTGAATATTGGCTTCTTACACAGTTGAAATGTGCAAAAAAAAGTCCTTATTTTTATCATATGAACTGATTCTCTTTTGAGAGATCATTATTTGCTTATGAAAGAGTATTGGTTCATATGAAAGAAGAATGTAAAAAAAAATAAGTCCAAATAATTTTTTTATATGAGCGAACATTCTTTCTTGAGATTTTTGTGAGCTGACAAAACAGTATTGGTTCATACGAAAGAAAAATGAGGAAAAACTAAGTAGAAATTCTTCTTTCACATGAAATTATCTTTCATGCACTCACAAAAGATGCCTTCACAGAAACACAGAAACAAAGAAGTTGTCGGCAGATAAGAACCTCATGGCCCACCTAGTCTGCTCTATTTTCCCTTCCTACTCTGCCACTGCAGATCCTACACACTATCCTGGTTTTATCCCCCCCCACCTTGCCTTTCTAATGTTCCATTGCATTTATCCTATTCATTCTTGAATCTCATAACTACTTTAGCTCCCACCATGGCTGTTTGGAGTCTGTTCCAAGTGTCCACCACCCTCTCTGTAAAGAAGTACTTTCTCATGTTTCCTCTCAGCCTTCACTCCCACTGCTTCATAGTGTGACCCCTTGTCCTCGAGCATCTTTTTAATTGAAAAAAAAATGCTACCTTCCTGCACCTTATTTATTCTTGTAAGGTATCTGAATGTTTCTGGCATACCCTCCCCAGGAGTGCATATTTAATTCTTTAAGCATTTCCTCATAGGGCTTTTGACGCAGACCCTGCACTATTGTGGTTGTTCTCCTTTGTACTGCCTCCACCCTATCTATGTTCTCAAGTACTCAAGGTGGGGCCTCACCAGTGATCTATACTGGGGTATTATTACCTCCTGCTTTCTGCTGGTGATACCTCTGCCAATACAGTACATCCAAGCATCCTGCTGGCCTTCCACACTGCTTGTCACATTGTTTCACTATCTTCAGTTCATCAGAATGATTACCCCAAGGACCCTTTCCTGCTTTGTGAATGCTAATGCCTTTCCTTCAAGTTGCTATATTGTCTTCAGGTTTCTGTGTTCCAAGTGCATGATTTTGCACTTTTTTTCATTGAACCCTAGCTGCCAAACTTGTAACCATTTTTCCAGCTTTTTTAGATCATCCCTCATTCTCCACCCTCCCCAGTGTGTTTACTCTGTTGCCAATTTTTGTATCATCCATGAAGAGGCACACTTTCCATTTCAATCCTTCTATAATGTCACTAATAAAGATACTGAAGAGGATCAGGCCTAGTACTCACCCTTGTGGCACCCTACTGAACACTTTGCCTTTTCCAGAGCAGACACCATTAGCCAACATCCTCTGACTCCTACTACCTAGCCTCCTACTACCTAGCCAACACTCTACTCATTTTTCTATCTTAAGACCTACTGCTAGTCTATCCAGCTTGCTTGCCAGTCTTTAATGTGGAACAGTATCAAATGCCTCACTGAAATCCAGGTAGGCTACATCTATCAGTCCTCCCTGATCCTCTTTCTTGGTCACCCAGTCAAACAACTCAATCAGGTTTGTCTAGAAAGACCTTCTCCTGTGAAACCATGTTGACTCAGATTCTATAGACCACTGACAACAAGGTATTCCACAATCCTTTCCTTCAGTAGTGATTCCATTATTTTGCCCACAACCAAGGTCAGACTGACAGGTCTGCAATTTCCTGCCTCCTCCCTCTTTCCACTTTTGTAGAGTGGGACCATGTCTGCTCTTCTCCATTATCCCAGTGCACCCCCTGTTCCTAGCAGCAGGTTGAACAGCACTGTCAAAGGTGCAGCCTCCCTGAGTTCCCTTAGTAACAAGGATGCACTCCATCTGGTGCCATTGCCTTGTCTACCTTTAACTGTGTTAGCTCTTGGAGGACTCTTTCCTCCGTAAAAGGACTAGTGCCCACCTCCCGTCCCTTAATGCCTTTATCCCATATCATTGGTCTGTTACCCACCTCTTCCTCCATAAATATTGAACAGAAGTATTTGTTCAGCATGTCTGTTTTTTGGTGGTTGTCTTCCATACAAACTGCTCCTTCTTCTTTTAGCCTTGCTATCCCTCCCTTGGTCCTTCTCTTTTCACTTATATATCTAAAAATGTGTTATCCCCTTTTTAGTGATTTAGCAATATTCTCCTCTGTTTGGGAGTTTGATCTCCTAATTGACTTCCCTGCCTCCCTTTGTTTCTCCTGGTATCTCTCCCTATGCTCCTCCTGCTATGTTTTCTGTACCTTCTAAATTGCATTTTTTTTCAGTGTTACTTTTTCCATTACCTTTTAGAGAACCACAGTGGTCTCTTTTTTTCTCTTACCCTTGCTATCCTGCCTGACACAGAGATTTGTAGCTCTTTCAATTATCTTTTTTTATTTTTACCCACTGTTCCTCGACTCCCCCTAGTTTCCCTATCCCTGCTAGGTCATCCCTCAGGCACTCACTCATTTTCTTAAAATAAGCCCTCCTGAAGTCCAGGACCCTGGTCCTTGTGTGGTTTTATTCTGACCCAGTTATTATATTAAACCACAATGTACAGTGATCACTGGTCCTCAGGTGCCCCCCCATGACGTCAGCAACACTATCCCCATTTGTCAGCACCAGGTTCAGTAATGCTTCCTCATGAGTGGGTTCCTTAACTAGATGACTGAGGAATGCCACTTGCAAAGAGTCCAGCATGTTCCGACTCCTGTCTGTTACTGCTGAAAGGAGGATCCAATTCACATCTGGTAGACTGAAGTCTCTCACTAGTAGCACATCTCCCTTGTGAGCCATCATTTGGATGGCTTCCATCATTCTATTATCCACTTGCCTCACCCTGTGTTGAAGGCCTATAAATCACTCCTATGCAAATAGCAGAATGACAAAAGAAGAATGTGAAAAAAATGAAGTCCCAAAACACCTAAGTCCAAATTTTTATTCCGTATGACCCTATTCTTTTTTTGTAAGCCATACAAAAAAGGGCATTGTCATATGAAATATTTTTTTAAAGCTCCAAAAACACATTTACGGGTTGTTTCTCAAAAGACCAAGTGCAGAATCTAGCTAAAGGGTTCCCCTTTAGTGAGATTCATGTCCTGGTGTCTTTGCAGGACATCATTTTTATTGGTTTTCAAAAAAATATTTTTGGAAAAAACTGAAACAAGATGGCTGCCATATGAAAGAAGTATTTTTTCTCACCAAAGGGGATTACCCCCTCACAAAAAAGAAACCCTATTTCCTATGGCCAAATTCTTCTTTTGTTTTAAACATCTATTCAAAAGACCCTACTAAGTATGTTCACAACTGAAATTTCAAACCCTTAGAAAGTGGAACAGATTAGTAGTTTTTACCACACCAACAAAAGGCACCATTCTTAGCAATCCCTTTCTACCCTGAAGATTTCAGACCAAACCAACAAGCCATCTGGTTAATAGGTGATGACAAAAAAACAGCAAAATCCCACATTTTTCCTAAAAGTGCACCATCTGGATCTTGGTATCTGCGTACCTAACTGGATCAAAATTTGGCAAATCAAGAGACCTTCCCCCCCCCCCAACTGCACACAGACACTTTCATGCACTTCTGCTGAACAGGGACAAAGTTATTATGGTACAAATTTAGGGATTTAACATTGAACTGGCTACTCAACCCTACCTATAGTGGTGCTACTGCTCTAAGAACATTAGCATTTAACAATGTATAAGCCTCCTTCTGTCATATTCCATCCATGGAGAAGTGTCTACTTCTCTAATCTGATTTACAATGAGCTAGTATTTCAGACAGTTTTTTTTCTGTCTGTGCACATAATCAATTATTTACTTCTACATCAACAAAACTATCACAAACATTTGTAAATGCTCAATTATCAGTTCTACCCAATGTATTTAAGTTTGTTTTTTTAAAGAAGTAACTGCCATAACTTGAAGAAGGGCTCTGTGGAGCTTGAAACCTTGTGTTTTATAAATTTCTTATTGGTCCAATAAAAGGTATCGCATCACTCACTTTGTTCATCTTTTTGTACAAGGACCAATATGGCTACAAACAATTCTCTACAGAAAATTCTGGTAGATTGGTCAATGAAGAAGGGGTAAAGAAACTAAAGGAGGATCTGATGAAATTGGAGAAAGGGTCCAGCATTTGGCAATTAAAATTCAATATCAAAAGGGTACAGTTAGGCACTTAGGTAACAAAAAACCCTCCAAAATCTGAATATTGGATTTACAGGGGTTCATTTGTCACAAACTGTAGAAGAAAGGGACTTTGAAGCCATGATCAGTGACAGCATTAAAACTTCTGTGCAGTGTGACAAGGCTTATGTTAAAGATACTATAGGAGAATGCTGGGATGCATATAGAGGGCCTCCTCTAGCAGGGGAAAGGATACAATCCTTCCACTGTGTAGATCATTGGGTGAGGCCACACCAAGAATAGTGTGTCCTATTTTGGAATCCACACCTAAAAGAAACAGGGACTATCTAAAATCAGTTCAAAGGAGAGTGGCCAAAATGAACCATGGTGAACAGAGGAGATCTCATAAGGCATGATTAGAGGACCTAGGAATGCATACATTGGAGGCCAGAGAGAAAGGTGATATGATTGAAAATTGCAGAGCACTGAAATTTTACACATAAGCGATATAACAGCAGACATCGTGGCTGAGTTGCTGGTAACATTGCTGACAGCACAGCACGCAAGAGCCCGTGCCACAGAAAGTTCATAGTTCAGGTTCATAGATCAGCACAGTTCAGTACGCAGCCTTGGGGTTTATCGCCACCTTACATGGTGGAAGCTGCGGTCGCTTTATAGTTATCCAAATTATTTTAAATGATGAGCTAGATTTAAAAATAATTTAGATAACTATAAAGGCTAATACTTAAAATTTAGCTTCCACCTATTAATAAGGTGGAGTGGTTCCCAAAAAGGTAGAAATACAGTACCTACTGAACTGCGTACTAACTATGAACCTATGAACTTTCTAATATCCCTTTTGAACCTACCCTTGCCAGCTCCATGCTATGCTTCTAGTGATGTTGCCTTCTTGGAGTGTAAACAGCCCATGATATTCTACTTTATTTATGACCTTTATGTACTTAAAGGTTTCAATTATATCACCTTTGGTTTCAAGTTCTTCTTTATGGAAAGGGAGTGAATAAGTGGAATTAACTCCCACAGGAACTTGTTAATGTTCAAGCAGCTAATGCATTTAAACATGGGTGGGACAGATTTAAAATACTGTGTGGAGAGACTCAGAATAGGCATAATAGGAGGGGTAACATGGTTGGTGTGTAAGTAAAGTATGGTTTCAGCAGTACTACACTGGTATCAGACCATGGTAGGGACTAATTTACCACAGGTCTTTTTCTGCCTGTAAAATGCTATGTATATATGAGGTAGCATCACGTAAACAGTACATTCAGAATTTGGGACTAAAATATTGTAAAATGTCCAAGTTATGAGAAAAAGTATGTGAACCATAAAAAATGATTTTCAGTGTCACACATTTAAGTGCAACACTAATGTGCAACACTAAGATTTCTGTGTCACTAATTTTAGTGTCACACTTTAGTGTTGCATTTAAATGTGTGAAATGAAAATTATTTTGACCCTACATCATTAACATGGTTTCTAGAATGTATTAAATCCTGCACAAAAGGTGGTTTTCCAGAGTGACTTTATAATCACCTTGCAATCTGTACTTAATTCCATACATGTGATACGTCCAACTTGCTTAAGAGGGAGATTTGGGTCAAATTAGTAGAGAGATTGGCCTGCTAGTAAGAAGGTGCCATAACGTCACGAGTTTGTACTTAAATGGCATCAAAAAACAAGAAAAAAAGCATTTAAAAAAGTTAATGTATTTTATTTTGTCAAGAATAAGCACTAAAAAGAATCAACAACTAGTAATACAAAGTTATCACTTATGTTGTTCATCACTAATTTACTTTTTATGTGTCTTTATCTGCCAAAAACCCATGAATGGATATTTTGGATAGAATTTTACTTAAGCAGGATATTTTGTTTCCCGGGATGGAGGGAGGTCAGTCAAAAAAACAGGAGTCTCCTGCGAAAAGAGGGAGATATCACATGTATGCAATTCCCACCATCCTTGTGTGTGAGGTAGAATCATGTAAACAGTATATTCAAAGTTTGGGACTAAAATGTTATAAAAGGGCTAAGTTATGAGTAAATGTATGTGAGACACATAAATGGAATTTTTGTGTCACACATTAAAATGCAACACTAAAATGTGCGATGCATAAATCTATGTGTCACAAATTGATGTGCCACTCTTAAATGTATAACACATAAATACTTGGCTCATGACACAAACATTCTATTTCAGTAAACTGACAGCTAAGTCCCAAAAAGATATTACTGGCTTGTGTTGGGAAAAATAAACAACAGAATGTTGCTTAACAGGTAGTGTTTAGTCAGATTAATGTGTTTGTTTTTCTCAAATTTGTCATTTTTATGTATTTTCAATTTTGTAACCTAGTAAAAATGCAAGGTGGCGTCCATCTCAACCTGTATGTTTTCTCATGAAAGATAAATCGCTAATTTTGAAGAAGGTACAGTACATGCCTAAGAAAAGTAAATTCATCTTTCATAGCTGCAGGTTATCATAAAGCCCTGCTAAGCACACTCATAAAAAACTGCAAATCTGTATAATTTTGGCACCGATTAATATTTTATCATGAGATCTTCAAAAGGCACTACCTTCACACAGTCTCCTTCTACCTTACAAGTTTAGAAAAATAATTCAGTGCCTTCTAAGTTGTAGGAGACAGCAAAAAACATGTAAAAAGTGTAAGAAAAGTAATTCCTTTTCATTTAAAATTGACATTCTGTATCTCAGAATTGGCACTATCTGCCATCACAGAACATCTCATGTATTGAGAACATGCCTTTAAGAAAATGCATGCGAAAATTTGAGCAATTTCATTGAACACTGCTAAAGAAATTAAGGTGCAAAAATTGGGGTTTAACATTAAACACCCTACTCAGCCATAGCACCAGTATGATATATAGACAGAGTGGAAATTTTGCATGCACTGTCTGGAACCATAGGTCTCTTGATATGGCAAGATTTGTTCTGGTTTGATGTGCATCTGTGGTGATGCGGAGTGTCAAAAAATTGGAAAATTACCATTCTGGTGCAAATCCTTTGTCATGCTGTATCTCCAAAATGGCTTAGGGGTTTAGTCTGAAATGTACAGGGTATATGGGGCTTGGGTCACAGAGTTGTCTTTGTAAGGTTTGGTGAAAAAATATTAATCTGTTCAAAAGTTATTAAACTTTAAAATGTCCCATCATATCTTATGGGAAAAGTTAGATGTGCCGTGCAAAAGCACTTTTTGCTGTCGCAAAAGCGGTTGTTGCTTTCACAATTGTGGACTGTAGTGTTGAGATGCTGCCATCTTGTTTTCAGTTAGCAAGGCAGAAAAAGTTAAATAGTTTAAAAAATACTGCCCCTAGTGAAACACCAACTGTTGTGTTTACTTAATCAAGGCCCAAGGAATCAGATTATGTGCTTAGTTTTTCATAACAAGGCCCAGAAATGCTGCCGGCCCATTGGCACAGTGGTTGGATTTCCACTTGCGATGCCAGTGACCCAGGTTTGGGAATGGACCTGGCTCATCAGAGAGCCAGCTGGGGGGAGAAGGATTGAGCTTCCCTAGGACTGCTCTCCTTCTCTGGGAGGGAGAGGGGTTGAGTGCTCGACACATGAGTGGCATCCAGCGGAGGCTGGATTTGCCACAATGCACTGATGCTGGCAAGACTTTAGGGCAGGCCAGATGCTGGCCATCATTGCATGTCCCCGCCCTGCCTACAGGGGAAAAATGCTGCTGGGTCATCTCCATGGTGACCTTCCATCTGGGCCCCAATTAGCCTCCAGTACCGGCTCTCCTGACCAGATACTTTTAGTGTGGAGCTGGTAGGGAAACAGCTCCACAACCCCACCCTCTGTGGGGCAAGCCACGGGTGACTGTGGAGAGCTCAGTGATTGCCGGAGGTGGGGGTACAGAGGAGCCGTGACCAAGGGCTGAGTTACCGATGACCCAACAGGAAAAAAGCATAATAAATAAAAAAAAAACAAGGCCCAGAAATGTGTTTATTTTAATTGAGCCATTTGTACTGCAGCAAACTGTGGCATTAGTGCTTCAATTTGCAAAAGTACTTTTTGCGAAAGTGCAGCAAATTGCAGTACTGTTTTGTAAAACACAGGGGAAGTTGCCACAAACTGTGGCATTGTTTTGTGAAACAATGGGCGGGGGGGGGTTGTGCTGCAATTTTCAGCAGTAACAGCTATTCGGCCACAAAAAAATATTCCTAAGCATTTCAGGGGGCTAACTAACCCCAGAATCTGATTCCTCAGCCTCTGATTAAGTAAACACCTATTAGTGTTTAACTAATACAACAATTATTTCTTGTTTTAGAGCCTCTTAAGGGAAAGGGGGGCCAAGGCATGCTTATACACCTTTGCTGACTTTGGGGTGCCCAATCCCCATGTCAGCAGTAGATACCCCCCTCTGCCACTGTGGGACACTGGGGAGCCCACTCCCAGTGTCCTGAGATATGTATCCTGGACCCCCCCACACCCCACAAGTAGTGAGGGACACTGGGGAGCCTACTCTCAGTGTCCATATATATGTAACTCCTTTTAATCAGTAAATGAAGAAACAGCCCATACCGATGTACTTTACTATTGCCAACATCAGGGGGGCCAAAATCCTTGTGTTGGCACTAGGAGAGTCACCTACAACTGTAAGACACTGGGGAGCCCACTCCCACTGTCCCTACATATGTAGCCCTCACCCAGCAATCTCAGACACTGAGAAGCCCCCTCCCAGTGTCCCTACATATGTGTCCCCCCCAGCAGTCTGGGACACTGGGGAGCCCACTCCCAGTGTCCTGAAATATGTCTTTAAAACCTGTAAAAAAGGAAAACAGTCCTCCAATGTCTTTTTTAATGTTTTTATCTTGAAAAAAAGAAAACGGTTCCTCGTCATCTCCCCATCACCTCCCCCATCCCGAACCTTCCACTGAGCACCCACTGCCCCACACCCACCCTTACTTTATACTTACCATGGTAGGTCATTGGCTGTTGTCTTCTGTAGACCAGAACATGTCTGCATTCTTCAAAGCCAAACCACAAACTGAAGAATCAAGGTAAGTGCCATATAATGTATTTCAATAACATTTTGAACTTATGTTGATATCTTTGGCATTTTTAGGTATTGTTTCATCAAATTTTCAACATTGTGTTTTTGGGACCCCACCTCATGAACACTGACACTGTCATTTCATTAATCGGGCCAGGAAGATGATTTTGGGGTCGCTGCTCGAAATCACCTTTTGTGACTGAGTAGCAAAATGACAGTACCAGTGTTCATGAGGCGGGGTCCAAAAAAACCCATGTTGAAAAATTGTTGGAAAAAAATATTAGAAATGGCCGAGTTATGAGCATTCATTGAAATGTTTATACGCAGGCAAATAACTTGGGTAATTTGTAATATTTTGACTCCAAATTTTTAACATAGCCAATTTTCACACCACCTCATGAACAATACAGCTGTCATTTTTCACATCCTGCCCGAAACTTGTTTTCTCACCTATGACATGAATGGCATTTTGCCACAGATTTGAACATTTTTACCTGCGGGGTTGATGAGCTGGGACAAAATATAAAAAAATGCCAAAGTTATGATAATTCATTGCAATTTCAAAACAGCCACTCTAACTTCAAAAATATTAAATAGTTTGATCCCAGATTTTAAACATAGCCTTCTTATTACCTGACCTCATGTATGTCATGGTTGTGATTTTTTAAATCCTGCCCAAAATGTGTTTTCACACCTGTGGCATGGAATAGCATTGCAGTAGTGCAGAATTACATTTTGGCATGGATTCAAACCTTTTCTGTACTGGGGCACATGAGGGGGGCAATAAGATGGCTATGCTGACAATTTGGTCACTATTGTCATATAAATCAAAGCAAAGGGCTCAGAGAGCCCTGTTTATACATGGTTTCATGCATATACACATCTATTGAAGAATGGGAGCGCAGGACCCAGAGGCCCCTGCACTCCCATAGACAAATAAGGATATGATTATACTATCTGAAAAAGTAAGGAAATTCATTGCAAAAAACTTCATTAATGCATCAGTTAGGGTTCTAACTAAAGTGAAAATGAGGGGAATTATGGTGATAGGTTTTCCAACCCTAACACCCCACCCCCCACCTTGCAGACACTGACAGGCATCAAGGGTGTGCCTTGTGGATGCCAGCCCTAACTCTCACCCCATTCCATAAGTAAATATGTTCAGATGGGCACAGTATAGGAGAATGTGATGAGCACTAGGGCTGATGACCCCAAGGTACACCCCTGACACCTGTCAGTGTCTGCAGAGTGGGGTGAGTGTTAGGGATATATATATATATATTTTCTAACACTCACCCCACACGACACTATATATTATATATATATATATATATATATATATATATGTATATACACACACATATACATATACATACACACTGGCCCGAAGGGCCAGTATAGTTAGGTTGCACGTGTCACCTCTATGTTAAACTACAAAGTTTGCACTTTAATAACTTTGCAACTGTTTGTCTGATTTGCCTGAAATGCTATAGTCACAGCCTCTGACCATAGATTTCTGGATCTGGAAAGTTACGTTCTGGTCAGATGTACAATCGCTGAACCGTGGAGCATCTAAAAATTGAAAATTACCAACTTTGCACTTTTTTTTTGGGTCAGGCATAATTGACTGAAGAATGCATCTGAATGGATTTATATTAGCCTGTCCATATGTGGCCTGGGTTAAACTGGTGCCATTTGAAGATTTGGTGAAAAAATATTAATCCGTTCAAAAGTTATACAACTTTTTCATGTCCCATTGTAGCCTATGGGAAAATTGTATACATGCATAGCAAAACCTTTTATGATCACATTTTTGTTGTCATGCTCCCTGAATTTGTTTTCATGCTGCCACCATCTTGTTTTCAGTTAGTGAGGAACAAAAAATGAAGTAACTAAAAAAATAATGGCCTTTGGTAAACACCAGCAGTTGTGCTTACCTAATCAGGCCCTTAGGAACATGATCCCGGCATTAGTTTTTCTGCATGTGGTCTGGAAATATGTTTTTCAAAGTTTGTCCACCATTCTGCCATTTTATTGTTGCAATAACATTTTTGTTGTCGCAGCAATAACTGATAAAAAAAGGAACTGCAATAAAATGTTTCTGTGCATAACAACATTTCCATTATAGAGATAGAAGTGCTGCGAACACATTAAAGTTATTGAGAAAACACAGCACAGACATTTTCTCATGTGTTGTTTTCTTTGTCACTTCATTGTTCCAAGGTAGATCGTGCTTTTGGGCTGAAATTTGCAGGGTGGCAAGCCCTGGTCCCACAGATGTGCCTTTTGTTGGTTTGTTCCCAAAACATTCAACAGTCCCATAGTTACAATGTTTCAAAGTTGAGAAAATTCCCATAGGATAACATTGTAGGACCTGCAGTGCCTTTTGGTACCTGTATCTTGAAAATGGTTCAAGATATGGATTTTTTGCTACCAGAAGCTTTGTCCACCTTCAGGTGTGCTGAGCATGCATGGAGGTGTGGAAGTCATGGTTACAACTGCAGTGGTATTTTTTTCATAGGCTGTATGGTTACTGAGATATTGGCAAATACAAGGTTCCTTTTCAGGCCTACAGGTCTGCTGTATGGCTCCATTGATATGTGCAAGTGGGAGTGCAGGACCCGAAGTGCCTGCACTCCTACAGATGCATATCATTATGCACAAATGGGCAGTTTGGTGGGAGCGTGTGGCCCTTTCCACCAACACATACCATTTACTATTTACATTACACTTTCTCAAAAACTTAGGAAATTCATTACAAAAAAACATTGTTAATACACCAGTTTGGGTTGATGTCACAGTGACAAAAGTTTGGAAATTCCATGTTAGGGTTACCACCCTCACCACCCCACCCAATCCCTACAGGCATCAAAAGGCATTGTGGCATGCCATGGGCTCATCAGACCTAACGTTCACCCCATTTTCCTATACTGTAGAGTGTCAGCTTGTTTACACATGGAATGGGCTGACAGTTGGGCCTGATGACCCCATGGCACGTCCCAATGTCTGTAGGGTTGGAGTGGTGGGATATTGGTAAATTAGTGTTACAAGGGTTCCTTTTCAGGTCTATAGGGCTAATGTATGGCTCTGTTTTTATGTGTAAGTGGGAGTGCAGGGCTCACAGGGCCCACACTTCCACATATGCATACCATTACACAAAAAAAGGACAATGTGAAGGGAGCACAGGGCTCGGAGGGCCTGCGCTCCCACAAACACATACCACTAACTACTTAGATTACACTTTCTCAAGAAGAAGGGAAATTCATTTTAAAAAACTCCATTAATGCATCAGTTTGGGTTGATGCCACAGCAACAAAAGCTTGGAAATTCCATGTTAGGGTTATCACCCCTATCACCCCACCCACATCCCCCACCCCTACAGGCACCAACAGGCACTGGGATGTGACAAGGGGTCATCATACCTAACTCTCACCCCATTCTGATATACTGTGGTGTGTCAGCTTGTTTACACATGGAATGGGGTGAGAGTTGGGCCTGATGACCCCATGGCACAGTGTTACGAAGCTGAGAAATTTCTCAAAGGACAACACTGCAGTGTCTGCGGCACCTTTTGGTGCTTGTATCTTGAAAACGACTTGAGATAGGGATTTTTCACTACCCGCAGCTTAGTTCGCATATAGGTAGACTAAGCTCGCATTGAGGTTTCAAAAGTATGATTACAACTGCAGTGGAATTTTTCCCACGCTTGCTACGGTTACTGTGCTATTGCCAAATAAGTGTTACAAGGGTTCCTTTTCAGTACTATGGGGCTACTGTATAGCTCCCTATTTAAGTGTAAGTGGGAGCGCAGGGACCGAAGGGCCCATGCTCCCATAGATGCATATCATTATACCTAAATGGGCAGTTTGGTTTGGGCCCCACACTCCCACCAACACATACCATTTACTAGTTACATTACACTTTTTCAAAAAGTAAGGAAATACTTTCAAAATACTTCATTAATGCATTAGTTAGGATTGATGTCACAGTGACAAAAGTTTGGAAATTTGATGTTAGGGTTACCCCCCTTCCACCCCACTGCCACCCCCATGACCTGGCTAAGAACGGGATTAGAGAAGTGCATGAAGAGTTTGTGGAATTGGGGAGGAGCCTTAGACAAGTAGCACGCATGGTAACCTTCTCGGAGGTGCTGCCCATCTATGGAGTAGGAGAGGCTAGGGTGTTCTGCACCATGGGATTCAATCAGTGGTTGAAAAACTGGTGTGGAGCTCAGGAATTTGGCTTCATTGGGGACTGGGGGTCCACCTGGAGTGATGCAAGTCTATACTGGCATGATGGGCTTCATCTGTCCAGGAGGGGAACCAGGATCCTAGGTGATAGGTTTAAATGCTTCATTTGCAAGCATTTAAACTAGCCAAGGGGGAGGGCACTGGAAAGGAGCAGGTAAATCCTAGAACCCCCCCAAAAAAATCACAGTAGTAAGTGCAGTAAACACCAACATAGAGGTGTCGATAGGAAGAAGGGCATGGGTAAATGGAGAAAGTGACAAAGGCAAGAAGGACAGGGATGGGGCAAAAAGGAGTAAGGCCATCAGGAAATGGAGGGTAATGAGTACCAATGCCTGTAGTCTGGGCAACAAGCTCCCTGAACTGGTGGCCTTGATGGAAGAGGGATGCCTGGATATCGTAGCAGTCACAGAAACATGGTATACAGAAAACCATGACTGGGATGCTAACATACCAGGATACATAACCTACAGGAGATACAGGCAGGGGAGAAGAGGGGGAGGAGTAGCTCTCTATGTAAAGGAAAGGATAAAAGCAACTGAACAAAAGAGAAAACAGGGAGGAGAGGAGGCACTGTGGGTCACCTTGGAGACTGGAAAGGGTACCACAATCCGCACAGGGGTTGTGTACAGACCCCCATGTCAGGGGGAGGAAATGGACAAGGATATATAGAAGGCATTCTTAGAATGGCAGAGAAAGGAGAGATACTGTTGATGGGAGAACTGAATATGCCAGATGTTAACTGGAGCACATTTGCTGCAGCCACATCCAAGAGCAGGGTCATTCTTGATGCCCTTCAGGTAGCAGGCCTCAGACAGCTAGTTTCGGAACCCACTAGTGAGGGAGCAATCTTAGACCTTATACTCTCAAATGGGGGCAGTGAGAAGATCTCAGATCTAGAAGTGGGTTGCCATCTGGGAACAAGTGACCATCAAACAGTGTGGTTCCCGAAAAACTCGGCTACAGAGTCAAGCCATACAAAAGTGAGGGTACTGGACTTCAGGTGGGCTGACTTTGGCAAGATGGGAGAGTGCCTCAGAAAAGCACTAGCAAATAGGCTAGAAGGAGGTGTGAAGCAACAATGGGGAATCATCAAAACTGCCATCACAGAGGCAACAAGCCTTTGTGTGAAGCAAATAAACAAATCAAAATAAAAGAAAAAGCCACTATGGTTCTCAAAAGAGGTGGCTGTGAAAGGCAGGAAGAAAAAGATAGCATTCCAGAAGTATAAGGAAACACAGAAGGAGCAGGACAGAGAGCTGTACCAGTTAAGGCAGAAGGAAACAGGGAGGGAAGTCATAATAGCAAAGGCCCAAACTGAGGAAAAGATAGCCATCTCAGTTAAGAAGGGGATAAAATCTTTTATAGGTACATCAGTGAGCATAGAAAGACAAACGGAGGGATAGTGAGGCTGAATAGAATGAATGGTGGGTGGGCAGAGGGGGACAGTGAAAAAGCAGGGATACTGAACGAATATTGCTGCTCAGTATTCACAAAAGAGGAGGGGGAAGTGCCTAATCCAATTAACAGAAGCACTCTGGATAGGGGGTGATCCCAGTCCTTTCACAGAAGAAAGGGTTCTGCAAGAACTCCTAAAACTGAAGGTGGACAAAGCAATGGGGTCTGATGGAATTCACCCCAGAATTCTAAAAGAATTAAGGGGAGAACTAGTGAAACCACTGGCTACTCTTTTTAATAAATCATGGGAGGATGGTTTGGTACCTGAGGACTGGAGGAAGGCAGATGTGATTCCCCTTCACAAAAGTGGGACTAAGACAGAGGCAGGAAACTACAGACCTGTCAGTTTGACCTATGTGGTAGGGAAAGTGATGGAGTCACTTCTGAAGGAAAGAATAGTTGAGTACCTAGAGGCCAGTGGGGCACAGGACCCAAGGCAGCATGGGTTTACAGTGGGAAGGTCATGTCAGATGAATCTAATATATTTCTTTGACTGGGTGACCAAAGTAGTAGATCAGGGAGGGGCTGTGGAAATGACCTACCTAGACTTTAGCAAGGCATTTGACACAGTCCCACACAAAAGATTAATAGTCAAATTAACCAGCCTGAGAGTGGGTCCCAGGGTGGTAGCTTGGGTAAAACATTGGCTGGACAACAGGACACAGAAGGTAATTGTAAATGGAGTCCACTCTGAAGAAAGAGGGGTTACTAGTGGGTACCGCAGGGTTCAGTACTGGGTCCAGTCCTTTTTAATGTCTTCATAAGTGACATTGCAGAGGGACTGAAGGAAAGTATGCCTCTTTGCAGATGACACAAAGATCTGCAACAGGGGTTGATACACAAGGAGGCGTGGAAAGGATGAGAAGGGACTTGGCAAGGTTGGAGGAATGGTCAGAAGTATGGCAGCTAGGATGCAAGGCAAAGAAGTGCAAAATAATGCACCTGGGAAACAAGAACCCAGGGGAAGAATACACAATGGGGGGGAGGTAGTAACAACAACAAAAAAGGAAAGGGACCTGGGGGTAATCATATCAGATGACCTTAAGGTTAGCAAGCAATGTGAGAAGGCAGTAGGGAGTGCTGGGGGTGTACTGGGATGCATAGGAAGAGGCATCAGCAGCAGAAAACAGGAAGTTGTCATCCCTCTGTACAGACAGTTGGTGAGACCCCATCTGGAGTACTGCGTCCAGTTCTGGAGACCCCATCTCCGCAAGGACATAGACAAAATACAGGCAGTCCAGAGGAGGGCAACTAAAATGGTGCAGGGTCTGCAAGAGAAGCCGTATGAGGAGAGACTAAAGGAGCTTAATATGTATACCCTTGAGGAAAGAAGGGAGGGGGACATGATAGAAACTTTTAAGTACCTCAGTGGAATCAACAAAGTCCAAGAGGGTAGCATCTTTCAGAAAAAGAGACGTGCAAGAACAAGGGGACACAATTTAAAGATAGAGGGGGGCGTTCAGGGGCAATGTGAGGAAGTATTATTTCACAGAGAGGGTAGTGGATGCATGGAACAGCCTTCCTGAGGAGGTTGTGGGGTCCAAAACTGTGGGAGAATTCAAGAATGCATGGGACAGACATAAGGCAATTCTTGTGGGGTGTAGGAAGAAATAGGCTGTTGGTTAACTAGGATCTGCGGCCTATCCTGTAGGTAGGGAAATGGGCAGACTAGATGGGCCAAGCTTTCCTTATCTGCCATCAAAGTCTATGTTTCTATGTTTCTATGTTACCAACAGATGTTGGGGTGTGCTATGGGGTTGTCAGTCTTAACTCTCACCCCATTATCCTATACTGTTGCATGTCAGCTTGCTTACACATGGAATGGGGTGACAGCTGGGCCTGACAACCCCATGGTACACCCCAATGTATGTTGGTGTGTGGAGAATGGGGGTAGGGCTGGGGGTGGGGGTAAACCTAACATCGAATTTTCAAACTTTTGTCACTGTGACATCAACCCTAACTGATGCATTAACAAAGTTTTTTGCAAAATATATACATATATATATAAATATATATAAAGATAGTTAGATGTGGGGTGTCTACACTCTAAATCATTTATTTTGTGCAGTTGCCATTGACCTCATGTAACCTCACAAGTGATCATGAGCCCAGAGAGTGAGTGGCTTTATTATCCTAATTAGCTCCCAAGATGGGCATATTTCCGAATGTTCCAACTGTGGCAACTGCGGTTTAATGCAAAGAAGTGCAAGATCATGCACATAGGGAAGAGAAACCCTGAAGCCACCTATAGGCTGGGAGGGGAGTTGCTGGCAGTCACAAGGGAAGAAAGAGACTTGGGCATCATCATCACAGATGACCTGAAATCATCCAAGCAGACCACTAAAGCAGTAGGTAAGGCTAGGGGGATGTTGAGTTGTATTAGTAGAGGTCTCACAAGTCGTAAGAGGGAGGTAATAATCCCTCTTTACAAGACACTGGTTAGGCCAAATCTGGAGTACTGCATGTAGTACTGGAAGCCACACCTCCACAAGGACATTAACCAAATTGATGCAGTCCAGAGAAGGGCAACCAAAATGGTTCAGGGAATGCATCAGAAAACATATGAAGACAGATTAATGGAGCTCATTATGTACACCCTAGAGGAAAGAAGGGAGAGAGGTGATATGATCAAACATTCAAACACCTTAAGGGCATTAACAAGTGAAAGAGTCTAACATGTTTCAGCATAAGAAAAATAGCAGGACAAGAGGACACAGCATCAGATTAGAGGGAGGCCGATTAATGGGTAATGTGAGGATGTTCTTTTTTCACAGAAAGAGTGGTGGACGCATGAAACAGCCTACCTCAGAAAGTGGTGGATATAAATACAGTGCAAGACTTCAAACAGGCATGGGATAGGCATAAGGGAGCAATACAGATGAGTATGAATAGATAGGCCATTGACAGAGCAAAGGCCGATGGTACACTCATAAGGTAGAAAAAGAAATGGGCAGACTGGATGGGCCTTGCAGTCCTTATCTGCCATCAGTGTCTACGTTTCTATGTTTCTTACCCTTTGTTTGTTGAATATAATACATTGGGATGGTTAGTGTTATGGGAATCACATTTATGATCACATTATGGCACCTGAAGCTCTCTTACATAAAGGAGGGAACGGTATATAATGAGGGCAGGTAGGAGTTTGAGGGATTTCTTAGTTTCGGAGGGTTTTGTATATATTATTTTGAGGTTCTTTTGCAGCTTGTTAATTGGTTTGGCTAGCTTCCTAAAAATGTGTTACTTGTGTTATTAGTATTGTCCCATAGGGTATAATGTAGTGTAGGTATATACTATTATAAATATAGCCAAATACTTTTATTTGTTTGATTAGTGTAGTTATAAAGCTTTATTTAATGTAATTTTATGTCTATAATTGTTTAATCAGTGAAGGTATATATTTTTAACTGATAGAGTAATCACAGATATACAAGGAAATAAATGATAGCCTTTTCTATGGGGAAAAGTTGCCATCCACATATTATATAGAGAATTATTATAAGGGTCTCATGAATGCGGCAATCTGATTGGTTGTCAGCATTCTGAGAGCCTAATGTTACTCTCCTTATTAATATATCTGTAGAGCCTAATCACCCGGGTATAGATTTGACTGGCACTATTTTTTTAATTTCTTCTTCAGACTGTAGAGCCACCGTTGTGCTTACCAATTGTAAGCCTGAAGGACAGCAGGAAAAAAATCCACAAGCCTGTCATTTGACATCAGCAGTGGCAACTCTTCAGAAAGTATGTGAATTAATGCCTCTTCCAGGTGTTAACTCAGGACACTGGCTGCTGGAGACTGTAAATTACAGTTCTGTAACCCCCTCCCCAGGTTTAAAATCTCCATTTTTTAAATGCTGAAATTGACCGTAACAGCATCAAAACAGCACCAATTCCTCCAGCTTTCCCAAAGGGGAAAACAGTCAATCCAAGGTCTTGTTTATTAACAGCTTTTGTTTTAGCAGCAGCTCCTTTACTTACAGATCAATGGCAATGACTGAATATATATAAACATTCAATCATTGCTATTGATCTGTAAGCTGATCAGCCCACAGAGCACCTCACCTACTTTATTTTATCAAGAAGACAGTTTGAAAGATTTAGCTCATCTGTAAAATGCTTAAGTTGATTTGAATTGCTTGGATCTTTTCAATCTCTTGGCACTTGGCAGCAATCTAAGAAAAGCACAGTCACTAGTTTGGCTTTTTGGAGAAGCTCAGGAGAAACAGGAGTAAAAACAGGTATAAAGCAGAGCACTTTAACCTACTCAGCAACCCACTTGATTGCAATTTTAGCAGTCCAGCATATTGACGTTTGCCCTCTAAAGGGGCAGACCAAGTTGTCCTGGTGAACCCCTCCCCTAGGCAGAAAGTGGTATGGCTCAGGGAGGCAGATGGGGAAGGGGAGGAGTCCTCCAGGGACAATAGATAGATACAGGAAAGGGAGGAGCACAAAGAGGAACAGGATAACCATAGGTGGTTTGGGAAGTGGGAGGGGAGGAATGGCATTGTACATAACAGGCAGCACAGAGGGAGTCTGCCTCTTTTGCTGGACAATTTTGTTGGCTTAAGTTCAACAGAACCAGCACGTCAGAATTGGCAATCAATTGGTTTTGGAACTGGTGGAATTTTGGGAGGAACCAGCCTGAGGTAACAACTCTGGTTATTTTATACAAGGTAAATATAAAAATATATATATATTATAAATTATATATTTGGATAGAAGGCTAGAAGAATGTTGCAAAATTGCTGAGTTTTCTTGGTTTATCTGGTGATTGAAGAAGCTTAGGGTTGATTCCCATGTGGGGAGAATTAAAAAAAAAATAATTGATTGTTTGCAGGGAGTGAGTTTTTTAGCTCTAGTATACCTGAACTTGTCTGGAGAAAGCAGAGTTTTATTGGTTTATCTGGTGATTGAAGAAGCTTAGGGGCTTGATTCCTCAGGGGGAGAGTTTAAAAAAAAAGTTTCATTGTTTGCAGGGAACAAATTTTTTAGCCATAGTATACCTGAGCTTGTCTGGAGAAGGCACAGTTCTATTGGTTTATTTGGTGATCGAAAAGCTTAAGGTTTTGATTCCCCGTGGGGAGATTTAAAAAAAAAAAAAAAAGGGTTTCTTTGTTTGCAGGGAGCGAGTTTTTAGCCCTAGTATACCTGAGCTTATTTCATTGAGAGCACTTGTTCACCCGCATGCTGACTAGAGAGGCCTGGGGCACTGGGAGCTAGCCTTGCATCTAGGGGACAGCGGGAAGTACGCAGCAAGATTTGAGGCGTGGGACAGTAGAGAGAGAGAGAGATCCCGAGTTTTTCGGCTGTGGCCTGCGCTAGAAAGAGGAGGAGCTGTTTAAAAAATAAAATAAAAAAATAAGACAAGAAACCTGATGGAATGCCTTACAGGTATTCTGGATGGGGGGGAGAATACGGTGGCAGGGCCTCGATGAAAATTTTGGAGGAGAGAAGCCAGTGGTGTGGCCGCGCTGACAACTAGGCCGGCCTTGAAGCCATGTGTGCGACAGTGGTGGGGACTGACATCACACCGCATGGTGGGGGGGTAGCGAGTGATTCCGAGTGGATCTGAGTAGCCTAATGGCTGGTGGAGTGGACTTTGAACAGGGAGAGAGTATTGAAGGCTGAGGAAAAAGGTCAGTGCTGGGGAAGAAAAAGGTGTTCAACTCCCAGCAGTACAAGTTTTCTCGAAGGGACTTGAGAGCGATGCAAGAGAAATTAATTTGGTGCTCAGGTCCTACAGTTTGTGATTAGGAGCATTAGGGACCCCCTTTTGGGAGTCCCCATCAAAGGTGAAAAGTTGCAGGTCAGGGTATGGCAAGGCCTCACAGACATCCATGCAGTTGGCGGGTGGTGTCTGATGTCACGCCGCATGGGGGGAGGGGACATCGAGCAGGAAGCCCTAGCAGCGGCTCTGGGAGCAAGACCAGGCTTGCAGAAGCCTTCATTTGGGGCAAGAACTGAATAAGGGGAAAAGGGTAGAGTTTTAAGGGATCGATACACTCCTAGGGCTAGCTTCAGGCGGATGGGGAATTGAGAGGTCAGCTATTAAAAAAAAAAAAAAAAAAGCAGTGGCAAAGCGCTCTGAGCTGCTATTCAGGGGACCAGGGTTTGAATGCAAGGGGGCGGGGGGTGTACAGCCCAAAATCTGGCATTCTGAGTGACCCTAAGAAATCAATTGCTACCCTGATTTTTTCGGTGTTGAACTACTGGTTTCAAAAAAAAAAAAAAAAAAAAAGGAAGAAGGAGTTTTGGGGGTTAACCTTAACCTATATCCTTCCGGGCATGCACCGCAAGGGTTTGTTTGCTCAAATTGTAATTTCTGCATGTGAAGGGGGCCGGATGTTCTAAACTGTGGCAGTGGGAGATAATGAACGATATTTTCAGTTCTCTTGCAGTTTTTTGGTGGGCAGCACGACCAGAAAAGATGGCAATGAAGAAAAGCAAACCATCCAGAGTGGAGGCATACAAGGCAATAATAGAGCTGGCGGAGAAAGACAATTTGATGTGGCAGCTAGTGGAGGGGGACAAACCAGGGAGGTTGGGGGAAAGTGGAAAGCAGAGAAGGGGAGAAGGGGCAATGGGAAAAGGCAGATGGGGAGGACATGTAGTCCAGCAAGGCCACAGTGGCAACCACTGGTGGAGCCCCCTCCCTGAGCGGCCAGCCCAGTACCATCACCTCCTTGTGACCCAGAACTGTTAGTACAGTCCCCAGAAACAGTAGTTTTACACCCAATGGAGCCCAGGGTGGAACCCCAGTCCTCAGCTGCCCTCATACCCCTGTCAGCAGCAAGCCCAGCACAAGAAAAAGGACCCGACGCAGCTCACTGACAACAGGCCTCAGGGAGTGGACAGGCCAACAGGTTGTGTATCAGGTTCTGTGGGGGAGAGTATCAAGGAGAATATTGGTCAAATTATTGCAATGCAGGGGGAAGGGGGACTAGGGCAGATGGAGACTGTGTTGGCAGAAATCAGGTCGGAAAAGGGGGGCACAGATGGAGAGAAGAAGGAAACAAATAGCATGGGAAAGGACATATGGGAAATTGGAACACCAGGCATGAGGATAGGTGAACATGTGCCGTTGACCACAAAGGAAAAGATTTGGAAGGGGGAATATGGGGACATATTTGCACTGGTAAGTAGGGAAGCGGCTGCCAAGTATGAGGAGTTGGAGAGTATTATCAAGAGCGAGATGGCAGCTGCAGTAGTGTTATTAGGCAAAAAAGAGAAAGACAAATTTACAAAAAGGAAGATGTGGGATGGTTGGTTTGTGGGCTTAGCCACCTATTCAGCCATAGTGCCAGAAAAGAAACCAGAGATGGGGATTCCATTGATCACATATTCGCTGATCATACAGCGGGCAAAAGCAAAAGTGGGTGTGGGGTGGCTATACTATGATGAATCTTTTCGCCAAAGAATGGCCACTTATGGGGATGTAAGATGGGACATGAAACAAATTGATTTATGGAAGGACTATGTGACCGACCAATCCACCCCAGAGGGAGAGACGGGCAAGAGAACAAGGGTACTTCAAAAATGTTGCTGGGGTTACAACACAGCTTTCTGTTCATGGCCACATTGTCGGTTTAGGCATGCATGCTCAAAGTGTGGGGGCTCTCATCCTGCAACACTCTGCAGGAATCAATGGTCCCGGGGTGGTCAAGCGGGGGGGCAGTCAGGTGGCTAGCCACCAGCCTTTTCAGGAGGGACAGGGTTATAAGGGTCAGACCTGGAACAGAGGTATGAGAGGCAGATGATACGGGAATAGGGGATCCCAATCTTACTGAAGTATGAGGAGGAAGGGAGAGGACAAGGGGGAGGCAGGCAGGGGAAAAGGGGTAGGGTGGGTATAGCACATTTTTGTGCAGCTAAGACTGCCATCAAGAGGGAGACCTGGGAAGAGTGGCTTGCAGAGTACCCTGACAAGGAGGCTGTGGAAACCTTAAAAAAGGTTTTAGGTCAGGCTTTTCCTTACAGTGCAAAATGCCAAGACAAGCAAGGGAGGCAAATAATCTGGGTTCAGTCAGGGGAAAAGAAGGCATCTTGAGACAGAAGATAGAAAAGGAGAAGGCAGCAGGGAGGGTAGAAGTCCCATACCCTTTTCCCCCCGATAGATAACTTGAGGATCTCCCCTCTGCGTTTGGTCCCCAAAAAACAGGAACGGCAATACAGGGTTATCCATCACCTCTCATTCCTGAGGGAGATTCGGTTAATGATTTTATAGGGGAAGAGCACAGTCGGGTGACTTATATCACGTTGGAAGAGGCAGTGCAGATCATTCGGGCTACCCCAGATGCATGGCTAGCAAAGACAGACATTGAGTTGGCCTTTCGGCTGCTCCCTGTCAGAAAGGAGGACTGGGACCCATTGGGTTTTAAAATAGGGGATCAGTATTATTTCGATAAAGCAATGCCGATGGGCTGTTCAGTAGCATGTGCTACTTTTGAGACATTCAGCACCTGCCTGCAATGGCTCTTTCAAAAGAAAACTGGGTATAAGATGGTCATACATTATTTGGATGATTTCTTGTTGATAGGCAGAGGGCAAAGGGAGGCAGAGGAGATGCTAGCCAGTTTTCAACAATTATGTGGAGAATTAGGTGTACCACTGGCACCAGAAAAAACAGAAGGCCCTAGTAGGGGGCTGGAGTTTTTAGGAATTGAGGTAGATGTGCAGGGGGAGGTATTTAGGCCACCAGACAAAAAAGTTGATTCAGCACCACATGAGCCGGAGGCACGTACAGTTAAGGCAAGTGCAGCAAGTAGTGGGACATCTGAACTTTGCATGCAGGGCAATAGGGCCGGGAAGGACTTTCACTAGGCAGCTAGCAAGAGCAACAGCAAGGGTGACAAGGCCACATCTTTAGGTTGATATAACACAGGGGGTGAAAGAGGACTTCAAGGTCTTGGAGGAATTTCTAAGTAACTATAATGGCATATCCTTTTGGCAGGAAGAATGGGTTTATATCACCGATTTAGACTTGTATACGGATATGGCAGGGGGAAGGGTATGGGGGATACTTGAGGGGAAAGTGGTTTGCAGAGCCATGGCCAGATGAATGGGTGAAAGATGGCAGGGTGAAGGACATCACACTATTGGAAATAATGCCAGTCTGGACCTGCACCCTAGTTTGGGGGGAGGAAATGCGAAACCAGAAGGTTACATTCTGGTGTGATTATAGGGTGGTGGTGGATGTCCTGAATAACAAGGGGGGAAGGTTGGCGCCGGTAATGCAGGTGTTGAGGCAGCTAGTGTTAAAGGGGTTGCAGTTGAATATGTCATTTAGGGCAAAACACATAGACGGGGTGAGGAATATACTAGCTGACAGCCTTTCCTGTCTGCAGCTGGGCTGTTTTCAGGCACTGGCACCAGCAGCAAAGGAATGAAAAACGCCCATTCCAACGAACATCTGGGGATGTTGGCAAGATGGAGCAGAGACACTGTTTCACAGCTCATGGGTGCCATGAACATTGAGAGCCTATGAAGGGGCATGGAGGGCATTGCAGGCTTTCAGGGCAGTGCACCACATGATGGAGGTAAGTGGGCCAGTTATGGTAGAGCAGCTAGGAAAGTTTATGGTTGAGCAATGGCAGAAGGGTTTGGCGTACACCATGATGGGGGTATACCTATCTGGGATCAGCATGGTGTGCAGCCTGAAGAGGTGGCAGGATCCCACAAAATCAATACTGATACGAAGGATGATGCAAGGGTGGAGTAGGTTGAGACAGAAGGACAGGGATGGCTGGCGACCAACAGCAGAGCACTGGTTAGCCAGACTGCAGGACATACTGCCAGGGGTGTGTAAATCCAAGGATGAAGCACAGCTATTTTTTACAATTTATGTGATAATGTTCTCAGGGACACTGAGAGTGAGTGAGGCAGTGGGGCATGGCAAGAAAGATGAGGATGGAGGTTTGGAATGGGGAGACATAGTGTGGGGGCAAAAAATAATACAGCTGGTAATCAGGAGGTCTAAAACAGACCAGGTGGGAAAATATAGTATCATAACCCTAAAACCGCATACTGAATGGTCATTGTGTCCAGTGAAGGCTTTGTGGGCTTACACCGCAGAGCGCTACAACAAAGAGGGGAGATTATTTGTACATGGGGATGGGAGAAAAGTGACCAGTTACCAGGTAACAGTGGTATTTAAAAAAGGCATGGAGTTTGTGGGTGAGGACCCGCCAAGTTATTCCTCTCATTCTTTTCGTATAGGAGCCACATTAAAATGGGCAGTGGTAGGAGAGTCAGTGGACAAAATGATGGAAATATGGCGATGGCGGTCTGCCAGCTATATATGGGGAAGCGTGAATTTAAGGTATTAAACACGGTTTTGTCTACTTTATAGGTAGTGGGAGGATCACAGAGGTATGGATCTGCCAGCATCCCTACATTTATTGGGCAGAAAGGACAGCACAAAAGAAGGCCGGGGGAAGCAGCTCTACCAGGATGTCAGACACTGTAGACTGACATGGCGTATCAAGGGATGAAGTGGGCACAGTTACTCCCGACGTTGCTGGAGATGAAGCAACGGAGACCAACACAAGACTTGATTATTGTACACCTAGGAGGGAATGACATAGGAGAAAAGCCATGGGTGGATATGTGTCTAAGAGTAAAAAGTGATTTGGAAAAAGTTAAACAATGGTGGCCTAGTGTAAGTTCGGTGTGGTCCGACATGATACCACGAAGAGTATGGAGACATGCATGCAGACACATAGTGGTAGAGAGAGCCAGGAGAAAGATGAATAGGAGATTGGGGACTCTTGTAAGAAACATTGGAGGGCATGTAATACTGAGGGAAGTGGAAGAATGGGTGGATGAATTTTATAGATCAGACGGGGTACATTTATCAGACCTAGCTATAGATATGTTTAACACAGAGATGATGGGTTGCATTGAGGCATGGAGGAGACAACAGGACAAGTAAATGTGGGGTAAAGGATAGGATTGGAGGGAAGGCCAGTTATCCAATGCAAGCTGGAGACAGACTATGGGAAAAATGAGGGGAGAATGGGATGGGGAAAGAAGGAGAAAAAGGAGGAGAAGGAGAAGAAAGCGGTCTCGGTTTTCACTGTTACCTACAAGAAAGAGAAAAAGAAAGCTCCCAGGTTTTCACCTGGGGAGGCGAGAAGAAGCAGAGGAGGATCTTCAGCTGATGTTGATTATGTAATGCAATATAATTAAGGAGGTGTAATATGACAATAAAAGATTATGATGATGATAATATAAGCAAAGGAAAATGTGGTTTATAATAAATTGATTGCCGATCTGAGCACAACACACAGGTGGTCTGTCTTTTGTGGGGAAAAGGGGAATCCATGACAATGGAGTTTGACCTCTAAAGGGGCAGACCAAGTTGTCCTGGTGAACCACTCCCCAAGGCAGAAAGTGGTACGGCTCAAGGAGGCAGATGGAAGGGGAGGAGTCCCCCAGGGACAATAGACAGATACAGGAAAGGGAGGAGCACAAAGAGGAACAGGATAACCATAGGTGGTTTGGGAAGTGGGAGGGGAAGAAAGGCATGGTACATAACAGGCAGCACAGAGGGAGTCTACCTCTTTTGCTGGACAATTTTGTTGCCTCCAACCCACCCAAGAATGTGTCAAGAGGGGCTGTTTCACAGGTGGATGACAGCAGGTGTCCGGTCAGACGTTGGTGGTCTGCCAAAGGTGGATGGCAGAGGGAAAAGGGAAAAATTAGGGAGTGAATCGGATGGGGGAAAAAAGGAAAAAAAGGAGGAGAAGGAGAAGCAACAGAAGGAGAAGAAAACAATCTCGGTTTTCACCGTTACCTTTAAGAAAGAGAAGAAGAAAGCTCCCAGGTTTTCACCTGGGGAGGCGAGAAGAAGCAGAGGAGGATCTTGAACCGATGTTGATTTTGTAATGCAATATAATTAAGGAGGTGTAATATGACAATAAAAGTTGGTGATGATGATGATGATAATGTAAACAAAGGAAAATGTGGTTTTTAATAAAGTGATGGCCGATCTGAGCACAACAACACACAGGTGGTCTGTCTTTTGTGGGGAAAAGGGGAATCCAGGACAAGTGGTCTTTTTACATTAGTGAGCTGGCATTCATTTGACCGAAAACCCGGAAGTGGCCTGTTGCATGTGCATTCAGTCGAGGAGTTTCTCGTTTCAATTTGGGTGAACTGTTTGCATAAATACTTTTTACACAAACTGCATTTTGAAACTAAGGTGGTTATTTCTGGTGTTAGACTACCATCTCCCATTTTACATTACGTTAGGAGCTGACCCTCACATGGTGTGATTTTTTTTTTTGTCCCTGTAATTAGAGCTGTACTGATGTCATAGACTCCTGACTCACACCGTGGTCCAGCTGTCTTGTGGTTTACATTAAGATCCTTGGGCATATGTGACAGATTAAGCAGTGGTAATTCTACCTAGGTAGGTACCTTATTACATAAATACTAAAGATTTGACAAGATGTGCATTTTTAAGTAATAGCTCATTTTGAAACTGCAGTTGCAGACAGCTGTACACAGTGCAGCAACACTGTTAAGCTGCTCAGAACAGAATGTCAGACTATGTGAGTGTAAGTGAAAAACTGCCATTTTAAGGGGGTGAGGTGACAGAGTGGGTTTGATGTGATGGATGAGAGAGAAGCTGTTAGTAGTTCTTTGTATATTACATTTATTACTCCATACCACTCAGAGAGCCACAGTAGCAGGCATAAGTCTAACAAAAAACAACAGTTTCCTTTTTTATAGGCTGTGCAACTGACATTCTGAACAGTCTCAGAATGTTGCTACTCTGTATACAACTGTCCATAATAGAAGTTTTTTAGAAACGAGCTATTACTTTAAGAACACACTTGTAAAGTCTTCAGTATTCATGTAAAAAGGGAACTGCTCTTATAGAATCACTGATACCTGTCATAGATACCCAAGGAAGTAAACAGTATAAACCGCAAGACAGCCTGAAATCTGCATCAGTCAGGAGTCTGTGACATCAGTACAGCTCTGCAAGAATGCTGTTTAGTTAGAAGTAAAAAAAATGGAGCTCCCATTTTTGTTCCAACTCCTCACTTCCATCTAGGTGGCCAGCTGCTTGGGCTGCTGTCAGACATCTCGGCATTGTCTCTGCCAGTGAACGTCTCGTAGCATTTAGTTGTATTTGGTAATCCACTCCTTCAGTATTTGACAGAACAGAAGCCTGACTTAGCATGTATGGGACTGGGGAGGAATAGGTAAACATACAGCATCAAAGATTTATAAATTTAAAATATTTATAAATGATATATTTTAATGAATGATATTATAAATACATGTTACAATCTTAGATTTGCAAATACAGTTTTTCCCTGTGTATTTCTTGTCACACTACTGCTGTAAGCCTTTGGCTTAGGGACTATTTTATGTCAAGTGTTAAGAATAATTTAAAAAAATGCTGTCTGTTTTTAGAAAATTGCAATAAAAACCCAGTTATGATAATAGCAATAAGGTACTCCCAGGGGTTATGTTAATGTTCAAGTTAATCACCCCCTGGGAGCAATATGGCACTCAGCTGTGCCTCGTGCCACATTATGCCCCGGAGTAGTGATTAACTAGAACATCAACATAACCCCTGGTTGTACATTATTGCTTAATAAATGCTAGGAAAGTGTAGTACATGAGAATATAATGCCATTGAGAAGGCTAATAGTCAATAACCCATGAGCCCAAAAAACAAATGGGTTTATTGAGCTAATTAGTCCCTGAGATGGCATTATATCCTCATATGCTACAGTTTCTTAGCAATTGTTTGACATGATACATTAGGATGGTTAGCATCTTTTTTGTAAATCACATTTGCAGTCATGTACAGGTTTACTTCATGTTATTTTGTCCATCTTGCTTTCTGTAGTGAAAGGTCCTCCTGTATGAGGAGGTGTGGTCAAGGCAGCCAGTCCTTTAGTTGTGTGTTTTCGAGGCATAGGAATGAAGTGTAGTTCCTGTTGGTGTGGCAGAAGGCTTGAGTGAGTACACTCGTTCACACTCATCTGCTGTCAAAATGAGTGGTCTAACATGTTCAGTTCTTTAAGTGAAAGCTAAAGTCATGACCAGGTATGCACATTAGCGTTGACACTAATGCATGTGCACATACAGTAATCATAGCGTTAATGTTCTCTGACAGAATTAAACAAGTTACAACACTCATTTTGGTGATGGATTAAGTTTCCTTTGCTCAGAAGACTGACTGCTGTTAGAAAATAATCATAGGTGACAGTTGTTAAAGAAAGGAAACTTCTCCATTCACAAATTTTCACTCTGTTTGTAGGAATCTTGTAAGTGCATGCCTGAGATCATGTGATCGGCCCAGGATGAAAGTCAGGAGAGAAAGGGTGATAAAAAAGCAGCAAAAAGCAGCTCAGTGTCCCTAATCAGGGACAGTTCACTGAATGCTTTTTGGGGAGCTGGCTGCAGGAGAAGGACTGGTCCTGCAGAGGGAAAATCATATACCATGGGCATTAATTAAAGTCATATACCACAGAGTACCATGGAATATGTCATTAATTAATGGTCATGGTATATGACTTTAACTGGTGTGATCTATGGGGAAATGGATTATGGGCTTTTCAATGGGGCACAAGTCCCATCCATGTATTTTATCTATGTGTGTGTGTATGTGTGTATCTATATATATATATATATACATACATAATATTATATATATATATATATATATATATATACACACACACACACACACACACTGGATATGTATATATATATATCTATAAGATGCAAGATGGGCAGAAGTGTGATATGGAAAATATTCTCACTCCTGCGGAGAGTGCTCAGGATACTCACGAGTGTCAAAGGCACAAGCGAGAATATCAAGAGCTCACTCTGCAGGAGTGAGAACATTTTCCATATCAGACTCCTGCAGCACAAGTGAGAGTATTCAGAGTTCACTCTACAGGAGTGGATATTTTCCATAGCACACAATCTGCACATCATGTGTACTATTTATACAATAAGGGTTGGAGTTTCAGAAATATTGTTCTTTCCCTGTGTTATTTTCCTGTTTCTGTGTGCTTTATGCTCTTTCTGTATGTGGGCTGAGTGTGTGTGAGTTTTTCAGAATGGACTGGGAGTCTTAGAAACACTATGGGAAAAAGGTGAGTGTACTTTGCAATGCTAATTGAGGAAGTTGCAGGTAGCAGTGAGAAACAAAAACTTGTTTGTGAAGCAGTTTTGTTTAGAATGCAGGCTGTAGTGAGTGAGTGGTAACATCAGCAGAGTATGTATATTTGTCAGATATTTTAAGTCTGCTGATGTCATCTTCAGATATCACACTCCAGTAGAAATAACTGAGGTCATCACACTGATATTGCTCCCACCCCTATTATATAAATACAGGATACATGATGGGCAGGAGTGTGATATGGAAAATATTCTCACTCCTGCAGAGTGAGCTCTAGATACTCATGAGTGCCGAAGGCATGAGTGAGAGTACCAAGAGCTCACTCTGCAGGAGTGAGAATATTTTCCATAGCACACGATCTGCACATCGTGTGTGCTGTTTATACAATAGGAGTGGGGACTTCAGAAATATTGTTATGTTTTCCTGTGTTCTTTTCCTGTTTCTGTGTGCTTTTTGCTCTTGCTGTGTGTGATCTGAGTGTGTGTGAGTTTTTCTGGTTGGGCTGGGAGTCTCAGAAACACTGTGGGTCTGAGAGTCCTTTGCAAATGGGGTTGCAAATAACAGGCAACCTGAATTTTCAGATGGCCCCCTGGGGAAATGAGCAAGAAAGGTAAGGGGAGGGGAGCCAAGGTAGGAAGGGGCACTACTTGGTGACAGCACCTGGTGAGTCATAAGTGTGTCATGTGACACAGGGAAAGGGGTCTCGGCCAAAGGACGGGGGAGTGGCCAAATAGGGATCCTAGTGTGGGGTTCTAGAGGGATATGTATGGTTAGACAGCCCTCCAGCTGCTCTCTTTTGCTAGGAATTTTAGCTCAGCACTTTTGTTGGCTCAGGTGAAGGTCACTTTTAGGTAAGAGGCAGGGCTAGGGGCTCAAGGGGGTCCATGGCCATGTGAAATCTGACTGGGGACTTTTTTTCCCCAAGGCTACTTTAAACAATTTTAATTGTGAGTTGGTGTTTTTATCTGTTTGGATTGTGGGGTGGGCAGGTGCAGGGGTTATCGACTGGTGGGGTTTCATCTGGTCTTTTGTGCATTATTGTAAAATCTCAGTGGAGGAGGCCACAGTCGCACTGGACAGGGCAGCTGTAAACAGTGTTTTTTGTGCAACTTTGTTGGCATTGGGTAGGACTTGCAGCACCTGGCTAATCCACATGTGGGTCACTTGGGCCTGAAAGGGTGGCCTGGAAATGGTGGTTGTTTAGTGAGGCATGGATGCACAGGGGGAGTGAGAATCCTGATCCTTCTCAGCCTTTGGTATCACTGGGAAGGGAGCTGAAGGTGATTTGGGATTGTTTTGCTTCTTTGGAGGTGTTTTCTGTGGGGATTTGATTTGGCGGTTCCATCGTAGGCACAGCTGGCAGTCCATGTGGGTCCCGCTTTGCTTGCTGTGACCGCCAGTAGGCATAGAAGCTGGATAGGCGGGGTGAGGAAAGGCCTGGGCCTAGGTGGCAATTTCTCAGGGAGTGTGGCTAAGGTCAGGGACAGGCTGGTTTTCTTTAACAAGAGGGGGGTGGTTGGAGAAACAGACCATGAGTTGAGGTGGAGCCAGGAATGGTTTTTCACCACAATTAAAGAAGAAAGACAGGATAAAAGGAGAGAAAAAACAAAAGGAAATGAGAATCACTGGTGGCTGGCAACCCCACCCCCACAGACCATGCAGTGGTTTACAGCGGGGGGAATGGTTGCAGTGCAGGGAGGCAGAAAAAGGAGTGGGGCATGCTGGAGATGTGCATGCAGGCCACAAAAGCATGGAGACATGGCACAAGAGGCACTTTGGAAGGCACAGGTTGGCCGGGGGAAATGAGGACCAGGGCCACCACAGGCTGTGGAGGAATGGGGCAGGCAGGCCCCAGCAGCTGCTGGGTGAGGGGCATGGTTGTGGTATGAGGAAAAAAAATGGAGGGTGAGGTGACAGAGGCCACCATGAGGGGCGAGTGAGAGCTTGGCATAGGGGATAGTGGTGGGACATGGGACAGCACATGAGACTCAAGGACTGAAGGTGGAGGGCAACATGGTAGGCTGCAGGACCAGGCAGCCGGCCATCTCACAGTGGAGCGGAGGACAGGGGAATGGCTTGGCAGGTTCTTCTGATGGTTTTTCTGTGGGAAAACTAGACAAAAATTATTAAAAATAAAAAAAAAACAACAACAAACAGGGAAGTAGGGATGCTTAAAAAGGGGTCTACAGGGTGTGGAGGGTGATCGGGCAGTGGGCTCCCACATGACATGGGAAGCCACTAAGTGGTTAGTAGCAAAAAAAAAAAAGGACAGTTACTCAGGTGAGGAAGGGAGGATGGGAGAAAGGGGCTTTGGGGCAAAGAGATCACAGAAAGGAGGGTGGCAGTAACAGCAAGGGGAGGGGGATAGCCCCCCTCACCATTGGGGAAGGGGGTTGCTAGCCCTGAAGGGCAGGTGGAGGGGAGGTGTGTGGGTCACTGTGGGTGAGGTGAATGGAGATTGGAGTGGATGGAGGGCAAGAGAAGAGGGGACTGGAGGATGAGAGCAAGTTACACTCACAGTTGTTTCATTCCTCTCCTATATCAGGCAGCAGAAAAGGTGGCACCAAAGAGAGCCATGGTCTCCAGTGCCAAACTGATGGAGGAGGCATCCAAGCTGATGAATAAGATGACTGAGCTGGTTGAGGTGGCTCGGCAGTGGGAGGAAGAACAGGAGGTGTCGAAAAAGAGAAAGGAGAGAGAGAGAGAGGAGCGGGTGGGTGGTGGCAGAGGAGAGAGAAGGCCACGAGGAGTGGGGCCTGGCCCTTCACCCATCCTGCCACTGGAGCTTGCACCAGTGCCTATGGGGCCAGGCCCAAATGGGAGTAAGGGTGACGTGGATGTAATGAATGAGGGGACATGAAGAGTACCTTGAAGGTCTACTGGGGATATGGGAGATGAGGGTAGAGAAGATGGAGGGCACTGCAAGTGATAAAAGTGGTGGCAAGGGGGAGATGGGGACAAGGGCAAACAGAAGGAGGGGAAGAAGCAATATGATAGGCCCCTGGGTTTCACGTTTGGCAATCACGTGCCATCCTCCATCAAGGATAAGACTTAGAAGGGGGAATACATGGATTTTTTCATGTTGGTGGATGAGGATACAGCTAAAAAGTACAAGCAGAAGGAATCTGTAGGTAAATGAGAGATGGCGGTGGCTCTGGCAGTAGTGGGACATAAGAAAGAAGACGTTAAGTACAAGGGGAAAAACAGACACACAGCAGGTGGATTTCCTGATTTACAGTGCGCTGGTCCTGGAAAAGCAGCCAGAGTTGGCCATTCCCCTCCTGATGTACACGGCTATCATTAGGGATGTGTACAAGGCAAAGCTCGGGTATGGGTGGCTAAAGTATGACGAGGCATTCAGAAAGCAGATAGCTGCAAAAGGGGATTTAAGGTGGGACTGCACCCACTCAAAGCTGTGGGTATGAACTCTATCGGGTCCAGCGGGCCTGGGGGAACAGCCAAAAAGGTGCCCCCACCACGGCGGTGAAGACATGCTGGTGGTACAACAGGGCCTTGTGCATGTGGGCGAATTGTAAATTCGATGTGTCTGCTCCAGATGCGTAGGCTAACACCCAGCGTCAAATTGATGGTCAGGTGGGGACTGGGGTCCCCAGCAAGAAGGGCAGTTCCAGGAACAATCCTTTCGGGGGGCTCAGGGTGGTGGGAGTGATAAGGGATGGGGGGCCACAGCAGAGGAGGGTACAACTCCAACCATGGCTGAAACTGAAGTGGAGATGGGGGCAGGGTGCTGGGATTATCCCTTGGCACAAGTGCTGATAGTCCAAAGAGCTGTTGAGGCCTGGACGCAGGAATATCCAGATGAAGCAATGGCAGAGTTTCTGTGCGAGGGTTTCAGGTGGGGTTTTCCATTGGGTTTTGGGGGGGGTGCAGACAGCAATGAAGGCAAAACATTTGGGGTCAGTCAAGTGAAAGGAGGATATAGTCCATAAGAAAATCCAGAAGGAGGTGCAGGCTGGGAGGGCTGAGGGCCTGTTCACTGACCCCCTTTGCCCAATTTCTGGATATCACCTTTAGGCGTGGTACCAAAGAAGCAGGAGGGAGAATTTCATCTATCCACCACCTCTCCTACCCGGAGTGGGGTCTCGATGAACAACAGGATCCCAGATGACCTGCGGGCAGTCTCCTATTCTTCACTGGGACAGGTGGTGGTGTTAATCAGGGTAGCAAAGGGGTTGTGGTTGGCAAAGATGGACACTGAGTCAGCCTTCCAGCTGTTGCCAGTGAGGCCAGAAGATTGGGATCTCTTGGGCTTTCAGTTTGGGGGCAGCCTATATGTAGACAAAGCCATGCCCATGGGGTGCTCAGTGGCCTGTTCAACATTCCAGGCTTTTAGTTTTTGGGTACAGTGGGTGTTTGGGTGGAGATATGGACACAGAAGTGTGGTACACTACTTAGACAATTTTTTACTCATGATGGGGGGGGGCAGGCAGGAAACAGAGAATATGTTGGCAGATTTTAAAGAAATGTGTGGGTGGGTATCCCACTGGCAGAGGGGAAAACAGAGGATCCAGCTGCCAGCCAATAAAACTTTTATAAGCGCTTTATAAGCGACATTGCAGAAGGACTGGAAGGAAAAGTATGTCTCTTTGCAGATGACACTAAGATCTGCAACAGAGTTGATGCACAGGGTGGGGTGGAAAGGATGAGAAGGGACTTGGCAAGGTTAGAGGAATGGTCAAATGTATGGCAGCTTAGATTCAATGCTAAGAAGTGCAAGGTAATGCACCTGGAAAACAAAAACCCAGGGAAGAGTACACAATGGGGGTGAGATACTAACAACAACAAAAATGGAAAGGACCTGGGGTAGTCATATCAGATGACCAAAGGTGGGCAAGCAATGTGAGACGCAGCAAGGAGGGTTGGGGATACTGGGATGCATAGGAGAGGCATCACCAGTAGAAAACAGGAAGTTAGTATCCTCTGTACAGACAGCTGGTGAGACCCCATCTGAGTACTGTGTGCAGTTCTGGAGACCCAATCTCCAGAAAGACATAGACAGGATGGAAGCTGTCCAGAGGAGGGCAACTAAAATGGTGCAGGGTCTGCACTGGAGGACATATGAAGAGAGACTTAAGGAGCTTAATATGTATAGCCTCGAGGAAAGGAGGGAGGGGGACATGATAGAAACTTTCAAGTACCTCAAGGGAATCAACAAAGTCCAAGAGCGTAGCATCTTTCAAAAAGAGGTGCAAGAACAAGAGGGCACAATTTGAAGATAGAGGGGGTGGCTAGAGGTAATCTAAGGAAGTATTTTTTCACAGAGAGGGTTGTGGATGCATGGAATGGCCTTCCGGAGGAGGTTGTGGAGTCAAAATCAGTGGTGGAATTCAAGCATACATGGGATAGTCATAAGGCAATTCTGGGGGGTGGGGGTAGGAAGAAGTAGGCTGCTGGTTAACTAGGATCTGCAGCTTATCCAGTAGGTAGGGAAATGGGCAGACTGGGTGGGCCAAGCGGTCCTTATCTGCCGTCAAATTCTATGTTTCTATGTTTCTATGTTCCTGAGGCTAGAGGTGGACCCAGCACAAGAATGCTTCTGTTTTCCGGGGTACAAAGTGGCCAGGCTTAGGGGGTTTGTCAGAGCAAGTAAAAGGGGGGAGGAGGAGGGTACCACTGGTATTGATACAACAGCTGCTGGGGCAACTTAATTTTGCTTGTAAGGTAATTAGCCCAGGAAGGTTATTTACCAGGAGGCTGGTGAGGGCAACCGGGAAAGCAAAGAAGCTCCATCACTGGGTGGACATCACAAAAGAAATAAGGGAGGACCTGGGGGTGTGGGAACAGTTCTTGGAGGGATCAATGAGGTTACTTTCTGGCAGGAGGAATGGGCCTATAACAAGGACCTAGAGCTCTACACTGATGCATCAGGAGCCCTGGGGATGGGGGCCTACTTTAGGGGGACTGGATTTCAGAGGCATGGTTGGAATCTTTGGGGGGAGGCGGGACTACTGAGGGACATTACTTTTTTGGAGATCTTTTCCATCCTTGTTGACCTGTTGGTCTGGGGGGACAGGATGAAGGGGAAGCTCATATTGTTTTGGTGCGACAATAAGGGGGTGGTGGAACTGATAAATAGGCAAGGCAGGGTCACAGACACGGTAAGGGGTGTTATGTGTAGGCTGGTCCTGTAGGGGCTTCAGCTAAATTTGTCTTTTAAAGTGTAACATATTGAAGGCATTCAGAATGACATTGCTGACAGTCTTTCCCATTTGCAGTTGAACAGGTTTTGGGACCTGGCACCAAGGGCAGCATTACACTGGACCAGGGTCCTGGACCATCTATGGGAGATTGGAGGGAAACAGCTAGATGGTTATAAAGGAGCTTCTGGGTGCCCAACATGCTGAAGGCATGCAAAAGGGCATGTGGGGCATTCCAAGAGTTCAGGGCTAGCGCAGGCCTAGACATGGAAGAACCAGTTTTTGAAGACCAGGTAAAACAATACATGGCGAGGAGATGGGAAGAGGGGGATGGCCCATACTACCATGGGTGTACAGTTAGTAGGGATAGGATGGGCCTGCAAGGAAAAAGGATGGCCAGATGTAACTGCAGGAAGGGTCATGAGGTGCATGGTCTCAGGCTAGCAGACGGGACATGGGGTGAGATGGGACAGGTGGCAGCCCATCATGGGGCAGTTGCTTAGGAGGGTCATGGGAGCACTCCAGCATGTATTCACATTGGTAAATGAGGCATGCCTATTCTGGACATTGTTCATGGTCATGGCTAGGGGTGCTTTCAGGGTCAAGGAGATGGTGGCCCCAAGGAATTCAGACCAAAGCGGGGGGTTACAAGCAGGGGAAGTCAAGTTCAGGCAGCACATGGTAACTATATGTCTGACACAGTCAAAGACAGACCAAGTGGGAAAAGGGGTAGTATGACAATGCTTAGGCATGGACCAGGTGAGGTGTGAGCCATTACAGAGCTGGAGAAGTATGGGCAAATGCGGGGGGTGTTTGGTTTTCGCCATGGGGGTGGGAGCCCCGTGACAGGTTTCCAGGTTGGTGGGTCCTTAAGAAGGTGATAGCATTTGTGGGGGAAGACCCAAGCAGTTTCAACCCCCCACTCCTTCCACATTGGGGTGGCATCAGAGGCAGTTTCCTAAGGCAGGTCAGAGTGGGAGGTGAAACAGGTGTGGTGGTTGAAGTCCAACTGTTCTTAGAAGTATGTAAGGTGTTAACAGTAGTGGAGATTACCCATGTTTTGTCCTTTTTCCCTGCAGGAGCAAGGAGGTATGTATGGATGGTGGGGAAAATTTGCAGCTACCCGGAGCAGTGGGATGCAGCTGTGGACAGACTTGGAGAACACAAGGGTACAGTGGAAGGGACTAAGGGGCATGAGATGGGCCCAGCTGATGCCACTGTTGGAGGAACTCTTTGTCTGGTGGAGCAGGCCAGATGTGCTCATCATACATTTGGGGGGTAATGATCTGGGAAGACTCCATGGGGAGCATTGGTTCAGGCAATAAGAGGTGATCTGATGAGAGTGAAAGGTTAATGGCCAGGTGTGGTGATTGGGTGGTCCAAGATTACATCCTGGAGGGTATGGAGGTGAGTCAGGGAAATTAGGGTGGTGGAGAAGGGTAGGAAATGTCTCAACAGGAAGGTGGCAAAAGTGGTGTTTGAGATGGGAGGCATACATATACAACACAGGGATATCTCTTTCAATTTGCCAGAGGTGTACAGGTCTGACGGGGTCCACCTATTAGAATTTGGCATGTGCCTGTTCCTGAGACCCATAATAGACCTAGTGGGGAAGGTTGAGAAGATGGGGCCTAGGAACTAGCCCACAAGGGTGAAGCCCCATCTTCCATCTCTAGTGGGAGATGGGTAACTGGAAGAAAGGGGGAGCAAGAGGGGAAACAGGGGTAGGCAGTAGAGGGGGAAGAGGCAGGGCAGCATGGGCTGGGGCAAATGCCACCCAGGCATGGAATTAAAGGTGAAGGGGGAAGGAGATTTAGACTAGGGGTCAGATCTCAGTGTCTGGACCTAGGAGGGAGGAGGTCCTGGTAAGTTGGTACCTGGTAATGGTGATGGTGTGGGGGGTCAGATTTGGCGTCGGGACCCTGAAGGAGAAAATGCAGGAAGAAGAGGACCAGTATTTAAGAAAGTCATAAAGAAATAAATGGACTGTTTGTAGTACTATTGTAGACTGTAAACAATTAATGTGGAATGAGAATGTAATGGAATATTAACTTGTATTAACTTGGGGTCTGAATAAACTGTTGCCAACGAGCATCCAAACTAGCAGGAGTGGAGAGTATTCATTCCACAGAGGGGATCAGATGACAAATTGGTTTGCCAATAACAGGCAACCTGAATTGTCTGATGGCCCCCTGGGGAAATGAGCAAGAAAGATAAGGAGAGAGGGAGGGGAGGGAGGCCAAGGTAGGAAGGGTCAGTACTTGGTGACAGCACCCGGTGAGTCACAGGTGTGTCATTTGACACAGGGAAAGGAGGCTCAGACACAGGCCAGGGAAGGGCAAAACAGGGGTCCTAGTGTGGGGGGTTCTGGAGGGGTATGTAAGGTTAGGCAGCCCTCCAGCTGCTCTCATTTGCTTAGAATTTTCCCACTCAACCCCCCCCACCCAAGGGGTACAGCAGATGGTGGGGGGACGGGGTACTGCTGAGACTGGGGTTGAACACAGGGGTAAGTGATGGGAGCCTGGGGAGCCTGATAGCGGGCTGGTCAGATGCAGAAGGGCAGCAGGGAACATGGGCTGACACAGCCTGGTGGGCAGAAAGTAGCCCTGATGGAGGGGGGACAGGTCCTGGGAGGAAAGAAAGGAAGGAGCAAGAGAGGGGGAAATGGAGGATAGGTAGGAGAGGAGAGGAGAGGAGAGGGGGGAGGGGAGGGGCAGGGCAGCATGGGCTGGGGGAAAATGGCATCCAAGCATGGATGGAAAGGGAGAGGGGGAAGGAGATTTAGACTAGTGGTCAGATCTCATTGTCCAGACCTGGGAGGGCGGAGGTCCTGGTAAGTTAGTACCTGATAATGGTGATGGTGTCAGGGGGTCAGATTTGGTGCCCGGACCCTGAAGGAGAAAATGCAGGAAGAAGAGGAGCAGGAATGAAGAAAGTCATAAAGAAATAAATGGACTGCTTGTAGTATTATTGTGGACTGTAAACAATTAGTGTGGAATGAGAACGGAATGTAATATTAATTTGTATTAACTTGGTGTCTGAATAAACTGTTGCCGATAAGCATCCAAACTAGCAGGAGTGGAGGTTATTCTTTCCCCAGAAGGGATCAGATGACAATGCTAACTGAGTAAGTTGCAGGTAGCAGTGAGAAACAGAAACTTTTTGGTGAAGCAGTTTCATTTAGAATGCAGGCTGTAGTGAAGCTGAGATCAGAATAGTAAAGGGCTGGGAGTCTCAGAAACACTACGGGAAACAGGTGAGTGTCCTTAATAATGCTCATTGAGTAAGTTGCAAGTGGCAGTGGGAAACATAACCTTTTTTTGTGTAGCAGTTTAATTTAGAATGCAGGCTGTAGTGAAGCTCAGATAAGTATCGTAATGGGTTGGGACTCTCTGAAACACTATGGAACACAGATGAGTGTCTTTTGCAATGTTAATTGAGTAACTTGCAGGCCTTAGTGAGAAAGAGAAACTGTTTTGTAAGGCAGCTTCATTTAGAATGCAGGCTGTAGTTAGTGAGTGAGTGGTGACATCAGCACAGTATGGATAAACGGCATTTATCATCACTGTGCTGATGTCATCCTCATTTATTACACTCCTGTAAAGATATCTCCATTTATCACACTCTAGAAGCTCCCACCCCATTGTACAGATAGATAGATAGATAGATAGATAGATAGATAGATAGATAGATAGATAGATAGAATAATAATAATAAAGATATACATATGTGGCAGCCATGATGCAACACAGAAATGCTGCAGAATATAACTGAGTGCTGCAGTTTACTGCAGGGGCCATTGTAAGTCAATGGCAATTAAGCCCTTTTGTCATGCAGGATTTTGTGACATGTCATTACTGCAAGTTACTGCGCTTCATCATGGCTGATTCCACTGTGTATATATATTTATATAATAGGGGTGACGGAATAACCATCCAAATAAATAGTGTTATTTTCACAGGAGTTGAATATCAGGGAGCTGATGTAGACACTGTGATATATTCATACAGATATACTAACAGTGACCACGTCAGTACCTGATATTCCAACTCTGCTTATGTCAGTACCCTGTGTAACCTATGATCCCCACAAGAAAGCAGTAAATCTATAGTACTCTAACAAATAAATCCCACCTGTACTCGAGTCCTTCTAAAAATGTAGGGATGTATCATTTTTAAATGCACAGTATAATATCTTCTCTTTATTTTATATTGCAAGTCATTAGTATGACAGCCCACCTTGGAAGAGAGTAAGACTAATATCTTTCGATAGTGATTCTGACTCACAGTAGAACACAATACCAAAACTTGCCTCAAAATACCTTGTAATCATCCTCAGTCCATAGCCACTGTGCAGTTTCAGAAAGCTACAAAGAAAGTCAGCCCAGTGAACATAACCAATTAAAAAAATTGAAATTTAAACACCGCAAAGCTGATAAAAAAACCTCCAGTGAGAGTAACTAGACATGTCACAAAAGCACAAACCTCAATATAAAGGTACACAGAAGTACCCAATAAATAATACAATGCATTTATTTTCACCCCAAAACCCAACAAAATATTTGAAAAATGCCGCTTCTACAACACGGAACTCCATGATGCAGATGCCCCACCCACAACCACAAATTACCCAATCAAAGCACACATTACCACTACACAAAGCAGAAACAACCAACCACATAACATGCCTGAACAACCATTCATATATGCAAATCCAAACCCATTCAAGGCAGCAACCAATGAAAAACTACAAGCACCAGTCACTCATAAAATGAAACTAAGCCCATTCATAAAACCACAGCACACCTGGGCACAGCAACCACCAGAAAAAATAACACCACAAAAACCAAACATTTTCTCTCTCTCAGAACAGGAAAAAACACAAAATACACACTCTAGCCCTATTGTATAAATCGAACACATGATGTGCAGATCATGGAATATGGCAAATATTGTGACTCCTGCAGAGTGAGCTCTGGATACTCTCACTTGTGCCTTCAGCACTCATGAGTATCCAGAGCTCACACTGACAGCACACACAGAATGAGCAGGAAACACAAAGAATCAGAAAAAATGTTCCTAAAGCTCTCACCCCAGTGGTATATATCACACACATGATGGGCAGATCATGAGATATGGAAAATATTGTCACTTCTGCAGAGTGAGCTGTGTATTTTCACTCGTGCCTTAGGCACTCGTGAGAATACACAGCTCACGCTGCAGGAGTGAGAACATGTTCCATATTCCACTGCTGTCCATCATGTATTCCATATATATAGACAAAGAACCTCTGTGTGCAAGCACTGAGGAAATGGTTACCTCAAAGGGCATTTGGCTGGGAAGCAAGTTTCATATATATATATATATATATATATATATATGATAAATGATGGCAGGAGGATATGAAAAATATTCTCACTTCTGCAGAGTGAGCTGTGTATTCTCATGAGTGCTGAAGCCATGAGTGAAAATACACAGCTCACTCTGTAGGAATGACAATATTTTCCATATCCCATCATCTGCCCATCATGTGTGCAATTTATGCCACAGAGATGAGAGCTTTAGGAACATTTTTTTCTGATTCTGTGTGTTTTCTGTGTGTGCTGTCAGTGTGTGTGTGTGTGTGTGTGTGTGTGTGTGTGTGTGTTCTGGATGGCTGGGAGTCAGAAATGCAGGTGAGTGTGTTTTGCAAAGCTAATTGAGTGAGTCAGAGGCTTAGTGAGAAAGAAACTGCTGCAGATAGTACTGAGAAACAGAAACTGCTTTGTAAAAGAGTTTCATTTAGAATTCAGGTTGTTTTGAAGCTGAGATCAGCACAGTTAGAAACACAATGAGACATAGGTGAGAGTCTTTTGCAAAGTGCAAGTTTCAGACCAGATGGACAGACCGAAAATCCTTGTTCGTCAGAAAGACTCATGAACAAGGAATTTAGCAAGTGATGAACAAGGATGTATAACAATAAAAAACAAACTTTACATGGGGCATACAAACATCGGAAAGCACACAGCACAGCTTATTAAGTCCCCATGAGCTGAAATCATACTTGATTGTGGCAAACAGACATCCCTGGGCAGAGTTATGACAGTTTGTTTGGGAAAAAATAAAAAAACAAGATGGTGGCTGGCAAACAAGGAATTTTTTTCTGGTGAACTTGGATTGTCAACTGTCAAGTTAAGCTTGGCCCCTGATGAACCAGGATCCTTATTTGTACCATACAGCAATCCTGAAAAATGAAAATCACATTGAAAATAATGGGACCTTTAAAATGCTATAACTTTGGAATGAATTAATATTTTTTTCACCAAATAAATGCTGTCCTGTTCTGTAACACAAGCTCTTTCTTTCTTAAAAATGTCAGACCAAAGTTCAACACTGTCTGTGAGCAGTGTGATGAGGAGGAAACTGCAAAAAGTGGCAACTTTTCAGTTTCTTTCACTATCCGGATGTCAGAATCTGCAAAGCTAACCATAACAAAACTTGGTAGGTCAAGATATCTGCCCCACAGGACAAAGCATACTATAATTTGTATAAATCTGTTGAATGGTTGCAAAGTTATTAAAGTGAAAAATGTGAGGTTTAACATGAAACTGCCTTCTCAACCCTAACTATAGGGGTGCAACTGCATATATCTTGCAAAAAACGGCATTTATGCATCAGTTAGGGTGTTAAACTGACAAAAGTAGGGAAATGTGATGTTAGGGTTGACAGACCCAAGACAGACCCCCCCCCCACCTGTGGGTCTGTGCAGGTTGGGAATGGGGTGTTAGGGTTGGAAACCCTAATGCCACATTTCCCTACTTTTGTAGATTTAACCCTAACTGATGAATTCATGAATTTTTTTGCAATTTATTTCCTTACTTTTTGAGACAGTATAATTGTTACCTTATTTGCCTGTGGGAGCATACCCTAGATGCATATATGTATCTAGCTGTGGAAGCACAGGGCCCTCTGGCTGCTGCACTTCCAGGCATAGGACACAGTCACCAAACTGTCACCATAGCCATGTTGTTACCCCACCTCATGTACCCAGTGCAGAAAAGTTTTCAATTCCTGCCAAAACATAACTCCATGCAAGCGCAATGCCAATCTGCACCACAAATGTAAAAACACATTTTGGACAGGATTTGAAAACTAACAGCTGTTTCATACAAGAGGTGGTGCAATAAGATGGGTATGTTGAAAATATGGGCCCATAATATGTAAAATTCCAAATGGTATGAGCATGCATAGTGCAATTGCAACACATAGTCATAACTGTGCCATTTTTAATAATTTTGACCTTAAATTTTCAACATAGACTTCTCATGACCTCACTGCATGTACCCAGTATAGAAAATGTTCAGATCCCCACCAAAACTTAATTCTGCACAACTGCAATGCCATTCTGTGCTACAGGTGTGAAAACACATTTTGGTTAGGATTTGAAAAATGACATGAGGTGGGGTAATAAGAAGGCTATGTTTAAAATATGGGGTGAAAATATAGAAAATGTCCAAAATTACAAGTGCGTGTAGTGAAACTGCAAGCAATGGTCATAACACAGTCATTGTTTTGAAATTTTTACCTTAAATTTTCAACATGGCCTTCTTATGATCCCACCTCATGAATAATATGACTGTCATTACACAAATCCTACTGGAAAGGTGATTTCCCCAACCAACCACTAAATCACTTTCTGACAGAAGTTGTCTAATGACAGTCATATTGTTCATGAGGTGGGGTCCCCAAGAGGCCATGTTAAAAATGTGGAGTCAAAATCTCAAAAAACAGCTGAGTTATGCATAAAAGTTGAAATCCCCATTGAAATACATTGAAGTGCATTTACCTTAGTTTCTCATATTGCAGTCGCTGGTTGCAGCAGCAAGACATCTTTGATCAGGAGAGTGGATCTCAAACCTAGGAATTCTGCAGGTGAGTGATGGTCTGTGGGGGGTGTCAAGGGGTTGTGGGGAAGTGGGTGCATAGTTGGTGGTCAGGTGGGGGGGTGGGTGTGATCAGCGATGGACTTTTTATTTTGCAGGTTAAACAAAAGAAATTGATGGATAGTTTTCTTTGTTGTAGGTTCAAAAAGTAATTGGAGGGTGGAGAGTGCTACTAGACACCAGGGCAATTCTTAATAACAGTGGGGGCAGTGACTGGATGGTGTACGGTGCCACTAGACACCAGGGTAATAAAGGTATTGTGGAGACAGCAATGGGAGGGTGACGGGTGTTGCTAGATACCAGGGAAATTCCATATAGTAGTGGGGACAGGGATCAGAGGGTGAGGGGTGCCACTAGACACCAGGGACTGCTTCACCCAGGTCACAAAGGGGAATGGGCTGTTTGGGGAGATGACATTTGATTCATGGGTGTGATAAATTGGAATGTAAGTAAGTTATACTCATAGTTAACTATACAAGCACAGACAGCAAAAGTTGGGGCTGCCTTTCATCAGGGCTTTGTTCACAGTAAAAGGGAACCAAATTATTTGCTTTTCCTTCCAGGTTTAGGTTTGGGTGTAGCACTGGTGCATGTTGAACAACATTTCTTTCAAGCCCCCACCAGTGATCCACTGACAATGTTTTTTTTCAACAAGCCGACTCGTACTCCTTTCCACTAGGAGCAGCAGGCACTCCATTTGGTATCACTGGGCTGGTACACTGCAATGGTTCCCCTCTAGCTCTCTGTGTGAGAGAGACAATTTGATACAATCAGTTCAAATTCCTTTGCTTCCTTGAGGCCATTAGAACTATAGGAAGGAATGGCGCCCCCCCCCGCACAGTTTTTCCTCCAACCTGACTGTCTGTTTGCAACTACTGAACTGCCACAGTTTGATAGGTCTCACTCTTTTTAGGCAGTTGCAATCAGCAGATGATCACTGTTCAACTCTTGTAAAACTGCCCTCTCTCTCTCAAACTGCTGGCACCAAAGCAGTGCCCCACAAACCTTTGGCCATTTGCCACCTCTCCCTGGTCATTAAGTGGCTGCCCCTTTGAAGTTTCACTATGTTCTCTGATAATCTACATCTCCATCAGGGCAGCAACCAGCATTTAAAGAAGCTAAAAAAACTATTGCAGCACAGTTGAAATAATTAATAAAGAACACTGTGCTCGGGTGGTTTGTCCTTTGGAAACTGGTGACAGTCACTACGGCAACTGCAATCGAGAACTTTCACAGACAGGGGAAAACAAATGGTAACCACGTTTAAAATTGTTTAATGATCTGCTGTCTCAATAGCTTCAGCTCCTCTGAATAAATAAGTAAATACTGGTATAATTCACCTAGATACATTGAAAAGCTGTAAATAAATTAATTTCCTGATTTATTAACCTGCACTCACACTAACTGTATACTTGACTAGTTGGTTGTCTCCTGCTGCAGCTCCAGCAATTGGGGGTAGGGGGTGCAACTAGACACCAGGGAGATATGACAGTTTGAACTGTCATAGACCTTTACTGTTCGAAGCCTTTATAGTTCAAACAGTAAAGTTTGAACTGTAAAGAACTTTGAACAGTTATTTTGCGATTGATTGATACTTACTAAGCGAGTGACATACAATATGGTGCTCACTCCCAAAACACATACTTCATCTTACATTCTCTAAATAATAATACAATACTGTTGTTAAGCATGTGACTGAGACCTAAATACAGGTCTTGGTCATCCGTAATCATGTAGGATTTCTTTAGAAATCCAATTTTTAAAGGGGGAAAAAACAAGCTGGTGGAAGCACAAACAATATTTCTCTGAAGTTTGAACAGTAAATCCTTAACAATTAACGGTCTGAATGGTTTTCAATCACCTGCCTGTCTTGCAACTGTCACAAAATTTGTTACAATTTAAAAATGGTGCAATTTCTTTTCACCAAACTAGCCAATTTATTTATTTAAGTCTTAGAATTACACTTTTGAGTTGGAAGCTCATTTACAAGGGTTCCACATCAAGTTAAATAAGAACAATACATTTCATATTAGCACATTGTAAGACAGTAAAAGTGCAATGTTACAAGGTATGGTAAAAAACAGGTGGATACATAGTTTCAAACAATTGAGATGCATCACTACAGTCATATAAAGGAGCAAGCAGAAAATGTTTCCTTTGTCAGGGCACACCCTTGATGCTGCCCCAATCATTCTTTTTTTTTACTTATCAAATCTTTATTGACCTTTTGTTTTTAGTTCAAAATCTACCACAACTATATGTAAAGACCTGGACAAACCAGGGTATACAGTCCAAAACTGACTGTATGAACTATGTACAATCAGATATTTACATACACAGCAGGAATCCATCTCTTAACAGTACAAAAATTCAGTTAGCATCTCTAGTATAAAAAAATATATAGCCCACAGTCCATTTTAGTCAGGTGCTACAAAAAGGTACAACACAGATAAATAGATAAAAAGCGATTCAGCACTCTACAAAAGGAAAGGAAGAAGGAGGAAAAAAAAAAAAAAACAGAAATAGGATACACAATGCCAGCACATGTAATATCTCCCAGTTTTTGTCCCTCGGTGAACATCAACACCTCTAATAATCTTAATCAGAGGTGAAATCCTGCCGTGTCCCCTGGAAAGAGAGAGAGAGAGAGTCCCCATCCCCACATAAAGCCTGGAGGCCTGAATCCTAATCTCTTTTAACCCTTGCTTGAATCACAATTTATCTATACACTAGCCAAAACACTCAATCGAGTCAACAAAGTACGTTTTTAACCAGTTCTCTTTCCGATATACCAAGCTCCTGCTAATCATAGCATGACAGACGGACCTGCATTGACCTCTGCAATGAATAGATTGTTTCTAAAGATGACCATCTCTTAGCATATAACCCTTTTTTCCCCTCACCACAGAGCTGTCTCTTTACTCTACCCAGAGTCCCCACCAAATCCAGCACCCACTGCTCATAAGTATAAACTTGATCGTCTTTCCAATGCTGAACCAAAAAGGATTTCACTAATGCAGTCATCAGAGCCAGATGGAATTTGGGTAAGACTCCGGATATTTTTGAGAAATCACCCAGAACACAAACCTCCGGAGTTATATATTCTGTATAGTTCAACAATGGGTCCCTACGCTGCCTAATTTCACCCCACAAAGGTGAGATTTTACAGCATTCCCATATCACATGCAGCAAGTCTCCTATTCCCGTCTCACATCTAAAACATCGGTCCGTCTGTCTAAGCTTCCTGTCATATAGTTTTACAGGGGTAAAATATAGATTAGAAATAATAAAGTACTGCATACTCCTAAACTTAGGTATAATTATATACCTATGGTTTTTCCAAATAGAGTCCCAAGCAAGATTCCTAGGAGCCATTACTTTATCCCAGTATGACACTTGTATGGGTGAGGCTGGACTAAAAAACTCCACTAGCTCCCTATAAACTTGGGAGAGAACGCTTGACTTCAGAGCCACTCCCTTTAGATGATCCCAAGTGAAGGAGCAGTCTAGAAACCCTCCATTCCTTTTCATCACTCCCTCCAACAATTGAGTTAGTTGCAATCTTTTAAAAAAGGGCAGCCCTTCCAGTGAAGCTGGTAGAATGACCCTTTCACCTTGGATAAGGTCCCTTACCTTTAGACCCCTCACCTGGTTAGCCCACCGAGCATTTAGCACCTGCCCCCCAATTTTAAATGTGGGATTACCCAGCATCGGTTGATCCCAAGCTTTCAACTGCACTTTTCTCTGTGCAGAGGTAAGGAAGGACCACCACGCACTCGCTGATTTCGCAATCGGGTTCCCACCCCCTTTAATGAAATCTTTTTCAAAATTAGCATACAATATTGCTTCCGGTGAGAAACCCCGCTGTTTCAGTATTTGCCTCTCCATTTGTAGCCGTGTTGGGGTATATATTTCCACATCCATCTTCCTAACCCAATGAAGCATAAGACCCAGTTGTCCCACCACATAGTATACGTGGAGATCAGGCATTTTGATCTCACCCTTTACCTGAGGTAAACGTAGTACTTCATATTTTTTCCTGGGTGGTGTAGTGTTCCATAGAAAATCAGAAAGAAGCTTCCTGATGACCCTAAACCATGTGATATGAATATCATGAGGGCAATATACAGTGGTATAGTAACCTGGGCAGTATGTTCATCTTGATAAGCCTAGTCTGGCCATAAAATTCAAGGGGAGCTTATTCCGTCTCAGTATATCCCTCTTATTGCAGATAACACCCCTCATATTAGCCTCGGCCCCTTTTCTCTGTTTGCCATGATCCGAATGCCCAAGTATTTAATCCCATCTGACTTCCACTGCAAACTTAATGGGCGAAATCCTCCTATATACATGCGGGGTCAGGGGTGAACCTGAGTTTTAGTTAAATTCAGTTTGTAGTTTGACACGAAATGCCAGTTAAAACCCTTACTCTCTCGAAACTTGAAACCGGGTCCTCTAAATGCAAAAGAATATCATCAGCAAAAACTGAAAATTTAAGTTCTCTCCCCCCTAACCTTACCCCTTTTATATGTTTATCCTCCTTGAAGGCCCTTAGCAAGGGCTCCAGGTAGATGTTGAATAGTATTGGTGATAAAGGGCATCCCTGTCTAGTCCCATTCTTTAACAATATTTCTCGTGAGAAATAGCCGTTGCACAAAATCCTAGCCGTTGGAGCCGCATACAGATTTTTAATACCTCTAAGCAGGCTCTCCAGAAAGCCCATCTTCCACATCGTGGCAAACAAAAAGCAATGGGAGACCCTATCAAACGCCTTTTCAGCGTCTAGTGATATTAAAGCTAAAGGTAATTGGGAATCCAGTGCGTAGCTAAGAATATGATGGAGCTTCCTATGGGCATCCTGAGCCCTCTCCTGGCATAAACCCACCTGCTCCTCACAGATTAAGCTTGAGCGATGCTCAATATTCTGTTAGCTAAGATTCTCATTAGTATCTTGATATCCTGATTTATTAGAGCTATCGGCCTATAACTATCCACCCGATCCTTGGGTTTGTCTGGTTTAGGGATCAGTGATATATATGCCTGATACAGTGGTGGATGGGACAACCCCTCTTGCATGATAATATTGAAAAACTCTAGCAAAAGTGGAAGTATAGTCTGTATATGTGCCTGATAAAACTTAGCTGTAAGACCATCTGGTCCCGGAGTTCTACCAGTCGGTAGGGATTGCACCACCCCCAGTATCTCCGAATCCATTATAGGAGCCGCTAACTCTCTAGCCTGTACTTCATCCAACACCGGGAGAGGTATTCCCTCAAGAAAGGCATTAATTTCCTCCTCTCCAACTGAGTTTCCCAACCCGTATAGATCAGTAAAATAGGACGCAAATGTGTCTGCCATTTTTTGAGAGTCCGTTAACAATTTCCCCCCATGCCAAATAGAGGTAATTGTTCTGCTTGCTTCCCATTCCCTAACCCTAGCTGCTAGCAAACGACCTGGGACATCCCCCTGCAGTAAATATTTAGCCTGAATCTTATCCAGCCAATATTCCACCTTACCATATCAAATATCCGCCCATTCCCCTCGCAAAGTTTTAAGTTCCAAATCAATTTCCCCTGAGGATCCCTCCAAAGGAGATAACAATTCAATTGCACCCAAAATAAACTCCTCCCTTGCCTTCCTCATTCTATTCCTCTGGGCTGCCAAAGCCTGAACTGCCCCTACGTATAACACTTTACAGGTCGGCCACGCAAGTTTTTGGTTTTGTGAGAGGGTAATTGATACTGGATAAATCCTCGCAGGGCTTCGTCTAATTCCTCCTGCACTGTAGTTTCCGAAAGCAGCAAATCATTCAGTCTCCACCTAACTGGTTTGGGGGTACAGGACTTGGTTCCCACAACAAGGAAATAGGGGAGTGATCCGAAAGGACTCTAGCCCCTGTCGTCATGTCCTTCACTTCCCTAAGTACCTCACCGCTAACCAAAAAAAAATCAATTCGCGATTGAGTCTTATGGGCCGCTGAATAAAAAGTCATGATATTACCTCTCTTAGAGTGGGTCCTACTCGGATCCACCAGGGCTGTCGCCTCCAACATCCTATTCAAGGCAATCTGTGCCTTGTTCAAGGGCCTACTAAATGAGGGTATCCTATCCTCCAGATTATTGGCTCAAACATTCCAGTCTCCAGCCAAAATAAGCGAATCTGTAGGTATGGCTGCTATATCCCTTTCAACGGAGGCAAAGAAGTCCGCGTTGGGGGGAGTGGGGCCATAAATAGAGGTCAGCGAAATTGCTTTGCCAGATTGAATCCCCGAGAGGTATAACCCCCTACCATCTTCCCTTACCAGCACCTGTTCCACCTTAAATGCGCAGTTATTTCTTATTAGGATCACCACACCCCCCGATGCCTTTTCCTTACCCTGTCCATACACCTGACCCACCCATGACTTCTTTTTTTTTTTTTAATCACCTTTATTCATTTTCAGTAGACCAGACAGACAAACAAACATACACATACCTGGCCAAGCCAGGGACACAACCCAAAACTGGCTGTGCAAACTATGTACATCCCCTATGTACAAGCACACTGGAGAGCCACCCCACATTGTGGTCAAGTTCCAGAATCAATAGTGCCTTAATATAGTATGCTGACCCGTGTTAGAGTACACCCTTCCTCTCATTGACTCAATCTTCCCTTATATATCCACTTGCAAGGGTATTATATCCTACGGCCCCCAAAGGAGCCTAACTCCTGCAGGACGGCTTCCCAATGTGTCCCTTGGAAAGAGAGAGAGAGTCCCCAACCCCTTAAGCCCCTGCAGACCAGTCCCCTTTTATCTTGGTAATGGACCCAGTATGACCCCAATTTTGACCCTCTAGGAAATTTTAAAGTCCAGATATTACCAAGATTATTGGGGATAATAAAAGAGAAAGCATAGTACAAGAAGGCACAAAGCAATCTAGGCATTAAACACTCCAGCATATTTTCCTTTGCTAATCACTATCTGACAGACAGACCTGAGTTCCAGTGTTTGTAACTTGCTGGAAATAGATCGCATCTAATATTGCCCATCTTTTAACGTATAGCTCTCATCTCCCCTCAGAGAATAGATGTCTCTTTATCTTGGCCAATACCCCCAAAAGCTGTCTCACCCATTGTTCATATGCACAAGCCTGATCGTCCTTCCAATGCTTTATTAAGAACGCCTTGACTACCGACACCATTAAAGAAAGGTGGAGTTTAGGTGCAATCCCTATAATCTGAGAGAAGTCACCCAGAACACATATTTCTGGAGTTATAAAAGCTGTATAATCCAGCATTGGATCCATGCCCCATTTAATCTCCCTCCATAAGGGTGAGATTTTGCTACATCCCCACATTACATGCAACAGGTCACCCACTTCCTTCTCGCACCTGAAACACAGGTCCGTCTGTCTCAGCCCTCTGCTATATAGCTTTACAGGGGTATAGTATATGTTGTGAACCACAAAGATTTGCATGTTTCTATATTTGGGAATCACATTGTATTTGGTGCTCCTCCAAATAGTTTCCCACCTAAGATTTCTAGGGCCATCACCTTGTCCCAGTAAAGGGATTTGTGTAGAGTATTTGGGCCCAGAAAGTCAAGAGAAGCTTATAAACTTGTGAAAGTGGGTTAGCTTTCCAGAAGGCTTCCCTAAACTCCCCAAGAGAAAAGTTATCTATGGGGTCCCCATCCCCTTCCGAAACCCTGCTAACATTTGTTTAAGCTGTAACCTTTGGAAAAAGGACAATCCCTCGCATTGTAATGGCAGGACTATTTTATCTCCCTGCATCACGTCCTTCAATCTTAAACCACACAAATAATTGGACCACCGATGTCCAAGTACCGACCCCCTATAACCAAATTAGGGTTACCCAATATGGGCTGGTCTCTGGACTTCATTTGATAGCACCTTTGTACCGGAGTGAGAAAGGACCACCAGGCCTCCGCTGTTTTCCTGATTGGGTTCCCATACCCCTCCCTAAATAAACCTTTTTTAGGTTTAGCATATAGCATCGATTTGGGGGTAAGGCCGGAGCTCAATAACAATTGCTTCTCAATTTGCAACCACACAGGTATATAATTTTCCCCTTCATCGCTTTCCACCCATTGAGCCATAAGGCCTAACTGACCTGCCACATAATAAGCATGGAGGTCAGGTAACCTGATGCCCCCCTCCTCATACGGCAGTCGCAAGACATTATACTTTATCCTGGCTGGTTTGTTATTCCATAGAAATCCTGAGATTAGCCTTCTGATTGTACTAAACCAGTTAGTAGAGATACTATATGGGGCTAAATATACCGGATATAGCAGTCTCGGTAAAACATTCATCTTAATGAGGCCCAGACATGCCGTAAAGTTCAAAGGTAGCTTATTCCATCTTATAATATCCCCCTTAACCACAGATATGAGCCCCCCCAAATTGGCATCGGCCCCGGACTCCTGGTTTGCTGTAATCCAAATGCCCAGGTACTTCAATTTATCTGTAACCCACCCATGACTTCTTAAGGCAGCTTAATTCCTCTGTTAGTAAGTGGGTCTCCTGCAAAGCAGCTATGTGAGCTCCCAAATAGTTGATATGCCTCAAAATAACCATTCTTTTACGTCTACCCCTGAGACCTTTAACATTCCATGAAATTATTTTAAAGTGAGTCATTGACCATCAAGTAATTCATAACAAGTGATCCATTTCACCATGTCCTTTCCGTTCTGCCTTCCCTCACCTCCCTTTCTTTGGACTCTCTCTCTCTCTCTCTCTCTTTCCCAACCCCCCAATCCCACCCTCCTCCCTCTGCCCTCGATCCTTCGATCGACCTCCTAGCATATATCGAGTCATGGATGAACCTCCCTCTGTGTCCCTCCTGCCCTCATTCCATAACCCAATCACTACAAGAGCCTGCCCATCGCCTACTCTCCCTACCTTTCTGCCCCTTGCTCCATTCCACCCTCGTCCTCTCAAACTTCCCCTCTCATTTCTCTGAAACTCCGGATCTCTAGCATACTATCAATCATAGGTGGGTCAGTTCTCACTAGGAGCTTATCCTACTTTAAACTGTTTCCACTGAATGTAGGAGGCTTACAATAATGCTATCCTTATGTATTTCCTCTGGTGGAACATGGTCTTCACTGACCCCCCAAGCTCTTTCCCCTAAGTCCTGATGGCTCCCCCTTGAGTCCCTATTTCAAGCCCCATGAGTTGACCCACCCAGGCCCAACAAACTTAATGTAACCCCCAAAATTACTACCTAATATAAAGAGAGCAAAAATACAACCATGGCTATAGTAAACTTTACATCCTGAGAAACTCCGTGATCCCCTTGTCCATATTCACTTAGGTCCATTCACAACAACCTTTTCTGGATAGTCCAGCTCAGGTCGGCAACTTAAATAAATCAGGAAGTTCAACACGCAAGCCTTCCAGTGCATCCCCTCGCGGTTAGATATCGCTTTTCTCCCGATTGTAGTCTCACCATCAGCGTTGCTGGGTACTGCAGATGAAATTTAATACCAGCTAGATAAAGTTTTTTCTTGATCTCCGCGTATTCCCTCTGCTTCTCCCTGATCGAAGGCGTTTGATCCTGGAACATCCGAAGCGTCGCGCCGTTCCACTGTAGTGATTTATTTTGTCTAGCCTTCAACAGCACGTGTATCTTTTCTTTATAATTGAGGAATCTCATAATAATCACCCTGGGTCTTGCTCCCGGTGGGGGTGTTTCCCTTAATGCTCTGTGGGCCCTCTCGAGGTTGTAGGCTTCCCCGAATGGTGTCTGGCCCAACAATTTGGAAAGCAGGTCCTGAATAAATGTAACACAGTCCGCCCCTTCAGCCCTTTCCGGGCAGCCCTGCCAATATCAAGTTGTTTCTCCGACTTCTCGACTCTTGATCATCCATTCGCTCTTCAAGTTTCTTAATTTGTTTTCTGGCCATTATTAACTCCTGTTCCATCGTCGTCAATTTTCTTTCCTGAGAGGCAATCCTGGCTTCAGCATCCCCCATACGCTGTGCTAGAGATTGTAATGCCGGTTTCACAGAAGCAAAGTCCACCACCAACCCTTGAAGCAGCTTTTTAATTTCTTGTATGTCCTCGTTGGACTGACCAGTCCCCCTCCTCTGCCTAAATCTTCCTCCGATTCCATAGGGGTAGGGGATTGGGACTTTGGCCTTTTAGTCGCGGGGGATCTCACGGCAAGGGGCTCCGTGGCTTCGGCCTCCATCTCGGTTTCCAATTTCGGCCTGCTCCTTCCGACTGCAGCACACACAGGCTAGCGCTTATAGCAGTTGCACCTCGTTTTTTAGAAAGCTTGCAGCCCGAACTCAAGACCGCTGAGGTTAACACACTTTAAAATTAATAAAGTAATCAAATCAGGCGGACCCCTGAAGTTTTGTCACCAAAATTGTAGCTCGGGCCTTGGAGCAGTACAGAGGACGTCTAATTCGACTCAGCACATTACGTGACTCCATCGCTGCCCCAATCATTCTTGAAAATTTGGTGTTAAAATGTTATTCCCTCTGAACTGTAGATGAGAGCAAACATTCCATGTTACTTAATGGGGAAAAATATTTTTCTGTTTTTCACCACTTTATATCACAAACACCATTTATTTATTTATTTAAAGAGATTTACCAGGAAGGCATGCTGAGCAGCGTACCACTCGATTCCAGATGTGCCCTGGGGGTAGGAATTACAATGGTATAGCAGTACAGAAGAAATAAACATGTGCATACAAGTGTTTGGTACAACAATGGATGAGGCAGTCATAATACAAATAGAGCAGATGCCATCACAAAACTTTCCACATCTTGAGATATTTACAGGGTGACCATGCATGCCAAATTTGAAACTATTTCATCAAAAAATGCCAAAGTTATTAAGGTACAAAATTTTGAATTTAACATAGAACTGTCTATACAACCGTAACTATAGGGGCACTACTGTGCCCCTATAAGATATATATCTATAACAGGCAACTGTGATATAAACTGTACATACCCATCTTAGGGATTAATTAAAACAATAATTCCACTCACCCTTTGGGCTCGTGGCTTATAACTTAACTAGGGTATGTATCTTTGTATACCACAATTACCTATCATTTATTATCTCTCTCTCTATATATATACCGTATACATACATACATACGGTGTATACACACACACACACACACACACACACACACACAGAACAAGCAATTGGTTAGTGCAGTTTACAAGGAAATTAACCCATTGGGGAGCCTAACCAGATCATAAAGCTATGAGCCGAAAGGGTTAGTGACTTTATAATCTGGATAGCCCTTTGCATTGATTTAATTCCTTGTATAGCGTACTTACCCATCTTTACTTTATAAAATACATTTGGAAGGTTGCTGCTAGTTTGGATTGAGATTTTATATGCAGGGAAAGGGTATACTGGTAAATAACAGCTAACCGCATATATTGGAAAAATGACCTATTCATGTAATACTGAACATATACAAATAACACACACACACACACATACACACACACATATATGTATATACAGTATAGTTACGGTAATGCACCTATATTTAGGGTTGAGCAGGGCTTTCTGTGTTAAACTTCAAATTTGGGATTTGCATGAAATTTTGCATGCATGGTCTTGTGGTATTAAATCTCTTGATGTGCCAAGTTTCATTGTGATTGGATGTGTGGATTCCAAGATGCAGATAGTGAAAAAATATTTAAACATTTGCCTTTTTTGCAGATGTTTTCGTCCTTGCTCTGCACCCGTATGGTTTGGAATTTTCATCTGAAAGGGCTTGGCCCACATAAGTGCCTCTCACTGGTTTGGTGAAAAAATATTAATCTGTTCAAAACATACTAAATTTTATATTTTAAAGTTCCCATTTTAGTGACTGGGAAAACAGTCTCCTGGATAGCTTCCTAGAATGAAAAAATAATTCAGTCAAATGAAAAAGAATCTTTTTTCATTTGGAGCCAATCCTTTTTTTGTGAGGGAAAATTAATTTTTCAATTTCCACTACCTTGTTTTCCATTTTTTTCTGCAGAGACAGAAAATCATGTATCTCGCTCATCGGGACTTCATTAGGTGTATTCTGCTCTTATCTGGTTGAAAAATGCTCTGGAAGGGTTTCCTTTATTAATTTGTACCCTTTTTCGTGACTTGCTAAGGGGTTTTTCATTAAAATGAAAAAGGATCTATTGTCACAAAAACATTTTGGACTTTACTTTTTGCCTCACTTTTTTCATGAATCCTTCTTCATTTAAATGAAAAGGATCCCTTCTCATGAAAAAGAATTTAGGACAGTTTTTTTTCATGACAATAAATTAGAACAAAAAAAGAGTCACAAAGAAAGCCAGAAAAACAACTAAGTTAAAAATCCCTTTTTGTGGCAACAGATCCTTTTATTTTAGAATTAAAAAGGTGTCATGAAAAAAGCCCCCCAAAAAACTAAGTCCCAAATCCTTTTCCATGACAAGGAATCCTTTTTCATCTGATACTTTCATTCAAACAAAAAATGGTCTATTAATGCAGGTTTAGTTTTTGTCAGATTCTTTTTTATTTCAAGAAATACTTTTCCATTTCCTTTTTTTGTTTTCATACAGAAAAGGATTTCTTCAAATAAAAAATAAAACCTTTTCTGTGTCATCCCCATCATTGTCACATTTTTCCCTGGTGTCTAATGGCACCCCACCTCCACCCTGCTACCATCGCCCCCCCCCCTAGTTTTTTCAATGTCTTCTGGTGTCTAGTGGTGCCCCTCTGGGCCCTGCACTTCCACAGCAACATACATATATGCACATAAATAAGGATGCAAGGCAAGTAAGGATACAATTACACTATCTGAAAAAGTATGGATGGATGGATGGATGGATGGGAGTGTAGGGCCCACAGGCAAATAACAATACAATTATACTATCTCAAAAAGTAAGGAAATTCTTTGCAAAAAAAACTGCATTACTGCAACATTTGGGATTCAATCTAAAGCAACAAAAGAAGGGATATGTGGCTTTAGGGTTTTTAACCCCTGTACCCCATGCCTACAACAAATCAACAGTGCACTCTTCCTTGGGGTTGTCAACCCTAATGCTCACTCCATTCTATATACTTCAGTACCATATGCACCGAATGGAGAAAGTGTTAGGATTTACAACCCTGAGGAAGAGTGCACCCCTGATTTGTTGTAGTTGTGGGGGTGGGGTTTTAGGGTTCAAAACCCTAAAGCCACATTTTCAGACTTTTTTCGCTTTAGCCTGATCCTTAAATGTTGCATAACACATTTTTTTTTTCAAGGAATACATATATATATATATATGCATGTATATATACATTTTTATACATACACACATAAATATATATATATATATATATATATATATATATATATATATATTCATATGCAAAAACTTCATTATTGCATCAGTTAGGGTTCTTCTACAGTGACAAAAGTGAGGAAATTTGACATTAGGGTTCCCACCCCTTGCACCTCACCCCCACCCTACCCCCACCAACAAGCATCGGGGTGTGTGTTGGGGTCATCAGTCCTAACTCTCACCCCATCCCGTGTGTAAACATGCTGAGGTGGTGCAATGTAGAGAATGGGGTGAGAGTTAGGACCGACGACCCCAACGCACACCCTGAAGCCTGTTGGTGGGGGCAGGGTGGGGGTGGGGTACAAGGTGTGGGAACCCTAAAGTCAAATTTCCTCACTTTTGTCACTGTAGAAGAACCCTAACTGATGCATTAACAAAGCTTTTTTAATAGAATTTCCATACTTTTTAAGAAAGAATGGAAAAGTAGAAAGTTGCGCAAGTTGGTGGTAGCACAGGACCTGAAGGACCCAGCGCTCCCACCATATGATTTTGTGTGACTATAGTAACAGTAAGTGCAATGGAAATGCAAGCACAAACGGTTACGCACATGGTGACACAAATGTAAATGGTAACACAAAGCATAATAGAAATGCAAGCACAAAGTGACACCAAATAGAACAGTTACATAAATGGAGGCATCAAACAGAAGTGCATACAGAACACAACTGGTAACACACACATTTACGGTACCACAATTGTAAATGCAAATGGTAACTGTAACAGCAACAATAATGCCAAAGTAAACAGAAATGCAAGCGCGTATGAAAATGCAAACCGTAACGCACACACTCATGGAACCACAATTGTAACCGCAAATGATTACAGTAACAGCAACAATAAAGCCAACAGAAACAGAAATGGAAGCGCATACAGAAATGCAAACTGTTACACGCAAGGTCATGGTACCGCAATTGTAAATGTAAATGATTACAGTAACAGCAACAATAAAGCCAACAGAAACAGAAATGGAAGCGCATACAGAAATGCAAACTGTTACACGCAAGGTCGCGGTACCGCAATTACCAAATGGTAATGGTAACAGCAACAATAACAGCAAGAAAAACAAAATGGAAATACGAAGTGCAAAACAAAAACGTGAACAATGCAGCACATGAGTGGGCGTGAAACCGGGAGCAGATTGACGGAACGGTAACAGAAGCGCAACTGGAAACACAAACTGGCACAGTAACGAAAGGGTACACCCTTCTTTTCCCCAATGCATTGAAAAAACATATTGAAAACAAAGAATGTATGCATTATAATTGACTTCGGAGTAGAAAATTATGACTTGGAATACTAAATTGCTTCTATCTCAAGAACCGTAGGACGTAGAAAAAAATAAAAAATTTCTATGAATTATGACTTTTCTAGCTAGTTTTATGCTTAGCCCCTATATAGGGGCTAAGCATTTTTGTGACGAAAAGTCTGTATCTCGCACCGTTTCCGAGATACAGACCCTGAAAGACGCAACAGACGCCATAATGTTATCCATAGAAACATAGAAACATAGAGGTTGATGGCAGATAAGGACCGCAAGGCCCATCCAGTCTGCCCATTTCTTTTTCTACCTTATAAATGTGCCATCGGCCTTTGCTCTGTCAGTGGCCTGTCTATTCATACTCATCTGTATTGCTCCCATATGCCTATCCCATGCCTGTCTAAAGCCCTGCACTGTATTCATAGCCACCACTTCCTGAGGTAGGCCGTTCCATGCATCCACCACTCTTTCTGTAAAAAAGAATTTCCTCACATTCCCCCTTAATTGGCCTCCCTCTAATCTCATGCTGTGTCCTGTTGTCCTGCTATTTTTCTTATATTTAAACATGTTAGACTCTTTCACCTTGTTAATGCCCTTAAGGTGTTTGAATGTTTTGATCGTATCACCTCTCTCCCTCTTTTGCTCAAGGGTATAGATATTGAGCTCTGTCAATCTGTCCTCATATGTCTTCTGATGCAGTCCCTGCACCATTTTGGTTGCCCTTCTCTGGACTGCCTCAATTTGGTTAATGTCCTTGAGAAGGTATGGCCTCCAGTACTGCACGCAGTACTCCAGATGGGGCCTAACCAGTGTCTTGTAAAGAGGGATTATTACCTCCCTCTTATGACTTGTGATACCCCTACTAATACACCCTAACATCCCCCTAGCCTTACCTACTGCTTTAGAGGTCTGCTTGGATGATTTCAGGTCATCGGTGATGATGATGCCCAAGTATCTTTCTTCCTTTGTGACTGCCAGCAACTCCCCTCCCAGCCTATAGGTGGCTTCAGGGTTTCTCTTCCCTATGTGAATGATCTTGCACTTCTTTGCATAAAATCCCAGTTGCCACTCTTCTGAACATTTTGCTAGTTTATCCAGATCTCTTCTCATTCTGCCCACCCCATCTGGATCATCTACTGTGTTGCAGATCTTGGTGTCATCTGCAAACAGACGAGCCTTACCCTCTAGTCCATCTGCAATGTCACTTATGAAGATATTCAAAAGGACTGGCCCCAGGACTGATCCCTGAGGTACCCCACTTGTGACTTGCATCTCTTCTGACTGTATACCATTTACCACCACTCTCTGTTTTCTTCCCGTCAACCAGTTTGCCACCCAGTTGACCAACCTCTGACCCACCCCGAGCCTACCCAGCTTATTTATCAATCTTCTATGTGGAACAGTGTCGAAAGCTTTGCTGGAGTCAAGGCAGATGACATCAACTGCTCCCCCTTGGTCCACCACTCTGGTTACCCAGTCAAAGAAATCTATGAGATTAGTTTGACAGGACCTTCCTTTTGTAAACCCATGCTGTCTTGGATCTTGTGCCCTTATGGATTCCAGGTGTTGCACTATCCTTTCCTTAAGGAGTGCCTCCATAATCTTGCCCACTACTGAGGTAAGACTGACTGGTCTGTAGTTCCCTGCCTCCTCCCTGCTACCACTCTTATGGAGCGGGATCACATGAGCCCTTCTCCAGTCTTCTGGGACCTCTCCTGTGCACAAAGACTCACTAAACAGTTCTGCTAATGGCTCTGCTAGTTCCACCCTTAGCTCCTTAAGTACCCTGGGATGTATGCCATCAGGTCCCATTGCCTTGTCCACCCTGAGCTTAGCGAGCTCTTGTAGAACCCTTTCTTTTGTGAAGGGAGTAGTGCTCACCTCCCCCCCCCCGTGTTCATGGTGCTGAGCTGTGAGCCCTGCCCTACCTTCTCTTCAGTAAATACTGAGCAAAAGTATCTATTTAGGATAGATGCTTTTACAGGGTCCTCCTCCTCACATGCCCCTTTTCTCCTTTGAGCTTAGCAATGTTGGCTTTCTTCCCTCCAAATGTCAGCCCAAACACCAAACCATTATTTTGCAGTAGGGTGGCAAAGAATTCCTGTAATGCGGCAAATGCTGTAATGTTATCCTATGGGAAAAATATCAACTTCGTAGTGCCATAACTTTGCTGCCCTGTACTATTTCTTGACCAAAGCACGAAAAAGCCACATCTGTGGGTTATTGCTTTTCTTCCTTCCAGATTTCAAGTCAAAAGACCAAACCGTTTCCAAGATATTCCATATGAAAGATTACTAAAATTTCCCTATCTATTCCATTATAAAAAATCTGGCCATCTTGTGCCTCCCTTGCAATCAAAGATGGCAATCAAAGAATCTCACAATCAAAGAATTTGCAGGCTCATGATCAAAGAATTTCCAGGCTCACAAACAAAGATTTAAAAACCTTATAAATCAAAAAATTTAAGGAATTGCAGTAAACCATGGCTTGACAGAACGAAGCCCCCTGAGTAAAACCCATCCTGATTTGACTTCCTACGACACCCCTGGGCTGAGAAAATTGATTTTTTAATTGGGTCATCTCATCTCTCTCTCACGATGCACAATCAAGATCAAAGAATCTCGCGATCAAAGAATTTGCAGGCTCGCGATCAAAGAATTTGCAGGGTCACGATCAAAGAATTGAAAGTGTTCAAATTCAAAAATTAAACAGAATCACGGTAAATCACCACCATGGTTCATCAGAACGAAGCCTCCTAAATAAAACCCACCCTCATTTCTCTTTGTAGCACACCCCTATACTGAGTAAATTGATTTTTTCATCAGGCCATCTCGTCCTTCACTCTCAATGCATGATTGCGATCAAAGAATCTCGGTCAAAGTATTTGCATGCTCGCAATCAAAGAAATTGCTCGCTCACGAATAAAGAGCGAGGGACAAGATGGCCAGATTTCTAAATCAATTTCTGTAGCCCGGGGTGCCCTAGAGTGTTAAATTAGGGTAGATTTGGCTCAAGGGGCTTCATTGTGCCCCATCTGCATACCCAAAATAATGTACTAACTATCTGTGGTAGTCTAGTGCCCCCAACCCCCTGTATTTTTTAACATCCCTGGTAGTCTAGTGGCCCCCCCAAGCTGTATAATATTATTATAAATGTTTATATCCCTGGTAGTCTAGTGGCCCCCCCCCGAGCTGTATAATATTATTATAAATGTTTATATCCCTGGTAGTCTAGTGCCCCCAGCATAATGAAATAAATAATTATTTCTATTACCTGGTAGTCTAGTGGCCCCCCCCCCCCACTCATCCATGCCAGCCCACCCAGCACCCCTACCCTTTGCCTCTTTGCATTACCGCTCGTAATGCAGACAGTTGGTGGCTGGCCGTGGAGGTGAGAGGTGGGCTGTGCCAGTCGCTGGCTGGGGAGGGGTGGGGCGTGCTGGGTGGGCTGGCATGGATAGGTGGGGGTGGGGCCACTAGACTACCAGGTAATAGAAATAATGATGTATTTCATTATGCTGGGGGGGCCGCTAGACTACCTAGGATATAAACATTTATAATAATATTATACAGCTCAGGGTGCCACAAGACTACCAGGGATGTTAAAAATACAGGGGGTGGAGGGCATTAGACTACCAGGGCAGTAGATAGGATTATATATTTTATTGGCAGGCACTAGACTACCAGGGATGTTAAAAAATACAGGGGTTGGGGGGCACTAGACTACCAGGGCAGTACATAGGATTATATATTTTATTGTGATGGGGGGCCACTAGACTACCAGGGATAGTTAATACATTATTCTTGGTATGCAGATGGGGCACAATGAAGCATCCTGAGCAAAACACACCCTAATTTAACACTCTAGGGCACCCCTGGGCTATGGAAATTGATTTAGAAATCTGGCCATCTCGTCACTCGCTTGCGATGCACGATCGTGATCAAAGATTCTCGAGATCAAAGAATTTATCAAAGATCGTTAGCAAGCAGTGAATAAAGAATTTAAAAGCTAATATCTCTATTTATGGACCGATTTGGATGGAACCAAAGCCATGGCTCAATAGATCAGGGTCCCCTAAGTAACACCCATTGAAATTTTACTTCAGAAGTGAGCCGAGATATTTGTGTTTGTGCAGTCGGAAACTGAAAACAAGATGGCGGACCTCGCGGTCAACGAATTTTTGAAATTCCTCAGGAACAATGATTCTTGAACTGTGAGGCTGCAAATTCTTTGACCTCCAGGCAGGACGAGATGGCCAGAACCCCATTCTTTGATCGCAAAATATACATATAAATGTTTCCATTGACTTATAATGGGAACTTAAAAGTGCCATAACTTTTGAATGCCTTAATAATTGTCCACCAAACAAAAAGCGGCATGTTTGGACAGCAAAGCTCTTTCAAATGAGCCATCTCACAGAGTGGTACACCATATGACGGCCGTGCAGGACCACATTAAGAATTCCAAAAGGTGCCTCCAAAAATGGATAATTTTGCATTTTTCAGTGCTTTCGTACACAAAGACTGGCACTCCGACCTAAACACAATTTGGCAAGTCAAGAGATCTACCATGCTCCAAAGTGCATACCAAATTTCAAGCAAATCCATTGAACGGGTCCAAAGTTATTAATGCCCAAACTTTTGACTTTAGTAGGTAACTGACCGTTCAACCCTAACTATAGTGGCATGACCGCACCACTATAATATATATATATATATATACATATTTTGTTTGATTGTTTGTTATGGTCCTCAACTGGAACTGCTGACAAACAGGAGAGTAAGTAGCCAGCTTAAGCCTAGCAGTATACATTTATATTTTCTCTCCATGCTTGAAATATCAGTGTAAATGGTTAGGAAGCGGAACAAGATTTCTAGTCAGAGTTTTGGGGCACTTCGAGATTTTTCTTCAAATTTGTAACACGTGGTGCGTGAAATGTAGCTTCAGGAAATTAATCTTGGGTGAGTGAGAATATTAAGAAAGTCATGCAAATCAGGTATGTGATTGGGGGAAGGATGCCAAAGGCTTAGTGGGGCAGGCAATCAAGGGATACCAGGATGTAGGAAGGGGAGATAAGAAGAGTAACACCAAGCATGTCACATCATGTTGGTGTCCCATCATGTGAGAGGGACAGAACAGGAGTTGAGCATTTGCTTTAAAGGCACTTGCAGGGCATCTGCAGCTAGTCCACAGTCTGCAGGAGACTGTGCAGTGGGGGGGGGGGGCAGACCAAGGATATTACACATTACTGTATACTGCTTACAGCAGCTAGGGGGAAGGTAACTACAGGTTGTAGCCTGTCTGTGACTCTCAGTCATAAAAATATCAATAACCCACAACCTATCACCCTGTAGCATGCAACCTCCCTCCTGTCCTACCTCAAGCCCCAAATTAGGAAAAGGAAAGGATCTTGGAGTGAAAATACTTCATCTTCAGTGTCCTGCTGTAGAATGAATAAGCAACACCCTACATCTGTGATTTAGTGGTGTGCCCCACAATGTGGAATGCCCTACCATTCCCTTTCAAAAAGGATACAGGAAAGTTCCCTTCCCCTAATCAAATTTGAGCTTGGTTTCATGACAGTCCCATAATAAAAAAAAACTGTGCACACCCAATATGTAAATCAGTGTCAGTACTCTCTGATGTATGATGGAAGAGCCATGTTGCTTTTTAACTTCTTTTTCCTCTGCAGTGCAATTGATTCTGTACTTCTCACACTGTGTACTCTACCCTCCACTCTGCAGCTTGATTTCCAATAGCCAGCCTGCCTGAAACTACAGTTGAATGTAAGAAGATGTAATATAAGGATACTAGCAAACTGATCTTGAAAGTTTTCTTATCAAATGTCACTCTCACATAAAATAGGTTCCTTAAGTAACCAGGTACTGCCCCCATGAGAGAGAGCTGGATATGGAAGCAAGATGCGGGCAGTGCAAGGAGATCTCAGTCTCCTGCATTGCTGATTATCTGCTGCAGGTCAGTGTGTCCTCCCTGTAGAAAGTGCCACATCATGACATTGAAATGACAAAGAGAAAGAGAGTTCCTAAGGACCTCATTCCCTGTTGCACAAATGCCATGGTTTGTCAAGTTCACTGAAGATAAAGTTGGCATTGACTCATCCTTAATTTGGATATCTTGGTCTGAAACGTTATAAATAATAAATAAGCAAGCATTCCTTTCCTCAGGTTCTTGATCAGGGGTGAGAATGGGGACTCACTACAAAGTAATGGCATTTTGGGGAGTGGAAGGGTCAGGCTAGAGGTGAGTTGTCACTGGATGTGGTATGCTCTTGGCAGAGTGCCAGGATCTGACATTCATAAAAAGTGCATGGGAGAACAGGGAAGGGGTGAAAGATGGAAACTTACTGGGATGGGGTAAGATTGGAACAGCCTTCCAGCAGAGGCGGTGAGGGTGAAATCAATGGTGGGGTTCAAGAATGTATGAGATAAGCACAAGGGAATCATAGTGGAAAGGAAGGGGAGAGGGAGAAAGAGCTGTAGATCAGGAACAGTCTGAGGTAATAGTATAGGAAGGGAGAAACAGGCAGACCAGATGGGCCTAGTGGTCCTTATCTGCCATGAAATTCTATGTTTCTATGTTTGACCAAAGGACTTGCCCTGACCACCTCAGAAGAGATACTATCATTTTTATTATTTTTTGTGCCCCCCTAAAAAAAAAAATTAGTGAAACACTGAGCATTGGGGGTGTTAAGTACCAGTGCTCACTGAGTTGTTACAAAAAGATTCATGCACATGATTAGAGACAGCCAGTTCAGCCCACCTGGGATAGTTCCACATCTATGTGTGCATGTTCACTCTATAGCCTTGAGTTGGCAGCATCTTGCTGGCTGATGAGGAAGCAAAAAAATCCACAGAGCATGCAGAATGACAGCCCAGCTTTTGCAGGCCCTGACTTTCTGACTAGCTGCTCTTCATTCCCACACTTGATTGGCCAAAAGTAGGAGCAGCTGCATGTGATATCCCCCAGCATCTGGAGGCAGAGGTATGTGCCAGAGATGGGTAGGGGCAGGGTTGAGAAACTGTCACTAGATTGGGGCACCACCACTGTCTGCAGGGGAGTAAACATAATATATATTTTTTTTAAAAACAGTGTTGCAAAAGAAGCATTTTAAAAGCAATGTTTAAAGTGAGTAAAATAATCTGCTTCAACATTCATTGATAAGTATGTTAATGAACAGTGAGCATCTGAACTGAAATTGCAAATGAAAGAGGCACAATAAAGTTTAATACTCCCATTCTTCACGTTAATGTATACACAAATTTTAGATGGCAACAACAGTGTAATTGGAACTTTATGCAAATAAGAATAACATCAACAAAATGACAGTATAGTAGCTATAACATCAAATAGCAAGTAAAGTGGCAGAGATGATTTCACATGTCTGACAATCCTAATGAGCTTTAGAATCCCAAAGAGATACAACTATCAGTAATTTATCTTCATGAGAGCCCTCTGTGACAGTGTCATCAAACTTCGAAAGCACTGAGCTATCTTCATGGAGTGACTAATTTAATACCGTCAATAGTAAATTCATTCACGTTGCAAAATCTTGCAGAAGGTGTTTCTTCACACTAACCTAATCAATTACCCATGTGCTATGATATAAAAACTATTGCAAACTAAGCATTGGAAGCCTAAAGATGCTTCAAAAGAGTGATCTGTCATTTCTGAGTCATACTTCCAAGATACTTTTCTAAAGCAATACCAAAGTGCCTCACATTTAGAGTACATCTGAATGTTACAAACACATGTTTTGGAATTGGCTTTTTGCTAAGCTGTGCTTATAAGTGCAGTTGGTGCCTTAAGTCAAAACCATGTGCTATCCTTTGTTTTACAAACATTTCTTTCACATGTATTCTGATAAGAGAGTAGAAAGCATAAACTGATTATGAGGCCTGTTGCTATAATTCAATGCAGTGGAATATCAAGACGGGGAGGGGTTGAGTGAGGTGCAGCATATATTATTTACTAGATCTGCTGATTATTGAGAATTTGTTTGACAAGAGATAAAATATGTGGAGGTGTTGACAATGCATATGCTGAGCCCCTACCTCACAATCTAACAGCACTTAGCCACACAGCAGGACTGAATCGCAATGAGTGCAGCAGGCCAAACAGATGAGTTAGAGTAGCACTAGCTCACAGAAGCCATTCAGAGTCTTACAGGGTATTAAAAGGTTGAAGAAATATTTTATAATTTGACTATGAATATAACTATTCACTTCAGACTGCTAAGGACTGCAGTACCCATAAGCATTAAAGAGCTGGAAAAAAAACACCCTAATTTGAATAGTATGAAATACCCATGGAGTGCATTTGCAAGCAGCTTATAACTGTTAAGCCCAATACTTTTTGTGCCATAAGGGAAACAGATGACTTACATTCAGTAACTATATTTAAAATGGTAGAGTAACCCTGAAGAAGTGAACATTCATTCAACAACGTTCAAAACCAGTCATGACACTCACCACACATAAGGAATGAAGAAAGACTATAAGTCCAATTTGCAGTTTGCAGATTTTACCTGTTGCACACAAAGAGTTACAGCCCTTTTGGGTGCAAGATGCAAAGATCAAAAAATCTTCCTCACATTTCACCCAATTGTGGGCTTTGTTAAATCATTCAAAAACATTGGAACTGAGTCTGACAGTTGAAATATAAAATACAAAATATTATTGTACAAACATAGAAACATAGAATTTGACGGCAGATAAGGACCGCTTGGCCCACCCAGTCTGCCCATTTCCCTACCTACTGGATAAGCTGCAGATCCTAGTTAACCAGCAGCCTACTTCTTCCTACCCCCACCCCCCAGAATTGCCTTATGACTATCCCATGCATGCTTGAATTCCACCACTGATTTTGACTCCACAACCTCCTCCGGAAGGCCATTCCATGCATCCACAACCCTCTCTGTGAAAAAATACTTCCTTAAATTACCTCTGAGCTGCCCCCCCTCTATCTTCAAATTGTGCCCTCTTGTTCTTGCACACCTCTTTTTTTGAAAGATGCTACCCTCTTGGACTTTGTTGATTCCCTTGAGGTACTTGAAAGTTTCTGTCATGTCCCCCCTCTCCCTCCTTTCCGCGAGGCTATACATATTAAGCTCCTTAAGTCTCTCTTCATATGTCTTCCAGTGCAGACCCTGCACCATTTTAGTTGCCCTCCTCTGGACAGCTTCCATCCTGTCTATGTCTTTGTGGAGATTGGGTCTCCAGAACTGCACACAGTACTCCAGATGGGGTCTCACCAGCTGTCTGTACAGAGGGATAATAACTTCCTGTTTTCTACTGGTGATGCCTCTCCCTATGCATCCCAGTATCCCCCCAGCCCTCCTTGCTGCCTTCTCACATTGCTTGCCCACCTTTAGGTCATCTGATATGACTACCCCAGGTCCCTTTCCATTTTTGTTGTTGTTAGTATCTCACCCCCCATTGTGTACTCTTCCCCTGGGTTTTTGTTTTCCAGGTGCATTACCTTGCACTTCTTAGCATTGAATCTAAGCTGCCATACATTTGACCATTCCTCTAACCTTGCCAAGTCCATTCTCATCCTTTCCACCCCACCTTGTGCATCAACTCTGTTGCAGATCTTTGTGTCATCTGCAAAGAGACATACTTTTCCTTTCAGTCCCTCTGCAATGACGCTTATAAAGACATTGAAGAGGACCGGTCCTAACACTGAACCCTGCGGTGGTGAGTGAGCCATTATTCCAACATTCTCACCCTAGAATCACCATTAATGTCAGAACTTATTAATAATATTGTCATTTAATGTTGTTTTAAGGGGCACTGTCTAATCCTCCAGTATGAGCCACCGTGGGCCTTATTTTACTAAACGTGGGGCTGACACTTCATTATTCACAAGACTGAATTTTAATGCTTAGGACCTCATGATGAGGTGTTGTTTAAAAAAACAATGAAAACCATTGCACCAAAACACAGTGCTCCACTCACTTGTTCAGAATGGGCTTCCATAATGCAAGCTTGGACTTTATAATCCAAGTGGATGAAAAGCAAACACCCAAAGCCATTTTCAGCCCTGCTAAATAGCAAAAAAATAGAGATAAGAGTTCTGTTGTGAACATGTCAGTGTTTCAAATACAATATATTTATTCTAAGAACACAACAGAAGGAATAATACTTTAGAAAAACCTCACAGGCCATCCCTCTGGTGCAGCGGTTGGATTTCCACTTGCAATGCCAATGACCCGGGTTTGGGAATGGACCCAGGTGTCTGAGGGTCTGCTGGGGAAGATGGCTTCAGTATCCCATGACTGCTTGCCATCTCCCAGGAAGGATGGGGGTCTGCAGCCTGGTGTTGATTGATCTCTGGCAGAGGCCAGGGGTAGGGCAGCACATTGGGGTGCTGTGGAGGGAGCGTGGTGGATGTCAACTCATTCCTAGACATCCTAGATGTCACGCACCCAAGGGGAGAAAGCCAGGAAATATGGCTCCCTGGCTGACTGGATGATGGTCTCCGGTCCTCCACTGGCACGAAGCTCCAGGACAGCCCGGACCATCCCTAGCAGCACCCAGGCCAAGTTGTGGTGCACTGGCCTGCCCTATGGGTGCCTTCTCCCCAGAAGGGGTAGACCCATCTGATGAAGGGATACATCAGATTACCTAGGGGCTGCAAATATGGGGGTTGGTGGCTGCTGTGGGGGGGAGAGCCAGTGGGGGGTGCCTTAGGGGACCCAAAGGAGTGGTCAGCCAGGGAGGCCCTGGAAGAAGAAGAAAAAAAAAAACCTCACATAAATAGGGGTGCAACGTTAAGTGACTGTGTTACCATGAGGAATTGATTTTTATCAAATTTGGTGTTTCCACTGACAGGTAGTTTTCACCCTTCAGCTTTAATAAAAGAGGTTGGAGATGTGGTGTTTATGCTCCAATTTTGTTAGTGTATTTATTGTCTTTAGGAGCAGACCCTGCCCAGTGTTTTGTATCTATTACAGGATTTGCAAGGCCACACTGGGATTCTGTAAAACAAAAGCAAAAAAATATATAAAATAAAATAAGAATAAGAATTTGGGGCCAGATTTTCAAAACTTTGCGCGGAGTGCAAAACGTTTGCACAGTTTTTTCACCCAATTTGCATGAGATTGCAATACTTAAAAGACCAAATATTGCCAGTGCAACAGTGTAGCACCAGTGCCAAAAGTTAATGTATGCATAGTGCAACATGAGGGGTGCGGACATGAATACAAGTGCAATGATATATTCTATTCAGCACCATAGTGCTGTGCAATATATGTTAACTTGTGTTATGCTGTATGTAGCGCGAACACCCAGAAAAAGGTAGTCTTAACACTGAGCAAAACAAGGATGGGGGCATGGACACAGCAGCAATAGACAACAAGGCTGTATGTAACAACAGCATCATGGTGTCCCTGATGACTGCAGACAATTGGGAGGCAGAGAGGGCAGAAGGCCACCCTGGGCCACTCAGTATGCCATGGAAGAAATATGCAGCAAACAGATGGTACTGTCCACGAGTTCTAACATGGTACCCTGGCAATGCCCATGACACCTTTATCTGGTACCTGTCCCAACTCTGCTAGGCATTTGAGGGTGGCCGCATACCCAGTGGACACCTTGTTGGTGAGTACATGCAGTACACACCCTAATCCCCCCATAGGGGGTACACCAACACAATCCAGCACATACATGCTGCACTGAGGGGAGGGAGGGTATTGAGGAGAGGGTGTACAGGTTCCCAGGATGCACCACATAGTAGGTGCTGCTCATTTACAAAGGTTCCACATCAAAGGATGGAGGATAACATACATACAAAGGTTGACAATGGTTTACAGTCTTAACACACTTTAGAATTACAGTCATAAATGTAGGGAGAGTTCAGAGGCCAGCTTAAGTGAAGTATTCAGAGTAAGAATTATACAGTAAAGGACAGTTGGTGTGAGCAGGGTAGAAGGGGTTACAGAAGAAGTAGGCAGGCTGAGGGGCCTCTGTTGGAGTGAGAGGTGACTAGAAATAGTGCAAGTAGAATCGGGAGATGAAGGGACAGATGTCTGCGAGGTGCAGAAGTGTTGAGGGTGTGTGAAAGGTGGAGGAGAAGAAGAGTAGGGGTAAAGTAGGAAGAGCAGGTGCCACTAGTGTAGTTTTCTTAAAGAGGTTACAGGTCGCAGGTCAGAAATGACCGGGTGGATGGAGAGGCAGTCCATTTAGGTGAAGCAGTCAAATTGCGTGGTTGAGACGAGGTAGAGTCGGAGATTCCTTTTAAAGGGTCTAAGCATAGCAGAAGAAAGTGCTTCTTTGTTGAGGGTGTTGTAGCACTGAGGAACCCTGTGTGGGAATGCCCACTGACACATTGTTGTTCAGCACCTGGGAACCTGGAAGGTTTGAAGTTGGGCATTGCGTGTATGCTGGGTACTGTTATGGGCAGTAAGGAGCTTTTCAACTCCTGAAGGCATGAGCCCGAGTTGAACCTTTTTGGTTAACAGGCAGGTCTGGTATCGTATTCGACTGTGGAGTGGAAGCCAACCAGCCTGGGCATACAGGTCACAGGTGTGTGTTAGGTGGGAAGTGCCCATTAGTAGCCTGCAGGTTTAGTTGAGCGACACTGAGATCCTGCAGAGGGCAGCTGTTGGAGCACAGCCATAGATGGCAAGACCATAATCAATGACGGAGGTAACAGAGCAGTAGATAGTCAGTCTAAGGGTGTCAGCAGTCATACAGTGCTTGTGCTTGTGAAGCATGCCAGTTTGTATGTTGGTGACCTTTGCTACATTGTCTATGTGCTGTGATACCAAGGTACTTAAACTCAGAGACATGTTTGAGTGAAGTGAAGTGGTTCTTGATTGTGAGGGACAGATAGTTGCATTTGCTCCATGCATTACAGAATGTCATGACTTCAGTTTTGCAATAGTTCAGGATGAGTTTATGTGTGCTGAACCATTTTTCAACACACTTGAAGTCAAGCTGCAACTGACTTTCCAGGAATTTATTTATTTATGGAGACTATTGAACAGGACTGCGTCATCCACGTAGAGTAGTATTTTTTGGTGAAAGACGCTAGGGATGCTGTTCAGGAAAAGGAAAAAGAGTAATGATCCCAGCATAGACTCCTTGGGGGACTCCGGAGAGGACTGGCTTTTCATCAGAGGTGACATCAGCAATCCTAACACATTGGACCCTGCCCCTGAGGTAGCTAGTAAACCATAGCAGTGCATCATTGGAGAGTCCGATAGTAGACAGTTGCCTGAGTAGGAATGGATGATTTACAGTGTCAAATGCCTTTTTTGGTCAATAAATACTGCCCCCCCCCCCACAGTTTCCTTGGTCAAGTGCAGCATGAATGAAACTCAAAAATTCCAGCAGCGCCATGGTGGTACTATGCCCTTTCTGAAGTCATGCTGTTCTGGGCATTAGACTTCATTCTTATCTAGGAATTCGACTAATTGGTCCAAAACTATTCATTCCAGGGCTTTAGACATGGGGGAAGGAGTGAGATAGGCCTGTAGTTGGTGTGAAGGGACCTATCTCTGCTTTTGTGTACAGATGTGATAGTGGCCAATTTCCAAAGTGAAGGGAATTGACTAAGTCTTAAAGAGAGGTTGAAGATCTTTGTCAGGGGTTCAAGGATTTCTTCAAGAACAAGTGGGATCAGCTTCAGGTCAAGGGAGTCACCACAGTACCCAGTTTTGTGGATGGCCTTGTGGATATATGTTCTGGCTACATGTGTTGGTATGTCTTTGAAGAAGAACTGCGGAGTTGTGTGTACATGAGTGGCAGTGTCATGGGGTGTACTGAAGGTAGGGCATCGAAGAAATTTGGTGGAAGGACACTGTCCAGGTTAGGAAACACATTGTTGAAAATATTGGAGATAGTGCCAATGTCTGCCCCTCCCCCACCGGGCACATACTGCACACCTATACATACACCCCATTAAACACGGCCAGCCATATTTATGTTATTGTGAGAATCCCATGCCATTGGCACAGCATATGTGGATCACAGGACAGTATGACAGTGTTTAGTTGCTGCTGCGGCTGAGAGGGGACCACAGCAGAGGACAGCAGAGGACTGCTGAGGGGAACAGAGTGGTAGCTGTGTTGTTGTGGAGTGGGGGAACGGAGACAGAACAGGGACTGGAGAGACACAGGGAAGGCATCAAAGGGTGGTATCATAAGCAAAGGACTGGAGGCAGACCGTATTTAAATTTTTATTTTTACTTACAGGGACTGCTTGCACAGGGCTGATTGCTTAACATATGGTACTTTTGTTTGTTTTTCTCTGTTTTTCCAGCTTTCATCCAGTGCTTCACAAAGGAGCAGAGGTAGCCAATAGGGTTGTGATTTGAAAAGAGCACCAGAATTTAAATTTAATCACTGGAGCTATAAAATGGTCTACCAACCACTAGCTTCTGTATTCCGTTGCTGCCGTGGTTGAGACGGGAGCATGGCAGAGAATGACAGAGGACCTCTGAGGGAAATGGAACAGTAGCTGTGTTGTTGGGGAGTGGGTGAATGAAGAGATTTTAGTTATTGAGGTGGACTGAGAAAGATACTGGAAACAAATGTACCTGCAGTTTAACTGACTGTCTTTCCTCCATCCAGCGGGGATTGGGCTCCCCCTACCCTCCCCCAATCTCACCCTCGCCTGGCTTCTCCACGTTTATATGCAGGCACTCAGGAATCGGATTACTGATTCCTGTGTGGGCTGAATGGGCAGTGTCACAGCCAAGTCATAAAACCCAGGCTTGCAACAGCAAAGCACAAATGATGGCAAAGAGGTAGCAAGTAGGGTGCACAAGAAGTAAAAAAAATATATATAGATATAAATGTGTATATATATATATATATATATATATATATATATATATTTGAAGATAGTGTGATATTCACAGATTACAGGGCAAAAGGGGATGTAGGAAACCAGAACAGGAAGATGCAGGGAGTGGTACGGTGCACTGAGTGTGAGGCAGCAGTGTTCGGGAGAACTTTCTGGGTACTGTGGTGCTGCTCCATTTGAAGGCACCTCTCTGGGCTGAGGGCGGAGATTGCCAGTCTCCGGGCTGAGCTGACAGGAGTACTGGGAACCTCCACCCCCACCCAGAGGCCACCATGTTCCCAGCCACTGCCACAATGGCTGCCAGGGCAGAAGGCAGACTGGACTATGGTGGGCTCAGGGAGGTTCAGGGAAGGGGGTCAGAGGCACATCCCCCCTTTGGTACGGCTCTAGAACTCCTTTACTATTTTGGAGGAGTGAGAGAGTCCTGCAAGGGAACCTGAGGCTGAGACCAGGGAGGATGTGAGGGTTCTCCAACAGAGAGACCCAGTTGCAGGAGGAAGAGAACCCCAAATGAGGAAGATGTTACTTCTAGTGGGGGACTCAATTGTCCGGGGAATGGTTCTGGGCACAGATAATAGGGAAGAAAGGGAGGTCAAGTGCCTTCCAGGAGGCATAGCTCAGAAGGAGGGGTACCAGTTCCAGAGGATCACAGAAGCAGTGGCAAGGAGGGGGTGGGCTGGAGGTCATTGTCCACCTGGGAACAAATGACCTATTCAAGGAAGGACAGGGCTAGCTTGGAACAGGTGAAAGAGGACTTCATAGTTTTGGGGGGTGACTGGGGAAGGTAGCAAGCTTTGTGACATTTTCAGAGGTGCTGCTGGTCCACAGCAGGGAAAGTGATAGGAATCTCCACACTAGTAACTTCAGCACATGGTTGAAGGACTGTTTCTGCAAGAAGGGGTATGGCTTCATTGGGGACTGGGGACCCACCTGGAACCATGTGGCCCTGTACAGTGGGGATGGGCTGTATCTGTCCATGAAGAGGAAAGCAGCCCTCAATGGACAGTTTAAATGCTTCACTGATGAGTGTTTAAACTAGCTGTGGAGAGCAACAAGAGCAGAGAAACTCTAGCAGCCCACCCCACCATGGTAGAGACACCAAAACTAAGGAGCAGGATGATGAGATGTTTCCAAGGTCACCAGGACCAGGAAGAAGGGGAGGACCAAATAAATCTGGGAAACATGTTAAAGTTAACAGGGAGGGAAAAAAAATGCAGGGGACCAAAACCAGGAGGGGAGGGAGGGAGGACAAGCAAAATGGGCCATGGTAACAAATGCCCACAGCCTGGGAAATAAAATACCAGACATTGAAGCCTTGATATTAAATGCAGACCTGGACATAGTAGCAGTAACTGAAACCTGGTACACTGCTAATCATGGGTGGGAAGTAAAAATACCAGGCTATGCTCTGTTTAGGTGGGATGAGGAGGGAAAAAAGGGGGAGGAGTCAACAAGTATGTCAGAGATGGTATAAGGGCAACACAGATACAGGGTAGGTAGGATGAGGCCGAGGCACTGTGGGTCACCCTTGAACCTAGAAATGTAATTTATTTATTTAAAAGTTTTACCAGGAAGGCATACTGAGCGATGCAACGCTCGATTCCAGATGTGTCCTGTGGGAGGGGGATTTGGAGAGAACTATACATGCAGTAGTACATTACATTGACGAAATATTCTCAGTATACAAGATACTGTACACCTGTCTCATGGCAGGGAAATAACTGTTAGTGCAAACAACAGAGCTGAAGCTAAACAAGGGCCAATTGCCACATCATTAGAGGATTGTTAACTGTATGAACAAACACTTCATCAACATAAATACATATGAAGCATTTGGCTGCCATAGGGGGCTAGCTGCACATGCAGACAGTGACGAAATGCTGTTTGAGGAGAAGGCTGAGCTGCTGTGTGGAGGTGGAGTGTTTGAGTTCAGCTGGAAAGGAGTTCCATATGAAAGGCATACGGTACTTGAAGGCATGCTGACCTTTGGCGGAGGTCATATAAGGAAGTTGGAGTAGACTGGCTTTGGTGTTCCGGGGGGAGTAAGTTGAAGGAATTTGGGCAGCTAGGGTAGCTGCAAGGTAAGGGGGGGAAGGACTTGATCCAGTATTTCGATATTAACCTAGCGCAGTGCGCCATTCTCCGATCCTGTAAAGAAGGTTTTCGGATGAGACATTAAACCGAGGTCCCATCTGCCTGGATTGGTGGTAGTTCAGTTGGATGTTAAAGATCCCATGGCACTTATCAAAAAGAGTAGGGGAATTTCCCCGGTGTCCTGGCCAAATTTCCCTCATTCACTAAAAATACCACCAAAGGCTTAATCTGGTTCAAGGTCAGTTGGCATTCATCTGTATCCCCTCCCCCGGGTCGTGCCTCAAAATAGACAAGATTTGTCTAGTGCACTTACCCGGTCAACAAAAACGAAATAAAATAAAAAAGGCAGGTCTAAGTATCTGTAGAGGTCACAGTGGTGAGTTGTGGGCTGGCAGTCAAGGGCAAAATGGCAGAAAGAAAGGAAGAGATGGTCAAGCCTGGCAAGGGAGGACTTGGGGCCGTGCTGTAAACTACATCCCCATAGTCAAATAGCGGTAGAATAATTTTCTGAACAATTGCTTTGCAGGTTGGCAGTGGGATACAAACTCTTTTCCAATATAGGGCGACCAGTTTTGGGTGAAGTGTTTTGTGGAATGCATCAATATGGACTGAGAAGTGGAGGTGCTGATTGAGCCAGACTCCGAGGTATCTGAACGAGGTGCACATCTCCGAAAGGGACCCATCTAAGGTGTGGAAGGTTGGGGAGGAGAGGACACAGGAAAGTCTTTGCCTAGACCCGAAGATGAGTGAGACGGTTTTCTTCGGGTTGAGAAACAGCTGGTTGGAGTGGAACCAGAGCTGGATTGCATTAAAATCCTGCTGTAGTCTGGCTGACACTTCAGCGGGGGAGGGACCTGTGGCATAAAGTACAGTGTCGTCGGCATACATATGTATGGATGAGAGAGGGCACACTGAGGGCAGGTCATTCAGAAAGATAGAGAAGAGTAGCGGGACAAGGACCAAGCCTGGGGAACACCTATTGTAACAGATAGGGGGACAGAGAAGTGTGATTCGATTCTAACTGCTTGTTGCCTCCCTACCAGGTATGAGTGGAACCAGCTGGTGGCCACCCCTGAGAGGCCAGCGGGGGTGAGTTTGGATAGCAGGAGTGAGTGGGAGACAGTGACGAAGGCCTTAGCTAGGTCGATGAAGATAGCTGAGGTAACGTGCCCTTTATCCATGCCAGAGAGGATGTCGTTTGTTAGCCATAGTAGGGAGGTGGCAGTGGAATGTGATTTCTGGAAGCCAAACTGGTAGTGTAAGAGGAAGGAGGAGGAGGAGCCGAAGAAGGTGGATAGTTGGGAGAGAATAAGTTTTTCCTGAATTTTAGCTAGCATAGGGAGCAGGGAGTTAGGCTGGTAATTACCAGGTGAGGAGGGGTTGCCTCATTTAGGGAGAGGAATGACTGTGGCATGCTTCCAATCAGCAAGGATTTTGGCAAGAGAAAAAGAGGGATTGTAGAGGGAGGCCAATGGGGTGGCGATTGCTGGGGCAGATAGGTATAGCATCTTGGAGTCGAGGCCAGAGGGGCATTTGCCTTTGGATGGGTTGAGTGACTGCAGGGCTGTTAGTACTTTGGCTGGGGAGACCAGGTGAAATGAGAAACTGGAGGTCCATGGTGGGGGTGGTATGGGGGGAGTGGGATTGTGGGGGGGGTGCGGGTTTGTGGGTGGAAGGGAAGAGGCACAGTTAGTGAAGAATGTGTTGAAAACGGTGGCCACTTTGCCTGAACCAGTGACCATGGAGCTGGCTACATTTAAGGTAATGGTGGGTAGCTGGGAAGGGGGAGAGAGTAGCGATTTCATTGTCTTCCAGAATTTAGCTGGGTGGTTGAGGTTTGAGTGGAAGAAACCTTGAAATAGTTAGCTTTAGCCTGACAAATTATACAGGTGCATGCATTGCGGAGTGTGCAGTAGTGTTGGAGTTCTGTCTGTGTGCCAGTTACCTTGTAAGATTTCCAAGCCTTTTCCCTAACGTGGCATTGATCTATAATGTTAGCGCTTACCCAGGATAGGTGGGCACCCATTACCTGGGCTCTTCTGAAAGGTGCGTAGTAGTCCTAGATTGCGAGAAATTTGGATTTGAAAAATCCCAGGGCCGAGTCAATGGAGGAAGCGTGTTGGATGAATGACCAGTCAGTGTTAGATAGATCATTTAGAAGTGCAGCAAGGTCTAGTGATTTGTAGGACCTAGTGAGTAGAGTTCATCAAGGCAGCGCCCAGGACTTGAAATTTTCCTTACTACGTAAATCATGAGGTGGTCGCATAGGGAGTCTTGTAGGAGACCAGATTTTAGAACCCGATGGGGGTGAGTGGTGAGGGCCTAGTCAAGGATTGAGTGGTTTAGGGATTTATGATTTAAGCTAGTGGGTTCCGTGATTTGTTGGGATAGGTTTAGTGCAGTCACCTGGTTTTTGAGCTTGGAGCTTGTATTAGAGAGCCAGTTAAAGTTGAAATCCCCAAGGATGTGTAGTTTGCCCCCTGAGGCAAGTGATTTTAGGGTGCCTAGTTGTTCTAAGATAGCATGCAGGGGAGTGTCCGGGGAGCAGTAGGACCCCGCTGCATATAATGGGATGGAGTTGGGGAGTGATATTTTGGGTAGGAGAGAGTCTATGGGATGCGTGGGTTTGGGGAGTTGGATTGGTGCAAATTGTGGCTTGGAGGAGATGAACATGGCAACACCCCCACCCTTCTTTTTGCCCGGGAGGTCATAGCGAGTGAGTGAGTAGCCAGGAAGAGATAGTTCGGTGTCCAAGTTATGGGGTTGCAGCCATGTTTCAGTGATAATGAGGATATCAGGGCGTAGGGAGAGGATGTACAGTTGTATGGTGGTACATTTATTCAAGATGCTGCATATGTTAAGATGCATAATTTTAAGCCCCTGTGGTAATTGGAGAGTTGGGGAGGTGATGTTGTTGGGGGGGGGGAAGGTGGCCCTGGGTTGGATTCAATGTCCCCTTCCAGGAGTAGCAGTAATGATATCAGCTGTTTTGCTACAGGTGATGCTCATCTCACCATGCAGGGGGTTGATAACTGCTGCAGGGTTAGCGAAAAGTTGTTTGAAGGTGAAGAGTATAACAGCCCAGCGTGGAAAGAGGGTGGCAGGACGGTAGTGCCTAGGTCCCAACTAAATAATATGGCATGTGATGATGGGCCGGGGATGGAGGTAGTGTGAGGAGGGGGGAGAAGTTGCCCAGTTGAAGTCTGCAGTGGGGAAGTAATGTGCTTCCGGGTAGGTGGCAGTTGGGAGTGATGTTATGGGGATGAGGAGACTAAATATAGCAATTGGCAGGGGCAGCATTATGAGACGCTGGGTTTATGCAGCTGGGAAAGTGATGTGGCAGCCACTAGTGTCGAGGTTGTATAACCTCCAAATGAGGAAGTGAGCTGATTGGTTATTTTTTCACACAGGACCCAGCCTATAAAAGGCAATGTTTACCAAGGGTGGTGTTGGAGGTGGCGGGGTCCCAAACATGCGGCTGCAGCTTTCAGAAAAACGGCCAGCCGGGCTTAGCAATTCATTTAGTCGTACCTGCAGCAGTCACCGGCGTGGAATCGGCTCCGTTTCAGGGCAGGACAGGACACTCGATGGCCCTCATGACCACTGGCTGTGAAGGAGACAGAAACAGACAGTTTATATCAGGTAGGAGAAGGAGGGGCTGTTACAGCTTAGGTAGGATAGCAGAGATCGTATTCACTAAGACAAATGGGTAGGGGGAAGGGGGGGCTGGCTTAGGTTAAATCAGTTAACACCATTTTGGGGTAAAGGTATTTTTTGGCTTGTTTTCCAAAATGGCTCTGTCTAAATCAAGTCTTCTGTTATATGCAGATACTGCTAATTCGCATTTGGAGGTTTGCATGTGTAACACACAGGGCTGTAGAACATTAACAGGCACTGCTGCACTACTGAAATAGAGTTGCCGTCTGTGTTTAAACTCTACTTGCTAGCTAGCTGAAACTCTACAGTTAAATCCCCTAAGCTGTACAGCTGTTGCACTTTATATTACTTAAACAAACACTGGTTGCTAAAATGCTTGATTAAATTCCTAAGCTCTGGAGCTGTTGCACTTTAGATTGCTTAAACATACAGTGGTTTATAAATTTCCTAAGCTCTGGAGCTGTTGCACTTTAAACTTTAAATTGCTTAAGCAAACAGTAGTTGAATAAATTCCTAAGCTCTTCACCAGCAGTTTACTGCCTGTAGGCAGGGAGTGGCTGAATTAATGAAGGTGCCCCAATGAGTGATGAGTAAGTTCTAATTTTCATGGGGCTTGAATGCAGACAAAACTCACTCCAGTATTAAATTAAGATGACCACCAAATGTGGATAAAACACAGCTCAACTGAGGTTTGCCATTTCAAGTACCCCAGTGAAAGTGGTAAAAACACTTCGTCCTCTTTGTAAAATAACAACAGAAAAAACTATCTTCATTGCTCTGCCGACCAGTATCTTTTGAAAAAAGGCACCAAAAAGCGCAAGTCCTTTGTCCTCAAACACGCGGCTGCAGCTTTCAGAAAAACAGCTGACTGGGCTTAGCAATGCATTTAGTTGTACCTGCAGCAGTCATCGGCGTGGAATCGGCTCTGTTTCGGGGGAGGGCAGGACACTCGATGGCCCTCACGACCATGGCACAGCAATACGCACAGGAGTGATATTCAAGCCTCCAGGGCAGAGGGAAGAAGTGGACAGGGAGCTAGTGGATGAAATACACAAGATGGCATTGAAAGATGAGATTCTGCTGATGGGAGATTTCAATATTCTGGATGTGGATTGGACCACCCAAGCAGCTGCTTCAACCAGAAGCAGAGGCATCCTAGATTCCCTACAGGAGGCAGGACTGGGGCAACTAGTGCTCGATCCCACCAGGGACAGAGCAGTTCTTGATCTAGTAATGACCAACAGAGAGAGAATCACAGATGTCCTGGAGGAGGGGCAAGTGGGTCTAGCGAGAACCACAAAGTGTGGTTCAGCATAGGGACAGGGATTCAGTCAAGTCACACTAGGATGAAGGTTTTAGATTTGAAAAAGCCAGATTGCACTGTAATGGGCAAATATATTAAAAGAGCCTTGGAGAAAAGGGGGACAGGAGGGGGGGGGAGGAAGATCAGTGGGAGAGCCTAAAAGGAGCTATAGTGGAAGTAATAAACCAAAGCATCAGATTGGTATCCAAAGGCAAGAGAAAGAGAAGGCCACTATGGTTCTCGAAAGATGTAGCAGAAAAAGTAAGAGCTAAAAGGGCAGGGTTCAGCAAATATAAGGAGACCCAAAGGGTGGAGGATGGAAAGGCGTACCATGAGTGTCCAAGGGAAGTGGGAAGGGCAGTAAGGAGAGCAAAGGTGCAGACTGAAGAAGGTTTAGCACAGTCAGTAAAGAAAGGGGACAAGACATTCTACAGGTACAACAGAGAAAGGAGGAAAACTGGGGGTGAGGATTGTAAGACTCAAAGGGGAGGAAGGGGATTGTAATCAGGGTGACATGGATAAGGCACAAATACTGAATAAATACTTCTGTAGAATAGTCACAGAAGAGGGAGAGGGACAGGGACCACAGCCGAGCAACAGATGCCAAGGGTGGGGGGGGGAGAGGCGGACAACAGTCCATTCACAGGTGAGAGAGTCCTGCAGGAACTCATTAAACTTAAGGCGGACAAAGCGATGGGACCAGATGGCATATGCCAGAGGATTTTATGGAAGCTGTGAAGAGAGCTAGCAGAACCTCTGGCAGCCTTTTTTTTACCGAGTCACTCAAGACAGGAGTGGTGCCAGAGGACTGGAGGAGGGCACATGTGGTCAGTACCAAATCTGGCAGTAGGAAGCAAGTGGGGAACTATAGGCCAGTCAGCCTCACCTCAGTAGTGGGGAAGATCATGGAGGCACTGCTTTAAGAGCAGCTTCCATGTTTTGTACAAGCCACTCACTGAAACAGAAATGATAACTGACCTGGCCTGGAGTCAAGATGTACACACCTTTCCTTTCGTTTCATCCATAGTAAAAAGTTATGCCCCTCGTAATTTTATTCCCAGACCTGCCGGCAAAAAATGGAGCCAGTTCCTGATCCTGCGGCCATGCTCCCAAGCAGGCACATGCAGTCCTATTTTGTGATGTCACTAAACGAAGGTTATGTGTGCGTGCCCCATTGACTTGAATGGAGTGATTTTTCCAAAGATTTTATACCTATTTAATGTTGTATTTTAGCAAATCAAAATGATCACTCGACTAACAGGGTCCCTGTTAGTTGAGCAATCACTTTGATTTGTTAAAATCCTTATGTTAAATAGGTATAAAACCTTTGGAAAAGTCACTCTCATTCATGTCAATGTGACACGCACACGGAGCCTTCGTTTAGTGACATCACAAAATGGGACTAAAGGAAAGGTGTGTACATTTCAGCTCCTGGCCAGGTCAGTTATCATTTCTGTTTAGTGAGGGGCTAGTCGGAAGCTGCTCTTTAAGGAAAGGATAGTGGAACATCTAGAAACCATTGGTGCCCAAGACCCTAGGCAACATGGATTCATAGTGGGTAGGTCATGTCAGATGAATCTGATAGATTTCATTGACTGGGTGACAAAGGAAGTAAATTGGGGAGGGTGGACGTTGCTTACCTCAGTTTCAGCAAAGCCTTCGACACTGTCCTACATAGGAGGCTGGTTATCAAGATGGGTAGTCTGGGCATGGGAGACAAGGTAGTAAACTGAGTTAGGAACTGGCTAAAGGACAGGAGACAAAGGGTGGTGGTAAATGGAGTACAATCTGGTGAAGAGGAGGTTGTTCAGTGGAGTACCTCAGGGATCAGTCCTTGGACCAGTTCTGTTAAATGTCTTCATTAGCACTATTACAGAGGGGCTCGAAAGAATGGTATGCCTGTTTGCAGATAACACCAAGATCTGTAACAGGGTGGATACTCCTGAAGGGGTGGAGAAAATGAGGAAGGACCTGGAGAAGCTTAAGAAATGGTCTGCAGAGTGGCAACTGAGATTTAATTCAATGAAGTGCAAAATTATACACCTGGGATACAGAAACCCTGGGGAGAGCTACAGGATGGGGGAAGTTGCTGATAGTCACCAAGGAAGAAAGAGACCTGGGGTTTATTATTTCCGGTGACCTGAAAATGTCAAAGCAGAGTACAAAGGCAGCAGGGAGGGTCAGTGGCATCACCAGCAAAAGGCGGGAGGTAGTGATGCTTTTATACAAAACCCTGGTCAGGCCTCACATGGAGTACTGTGTGCAGTTCTGGAGGCCGCACCTTAGAAAGGACATTAACAGGCTGGAGTCGGTCCAGAGAAGGGCGACTAAGATGGTACAGGGCTTGCACCACTAGACTTATGAGGAGAGATTAAGGGATCTCAATATGTACTAGCTGGAGGAGAGGAAGGAGAGGGGGAGGACATGATAGAAACATTCAAGGGCATAAACAAGGTGTGAGGGAGGAAAATATTCCAATACAGGAGGAGCAAAAGACTGAGGGGCATGACATTAAATTGGAAGGTGGCACGTTAAGAGGGACTATGAGGAAGTGTTTCTTCACAGAGAGGGTGGTGGATGCATGGAATGGGCTGCCACAGGAGGTGGTAGGAGCAAGCACAGTGGATAGATTTAATCATACATGGAACAGGCATAGGGGAACCATAGCAGTAAAGCAGGGGGTGGGTCAGAAGCTGTAATCATGTACAGGGCTTACGGGCAGACTAGATAGGCCTAGCAGTGCTGATCTGCCAACAGTTTCTATGTTTCTATGCGTCTGTGTTGTCCACTGTCAGAACACACCTGCCAGCTGGACCTGTCTCTGTGTGCACAGCATCATTCAATGTTACCTGACACACAGTATGCATTGATGTGTCCTTCACAATACTGGCTACCCATGGTACTGTAGCGTAAGATACACACTGTATCAGAATCAGCAATATGTCCATGGCATGCAGCACAACAACTCATGCCTGCGGTACTTGTCCCTGGGGGCACAACAGTCTGTGCTGCTGTGTACAAACCCAGCCTACAGCTACCGACTTATAGTTCCAGTCTGCTATGCAGGTGGTGCTGTGTGCACCCCGAAATAGCGCAGGCAATCTACACATGGAAATGCATGGAAATCAGGCCATACTGACATGCTGATGTGGTTGTTTGCCCTCAAAATGCCTAAGTGGGCTCATTTGCATATCCATTTTGAATATGGCAGAGTTTTTCTCCGAGCAAATGTGCTTGCCCTGGGCAAACAGTTCTGAGCCTTAGCATGGCTCTACAGTATTTTGCATGCACTGTTGTTTGCAGTTGTTCGGCACCACTTCTTTGCTAACGCACACAGTGGTCACGTAGTTCACCTGTGCCTGACTTCACCTCTGTGGCACTGGAATGCTGTTACTGTTTGTGCTGCCCAGCTGCTATTTCAGAGCTGTCTTTTTTGTTGGGATGTCTTTGCACTGCACTCACAGCCATGTTTGCCCACCTTCGTTTGCCTGCTATATTCAGCAGTGTTTGCCGCTGGGCTATTCCTTTGAATATTGTGTGCTATTGGCTGTGGGCTAAATTTGCCTGCTGAGCAGTGACACTTTTGCCTGTGGGCAAAGTTTTGAACATTGGGTCCCAGATATCTTAAACACTGAATTCTGCATTGTTTTACAGAAAATATACTGCCAGATCTTGCTTTTGAGTAAAGGAGAATTGTACTTAGCTCACATGTCATTTTCCCCACAAAAAAAAAAAAATTGTTAATACTGGATTAAATTCCATTACTGTTAAATCTCTACATGTTTTTAGTTGTCCTAGTGGGTGTTTTTGATTCACACACAAGTGGTAAGTACCATTTTAGAAGTGTTTGATATAGTTTATGTCCCTTGCCTAGCTCTTCCATTGTCGGCACAATGCATCCATGTTCTATTATAGAACTCTGTCGCTGAAAGGGACATAAAGTACATCATACAGTTCCAAAATGGCACTTAACATCAGAGTGCTTAATCAGTAACACCCATGGTGTTCACTAAAAGGCCTGAACAGAGTGAACAATAACAGAATCGTAACCAGTATTGAAAAAACAGCTGCCACTGGGGGAAATAGTTTACAGGTTCAGCGCAGTTCTCCTTTAAAAGGAACAAATTTGACAAATGCCATGGACAAGTGGTTGAAAAAGTCCTTTTAGTGATGCTTTTTTAAAAAAATCCAGCTTGGGGACAATATTCCAGCTATCACATTGTACCCTGAAATGTTGTGGGTCTTGCTGAATAATCAGTGGATTACTTATGTGACATGCTGTATGAAGATGCTGTGAAAGATTTCTGGCTAAGATTACTGTACTACAACCATTTTCTGCAGTTTGAGCCCATGTACTGTAGCTCACAACATGATGCTCCACATAAAGCACTTGATCCCACTGAAGTTCTCACTGTTATAAGTTAAAGGAGCAGTGTAACAAAATTGGGCAAACAATGTTGACACTACTTGTTTTCACTATAAAAGATTCCAGGCATCTTCCAGTTTTATTTTGTGGTAAAATGTTCTAGTTCCATGACAATTTGAGCATCTTATAAATGTTTTTGTTTACTCATTGTTTCTCAGGAAGAAATATTACCATCACATTTGGCTTAGAAATATCACTGTAGATATTGCATGGGTTAGGATCAAGGAAATAACAAAAACAAAACAAAGAAAAGACATGATGCTCAGCATAGGAGTTACCTAGAAAAATAGACTTGACAGGTACAGTATGCTCAGTCTGCAGTGTTTCTGTTCATTTCACCAGATTTGTCTTCTGCAAGTTGTAAACTTGGTATTTTTTTTGTAGAAGTTCAAAACTTACAGAAAAACATATTTCAAGTCCACCATTTTCAACAAGTGTGAACTAAATGGGTGAAACATTTTCTAAAAAAATTGCATTTTTTGGGAAATCTGAAAAATGGAAATCTGCAAATTTTCACTTCCAGATTTGTAATTGTTCTTGTTTTTTACTTATTCTTTCTGCCTGTTTGCTCCATGGTGGCCCCCTATTCAACTGGGTGAACTCTCAGCCCCACCTGTGCCTTCTCTGCCACTTAGATCACCTCCTTCTACCCCAGACTTCACCCTCTGGGGTGGGGTGCCTGGGAAGCAAGGTGCAGAGCTCACCACTAAAGTGACTCAGTTAGAGGAAGCAGAGGGCAGTCTGCACATCACTGCCTGAAAGTGCTACGATCAATCCACATCACTTGGGGTGATTTTCTGGTTTTCGTTCCCTGCCCAAAGACAGAGACATCAAAGGCTTGACACAATCACATTCTGACATGTGGTTATGCATGTTGGAGCAAGTTGGTGTCCATCCACCAACTTTCCAGCTCTAACAACCATACCATGAGTGACCCATGGCCACCTAGGTAGTGGCAAGGAAATTGAGTTTTCAATCCACCCTCCCTGAGCAGACCATCCATGGGGACACCTGATCCTCTTCACCTGGCCAGTTTTCCAATGATAGGTTGTCAGCATAACAAGCTCCATTCCTACAACTGTGACAACATGCCAACCGTATCTCTAGTCTTTAATAACTGGAATAACATTTGAAGAATACACAAAAGGATCTGCTTATTATGAAGCAAGATCTATTTGGAGTTGTTTACTTTTGGGAAAAGCTACAACTATACGAATATTTACAGAAAGAAGCAAAGCTTACTTTAGTAGAAAGACAAAAGAAGACATGGGGTATAAAGAGTGGTAGTACTGTAGCAGTTGACCCACAGACTTAGTTACTGTACCCTGCTTCATGTCTTCCTCCCACTAAAAAGATCAGGGAACATAAATCAATCGAACCACACTGCTCACAGCCCAGTAGAACTCATTATTCTTCATAAGGCTGAAAAAAGGTGCAGAATTGCAAAAGGCATGTAAGTCTGAATTTGAAAACTCTTTGGGTAAACATACAGTCCCTCAGCACTCTAATGAACAATCAGCAGGCTTAAACTGCACATTACCAAACCTGCCGTGTTAATTTCTTGCAGTAATTGTGACAGTGCAAATAAGCAATTTTAGTGACAGAAAACAAACCTTATGATTCAACTGCACAAATCCAATACCATTTTTTCCTCTTTTTAGCAAAAAAATGTCTCTCTATGACAGAGCTCTCATGGCAGGGAACAAGAGGGCACCACACCCCCATGGCTGACATTTTGGCATAGGGTCATTCTTTCTTCAAAGCTAGGGGAACATCATCACATGTGGGTTTAAATGCCCAGACATGGTCTCCATGGAGACTGACACCAATTTGTAACAATTTGGTCCAGATGCAGAGATAGAAAAGTCTCCTTTCTTCTCTGGTACTTGGATAGTAAAAGAGCCATGTCAATATGTACAAAGGATGTGAGGATGTGAAAGTGAAAAAATGAAAAAGTGCAGTTGCAGTAAATACTGTACATGTTAAATACCCAGACCAAGTTTAAAACATCCGCACTTCTGGTATAATTCAATTCAATTCAATTTATTGGAAATCAAACTTGAGAGAAAATCTCTCTTTTACAATTGCATCCATCAAGATAACACATGTATACATACATATAACATTTTACATACTATTACATACATAATTTTCAAGGGTTCACATAATGTAATTATGATTCATTTCAAACACCTACATTTGTGTGTCATGGATCCACAAATGAATTGTTTAAAACATGGTAAAGAGATAATTTATATCAATTTCAACTTTTTTTGAATGGATATCCAGGTCATAGGGACAGCAACAGCCAACCTGCTGTATACCTACCAAATCTAGTCTTAAATCTTGGTAAAAAGTACTGAGGCAAGTCAGCAGATCTCAAGGAATATCTTTTTTGTTCTTTATTAATAACAGATGCAAGCAGGTATGAAGGTAATTTATCCAGGACAAATTTGTAAACATAAATTATCCAGTGAATTTGTCTACAGACTGAAAGTGATTGCCAACCCATCTCTAAATAAAGACTACAATGGTGAGTTCACCATGGAAGCCCAGTGGTGAATCTCAGTACGCTATGATAAAAAGGATCCAAAGATTTCAAAACATCATCTGCTGTTCTCATATAGACAGTCTCCATAGTCAGTTTGTGACATAAACAAAGAATTTACCAGCTGTTTACAAATTTTAAGACTAAAACATGATTTATTTCTATAAAAGAATGGTACTAGTTTATTAAGTTTATTAGAGAGCATATGTATGTGTGATTCAAATTTCATAGATTCACCTAGCATAATACTTAGATACTTGTACATCAAGGTTCTAGTCAAATTAGTCCCATCCAGTGCTTTAACACTTATAGTTGTTACACTTTGGCTATCTACCTTGGATTTCCCAGAGAATAAGGCCCATTGAATTTTATTTACATTTAACAATAGACGAGAATTAATTAGGGTTTGTTGGATATTATCAAAATCTTTCTGCAGAGTGTTAATGGCTTCTAGATTATCCTTGCTCTGTTAGTACAAAATAGTGTCATCAGCATACAAAAAATGTTAGTGCCTGATGATACACTTTCAGGTAGATCATTTATATAAATAAGAAACAAAAGGGGTCCCAGTACTGACCCCTCTGGCACTCCTTTGCTTATCACAGCTAAATCAGAGCAAAAATCTCCTACCTTAACACACTACAGCTGAGAAGACAAATAAGCAGAGACCCAGGATAAAGTACCCATACCCAGCCCGAGATCTTTAGTTTATTCAGTAACAGGTTATGATCAACAGAATCAAATGCCTTCAACAGGTCTAAAAAAATTGCAGGACCTGAGTAACCCTGGTCAAAGGTGTTGAATCTGTCATCAACTACCTTCATTACTGCATATAATGAGTTATATAATGAATTACTTCATTTTATTCATTAATAAGTTGGAAGGTACTATATTAATGGATAGATCCTGTCCTTAATCAAGCATAATATATTATCTGTTGCATAAACAAAAAACAGAAAATCACACACTAAATCAGGTAAAAAGCTATGCATGCCATGATCATTGTTCAACCTGTTTGTGCCACTGTGTTCAATTTATGTATCCAATACACTTCCTGCGGTAGCAACAGTTTGTTTAAATTTTCTCCTCTTTTTGGTACAGTTACGCATTCTATGCCGTTAAATTTTAATGTTGTTACCAACCCATGTTTAGCTTTGTCATAATGTCTAGCCATTGCACAGCTAGTGTTGCTCATGGGTATGATAGTCTTATGTTCTCCCATCTATTGTCTCAATTGTATTTTCATCTGGCCTATGTATATTAGTCAACACTGGCAAGTGAGCATATAAATTCTGCTGGCAGTTTTGCGGTTACAAAATCCACTGCTTTTATATTCTTTATTGCTTCTTGGATATCTTACAATGCTAGTGTTACACGTGTTTCCACAATTAACACATCCTTTACACTGCAACTTCCCTGTAGGCAGAGCTGTTATTCATGCTGACCTTATGTCTCTTTTTTCTTCTTTCCAAAAGCTGTGGACAAGAAAGGCTGCCTTGTCAAAAGACAGACCCCTTTGTCCTGAGCCCTGAACCAATGGGAGGAGGAAAGGAGGGGAGGATTTTATGACATCAAGACTAAGGAGCAAAGCAGTAGGGAAATGGAGACAGGTTATTGGCTAGAGGGGAGGTAAAGTGAGAGAAAGAGATAGAGAGAGAAGAGGAGGGGTTTAGGGGCTTAAAAGGAGCTGCACAAGAGCAGAACCCCCTTCCTTTTCTGCTAGCCAAATTTTGTTTGGTCAGCACATCAGTCAGGCAACAAGGTTATAGGTATCATTTTTGTTTTGGACTCAGTGGGCCAGATATTTAAAACTTTGCTCTGGGGCTAAATTAGCACTGCCTGGAGGGCAAAGTTAGCCCAGAGCACAAAGCAAGCTATATTCAAAAGGAATAGCCCTGGGCAAACAGCCCCTGAATATAGCATGGGAATGAGGCAAGGCAAACTGGGCTGGGAGTGCAGGGCAAATGTAGCCCTGTAATACAACAGCTCTGAATATAGCAACCAGGAAGTGCAGACCACAATAGCAACACAGTGCACAGTGATGTGAAGATAGGTAGAGGTGACCTATGTGGCCAACTTGTGTTCCAGCAAATGCGTGGACCCAGTACAGCTGCAGGAAGCTGCCGATGGGACAGTACAGTGTGCAAAACAGTATAATATTCCCCAAACCATTTGTGCAGAGCTAACTCGTTTGAGTGGGTTTAGCACAGAGCTGAGCTGTTTGCCCAGTACAAACACATTTGCCCGGTGCTAAACTTTGCCATATTTAAAAGTGACATGCAAATGAGCCCACTTAGGTAGTCTTTGGGCAAATAGCCACATTAGCATCTCATTATGCCCTGATTTGCATGCAGTTTGCCCAGCGTTACTGCAGGGTCTCACAGCTCCACCTGTAGGTCAGTCTGAAAGTACAGGGGCTGGCCACGTCCAACTGCAGCTCCACCTGTAGGTCAGTCAGGCAGTGCATGATGATAGCTGCAGGCTACATGTAAACAGTACAGCATAGCATATCATATTTGTACCCCAGGGGATAACACAGCATAGGCACAAGTGGTGGTTGTGGTGCTGCATGCAGCAGTCACACTGTAGGTCATGCTATAGTGCACAGCAGACACTACAGTAGCAAGGGGGCTGGTAGTGTGAGGGACACAGCATTGCCTATGTTATGTAGGGCAGTGATGACCACTGCACTGTACACAGTGACAGGCCCAGCTTGCAGGTGATCACTGACAGTGGACAGTACTGTTATGCTGTTGTGTGGTCCACAGATGCTGCACCTGTGACATGGGATGCTCACAGTGACATATACATGGCTGGCTATGTGTGCTGTGGCATCTGTACAGTTGTGTGGTATGTGGCTGGGGGGGCACGTAAGATCCAACAGGCACACAGGTGGTGAGGTATCCCCACTACTGGCCCATGTGCACTGCATGATGTGTCCCAGCCTTGTGGCCACACCTGGGCTGTGGTGAGGTCTGGCCACCTGTACACCCTTCCTTCAATGGCCACCATGCCCGCAGTGTTGCATGTGTGTGCTGGTCACCACAGACGTATGGTCTGCAGGTGTGTGCTGTATGGTCACACTACCATGATGTCCCCTGTGGGCCAGATCACCCCTTTACTGCCTGGCATGGCTGGGACTGGTGGCAGCTGTTATAGTGGTGCCATCAGTGAGCAACATGTGTCCTCCATGTCTGGCATTTTCTAAGTGTCATACTAATATGTTAGGGTAGCGCAAGTCATGCAAATCCCACGCAAACACTGCGCAAAGCACCAATGTTGTGCAAAGCTGTTTGCCCAGGGTTAAGACCAGCTTCTCCTGGGTGGTAATTTCTACAACACTAAGGGTCATGCTAAGTCACGCTAAACACCTTAGCACAGCGTTAGACAATGAATATCCCATAGCGCTTGTATTCATGTTCAGTGTGCCCCTTGCATATATTATGGTTTGCCTGGCGCTAATGTGATTTGGGTGTGCTATTTGGCCTTTTGAATATAGCAGAGTCAGGCTAATCCTGCACAAATAGTTTGCGTACTGCACAAAGCTTTGAATATCTGGGCCAGTGTCAACTTAGGATAGTGCAGTGGTAAGAGTACAGAGGTAGAACCATTTGAAGTAGTAAGGATTTGAAGCTGAGTTTTGAAATTAAGTTCAGGATCTCACTACAGAAATGTTAGAAAATAGGAGGAATATTTAGTAGGTGATTGTTTATAATAATGAATAATATGTAGCTTTAAAGAGAAATGGGTGGTGGTGAGAGAATTAGGTAGGACTGGGCTATTTTACGGCTTCAGAAATGAGTATTCCTGGTAGGATTGTTTGGTTTTGTTATTTCAAGTAGGTAGATGAAGGGATTTTTAGATATGGGATTTATTTTGTTTTCGATAAACCAAAAAAAGGAATCCAAATTACCTGTAATTTGTTGATGTACTAATTGGTATAGAGCTGTCTGGTTTAGAGGACAAGGCATCCAATGCACATGGTTCGAGTAAAAGTTCCTAGCTGGAGGTTTAATGCTTGGTCTTATGCTAGGTTTCTGACAAAGTTTTAAAAAGCGAGGAGATGGTTTCAAGGTGGCGCATCCAGTAAGTATGAGGTAGCCAATGCGATTTCAGCTGACCGCGTGGATGTGCCAGTCGTGTAGTGCTGTTCAGGCCCAGATGTGGAGAAGGCCTGCGGGCAGCTAGTGTTGGGATCTGAAAGTGCATGATGACCAACAAGGAGCTTTGTGTGCAGAAGGGTCGGTCATGTTGCATGCAAAGTAAATGGAGCTTTTGGTTTAGTGTTTTTGGTTGTTTTCTTGTTTCCTCTTCTTGGATTGGGTGCTCATGCACCAGGCAGTAAGGCTGCCAATAGCAAAGGGGTTTCATAGATGTGGGGCATTTGTGGGGAAGGAAAATTGAGAGGTTTCATGGGGAGCAGAGAACAGCGGGCTGTACGGATGATTGCAGGCTAACTGCAGGGCTGACCACCAAGGACAGCAGGTCATTCATGTGGTGTGGCCACCATTTTCTGAGGCCTGTGCATGTGGTGGGGCTGCCATGTTGGGATGAAGTGCCTATGTGGGGCAACCATCATTTTGTTTTCACCGACAGAAAGGCGGACCACATGGTGCGGTCACCATTTTAAGTCAGTAGGTCATGTGTTGCGGCTGCCATTTTGGAGCTGATGGTGTGTGTTTGAGAGGTTGCTTTTTTAAGTATGGTGTATGGAGAAGCAGCATGGATACAGGGTACAATTTGGACAATGCTAGTACGGAAGCATTTTTTGCTGTTATGGGGATGCTTGCATTTGAGCAGGGGTGAGGATTAATGGTGGGCGACATTCTTAAAGGGCAGAATAATGAGAGCATCACAGAGATGGCTCAGTGAGAGCCTATAAATAAATGTATTATTAAAAAAAAGAGAAAGTGTGGAAAAGACAGCAAAGGGTGTATGTGATAAAAAATGCATGACCAAGACATTGGGTAAGGTATAGCTAGGAGGAGGGGAAGGGATATCACTGGTAATTCCCCTCAAAGGAGCATGAAAAATGGGATTGGCTCAGGACATGGTTATACAGGGGTGCCTCACAGCTATATTTATTTTGTAGAGTTTAACAGGCATTAGGAACACCAGAAGAAAGAAATCTATGAAAGAGGATGCAATGAAGCTTCTTATGGACTTGGTGGGTAGGGCACATCAAGTACTGGACATGGTGAGGACATGAAGCTGGATAGGGGTAATCTGGAGGGAAGAGGCAGGAAAAGGAAGGATGGTGCAGGTTCAGGAAAAAGGGGCAAGAAGGAGCCTAGGGATAGGGCTCTGAAGGCACTGATCCCGAAGGCAGCAAGGCCCATAATGCTAGTACCAGCACCAGTGCCAGAACCCTTACCTGCCCCAATTCCAGGGCCACGTCCTTTACCTCTGCCAGCTCTGAATCCATACTCAGGGCCACTACCCCAACCAGTGCCTGGTCCTAGTCCAGTCCCAATCCCTGGGCCAGTGCCTGTACCAATACTAAGGCCTTTACCTCTGCTGGAGCTGCAACCCATCATGGTTCACAGCCTTGCCCACTACCAGTACTGATCCCACAACCACTTCCTCCACCCCTACTGATGCCAGCATTGATGCCAATGCTGTAACCGTTACTGCAATTGCCACCGGGGTTGATGCCTGAGCCACTGCCCAATCCAGAACTACAACCAATGCCAGTGAATGTACCCCAGCCAATGCCGGTACCTCAGGCAGTACCAAGGCCAGAGGAAGTGACGCTTGTGACTGGGGACACAGCTGTAGGTAACACAGGTACATGAGAGGTTTCCATGGAAAGCTGCATAAAAGAATATATAGGGTAATTGTTGGGGGGCATGGGAGGTGATGATATTGGGAAATGGAAAAAGTTTTGAATGAATTGAAGAAAGGAAAGAGGCTGATAAATCGGTTGCTCTGGAAGGGCTTGAGAAAGCAAAGAGCTCAGGCTGGGAGATAGGCACCTTGGGGTGAGGATTGGGGATCATGTGCCATTAGCAATGAAAGAAAAGATTTGGAAGGGAGAATATGTGGATATCTTTGCTTTGGTAGTTAAAATGACAGCTGATAAATATGAGAAAGAAAGTGTTGTTAAAAAAGACATGGTGGCTGTGATCTTGATAGGGAAGGGAGAAGAACCAAAAGGGGACAGGGATGAAAGAAAAAACATAGGATGTGTGATTGTTGGGTTTTACATATTTCAGTGCCATTTTGCAGGAGAAGAAACTTGAGCTGGCCATGCCATTATTAGCATACTCATTGATTGTTACAAGTTTTTATAAGATGAGAGGGGGTAGTAATTGGATCCAATATTATGAGCTTTTTAGGCATTGGATCGCAGTATTCAGTGGAGATGTACATTGGTATGCAAGGCACCCAGACATATGGTTTGAAACTATGGCAGTTCCTGGGGGGTGGGGATAGAAACTAAATGGGTAAAAGGAACAGGTGGGTATCAAACATGTTGCTTGGGAGGGCGCTGCTGAGCAGCAAACTGGCAAGACGCACCAAAACGCAGCTCTGCACATCTATAGCTTACTTTCCTTAAGTATAACGTTTTGCAGTGGAGAAAATATAAAACTAATTGGATCAGTGAATTCTGCAGAGTACCCGGTGCCGAACAATACCTAATTTTCCATGGGCCGTACTCAGAAGAACGTTAACAGTGGACCCAAGCAAGCGGCAATAGCATCAGAACATGCTGCATCCTCCACAATGACCATAGCTGGTGGAGAGCCCCCGTGGAGAGCACTCCAAGCCTCTATGCATGCAATTGATACTAAAATTGACTCAATCATTCAGTGTTTTGCCGAACAGGACGTCAAACTGGAGATGGTTACCCAAACTGCAGCAACTGCTGAGAAAACGGCAATACAAGCTCTATCTGCTACAACAAAACTCATGCAGGAATACGCTCAACTCCGGTATCGCTTAGAGGCATTGGAGAACTCTAGTAGGGCCTCACATATTTGCATTATAGGTCTACCGGAGGGATGTGAAGAGGACGATTTACTTACTTTTCAGCTCTCCTGGCTTCCCGAAGCTCTTAATCTCCCAGCAGAATCTCTAAGGGGTAGACTCCTAAAGGCCTTCCAGCTTACACCTCGATCTGCAGGACCACAAGATGAGGCCCTAAGAGTGATCCTAATGGTCACTACCAGCTCAAATGTGCGAGACCAGCTTCTTCAGGCAGCACGATTTTCCAGGGTGTTATCATTTAATGGAGCGACCGTCCACCTGTTCCCGGACCTTTCATTCACAACTCGCACCAGAAGAAAGAAATTCGAGTGGTAAGAGCCCGACTTCGGGGTCTAGGAGTGTCACATTCACTCCTGATGCCAGCCAGACTCCGCATTCATTATGGTGGTAAGACATTTCAATTCTCTGACCCAGTGGAAGCAGGGAAGAAGGTGAAATTAATTGCTTGGGAATTTCAGACATTTGAGGCCAGTATTTTAAGTGACCTGGACTCTGAGCAAGAAACTTGAATGCTTATTGCTCTCAAAGTAAGGTCGAGATGAGTTTTGGGTTTTCCCACTAACAGCAAGACAAATTGTTTAGATTTAGATATTTGGAGCTACAGTGGTAGTCCTATAATTTGATGGGATATTTCTTATAACAGGAATGGTGTTCATATCAGCACTGGATGTTGAGTTAATTCCTTGGACTTGGACCATTTTGGACTTGACCCCAAAGCCTTAGTTTGCTGTAGCCTATTTAGGTATACTATTTTTATATATATTCCTTTTCTTATTTTCCCGTTATCCTGAATCCATTCTGCCAAGGCTCTAGATATCCTAGTGTACATTGGATGTATATGTAACAACAAATGCTTGATACCTGGCAGATGTTTGTACAATATGCAATTGTTTATTGTCAAAAGCAATAAAAGAAAGTTTAAAAAAAAACATGTTGCTTGGGATACAATAGGCATAGTGTTCATTCCCAAACTGTTCGTTTAAGCATGCCTGCTCCAGATGTAGTGGTTTACATCCCACATCAAAATGTAGGACATATGTGGAGAATAACAATGGGGTTGACTATAGGGGGCATTCCTTTCAGGCAGGACACAGTAGCCATGGGGTGGGTTGGGGAGAATGGAGGGAGAGGGAGGGGTTATACAGGGGTGCGGGGGTATGGGCAATGGGGAAGATAAAAGAGTAAAGGGGGAAGTTTTCTGTTTGGCAAGAACACCTTTTAAGGCAGATATTGTAAGTGACTGGTAAGGGGATTCCCTGATGTTCGGGATGGGAAAATGCTGAGTAACGGGTTTAGGGAGGAGCTTGCAGTTCATTGGGAGGAGAGAAAAGAAGAGGGTCAAGAATTTGAGGTAATTGAAAAGTAAGGAAGGGATATTGGCAGAAAAGATGAGGAAGGAAAGGTCAGCATGCAGGGTAGAAGGGCCTTTCAAAAAACTCTCTATGGAGACCCTTCAGGTGTCTCATTTAGGTTTGGTCCCCTACAAACCAGTGAGTTTAGGGTAATTCATCACCTTTCCTACCCTGAGGGGGATTTCGGTCATGCAACTGCAACAGGTCTAAACTGTGAGAAAGTGTTCTAGCTGTGAGACAGGCACTAGCTCTTGCTCTAAATCACATTCAAAACCTCTAACTGAAACTGTAATTGAGTTTGAGTGCTTGCTTTACCAGTCATTGACAGCAGGAAGTAGGAAGTACTATTCTGTAGTTCTGTGGGTTCACCAAGAACTACGGGTACTTGGGGCAGGAGTCATATCTGTTTTTAGACTTGAGAGAGTACATTTTAAGTGTAGGTTACTCCGCATTAGGGGTGCTTGCTGAAAATCTTTTAAAATAAAGACTTTTTGTGTAGTTTACACTGGGTAAGATTACCTGATCCCTGCAACTACTTCCAGGTATTGGGGCTTTAAAACACTCATCCCTATACAAGTGGGGCATGTGCCTCACATGCATGCAGAGACATGCACGTTTTGAGTGCATGTCTGTCCTGTCCTGTGGGACTGGCAGGAACCAGGGACTAGATTCTATACAAATATTACAAGACTAGACAGCAAGGTAAGGCTGGCATTTTGCTTATCCCAAAAAAAAATGGCTACATCTCCCAATAGTGGTAGACTCTACCTGTAAAGTGGTGTCCTAAATTGTGTGCACTATTAACAGATTTGCAGACTATCGGACATAATAATAAACCTTATGTGTGACTGAGAATAGGATTTAGTACACCAAACATTGTTTGTTCATTATTAATAAATATAAACACAACAGTGTAAGTTTCAAAATTCAGCGTATCCGAATATTGAGGTTTGAAGTAGGTGTTTTAAGTTGTCTGCCTGAATCAATATACACAGAAAGTGCTTTAAGTGGGCCTAACTTCACCTTTGGGAACATAATTACAGCATCACAATGGCTGAAGTTAATGCATCTGATATTATTGCCCTGATGGTCCAGGAATGATCTGTTGTAAAATGTTCAGTATACCAAACATTTGCTCCAAACCACAGTACTGTCTTTGCTGCAGAAGTGTGTAATAAATGTCAACTTCTTATTACCTTGCAAACTGAGAATACAAAATTCAGCAGAGATTAAGTAGGCCAAAGAAATTGTTAAAATACATCAATTTGTAAACTAGGTGAATACCGAGGAGTTACACATTAACAGTACCAATATTGTACAAAGGAAAAGAATGAGGGGTGACATACTGTAGAGGATAACACAGATCCTATTGACTTAGAAAGATGACATAGAAAGGGTTGGGAAGAAGGCCCATCCCAAGAAAATGTGAGGGAAAGGTCACATATAGAAAAAAACAGGTAGTAAAAAAATAAACCTCACTCTCAGACCCCCACTCAGAATAGGTTTTTATGCTTAACAAACCAGGAAACTACCATGGAGAATTCAGTGACATTCTCCCTACCCAAAAGGCTAGTCATAGGGAAGTCTATCATTAGATTGGCTGATAGTCATATATGTTGAAGTGCTAAAGAAACCACTACAATATCATGTCTCAATGGTGCACAAATACAAGATGTAGCTGATGTGCTGGGTAATATTAAATTGCCTGAAAAATCTGTCATTACCCTTCACGCTAGTACTAACAATGTAGGATACATGCATGAGAAGGTTATTTGTACAGAACTATTGGAATTAGGGGAAAAATGAAACATTAGGGACACCAGATTGCAGTCTCGGGCATCCTTCCTATTCCAAAAGCTCATCCCCCAAAAAACAAAACTATTCAATGAATAAACACAAGAATCCAAAACTGGTGCAGTAACAGTGGTCTAACCTTCATTGATAATTGAGAACTATTTTATCAGAAACATGAGTTGTTTTCAAAAGATGGGCTGCATCTTAATAAAAATGGGCCAAGATTATTGGCAGAAAATTTAGAGGAAACTCTGAACAATCTCAGCTTTAATTGACTAGCTGAGTCCATTGATAAAAATGATACTGCAAGGATGACAACAACAAAAAAACCCAAACATTATCCAAAAAAAAATCAAACCCAAAATCAAATCACAGTTCTATCATTCAGTGCCAGAAGTATTAGTAACAAACTTAACAAATTACATGCACTGATAGTTGATAACCCATTCAATATTATTTCTATAACAGAAACCTGGTGGTCTGACAGATGCAAAATATGGAGTGCAGAACTGGATGGCTACACAATATATACCCATAATAGACTTAACATAAAGGGAGGGGGGTTGCTATGTACATAAAAAGTACATTAAATTCAATTAATATTTCCCATAAAATAAGGGCCGTTGACTGTGACACAGAATCTTTATGGATAAGAATATGTGGGAAAAGGTCACAATCTATCAGAATAGGAATTCTATACTGTCTCCCTATATCAACGATAGAGGCTACTGAAATTATTATTATAGAGATTGAAAAAGCTGGAGAAATATCTGAATTGGTGATAGCAGGAGATTTTAATATGCTGGATATTGATTGGCAAAATAACCATGCAACTGGATCCTCTGCAAAAAGATTTATTTACTGCTGTAATACAAATAATTTGACACAACATATGAATTAGCTAACTAGAAGGCACACCATACTAGACCTCATCATAAGTTCTGAGCAAATACAAATAAAAGACTGTAAAACTAGTTCCCCCACTGATAACAGCGACCATGATTCAATTAAGTTTGCAGTCAAATATGAACATGTTACACTATATGGACTCACTGAAGTATTTATTTATGACAAGGCTGATGCTAAAAAAAATACAACAGAGTTTGGAATAATTAGATTGGGCATCTTTGCTCAATAGTAAATCTGTGGATCTGATATGGGATACAGTTAAAAATATTGTTTTAGGTCTAAGTGAGCAGTATATTCCCCAAATAAAAAAGAATTGGACAATGCAAAACACCCTATGTGGCTAACTAAGAACATCAAAAAAAAAATAAAAAAAAATATAAAAATCACTTAAAAACAATAATGAAACAACATTGTATTCTTTAAAAACAGCACATAGTGTTTGTAAAAAATAAATCAGAAAGGCAAAAAGGAGGCAGAACTGAAAATGGCAAAAAATGCCAAAAAGGACAACTATGAAGCCTTTTATGTGTATATCAATTCTCAAGAAACCTCAGAATAAAGTGGGACCACTTATACACAACAATATCACAATATCTACTGATGTAGAAATGGCATCCAGTTTTAACAAATATTTTTGTGACATGTATAGACCAAAAACCCTGAACTGTTTATGACACAAACAGTCCAATCAAATATCACATTGAAATATAGAACATAATGAAATTAGGCAATGTATTTGTAAACTGAAGCCAGATGCATCACCAGGCCTAGACAGAATCTCTCCTCAGATGCTACAGATTATGCTTAATCATATAAAATGCCCTCTCAAAATATTATTTGAGACATCTATAAACACAGGAAAGATACCATCTGATCAGAAGATGGCACATGTAGTGCCCATATATATAAAAAGGGGGAAAAAGCTAGTGCCAAAAATTACTGTCCAATCAGTCTGACTAGTATTGTCTGCAAAATACTGGAAGGTTTAGTCAAGGATAAACTGACTACTTTGATTGATTCAAAGAATCTAAATTGGCATGGTTTAAAAAAAAGCAGGAGTTACACAACTAATCTGCTGTGTTTTTATGAAAACATTAGCAAAACATTAGAGAAGGGGAACTATGTGACGTGGTCTTTTTGGATTTTAGTAAAGCGCTCGATTTGACCCCTCACTGATCTTTGATCAAAAAATGAAGGTTACTCCAAACTGATAACATCATAACATATTGGGCTACTGAATGTCTGAATAATAGGAAACAAAGATTCTTAGTTTATTTATTTATTTATTCCAGTATTCAGAAAACCATTTGAGCTCAGAGCTCTTTACATAAGCACCACATTAGAACATTTCAGTACAACAGATAGGTGAAATTATACTAAGGCTTGCAGAAATACAGAGGTAAACAAACAGGATTATATATCAAACACAGTACAGGTCACAGGAAAACAGACACTTTACAGTGCCCAATGGTGAAACCAGACAGTTGTCAGTAAACAACAGTTTGTTTAGAGCGTTAATGGCCATCTGTCAGATATTGAGGAGGTGTCAAGTGGTGTCCCTCAGGAATCAGTGCTGGGCCCTATCTTGTTTTAGATTTTTATTTTTAGACCTTACTAAGAACCTTAACTGCTGGGCGGTAAAATATGCCGATGACACTAAGATTGGTGGCCTTTGTGGAACTGAAGAGAAAATAAGTTATTTACAACAAGACCTTGATGTGGTGTCAGCTTGGGCAAAACAATGGAATATGTTATTTACTTGGAAAAATGTAAAATAATGCATTTAGGCAGAGCAAATAAAAAAGCTAAATATACACTGCGTGGCACTAATTTATCATCTTGCTCCACAGATAAAGACCTACGGTTTCTTGTATCTGTAACATTTGGTACAGATGAACAAACACAAGCAGCCATAAAAAATTGCAACCATATCATATGGTCTATAAAAAGGAACATAACCACTAGAGATTGCTCTATAATGCTTTATTATACCAAGCCTATTTTCGTCCCCAGCTTGAGTACACGTCACAGATTTGGTTCCCATTTAGGGGTAGCTACTAAGGAGATGAGGGGCATAGATTTACATCCATACCCAGATTAAGAAGAAAAGAGCCCCTGGATTTATATCTGGGGGAGAAGGCCAAAAGAAATATGAATATTGAAATGTAAATAAAATGTTATTATATAAAATGTGATGGTATAAAAAGTGTGGATTGAATAAATTGGAAACATGTAAATATGTATGACTAAGAAAGAGAAAGTTAGAATTGTAACATGCTTTATGGATTGTGAAAATAAACATTTGCCAACTGAGCAATCAACCAAATCAGGTGTGGTGTCATGTTCATGGTGGAAGGATCTTCAAGGACAAGAAGAGCTGTCTTAACAAAAGACAGACCCTTTGTCCTGAGTCCTGAACCAATGAAGGCATGCTCAGTTGGAAGAGAGGGGGAAGAGGAGGAAAGAAGCAGTAGGAAATGGAGACAGATTATTGGCTAGAGGGGAAAGAGAGAGAGAGAGAGAGAGAGAGAGAGAGAGGAGAGGCCTATGGGCTTAAAAGGTGCTGCACAAGAGCAGAACCCCCTTCATTTTCTGCTAGTCAAATTTTGTTTCCTGCTCACCACCTTAAAAAGTAGTACGAGGGACATGATGTGGGATGATTTGTGTTAGGTGTGAAGGAGGTCTTCAAGATTTGAAGAGGACTGCTGAAGGTGGACAGCAGAAAATGGGATGGGATGGAAGGAAAAGGAAAACAGGAAGAAAAAGGGAAAGGGGGGAAGGAACCCAGCCTTGATGTACACCAAGGATGAGGAAGGAAAACTAATCAGGGGGTTACACCTAGAGGTAGCTACGAAGGAGAGGAGTGGCATGGATTTACATCCATACCCAGATTAAGAAGAAAAGAGGCCCCGGATTTACATCTAGGGGGAAGGCAGAAAGAAATATGAAAATTTAAATGTAAATACAATGTGATTATATAAAATGTGATGGTATAAAAAGTGTGGATTGAATAAAATAGGAAACCATGTAAATATTTATGACTATGAAAGAGAAAGTTAGAATTGTAACACAGGATGATATATGGATTGTGAAAATAAATATTTGCTGACTGAGCAACCAACCAAATCAGGTGTGATGTCATGTTCATGGTGGAGGGGGCTTCAAGGACAAGGGAGTCCTGTACATTGATACCCCTGTCAGGGAACATATTCTCTGTGTATATACCATTGCTTATTTTACAAGGAATAAATGTTTATCTTGGAAGGGTATTAAAGCATGGGAATTGTAATAAATGCAATCTGGGACTTTAAAAATGAAGGTTTGATGAAAAGGATGGAACAGTAAGAAGACAAGAGAAAGGCTTTTTCTCCCAGTTGGATTTGTTTGTCAATGAACAGAGTTTAGCCAACTGGTCCACCATTAATGGTTAATTGTCATCCTCATAGCTGCTCAAAATCATTTAATTGAGTTATGTAATATCTGAAAGAAATACAATCTCAACAAAGCATCACAGGGAACTAATGGAGGTCTGTACTGTAATGGAAAGTGCTTAGAGTTTAGTAAAGTATCCCCCTATTATACAGTAGGTTGACTTACACCAACGTATACATATTAGCAGGGGTGTAGCCAGGAATTTTAAACTTGTACTCTAGAGATGACAGAACTGTTGCACCCCGCCCCCCAGTAAATATAAACTAAAATCTGTGTTGCCTCACCACACCAGTAGAGTCACATTTTATTTTATCTAACACACACTACCTATCAGACAGAAGTTGTCTGGAGTTTATTGCAGTTATGGTGGTTAGGATACATTGTGATAAGCCTCTGTACCACACCAAGGTAGCCAGCCTTACAGAAGTCCATCCATTCACACCAGCACTCATGCAGATCATTCACAGACTCCCACGAAAGCATCTGAGAAGGGGAAAACAACAGTTCTTCAGGTACATTAGACCTTGTTATATTTGTTGCCCTGGCATGAGGCTCATGTTGCCCCTGGATTTTCCAGGTTTTACTGTACTCAGCAGAATATAGTGAGTGTGCCTGCTGACACCCATGCATATTAGGATGATGAATCAAAGGGAGAACTAAGAGAAAATTAATAAAACAAATAATGAATAAAAGTGATAGTATTTTGAAAAAGTGAGAAGGATTAGAGCAGGAAAAAATATAAAATACTAAAGAAGACTCATTGGAGACATAGTCACACAATGTGTAATAAGTCTCCAATGAGACAATCCATTATCTGTCAAACTATATAATATTCAATAAATTAAAATGTCAACTATTAATCTGTGAACTCAGGTACTTTTGGGATTTCCTGTTTACGAAACACCCCCATTCAGATGCAACAGGCCCTTTACAAGAATTATTCGCGTGGCTGCAGTTATCCAACATTTGAAATGCCACTGACAAAGGTTTAAAAAATTAGACAAAGTCACAAGAAAATCATGCAGTATACTGTAAATGAAAGGCTTAAAAGTGATAATGAGGTATAATTCATTTTATTCTGACTCATTGTCATGGTAAGCCACTTAATCCCTTCACCTGAACAGAAAAAACACACAGGGCTGGATTCTCAAAGCCATGACAGAAACGCAAGGTGCTTGCATCAAACATTTCTGATGCAAGTGGCACCTTGCATCAAAAGATGCTCCTATTGCTATTCCAAAAAGCCATCTGTGTTAAACACAGGCTGGCTGCATCAAATGGAGCGTGTGTCAGCCTTTCCCCATAAAATGGGCTGTGGCATGGTGCTAGGGGGCATGTTGCAGATGCACACTGCCACATTCCCAAAATAAATATTCCAAAAGCTCCCCCAGAGGACAACCATCAAAGTACCATTACACCAGCCAGGATCTGGTCTAAGTGTACTTGGTTGTCCTCTGAAAGTTGTGCCAATGTCCCATGGTCCTGATCCCCCTGTATTAAATGGCCCCCCAGCACTGATCCCTAATCACCCTGTGCAATTTAATAATTTCCCCCGGCAGTCTAGGGCATCCCCCAGTCCTGATCCCTGATTACCTTGTTCATATTAAATACAATTACCCATCAGGCTAGGGCAGCCCCCAGCCTTGATCCCTGGTCACCCTCTTCAATATTAATATATTTGAGGAGGCAGTATAGGGCAGTGGTTTAAGGCTCTGAGCTGCAAATCTGGCGACATCCAGCAGACCAGACCTGGGTTTGAATCCCACAGCTTCCACTTGCATACTGTGTGACCCTGAGCAAGTCACTTAACTTCCCTGTGCTCCCAGGTCGCTCCTGTAAAAAAGCTTTCAGCTTAGTGTGCTACTTGTGGTTAAACAACTAAATTAATATATATATATATATATATTACCCTGGCAGTGTAGGGCACCCCCATCCCCAATCTCTGATCAGCCAGTTCAATGTTAATGTTTTTCCATGGTAGTGTAGTGGTCTCCCCTAGCCCAGTCCCCAAAAAGAGTATGAAACACCCCTCCCTGATAGTCCAGTGGTCCTCCCACCCAAGTTGCCTGCTCTCCCCCATCCCCAAGCTGGAGAGCAGCACAGCCCTTCACACACCTCCATGGCTGGCCACTGACTGAGCTATCAATGAGCACATGCCCTTACAGTGCAGGCTCACCGATAGCTCACTCGTCAGCCAGCCAGCTGTGGTGAAGTGCAGAGGGCTGTGCTGGTCTCTGGCTCAGGGATGGGGGAGCAGTGTGGTGTGGCACTGCTAACTGGGGTGGGGTGGTGGGGGGAACACTAGACTACCACGAAGGGTTTTTTCATATTCTTCTTGGGGATTGGGCTGGGGGGACCATTAGACTACTGGGGAAAAATATTAACATTGAACATGGTGATCATGGATCAGGGCTTGGGGGGGTGTCCTAGACTGCTGTGGAACAATATTAACATTAAACAGGGTGATCAGGGATTGGGGCTGGGGGTGCTCTCGACTGCCAGGGAATTACATTTAACTTGAACAGGGTGATCAGGGATCAGGGCTGGGGGGTGCCCTAGATTGCAGGGTAATTTTATTTAACAGGAACAGGGTGATCGAGGATTGGATCTGGGGCAACAGGGGACTAGAAACCAGGCACTTGTCCATGGTGCTATTGCTGCACAGCCCTCCCACAGCCTGCGGCAAACCTTCATGATGCGCCCTATGTTAGGAGCAGGGCTAGGTTTGCTGCAAGCCACTGGACTTTTATGCCAGGACCCTACCCAATAAAGAATCAGGTGAGGAGTTCCTGTAGACTGGCAGTTAGCTCAAGCCACCTTTGGCATGGCTTGTGCTGATTTTTGATAATTGGGCCCCTAGTGTTTTGGAATAAATGGCCACAGGCATGTGTTTATTTATAAATGATAACATATAGTAATAGCATGATATGCTTGGCTCAATAATGTCAGCAAGCTTCTCACTGTGCTATCTGCTCCTTTTTTCATGGTGAAACTGGCTGTACCCTGGCATTCAAGACATGAGGGATAGTTCCTGGGCTTTGTATCATGCATCCCTCTCCCATCAGGAGCTACACACATAGGCCAAAACCCAAAGTAGCTCTACCCGCCTAGCTTGCATGGCTCCTTGTCATTGAGTGGCTTGGCTCCTGCCAGAATCAAGAGGAACCCATCTGTCACAGTGGCAGGTCCCCCCTTTACTCGTTTTTACTCTTATTGTTAGACTACCATGCTGGCATTTGCATGACTATGACATCCTACTCTGTTACTTGCTCTATCCTGTTAGAGGAGGCAAAGAATCCAGAACAAACCTCTTGGGAAATCCAGGAAAATTCTTCCTCTACCCATAAGACAATCCCCCTTAATGAAATAACAAGCTCCCTACCTGCTGTCAGTCTTCTACCCTTGTTCCTAGAGTGGGAAGGTGAGAATTAAACTGATTGGAGGAGCAAAGAGACTGGCACTCCCTGCATGAACCCTTAGTTAGTCTCTTTGCTCCTCCCCCTCCCTTTGACTGCCACCTAGCTATTTGGCTTCACCCCCTTTTACACCTCCCTTTTTCCTATTATCCCTGACTACTTTCAGTCAGTCATTGAAGGTCCCACAGAAAAAGGCCTTGCAAGCTTCATGGGGCCCTTTTGCCTGCTGTCTATTAGAGAACGAGACCTTTATAACTTACTTACTGTATACTTAGGGTTCAGGCGGTCATGATTAATACCTTCCCAAATGGAGACAAATAAATTATGCTTTTCATCATCATGTGAGTATTATATATATAAAAGTCTTGGCAATGTGATGTATTTGCAGTTGTGATATGCTACCATTTAATTATGCATTGCTTCTTCCATTTGCTAACTTAATTCTGAAACATCTTGTCTGATAATTGGTTTTTAAAATTAACTCCAGTCAAATCCAAATTTGTATTTAAGGATGACATGTACTCTTTCACATGTCTGTTTTATAGCTATTGAATGTAACAGCCACTGACTGTTATAGCCTTTGCATTTTATATAGCAATTGAATGTGATCGAAACTGAATGTTATATAGCAACTGAACATTTAATAGGCACAGAATGTTTTAGCCACTGAATATTATAGCCATTGAATGTTATATAACCATTAAATGTGAGGTTCTATCCTTTGGATGACACATTAAACTGACATCCCTTCTGCCCATCACTGGTCACTGTCCAGGTGGAAGTAAAAGTCCAAAGCACTTATCGACGAAGAGCAGGGGAGTTTCCCCAGTGTCATAGACAACATTCCCCCATTTCAATAAAACAGATCCATTTAACACACACCCAGAATACACCTGGAAACAAGCTATATTAGCTTAGTGTGCCTGTTCTGGCCAAAAGTTACACATAATGAATACATGCCATAACCACTGAATGTTATAGCCATTGAAATTATATAGTCATGTATGGTTATGTAGCCATTAAATATTATATAGTCATTACATTTTGTGTAACCATTGAATGTTACATAGCCACGCAATACTACATAGGTATTTATTTATTTAGCTTTTGTTGACCGGGTAAGTGCACTAGACAAATCCTGCCTATTTTCAGACATGACCCAGGGAAGGGGGATACAGATGAATGCCAACTGATCTTGAACCAGATTAAGCTGTTGGTGGTATTTTTAGTGAATGAGGGAAATTTGGCCAGGACACCGGGGAAATTCCCCTACTCTTTTCGATAAGTGCCATGGATCTTAACATCCACCTGAACTACCACCAATCCAGGCAGATGGGACCTCGGTTTAACATCTCATCCGAAAGACGGCACCTCAGAAGTGCAGCACCCCTCTCATGCTGCATTACAGTGTCAGTACTGGGATATTGACCCAAGTGCCAGATGTAGGAACTGAACCCACAGCCCTCTGATCTCCGGGCCTCAGCGGTGAGTGTGCTACCTACTGAGCCACTGACACTTAAAGGTAATCAATGGTGTGTAACCATTGAATGTTATAGAATAACTGAATGTTTTATAGCCACTGAATGTTATATAGTCATGGACTGTTTTAACCGCTGAATGTTTTGTAGCCATTGCTGTTATATAGCCATAAATATGAATAAGCCATTGAATATTATTGTAACTGAATGTTACTCTATATAGCCATTGAATGTTGTATAGCCACGAAATGTTATAGCTGCTGAATGTTATATAGCCATTGAACACTATATAGTAATTGAAAGTTATATAGCCATTGAATGTTATAGCCATTGAAAGATATAGCCTTTGAATGATATATAGCCACCAGCTGTTACACAGCCACTGAATGTTATAGCCTTTGCATGCTACAGTTATCGAATGCTACTATATATACCCATTGAATATCACATGGTCATTGGATGCTATAAAGCCATTAAACGTTAGTGCCATTGAATGGTATATAGTGGATGCATGTTGAATAGCCACTGAATGTTATAGCCTTTAAATGTTATATAGCCATAGGATGTTTTCAAACAATTGACCGTTAGAGCCATAGAATGTTATATCGCCACTAAATATCATATGCAGGCAAAAAGACATGGCAGATTATTGATTTATTTTCCTAAACCACTTGCCCAGGTATATTTTGGGTCATGAAGTGCTTGAACAAAGTGCCTTCAGCCACCTGAAGTGTGTTTCAGGAAAAGAAACCCACACCTTGATGTGTCTTAGTGTTCTTATAAAAATAGGGTAAACTATAAAAAAATGAAAACAAAGAATAGAAAATGCATTTAAAGGGCATGTTTTACAAGTAAAAAAGCTGTTCATTTTCCTGTATAACACCAGGTGGCATTTCATGTTGGTACCACAAGATGGTGCAATGCACTGATTTTTTTAATAATTTATATTTTTTATTTATTTGAATTTTGTTCATTGGGTGGGCCTACTGAGACATGATGTCCCCTTTTATGGGGTGATCCAGGATTACTTATATATAGAAATAATGTTACACAAAAATTCTAAAATGATATTTTCCACATGTACATTACATGGTCATACATGCAGAGAAAACATGGCGTTTATAGATATACATTCAGGTTTAATGACATTAGATAAGTGTATCAAGTTTAATATGCTTCTGTAGCTGATAATATAAGGCAGTATTTGACAAGAGTAAACTTTAAATATAATCACCAGCCTCTCTGACAGACTCTGTGTCATCCATTTTAACTAACTGAAATTGCGAGATCCAATGGCTTGTTTTGCAGTTAGTTCTGTCCCCCTTCCTGTCCCAAGAAGCCCAGCAGATGCCAGTCACCCCATCCGTGTCATCCCAATTTTCCTACAGGGCTTACCTCCATACAAAGCAGAGTGGCCTGGAGGAATACCACCACTCAATTAAGAGGGATTCCTTTAGTTGAGCAGTGACATTCATTAATATAAAATGTGTCTTGAACATATAAAAAAAGTTTAAAAAATGCCCCCATATAGACTACGGTAAGGTGCATCCACATACTCTCCCTAATTAGATATCATAACATGTCTGAGCTTTGGAGTGGGGCTGATGGACAGGGAAGTGGAAATGATCAGATGGCCATCAGTTAGATGAGATTTATGATCCCTTCCCCCCTAAATGGACTAAGGAAAAAAATTAAAATGTTGCCAGAAAGGACTAGCATAGCTATAAGTTAGTGGGCTATCAGAACCAATAATGTTGGAAATTTCCTTTAAAGCAGCAGTGCATTGCAATGTAGCCATTTAAAGTAGTAGTGCAGGACAAATGGGCAAAAATATGCTATACCATTTTTCATGGTAACAGATTCCAGGCATGTTCCAGCTTTATTTGGTGGTAAAATATTCTAGTTGCACCAACATTTGAGTATTGTGAACATGTTTTAATTTATTTTTTCTCAAGAAAATAAAATGGCAGCCAGAGTTACTTTGAACATGGTAGACCTGGCAAGGGTTAGGATACAGAAAATGACAAAAAAACGTATGGTGCACAGCATAAAAGATACCTAGAAATCTTTATGAACTGTAACTGAAATGCACTTTATTGAAAAAAGAAAATTGTTACACAGCTGCTTTAATGTTACATGTCCTTCAAATGTTATAACCATTGCATGTTCCATTTTCACGGAATGTTTGAGCTACTGTGTGTTACATAGTCAATGAACGTTGTATAGGCACTGAAAGTTACAACCACTGAATGTCATATTGCCATTGAATGTTTCTTAGTCATGGAATGTTTTAGCCAATGAATGTGATAGCCATTGAATATTACATAGCCACTGAATGTTGTAGCCATTAGATGTTATATAGCCATTGAATGTTCTATAGTCATTGAATCTTTATCCATAGAATGTGATAGCCATTGAACATTTTACAGCCACTGCATATTATATAGCCACTGAATGCTGCAGACAGAGTTACACTGTTTAGCATCACAAACAAATCTCAGGCAAAAAAAAATTGCAAACCTTTAGTATTGGTCAGTGCAAATTTATTGGTGTGCAAAATGTTAAATATACATTGCACTTTGGGGTACCCTACCCCTTCTCAAGAGAGCCTTGGGAAGGGGCAGGGCACACCTAGGTGCTATGAGCATCTAATGTTTTGCAATTCAATAAATTTGGACTGGCCTATACTAAAGGTCTGCATTGTTTTGCCTGAGCCATTGAATGTTATAACTAGTAATTGTTACTGTATATAGCCATTTAATGTTACATAGCCATTGAATGTTATATCCATTGATTGCTATACAGCCATTTAAAACAGTTTCTATGATCTTTGGCTCCAGGCCCTGGTTGGGCTCTTGCCTTTCCTCTATGCAGTTACATAATTTTCACTCTATGGAGTCCTCTTTGATGCTGTAACCTCCTACAAATATCTTGGGCTTGATCTCAACCAACACTTTGATTACTCTGACCACAACTCTTATGCAGTTGGCAAGTTATTTGCCAAGATTGTAGCTCTATAAAGGGGAATAGCTGTCTATCCTTAACATTAAAAAACATGTGGTTGAACATCAAATCTTACAGATGTTAGTCTATGGTGAAGTCTTCTCTGGAACCTCTGTTAATACCCTATCCAAACTCACTCCCCTTTTAAATTACCTTTGTACATTCACCTTGGCTTGCCCACCTCATACCCACAATCACACTATGTACAGAGTTAGGGTGAGACCATCCACCACTGAGACACTATCTGAGAAAAGCTAATGTGACCACTCTACATAAGAGTGGCAGCAGGGAGGAGGCTATCGCCTATAGAGTAGTCAGTCTTACTTCATTAAGTGAGGTGTCTAATGAAAACATTGCTAAAGGAAAGACAGGTAGAGTATCTTGAATCCAGTGGGCTGCAAGATCACAGTAAGCATGGATTCATTGGGGAAAGTCATGCCAAGGGAATCTGATTGATTTATTTGACTGGGTGGCCATGGAAATAGATTGGGGCAGGCCATGGACTTGGTCTAGCAGGACTTTAGCAAGGCCTTTGACACTGTGCCACATATGAGGCTGATAAAGAAGTCGATCAGCCTAGGGGTGGGACTCAAAATGGTGAATTGGGTTAGATATTGGTTAACAGATAGGACACAGAGGGTGGTGGCTAATGACACTCACACTAAAGATGGGAGAGTGACCAGCTGGGTGCCAGAGCACTCAGTACTTGGATGGGTCCCCTTCAGTGTCTTCATAAGTGACATTGCTAAACAACTAGAAGGGAAAAGATGCATTTTTTGCATATGATACCAAAATATACAACAGGGTGGACACTCAGACAGAGTTGGAGAGAATGTACAGGGATCTTGGTATACTCAAGGAATGGTCAAGGGCAATGCAGTCATGGTTCAAAACCAAAAAGTCAAAATTATGCAATAATGCATCTAGGGTATTGGAAACTAGGAGTAGAGGTGAGTGAAGTTGTTTGAATTTGCTTTGCACTTAAATTTGCAAATTACAGCAAGCTCACTTCAACCAATGACCACAATTCATGTATTTATTCACCCAGCAAATTGACCACATTTTTGTAGTGAATCTATGTGAACTGCCAATATACAGGCAAATAAGGCAATTTGCATAGTTATTTGCCTGAGTAATCAATGCAAATTACCAATCCGAGGGCTAATTAGGCAATTTGCATAGTTCATTGTGCAAATTTATGCACTTTGAGGATGCAAGCTATGTGAATTGTGTCTCTAAAAAAAGAATACCTCATCCCACCTAGAGTCAGAGTTTGCCCATGAACCAAACCCAACCTGAACATGAAAGTTTTGACTTTCACCTGATCAGAACTGAATCTGAACCCTAAAAAAATCCCACATGAACCAGAATCAAACACAAACCTAGACTATGTAAGATGAGAAAAAACCACTTGGAAGCAGTAGGATGAATTCATCAGAACTCAAACTCAAACTGATAAATTACACAAATAAAACCTGAACCAAACTGAACTTGAACCCAAAACTTCTACTTATCAAATCGAACTGAGCAAAACTCGAACTATACCCTGACGAACCTGAACCAAACTAAAACCCTAACCACACATTGAACACTCCCTATATTGCCACCCACTGTGCTCTAAAACCAGTCCCAGCCACTATTAAAAACATTGTAGTCATATACCCACTCCCATCCCCTGCTGGCACCCTCTTCCCCACCCTCTGCCCTGGTGAATATGACTCAGTGTACAGCATCACATGATTCACATAACAATGTTAATTATATGGTTTAGCCTTCCCCCCACCCATGCACCAAACATCGTTCTCCCACCTCCCCCCACCTGAGTCCCACCACTAGGTCAAGTCATAGAAGACTCCCCATTCAACCTTCCTCTGGCATCCACCACTCTCCTCCCCCAAAGCAGCACTGAGAAAAAATGTTTTACCTGTAATTAAGAAAACAGTCCCCCAGTGCAAGGTATCTGCTCTGTTCAGTGCCCAGTTTGGTAATGGGCCCCTTATGAATGAATAGTGATATTGTTTAGGCTTAGTAAAACTTAATTTACTGAAAAGTTAGCCAATCAGGTTTTACTAGGCTCAACGACATCACCTTACATTGATGCACAAATGCCATTACAAGAGGTGAACACTGAAAAGAGTAAACATTCATGTCCACCAGCTCTAGAAACCACAGCCATCCCTGTAGTGGAGTGAAGGGTTGTGTTATATAAAGATAAATTCTTTGGAAAGGACTTAACATTATAACTCTGATGGCTAGGAATGTACTGTTTTTAAATCAAAGCTTGGTGTTAGGTAAACTGGATGTGTCACGTTACCATACTTTACATTTACTGATGAATACATAAGAACATGTTAATCTACAATACATCAAAGCACCTTTAACCATAAAGTTATGGTTAAAAGTGTACTGATGTATGATAGACTTATCCATGTTGTCCTGAATCCAAACATTAGTTATAAGCAAGTTAAACTCAGCAGGAGTTACAATGTTTCATGGAGATGGACAATGTCTGATATATTATCGGCCTCTGCACTGGAAGATAGTAGTGCTATTTCATAAAGGAGAACCAGATCTGCTTTTCTAGTTTTATTTAAAATTGTCAAACTGATCTTTGTTTATGTGAAACACTCCAGTTTACAAGAGGATAATAAAATGTCCCTTTTCTTTTCTCCCTCATCATGGAATCAGGCACTACCTAATGACCTGCTATAAACCCCAGAACTGTATACCTCCCAAATGTTCCCCAACCATCCACAGCTTTTGCCAGTAATAATGGTCTAAACAAAATTTAAGCTCTCCCACACATCATAACACTACAACACCATCAGCAATGTTCCTGGGTTATCTTGGCTTCTGCTGGGCTGGGTATTTAAAAGAAAACCAAACTACTGTACCCTACCCCTCAGCATGCCACCCCCCCCCCCCATCAAACACTCAATGTCATTGAAAATGTGCCTACAGTAATGATCTACAGCCAGTGCAATCACTTTTATCAAGTCCCTTATGGTTATTTGGATGTAAATACCTCAAGCTCCTAAAAATGAGATAGGAAAGCTCCATTAGATAGGCCCTAATCAGAAAATAGTACATGGCAAAACTGTGACTTCAAGTAAAACAGTGAGTCAGGATGTGGAGGACCAATCAAAGAGTTCTAACCGGTTCTCTAAGCCACTGCTACCCTTTTTTTAAGTTTTACTTGTAATTCCAAAATTTCTTTCTCCCCCAACATAAAAACTTGCATTGCTTACCTAGCATCTTAATGTATTAGTCCCAGTTCTTAAAGATTCCACAGTGTTATCATGTAGACCATTTTATCTTGAAAATCACCTCAGTAATTTGTATTCAGAGTTAATAGAATTTCAGAGAACAGAACAGCACCCCATCAGTCAGCTTGTAACTCATACAGTTAATAAGAGAATATGTATAACTGATGAATGTCTTTTGTGGTACATTTGCAGATAGAATACTGAAGGTTATGTACAGTTTTCAAGGTAAAAGTTGATGTCACATATGTGCATTTTCTGAGAGCCATTTTAGAGTTCATCAACCAGTTTGCATTAACTTATAAAATACAAATATGTGCCCAGCACAGCCCGGCTGAGATGCAATATTTTACTAGCAGCTGGTTTCTGCTTTTACTATTTTTAAAAGCTGGGTGAATTGAAGTAGTGAGAGCCCCATATTCCATATACAAGTTTAGTTGGTGTTGTCTGTCAACAAATAAGTGCATGGGGTCGAAAAGGATGATTTTATTCTTTTTGGCATTGAGAATCAACTTATTTGATGAGAACCACCTTTCAAGAACCAATAAATCCTCAGCAAGGAGTCGATTGGTGAAGGTGACATCACTGCAGCTCCTATAAAGTACTGCATCATCAGCATACAACTGAACATGCACCCCTGCACAATGACCAAGTTGGTCATTTGTAACTAAGGAAAATAGCTTTAGGCCCAAGATGGACCCTTGAGGGATGCCATCAGTTATGGTTCATAATGCAGATTGTATGCTTTTCCATTTCCCTTTCTGAGACCTGTCAGTCAAGTAATGAGTGAATCACCTGCAGGATAGGTAACAGCTCTGTTCCTCTGTCTACATTATGTGAGGGTGACTATAACAGCTCACTCAGCTCCTCTGTCTACATTATATGAGGGTGACTATAACAGCTCACTTAGCTCCTCTGTCTACATTATGTGAGGGTGACTATAACAGCTCACTCAGCTCCTCTGTCTACATTATATGAGGGTGACTATAACAGCTCACTTAGCTCCTCTGTCTATATTATGTGAGGGTGACTATAACAGCTCACTCAGCTCCTTGGTCTACATTATGTGAGGGTGACTATAACAGCTCATTCAGTTCCTCTATCTACATTATGTTAGGCTGACTATAACAGCTCACTCAGCTCCTCTGTCTACATTATGTGAGGGTGACTATAACAGCTCACTCAGCTCCTCTGTCTACATTATATGAGCTTGACTGTAACAGCTCACTCAGCTCCTTGGCCTACATTTTGTGAGGGTGACTGTAACAGCTCACTCAGCTCCTTGGTCTAAATTTTGTGAGGGTGACCGTAACAGTTCACTCAGCTCCTTGGTCTACATTTTGTGAGGATGACTACAACAGCTCACTCAGCTCCTCTGTCTACATTTTGTGAAGGTAATGCAACGACTGAGTGCTTCTGTCTATATTATATAAGAGTTACATTAACAGTTCAGGTCCTCTATCTAAATTATGTCATGTGGGGGTGCATATAACAGCTCAGCACCTCTGTTTACATTATGTGAGGTCCACTATAACATCTCAGCACCTCATAGCAGTGGCTTTGGTACTTAGGCACCAGTGGCCTAATACCCCCATGACCACATGCATTTTGCTGGGCAGGTGAGACCTAGAGTTAGATTGCATGATTACACTACTGTATCTCACTCTAAACCCCCAGATGCAGTAGTACACATCATCATTTCAACAGAACACTTACTCAGCTAGTGACCTCAAGACTGTCTCTCTTTAGTCTCAGTCTGGGCATTAGGTCACAAAGATCAACTAAGTCTCAAAGAATCTGCCAGAAACAAAAATATCAACATGGCATGAGGGAGCTAAGTATTAGAGACCACAATACTCATTTGTTTCTGTATTTATTTAATTACAGGGATTTACAGCCAATATACATTCCTGATTGTTAAAATTGAGTCAGACAAGCCTTCTGCATCCACTCACCATGTCCCACCTCATGGCAGCTTGAATGCTTTGGGTCCCTCTTTGGCTAACAGACTGGACTTCTCCTAACTTATAGCTGCCAGTCCTTCTACACCTTGCCCTTCTAACGTTAACTTCCAAGGCATTGGAAACAACTGATAAGCAAGCAGTAATACCTGACAGGGTGGGCGGTATTGGGCAATACTGGACTGTCCAGGGGCATAATGAAGCCCGATACCGCAGGCGGAGGTCCTTATAGCTCCTGGGCAGTCCGGTATTGCCCAATATTGCCCACCCTGGAGGGTATTATTGCGCTTAGAAAATTTACAACCTTTATAGATAAATTCACTGAGACGTGTTTAATTTTAAACATTTAAATCAATTTTATTTGATAAAAATATTACGACAAGAGAAAAAATAGTCCCTTTATGGGATCAATCAGATATTGTGTGCTTCTGTTTAAGACTGTATGTTGCTCTCTGAAAGTGGAGCTTTTGATTGGCTGATGCTGGTTGCTAGTGGTGACAGAGTATGCTATCTCAAGGAACGCTACTGTGTATGACACTGGTGGTATTTTCTTTCTTTCCCCTACTGCAGATGGACACCCATCTGTGGTATGATAAATCAGGAAAATGCTGGTGATTTCATGGGCGGTTCTGACACAAGGGATGGCGGTGTCCTTGAAGCTCTACTACTGCTTAACATATTGGGAAGCACTGTTGCTGAGGGTTTTCCTTGTTTACTGACAACAACTTTTTATTTAATATCTTAACTTTGTTTTTGTTTGTATCACTTCTTTTAGGCCACAACAACTCGTCCCGAGATGCCCACTTTTGACTAATGCAGAGTTTTATGCCGCAGATGAGGTAGGTGACATTTACTGTATTTGCTTTTTTTTTTTCACTTAGTTTTTGCAAATGTAGGGGGAGATAAAATAGAAAAGAACCTTCGATTACTGTGATTTATTTATGCCAGCTTGAGGAGGTACTGAAGTCAGGAAGGCAAGCTGTGGAATTAATTCATGGCGTGACTGCTACTGGCAGAGGAGACAATCAATCGTTGTTACGGACACCTATAACAATATCAGGACAGTGGAGTATGAGTGGTAGGTTGGGCGGTTTATGTCCGTTTGACATTATTTTGAAACCAGTTATGTTAATAGTGAACGAGCGTGGCGGCGAAGCGCTGGCAAGAGATCTGCCACATTAACTCAATGAAAAACACAAAATAACCTACTGGTAGATGTTTATTTGTGCTTTTTCGGAGGTGAATCGCTGTGTGGTTCAGTGTTCAACAGCTCTGCTGGAACAGTTGGAGGTGGGAGGCATGTGTGTATCTGGAACCATTTTCTTTTTTTTTGTAGCTCTCATCTTGAGAGGGAGGTGTCACCGTTACGGTAAGAAGACTCAAGTCTGTTTTCTTTTGGGTAAAGTGCATTTTTCTGTGGACAGCCTTTGCATGTTCTTTATATTATGTTTTTTGCAGTTTTCACTTTGTGATGGGTCAGCTGCTCAGTTAGTCGCCCGCTAAGCGACAGATACAAATGGCTGACACTTGGAATTCAGCTGAAGGGTTTTGGCCAATTGGAGCGCATGCTGGGCACCAACATACTGGTGATGGGGCAGACTAGGCTGGCACTTTTAATAGGTGAGCATCTATTGTCTGATAGATGCCCAACTAGAAAAGTGCCTAAGCCAATCAGATGATTCAAATAACTTTACACATTTTCTAATGTCTCATAGATCATGGTCTCCCTTTGAACTTTGGTGGCACTAATCCAGGCCAACTGGTTGTTAGGATATTCCTCTTGAGTGGTAATCCCCCATTGTCCCCACACCATCCCAATAGTCTCATACAAGATGGCCAGAATTCTCCCACTGGTGTTCAATGGCTGCTTCCTTTTTTCACAAGTGCTCTGTCTCACTCCAGATCTCAACTCCTGTTCTGCACTAAAAATTTAAACTCTGTCTTACTGTTTCAGGAAAAGCTTATCCAAAGCTCCTCCCACTTGCATTAGCCCCTGCTAGACTATAGCACATAAATCTGTCATGCCATGGCACTTACTAGTGATCGACCATCTCTCCTATTGTAAAGGGTGTGTTACATAAATACTTAATAAACTCTCTGGCAGTCTTGTGTTCCTCCACCCTTACCCAACAATGGTCACAAAAACACCCCCAAACAAGACCTCCCAAACTAGTAACATCCCCCAACACACAGAAAACATTGAAATGTAGAAACATAGAAGTTGACAGCACATAAGGGCCCCTTGTCCCACCCAGATATGCCAGTTTGTCCCTTCTGACAGTGTCATTGCAGACCCATTACCACCCCACCTCTGGTTGGTGAAATGTACCCTCTGCTCATGCCCATGACTGTCTCATCTGCACCACAAGTCTGTTGCTGACAGACATGGCACACAGCACTAGAGTGTATGGGTACAGGTCTTATAGCACAGCCTTTCAAACTAACTGAGATTAAAGAGCAGTCCCTGAAGACCTCTGTCAATAGATTGTATCACCATACACTGAGTCTATCATTTCCAGACTTGAGGGGAAGATGGCAGCTGGCCATGGTCATGAGCAGAAAGTATATTCTGGCTACGGGTATTGGAGTACTTATTTAGGCCTGGGAGTGAGCAGATTTTTGAGGTGAAATAGCAATGTTTGGGGTAGGTAAGTGGGGTCCACTAGACTACCAGGGAGTTATTAAATATTTTTTTGAGAACTGGGATTGGGTGAGGGTAGGGATCAACGAGAGTACTAGGGAGCTTTTATTTTTGTTAGGACTGCGATAGGGTGAGGAAGGGGGTGACCTATCTCAATGTTTTTTTTATTTGAACTGATTGGAGTACAGAGGTGTTTGCTGGGTGGGGGGGGGTTGTACCACTGTGCATGAAGTTAAATGTAGGCTTTCAGCCACATTAACAAGCATGGCACTGCCAGCCTAGTTGCACTGCCCAACATCCTTTCAATATGCTAATGTGCCCATATTCAGCACACATTCAGGAATTTGCATAGGGACTAGAAATGGGTTAGAATGCATTCACAACCAGATTTTTGCCATGCTAACTGTGTCTCTCAATATTGCCTTTTTTGTACTACAATACACTGGATCCCACAAATCACGGTAAGTGTGACATAAACACCGCTTGCATGGTGCTAACCATTCAAATGTCTGTTCAAGAGAGTTTAAACGGTCCCTGATGCCATGAGGAAAATTTAGCAAAATAAAATATTTAGACAAAATTCAGGTTCTATTTCATATCAGTTCTGTAGCTCTCCTCTTTTGCTACTAAGAGCATTTGCATGAAAACAGGATCTTTGCTGTGTTGACTCCATCTGCTTTTTCTTCTTGTCTACACTTGACATCATAATCTTCTGCATGCATGCAACATTACTGTTTGTTGCTGGACAGATGATTATGATATCATAATCACAATTAAGACATCAAGTGTAGAGCAGCATGCAGGGCAAATGATGCAGAGGGAACAGTGATCATGTTTAAGTTTTATTTTCAAGTTTATTGATCAACAAATATCATTACATTACACATTGAAGATAAATATCACATATCCACAATACATAATGTACCAGGATAAAATAACATTTTCATATTTTCTTAAGGTCATCCATAAGTTTAAAAATTCTATTGAACATATAAGTCCCTGGTACATTGGTTTCATTAATATTATCTGTTGAATGACAAAGATAAAGTGAACAAAATTTTCCAGGATACAAAAATTTCCAACCATTAGTACCATTAGACATGATATAAATTTGTGACAAAGGACAGTAGCCCTTAGTGTTGATATCTATGAGTGTATTAGCCATGAGTTCTTGTAATGCTTACCATATATGAATATATCTAAATTACACTCATTATTTTAAAGCAAGAATTCTAATCAGGAAGAGTAAACATATTAAAAATAGCTAATTATATCCTGTATAGAATACAAGAATCTGAGAGGATTTATCCTTTAGCTGTCCTGAAAACAAGATTACATGGAACTTGACTTGGTTCAGGTCTGGGAAACTTACACCCCCAGAGAAGTATTATATTCCATAATCTCATATAAATTCCAATGATTTGGAATAGAAGCCATGAGTGGTGAAAAAAAAGAGAGAGAAAAATACCTCTCATACTCTCAGATACAGTATACAATGTTGTAATGGTCATACGATGTAACACTGTTTCATAATTTCAGGGATTTTAGATACCCAACCAATCTATTCAAAGTTGATGTGTTGATGGATTGCAATTAAGTATAGATGAGGACAAATCTATGGTGTCACTTTGACATTATATTCTTTTGGAGTTAATTATCTCAACTGTAATTTCCTCCATAATAATTTGAGATATTATATTGTGACAGGAAAGGTTGAAGGTAACAAGTATGGGTGAATGCAAAGATTCTGGGTGGTCTAGTACTTTCAAATCTAAGAATTTTTCCATGGCAACCTGGTTGACCCAGAACAAGGACAAACAAGCAAAAGGTATACAAAAAAAGGCCAGTGCTCGCAAATGAAGCTCAAGTGGTCATTTAATATGCCAAACTTCCACAGAACAAGTGTAACAAATCCCCAAGTGCCTTTAACCCCTGCAGGTTCTTCAAAAGGGGGAGTGAACAAGAAGGCAGAACCAACATACTATATTTAAAGCCATGTCGTAATGAGACAAACCCCATATTAAAGTGCAAAGTGGTGATCAATTAAAAAGCAATTCATAAACATTTTTCAAGTTACAAATCTCAGAGTATGACAAAATACGTTTAGCAATTTACAAAATCTTTCAGCAAATATCATGAATTTTAAATATAAGCATATTTCATATCTATATTAATAATCAATTCAGGGTTTTGTTCAAAACAGAGGTGACATCTATAACCAATAGAGGACATATTCAGTAGCTTCAGTATACATTTACACCCAGGAAAAAAATAAAAATAAATTAATAATATATTATATACAGCACACAATATGTATGTCTGGGGTAGAAAAAACATAGGGGAAGAAACATAGGGGAAAAGAAGGAATGGAGGGAGGGAGGAGGGAGTGGGAGTTGTGTGGAGGGGAAGGGGAAAGGAAAGAAAGAAAAAAGGAGGGGAAGAAAGGGATAGGGAAAAGGGAGGGAAGAGGCAGGGGAAGGGGAGAAGGGAAGGAAGGGGAAGGGGGTTGGAGGTGGGAAAAAAGAAAGGATAAAGAAGAACAAGAAAGAAAGGGAGGGAAGAGGCAGAACAAGGAAATACTATATATTTTTTTTATTTTAGTCTTTGGTAACCAGGTAAGGCCCACTAGGCACAAGTGCCTGTTTTCAGGGGCGACCTGGGAGTACTGGGCGGTTAAGTGACTTGCTCAGAGTCACACAGTATGCATGTGGAGGTTGTGAGAATCAAACTCAGGTCTGGTCTGCTGGATGTATCAAGCTCATTCACACATCGTTCCTCTAACCTCTAGGCTATACTGCCAACCCTAGACAGATATAGACTTTCCAATAATCTAAACAAATTTTTGCAGCAACATTTTAGTATTAGTAAAAGTACAGGAGTTCAAGCTGGACCTTGGAAAACATTTCAAAAACTTAGACTGAAGACCTTTTTCACTCAAAGACAGAGAAGGGAGTTTCCATTGGTTCTAGATTCAGGGATGGTCCTTACTATTAGACTCCCTCAGTCATGTGACAGTGTAAATACAGAACCAGAAAACACTGTGGATCCATCAGCTTTAAACCAAGAATCTACAAGTCTCAATCTGGGTGAGTCTATGACAGATAATTTATATCAGGACTCTTTACCTACATCTTGAGATCCTGAATGGGGTCTAAATCAGGTTCACACCATCAACTTTGAATGCGATCGAAGTAAATTTAAATTGAGATCTTTATTCTGTCCCTCAACAAATACCTCCCCTGCAATTATAACATGATGTTGAGGCACTGTATACCAGCATCAAACATCATTTGGGACTATATGCGGTGGAATACTTTATGTACTTATTGACACCCACAATACTGTTGTTGCTACTTTTGTCCTAGAAACATTAGAAATTGTTTTGACTAGTAATTTTTTTTTACATTTGATTCTATGTACTACCTACAGGTTTGTGGTACTGCAATGGGGTCACCGATGGCACCCTCCTATGCTAACCTATTTTTGGGCTGATGGGAGGAGGTTGCCAACTTTGACTCCCGTGCCAATAAGTTTTCTGACAAGATCCTTTATTGGGGTTATTTCATCAATGATATACTGTGTATCTGAGGAGGCAAGGAGTCTGAAGCCTCTGAAGTTTTGGATATCCTTAACACTAATGAATTCAATCTTTGTTTTACCTACACATTGGATTCCACCACAGTGACTATTTATGGATCTTAGGCTCCGTGCTTCCCCGGATGGCAGTGTAATCACAGAGAATTTCCATAAACCTACAGCTGGAAACTCACTTTTGAAAAATGATAGCTGCCATCCACCTCATTTGCTGAGAGGGATTCCAAAGGGGCAGTACTTGAGGTTGAGGCACAATTGTTCAAACATGGAAGACTTTGAGAAACATGCTAATAATTTAACCCTTAGATTTCAGGATATAGGTTATGATCCAGATCTGTTGGCTACTGCATATAGACTTGCTAAATCCCAAGATCATTCAGATTTGTTTAAATTGCAGGCCAGACCACCTGATGTGGCTAACATTATTAATTTTATTACTGAGTACAATAATATTTCCCCCAAAATTGTGGGGGCACTTAGGAGATTTTGTCATGTGCGTGATACAGATCCTGACCTTAAGAATAAATTGGGTGAACAACCAAGAGTGGTATACAGAAAAGGGATGAGTATCAAAAACAAGGCAGCAAAAAGCCATGTTACTGCAACTAGCTCTAACCCTATGGGCTTGTGGATTCAATATGCGTGTAATAGATGCAGAGCCTGTATTACTTGTAAATTTATGACTACAGGTTCTGTGTTCCAGAGCCCTACTAACAGTTACACCCATCAGATTCAAAGCTTTCTGACTTATAAAACAACTTTTGTTATATATCCTCTATGGTGTGATTGCCCATCAGTATATGTAGGAATGACCACTTGTAGCCTCAAGGAAAGAATCCAGGAACATGTTCGATCTATTAGTAATAGACGGTGTGACACACCAGTAGGGAGTCATCGAGATTCTTATCACAATTTTGATATGACATGCTTTCAATTTATGGGCATTGACCATGCTCAGGCATTATCAATAGGTGGTGACAAACACCAAACATTGAGACAAAAAGAAAGTAGATCGATCTTCATGTTAAATGCCTCTCATCCAGCTGGGATTAATGATGGCTGGGATTTACACCATTTTCTTTGATTCTAGATTTACCCTGTGTAGTTTCTCCTGTACTTTTATTAATAGTAAAATGTTGCTGTAAAAAAAAAATGTTTTAGATTATTGGAAAGTCTACATTTGTCTAGTCTTTCCTTGTTCTGCCTCTTCCTTCCCTTTCTTTCCTATTCTTCATCTTTTCTTTTTCCCCAACTCCAACCCCTTCCCCCTCTTCCCTCCCTTTTCCTTACTCTTTCTTCCCCTCCTTTTCCTTTCTTTCCATTTCCTTCCTTCCCCACAACCCCCAACCCCTCATCCCTCCCTTCCTTCCTTCCTTCTTTATCCCCTAAGTTTCTTCCCTGTGTTTTCTACCACTTGGACATATATATTGTGTGCTGTATATAATTTATTATTAATTTTTTCCTAGGTTTAAATGGATACTGAAGCTAAAGATTATGTCCCCCCATTGGTTATAGAAGTCACCTCTATTTTGAACAAAAACCCTGAATTGATTATTAATATAGATATGAAATACACTTGTATTTAAAATTCATGGTATTTGCTAAAAGATTTTGTAAATTACTAAATGTATTTTGTCATACTCTGAGATTTGTAACTCGATGTACCTTGAAAAATGTTTATGAATTGCTTTTTAATTTATCACCACTTTGCACTTCAATGTGGGGTTTGTTTCTTTAAGACATGGCTTTAAATATGTTGGTTCTGCCTTCTTGTTCAGTCCCCCCCTTTGAAGAACCCACAGGAGTTTGAGGTGCTAGGGGATTTGTTACACTTGTTCTGTGGAAGTTTGGCACATTGAACGACCACTTGAACTTCATTTGTGAGTACTGGCCCTTTTTTGCGCACCTTTTGGTGTTTTGTCCTGAATTTGTTTGGGTGCAGCATCCTTGCAAAACAAGGACTTGAAACATTGTCTTTGACCCAGATCAAGTCACTGACCAAAGATTCCCTGGTTCCCATAAAGATAAAGTTGCCATTTGTGTCACCTGGGGTATGACCATTTATTAAAAGTAAATCTAATCCTGTCATTATATCTCTTAGCAACTGACCCTGCTGATTATATTTATTGTCTGTATAATTTCTGTTTATTTTGCTTCTTGGATTCCTCATATTAAGTCTCATGTCGTGTTCATCTTCATTTGTTATATTTTCTTTATTTATAGGTACTCTTGAATTAAAGTCACCAATAATGAGAAAGGAATAACTCTCATATTTAGCTTAACATCCTTCCAAAATATCTGACAGTTGTATTGAAAGTGCAGGAGTATACATTTAATAAGTTTCACACTGCCATTTTTATGTTTGCTTACACGCATGCGCAATAAACATTATGCGGCAGTGTAGGAGAGAAGTGGGTTGTGGAAGTGCAGCACTGTGGCAGCCAAAGTAGGCACTGCATTTGGGGGCTTGGCACTGTTGGACCAATGGAGGCACAGTGTGCCGATGACACGGGTCTCCACAAGTGCCACCAAATTGATTTTCAATCACCACTGCAATGAGGACCCACCTCGTCATTGCAGCATCAGCCATTCCGCTACAATGAGGGAGTGACCTGTCATCGCAGGCTGGTACTTCCCAAGTGTAACAATTAAATTAAACATGGCGGTGGCTTGCCACCGCATCTCGGCCCCATGAAAGGTGATTGAGGGTAGCCAATCCCCCTATTGGCTGCCCCTGACCCAGTTAATTTGCTGACAGGGGATCCCACTCCCTGTCAGCATGATGTAATCCCATCCCCCATTTGTTGTGTGCTGAGGGAGTGTCCAATCCCCCTCAGCATCATGCTCCCCCCCAAACAGTTGTTCTTTGCTGACAGGGGGCCCAATCCCCATTGGCTTCAGTACCCCCACCCCAAAAAAGGCAGGTGGCACACTGGGAGCCCACCTGTGTGCTGGAAACAAGCCTGGAAAAAAAAAAAACCTTCCCACAACTTCTTTTTATTTTTGTTAACTCCCTGAAACAAAGGAAACGGTCCCACAGTGGTTGCTGTCCTCTTCCCCCAACCCGCACCCATCCACTGTGCACCCGACCTCCCTACCCCCACCCCATACTTACCTCTAGAGCCTGGTGTGATGATCTTCGGTGGACTGGGAACATGTCTGCACTCTTCAAAGCTGATCACAAACTGATGAAATGCAGGTAAGCTGTATAATGGCATAAATAATTTTTTTTTTCAACTTTTGTGCATATCTCAGGCATTTTGGGGAATTTTGGCACCAAATGCTCAACATGGGGTTATTGGAACCCCTCCTCATGCATGAATTCAGGCACTGTCATGGCGTTATTCAGTCACAAAAGGTGATTTTGTGGTCACTGCGTGGAATAACATTCTGGGATGAGTAATGAAATGACAGTGCCAGTGTTCATGAGGTGAGCTCTCAAAAAGCCTATGTTGCAAATTTGGTGAAACAAATCCCCAAAACAACTGTTTTATGAGCGTGCATTGTACAGTTTCCATGCACACTCGTAACTTCACGAATTTGTAATATTTTCACTCCAGATTTTCAACATTAGCAATTTCCACACCTCCTTATGAACAGTACAGCTGTCATTTTTCATATCCTGACCAAAATGTGGTTTTGTACTACCGGCGCAAAATAGTTCGGTTTCTGTGGGAAATCAGTGTTTGGGACACATTAAGAAAGACACAGTGACACTGTTCATGAGCAGAGGTCCTAAAATGCCTATGTTGAAAATTTGGTGATGAAAGTCCATAAAATGACTGTGTTACGAGCATGCATTGAACAGTTTCCAGGCACGCTCGTAACTTCACGAATTTGTAATATTTTTACTCCAGATTTTCAACATTGCCATTTTTCCATACCTCCTTATGAACAGTACAGCTGTCATTTTTCACATCCTGGCCAAAATGTGTTTTCACATTTCCAGCGCAGAATAGCGTGGTTGCTGTGGAAAGTCAGTGTTTGGGACAGATTAAAAACAAATCACAGTGACACTGTTCATGAGCAGAGGTGCTAAAATGCCTATGTTGAAAATTTAGTGATGAAAGTCCATGAAATGACTGTGTTACGAGTGTACATTGTACAGTTTCCATGCACCCTCGTACTAGAAACATAGAATTTGACAGCAGATAAGGACCGCTTGGCCCACCTAGTCTGCCCATTTTCCTACCTGATGGATAAGCTGCAGATTTTAGTTAATCAACAACTTACTTCCTCCTATCCCCCACTAGACTTGCCTTATGCCTGTCCCATGCATTCTTGAATTCTCCCACTGTTCCTGACTCCACAACCTCCTCAGGAAGGCTGTTCCATGCATCCACAACCCTCTCTGTGAAAAACTACTTTCTAGCGTTACCTCTGAGCCATCCCCCTCTAGCTACAAATTATGCCTCCTTGTACTTGCACATCTCTTCTTCTGAAAGATACTACCCTCTTGTACTTTGTTAATTCCCTTGAGCTACTTGAAAGTTTATATCATGTCCCCCCTCTCCCTCCTTTCCTCAAGGGTATACATATTAAGCTGCTTTAGTCTCTCCTCATATGTCTTCTGGTGTAGTCCTTGCACCATTTTGGTTGCCATCCTCTGATCAGCTTCCACTCTGTCCATGTCTTTGTGGAGATGAGGTCTCCAGAATTGCACGCAGTACTCCAGATGGGGTCTCACTAACTGTCTGTACAGATGGATAACAACTTCCTGTTTTCTACTGTTGATGCCTCTCCCTATGCATCCCAGTATCCCCCCAGCCCTCCTTACTGCCTTCTGACATTGCTTGCCCACCTTTAGGTCATTAAATGGAGGGCAATGAGTACCAATGCCCGTAGTCTGGGAAACAAGCTTCCTGAGCTAGTAGCCTTGATGGAAGATGAACACTTGGATATTGTGGCAGTCACAGAAACATAGTAGATGGGGAATCATGACTGGGATGTCAACATACCGGGGTACACAGTCTACAGAAGGGACAGGGAGGGGAAAAGAGGAGGTGGAGTAGCTCTATACTTAAGGGAAGGGATCAAAGTTACAGAACTAAAAAGTAAAGGAGGAGGACAAGAGGCACTCTGGGCCACCTTGGAGACAGGGAATGGCATCACAATCTGCATAAGGGTTTTATATAGACCCCCATCTCAAGGGGAGGAAATGGACAAGAAAATGATAGAGGACATTCTCAAAATGGCTGAAAAAGGGGAGTTACTGTTAATGGGGGACCTGAATATGCCAGATGTTAACTGGATGACATGTACTGCAGCCACATCCAAGAGCAGGGTCATTCTCGATGCCCTGCAGGGGGCAGGCCTTAGACAGCTAGTGTTGGAGCCCACTCGGGAGGAAGCAGTACTAGACCTGGTACTCTCAAATGGAGAGAGGATCACAAATTTAGAAGTTGGTAGACATCTGGGAACAAGTGACCACTGCACAGTGTGTTTCACAATAAGCACAACCATGGAGACACGCCATACAAAAACAAGCATACTGGACTTTAGAAGGGATGACTTTGGCAAAATGGGTGAATACCTGAGGAATACACTAGCAAATGGGCAAAAAGGAGGGGTGGAAGAACAATGGAGAAAAATCAAAACTGCCATCATAGAGGAAACAAGCCTTTGTGTGAAACAGATAAAGAAAACAAAGCGGAGTAAAAACACTATGGTTCTCAAAAGAGGTGGCAGGGAAGGTTAAGGAGAAAAAGACTGCATTCAAAAAGTATAAGGCATCACAGAAGGAGCACGACAAGGAACTGTATCAATTAAAGCAGAAAGAAGTGGGGAAGGCAGTCAGAATAGCAAAAGCCCAAACTGAGGAAAAAATAGCCAACTCAGTTAAGAAGGAGCTAAAACCTTTTATAGGTACATTAGGGAGCATAGAAAGGTTAAGAGAGGAATAGTGAAGATTAATAAGGGAGATGGGAGGTGGGCAGAGGGAGACAGTGAAAAGGCAGAGATACTGAATGAATACTTTTGCTCAGTATTCACAAAAGAAGATGAAGAGGAGTTACCTAAACCAGACAATAGAAACACTCTGGGTAGGGGGGTTGACACCAGTCCATTTACAAAAGAAAGAGTCCTGAAAGAACTCCTAAGGTAGGACCTAGTGACACCACTGACCACACTTTTCAACAAATCATGGGAGGATGGGGTGGTACCTGAGGACTGGAGGAGGGCAGATGTGATTCCCCTTCACAAAAGGGGAGCAAGGCAGAAGCAGGAAACTACAAACCTGTAAGTTTGACTTCAGTGGTAGGGAAAATTATGGAATCACTTCTGAAAGAATGAATTGTTGAGTACCTAGAGGCCAGCGTGGCACAGGACCCAAAGCAGCATGGATTTACAGCAGGAAGGTCATATCAGATGAATCTAATCGATTTCTTTGACTGGGTGACCAAAGTAATAGACCAGGGAGGGGCTGTGGATACGGCTACCTAGACTTTAGCAAGGCATTTGACACAGTCCTGCACAAAAGATTAATAACTGGTTAGCCAGCTTGGGAGTGGGTCCCAGGGTGGTAGCCTGGGTTGCAAACTGGCTGTGCAACAGGACACAGAAGGTAACAGTGAGGGACACATTCGGAAGAAAGGGGGGTCACTAGTGAGCACCAGGGCTCAGTACTGGGTTCGTCCCTTTAACATCTTTATAGGTGACATTGCTGAGGGTCTGAGGGAAAGGTATGCCCTTGCAGATGATACAAAGATCTGTAACAGAGTTGATACACAAGGGGGTAGAAAGGATGAGAAGGGACTTAGCAAGGTTGGAGGAATGGTCAGACATATGGCAACTTAGATTCAATGCAAAGAAGTGCAAAGTAACGCACCTGGGAAACAAAAACCCAGGAGAAGAGTACACAATAACAGGGGAGGTACTAACAACAACAAAAATGGAATGGGACTTGGGGGTAGTCATATCGGATGATCTAAAGGTGGGTAAGCAATGTGAGAAGTCAATGAGGAGAGCCAGGGGGATACTGGGATGCATAGTTAGGGGCATCACAAGTAGAAAAAGGGAAGTGGTTATCCCTCAGTACAGACAGTTGGTGAGACCCCATCTGGAGTACTGTGTGCAGTTTTGGAGACCTCATCTACGCAAGGACATAAACAGGATGGAAGCAGTCCAGAGGAGGGCAACTAAAATGGTGCAGGGTCTGCAAGAGAAGCCGTATGAGGAGAGACTAAAGGAGCTTAATATGTATACCCTTGAGGAAAGAAGGAGAGGGGGACATGATAGAAACTTTCAAGTACCTCAAGGAATCAACAAAGTCCGAGAGGTAGCATCTTTCAGAAAAAGAGACTTGCAAGAACAAGGGACACAATTTAAAAGATAGAAGGAGGGCGGTTCAGGGCAATGTGAGGAAGTATTATTTCACAGAGAGGGTAGTGGATGCATGGAACAGTCTTCCTGAGGAAGTTGTGGGGCCTAAAACTGTGGGAGAATTCAAGAATGCATGGACAGACATAAGGCAATTTGTGGGGGCAGGAAGATATAGGCTGTTGGTTAACTAGGATCTGTGGCCTATCCTGTAGGTAGGGAAATAGGCAGACTAGATGGGCCTAGCGGTCCTTATCTGCCGTCAAAGTCTATGTTTCTATGTTTCTATGTTTCTATGTTTCTATGTGGTGGGGGTGGCAGGAAGTAGACTGTTGGTTAACTAGAATCTACAGCTTATCCAGTAGGTAGGGAAATGGGCAGACTGGGTGGGCCAAGTGGTCCTTATCTGCTGTCAAAGTCTATGTTTCTATGTTTCTATGTATCTGATATAATCACTCCTAGGTCTCTTTCGATTTTTGTTGTTATTAACTCACCCCCCATTGTGTACTCTTCCCCTGGGTTTTTGTTTCCCAGATGCATTACCTTTCACTTCTTTGCATTGAATCTGAGCTGCCATATGTTTGACCATTCCTCCAACCTTGCCAAGTCCCTTTTCACTCTTTCCACCCCACCTTGTGTATCAATTACACAAATTTGTAATATTTTCACTACAAATTTTCAACATTGGTATTTTTTGCACACCTTCTCATGAACAGTACAGCTGTAATTTTTCATATCCTGCCCAAAATATGCATTTACACATCTGGTGCAGAATAGCTGTGGGAAATCAATGCTCAGGACAGATTAGGAAAATCATAGTGACACTGTTCATGAGCAGAGGTCACAAAATGCCTATGTTGAAAATTTGACGAAATAATTCCACTAAATGACTGTGTTATCCACATGCACTGAGCAGTTTCCACATAAGTCCGGAAGTTCGAGTATTTTTAATATTTTCACTACAGATTTTCAACATTACCATCTCTTCACAGCTCCCTATGAACGGTACAGCTGTCATTCTTCACATTCTGCCCAATCTGTGTTTTCATACATCTGGCGCTGAATGGCACGGTCACTGTGGGATCTCAAGGTTTGGGACACATTAACAAAATCACAGTGTCACTGTTCATGAGAAGAGGTCCCAAATGCTTTTATGAGGTGGGTGTCACAAAAAGGCCATGTTGAAAATTTGTAGTGTAAATACTAACAAATGCTGGGACATTAGGGTGTCTAACCATAATGTCCCACCCTGTACAGTCTGACAGGCATCAGGGGTGTGGCTTTGGATTGCCGACTGTAATGCTCATACCATTCTACCCCCACCCCACCACCCTGCAACCAGTGACAGCCATCAAGGTGTGCCTTGAACTCTTCGGCCCCACACTTCACCCTGTTCTCCTATACTGCACCCATTTCAGCGTATGTCCTTATGGAATGAGGTGACTGTACAGCCGAACACTCCAAGGCACACCTCAACATGCGTCAGTGGCTGCAGGATAGGGTGAAGTGAAATGGCATGAACATTATGGCAATGATCTAAACTCATACCCCAATGCCTGTCCATCTCTGCAGGGTGGAGGTGGGGTTGGCGTGAGTTCAATACTTCACTGCCCTTCTTATTCTGCATCTCTCTAACTCCTGAATTTCCAATGTTAATACCAGCAAGCAAACATTCGGCATTGAGAAATGCTTGTTAATTTTGAGGGCCTCAAGAAAAAAAAATATAATCAAGGGCAGTTTCTTGAAAATTCAGAGAAATTCAAGGATATAACCAGACCAGCTTGTCCTCCTATTACTTTATTTTTCTTAGTTGCACATAAGTAGGGAGTATACCCTTAAATCTTAGTCAGGGTAGCACTATACCACCATGTTTCTTGTAGGAATACAATGTCATGTTTTGTCAAAAATTAAACTATCTCAGAATCTACCAAATTATTTGTTAACCTCTCTATGTTCCAGGACAGTATACTTAAAAGATGGTTACAGTTAGAAGTCTGGTTATCTGAAAAAAAAAAACAACTGTCAATCCAGTCATGTCTGGAAAAGTTCCTCTAAAGAAGCAAATCTGTTAATAGATTGTAATTTACATAATTCCTATTTGTACTAGTTACATTTATATCTCCTTGATTTGTCTCCTCATGAACAATATCTTTGGATGAGTGTGTATTAAGATGATTATCACTATTTTGTTTCTGTATTTCAGTTAAAATAATGCTGTTATTTGCCAAATTTCCTGGATGCCCATTCATTTGTTTTTATTAGTTCTCACTTTTTCAAAACTTGTCTTTGGCAGAGAAGTTTTTGTTTTCCCTTTTTAGATTTTGAATTTTGTTTATTTTCAAGAATCAGTAATAGAAATGGACTCATCTTTTGAAAAAAGGGGAAGAAGATTAACCTGAGTGGTTTTATTTTCCAGGGTTTTGGAGGAATCTACCATATTTTTATAAGAACATCACTTGAAAAGGATTGTCTTTGATGGACCCTAAGTTCTCTAGTTTGGGTCATTAAGGCCTGATTTTAATTTACATCAGCCCTTGTTTTCAAGTTCTGCCTTAATGGCCCACATATTTTCTAATATAACCACATATACATAATAATAATTTTTAATAATTTCTAAAATTTTCTTAGCTAGGGATAAGAAAGACACAAACTTTCCCTCTTTCCTAAAAAAAGACTTGGTCAAATTCAATGCCACCGTTTGCACTTATATTAGTATTTAAATTTGGTATAGACAAAGGTCCCTCACTATTAAATTTGTTGTTGATGATAGAAATGGCTGTCCCTATTTTTGAGGCCAATTATAGTATTACTGAGGTCCTGAATAACTGATGCTAAATTATCTACAGATTTCTGAGGTTTAAGAGTAGGGCTAGTCCATCTAGGACATTTAAGCTGTTGAGTTGAATGACTTCAAATTAAATTATTTGAAGTAGATTCTTGAGGGAGAGAATGCAATATAAGAATCTTGGTAATCACTTAATAATGCTGAAAATGCTAAAGAAGCATGCAAATATGTATTAAGATTCATATCAGAGGCCTGTAACTATTTTTTTTATGTACAAGGAAGATGGAGCACTTTTCGTAAGGAGAGGTGACCCTGTTCTCTCTGTATGCTATTAGACAATTTACAACTGGAGTACTAAGGGCCATGGGAGTAGGAGCCGAGTAGTCCAAGAATTCAGTTATACTTGGCTGTGTTGGATCCATTTCTCTTGTTACTTGAACATCACCATTTGTAAATGGTATTTTTTAATGGTATTAGTTGTACACTTTATAATTTTAGTTTTTTTTTGTTTCAAATGGGACTGCAGAGGAGATACAATTGGGGGAATAGGAATCTGTTTCTAGATACAATGTAAATTATAGAATAATATATTAGTCTGCTTACACTGCTATATGTAAGAATAACAGTTCAAACAGATACTGTAAATATACAATAAAAAATAGCTTCTCTCTAGGTGAATAATCCTTGCTATCAGCTGCTTATCAAGCTGAGATTCTTGAAACACCAAAAGCAATATGCAGGGTAATTCAAGATCTTTGAGAACTCTGACTTGATCTTGCACAATACAAAATACCAATTCTAAGATAGTTTACTACTGATAAAATCTTCACTGTAATTGTAAAGAGTTTGCAGCTGATGCCTTGCTCTTTTTGTAGATAATTTGAGTGGTTTACACCCAACAGGTGTAATGACTTTGAGGGAGGGCTGCACTAAAATTAAAAATAAACATATCTAAGCAGCGGTTTAAGATAAATTTGAAATAACTTGATTACATAAGTTAGTTGTTTAGCCTAGTTAGGCCAAAATATATTCTGTTTCAAGGTTCTTAAAGATCATGGGCCAGATTTTCAAAGGGCCATTAAATCCATGCAAGCTATGTCAAACAACCAGCTTGAGTCAGATCTAGGTGCACCAAATGCTGTGTGCCATATTTTGCAAGAAAAGCATTCTTTGTAACAAAGTCCCCCACACTGACGCAAGAGGTCCACTGCATCAACAAAATGGCATAAAGGATGAGAATGACGCAAGCTGCACCAAAATAAATAGTGCAAGTTGAGATAGAAATGAATCAAGTTGAGTCAACCAAATGACTCAAGGAATGAAAATGACACAAACTGTCTACACAAATGGTGCAAACTGAGTAAAAATAGTGCAAACTGAGTAAAAAAATGGTGCAAGTTGAGTAAAAAATGATGCAAAGGACAAGAATGATGCAAGTTAAGTAAAATAAAATGGCAAATGAAATTACTAAAACTAAGCCCCCAAAATGTTCTAAACTATTCCTGCAAGATAATACTGACCCTTAAAAGTAGCATAGGCAGGTATGACCACCTGCTTTGGGTCTCTTTATATGTTCCAGTGTCCCTTAGACTAGCTCTGGCTGGTCTAACAGTGGCAGGCATCTTAGGCACAAGTACAGGACTTGTATTTTTTGAAAATCCCAAATAAAGGGATGGTGTGTCATTTCCATGACACAGGCATCCCTTCTGACATGGCGCAGGCATTTTTTTTGGGTGCAAGCATGGGCAAGCCACTCTGGTGCATGCAGACCTGTTTTTGACACAAGCACCAATTGAAAATCAGAACTGGTGCAAGATTTGATGCATCCTGCTCCTTGATTCAGCTGTTTTTGACACAAGCACACTGCATCATTCTCTGGCCTTTGAAAATCTGGCACAATAAGATATTGGCAAATTTATAGTTATTGTTCTAATATAAAAACTGGATACATTTTTAAATAGACTGTGATTAAAAATGAAAATGCAAAACTGGAATTGCTAAAGTCATACAATACTATCTTAAATCTGTCTTGATTAATCTAACCTAAAATCAACTGCACTCAAAATAAGATCAAATGCTCACACAAAACTAAGCAACAACTTGATATAGGGCTCATAAAAGAAAAAATGGACATAGTACCCAAAATAATGTCCTTACTTGCTCTCAACAGATGGAAAATTAGAACTGAGATCTGTCAAAGCAGGCTGGTTCTGACTGAGGAACTCTGTTGTTCTTGTCTTCAAGGGTTTTAAATGTGGTGTAGAAAGTCTATGCCATCCCTCCAAAGATGCTTATAGCAAACTCTTAAAACTGATCAAACCAAGTCAAGTTACATTAGCTTACTTATGTTTAAAAGAAAAGAAATAGAAGATATGAAAGAATTTAGCCCCCCCCCCCCCCCAAATAAAATATACCTTGTAGTTGCAATGTGGAGAGACACATGAAGAGCTCATGACACAGCCAAGGTGTCAGAGTCCCAGGATCAGAGTGAGGTGTATGAAAGACGACTGGCCCATGGGTATTTTATCCCTGAACTTTAATTGTGTGTGATACACTTCTGGTGGTGGGCTATATTTGTTAAGAGAAGATCACAAGAATAAATTCATGGTTACCACCACTTAATTAACAGTGGAAACCTGAATCTAATATGGGTATTTGGTTCAGCAATTAATCACCAGTCAGAATACGAGCCACCTGACTTAAGCCCTAATCACCATTATCCTAATTAAATGGTACTATTAAGATAAAGTGTGTCAGCACAAGGGAATGGCATAAAAGCCAAAAATAAAAATGGATGATTGAGTAATAGAACAAGTGTGGAATAGTTTTAAGCATGCATCTCATAAACGGTGTCCTTAGAAACTTTGATTACCTAATCTAACTAAATTTAATTCAAAAGCAGTTTTTTAAGTAAACCAATTCCAAAATCAAAAATCAAAACAACATCCCTCACAAAGCACAAATACCAATGCATGATAACAAATACAGCTAATCAAAAAAACAAAACACAACATAACTAAAGAAAATCAAAATCTAATGTCAACAAAGGTGAAGGTGGACGCAGGCAAGGAAAACATAATCTGGTAAAAAACCAACCACCCTAACTTGGCTGCACAATCGCACATAAAAAACAGGATTATCTAAAAAGAATTTCACAATCAAATAATATATATAAAAAAAAATAATTAAAATACAGGAACCAAGGAAATCTTTGTTCAATGTATTTTTTTTAAAATAGTTTGGGTTCATTTTATTAACGATTAATTCCATAGAAATACAGTAGAGTTGTTCTATGTTATTTGTATATATGTATCTTCAGTTTGTCCACTTCCTGTTAAAATTGTCAGTTGTTTCCAATGACTCAAACATCAGTTGCCCATTCAGTTGTTCTTTACTTCCATCAGATGAATATATTATTCACCTCAAGGTTCTGAGCTGAAGCTCCCGGGGGAGGTGGAGAGTGGCTGGTGCTAAAAAGGAGTCAGAAGACAAAACCTTCTTCAAGTGTGGCTGTTTTTCTTAAGCTTCAAATCGAAAAGTAAGATAAAATAAAATAAAAAATGTAAACTGAGCAATACTCAGCAGCATACCAAATTCAAGATCGCTTTTATGTGTTTATGCAGCTAAATCCCCTGTTCCACATCTCCTCCATCGCTTGATCATGTTTTCATGCAACTGTCCTCTGTAATAAAAAAAGAGGGGGATGAATTTCAGGAAATATATAAAATATGGATTGAATTGTATCCAAATATTATATTTTTCAAAGTTATCCCAACAGGGTCAGGGAATTTTTTAGTGACTTGCTCAAGGTCACATAGCCTGGGCAATCTGTGGTATTTTCAGGCTACTCAGGGTAATGGCAATTGTAGGCCCAAATCATTTTTGTGAGAAGAAAATAATAGGGTATTTGGTTCATTATCCTGAACAAGTATCTTGATTACCTGAGTCTGTTCCCCTGGATATAGCTACTTGAGCTATCCACAGATAATTATTTAGAGTGGAGGAAGCACTATTCATGCATTTATTGTAATTGAATCTAGTGTGATCTGAACATGGATCTCCTAGTTCCTAAGCCTGTGTGTCTCTAGCCACTAGAGCATGATGCATATTCTCTTCCTTTTTTCATCTTGTGTTTTCCCCCATTTTTGTGTGCTCTTCCAAGGCAGCTGTGATCACAACATAATTCCTTCAGAAACAGGGACAAGAAACAAATGCAGAAAAAAAAGCATTTTCCCACACATTGGGTCTTGTGGCACAGTCACACCTTCCATCTAGTCAGGATAGCGGGTGAGTGACAATCTTTACAATCAAGGTCAGTTATGCTCCATGATCAGCAAGCATGGCATTCACTGCCAGAGAAATAATAAAACAGTAAAAGCAGACAAAATATTTGCTGTGTCTGCATCCTTTCACTCTATGTCCACCCTATTTCCAAATATGAGCCCATTTGCAAAAAAAAAAAATGCAATTTGCATAAAATTACATGATGCAAATCAATTTGAATTATTATTCTGATGATTATTCAGACACAAATTGGATAGATGGACAAAACTGTTTCAGCATCTTACAGTTTGTCTAACGATTCAAACAGATGCAGCCACAGCTCTTCAATAGAACATAGGGGCACAGCCATCAAGGAAAATTTTGCTTCTTGTTTCTAAACTGCATTAGTCCTCTTGTATAATGTTCCCAGTCTAACCATTTCCACAACATATCTCTAATGCTGAGCTCAGCTTTCACCATTTCAATGACACATCAATCTCATATGGAGCTCAGCCTTCACATTTCAGGAACACACAATTCCCAATGTTGAGCCCAGCCTTCATCATTTCATAAACACAACAATCCCATGTTAAAAACAGCCTTAACAATTTCAGGAACAAAGTGGAAGAATAAAAGGCCACTCAGAGGGGAAAAAAGGTAAGGTGCCACAATAACTTCAAAACTGAACAAAACAAACAAAAGACATGCACACAAACAATGCTGCATCAATGGCTAAAATCACATATTTTATTTGCAGCAAGGTGGCAAACTAAAGCATGGGAAAATGCCCAAGTTTTTACAATTTCAGGACATCATCACTCTCATATCAAGCTTATCTGTGACCATTTCAGGAACACATAACGTCCATGCTGAGCTCAGCTTTTAACATTTCAGGAACACAACTCTCCCACAATGAGCTCAGCCTTCGCCATTTAGGAACATATCACTCCTACATTGATCTCAGCTTTTACCATTTCATAAACACATCACTCCAATGTTAAACTCAGCCTTTACTACTTTATGAATACATCACTTCAGTGCTGAGCTCAGTTATAACATTTCAGGAAGACATCACTCACATGTTGTACTCAGCCTTCATCATTTCAGAAACATATCACTCCCATGATAAGCTCAGCTATTCCATTTTTGAACACATAACTCCCATGTTGAGCTCAACCTTCACCATTTCAGGAACACATCACTCCCATGTTTAGCTCAGCCTTAACAATTTTAGGAATGCATCACTCCCATGTTGAGTTCAGCTATAACTACATCAGAAACATATAATTCTTATGATTAGCTCAGCTTTCAGCATTTCAGAAACACATCTCTCCAATGTTGAGCTCAATCTTTATCATTTTAGGAACACCTCACCCCCATGTTGAGTTCAGCGTTTACCATTTTAGGAGTGCCTCACCACCATGTTGAGCTCAGTCTTAAACATTTTAGGAGCACACCACTCACATGTCGAGCAACTGGTCATGGAACCAACTCGGCAGAAGGCAATACTGGACCTTGTGCTCACAAACAGGGACAGTGTGATGGGGGTAACAGTGGGGGAGCACCTGGGTAACAGTGACCACCAGTCATTGTGGTTTGAAATCACAGAAAGAGCAGAACCAAACCACACAAAAACACGTATCCTGGATTTTAGGGGGGCAGACTTTGGAAAATGGGGAGATACTTGAAAGAGGCATTAAGGGAATGGGACAGGAATCAGGGGTTGAGGAACAGTGGGCAGTATTTAAAATGGGGATTACAAGAACAACAGAATTATGCATTAATCAGGTTAGCAAGAGGAAAAGGAAGAGGAGACCATTATGGTTTTCCAAAAAGGTATCAAAGAAAGTGAAAGCCAAAAAGATTGCATTCAGGCAATACAAAAAGACACAGGCAGAAGGGGATAGGGAGAAGTACCAGGAGAAGCAAAGGGAGGCAGGGAGGTCAGTAAGGGAAGCCAAAGCTCAGACAGAAGAACACATTGCAAAATCAGTGGGTAAAGGGGACAAAACCTTTTACAGGTACATAAGTGAAAAACGAAAGACAGAGGGAGGGATAGTGAGACTGAAGGGGTAGGATGGGAGCCGCATGGAGGATGACAACAGTAAAGCTGACATATTGAACAGGTATTTCTGCTCAGTCTTTACTGAGGAAGAGGGGGGTAATGGGTCTGAAGGGAGTACAAGGGGTGAGAATGGTGCAGAAATGGACACAAGTCCCTTTACACGAGAGAGGGTCCTGAAGGAACTGGAAGTAATAAGAGTTGATAAAGCAATGGGGCCAGACGGGTGCACCCTAGGTCCTTAAAGAACTAAGAGAGGTGGTGGCTGAACTCTGGCTATCCTGTTTAGCCAATCACTGGAAACAGGGAGGTACCCAAAGACTGGAGGATAGCAGATGTAGTCCCTATACAAAAGCGGGAACAAAGAGGAAGCAGGGAACTACAGACCAGTCAGCCTCACCTCGGTAGTGGGGAAGATCATGGAAGCACTACTGAAGGAGAGATTGGTGGAACATCTGGTTGTCAATGGACTACAGGACCCAAGGCAGCATGGTTTCACCCGGGGGAGGTCATGTCAGACCAACCTCGTTGAATTTTTTGACTGGGTGACTAGGGAGGTGGATCAGGGGAGGGCAGTGGACATGGCCTATCTGGACTTCAGCAAGGCCTTTGACACTGTGCCACATAGAAGACTATTACACAAACTGGGGAATATGGGTGGGCAGGACAGTAGTGTGGTGGGTAGGTAACTGGCTGGGTGGCAGGACACAGAGGGTGGTGGTAAATGACTGTCACTCCACAGAGGGAAGAGTGACCAGTGGGGTACCACAGGGATCAGTGCTGGGACCGGTCCTATTCAACATCTTCATCAGTGACATTGCGCAGGATCTAGAAGGCAGAATTTCACTGTTCTCTGATGACACAAAGCTCTGTAACAGAGTAGACACACCAGAGGGTGTTGACAGAATGAGAAGCAACCTGCAGAAACTTGAAGAATGGTCAGTGATTTGGCAGTTGAAATTCAATGCAAAGAAGTGCAAGATAATGCATATGGGGCACAAAAACCCTGGCACAATATATGAGTTGGGGGGTGAGGATATAGCATGCACCAAGCAGGAAAGGGATCTTGGGGTTGTCATCTCTGATGACCTCAAGGTAGGGAAACAGTGTGACAAGGCAGCAGGTAAAGCAAATAGGATGCTGGGATGTATAGGCAGGGCATCACCAGCAGGAAAAGGAGGTCATAATCCGCTATACAAGACACTAGTGAGGCCCCAGCTGGAGTACAGTGTACAGTTCTGGAGACCATACCTACGTAAGACATAGACAGGGTAGAGAAGGTTCAGAGGAGGGCAACAAAGATGGTGCATGGATTGCATCACAAGTCCCATGGAGACAGGTTGAAGGAACTGAACATGTACTCCCTGGAGGAGAGGAGGGAGAGAGGGATATGATAGAGACATACAAGTATCTTACAGGGAGGAACAGGGTGCAGGAAAACACTATTTTAAGCGAAAAAGATGTTCCAGGACTAGAGGGCATGGGATGAAGTTGGAGGGAGGACGATTCAGAGGAAACATGAGAAAGAATTTCTTCACAGAACGGGTGGTGGACAAGTGGAACACCCTGCCAGAGGAAGTGGTGGGGGCAGAAACAATCACGGGATTTAAGAATGCATGGGATAGACATAAAGGAATTTTAGAGGTCAGGGGTAAGGGGAAACAGACTTCTAGGAAAACAAACTGAACTTACAAGCTCAAATGGGCAGACTGGGTGGGCCATAGGCCCTTATCTGCCGACACTGTCTATGTATCTACGTATCTATGAGCACACTCTTCACAGTTTTAGGAACACTTCAGTCCCATGCTGAGCTCTGCTTTTACCATTTCAGGAACACTTCACTCCCATATTGAGCTCAGCCATAACCACTTCATGATCAAATCACTCCCATGTTAAGCTCAGTCTTAACAATTTCAGGAATACATCACTTTTATATTGAACTTAGCCTTCCCCATTTCAGGAACACATCATTTCATTGTTGGACTCATTCATCACCATTTCAGAACATGTCATTCCCATCTTTAGCCCAGTCCTGAACATTTTAGAAACATGCTTTTGGTGCCATTCCTCCTTTATGCCTAAGTACCCACCTCTGTCTGCTGCCATCCTCTTATACACTGTGCTTACTCGTGCGAACCCTTCCTCCTACATTTGTTGGGAGGATGTATGTCCTCTACTACCCTTCATCTTCCCTATGACTCCCCTCTCAGTGTAGGAACATCATTTGACAACAGAGAGTACACGCATCAAGGCAAGGCAATTTTATTTATTTGGTACCCTGTCCCTGGTGCTCAGGGAGAGACACAAAAAGAAGCAAACGAAAAACTAAAATAAATACAATATACAATATAAATAAAACAAAAGATGGACAAATGAAATGGTGAAACAATTAAAGATAAATACATTGCTTCAATGAGAAAAACACATTTCAGATAGCTGCAGTCAGTAGGTTAAAGAGATGGAATTTCAGAACCTCTTTGAAGGTCTTCACTGTGCTGGCAGATTGAATGTAGAAGGAAAGTGAAGAGAACCCCACAATATGGGTGCAGGCACCATAAATGATCTGTCCCTGGACAGCCTCCCTCGAATGTCAGTGTGTGATGTCAGCAGAAGGTATAGGATATTGGCATCACTGTATTCAGGAGCAGTGCCCCACTGAAGCTTTGCAAGAAGGAAGGAGGCAGTATATCCTGTGTGACTCATTTCCTTCCGGGCCACAGAATGTACCTCACAGTGGCATATAGCACTTTTCCTTCCAGAGGCATTGATCATTCTATTGGGTTATTCTGTAAGGCTCTACGATTCTGGTTCAACAAATTTTTTGTCAGCCGGCATCTCACCAACAGGAATCATGTTGACTGCAAGTTGTAGTTTACATGATTCCTGTGTGTCTGCCGTTCTGTCTTTTTTATTAGGGGGCTCCCCCCCCACCCCCGTCTTAAGCATTATCAACTCCAGTCAGAATTGATTCGGGTTGGGGATGCAGGACCGGGAGACAGTGTTTCCCTGTCTCGGGCATACCAATACAGCAACCTTTCAGCAAAGTTTTGATTTTGCTGACAGGGTTATAGTTCGCTGTGTTGGTGTCACCATACATGGGGCATACCATTCTGGAACCTCATGCTAGCTTAACTAAAATCCTGCACTTTCTTTTTTTATCATACTATTGTTTATTCTCCTTGGCAGAGTGGCCCTACACGATCTCCGTCCGCCGGCCCTGCACCCCCAGATCCGGTCGTGCGTGCGGACCACATGAACCTGCTCTCCCAGTGAGCTGGCTATTATTGCTCTCGCACCCACTGAGCATGTGCCCCTCCCAGGTCTCTCCAGAGGTACAAGGCATGGCCATCAGCCGCGAAGATCGCCCTCTGCATTTTTCCACATTTTCTCCCCAGTGGAGAGCCAGATGTGCAATGGCATCCACGCATGTAGTGCTGATGCCCACCGCACTCTCCCCCCTTACTATTGCACACCACTTGTAGTACAGCTAGCCTCTGCCAGTTGCCGCTACAGGGTGATGCAAGCCCCACTACCCACCACAGAGAGAGGAGAGCAGTCGTCGGATGCTCAATCCTCCCTCTCCTCTGCCAGCCCCCAGTGGCCCGAGTCCGTTCCCAAACCCGGGTCGCTGGCATGGCGCTAGGCGCCACTGGGCCGGCACAAAATCATGCACTTTCAATGCGTGCTATACCCCTTTCACCCATTCATTAATGGTGGAAAAGGCTTTAAAACATTAGGACTAATGACCAACATCAGGGACACATCACATAAAATGGAATCATGTTGTGGCTTATTTTGAAGACCATTGTGTGAAGGAAATCTGAACTTTTACTCTGATATCTGGCACTATGACCAAACCACTACTCTTCAGTGCCAGAAATGGAAAAAACAGGAGGGACATTAATGAAAATCTGGGACAGTGGGAGGTATAATTCATAACTGGTTCCACCACATAACAAGCAAATTGACTTGCAATAAGGCTATTAGGTTGGATATGCAAGCACTTCAGATTTTAAGGATCAATTATTTTTCACCCAAGGCTGAGACTTGGCTAATTGAGAACCGCCTTGTCCTTAACCCCACAAAAACTAAGGCTATGCTGTTCGGGCCAAAATCCCTGGGCCTCTCCAGGGACCATCTTCTGCCACTCACTACCTTGTCCGGCTCCAAAATAGAGGTGGTACAATCAGTCAAATACCTTGGCCTTATACTAGATCAGGGGCTCACCCTTAAGCCCCATGTGGATGCTGTAACAAAAAGCATCCATCAAAAACTGAGCCTTATCTATCGCCTAAGCCACAATGTGATACCAGAGACCAGACTGGCTATCTCACAAACCATGCCTCTCCCATCGTACTCAGCATCACCAAAACGGACCACAGCAGACTTATGATCCTATATCACAAAATAGCTCACTTCGCTTCTAAATCCTACCTGAGGACCCACCATTGTGATGCCCTCACTGCCCTCAACTGGCCATCCCTGGACAATAGGCTCCAGTACCCCCTACTAACCTGGACCTATAAGCTCCTGGATGCCTATCCTCCGGCAGGCCTGAATGGACTACTTGCTCCAAAGCCGCTCAGACGGCCGCTCCACTCCTTGAAAAAAAAACTCCTGGAGACTCCCCAGACCTGCATGGTAGGAGGGAGAAAATCCTTTACTCACCTAGCTCCGGAGTCATGGAACAATGTCCCCAGTCATCTTCAGGAGGCATCAACATTATCCCTCTTTCAAAGGGGCCTGCGTGCTCCCTTATCAAACCTAGTCCCTGCCACTGCCCCAACAGCTAAGACAATCACACCTAATGTCAATCCATACTGACTAGACACTGCTCCCATACAAGGGTAATGACTAATGTCTGCTTGAGCGGGTTCGCTACCTCGTACGGAACCTCCCCTAGACACTAAAAGCACTTATCACCTCACTCCCATCTGTCATCACTGCTGTACTCTATACCATAATGTATTTGTTGCCCACTTCTACAGAAACTGTATGGTGTATTCATAACCCCGTATTATTTGTACTACTCTGCCATACTGAACGCATCAGTGTAATATACCTCTGACCTTACATGTACTGATCTGTATTGCTGTATCTTGTATCAGATGCACTGCACTGTACTATGACTGTACCAACTAATGTCATGTACCTCCTGCCCTCTTGCACAAAAATTGGAAAATTGTATACTGTCCTAGTAACCCTGTACGATTTGTCTGACACTGTGATACCTGTCTGTATGTTCAAACCTTATGTAACAATCCCCGGGTTACCCCTGAAAAAGGGACCTTCGTGGCCCAGCAGGCCTACCCGGTTAACAAAATTTAATAAATAAATAAAAGTGCTCTAAGATGGCTGCCTGTAGTAGCCATGTGCTGTATAGGAGAGCTAAGTGACGTTTATCTGTTTTGCTACCTGTAGTGAAGGCAGAAAACTGCATCTGTTATGTGAAGTTCATGGATTTTTCTACTTCCCACAGAGAGCAGTTTGGGCAATAAGAGTTGAAAATAGTGGGGATAAATATGTCTCACTTTACACATCACTAGAGAAGTCTGTTAGAAAACTGCAGGAAGTGAATTGTGGGCTCTTCCTGTTTGGTCACAGGTGTGATTCTCTGCAGCATCTTACTTCATGTGACAAGACATGCTGTACTGCTGCTGCAGTTCATGAAAGACTGTGGGACAGAACTGGCCTGCTATAAAGTGAGTATCTCTTTGTACCAAAATGTATTCTGCCAACCATCACCTACATCTGAACAGTTCACTTTGTGGATATTTCCATGAGCTTTGCTTCACTACAGGACTATTTCGTCACTTCTTATAAACCTTGCTAGCGTTATAAAAACTTTGCACATGTCTACCATAGAGTTGTCCTGGTGAGCCAGTCAGAATGCAATAAACAGTTCACTGTGTAACAGTTGTGTCTCCTTTCTAGTTCTGGCTGAATAACTGGCTAATAGACCTACAGTATATTTTGCCTGGCTCAAAAGCTCCACTTGTCATAATATAGTACTAAAAGTATTATTTATTGCTTTACAGTGTAAATTGTTCTCATACATGGTGTGGATTGCTGAAGTATTGGAAGGTGATATGCTAAGCCGACTATGGGAGGAAGACAGCACTTACATCTCTGGGGGGTATGTGCATAATGTACCAGACTGTAGCATGCCATTCAATCTCTCAACAATGCAATATTTATAGAAACACAGTAACATAGAATCTGTCAGGAGAAAAGGATTGCTTGGCTCACTCAACCTGCCCAGATGGTCTCTGCATGGCCTGTCTCTGCAGAACGTAACTGGTCTCAGACTGCCCTCCCTTAATATTCTCCTACAGTATGTCAATCATGCTTAAAGTTCCATACTGCTTTCGCTTCCGCTACTTCCATTGGCAATCTGTTCCAGGCATCTATAACTGTTTCAATAAAGTAGTTCTTCCTCACTTCCCTCTTAAACTCCCCATGCCTCCAGTTTCATCACATGCACTCTGGCACTGGTGCTCTTTCTAATTTAAAAGCAACTGAATATTAAGGGGGATGTAGTACTGGTGGACGTCTTCAATTTACCAGACTTAAATTAGGGAAACCATTCCACTGCTACAAGAAGAAGCAAAGACTTTCTTGACACTCTGCACTTTTCAGGCCTAAGACAGTTTATCAAGTAACCCACAAAATAGGGGAAGCCATCCTTGACCTGTTACTCACCAACAGTGACATATCAAGGGTAGAAGTTGAGAGCAACCTAGGATCTAGTGACCACCGGATGGTGTGGTTCCAAGTTAAAACAGAAAAAGAAATCAAGCACACTAAAACTAAAATCTTGGACTTAGGATGTGCAGATTTTGATAAAATGAGGGAAAAACTCAGATTGAACCTAGCTAAATTAACACAGATAGAGGGAGCAGATAAGTATTGGGCATCTCTAAAGGAAGTTATCATAGGAGCATCAAAACAATGTATGAAATGTGTGAGTAAAGCCAAGAAGAGAAGAAAACCCTTATGGTTGTCGAAGGAAATGGCTGCAAAGGTCAGGGAGAAATGGATGGCCTTCAAAAGATACAAGCAAACAGAATGTGAAAAAGACAAAGACACATACAAGGAGAACCTGAAGGAAGCAGGAAAGCAAATCAGGGTGGCTAAGGTACAAACAGAAGAAAGGATCTCATCAGAGGTCAAAAAGGGAGACAAGACCTTCTTTAGATATATCAAGGAAAAAAGGAAAACCAGTGGATGTATAATCAGACTTAAAGGGGCAGATGGGGAATGCACAGAGGATGACAAGGACAAAGCAGAAAGCCTTAACAGATACTTTTGCTCAGTATTTACTAATGAAGGAGAAGGTTGTGGTCCCACCTTGACAGAAAAGAGTGCAGACAACAGCAATATGAATTTGACAACTTTCACAAGGGATAGTGTCCTGAAGGTGCTAGAAAAACTTATGGTTGACAAGGCCGTGGGTCCTGATGAAATACACCCCATCATACTGAAAGAACTTAGTGAAGACCTGGCGGCACCACTGACTGAACTGTTCGACCTCTTACTTGAGGTCGAGGAAGTTCCAGTGGACTGGAGGAAGGCCACAGTTGTCCCTCTTCATATACTGTAAATGGCAGTAGGGAAAGTGCTAGCAATTACTGCCCAGTAAGCTTGACCTCAATTGTCGACAAAATGATGGAAACCCTAATAAAGGAAAGAATGATATCCTTTCTCAAAGAAAATAATATAATGGACCCAAGACAGCATCGCTTCACCGCAGGAAGATCATGGCAGCCAAACCTAATAATTTTTTTTAATTGGGTAACAAAGACAGTAGATCAGGGCAGAGCTATAGATGTAATATACCTAGACTTCAGCAAAGCCTTTGACTCGGTCCCACATACATTAGAAGACTATTGAACAAACTTGACAGTACAGGAGTTGGGCATAAAGTGGTAAACTGGGTATAGAGCTGACTTTGTGGAAGGACTCAGAGGGTACTGGTAAATGGTCAACTATCAGAGGAGAGAGAGAGGTAACTAGTGGTGTGCCACAGGGATTGGTGCTGGGGCCTATCCTCTTCAATATTTTTATCAGTGACCTATCTGTGGGACTATAAGGCAAGGTGTGTCTATTCGCAGATGACACAAAGATACATAATAGGGTAGACACTCTGGGGGAACTGGAAAGGATGAGGGCTGATCTTCAAAGACTAGAAAGGTGGACAAAAACTTGGCAATTAAATTTCAACACCAAAAAGTGCAAGGTCATGCACCTAGGGAGGAAAAATCCTTATGAGGAATACCTCCTGTGTGGAGTGAAACTGGAAGCCACAAAGCAGGAAAGGGATTGGGGGTGATTATAACAGATGACCTGAAAACATCCAAGCAGTGTGAAAAAGCAGCCTTAAAGGTGAACAGTATGTTAGGTTGCATAGGAAGAGGAATTACAAGTAGAAAGTGGGAGGCGATTATGCCACTGTACAGATCAATGGTAAGGTCTCACCTGGAGTACACTGTGCAGTTCTGGAGACCTCGTCTCAGAAAGGACATAGACAGATTGGAGACAGTGCAAAAGAGAGCTAGAAAAATGAATTTTGGACTCCACAAGACATACGAGGAATGTCTGCATGACCTAAACATGTACTCCCAGGAACAATGAAGAGAAGGGGGGCACATGATTGAAACCTTCAAGTACTTGAAGGGAATAAACAAGGTCCAGGTTCAGGATCTATTTCAGATCAAGAATCATGCAAGAATGAGGGGGCATGGCATGAAGCTAGAAGGAGGCAAGTTCAAGAGTAACACTAGAAAGTTCTTCTTTACGGAGAGGGTGGTGGGTACTTGGAATGGCCTTCCACCAGAGGTTGTGGAGACTAAGTCTGTCAGATCATTCAAGAAGGCATGGGATAGGCACAAAGCTGTTATAACACTGAATAGCAGTTAAAGGAGGTGGGCTAGGCTTATGGGCAGACTAGATGGACCATGCTTTCCCCTTCTGCCATCACTTTCTATGTCTCTATGTATCTCCTCTCCTGCAACCTGTTCAAGCATTTGAGGTACTTGTAGGTCTCTATTATGTCCCCTCTTGCACTCTCTTCCAGGGTGTACATTTTGAGACCCCTCAGTCTTTCCTAATAGAGGTTTTGGAGCAACCCCTGCATCATTTTAGTTGCCCTTCTCTGAACTGCCTCCACCCTGTCTATGCCCTTCCTGTGATGTGACTTCCAGAAATGGATACAACACTCTAAATGGAGTCTCACCTATGACTGATATAGTGGCAAGGCCACTTCCCTTCTATTGGAAAAACCTCTATCAGTACCTCCCCCAGTCCGATGCTCAGCTCCTGGGTTCCTATGCCCTAAGTGCATGGTTTTTACTTTTTGGTATCAACTCCAGCTGCCAAGCTCTTAATAACTCCTTGAGTTTTGCAAGATCCCTACACATTTTGTCCACCCCTTCCTGAGTGTCCATCCTATTACTGACTTTGGTGTCATCTGTAAAAAGGCATACTTTCCCTTGCAGTTCATCTGCAATGTTGCTTATGAAGACATTGAAGAGGACTGTTCCCAGTACTAAGCACTGAAGCACCCTGCTGCTCACTCTCCTATCATTAGAATAAGTGCTATTTACCATCATCCTCTGTCTCAGATCCATTAACCTGTTTCTAACACAATTCACCACTCTGAATTCCACCCCCTCAATTTCTTTATCACTCTCCTGTGTGGCACAGTGTTAAAGGCCTTGTTAAAGTCTGGATAGGCCATGTCCACTGCCCTCCCCTGATCTATTTTCCTGGTCACCCAGTTAAAAAAAAACAATCAGATTTGCCTGGCATGGCCTCAACCCCCCCCCCCCACACACACACAGTGAATCCATGCTGCCTGTGGTCTTGTAGCCCATTGTATTAAAGATGCTTTACCAACCATTCCTTTAACAGGGATTCCATTGATTTCCCCACCACTGAGCTGAGAATGAACAGCCCAATGCTGTTAGTCTTCTCCTCCCTGTGCCACACATATGTAGATGGACCATGCCTGCTCTCTTCCAGTCCTCTGGAACCAAGCCTGTTCCCAGAGAACTGTTGAATAGAGCCATCAGGGGGGTAGTTAGCACCTCCTTGGATTATGTAAGTACCCTTTGGGTGTATCCCACCTGATCCCAAAACTTTGTCCATTTCCTGTGCTCCAAGTCCCATCAGCACTCTTTCCTGTGAAAATGGACTGTTGTCCATCTCCCACACCTTTGTTTCTGCTGCTCCCAGGTGGTAGGCTTCCCCTCCCTTCACTACATAGATGTTATCAGCAGAGAAGGACCTCTTGGCCCACCTAGTATGCCCTATTTTTTTCTACCTACTGTGCCACTGCAGACCCTACTCGATCTGTGGTCTTTCCCCCCCATGTCTCATTACTAAGGTCCCCTTGTGTCATGCATGCTTGAATCCTGTTAGTGTTTTAGCACTCACCACCTCCTCCACTGGAGGCTGTTCCAGGCATCCACCACCCTTTCTGTGAAGAAGTATTTCCTCACATCTTCTCTGAATCCCCCACTCCAGTTTCATTGCATGACCCCTTGCCCTCAAGCACCTTTTTCTATGTAAAATGCAACTTTCATGTACCTTATTAATACCGGTGAGATATTTGAACATTTCTATCATATCTCCCCTTTCCTTCCGTTCCTCTAAAGGGTACATATTTAATTCCTTGAGTCTTTCCTTGTAGGGCTTTGTATGCAGGCCCTGTACCATTTTGGCTGCTATTTTCTGTACCACCTCCACCCTATCTATGTCCTTCCTGAGATAAGGCCTTAAGAACTGGGCACAATACTTGAGGTGGGGCATCTCCATTGATCTATACAGGGGTAACACTACCTTGCTCTTTCTGCTGGTGATACCCCTCCCTATGCACCTGAGCATCCTGCTAGCTTTCCCCATTGCCTCAGCACACTGCTTTCTTACTTTCAGATCATCAGAAATTATTACCCCAGGTTCCTTTCCTGTTTTGTAGCTGCCACTATCTCCCCGCCAAATTGCTACATTGCCCCCACTATGAAGACTGAGCAGAAGTACCTGTTTAGAATTTTTTCTTGGTCCTCCTCCACACAGTCCCCCCACCAACCTCCTTATCCGCACTATCCCTCCCCTTGCCCTCCTCTACTTACATATGTACCTGAAGAAACCTTAACCCATTTAGCTACCCTCTTGGCTATCCTTTCTTCTCAGTGTGCCTTTAATCCCCTCATTGCTTTTTCTTCTCTGTGTTTCCTTATGTCTCCTGTATGCCACACGTTTTTCTTCACCACCTTGGCCACGTCACTAGAAAACCATAACAGTCTCTTTTTCCTTCTGCTTTTACTCATTTTCTTCACACAGAGCCTGGTTGCCATAATTTCACCCTTTCTTATTTCCCCCCACTGTACATCTACCCCTCCCTGATACAGTTTCTGAGGCAGTCTCCTATTTATTTACAAAATCTGCCCTCCTGAAGTCCAGGTCCCTCATCCTCATATAGTCTGCCCTTGTTACCATCTTAACATTAATTCACACTGTACAGTGATCATTGGTACCTCAGGCACCGCCCACTGTGATGTCTGCAGTGCTGTCCCTATTTGTAAACACCAGGTCCAGCACTATCCCATACCTAATGGGTTCATTGACTAGCTACCTGAGAAAAGCCTCTTGTATGGAGTCAGTGATGGCCCTGCTACTTGATGAAGCTGAAATTGGAAGGCTCCAATCCATATCTGCCACACTGAAGTCCCCAACTAGCATCACCTTCCCATTACTTACCATCATGATGATGGCTTCAACAAGTGCCTTATCTTATTGCTCTCCCTGTGCTGGATGTCTGTATCATGTACATGTCCCATGTACAAATAGTGGCCCCAGTGCCTGTCTTGAGGATGACTCACAGCAGCACCAGCCCTTCATTTTTCTCTGCCACTTTACTTCCATTACCTTGATTCCCTCCCTTACATACAGTACAACCTCTCCTCCCTTTATCTCTTCATCCCACAGTCTCTTCTGAATAGAGAGTAGCCCAGTTATTACCATGTTTCTTCTATGCATGCATTGCTCTATGACTTCATTTTGGCAACCAAATCCAGGCTAGCCTCCACCATGATGGCCTGCAAGTCCAGAATTTTATTTCCCAGTCTCCTTGCATTGGCACACATAGCTGTCTATACCTTACTCCCTCCCTGTCTGCTTTCCTGTGCCCCCCTTCCTGTCTGTACTGTTCCCTGATGCTCCACCTGACACACATCTTCCATTGTTACCTGCTCTGTTACCTGTCCCCTTTACTCCTTCCCTCTTGCTTCCCTGATTTATACCCCCTTGTACTGTGCCTTGTCCCCACATCTGTTTTCTCCCCTCCCCCAGGCCCAGGGGACTTTACTCCCCTCAAGCCCCCTCTCTTCTGCTTCATCATTGGAGGGAGGGCAATTGTTGCCTTCCTTTGTTCTACAGCCTCCCCCCAGCTAGTGTAAATGCTCGTCCAAGTATCATTTAAACCTTTCACTGACTGTAGTCCCCTTCTTGAAGGGATGCAAGTCATCTTTCCTATAGAGGCACATATCTTCCCAGCTTGTCCCCCTTGTCCCCAATATAGCCAAAGCCCTTTTTCATCACCAGGCCTTCAAATAAATGTTAAAAGCCCTGGTGCAGAATGTCCTTTCCTCTCCCTGTCCACATACAGGTAACACCACAATCTAGGCAAAAGCCACTATGCATGTTACCTGCTTCAGGACACTCTCCAGCTGCCTGACATTTCCTCACACTACCCCTAACCTGTCCCTTGCCATGTCATTTGTCCCCAGCTGGACAATGACATGTAGCTTCCTCCCATTTTCTGCTGCTCTAGCTATCCTCTGGATCTGCTCTCCATTTCTCCAAGCAAAGCACCTCTCAGGAAATTCACCTCCTGTTCCCTTCCTCCCCGCTCTCCCACTACTAGCCCATAATATTAGGGTGCCCACCAGCAGCTGCTTCCTCCTTGGCTGGGGACCTCTTCCTCCCACCTTGGGGCCTCCCCATCTGAGGACTAGAACCAGGGAAAGATGTCTACAAAACTGGGCCCATGATTGGTGTGGGGGGGGTACCATTAGCACCAGGAAAAGATGTCTTTACAAAATTGGCCAACAATCAGTGGGGGGGCACCACTAGACATCAAGGACTACTGTGTTGGGGGGTGTCACAATTCCTCCGCCAACCACTAGTGTTGCGTGTGAGTAAGCCCAGGTTTTGATTGATGGTATGTGTGCCATGCAAGTGGACGATGCAAAACAGCCTTGCACATACTCTGAATATTAGACTTCACCAATATTCAGGTCCCCACCTCTTCATTTGAATTGTGCCACCTCTGAATATTGCCCAGCTGAAAACCCTGTTTGCCCGCACTGACCATGCTTTTGAATATGGGATATCTGCACAAAGCTTGGTTTGCAGGGGCCAGCTGGGATTTACACCCAGGCAAAGTTTTGAAAATCTGGCCCCAGATGTTTTACTCATCAAACAGGTCACCCATATACAGTACAGTGCAGTGAAAACAAGATTGAGGAACATATTATGCTTATCCATCTTTTTCAAACAAGTTCATTTGTGACTCAGCTGCCTAAAATTCCAGCAGACTAGTGTGCTTAAATTAATTTAAAGCACCACAAGCAGAGGTACACCTCTCTAAACTGTTGCCGTACATTTGTTTAAGCAGCATTACTATAGCTAAGGAGACTAGCTACTGGCATCGGTGAGAAACTATGTGTATGCACATGTGCACACATCATGTGACTGCTGATTTTTTCAAGTCAAGGTAGGCAACATCAACTGCTCCCCCTTGGTCCACCACTCTGGTTACCCAGTCAAAGAAATCTATGAGATTAGTTTGACAGGACCTTCCTTTTATAAACCCATGCTGTCTTGGATCCTGTGCTCTTATGGATTCCAGGTGTTGCACTATCCTTTCCTTAAGGAGTGTCTCCATAATCTTGCCCACTACTGAAGTAAGACTGACTGGTCTGTCAGTGTATATGCTACCCCTGGGAGGGATCATTAGGAAGTATGGCTTGGGTTTTCATTGCTATGCTGATGATATCCAGCTATACCCATCCTTTGCCCCAGGAACAACCAATGCGGTAGATGTGATAAAAAGCTGCCTTGCTGAGATCAACGATTAGATGGCCTCTAGCTGGTTGCGACTGAACCCTGATGAGACGGAGGTACTGGTGGTGGAGTTAAACAGAGTGCATGACAGGATGGGCTCTGGATCAGAGACTGGGATCTGTTCCATTGAAGGCCTTATCTAGGGTGCAAAATCTTGGGGTCATTCTGGATAGGATTTTGAGGATGGAGGTGCAGATATCTTCCACCCTCTATTCCTGTTTTTTCCATCTGAGAAATGTATCCAGGATAAAGCCACTTTGTCTGCCTCTCAAACTCCCCACTTTGATGTATGCCTTAGTTACATCAAGGCTTGGCTACTATAATGCTCTCTACCTAGGGGTCATGGGAGGATCTCTCTGCAGACTGCAGCTAGTGCAGAAAGCAGCTGCCAGGTTACTTACTGGGCAGCCAAAATTCTACCATATTACACCAGTGTTGTGTGAGCTGCACTGGCTGCTGGTCAGGTGGAGGATCCTCTTTAAGGTGGGTCTTCTCACCTATAAGGCCCTACACGGTCAGGGCCCTGGTTATCTGGAGGTATTAGACCTGCTTGCACCTGCTCTCTTGGTTCGCCCACTCTGTTCCTCCTGTGGAGACCCCCTGGCAATTCCCAGGATGAGGTTGAAATTGGCTGGTGACAGGGCTTTTAGTGTCACCACCCCATCTTGTGGAATTCACTGCCCCTCGGAGTTAAGGGGGCCCCTACTTTGGAGGTATTCAAGACCCACCTGAAGGCCCTCATATTCACCCAGGCCTTTCTGGATTAAACTGTTCCATCTATGGATTTGACTACAGCTATTGGTAATTTGTTGTTTTAGCTTATTATTTATGGGAAATGTTTTTTGTGGAGTTAATTATCCATATGTTTATGTTTTTCTCTTTTGTTTTTATTAAGTTCGTTTCTGAATATGTGTTTATTTATCTGTACGGCATCCAGAGCCTCCGGGATTTAGCATCTTTTAAATACATTTTGCCTTGCCTTGCAGTAGATCATGCCTGTTTAGAAAGCTGTAGTGTACCACTGGCTCAATGTTAGGATCACATGTAAAGATCAGAGTTTGCTGACCAGCACAACTGGTAGTAGGAACCATGAGGTCATGCATCAAACTTCATAACATATTGTGCTTGTTTCCTTTGCTGACTCCACCACTATGGTAGGTTTGATTAAAATATCCCTTGCAGTAACAAAACAAGATCACAAATGGGATTTTATAAGAATCTGCAGGCTCTGCATCCTATGACAGAAGCTGACTGATTAGCTCACATGGAACCAGATGGCATGTCATGATGTCTCAGTTGCTGCTATCACTGGTCATTTCAGGGAGGCCTGATCTTACTCTAAGAAAATCATAGCTCAAGCAGTGTTTGTTACAAGTGTGCAAAAAAAACCTAGGATAGGAACAATGGTTGTCTTAAATTGAAACAGCAGCAAATATCAAGCTAGTCTATTAATCTCTACTATTGTCTCAACTTAGAAGATGATTCACCATGTGGTCACAGAGCACTGGCCATGGGACATTAGGTGCATACTACCACTTATGGCAAAAATAAACAAACATGAAGACTGCAAATGCTAACAGATGACATATAGCCTCTTGGAAATGCAAGCCATACAAGTTTGATGATCATCCCATTTACTGTCACAAAACATTGGCCCAAAACAATCTGGGGAGACATTAGCAATCTTTGCTTCCCTTTAGTGGGGACTATTTGTATCATGCCCAGAGTGGAACAAAATAGCATGCCTACATGTAAGCAACAAGACATGACAGGGTGTTGGTTGTTCTGTTATAACTACACACCTAGGTGCATGGTAAGGCATAAGGTCGAAGGCCAAGTGTCCTTCCACACCTAGGCATGTGGTTATCACAGAACAACCAATGCCCTGGAGTGTCTTATTGCACTTATAAAATGGGTTATGATTAGCCAAAAATGATACCAACAAGTAGTTTGCATTTATAAAATGTTGTAACATTTATTTAAACTCAGGCTAGAGAATGTCTTAAAAAAGGGAGAAAAATTAGTTCCAAACTACACTGTTTGGGATGGCCAAAATATTAAATCACTTAGAATTGTGTGATGCACTACTTTTTGGGAAGTGGGCAAAATAACAACAGAAAAAGAAACTCCCCACAGTGTGGAACATTTATGTTTACTGTCAAAATTGATGAATTGCACCATGCCATTGAATACAGGGTTCAGAAGCATGGAAGGCATGTTTTCCAGCACTGTATTTCCTCTTGATTATGCTTCATGCTCATTTTCAATGAACTCATTTTCAGGCTCCGGCTTCTGTTTCTTGCTTGTAGCCTCCACTTCTGATTCTTGCTTGAAGATTCCATCTGCTGATTTTCTTTCATATCATGTGCAAGGATACCACTCTACTTTTCCTGTCATCAGAAGAGGCACTCCAATAGCTTCTCAAGTTAGCTTCTTATCTATGCCCCATGACTGCCATAATTTCCCATGCTTGCAGTCCAGCAGTGGATAGATGCACAGCTGTGGCTGTACAGTAATAGAGTGGTTCATGTATCTTTGACTGAGGTTACAATCCTTGCTCAACAGGTTGACTATCTATTCCCTGTTGGAACATATTAATATTTTTTCACCAAACCATCAAAAGGCATATCTGTGGACTAATCCCTTTCTACCCTGGAAATTTCTGACCAAAATTCAAAACTGTCTGTGGGCTAGATGATGACAAAAACCAACAATTTTTAAACTTTATTCACTATCTGGATCTCAGAAGCCTCACATCCGACAGAAGTAAAACTTGGCACATCAAGAGATCTATCGCCTGAGACCATGCATGTGGTATTTCACAAATATCTGTTGAACAGTTGCAAAGATATTAATGTGCAAAGTACCCAAGAAAGTGATGTAAGATACTTGTTTTGGGTTTGAATTCAAGAGATGGAATGTTTACTATGTATGGAATAAAATAATTCAAATATCTGCTCAGTTCTACTTGCAGAATATTCATCCCCACTATCACACAACAAAAGGCCTCAGATGGAACCAGGGCTTTTGTTTCATCTGTAGCAGGTAAAACAGCACAGATTTCCCCAGTACACAGGTGAGGATAAGAGGTGGATTTTTCATGGTCGGCAAAGAAACACCATAAATTAAAATTGTAGGTACTGTAGTACTTCATTTCTTAAGTGGCGTGTGTGTGTGTGTGTGTGTGTGTGTGTGTGTGTGTGTGTACAAGAACAGGATTATGAGGGCAAATAACATTTAATTATTATATTTTTAAATTTAAGGCCATTTTATTTTTAGGGCCTACGGTAGTTGAAGGTTTTTAGTGAGTAAAGGTGACAGCCACATTTGTGATGGCAGTCTGGGATGTGTGGTAGTAATGATTTTATTATGAAGAGGATGCTGGATCTTCTTCCAGTGCAATTGTGTTGAGATATCAGCACTGGGTTCCAAGCTCCTCAGCCAGTCAGGTTTCTGGATTTTTCATACCCATTTTATAAATTCTGCTAACTTCCCAGCTGATAAAATGATAAAATCTGTGTTCAAAAAGATACTGTATAATGCAATGGGCTTTCAGAGACTGCCACACACACAGTCATAGGATGGGGGGGGTGGGGGTTCATGCCCCCAAATACCATGACATATCATAGTTCTCTGGTGGCCTCCATTGTTAAGGCAGGTTAAAGAACATATCCTAAATACTCTGAGATGTATTTGCTAAACAATATTGATCCCAGATGCAGTAAAATATTTGTCATTGTGACAATTATGCTATAACCATTTCTCACAATGTAACATACAAGTATTATGCTTTTCTACTTTCTTTTTGTATCTCACTTTCCAGTTTTCTCTCATTAACTGTCCACATCCTAGCCTCATCACCAGCTTTCCCCAGGCTTACCTCTGCCTCCTTATTCCTCCCTTGTGTATTGTCCAGGGAAGGATTGATGGGGTGCCCCTTCAGAGATCCATGCTGAGGTCCAGAGGCAGCTACCAGGGTCAGCAGTGTGTAGCAGCAGAGTGGAGTCCATGTTATGTTACTGCAGCTGGAGTATTTTCCCAATATTCGGGCTCCCACTTCATTCAGATAGCAGCAGGCTGAAGTTACTTGATGGGTGAACACTCTTGTGTCAAGCTCCATTGGCATCTTCCCACCCTAACTCTGCTTGCAGTACCATCTGTAGTCACACAAGTGGTAGTTGCATAGCAGCTGTTACATCCCTATGTTATTCCCTGCAGGGGAAGTGCATCCACTGGAACACTCAATCCTCCTCCCCTTGGGTGGCCCCTGAATGACTTGAGCTCATTCCTAAACTCTTGTCACTGGCATTGCAAGTGGTAGCAGTGCCTCTGGGCTGATGGGCTGATCTGCAAGTATTATATTAAAAAATTTGATAAGACATCATATTTGTTACTTAGCATAATGTTGAAGATGATCCACACTGTGGTTAGAAACCCATTGGTAACCTGGCAGACAGAACGCCTGTCGCAGACATTGTTGGAGTCATGCTCCAAATGCTGTCATACTTTATGCTGTATTATGCTTCTTTACTAGTTCTACCACTGAAAAGTTTGAGGGTCATTTCTCTCAAAGTGATACATTTCTAGACAGGAATGGGTGAAATCAAACTACAATTCATGTCTACACAGTGAGGTAAAAAAGGTCTCATGTTCACCCTTCACAAACAGCAATGTCCACAACAAAAACAAACTATGTGGAGTTTGCTCATGGTAAGGCCCATTTCCTCTTACAGTAGCTGGCACGTCTCTGGACTTTGTCAATGATGTGTGCTATTTAAACTAAACTAAAACTAAACTAAAATGCATAGGCTCTCCTTGGCTGTGCCTTCACCATTAAATATTTTTAATGCTATCAAATTCGGGTCGACCTGGATCAGAAAGCTACTGAGAAGCTGCATTAATCCAGCAACCCCACTGGCCCCTGGGCTAATTGAGTGGCCCCTTTTTTGAGGTACCATCATGTCGGGCCCTATATGGCTCCTTATACTGCCCCTTCTTCTGCTGATACCAGCTGCCCAGCATTGGACACCTGAACTACCATCATATTTGGTCTACAACGGCACCTTGTGCTGTATACTACATGGCAACTTGTCCTTTAATTGCCTCCGTGATTCCAAGTACCAATACCTTGAACCCTGTCTTGGACCACACATACCAGTAGTACTTATAACACTCCCCCACCATAAGGCCCACCTCCCACCATGCAGACTTCTATCTCCTCCCTGCCTATTGTGGTAGGGGTACTAGCTCTTGCTACAACAGATCAGCTCTTCTATGGTGGCTACTTTCCTGTCCCTAAAAACATCAGATCTACTAGATGGGAGAAAGGCAGGAATCACAAGCCTATAATTAGCGCTTTTAGAAAAATCCTACTTATCCTCCTGCTATGTTCAGGCAACGTAGAACTCAACCCTGGCCCCCCAGAAGCTATTGCTTTGCCAGCAGAACTAGCAAATTTAAAAAGAATAAACTTCTTGCATATTAACGAATGTAGCCTCCTTAAAAAGATAACCTTAATACAAACCTGGGTAAATCATACCTCTCCTGACATACTTGTGATTTCTGAAACTTGGCTTAGACCCAGCACCACTGATAGAGAAGTAAACATCCCCAACTATGCCTTGTTCAGAGCTGATAGGCATGCCAGAGGAGGAGGGGTAGCTATCTATGTTAAAGACAAATTTTATGCCTTCTGCTTATCCTCTGCATCTGTAGCCAGCGAATTCGAATGCCTAATTCTCAAAGTGGAAATTATACAGACTACTGCACTCTGCGTAGTAGGATGCTACAGACCACCATCTGCTGGCCTACAGCTTGTGTCATATCTACGTGACAAGTTGGGACAGGGGCTGCCAGAACTATTATTTTAGGACACCTCAACTTTGACTGGCTCTCTAACACAGCTGCCCCCCTTGCATCCTTCTGTGATGAACATGGGCTGACGCAACTTATTACTGAACCAACACACCCAAACGTGAAGCACCCCAGTAAAAGTACACTTTTGGATGTGCTAATGGTGATCAAACCTCATCTCTTCTCCCACGCTGATGTCTTCTTCTCAGACGCCAGCGACCATTATTTTATTGTGGGAGTAAGATCCACCAACAACCCAGCACCCATCAGCAAGTTCTCTATGAAGAGATCCAGGCGCAACTTCAATGAACATGCCTACCTAAATGAGCTTAAGTACTCCCCTCAGTGGCAAGATTTCTACCTGGCCAAAACGATTACGTCAGCTTACAGTATTTTCCACTACATTCTATCAAGGGCCCTTAATAAGTATGCTCCCCTGATTAAAGTTCGAACTAGAACGAAAACCTGTAAATGGTTCACCCCCTCAGATCAAGCCCTTGCTTCTAGAAAGAGATAAGCTCTGGAAAAAAGTGCACAGACTGAACACTGCAGAAGATTGGAACCAGTTCAGGAGACTACAAAATATATGTACCAAAACAATCAGAGAATCGAAGGCCACCTTCTTCAAATCCAAACTTGACTCTGCCACAAAGAGCCCAATCAAGCTCTGGAACACAATTAATGATCTGCTAGCCAACTCCCCAGGAAATTCACTCCCGACCAAGATTACCTCTGGCAACTCGACTATAACTGAAAAGATGGATATACTTGACGTATTCAATAACCACTTTGCTACTGCAGGCATGGCATTTGATAACTCCCCTGCAAATATACTTGGCTCCCAGACTGCCAGCCAACTGCCTGAAACTCCAATAGCTTCGCCACCTTTCTCACTTCAACCTGCCTCACTGAAAGAGGTAGAGGACCTCTTTCTTCAGTTGGATACTAGAATAAGTGCTGGGGCCGACACCCTTGACCCTTACTTCCTAAAAATTGCCTACCATGTACTAGCAATACCCGTCACCCACTTTTTTAACTTATCCCTGTCTCAGGTCACCTTACCACCTATATGGAAGACTGCACATGTCATACCACTGTTCAAATCAGGTGACCCTGGTGATCTCAATAACTACAGGCCAATTTCTCTCCTTCCAGTCCTGTCCAAGCTCCTAGAGAAAATTGTAAATGCACAGCTGAGGACTCACCTTGAGTCTAGGGAACTGCTAAACCCTATGCAGTCCGGATTCAGAGTTAAACATAGCACTATCTCAGCCCTTGCCAAAGTTACTAATGACTGGCAGTGTAATCTTGAGAGCAAAAACTTTATTTGTGCAGTTTTCCTTGATCTAAGCAAGGCTTTCGACACCATCGACCATAGTCTGCTCCTCTCCTCACTTCAAACCATAAGTGTGGACCCCTCCTCTCTGCGCTGGTTTACTGACTATCTTACAGGGTGCCTTCAACAAGTTAAAGCTGAAGGAGGCCTGTCCCCCTTAAAAACTCTGCAAAGAGGGGTACCTCAAGGTTCTATATTAGGGCCCTTACTTTTTGCAATCTACATTAATAACATCGACTACTGTATAAAAGAAGCCAACATCCATCTGTTTGCAGATGATACAATTCTCTACATGAGTCGCCCAACACCTGAAGCTGCCTGCAATGACCTACAGTCAGAATTCAACCTTTTGCAAAGCCAAATCCTCCAAAAAAAGCTACTCCTTAATACCAAAAAAACTAAAGTGATGGTCCTCTCCCTTTTCATCCATACAGCTAACCCTGTGTGCAGTGGGACAGTTCCCCAAATTACTACAGTTCTAGGTGAAAAACTAGAATTTGTTACAAAATTCAAGTATCTGGGAGTTTGGATAGACCAAAGACTCTTCTTCATTGAACATATCTAGGACTTGCTAAAACGACTTCGCCAAAAGCTTGGCCTGTTTTTTAGAATCAACCAATTTCTCACCAGACATGCCAAGAAACACCTGATCCAATCCATTTTCCTATCATTGGCTGATTACCCTGATTTCCTCTACAGCCAATGCCCCAACTCTTACATGGCTAAACTGGACACACTCTACCATCGAGCACTGAGGTTTATAACGTGACTTCCCTTCGACACCATCACTGCACCCTATATGCAGCAGTGGGGTGGACATCACTAAAGTTCAGGCTCCACAGAAACACCACTCTCTGGACCTATAGAGTCATCTCTAATAAGTTGCCTCACTATATCTCCTGCTGTCTTCACCTGAGTATAATTGGGAAATACACATTAAGAAGTTACTCAGCTATTACATTTAAAGTACCCAAAGCAAAATCCCGCTTCGGCAGGGCAGCCATAAGCTTCATGCTACTTACCTTATGGAACGAGCTACAAAAAATCCTCAAATTAAGCACTCTAATCAGTATAAATGCATTCAAGATGCTTTATTTCCATACAATCATAGAAGTATGTAACTGCTTCACCCACTCAGACCCAGTACTGGTGTCTGCACTGGTATATAGCCATGCCTAGACCCAATTTTAAGTACTGACCCCCAGCTTGCTCCTCACAAGCCTAATTGTTCTCTCTCTTATCCTCCTGTCTTATCAACACTAGGCCCGTCCATCCCTTATCCTTCCTTTCCCAACCTCGGATAGGAGCTCACTACCCTGGGTTGTGACATCCTACTATGCCCCGTACTTTATAGCATTCAATCTCGGGGCTCACACATACTCCTTTCCTCCATCCTCCTTCTCTACATCCCGTTTTACCAACTCCTCTCTGTGTACCATGCCCTCCTAACCTTTCTCCCTACCTCCCTCCTTCCCCCACCTTCACCTCTACCTGGTGTATATTTTTATTTATTTTTTCTTCGCTTTCTTCCTCCTGCAACCTTAGATAACCTGCTTTATCTTCCTATAGATACTTCTATGTATGTAAATACCCTGTAATCTGTACAATATCTGTATAATTCTATATACATATGAACTTCTTTTTCTTCCTCTCTGTAAACAGTATTCTCTGTATTACCTTGTAAATACCTGTGTTGACCTGTATATACAATTGTTCATGCTCCACCCTGCTCCATCTTGCAAATGAGCTACTGCTCAACGATGAATGCCTGGTTAAATAAAGACTTGATTGATTGATTGATTTATTGATTTAAAGCATAGGGCCATTTATAAATAGGAAATAAAAATTGTACATTCCCCCCTTCTTCGTAATCCCAATAAACTACATAACACCACCTACCCTGACCCACTTAGCATCCCAAATCCCACCATCTTCCCCAGCAGGTCCAGGAATATGCTGGAATCCATACCTGCATAAGGACTGTGAGAGAGTAGAGGCAGAACAGAGAAGAGATACTAAAATGATTCAGGAAATGGGAAAGGCATAAGAGGAGAGGTTGAAGGACATTGACATGTATACACACTGGACACCAGGAGGGAGAGGAAAGGCATGATAGAAACTTACAAGTATCTGCAGAGGATGAATAGGGTGGATTTCAACAGTATTTTCACCTTAATCAAGAACAGAGGTATGAGGGGTAATTCATTAAAGCTGGCAGGAGGAAGATTTAAAAAAGATATCTGTAAGCGCGTTTAACAGAAAGAGTGATGGACAAGTGGAATATAATACCAGAGGAGGTGGTGTAGGCTACAACAGTGTGGGGGAGGGTCAAGGTGGGGGGACAGGCACATGACAATAGATGTAAGTGTGAGTTTTATGAAAATGACAGTTGGGAAGGTTAGGCAAAAGTCTTGCAGGACAGTACAATTTGGTTGCTTTTGACAGCTTTTAGACACTTGAACTGATGCAAAATAAATGAAGAAACAGAAGACAGTTGTTTCAGGATCTGGTTAGTTCAGAGGCTGACTTTTTTGTTTTCACCAGGGAAGACTAGCTACTAGGTTTCAGTTAACATTTAACATGGTTGCACCAGGGTAGACCTTTCTGAGGGGATCTCACCAGTCTTTGCACTTTTCCACGAGTCCATCCTAGCAAGAAGCAAGCAGCTCCAGTCTGTCAGAGTCTGCCCGGGTCTATTGGGAAAGAGAAGCAACTCCGTGAGTTTTCAAAACAAAATGCCCTTAACAACCTACACATTGCCTGGGGTAAGTTAGAGGGAATTATTGTTACACTGAAAAAACTGCCTTAAATGGTCTTTTCTTTGACAGTTAAAGGTAACAGTTAAGACCTAACAGGAAACAGTTATAGGTATTCAGAAGCTAATAGGAAGAAAACTGTGTCTTCTCTAACTTATATTCCCTTTAGAAGAATGGTGCTACTCACGCAATGGTCGGTGCTTCCCAGTTACTGTAGATCGACTAGACCTTACAGTTACGATCAGATCTAAAAAAGTTTGCAGTGAAGCACTAAGGGGCAACTAGTACATGAAATGCCTCCATAATAAAAGAGCTTACAGTTAATAGTATGCTTGCACATAACAGTCACTTTACACAAAGAAGTTCTTAATAGAAACATAGAAACATAGAATTTGATGGCAGATAAAGACCGTTTGGCCCACCTAGTCTGCCCATTTTCCTACCTAACAGATAAGCTGCAGATCCTAGTTAAGCGCAGATCCTAGTTAACCAATAGTTTACTTCTACCTATCCCCCACTAGGACTGCCTTATGTCTGTCCCATGCATTCTTGAATTCCCCCACTGTTCTTGACTCCACGACCTCCTCAGGGAGGCTGTTCCATGCATCCACAACCCTCTCCATGAAAAAATACTTCCTCACATTACCTCTGAGCCATCCCCCCTCTATCTTCAAATTGTGCCCCCTTGTTCTTGCACATCTCTTTTTCTGAAAGATGCTACCCTCTTGGACTTTGTTGATTCCCTTGAGGTACCTGAAAGTTCTATCATGTCCCCTCTCTCTCCCTTCTTTCCTCAAGGGTATACATATTAAGCTCCTTTAGTCTTTCTTCATATGTCTTCTGGTGCAGACCCTGCATCATTTTGGTTGCCCTCCTCTGGACAGCCTCCACTCTGTCTATGTCTTTGCAGAGATGGGGTCTCCAGAACTGCTGGTCTGCATCTGTCTGGGGGGGAACCTGGATCCTAGGTGAGAGGTTTAAATGCTTCATTGGCAAGCATTTAAACTAGCCAAAGGGGGAGTCACTGAAAAGGAGCAGGGAAATCCCAGCCTCCCCCCACAAAACATGGTAATTAGTGAGGTAAACACCAAGGTAGAGAAATTATTAGGGAGCAGGACAGAGGTAAATGTAAAAAAAGGCAAAGGCAGTAAGGACAGGAATGGGGCTAAAAGGGGTAAGGCTATCAAAAAAGTGGAGGGTGATGAGTACCAATGCCCATAGTCTGTGTAACAAGCTCCCTGAACTAGTGGCCTTGATGGAAGAGGATTGCCTGGATATTGTGGCAGTCACAGAAACATGGTACACAGAGAACCATGACTGGGATGTCAACATACCAGGATACACAATCTACAGGAGGGACAGGGAGGGTAAAAGAGGAGGAGGAGTAGCTCTCTATGTAAAGGAAGGGATCAAAGCAACAGAACTAAAGAGTAAACAGGGAGCAGATGAGGCACTCTGGGTCACCCTGGAAATAGGAAATGGCACCACAATCAGCATGGGGGTTGTATACAGCCCCCCATCTCAGGGGGAGGGAATGGAGAAGGAAATGATTGAAGGCTTCCTTAGAATGGCAGAAAAAGGGGAGATATTGTTGATGGGGGACCTGAATATGCCAGATGTTAACTGGAGCACCTTTGCTGCAGGAACATCCAAGAGCAGGCTCATTCTTGATGCCCTACAGGAGGCATGCCTCAGACAGCTAGTACTGGAACCCACTCGGGAGGGAGCAATCTTAGACCTGGTACTCTCAAATGGGGATGGAGAAAGAATCTCAGATTTAGAGGTGGGTAGCCATCTGGGAACAAGCGACCACCAAACAGTGTGGCTCTGATAAACACAGCCATACAATCAAGCCATACAAAAGCAAGAGTATTGGACTTTAGGAGGGCTGACTTTGGGAAATGAGAGAGTGCCTCAGAAAAGCATTAGCAAACAGGCAAGAAGGAGGGGTGGAGGAACAATGGGGAGTAATCAAAACAGCCATCACAGAGGCAACAAGCCTTTGTGTAAAGCAAATCAATAAAACACAACGAAGGAAAAACGCTATGGTTCTCAAAAGAGGTGGCAGGGAAGGTTAAGGAGAAAAGGATAGCATTCAGGAAATATAAGGAAACACAGAAGGAGCAGGACAGAGAACTTTATCAGTTAAAGCAGAAAGAGGCTGGGAAGGCAGTCAGAATAGCAAAGGCCCAAACCGAGGAAAGGATAGCCATTTCTGTTAAGAAGGGGGATAAGACCTTTTATAGGTACATTAGGGAGCGAAGAAAGACCAAAGGAGGGATACTGAGGCTTAATAAAGGGGAGGGAATGTGAGTAGAGGAGGACAGTGAAAAAGCAGGGATACTGAACGAATATTTCTGCTCAGTATTCACAAAGGAAGAGGAGGGGGAGGTACCTAAACCAAACAAGAGAGACACTCTGAAGTTGGGGGTCGATTCCAGTCCATTTACAGAAGAAAGGGTTCTGAAAGAACTAATAAAATTGAAGGTGGACAAAGCAATGGGGCCTGATGGGATTCACCCAAGAATTCTAAAAGAACTAAGGGTAGAACTAGTGACACCGTTGACTACTCTCTTTAACAAATCATGGGAGGATGGGGTGGTACCTGAGGACTGGAGGAGGGCAGATGTTTTAAATTAATAAGAAAATGTAGCTTTTTTAGTTAGCTGCTTTCTGCTCTACAAGCAAGGCTAGCAACAGCAGTTCATTTATTTCATCACTTATCTATGATTGGAACATCTGGTGCAAAGGTGTACAAGCGTTGCTCCTTAGGGCTAAACAGTTGTGCAATCACATATAAAATGCATAGACAAAAGTGCCAGAAGTGTTATGTGATATTGGATCATATAGGCTTTGTCTCATGCAGAGTTTCCTCTCACCAGCATTGCCAGCGTGCCAGCCCAAGCACTTTTCCAGAAGGCCTGTTGGGGGGGGGGGACTGGACTTCTAGTCATACCCTGAATAAATACTAGCCCTCATACTGCTCAACTTTTTGTCACTGAAATGAGGGACATGGACATTTTGGACACTCAAAATGAGGGACAATGAGGGACACAGACCATCAGAATGAGGGACACATCCTCAAACATGGAGATACAAGCTCAGAATACTATGAAAACCATAGTGTTTACTTGTACAAAGTTTATTTTTGATTTAGTACTTTAGAATATTAAGAGTTTCTGCTTTAAAATCTGAATTTACAGCACATTCTCTGTGTGGGCACACCTTTTCCATGAGAGATGGATGAGGGACAGAGCAATTTTAAGGTGCAAAATGAGGGATGCCCCTCATAATGAGGGACACTTGAGAGGTATGCTAGCCCTTAACACCCAATTTGGTAACATGGCTATCACTCAGCTGCCAACAGCTCAACTGCCCTAGTCTCCTGGTGCTGCATGAATGCCCTACCCTAGTGACCATTATAGTTTACTTGCAGCCAGTGGGGCAAGATCTCAGGGATATTACAGTTAACACTGAAATGTGTAGAGTGAAAAAAGCTGTCCAAGTTATACAAATAAACATAAAAGGCAAACTATTAAAAACATCACCTTAAGACTTTTCGTATATCATATAACAATATATATTAAGTACAGAGTCATACATTTACTATATTGTATTACTATCCCACATTTGATCAGATAGTAGAACAAAACTTAATACATGGGGTGAGGGTAGTCAAGCATCAGTAGCAGGAGACTAATAATAGAAATCCAGGGATTTTTGGAAAAATATTGTACAACATTGTTTATTGAAGAGTAAGGAGAATTACTCCTATCAAAATCTCTATGTTCTCACATAACATAAAATAATAAGCAGTGACATCTACTGAACAAGACATAAAGTAACATACCAAAAAGCAAAATATAAATAAACATGGCTCAGTAGCAGGACAGTTTCATACCCATTGGGTGCATTGTCTCAGTCCAATGGGTAGCAACACATTTCAGCCAATCAGGATGCAGGATTATTTGTTCTCATTTTATAGTAAATGCTACTCATGATTAGAGTATTTAGAAGAGAAATGAGTAGAAGTAAAAAGTGATTTAGTGCATGATTCACTAGTTGAATACCTGCAGTACAGTTCATAGTGAATGCTGTATCTCCATGTCCAACTACAGGTGAGTCCTGACTGGTGAGTGCGTACTCTGTCAAAGGATTCCTCAGATACAGAGAACTGTAGGGACATTTATCATGTTGACAAAGAAACATAGACTTTGACGGCAGATAAGGACTGCTTGGCTCACCTAGTCTGCCCATTTCCCTACCTACAGGATAAGCTGCAGATCCTAGTTAACCAACAGCTTATTTCTTCTTACCCCCCACAAGTATTGCCTTATGTCTGTCCCATGTATTCTTGAATTCTCCCACAGTTTTAGACCCCACAACCTCTTAAGGAAGGCTGTTCCATGTGTCCACCACCCTCTCTGTGAAAAAATACTTCCTCACAATGCCCCTGAACCACCCTCCCTCTGTCTTTAAATTGTGTCTCCTTGTTCTAGCACATCTCTTTTTCTGAAAGATGCTACCCTCTTGGACTTTGTTGATTCCACTGAGGTACTTAAAAGTTTCTATCATGTCCCTCCTCTCCCTCCTTTCCTCAAGGGTATACATACTAAGCTCCTTTAGTTTCCCATAGTAAGGCTTCTCTTGCAGACCCTGCACCATTTTAGTTGCCTTCCTCTGGCCTGCCTCTATCCTGTCTATGTCCTCTTGGAGATGGGTCTCCAGAACTGGACGCAATACTCCAGATGGGGTCTCACCGACTGTCTGTACAGAGGGATAACAACTTCCTGTTTTCTGCAGGTGATGCCTCTCTCTATACATCCCAGTATACTCACAGCCCTCCCTACTGCCTTCGAATATTGCTTGCTAACCTTAAAGTCATCTGATATGATTATCCCCAGGTCCCTTTCCATTTTTGTTGTTGTTACTACCTCCCCCCCCCCCATTGTGTAATCTTCCCCTGGGTTTTTGTTTCCCAGGTGCATTATTTTGCACTTCTTTACATTGAATCCAAGCTGCCATACTTCTGACCATTCCTCCAACCTTGCCAAGTCCCATCTCATTCTTTCCATGACTCCTTGTGTATCAACCCTGTTGCAGATCTTTGTGTCATCTGCAAAGAGGCATACTTTTCCTTCCAGTCCCTCTGCAATGTCACTCATAAAGACATTAAAAAGGACAGGACCCAGTACTGAACCCTGCGATACCCCACTAGTAACCCCTCTTTCTTCAGAAAGGACTCCATTTACAATTACCTTCTGTGTCCTGTTGTCCAGCCAATGTTTTACCCAGGCTACCACCCTGGGACCCACTCCCAGGCTGGTTAATCTGACAGTTAATCTTTTGTGTGGGACTGTGTCAAATGCCTTGCTAAAGTCTAGGTAGGCCATGTCCACAGCCCCTCCCTGGTCTACTACTTTGGTCACCCAGACAAAGAAATCAATTAGATGCATCTGGCATGACCTTCCAGCTGTGAACCCATGCTGCCTTGGGTCCTGTGCCCCCACTGGCCTTTAGGTAATCAACAATTCTTTCCTTTAGAAGTGATTCCATCACTTTCCCTACCACAGAGGTCAAACTGACAGGTATGTAGTTTCCTGCCTCTGTCTTGGTCCCACTTTTGTGAAGGGGAATCACATCCACCTTCCTCCAGCAAGTACTACACAATCCTTCCAAGATTTGTTAAAAAGGGTAGTCAGTGGTTTCACTAGTTCTCCCCTTAATTCTTTTAGAATTATGGGGTGAATTCCATCAGGCCCCATTGCTTTGTCCACCTTCAGTTTTAGGAGTTCTTTCAGAACCCTTTCTTCTGTGAAAGGACTGAGATCAACTCCCCTATCAAGAGTGCTTCTGTTAATTGGATTAGGCACCTTCTCCTCCTGCTCTTTTGTGAATACTGAGCAGAAATATTCGTTCAGTATCTCTGCTTTTTCACTGTCCCTCTCTGCCCACCCACCGTCCATTCTATTCAGCCTCACTATCCCTCCCATTGTCTTTCTACGCTCCCTGATGTACCTATAAATGTTTTATCCTCCTTCTTATCCAAGTTGGCTATCTTTTCCTCAGTTTGGGCCTTTGCTATTCTGACTTCTCTCCCTGCTTCCTTCTGCCTTAACTGGTACAGTTCTCTGTTCTGCTTCTTCTGTGTTTCCTTATACATCCTGAATGCTGTCTTTTACTCCCTGACTTTCCCCACCACTTCTTTTGAGAACCATAGTGGCTTTTTCTTTCATTTTTATTTGTTTATTTGCTTCACACAAAGACTTGTTGCCTCTGTGATGGCAGTTTTGATGTTTCCCCATTGTTGCGCCACCTCTCCTTCTAGCCTGTTTGCTGCTGCTTATCTGAGGCACTCTCCCATCTTGCCAAAGTCAGCCCTCCTGAAGTCCAGTACCCTCACTTTTGTATGGCTTGACTTTGTAGCTGAGTTTATCGTGAACCACACTGTTTGATGATCACTTGTTCCCAGATGGCAACCCACTTCTAGATCTGAGATCCTCTCACTGTCCCCATTTGAGAGTATGAGGTCCAAGATCGCTGCCTCATGAGTGGGTTCCAAAATTAGCTGTCTGAGGCATGCCACCTGTAGGGCATCGAGAATGGCCCTGCTGTTGGATATGGCTGCAGCAAATGTGCTCCAGTTAACATCTGGCATATTCAGGTCTCCCATCAACAGTATCTCCCCTTTTTCTGCCATCCTAAGAATGCCTTCTATCATATCCTTGTCCATTCCCTCCCCCTGACATGGGGGTCTGTATACAACCCCTGTGCAGATTGTGGTGCCATTTCCAGTCTCTAAGGTGACCCACAGTGCCTCCTCTCCTCTCTGTTTACTCATTTGTTCAGTTGATTTTATCCCTTCCTTTACATAGAGAGCTACTCCTCCCCCTCTTCTCTCCTCCCTGTCTCTCCTGTAGGTTATGTACCCTGATATGTTAACATCCCAGTCATGGTTCTCTGTGTACCATGTTTCTGTGACTGCTATGATATCCAGGCATCCCTCTTCCATCAAGGCCACTAGTTCAGGGAGCTTGTTGCCCAAACTATGGGCATTGGTACTCATTACCCTCCATTTCCTGATGGCCTTATTCCTTTTTGCCCCATCTCTGTCCTTATTGCCTTTGTCACTTTCTCCATTTACCCCTGCCCGTCTCCCTATCCTCATCTCTATCTTAGTGTTTACCTCACTTACTACCCTGACTTTTGGTGGGGCTTATTTGTTATAGGGAAAGTGTACATGAAAACAGAACCAGAAAAGGGCAGTATTAGTTAAAATCAGTATAAGAGGATATATAAACAAAATATAGTAAGCTAAAGCTATGAGACAGCTATCACCTTCTCACCTGAGTAACAAACATTCTATACATGATTATTCAGAAAAAAATGATTTACCAAATAACTCTGCTAGTGCTCAAGAAAGTGTCTGGATAGCTTAATGTAAGCATAAAATCTGACATAGCTTCTCTTCAATCCCCAACACTGTCTCCCAAAAGCATTAAAAATAGGGTTTAAGATCAAAATCCTGATTTAGTCCCAGTGATTTCAGGCTCTCAAACTGAAAAGAACAGTTCAGTGCAACAAAATGACAGGCTTTTACTTCTAAATTATGGACCTCCCAAAAATATGTGCCATGGGGATTATCTTCTCTTACTCTGGTGATACTACGGATATGCTGCTGTAGAGGTTCCTTCAAGGGTCTCACTGTATGGCCTACATATAGGAGGGCACATGAGCAAGTCACGCACAATACCACAAAAGAGGTTATACAACTTATAAACTCCCTTATATCATAGCACACATCTTTTGTAGAATGTTAACATTTTTTGCATGGATTCCCAAGACAACAGATGTTACAGTTCCCACATACATGGAATCCTGGTATCTTTACTTCCACTTCACTCCACCTCCTCTTCCCTCCTCTGACTAACTGATACCATTTTCACAGGGATGGATCAGGGCCAAGTCACATCAGCCATCTTTGTCAACCTGGCCAAAGACTTCGACACTGTAGCCAATCTCCTTCTCCTCTCTAAGCCCTCTGCAGCAGGACTCTCCTCCTTGGCCACTAATTGGTTCTGCTCCTACCTCATGGGTAGGTCCCCAATCAGTACGTACCAGGGACTCCCTTTCCCATCCGCTCCCAATCACCACTAGAGTACCTCAGAGCTCAGTCCTCAGTCCTACTGTATTCTCAGTCTTTCTAAATGACCTTCCCACTGCCTGTATCTCAACATCCAATCACATGTATGCTGATGAAATAGTCCTATTTGCAGTCAAATAAATGAATCAGCACTGAAAAATATAAATGTTTTTATTTAAACATTAAAAAGATTACACACATATAAAAAAGGCATAGATCTCACCCAATTTTAAGCAGCACTATAGGCATGTGTACAAGCGTAGTTGTCCAAAAATAAATGGAGGAACAGGTCAATAGAGCATAGGTGAATGAACGGTAAACAGAGCGAGTGTGTAACAAAAAAAAGGCATCTCGGCAAAAAATGGGATATAACTCCACAAACCCGATATAGAAAAGCAGGAACTGCAAAATGCATATAATACTTGCTCAAGGGTGGTAAAAGAGCCAAAATGAAATAAAGCATAAAGCCAGAACGCCAAACACTCGTGCCACCACTCTTACCAGCTTGACCAACTGACAACATTCTCTTCCGGGTACGCTTACGCTTACGCTTATGTAGCGACCAATAGAGAGGGGGAGGAAATGGACAAGGAAATGATAGAAAGTATACTTAGAATGGCAGAAAAAGGGGAGATATTGCTGATGGGTGATCTGAATATGGCAGATGTTAACTGGAGTGCAGTTGCAGCTGCCACTTCGAAGAGTGGAGTTATTCTAGATGCCCTACAGGGGGGCATGCCTTAGACAACTAGTACTGGAGCCCACTCGAGAGGGAGCAATATTAGACTGGATTCTCTCAAATGGAGATGGATAGAGGATCACAGATGTAGAAGTGGGTAGCCATCTGGGAACTAGCGACCATCGAACAGTATGGTTCAAAATAAACACAGCAATAGAGTCAAGCCATACAAAGACAAAAGTACTGGCCTTTAGGAGGACTGACTTTGCCAAAATGGGTGAGTGCCTAAGGAATGCACTAGCAAATAGGCAGGAAGGAGGGGTGGAAGAACAATGGGGAATAAGAAAAACTGCCATCACAGAGGTAACAAGCCTTTGTGTGAAGCAAATAAACAAAACAAAATGATGTAAGAAACCACTGTGGTTCTCAAAGGAAGTGGCAGTGAAGGTTCAAGAGAAAAAGAAAGCATTCAGGAAGTATAAGGAATCACAGAAGGAGCAGGACAGAGAACTGTATCAGTTAAAGCAAAAGGAGGCTGGGAAGGCAGTCAGAACAGTAAAGGCCCAAACCGAGGAAAAAATAACCAACTCAGTTAAGAAGGGGGATAAAACCTTTTATAGGTACATCAGGGAGCAAAGGAAGACCAAGGGAGGGATAGTGAGGCTTAATAAAGGAGAGGGAGGGTGGGCAGAGGGAGACTGTGAAAAGGCAGAGATACTAAACAAATATTTTGCTCAGTATTTACAAATGAAGAGGGGAGGTACATAAAACAAACAGTAGAAACACTCTGGATACAGAAGTTGATACCAGCCCATTTACAGAAGAAAGGGTTCTGAAAGAACTCTTAAAGCTGAAGGTGGACAAAGCAATGGGCCTGATGGGATTCATCCCAGAATTTAAAAGAACTAAGGGTAGAACTAGTGACACCACTGACTACCCTTTTTAACAAATCATGGGAGGAGGGGGTGGTACCCGAGGACTGGAGGAGGGCAGATGTGATTCCCCTTCACAAAAGTGGGAACAAGGCAGAATCAGGAAACTACAGACCTGTTAGTTTAACCTCAGTGATAGGGAAAATGATGGAATCACTTCTGAAGGAAAGAATTGTCGAGCACCTAGAGGCCAGAGGGGCACAGGACCCAAGGCAGCATGGATTCACAGCGGGAAGGTCATGCCAGATGAATCTAATAGATTTCTTTGACTGGGTGACCAAAGTAGTAGATCAGGGAGGGGCTGTGGACATGGCCTAACTAGACTTTAGCAAGGCATTTGACTCAGTCCCACACAAAAGATTAATATACAAGTTAGCCAGCCTGGGAGTGGGTCCCAAGATGATAGCCTGGGTAAAGAATTGGCTGGAGAATAGGACACAGAGGGTAATAGTAAATGGAGTCGACTCTGAAGAAAGTGGGGTTTCTAGTGAGGTACCGCAGGGTTCAGTATTAGAACCGGTCCTCTTCAATGTCTTTATAAGTGACATTGCAGAGGGACTGGAAGGAAAAGTATGTCTCTTTGCAGATGACACAAAGATCTACAACAGAGTTGATGCACAAGGTGGGTTGGAAAGGATGAGAAGTTGGCAAGGTTAGAGGAATGGTCTAATGTATGGCAGCTTAGATTCAATGCTAAGAAGTGCAAGGTAATGCACCTGGGAAACAAAAACCCAGGGGAAGAGTACACAATGGGGGGTGAGATACTAACAAGAACAAAAATGGAACGGGACCTGGGGGTAGTCACATCAGATGACTTAAAGGTGGGCAAGCAATGTGAGAGGGCAGTGAGAAGGACTGGGGGAATACTGGGATGCATAGGGAGAGGCATCACCATAGAAAACAGGAAGTTGTTGTCCCTCTGTACAGACAGCTGGTGAGACCCCATCTGGAGTACTGTGTACAGTTCTGGAGACCCAGTCTCCGCAAGGACATAGACAAGATGGAAGCTGTCCAGAGGAGGGCAACTAAAATGGTGCAGGGTCTGCACCAGAAGACATATGAAGAGAGACTTAAGGAGCTTAATATGTATAGCCTCGAGGAAAGGAGGGAGAGGGGGGACATGATAGAAACTTTCAAGTACCTCAAAGGAATCAACAAAGTCCAAGAGGGTAGCATCTTTCAAAAAAAGAGGTGTGCAAGAATAAGGGGGCACAATTTGAAGATAGAGAGGGGCGGCTCAGAGGTAATGTAAGGAAGTATTTTTTCACAGAGAGGGTTGTGGATGCATGGAACGGCCTTCCAGAGGAGGTTGTGGAGTCAAAAACAGTGGTTGAATTCAAGCATGCATGGGACAGTCATAAGGCAGTTCTAGGGGGTGGGGGTAGAAAGAAGTAGGCTGCTGGTTAACTAGGATCTGCAGCTTATCCATTAGGTAGGGAAATGGGCAGACTGGGTGGGCCAAGCGGTCCTTATCTGAAGTCAAATTCCATGTTTCTATGTTTCTTATTCGGCTTTAGCAGCTATAATTTTTTTTCAGTGCAGTGGAGCTTGGTTTACAAGTTCTCACAGCATTGACTACTTATTCATTTCATGGGTTAAATCCATGTACACAATTTACTGTGCATAGTCACTTTTCATACTTACTTATCTGCTCTTTACAATTATACCATGTTGTTTTTTGACTTTATGTATTTTTTCATGTGTACTCCCCTTTCCCTTATCCCGAGGACGCATCTGGAAATGAGCTTTTAAGTTCAGTATGTCTTTCCTGGTGAAACTTTTAAATACATAATAAATAAATTAACAGGGATCCATGTGTAGTGACTGCCTTGTTTCCTCTTCATATTGCTGTGTACCAGTTTGTCATGGAGGTTCACAGGTCATCTAAAGCTGATACATTGGCTTATTATCCAAGCAGTCCATACCTTCTGGATCGCTTAGTAGTACATGCCAATTTGCATATACTACTTGCCCAATTTTTTTTGCCAATTAATTAATCTCAATTGACAAGCAGACTGGTGTCCTACATTCTTCCTGAGTCTTAATACCGCCAAGAATCTCATCCCTTTTCATGATTTCACCAGTGTCATGTCCCTCCAGTGGGAGCTCTTTATTACAGCCCCGATCCTGAAAGTGCTTTTGTAATTCATCTGCTTGTTCATATGTTTCCTCCAAGCTGCAGTTATGTTTAATACAGGGAATTAACTACTGTACAACAGGAAATGTTCACTGTTGTTTCATTTTCACTATATTCGCTGGTTCCATATTAGAATGAAAATGAAAAGACAGTGAATATTAGGTAGATCACTATATATATAGCAGCACTAGTGTTCCACCAGTGAAAATAAGAGGAAGTGAATATATGGGGGTGTTATTAGGGCGCTAAATATAAAGGGAGTGAATATAAACTGCTATACAGTATATGGGACAGATCGTTTAAAAGGAAGGTCTCATGAACCATTTTTTAAGTGTGCATGCTATGGGCATTCTCACATCATGAAGTCCTAGATTGATTATTTCTCTCATTTAGAATGGGGCACCAGTCTTTCATGTTTTGTATGTTAGTATTTATACACAAGTCACTTTAGGAGCATAATATAAAATCTTACTTGCTTTTAGTGCTATGGGTGCTATTCCCTTCAGCTGAAACAAGTCCTCAGCCTTGGTATCTCTCCCTCTTTCCTTTTCCTGGTCTACTTCTAACCCATCAAAGCCAGGATAACCAAATACCTATACATCCTGTATATGAGTTCCTACCAGTGTATCTGCTACTATCACCACTGAAGTAAAAGGTGCTTAGATAGCAAGAAAAAAGGAACATTTACAAAAAATTAACCATGACACAACCTATCTTCACTTTCATAAAAGGATGACAGGAGAAGAGAGAAAACCAGAAAGAAGCTGTAACAACCCTCCTAGGTGATCAGTCTAGGGGAGACAAGACAGCCCTCCTGGTTGAAAAGCCCAGGACAGACAGAAATACAGACACAGAAAAAACAGAAGATGTACTATTAAGCAGATAAAGAAAGGTGTGTGTAAGTAATTTGATTATTTTTCTTGTGACATTGATCTCTTTGCGGAAGCAAAGCTTCCTGTACTTTTTAACAAATGCCTTGGGAAGCCCTTATCATCCCTGCAGCATTTACATTTTGTCTCCTAGATTTTTTCTTTTTTTGTATTCTCTATGTTTCCTCTTTCTCTAGTGCCAGCCCCTCAGCCCCTTTCTTCACCAGGCTCCCCACCCAGCTACATGACCCAAATTCTCTGGTACTTACAACTCTTCAGCTTCTACCCCAGGGGCTTACCCACCCCCCTGGCAGGGATGTTTAATTATGGTTCTATGTTGACTTGAGGAACCCTCAAGGCAACTAAAGCCAGCTTTATATCAGAGACGAGCTGTAGTCAGTAGTGCAGAGTCTGCAAAGGGAGTGGGAAATCATCCTGCTCAGCTGGGGGTATTTCCCTTGTTTGCTTCCCAATCCCTAAAGATAATGACATGCTGGGAGAACCAAGCCATGCATGCAAAGCACAACGTGCACCAGTCTCTGACCTGCATCATCTATTTTCATGGCATCCTCTGCTGCACTGCCACTTGTCACGAGGCGGTAGTAATGCAACAAGGACAGTGACCCTCCCTTCCCAGAGAAGGAGGGCATCCTCTGGGATGCTCCATACACCCCCACAGCCTGATGATCCAGGCTCATTGCTGAATCCATGTCATCGATGTTGTGACCTGTGGAGCTACTGCTGTACCAATGTGTCAGACCACTTGGTTCTTTCTTAAAAGACACAAAATAATGTCAGAAACCATCCTGCGACTCATAGTAAGAAGAAATGGGAACAAGTAAGAGTGAGAGATGGCCACTGAGACCCCTGTGGTGTAGCAAGGTATGGTAGGTAGACTGGCTGGGCTGCTAGGCTTTTTTCTGCTATCACATTCTGTTTCTGTAGTGGGAATAGCCCCTTGGACCCCACCATGAGGGCTGAGCCAATGAGTAAAAAGGGTAAGTCTGGAGATGGTGGATGACTGGGCCGGAAGGGGTGTCTAGATAAGGGCAATATGGCATCACAAAGACAAACACAATAAGACAAAATGTAAAACACAGTCCAAACACATTACCACATCTCATATTAGCAATTCCACATTAAAACAATGAGGGCTAAATGGCAACCAGCACAAACAGCATGGGCAGAACAGCATAAGCACATATGGCAAGGGCTCTTTTTGTGGGAGGGAAACCCCCCCACAGCCTCCTTACTATAAATAACAACTCTGGGGGGGGGGACACCTCGGGGAGGGGGGAACCTTCAGTTGCTATATGTGCTTGCTCTGTTTTGCCATCACTGTTTTTGCCATGCTGTTTTGCCCTCGCTATCTTGACAGGAGGCCCATATTAGCACTAAAGCAACTCTATGTAATTCTCCCGAAATCATGACTTACTACTTATGATAATATTGGAGTGCACTGGAGTACACCCTAGCAAAGGGGGAGGAAAGCTTAAACAAGGAACTCTTGGGGGGGTAGAATACATGGGCAGATTAAATGTGCCAAGTGGTCCTCAATTGCCATCAAATTCTATGTATCTATGTATCACTGTAGACTAAATTCTTAAAGTATTTACTGTGCTGTATTTTTATCACAAACAAAAATACTTTACAGAAAGAATCATGGACCAGAATACAAATAGTGTACAGTATATAAATGTGTCCAGTGCACTCAGAGATCACATTAGCATGATATACTGCAGACACCAAACGGGTTAATCCTGGACTGAGGGAGCTGTCATTGTCTTTTTCATTTATATTATATACTCTAAGTGTATCAGTGGCAGAGTCCCAAGCTCTTGTTTTGAATATTTTACTCCCATGGCATCACTGCACTGTTTAAGATCAACCAAAACTGCATAATATGTAGCCCCTAGAGTGAACTCAGGTAGACAATTCAGCTATTTTTTCTTTGGTACAGTACCACTTGAGTATTTATCCATTGATTTAAGGTGGCTGTGATATCAGCAGGTTTCTTCTATTTCTACAGAAAGCAGAGTACCAGTGTCTTAAGATATTTCTTTTCCTTTTTTTTGAATGCACTAGAAACTCTGATGCCTTTTATTGGACCAATATTAAACGCACATGCAAAAGATGTTGTAGCACACAAGCTTTTGGGGCCATATAATTCCCTTTACGAGGTGCCTTTTGGATAAAAATGCTACCTCTTATTTTATTTTAATTTTTTGCAAGGGCTACTTCTTCATGTAGTCCTCCAGGTACCTTCTGCTTTACTCACATGTTTGATTATTCATTACTTTTTTATTTACAATGCAGTTGTCCAGGATAGCACAAACGAAAGCATGGATTTTACAAGAAAACAAAGCAGTTTAAAGTAAAATAAGTATCTTCTAAATATACTGCTTTAGCAAAGAAACAGGAAAATACATAAGAGAAGGCAAAATTGTTTAACCAGAAAAGGCTCACTAAGTCAAAGCTTGATTCCAGGTGCGATCTGGGAGCACAAGGAAGTTAAGTGACTTGCTCAGGGTCCCACAGTATGCAAGTGGAGGCTGTGGGATTCAAATCTAGGTCTCCAAGTTTGCAGCTCAGAACCCTAAACCACTATGCTATACTGCCTCCAATAAATATAAAAACATAAAAATTAACATAAACAAAAATCACCCTCAGACTGCAAGAAAATTCCAAAAGAATCTGGTACTGTAGCCTGGGAATAGCATCTCACCTACACTGATGTTCTGCTTCAATATCATTTAACACAGTAGCTGGGAAGTGGGGTACTGAAGCTCAGGGAAGCCAAGCGACTTGCTCAGATTTACCTTGTAGCCATAATGTGGTTCAAACCTGGGATCTCAGTTTACAGTTCACATGTGTGACATAAAGGGGCCCATACACATCAAAACTGTGTGCCACAAAGCGGTCAAGATTATCACTATGTGGCACTTTTTTACGACTGCATTCCATTGTGCCGTACACAATGGGGTCACAAGTCTTTTCTTGCATGGTAGCACAGGGTATTGCAACAGCACAGGGAATAGGGTGGGGTCAGTATGTTAATGAAGCATTGTGCTGCACATAGACACATGCAAGTCCATACATGGCTCAGTCCCATGCTTAAGCAGCTCTCAGACTTTTTACAAGGGTGGTGAAGGCACAACCCTTGGGGAGGAAGACTTCGGAGGTACCTTAATTTGTACAGGATGTAAGGAAAAAGGAGTAGGTGGGGAAGGTAACACTAAACATCAGGAATGAGGCATGCTCAGAGAGCTTGGGGGTCCACTGCACCTACTGGAGAGTTCAGCACAAGACCAACATAAAAACTTATTCATGGTCAACAAGCAGACCTAAAGATATAGTTTGGGTGTTGGGGGGTGATTAAGGTGATAACACATCATACTGTGGACTCTGGACACAGCAGAGCACCGTGCTGCTTGTGCTATGCCATAGTCAGACCTCCGTGAGTGAGCAGTACACATCAGCGAGTTAGCAGGTAAGAACACTGTTTGCATCCACTAACATCTGGTGGCCATATTTGCATTGCAACGTAGCCACTGGGGATGGTGACTCCTTCCTCAGTGGCCAAAAAGAGCTTTGTGCAGGGGAGATTTTGTAGTTGGTGCAATGGAGAGCATGCTTGCGTGCCAAAATTACAGCACCACCAACTGCAGTGGGCTACAGAGCTCCTGGTACTCAACCCCTGCAGGTATGGTCCACTGCTTCTATTGAGGAAGCAATTTTTATGGTAGTTTTGACAATATTTTTACAATGTCTAGTAGTGGAAATTATATATATCAAAATAAAATGCTCATTATCCAGACGTGACTGTAAACTGAAGAAATTATGAGGACGTATGGCTCTGTAGAATACATTTTTGGACTGATTACATTTCTCTGCTTTAGGCAGTTCAAGGCTCCAACACACTACCTTATGTTTGCAGTGCAACATTTTTCAGTTCACTTACAATTATTTTGCTTCAAAATTAGTCAATTTTATCTTATTCCCCAGCAGGTGGAGATTTAGCTGATACCAGAACTAATGGAAATTTTAAACATACAGTAATCTGTGCATGTCTCCATGTTCTGTTTCCAAAGTTTGGCACATTGCCAATCCTTGATAAGGGCTTCAAATTCCATATAGATTGAAAACAAAATGCTTCAGAAGCATTGAAGTGAGACAAGGAATACAAAAAAAACAAAACAAAACATTAAAGGTCCTTCCTATCAGGTGTTGTTGTAGAGGTGAGCAGCCTCAAAACAGGTGAGATTTAAAAGCATGAATGGTTCAGCATTTTCCCAATCTACAATATGTAGTTATTTGTGGCATTAAAAATGAAAATAAGACATTTACAAAAGTGTCTGACAGCTAAGGAGAAACATTTAAAACTATAATTTCATACACAATTCAGCTTAAATGTTATAGATTTTCATGGCTGGGTTTTCAAAGTTCCCAGTGCAAGCATCATTCCCGAGTTTGGGCATTGCTTACAGCATGGCAAATGCACCAGAATGTTGGTGTGCTATTTTCAAATATTTTGATGTATTTGCAACATTTTCCTCACCTTTACAGCATAAAAAATGATGCATGTGTCTATTTTGAAATGTCATTTTCAAAACAGGACTGAGTGCAACTCAAAGTGCTTGAAACATAGAGTTAGTGATGTCATATGCAGCACACTCATACTACAGACGTGACCGAGTTCTCTGAAAATCCAACCCTCTATATTTAGCTTCCCTTGTTTTTTATAAACTTACTGTTTATTGAAAATTCATCAGGCATACAAAGTGTCAAAAACATTGTATGATACAGACACTTTTAATGGGTTCAGGGATAATTAGAGCATCCATAACATCTGCCCTCAGTGGGCATCACCCTTAACAGTTCTAAATATAGTGTGTATTAGATTTACTTTTTTAATAACACTTTTATACACTGAAATGAAAACAAAATCACTTTACCCTAGATGTCATCGTCTCTGCTGGCTACATGGCACAGCACAATCCTTTGCTTGTGACCATTATCATTTCCACAGCTATAGACTGTAGTGTCACAGATAAAAGATTGTGACGTTATGTGTAGACAACAGGCCAGAGCAGATCCTGAGCATCCCATAGAATAGGGTTCTTTTCTGCGAGGGTCTGCACACTCTGCTTTACTACTGACAGATGTGAAGTTACAGCTAAATGATTGTGATGTTATGTGTAGACAACAGGCCAGAGCAGACAGCATCCGTTAAACTGGGAGGGATTCTATTATAAATATGCAGAAATAGGGGGAGTTAAATACAGAAACTGTTTGAATCATTAACTTGAAATGTGTCTAAGTTTATGATTTTTTTCTCAAAGTTTCCCTAGTGATGTCAGGGGCTCTTGAAGATTTTTAACTTTAACTTTAAATGTCCTGTTTGGAACATGCACATTGCATGTAAATGATATTTTTAAGTGAATGATCAATATTGTATGAGACACCATTGTCTGGCAAACCTTTTTGGCTTCAGTACTGTCAGCATTCCATTGTGATGCATATCAAGAGTTAAGTTAGATATTTCAATAATGTTTAGAAAACTGAACAAAACTGTTGTGCTCTGGGAAATTATGGAGTGAAAATAAACTTGCATATTATTCACATGAAAAATGGAAATATATGAGTTTCAGAGTACTATGAAATCCTGCTTTGTATTTTAAAATATATTCCATGTAGGGTGTGGCTTCCAACACAGGGGTACCACTGCCACTTGCCATGCCAGTGACCCATGTTTAGGAACAAGCCTGAGCCTCGCCGGAAGGCAAGTTGGGGGAAGATGGCTGAGCATCCTGTGGACTGCTCTCCTCCTCAGGAAAGGGTACACAGACTCTGCTTTACTACTGCCACTTGGGTGACTGCAGTTGGCAGTGAAAGCTGGAGTTGGTTACAAAGGAGCAGAGGTTGCTGACATGCTTTTCCATGACTTGCACATTCCCTTGTGTGCACACGTATGCCAGAGCTTCTAGTGGCATCCTAGGTGGCTGAGAGCACTGAAAAAAATCGAAAGCCTCCTCAGCTGCAGCAGAAGGATGCTGCCCCCCCCACTGTAGACCCCGCACCATCGACCAAGACACTAGTGCCAAGACCAAGCTATAACTCCAAAGGGGGAAGAGTCCATTGCCGGCAGGCCTGCCTTCAGGGATTACCCAGGGAGGAACATGATGCAAGAGGTTGGTTCCAGGGAATGTGTGTGACAGGGTTGGGTGTGCGGGCAGGAATAAAAAGGTCTGACTGAGCAGGGGTAATGAAAAAAGAAGAATATGTTCATAAAACAGAACAGGGGAAGAGCAGCAAAACAGTTGAGCAGCTCTGGGGAGGTTGCATGCAGCAGTCAACAACAATGGCAATTCAAACAAGAAGCCACATTCCTCAGCTGGATCACTCAAAACTTGTATTTATTTAAGGCAAGTTAAAACATACCGCCATACAACATGGAAAGGAACTGGTGCATACAACGCCCTATCAGTTTTGTATGCCATATATCCTGAGGGGTAGTTTCTTGCATGAAATGTCAAGTTTAAATGTGTGAAAGTTTAAAGTGACAGTACATGATTAGTGCAAAAATGCATTAAGTGCAACAGTGCTCAATAAAGTGCTGAAATATTTCAAAAAGTGCATAGACAAATAGTAAATAATTCACATATCCTAAACAACCTAACCCAGGGCATGGAAAAACATTAAAAATCGATGGTCTATATAGCAGTAATGGGAAAACAGTCTTTTGGTTATATAACTGTCTCAAAATCACATTAGTCATTAGTCATATACAACATCAGAATCAATTTGATCTTCTCCCCTGCATTATAAAGTCAAAATGGTACTATGCCTGCACATTGCTTAAAAGGTTAAGAATTTTCATAGTAGCCATCTGAGTGTGCCCCTGGGCTGTTGATGCCTCTTGATGGCATTGCTGAGCTCAATATCTCATTTCTAATCTTGTATATGATTTATGGTTATTTATGATCTTTTCTCTTTTTTTCTCTCTTTTAGGACTGGATGGAATTGCCTACACTACCACCAGTATCCTTCTATCTAATTAATTGAAGTTTTACAGACTAATGGGATTTTGAGGCAGTCATATAACCAAAAGACTATTTTCCCACTGCTGCTATATAGACCATCAGTTTTTAATGTTTTCCATGCCCTGGGTTAGGTTGTTTAGGACATGTAAATAATTTACTATGTGTCTATGCACTTTTTGAAATATTTCAGCACTTTATTGAGCACTGTTGCACTTAATGCATTTTTGCACTAATCATGTACTGTCACTTTAAACTTTCATCCATTTAAACTTGACGTTTCATGCAAGGAACCACCCCCTGAGGATGTATGGCATACAAAACTGATAGGGCATTGTATGCACCAGTTCCTTTCCATGCTGTATGGTGGTATGCTTTAACTTTAACAGTTTGTGGCTTTTTATCTTGGGTGATCTGAGCAACATTTTAGGCCTGAGGAATGCATTCAAAACATTAGCTTAAGATCAGCTAAGGGTCAGTGTACAGACGAAATGGGTAATTGTACAGTAGCCAACATGGAGCAATACCACCACTCCTAGTTGTCCTTCTGTAGGATTTATTGAAAAAATGTAATTAAAAATCATGGGGACATATGCGTTATTTCAATTTTCAGCTGGGTAGCAGGAGGTGAAAAGAAATTATTTATTTGAATTTGGCAAACAGAGCTAGTTACATGGTATCGGGTAATAGGGGATCACCTGGCATGCTGGCAACCCAGGTTTGCACCCCAAGCCCTGGACATCAGGAGCAGAGACTGGCAGAGAGAGTTTAGGACATCAGAAGGGATGCCCTCCTCCTGGGAGGGGGCGCAGGTCTGCACTGTGGAGTGACTCCTGGTGATGTTGCACAATGTGGCATGGGTGACCATGCACCACCTGTTCATCATGCCAGGAGGCCACTGTGGGTGGAGGACAGGGACAAAAAAAGCAGAAATCCACTGCCTGATCAAGTGGATGACAGCCCTCTGGGTCCCCTCATGCCACAAAGCCCTGGCATGTGGCCAGAGCGAATCCCCTGCCAAGTGCCCTAACCAGTAATGGAACCTCTCTCCCCTCCCTTGGACCCTGGGAGTGGGACCCCCCAGTGAAGGGATAAGTTTGGGTCTACTGGGACACAACAGATGGGGACAGTGGATGGCAGCAATGGGGATGGACCTGGTGGAGTAGGAGGGCCCTTGGCAGCCCAAAGGAGTGGCTGGTCAGGGGCATAGGAGGAGCAAAAAAAAAAAAAAAAAAGAAACAGAAATTTTGCAAACAGGATCCGCACACTGAGCCAAGGGTGTTCTCCTGTTTGATCAAGTAGTGTGATGGTACAACGTGGAGAGGAAAAAGTCAACAGCAATAATTGGTCATACAATATCTGTAAAAAATATACAAAGGACAACATATACAAATACAATATAAGCAAGGACAAAGGGATTACAAAAAACTAAACACAAGGGTCAGGATTTTCAGACGATGGCAATATTATTGTGCTGGACTTGAAGTACTTGCAAAAAGACAGACCATGGAAAACATTGTCTAACTTCTTGTTGTGAGTGTCACAAGTTGTGAAATTGTCAAAATAGTGACACATACATCATTTTTCAGTAATAAGATGATTAAAGTGTTGTAAAGGCATCAGATTGTTTGAAAATTACTTCAAATATTCTTTCACATTTACGGTGATGCAACTATGGCAGTACAACTGCCTCACGTCCTATGGCCAAACTTTGAAAATCTAGGCCCAGATAAGCTTGTATCCTGTAGATACAAAGCGAAGACTTGGCAAACTGCCTACAATACTAATTTGCCGTCAGAGTGGCAGTCATACAGAGCTGCTCCTTACAAATATGTCTCTGTAGTTTGAGATGTTAAAAATAACTATTTTGTTACTGCAACTACCGATACTGTAAACAATCCGAAAAAATTCTGGTCACATATTAAAATCCTTCTAAAATATCAGATTGTCTTATTGTACCATATGATTGCTTACCAAACACATTCAATTTTCATTTTATTCAGTATAGTTTGCATTTTGATCAATTATCTCCCTGCCTTCTAATGCTAGGCATTCACATTCCCATACTCCTGGGGGCAGTTTTTTTGTTGCCTCATCCACAGCCCCTCAATTTGAATTTAACACAATTTAGCCATATGGGGTCCTTGAGTTGTTACTGGTTTGGATTCCTCCAAGTGCTGTGGTCCTGATGGCACTGAAACATGCCTCCTCAGATATGAGGCTTTTCACTTTTAGGGAACCCAAAGCAAATTGTTTAATCAGTCATTAGAGTAAGAATTTCTTCCTGCTATGTGGAAAATCACAAAAGTGGTCCCCATTTACAAGGGTGGTCCACTTATTCCCTCAACTAATTCCATCCCATTTCTTTATTACCTCTTGTCTTCAAAGTTCTAGAGAACTTTGTTTTCAATAGCTGACTGTTTGGAGGATGGCCAATTGCTTGATCAGTTTCAATCAGGTTTTCACTCTAGGCACAGGAAAATGGCTTCCATGTCAAGTGTCTTGAATGACATAATCATACAGTAGCTTCCAACCAAGGGACGTTTGTTCTCTTCAGTGCCTTTGACACAGTCAGTCATGTCTTGTTCCTGGACTGTCTGCTCTGAACCTGGGACTCACTAGTTACCTATCCAGTAATTCCAGGCCAGAAGGTCTATAGTAATAGTAAAGAATCTAATTCAAGTGCTTTAAAAGCAGATTCACAAGATTCAGTACTGGTCCTATTCTTTCTTTTATTTATTTTTAACAATCTATGTAAATTGTTCTTTCCCATCCCTGCTGCCTCCTACTCTCTTCACTCCAGGGACTCTCACACCTTCTGCCATACCCTTCCACATTCATCTGCTGGGCAGTTTGCTTTCTCATATTGCTTTCCCTCCCTCTGGAACTTGCTCCTCCCACTCTCTGTCTCTTCCCCACTCCTTCAGATGCCAGCTAAAACTTCTCCCTGCCCCATCCTGCTCCTTCCAGTTCTCCATCTGACCTAACTGTGTAATGGCCCTGTCATTTCTATATTTTGCATTCACCTGAATATTGCCACTGCCTGAACTAGCCTATTCCCAACAGTTATTGCATTGTTATTTTTCTTACTGCACCATTCACTTTATTGCATATGTATGCTGCTCAGTGTTCTACCTTTTGGTTCTACCATTGTATTTGTACTTCCACCTCATTGATTGAACTGTTATGCACGTTACTTTGCACTTTATCATAGAAGCTGTGTTTGCCGTAATACTATTTTCCCCCTTCCCCTCAGGTCATAGCTGAAAATGAACCTTGGCTCAGTATCCCTTTCCCGGTTACTAATTTTCAAGTAAATATATAACTACAGTTTTTAAATAATATCTATTGTCAGCTTTATATTGATTATAAGTTTTTTTATGTTTCTGAGTTTGCACTTGATTTAGTGCAACGTTCTCTTCAGAATGGTTTCAACAGTTTACAGTCCCACTTAACGTCACTCAAAATTGCTTTTCTAAGTTCATTGAAACTTAAAACTATGTTATTTGTGTGATGTAGACAGCCAGCTCTGAGTGCTTGAGTGCTGTATTAATTTTTTTTATTACATATAAAATATGTGATGGGAAGGTCAGTTTGAGGAAACTACTGTTTTACTGGAACTGACACATCATAACCCCCCTGGGATAAGTTCGAAGGACAGGAGGTATTTTAAACTGCAGAGATCTGGGGTGCAATTACCTTGTCAATTTGCTTTCATCCCAATAAATAAGATTAGCCATTCATAATGCCCTCAGGGAGATCCTTTGACTTGCATAGCTGCCAGGAAGGACTTGTGGGGAGGGGTGTTGGAGAGAGGCCAGAATGGATATTGAAGAGGTTTGATGTCTGGGCCAGGCAGGATCCAGACAACTTTGGAAGGTCAAATACACATTTCCCAGGAAGCCTTAGGAGGACATCACAGAATCTGTTTATGTGTGTATATGTGTGTGTGTGTGTGTGTGTGTGTGTGTGTGTGTGTGTCAGAACAAAAACCAGTTCTGACCAGTTACCCTGAGGAGAGGAAATTGAGTATGTCACTTATTTTTTTAAATCTTGTTGGGACATCCTGTGTGGTAACATATAACTTTTAATACACCAAGGCAGAGTTGAATGATCTCAGAGAGGAAGCCAGCTCAGAACTCTTTTATTCAACTGAGCAAGCCTTACAGACACTCAAGACAATTTTCTGACTGAGAGAAAAGAGACCCTTAAAGCACTGAAAGAAAGTAAGCATTAGACAAGATTAGTCTGAAGTTATAAATTGTAGGAAATGTACTTTTTTACCTTTCTGTTTTAAGGCTATATGTGTTGGGATATATATTTGTTCTGTAATTATTGTTCTGTTTTGATATTTTTAAAGTAAAGATATTTTTTTACAAATGAAATTGCTGGAGTGCTTTGACATTTCTTTTTATTTTAAGTGGAGCTTTTAAAGGTTATAAGTGCACTATGTATGGGCTTATTGTATACCAAACTGGGAAATGGATAGAGTTCTCTAAAGTCTTGCATAGAGTTCTAAGGGTTCATTCGAAAGACCTGGTTGGGTGCCCATAGGCAAAGATATCTGGCCCCCCAAAGACAGAATTATCTGAGCCTGATAATTGGGTACACTAACAAGAGGTTATCAGTTTGAATCCTTCCAGAGCTTGAGACTAAGGTGACTTGAACCCACAAAACAGACAAGAGGGCTACCTTGTCTGTTCACTGTACACAAATCATACACTCAGAGGTTGGTACTTTGGGAGTAGCAGGCTGACCGGTTGAGTGAGTTTGTGAGAGTTTGCATTCCCATGCCCCACCCCATTTCCAAGTCAAGACAAGCTTACTCTTTTGCTTTTCAGATTGCGTTTATGTCAGCAGTTTGATAGAAAGTTTGACGATCGCAAGCACAGCAATGGCTGTTATGCCAACAGTCAGCAGACAGCTGTCCGGGAAAAGTGTTGTTTTTGTGGGGGGCTTTGCCCCCCACATCCCTCTTAACTATTATAATCAACTCCGAGATAGAGTTGATTCGGGGAAGGGGTGCAACTCCACAAAACCCAATACCATGGTCCTGCAGGTACATTACAGTGACATTGTTGATTTATCACTGTAATGTACATTCACTGTAAATGATTCACTGTGGTGATGTTATACAGGTTAGAACAAGTTTTTAAATGTAAGTACTAGGGTTCTTGGCTGTTCAAGAGTCATCAAACATATTGCTATTGGTCTGAGCTGTGAGAGGGCTTTTGGAGGTTTGGCCCTCATCCACCTATCATAGTATCAGAATCCGCAGTCTCTGCCCCAGTTCCATCCATTCTCTCTCTTTCTGCTGCTTTCCCCCTTGAAGTACTTGGCCAATCAAAGGCTGTAAAATGAAATCTGAAAGTGGGTTTTCTTGTGCAGTTTGTATATCCTACAGTCACCATTTCCTGTGCAGTTTGCTCTACTTCACTGGTGCCATACATTGCTTTGTTTCTTTGTCATCCTAGGAACAGCAGAGATGCTCCACAAAAGTGGACCCAAGGATGAATTGGGCAACTGTAGACCAGTAAGCCTCACATCCATTGTGGGAAAGTTAATAAAGATGATCCTAAGGAGAGAGGTTAGTAACCTTTCTGAAAGGTAATGGACTCCAGGACGGAAAGCAACATGGGTTTGTCTCTGGCAGATCCTGCCAGACTAACCTGGTTAACTATTATGATGGGTGACTAGGGAACTTGACAAGGGCCATGCGGTGGATGTCCTGTATCCACAGCAAGGCATTCGATTCAGTGCCACATGGGAGGATGACTAGCAAGTTGTGATACCAGGGAGCAGGAACAAAGATGGTGAACTGGATCAAGAACTGGCTGCAAGAGAGACAACAGAGAGTAGTGATGGGAGGTGAACTCTCATCTCCAAGGGGTGTAACAAGTGGGGTACCGCAGGAATAGGTACTTGGCCAGTGCTGATTGGATTTTTCATTGCTGGCATCTGATACAGTGTTAAGAACAAGATAAGTCTCTTTGCAGAATGGTGGATGACACAGTAGGGTGGCAAGAGCTACAGGATGACCTGGTTAAACTTGCGTACTGGTCAGACATATGGCAGCTGGGGTTCAATGCTAAAAAGTGCAAAGTCATGCACTTGGGAGCAAGGAACCCAAGGAGGTGTTATCAGTTGGGAGTGGTACAGAAAGGCACTACAGAGGAGGAAAGGGATCTTGGGGAGGGTATAATGGGGTACATGAACCACTCAGCACAGTGCAGGATAGCAGGAGCTAAAGCCAACAAGATGCTGAGGTATACTGCTAGAGGAATCACCTCCAGGGGGGAGCAATCCTGCCTCTGTACAGGTCATTGGTGAGGCTGCAACTGGAGTACTGCATGCAGTACTGGTGCCCATACTTAAAGAAGGATGTTAGATTATTGAAGGGGGTCCAGCACAGAGCAACAAGGATGATCCTGGGATTGGAAGACAAGCCCTATGAGGAGAGACTAAGAGAACTTAATATGCACTCCCTGGAGGAGAGGAGGGATAGGGAAGATATGATTGAGACCTTTAAATATATGAATGGTATAAACAGGACTGGTACAGAGGGAATTTGTAAGTTGAGGGGATGGTGGGACACAAGGGGGCATGGTCTGAGGTTGGAGGGTGGAACATTCAAGAGAGAAATGAGGAGGCACTTTTTCACAGAAAGGGTGATGTCTTTTTGGAACACACTGCCTGAAGAGGTGGTGACCTGTAAGTTGGTGGGCAATTTTGAAAGGGTATGGGACAAAGCGAGGAGGAGGGCTACCATAAAGGGAGGAGAGGAGGAAGGGGCAGCTGCAGTGTAATGGATTGCTAGTTGCACACTTGAGCAGACTTGCAAGACCATATGGCCTGTATCTGCTGGTAGTTTCATATGTTTGCATAACCACAGCTTCTGCCTGTCTGTGGCCTGCCTAACAACATCTAGCACAGCAATTGCTTTACCAGCAGCAGGTGCTCAACCCAGCTGCCAGTCTCCCACCCTCCTGACCCAGCTGCACAGTTACATAACCGGCAGCAGATGCTCAACCCTGCCACCTATATCATCCTCCCACCAAACTCGGCTACTAAAAACCATAACAAAATATCTGTGAGCTCCACCCACTCGAGCTGTGCAATGACTATACCAGCAGAGGGTGCTCAATCATTCAGCTGGTATTCCATGACCAGCTATCAAAAATCTTCCCCATGCAGAGTACAACACTGGGGTGCCCAAGCCCTGGTGCTGGCATACAGCATTCCATATCACACAAACAACACCTCCCTAATACACTCTGACAAATGGGGTGCCCAACCTTCCCATGCTTATTAAGAACCCAATATTACAATATGCAACACTAGGGCTCCCAACCCCTAGGTCCACCAAACAATGCACCGACACTGGAGAAAAAGATAGCATTCAGGAAGTATAAGGAAACACAGAAGGAGCAGGACTGAGAACTGTACCAGTTAAAGCAGAAGGAAGCGGGGAAGGCAGTCAGAATAGCAAAGGTCCAAACCAAGGAAAAGATAGCCAACTCGGTTAAGAAGGGGGATAAAACCTTTTATAGGTACATTAGGGAACAAAGAAAGACAAAGGGAGGGATACTGAGGCTAAATAAAGAGAAGGATGGGTGGGCAGAGAGGAACAGTGAAAAAGCAGGGATACTGAATGAATACTTCTGTTCAGTATTCACAAAAGAAAAGGAGGGGAGGTATCTAATCCAGTCAACAGAAGCACTCTGGATGGGGGGTCAATATCAGTCCTTTCACAGAAGAAAGGGTTCTGAAACTGAAGGTGGACAAAGCAATGTGGCCTGATGGGATTCACTCCAAAATTCTAAAAGAACTAAGGGGAGAACTAGTAACACCACTGACTATACTTTTTAACAAATCATGGGAGGATGGTGTAGTGCCTGAGGACTGGAGGAGGGCAGATGTGATTCCCCTTCACAAAAGTAGGAGCAAAACAGAGGTAGGAACCTACAGACCTGTCATTTTGACCTCAGTGGTAGGGAAATGATGGAATCACTTCTGAAGAAAAGAATTGTTGAGTACCTAGAGCCAGTGGGGTACAGGACCCAAGGCAGGATGGATTCACAGTGGGATGGCCATGTTAGATGAATCTAATCAATTTCTTTGACTGGGTAACCAACGTAGTAGACCAGGGAGGGGCTGTGGACAAGGCCATATCTAGACTTTAGCAAGGTAATTGACACAGTTCCACTCAAAAGATTAATAAACAAATTAGCCAGCCTGGGAGTGGGTCCAGGGTGGTAGTCTGGCTAAAACATTAACTGGACAACAGGACACAGAGGGTAATAGTAAACAGAGTCCACAGTAAAGAAAGGGGGGTTACTAGTGCGGTACAGCAGGGTTCAGTACTGGGTCCGGTCCTTTTTAATGTCTTCATAAGTGACATTGCAAAGGAATTGGAAAGAAAAGTATGTCTCTTTGCAGATGGCACAAAGATCTGCAACAGGGTTGATACACAAGGTGGGGTGGAAAGGATGAGAATGGACTTGACAAGATTGGAGGAATGGTCAAATGTATGGCAGCTTAGATTTAATGCAAAGAAGTGCAAAGTAATGCACCTGGGAAACAAAAACCCAAGGGAAGAGTACATGATGGCGGGTGAGATACCGACAACAACAAAAATGGAAAGGGACCTGGGGGTAGTTGTATTAGATGACCTAAAGGTGGGCAAGCAATGTGAGAAGGCAGTAAGGAGGGCTGGGGGGATACTGGGATGCATAGGGAGAGGCATCACCAGTAGAAAACAGAAAGTTGTTATCCCTCTGAACAGACAGTTGGTGAGACCCCATCTGGAATACTGTGTGCAGTTCTGGAGGCCCCATCTCTGCAAAGACATAGACAGGGTGGAGGCTGTCTAGAGGAGGGCAAACAAAATGGTGCAGGGTCAGCACCAGAAGACATATGAAGAGAGACTAAAGGAGCTTAGTATGTATACCCTAGAGGAAAGGAGGGATGGGGGGGGGACATGATAGAAACTTTCAAGTACCTCAAGGGAATCAACAAAGTCCAAGAGGGTAGCATCTTTCAGAAAAAGAGATGTGTAAGAACACGAGGGCACAATTTGAAGATAGAGGGGGGGATGGCTCAGAGGTAATGTGAGGAAGTATTTTTTCATGGAAAGGGTTGTGGATGAATGGAACAGCCTTCCTGAGGAGGTCGCGGAATCAAAAACAGTGGGGGAGTTCAAGAATGCATGGGACAGACATAAGGCAATTCTAGTGGGGGTAGGAGGAAATAGGCTGTTGGTTAACTAGGATCTGCAGCTTATCCATTAGGTAGTGAAATGGGCATACTAGGTGGGCCAAGCAGTCCTTATCTGCCATCAAATTCGATGTTTCTGTGTTTCTATGCCTCATTTACCTAACCTGGGTCCCACAAAGTACTCCTGTGTGATCGTCAAACATCCTTCTGCCACTGAGCATGACAGTGAACTGACTGAAAACAAGATAAATCAGGTTAATTGTCTTTTAATAAATTTGGAAATCTTACTCATAGCATCAATGTTTTTTAACATTTTTACCCACATATTCAACATCACTTTTTTACACCACCACCACCACCGCATAGAAATAGAATTTGATGGCAGTTAAGGACCACTTGGCCCACCCTGTCTGTCCTTTTTCCCTACCTCCCCCTCTGCACAGTACCTCCTTTCACTTTTTAACCTTACAATCCCACCCCTGGTCTTCCTCTTTTCACTTATATATCTAAAAAATGGCTTGTCCCCTTTTGTGAGCTCCTGGGCTATTATCTGCTCATCTTGCACCTTTGTGTTCCTTACTGCTTGCCCTGCTTCCTTTTGTTTCCCCTGATACACCTCCCCATCCTCCTCCTTCTGCATATCCTTATACCTTCTGAATGCTACCCATTTTGCCTTTACTTTTCCAGCCACCTCTTTTGAGAACCATAGTGGTCTCTTTTTCCTCTTGTTTGACACAGAGGTTTGTTGCCTTTACTATGCTCCCTTTTAGCTTTTCCCACTGTTCCTCTACCCCTCCCAGGCCATGCCCTCTACAAGGTTACCCCTGAGGCATTCACATATCTTTATAAAATCTGCCCTCCTGAAGTCCAGGACCCTCGCACTTGTGTGGCTCAGTTCCACAGCTGTCCTTATTTTGATCCACAACATACAGTGATCACTGGTCCCCAGGTGGCCTCCCACATTGACGTCCACAATACTATCCCCATTAGTGAGCACCAGGTCCGGTACTGCCCCCTCACAAGTGGGTTCGCTGACTAGTCATCTGAGGAATGCACCCCGCACAGAGTCCAGGATGTCCCTGCTTCTAGCTGAAGCGACTACTGGGAGGCTGCAATATCCATCCAGCAAGTTAAAGTCCCCCACCAGCATCACCTCCCCTGTTTCTGCCATCTTGCCAGTGGCTTCAAACAGTGCCTTTTCAAATTCCTTCTACTGTTCTGAAGGTCTGTAGATCCCTCCAGTGCAAATAGTGTCTCCATTCCCCATCTCCAGGATGACCCAAAATATCTCTGCTTCCTGCTGCATTCCCTGTATAACTGTTGCTTTTATGCATTCCCCTGACATAAAACACCACACCCCTTCCTTTCCTTCCCTTCCCACCCAGTCAATCCTGAACAAAGTATAGCTTGGTATGGTCATGTCCCAGTCATGATTTTCAGTACACCATGGCTGCAGTATCCAGGTTGGCCTGTGCCATAATGGCCTCTAATGCGAAATCCTATTTCCTAGATTTCTAGCATTCACACACATGGCCTTCGAGATTCTGTATCCACTCTGCTTGTTGTCCCCCTTTTTTTCTTTTTGCCCTCCCTCTTTCCCCCACCCTCTTTTTAATGCTCCCATTCCCTTCCCCCTCTACCTCTACCACCCTGCTCCCTTTATTAATTTTCACCCTGGGGAATTCCACTCCCACTGGGTTCTCCTTACTCTCTACTTCAGCCTGGTGGGGGGGTGGGGCAGTTTCTGCCTCCCTGATTCCTTCTACCACCACCCACAACTAGTTTAAATGTTCATCGAAGTAACATTTAAACCATTGGACTGCAGTTCTTCTCCTGATAGATGCAGGTCATCACCCCTGTACAGGCCTTTATCCTCCCAGGTGGGTCGCCACTCCCAAATGAAGTCAAACCCCTCCTCTCTGCACCATTCCTTCAGCCATGAGCTGAAGCTCCTAGTGTGGAGATCCCTCTTCTCACCCCTATCATAGACAGGCAGCCCATCAGCGAAAGCCACTAAGTGAGCTACCTGTCTAAGACCCCTTCCCAGCTCCCTGCACTACCCCTGCCCTTTCCCTAGCCAGATCATTAGTCCTCAGGTGGACAATGACATCCAGCTGTTCCTCCTGTACTGCTGCCCTAGCCATCCTCAAGATCAGCTTCCCATCCCTTTGGGCTGTGGCACATGGTAGGCACCTATTATGCCCCCCCATCCTATTCCCAAATCTGTCCCCATCACAATCAACTCCCCCACCAGATGTTGCATCCTCCTCATCTAGGGTCCTCTACCACCCTTCTTGGCATCTCCACTATGGAGGGTCCCCACGTCCTCCTTGGTCACTACTACTGGTACCTCCTTTCAATGGTTTACCTATGCCAACTCGACAGCACTGTTGTCGAGGTTCAGCATATCAAGATCCCCTATGTCGACAGGCGAAATTTCACCTGTCAGACATCGGGTTATTTTATATCGGGGGCTGTGCCATCTGAACCCCCCATGTGAGAGGCTGAGCCCCCATGCACCCCTTCTTAAAGATTGTTAACTCGAGTCAGAGTTAATGTGAAGGGGGTGAAAGGTCAGCCAACGGTGAGGGTAGCCTCGAATCCCAGCGACAATTTCAAAACTTGGCTGAAATTCTCGCTGTGGGGGATTTCACCATAGGGGTGTCTACTTTCAGTTGGTATACCATTTCAACAGTCCCATCCCACCAGAGCAATTTAGAAATTACAGTATGTAGTGGTACCAGTACAGGAATGTGCCTCTATCCCACCACCCCCACCTTTCAAGAGTCCACCACAGTCCAGCCATTCCTCCTCACTGACAACCTCTGAGATATGGTGGCAGACATGGTGGCCCCTGGGCAAGGGAAGAGATCCTCTGAATCCTAGGCAACTGGGCCTGGAGTCTGGTAACCTCATCCATCAACCCAGAGAGGTGTGTGCAGAAGGGATAGCACCACAGTCTCCAGAAGTTTTCTCTGAAGACTGCCACCCCACAGTTCTGCACTGCACCACTCCCAGCATTCTCAACTTCTATTCTTTCTGTGCTACCAGGAAATACTTTCGTACTCTTACCCCTGATAAGAGTGTCTCTAGTTTTCCCCTTTATTTGTTTGTTTTTATTTGTGTTTCACTGTGCCTTGTTTAAATCTCTTTATACTACTTTCCTAAATAGGGTGTTGCATCTATTCCCAGTTTAGGCCTACCCTTAATCTTCAACCCTACCCAGCAGTGACTGTTACACAGTAGTGAAGAAGTTTCTTGCCTTAGTCGACCGGAAGAATCCTCCACTTCTCCGCTTCCTTCTGCTGATGCCTTTTGACACCTATGTTACCAGTCACCTGTTCCACTCCTTTGCTGTTCTAATCACTCGCTGGGACACAAATGTTCTGGACACATCAGAGTGGAAATACTTTTATAGTGCTCTTTTAAGAAGGCACTAAGCCTCTGCCAGCTGCATGCCCCCCCCCCCACCAACTACACAACTGATTCACAGGGCTTCCTGAATCTGCTCACCCTAAGATTAAGCTCCTGAGTGAGCTAGTTTCCCCCATACTACCTGTTACAATTTAAAACCAAATTTCAGGGTATCCCAAACACTGCCTACCACGTTTCAAAGTGCCCAAACACTGCTTACAGATTTATTATTTCCTCCCCACTTACCCTGCTACTTTCAAAAGGAAGAGAAGTATAAATAAGTATTAATATACCTTTAAGATAAAGCTAGGTGCTTTCACTCTACTCTGTCAGCAAAGTCTGGTCTTCACCTCAGGACCCCAACTAACTTGACCTTTTAAATATTTCATTGTTTTAGAAAACACAGCCTCTGTCAGCTCCACCCCCAAGTTACATACCTGATTCACAGATCTTTCTGAATCTACTCACCTCAACAATAAGCTCCTCAGTGCTCTTTTAAGAAGGCACTAAGACTCTATCAGCTGCACTCCCCAATTACACAATTGATTCACAAGGTTTTCTGAATCTGCTCACCCCAAGATTAAACTCCTGAGCTATTTTTCTCCACACCACCTGTTACAATCTAAAACCCAAGTTTCAAGGTACCACAAACACTGCCTATCAAGTTTCAAAGTGCCCCAAAGACTTTCTACAGACCCCCCCATTTGCCCTACTACTTTCAAAAGGCAGAGAACAGTATAATTAAATATTAATTTACTTTTAAGACAAAGCTAGGTGCTTTCACTCCACTCTGTCAGCAATGTCTGAAAATGAACAAGACAGGTGAAATTTTTTCAAGTCATCTATGAAACCTGTTTTATCATTTGCTGTGTAAAATCATCTTTTGGATTGGATTAAAAGATGAGTCTGTCTTGTTCATAAGGTGGAGTAAAAAAATAGTATATTAAAAAGTGGGCTTAAAATCTCAATAATCAACAAAGTTATCAACTGGTGTTGATATTTTTTAACACCTGTTCATAGCTTTCCTATTTTTTTTATATTTTGACCCCAAATTGTCAACATAGCCATTTTTTAGCCCACCTCATGGACATGACAGATGTAATTTTTAAACTCCCACCCACAGTATGTTTTCAGGGTCATGCTGCAAAATGACATTTTTGGCAGAATTTCAAACACTGCACCTGTTATGTTCATTAGGTTGGAAAATTAAAAGACTATGTTGAACATTTGGGCCAGGATATTCAAAGGAGTTGCACCAGGCACAACCCCACAATGCACCCCAGTGTGATATTGGAAAGGCTGCCAGGTGTAGCACAAATCCCGATGTGCATATGCGGCAAATCCTGATGTTCAGCCTGGGATGTGTGGCACATATGCCAATGCACCCCTACATTGCACCACATGGGGGGCTCAAAGTTGAGCCCATGAAATGGTGGAACAACTCCCGGCCACCCACAGTCAGACCGCTGTATTGCAGTGTGCAACACAGCAGCCACCAGCCGTGGGTGGCCGCCCACCCACCCAGAACACCATCATGATGCACCCACAAAACCCTGGTAGTCTAGTGGTACCCCCCCACCCTCCTGTGTCCCCATTTGGCGGTAAATGTTGAGTTATTTAAGCATTGGTAGTCTAGTGGCACCCCCTCCCACCTGTGTCCCCGATCGGTGGTAAATGTAGTATTCCTTAAGCTCTGGTAGTCTAGTGGTACCCCCCCGTGTCTCCAATCAGGGGTAAATGTTGAGTTATTTAAGCCCTAGTAGTCTAGTGGTACCCTCCCACTCATTGCCGTGATCGTGGTACAGCTCAGTAAAACACATCACTGGTGATCCATTGGCATCCACCACCCCTCCCACCCACACAGAACCCAATGCCCACCCCGCTCCCCTCCATCATCAGTAGGTGGTTGCAACCCACCTGCATGCCACCCAGCCGCCCACTGAATGACAGGTACAGTATGGACTGTAAGCCCATTGGTCCCCTGTGTGGAGCAATGGGCTTTCAGGGCATACTGTACAAGACAGTCCCAAATATGTAAATGAATCATTCACATATTTGGGACTGTCTAGTACAGCAAGCCCATTGGTCCACACAGGGGACCAATAGGTTTATAGCCCATACTGTATCTGTCATTTGGTGGATGGCTGGGCAGTATGCGGGCGGGTTGCAGCCACCTGCCAATGACGGGAGAGAGCAGGGTGGGCAAGGGGTCTTGTGTGGATGGGAGGGGTGGGGGGTGCCACTGGATCACCAGGGAATTATGTGTGGGCGATTTACCATGATCAAGGACCCAGGAGAGAGGGAGGTCCAATAGACCACCAGGGACTGTATGTTTAAACATCCATTGGGGTATTGGGAGGGAGAGGGGTACCACTAGACTACCAAGGAATGGATTCTAATACTTCCACTGTGCTCTGGGACTTGGGGGAAGGGGGGTCCACTAGACTACCAGGGAATGCTTTCATTTACATTTACCGCGATCACGGCAAGGGGTAGGAGGGTTCCACTAGACCACCAGGGATTGTCATATTTACAGATATCGGGGAAACGGATACTTGGGTGGGGGGTGACCATTAGACCACCAGGGCTGGTCTTGTATTATATTTATTGGGGTATCATGGACTTGTGGAGCACTAGACTACCAGAGATTTCTTGTTAAACATATACCGCATGATCATGGCTATGGGGCCGAGGGGTGCCCTGGGATCCCCACAGCACACATCATGCTGTGCAGGGCACCAGGTGCAAGTCGCCAGGCTGCCCTGCATGAGCATACAACCCAGACCTGTGACGTAAATGTTTCCCCATTTGCCTCGTACCTTGCATATATTATGGCCTCATTTGCATGCTCTCTGCTGCATATCACGGGTGATGCACCTAGCACAGTTGCACTTGCACTGGTGCATCCCTGTGATCCCTATCTGTGGCTTGCACTGGCGCAGTGCCACTGTGCCATGCTCAGTATGTGCGCTGACCCTGCCATATTCAATGGTGCTGCACCATGGCGCAGCCTCATAGAATATCACCTGGACCTGGCCCCACTGCATCACAGTTGCACTGTGCCCAGGCTTGCGCCACTGCCTGGTGTAGTCTGAATATCTTGGCCTTGGAGTAAAAATCTCAAAAGAACAACATTGTGATGAAACAATTCCATTTTCAATATTTACTCAAAACTTTGCAAATTGTGTTACATTTTGAATCCATATTTTCAACACAGACTTTTTTTACTCCACCTTATGACATGGCAGAAGTAATTTTTGAAATCCCTATCTCAAACTTGTTATTGCTTCCCTTCTGCAAAATCATGCTTCATCTGGGATTTGATCAATGACAACTGCCACTTTCGTGTGCTGGGGCCCCTTCATATCCTACCGTAGAGAGCTACTCCTAACCTCTTGTGTCTGTGACTGCTCCTAACCTGACTACTCACATCGTTAGCTCCCTCCTCTACTAATGAACAATGTCATTTCTGACAGCTCTTTATCTGCTTTCACTTTTTCTTACTGTACCTTCTCTCTATATCTTCTCTAATTGTTGTACTATAACTCTATATTTGGGCTCAGCCCTTAAGTGAATGATTTAGTGTACTATGCTCTATATTACTTGGAATCTGCTGTACTATGTTTGACTCTGGGTTGACTGTTACCTGTGTAATTTGATGTACACTGTTTTGTTTGCTTTATTGTATTGCCTTTTTTAAAATCTTGTTTGTACTTCTGTGATGGTGGAGCCTTTGTAAAGGAGTCTCTGACTCAAAGGTTTGTAATTCTGAACTTTTCAAATAAATAAATAAATAAACTATTTTAAAAATTGGGGCTCAGAGACTAACAAAACAATGTTATGTTTCAACCTCTTCCTTTCCAGTTCATGGCAATTTCAGTAGTAAAACTCATGTTTTTAATTTCTTACATTTAACTGCTACACTATCGATGCTCAACAACTACACAGACAATACAAGCAAAGAAATATGATTGACCTTGGCCCGTGCTTGTTTATAAACTATAGACATTGTTCTCTTCTGTCCCCTGACATCAGAAAAATTGTAGTCCAAACACAAATGCTTATTCAGTTAAATAGAATACCAGGCATTCGCCCCCTGTCCTGAGAAATAATCACATCCTCAGCAAGGAACGCTGTAAAAGTTATTCTCATTTAATTAATCCATCAAGCAAACAGTCAACAGTGCAATGCAGGAACAAGTGGTGTCTTGTTGTGGATGTGATTATTTCTCGGGACAGGGGGCGAGTGCCTGGTATTCTATTTAATTGGATACTGACTTTACTGGTGCACCGCCATCTTTGTGCACACTGCTTCTCATTTACAACTGTTTACTCTTTTTGATTATGCTGATCTTTTTTATGTCTGTGCTTCTCGGGAATTATTCTGAAAGTTAAACATCAGGTATAATCATTGGACTGCATTCATTTTTTTTTGAGAAACTTGACTGACTCCCTCTAAATTATAAGTGCTCTTTGTACAAACTTTTATTTTCTAGAAAGACTATTTTTGGTCTTATTCCTCCTCATCATTTCAGTAAAATCTTGAGTTCAGATACACCTCCTTTGGTCTACAAATATCTTCAGCTGAATGTTCTGAAGCTGAACTCATCCCAATCTCATTCATATTTTAGTTATTTCTGTTTACATTTCCGAAACCTGTTTCCAGCTTTTTTGTGGCCTTTAAATGTATGTTTCCATCAGCCAAAAGTGTGTTGCAGTGATTCATTACCAGTTAAATTACCATGCTGCCTGTAATTTATATGATGAATAATTATTTTATTTTATTTAAACATTTGTTGACCAGGATATGCACACTGAGCCAAAGCTCATTTCCAGTTGCGACTCAGGGGATGGGGGAGTAGGAGTACATACAACATGTTACAAAAATATTTTCAATTACAAGTAGTACATACCAGTATTGCAAAATGGCTTTCTGTTACAAAACAGTAGTACAAGACAACAAGCTCCGGCTGAGTTAGACAACATTTCAGATCTACAGTTTACAGCAAATAAGTCAAAATTAACAGAAAAGGCAGACTTTGATGCATTTCCAGGACAAGAGATAGCTGGGAAAGCCAGATTTACAAAAGTAAGTACATGCAGTGTAGATTAAGGTCTAGTAAGTGCTGTTGCATGGAGGAAGATTACTTGGGGTAGCAGCAGGGGGGAGATGACAGTAGGCGTAGTCATGTCAGGCAGGCAAGGTGAGAGGAGGTACTTCTAATGGAAGTGGCTAGTTTGTTCCATAGGCTGGGAAGCTGGTAGAAGAAAGCAGCTTTGCCAGATACCGAGGATGGGTGAGGTATATGAAAGGATCTTTCATTTCTGTGCTTCAGTGCATAAGGCGTGTCCAGAGCCAAGGAGAGACTGCCCATCATGTATTAATCAATTATTGATAACTATCTGTTTATATTGATGTACTATTATGATTTATTGTATTTTAAATATAATTCTGCAACTCACTCCATAGGACACCATTATAAATCTTCCTTGACTCAAGGATTGTATCCTTACTAAAATAAAATTAATATAAACCCAAAATAATGAAATAAGCTCAAGAATACACATTAAGCAAAACAAGTTATCATCCAAATAGGGTGCTGTAATCTGATGGTAGAAGAAAAAGGAGATCATAAGTAAGCTATGTCAGGGAAGGGGCGAAAGGGGTAGGAAGAAGCTGAAACAGTGAACAGCAGGAGACATGAAACATTTCAGGGGTAGAGTAGAATGAGGAGATTGAGGGGCTGAAATAAAGCCAGCATCAGGTTACAAAGGGTTCAAATAAATTGAAAGGAGCAGCATGAGGGAGAAAAAAGAGAGAGGGAGGGTGAGAAAAATTTGCAGGGGAGGCAATTCCAGGGATTAGGGAGAACAGAGAAGGCAGACTAACCATGTGAGGTTTTGCAGCAAGGGTTGAAAAAGGACCAGGAATTAGAGAAGCAGGAAATGTAGGAGGAAGGCATGTAGGGAGACAGGAGTGGAGTAGTAGGAGGGAAAGGTGGAGAAGCAGTATTTAGCAAGAAAAGAAAAGCAGTAGAGAAGCCACCAAGATTCAAAAAGGGGGAGGGGGAGGCAGAGAGACTGAGGTAGCAAGTACAGAACTAAGCAACAAAAGGTGCTGAAGTGGGAGTCCTGGCTGTGAGAATTATGGGGCAGCAGTGTATACTACTTCCACTTATCCAAACAATCTCATGGTGGACCAAGAGTAGCATAGAAAAATAGAATCTGTCAGCAGATAAGGACTTGATGGCCCACCTAGTCTGCCCTATTTTCCCTACCTATAGTGTTGCCACAGACCCTACTCAGTCTCTGATCTTCACCTCTTCCCCACCACTCAGATCCCTCTGTGTCTCACATGTGTTCTTGAACCCTGTCATGGTTTCCACTCCAACCACCTCCACTGGTAAGCTGTTCCATGTGTCCACCACTCTCTTTGCGAAGAAGTACTTCCTCACATTTCCTCTGGGCCTCCCCCTTCAAACCTCATAGTATGAACCCTTGTCCTTTAGCATCTTTTTCTGTGGAAAATGCTTCCCTCCTGTACCTGTTTTTTGTCTGTAAGGTATTTGAATGTCTCTATCATATTCCCTTTTTCCCTCCTTTCCTCCAGTGAGTACAGGTTAAGTTCCTTGAGCCTTACCTCATAGGGCTTATGATACAGGCGATGCACCATTTTGGTTGCCCTAATTCATACTGCCTCCACCATCTCTATGTCTTTATAGAACTGTACTCAGTACTCGAGGTGCAGCCTAACCAGTGATCTGTATAAACTTAGAAAGGAAACAGGAAGCTGAAAAGTAATTAATGAAAAGGATGACAAGTGCTCTTGGCAACTCATTGCAAGGGCACATGTGATCATAAATTTAAATTTGATACTTGCATAACAGAAAATCAATGGTTGCCTTATTTCACTGAAATGTTTTTTGATCCAGAGATCTCCAGTTCCTTATTAGCATCATCTTTTGATGATAATAATGATAGACTGGTTATAATGCCCAAAAAAGTGTTTTTTTCCAAAGAATCATTTAAATCAAGAAAGGCACCTGGACCTGAAATAATATATGCTGAAATCTGTAAACTTTTAGTTAAAGACTGGTGTAAACCTCTGGCTGCCTTTTATACTCAATGCATCAGCAATAACGTTATTCCTGATTCCTGGAAAGGTCCCATAATCATCCCTATTCTCAACAAGATCTAGCCAGATCTGATAGGGCTGTGAAGAGCTACCAAATCATGGAAGTTACACATGTGCGTAGAAATTATTCAACCCTCAGGTGTAACTTGGCCATTTTTTGGAGGTATTGCACCAAATTTTCAACATGGCCTTTTATGGACCCCTCCTCATAAACAGTGCCAGTGTAATTTTGTTCAATTGCCCTGAAAGGTGATTGCACAGAGCAAACATGCTATTCTGTGCCACAGGTGCAAAAACATATTTTGGGCAGGTTGTGGAAAATGACAACTATACTGTTTTGAAGGAGGTGCGCAAAAATGGCAATGTTAAAAATATGGAGTGAAAATATTAAAAATCGGCTACATTAGGAGCATGCAAAGAAACTGCACAATGCATGCTCATAATGCAGTTATTTTTGAATTTGTTTCACCAAATTTGCAATATATTGGGGATTCACTCCACGAATACTGGCACTGGTTATTGATGAATCGTCCCAAAGGTGATTCTGCACAGTATCCATGAAATCACCTTTCAGGACTGAGTAACAAAATGGCAGTGACAGTGTTCATGAAGTGGGGTCCCAAGAACCCTATGTTGAAAATTTGGGGCAAAAATTCCAAGAAAATGGCTGAGATATCAGCATAAGTTGTAAACCCCATTGAATGGCTGTATAGCATGCTTACCTTTAAGTCTTCAGTTTGTGGTTGGGCTTTGAAGAGTACAGACATGTCTCAGTCCAGAGAAGCTGACAGAGCTGACCTCCAGAGGTAAGTATGGGGTAAGAGGCTGTGGGGTGGTGGGTTCTCAGTGGGAGGGTGGGGAGAGGGAGGGGACTTCAGCAATGACAAGGGACCGTTATCCGCTTCTGCAGGGGAAAAACCCGACAAAGAGGGACCTTTTTCTAATTTACTGCAAAAAAAAAAAAATTTTGGCACACAGGAGTGTGCTCCCAGTGTGCCACATGAATGCCGACATGGGGATTGGGCACCACAATGTCAGGCAGGACTTGGGCAGAGGGCACCAGGGAGAAAATAAAAGGCAATGAGGGACTGTTTTCTAATTTACAGAAAAGTGCACAGTAAAGAATACATCTGCACAATGGGGTGGGCTCCCAGTGTGCCACTTGAGATGTGGGCATGACTTGTGGGGAGGCACAGAAAATACTGAATGTCATTTTGCCATTCGCAACATGGCGGCACCTGCACAACTGTGCATGCACAAGACTCTGCACATGCACAAGGGTCATGTGCATGCACAGTTGACATATGGGAATGCAGAAGTAACAGCCAAAATAGTGTGGCTGTTATTCTGTAGACCAACTGTGGCTGAAGGGTTTAAGTTCCGTTGGGCTTTCGGAAGGATACTTCCAAAAGTCCAATGGAAGGGGTTCTGCGATCAGCCATTGTTAGAGCTACAGTGCTCTCACGCAAGGGCTGTAGGCTTCACCCACAGCCCTAAAAAGGGTGATCTCCAGGATCCCACCATGTTTAGACCCATTAGTTTATTGGATATAAACTCCAAAATTTTCTTTAAAATTTTATTAGAGCATCTATTAACTCAAATACAAAAGACAGGCAGACTCCTGGAAATTCAAGCAGGATTCAGGAACGGATATTCCACTATCGATAATTGCTTTATACTACAGCATTTAATAGAGAAATATGTATACCTGAGAAAAACAAAATTATATGCTTGCTTTATTGACTTTTCAGCAGGTTTGATATTGTCTTAAGAGAAATTCTCTCGGACAGTATGTTTAAATGAGGCACTGACTCAAAATTGATTAAAATTATTGCAAACATGTATAGTGACACATGGGCACACAACATATTAAATCAGGAAGGACTTACATCTGCTACATTCAAAATAAATAAAGGGATCAGACAGGGCTGTGTTCTGGTCCCAACGCTCTTTAATCTTTACACTGACCCTTTTTTTTAAAAGAATGAGAAAACCTGCAATCATATTCTCCTAAAATTGCAGACTTTAGATGTGCAACACTTGCTTATGTGGATGATTTGATCCTCATTTCTTTATACAGAAAACGAGTTAAAAAATGGACTGTTTATTACAATAAACTAATAACTTAAAATTAAAAATCAATTATTCCAAAACAAAAACAATGATCTTTGGAAGTAACAATCCTAAAATTCAATGGTATATTGGAGACCATAAATTAGGAAATGTAAAATCATATGTATATCTAGGAGTAACCTTTTCATATTCAGGAAATTGGATAAATCATAAAAAATAAACTAAATGAAGTGACAAAAAAACTTCTCTTGGACTTTGCAAATTCAATTATTTATATGCAGGTCTTTCAATTTCTCCACTCATTAAAACAATAAAGGCAACATTTCTTTCTCAACTATTATATGCTGTAGAAATATGGAGAAAAAATAGATCAATTACTTAAACCAGTCTATAGATTTATAAGAAGTGCCCTTGGGGTTTCTCTATCGTGCCCAGCCCTATATTCAGGAGAGCAACTAAGTCTGGCTAACATTGAGGCTAATTTTGGTTCTAGAAGAATTAATTATTGGATTAATTTAACAAAAATTTCCTCAAATAGATTACCAAAAATCTGTTTGATGGAAAAGCAAAAATGGATAAGTCTTGGATGTAACATTAGAAGCTGGTGAACTGATTTGTACCAAACTATGGATAAATATGAAATTATTTTTCTAAAACATTACACAGAAAAAAATATCAGTATTAGTACTCAATACAAAAAGTATATCAGCTGTAAGATCACCAATTTCTGCTGTAAGCTTGAGCTTGAGAAAAGTCATTTAACAAAATACTCAAAACTGTATGCTAATAATGTATGTACATTTACTGTAGTAAGAAATATTATCTAGATGTTCTCCAAGACCCTCTACTTTGTAAAATATTCCTATGAGCCAAACTGGAGCTCTTAGACTGTAACCTTATAAGAGCAAGGTACAGTAAATGTACGATTGAAGAAAATTTCCTATGTTAGCATGGAGGTATTGGGGATCTGACACGCATGTTATAGTATGGTCCCTGGTATTCTAAAGCCAGGGATTTTTGGTTGAACACTTTTTTAAATACACCAGAATCAACAAATCTAACTCAACTAACATCAATAGTTATGTTTACTGAAGATGAAGGGACTATTTTTAGGGCTGCTACTTATCTTTCAATTATAGTGAAAATTAGGAACAATAAAATAAAAGGGATACAGACCTAATGGAATTTCGTGATATTATATTTGACTTATTATTATCCCTACAAACCTTGACCTCTCTTAAACTATGAAAATGCTGTATAGGTCTTTATGAAATAGATAGATTGTACTTAAGAATAATACAATTTGAAGAATTTTTGCACATGTATTTCTGTAAATTTTGTATTTATAGATATATATCTGTATAGCCTATCTATGTGGTTTTATCTCTTTGTACACATAGGGCTGGATATTCAAAAGGGTTGCGCCATGCTCAATAGGATTGCGCCTGCACAAGTCCAAAATTGCACCATTCTGCCATATTCAGCAGGAGGCAGTTGCGCCCCTCAAGTCAAGCTGAGCAACAGCGCAATGCTAATGAAGGCATGATCAACCAGAGGGGGAGGAACCATGCATAAACTGCACAGCCCAATATTCAGTGGGCTGTGCAGAGTTGTGCAGGTGCAACCCCCAACCTGCGCCTGCACAACTTTGAGCAAAAAAAAAAGGAGTAAGTCGAGGGCCACCCACAGGTGAGCTGCTGCATTGCAGGGTGCAACACAGCAGCTGCCACCTGTGGGTGGCCCTCAACATACTCCTGTGCCCCGCAGTCCAATCGCAGGCATATAGTAACCCTCCCCCAACTGGCCTGATCGCTGGCATAATAGAAGAAACCCTCCCCTGACCAGCCCGATCACAGGCATAAGTGTAAAACCCCCACCCTCGACCAGCCGATCACGGGCATAAGTGTAAAACCCCACCCCCAACCAGCCCGATCGCAGGCATAGGTGTAAAACCCCCACCCCCCAACCAGCCCGATCGCGGGCATAAGTGTAAAAATCCTCCCCCTGACTGGCCCGATTGCGGGCAGAACAGATTTCAACCCCCCCCAAGAACATATCCCTGGTGGTCCAGTGGACCGCGAAGCCCGATCGCGGGCATGGGGGGTGGGGGTTTTTGTCACTTATGCCCGCAGTCAGGCTGGTCAGGGGAGGGGGGTTTTTACACTTATGCCTGCGATCGGGCCAGTCGGGGGATGGGGGGGTTACTACATGCCCGTGATCAGTCCAGTCAGGGGTTGGGAGGATTTCAACAGTTATGCCCACGATCGGGCTGTGGGGTGCATCGGTCTCTGATGGCTGCTGCCTGGCAGGGCGCCAGGCGCAAGTCATCGGGGATTAGGGCACCTGCATGCTAATGGCATGCAAATGGGGTATAAATAAATGCAAATGCCCCACGCCTTGCATGAATTATGGCCCCATTTGCATGTCACCTTTTGAATATCAGAAATTTGCGCATGGCACAATGGAACTTGCGCCACCGCATTTTGAATGCTCCACTCTGACCACTTGCAGTGGCGCAAGTTCCACTGCGCCATGCACAGTGGCTGTGGCCGGGGGGTGATATTCAAAGGAGTTGCTCAATAGTGCAACTCCGTTGAATATCACCCCGGCCACACCCCTGCGCAACTATTTTGTGCAGCGCAAAGGCTTACGCCACAGAATGGCGCAGTTTGAATATCCAGCCCATACTGTTTATTTTTTTATTAACTCTGTCTAATGTTTTTGTAAAGGACTATAACAATCGACAAATTAAAGGAATTACTACTACAGTGGAACCCACTTATAAGAACATAGAAACATAGAAACATAGAATTTGACGGCAGATAAGGACCGCTTGGCCCACCCAGTCTGCCCATTTCCCTACCTGATGGATAAGCTACAGATCCTAGTTACCCAGCAGCCTACTTCTTCCTACCCCCACCCCCTAGAATTGCCTTATGACTGTCCCATGCATGCTTGAATTCCACCACTGTTTTTGACTCCACAACCTCCTCTGGAAGGCCGTTCCATGCATCCACAACCCTCTCTGTGAAAAAATACTTCCTTAAATTACCTCTGAGCCACCCCCTTCTATCTTCAAATTGTGCCCCCTTGTTCTTGCACACCTCTTTTTGAAAGATGCTACCTCTTGGACTTTGTTGATCCCTTGAGGTACTTGAAAGTTTCTATCATGTCCCCCCTCTCCCTCCTTTCCTCGAGGCTATACATATTAAGCTCCTTAAGTCTCTCTTCATATGTCTTCTGGTGCAGACCCTGCACCATTTTAGTTGCCCTCCTCTGGACAGCTTCCATCCTGTCTATGTCTTTGCAGAGATTGGGTCTCCAGAACTGCACGCAGTACTCCAGATGTGGTCTCACCAGCTGTCTGTGCAGAGGGATAATAACTTCTTGTTTTCTACTGGTGCTGCCCTCTCACATTGCTTGCCCACCTTTAGGTCATCTGATATGACTACCCCCAGGTCCCTTTCCATTTTTGTTGTTGTTAGTATCTCACCCCCCATTGTGTACTCTTCCCCTGGGTTTTTGTTTCCCAGGTGCATTACCTTGCACTTCTTAGCATTGAATCTAAGCTGCCATACATTTGACCATTCCTCTAACCTTGCCAAGTCCCTTCTCATCCTTTCCACCCCACCTTGTGCATCAACTCTGTTGCAGATCTTTGTGTCATCTGCAAAGAGACATACTTTTTCTTCCAGTCCTCTGCAATGTCATTATAAAGACATTGAAGAGGACCGGTCCTAATACTGAACCCTGTGGTACCCACTACTAACCCCCTTTTTTCAGAGTGGACTCCATTTACTATTACCTCTGTGTCCTATTCTCCAGCCAATTCTTTACCCAGGCTGTCATCTTGGGACCCACTCCCAGGCTGGCTAACTTGTATATTAATCTTTGTGTGGGACTGTGTCAAATGCCTTGCTAAAGTCTAGGTAGGCCATGTCCACAGCCCTCCCTGATCGACTACTTTGGTCACCCAGTCAAATAAATCTATCAGATTTGTCTGGCATGACCTTCCACTGTGAATCCATGCTGCCTTGGGTCCTGTGCCCCTCAGGCCTCTAGATACTCAACAATTCTTTCCTTCAGAAGTGATTCCGTCATTTTCCCTACCACTGAGGTTAAACTAACAGGTCTGTAGTTTCCTGCTTCTGCCTTGCTCCCACTTTTGTGAAGGAGAATCACATCTGCCCTCCTCCAGTCCTCAGGTACCACCCCATCCTCCCATGATTTGTTAAAGAGTTGTAGTCAGTGGTGTCACTAGTTCTACCCTTAGTTCTTTTAGAATTCTGGGGTGAATCCCATCAGGCCCCATTGCTTTGTCCACCTTCAGTTTTAAGAGCTCTTTCAGAACCCTTTCTTCTGTAAATGGGTAAATGAACAATGGATAAAGGAAAATTCTATTTATAAGAACATGCCATTAATGTCCCAATTTTTCACAATGCATTCCTATGGGCTTAGAGCATGTTTATAGTAACTATCAGCTCGGTTAAAAGACATTTTTTTTTCTGCTGCCTTGTGCTGTTAGAGTGTGTAGTGACTGTCAGCTGTGAGAAAAATTGACAGCCCACACTCTTATAACCTGAATGGAGCCATTACCGCCTTCTTGGTATGTGGCTAAGTGTTAATTGCCATCATTACCTGTGGCATTCAGCTTGTTACAAGCAGTGTAAAAAGTGTTGTTTTCCTCAAACCTTTAGGAAGCTTGCTTTCAGTTACAGCTTTGGTATGGAGACCCAAGTTAAATCAAAACAAGGAACGGCTCTGACACTGTCTCAGAAGCTAACAATCATAGAGTGTCTGTGAGATCCCAGTGTCAAAAGAAGCAATATACCCCAGAAGTATGATGTCAATATCTGCACTGTTTCAAAAATTCTGTCTAACAAGGAGCAGCTCATTGCAGACTCAGATCATGGTCTGAACCATGACTTAAAATGAAAGAGAACTCAAAAAGATGAGATGGTGGAGAATGCACTGTTACAGTGGTTCTCTGCATGCTGGACTGTTGATGCCACTATCAGTGGCCCCATTCTTTTGAGCAAAGTACAACAGCTGGCAAATGGAATGGGTGTAGCCTTCACTGCTACAAACTGTTGGTTGTGCCGGTGAAAGGAGAGGCATGGAATTCACTTTAAAAGACTGCATGGAGAAAAGCAAGATGCTTATTGTGAGGGGCCAGTCTCCTGGAAGGACACAGTGATGTCTAGGATTTTAGCAGACTTCTCATTACATTTGTAATGTGGATGAGATGGGCATTTATTTCTGTGTTATCCCAGGTGGAACTCTTACTTTTAAAACTGATCATGCAGCAGGTGGTAAAAAGCAAAGGAGCCTATCTCAGCTCTGGTGTGTGCCAAAATGAGGGGGTCAGAAAAAGTACTTTTGCTTATCATTGGGAAATCTAAGTAGCCAAGGTGTTTCTGTGGCATCACAGTAAGCTCCCTCCCTATTGAATATGCAGCTAACTCCAATTCGTGGATGACAGGTCAGGTCTTTACAGACTGGGATGACTGCCTAAATGTGAAAATGAGAAGGTGGAGAAGCAAAATATTGCTTGTGCTCGACAATTGTAGAGCACAGCCTAACATTACAATGAGCAATGTAAGGTTAGTTTTTCTACCCTCAAACACAATGGGTCCTATGTACAAATTGGGCGTAGGTACATGTGGCATGTGCATACCCCACCGGCGGACAGGTGTGCACCGGTGGCATTCACAACCACTGGTCACCTGTCCGTGGCCCCACTCCCCAGTGTGCAGGACTCCACAGGGTGGCTGAGGGCAGGGTCATGAGTCCATCTGGGCATCCAATCGAATGCTCGGACCAGGTGCCACACTGGATCCCTCGCATGGCAGGGCACACGTTGGCAGCGTGCTCCTTGGATATCTGATGGCTGGTCGCTGTGGCAAATAAGGGAGTGCAATGCTGCTGGCCCTCTGATGGCATTGATCAGTGCAGTGGGATGGGTGGGGGGAAAACCTGCAGGCATGGGGGGGTGGGGGCAACATTACCGCCGGTAGTTGGGGGGGGTTGCCATCTGGTGCTGCTTGGGAGGAGGGGTGGCAGCCTTGTGCCACTGCCCCTGTGAGGAGTTTGGGTATTGTGGGTGATGCGGGGGTTGCCACACTCACGGCAGTGTGCTGGGGGGGTGGCATCCGGCGGCCATATCCTGTGGCCCTAGAGCGTCAATGGGCTCTTCGCCCTGTCCTGTGGGGTGTGTGCAGGGCACATCGTGGGTTTAAGGCAGGGTTCTTGCTGGCATATCCTGCACCCACTATGCACCCTCACTGCCAGCACTGCACACCTTAGTGCACTGCACGTAATGCCGGCCCACCCCTCACCCACCCCATGCGTGTTGCTCCTTGTGCCGCCAGAGGATCGGTGCATATGTGCTGCATGGCCCCCTTAGTGCATCCCACGTGAGGGGGTGTAGCATGTGGAATGGTTGCATGCCCCAGATATGCACATGTAGCCAGTCCACCCCATTAGTGCTTAGGGCAAAATGTCTTTAATCCAGTTGATGGACCAAGGTGTGATACACAACCTAAAACAACACTACTGGAAAACATTGTTGAGAAATTGTTGCTGGTTATTGATGGGGGAGGGTGGCCAGGGCACCCGATCTTGCACAGGAGATCAACATGCTAGACTGCATCCAAATGTTAGATGCAGCCTGGAGAATGGTAAAAGCAGAGACTAGACAAAATTGCTTTATAAAAGCTGGATTCACCTGCAAGCCCAAAACTGCACCAGCTGTTGTGGAGGAGAATGTGCAGGCACTGGGTCTATCACATGAAGAGTTTGACACGTATATTGCTATTGGTGCAGATGTGGAAATCACAGGATCTATAACTGAGGAGGAGATAACTCAGGACATTGTCCAACCAAAAGAAGAAGAACAGAGGGATGAGTGATCAGTCGATGAAGACAGTATCCCCTCGGACATCCTTGAACCACCTGCTGCCATCGAAATCAAGGGCTGCATGCAAAAACTGTGGCACTACATTCTAAGTAAGGATAGTGCTGATCTGACAACATTTTATGCCTTGGATGCTTACATAGATGAACTGTCCCCAAAGAATGCATGGCAACAGAAAATAACTGATTATTTTAAAACATAATGCTTGCTTGCCTGTCATTATTTATTTTTTTACGTTGTTTTACAGTGCAGTACAATACTATACTATTTTTATCAATTCGGATGCATTGCTGATTTTAATGATGTGAAATAAATGTTTAATAAATATTTTGCTACACCTAATGTTTTACTTACAGCTTCATTCGGCTTATTTTTCTATTATATTATCACCATCTTGTGGTCAAAATGGGGAATAGCGGCATACAGGACTTTTAAACGGCGTGCAAGCTTATACGAACAGCCCGTGTATAAGAACAACATTTTTTGGCAAATGGGGTGTTCTTATAAGCAGGCTCCTTTGTACTACAGTGATCTGTATATGAGTATTATTCCCTCCATCCTTCTGCTGGTAATTCCCCTTTCTATGCAACCCAGCATCCTTCCAGCCTTCCCCACTGCTTTGTCACACTGCTTTGCTACCTTCAGGTCATTAGAAATTATCACTACCAGGTCCCCTTCCTGTTTTGTAACTGTTAATACCTCTCCACCCAGTTGGTATGTTGCCCCCAGGTTCTTATGCCTCAAGTGCATTATTTTGCAATTGTGTTAAAACCCAGCTGCCAAACCCTTGACCATTCTTCCAACTTTTCTAGATCACTTCTCATTTTTTCCACGTCTCCCAATGTGTCTACTTTGTTCCAGAGTTTTGTGTTATCTGCGAACAGGCATACTTTCCCTTCCAGCCTTTCTGCAATGTCACCAATGAAGACATTAAGGAAGACCAGGCTTAGTACTGAGCCCTGTACTACTCCACTGGTCACTGTGTCAACTCCAGAGTGACTGCCATTTACCACCATCCTTTCTGACTCCTATTTCCCATCCAATTTTCCACACATTTCACTACCTTAGGACCTACTCCTAGGCTTTCCAGCTTGTTTAACAGCCTTCTATGTGGAACAGTGTTGAAGGCCTTGCTGAAATCCTGGCAGGCCACATCCACCAATCCCCCTTACTCTACTTTCCTGGTCACACAATCAAAGACCTCAAGTCAGGTCTGTCTGACAGTATCTCCCTCCTGTGAACCCATGCTGCCTCTGATCCTGCAGGTTATTGGTAACTACACATTCCCCAATTCTTTCCTTTAATAGCATTTCCATTACTTTGCTGACCACCAACATCAGGCTAACTGACCTGTAATTTCCGTCTCCTCCCTATTTCCACTTTTGTGGAGCGGGACTACATCTGCTCTCCTCCAATCCCCTGGTGTCTCCCCTGTTTTTAATGACATGTTGAAAAGGGCTTCCAGAGGTGCAACTAGCTCCTCTTTCAGTTTCCTCAGTATCTTGGGGTGCACCCCGTCTGGCCCCATTGCTTTGTCTGCTTTTATCTTTGATAGTTTCCTAAACATTCTTTCTTTTGTAAATGGTTTTGTGTCCACTTCCCATCCCTTTATACCCTTATCCCATTTTCTTCCCCCTCCTATGTAAATATGGTACAGAAATAACTGTTTAATAAATCTGCTTTTTGGTGGTCCTCTTCCACACTGCACCGTCCTTCCCCTTTCAACCTTCCCCTTTCAGTCTTACTATCCCCACCTTTGTCCTTCTTTTTCACTTATGTATCTACAAAATATTTTATCTCCCTTTGTCACTGACTTGGCAATCCTTTCCTCTATCTGTGTCTTTGCAATTCTAACTACCTTCCCTGCCTCCCTTTCTTTCTCTTGATAAGCCTCCCTATCCACCTCCTTCTGTGTTTTATTGTATGTGCTAAATGCCCTTTTTTTTGCTCTTACATTTTCTACTACTTCTGTAGAGAACCAGAGTGGTCTCCTCTTTCTCTTGTCCTTGCTCACCTGCCTTACACTGAGGTCTGCAGCTTGCCTAATTCCCTCTTTTATTTTTGCCCACCTTTTCTCAACTCCCCCCAGTTTTCCTATCCCTGCCAGGGCTTCCCTCAGGCATTCTCCCATTTTCTTAAAATCTGCTCTCCTGAAGTCCAGGACCCTCGTCCTTGTGTGATTCGGTTCTGGCCAAGTCCTTACCTCAAATTACACTGTACAGTGGTCATTGTTTCCCAGGTGGTCCCCCACTCTGATGTCAGTCATATTGTCCCCTTTTAACAGTACTAAGTCCAGAAGTGCCCCCTCACAAGTGGATTCCAAAACTAATTGCCTGAGGAACTCCCCTTGTATGGAGTCCAGGATGCACCTTCTCCTGGTTGTAGTTGTGGTGGGGAGACTCCAATCCACATCCGGTAGATTGAAGTCTCCCACTATCAGTACCTCCCCCTTGCGAGCCATCTTCCAGATTGCTTTCACCATTTCCTTATCAACCTCTTCCCCATATGTTGGAGGTCTTTAGATCACTCATCTTCTAATAGCAGACTCAATCAATCTTTCTTTCTTTCTTTCTTTCTTTCTTTCTTGAGTGATCCACAGTATCTCCTCACCTCCCTACTCCTCTGTATTTCTGTGGCTTTTAGGTTATCCCTTACATATAGAGCCTCTCTTCCCCCCTTTCTGCCTACTCTGTCCCTTCTGAAAAGTGTATATCCTGGAATAGTAACTTCCCAGGCCTTATTTGCATTGTACCAGGTCTCCATGATGGCGACCAGGTCCAGATTTGCTTCTGCCATGGTGGCCTCCAGGTCTACAACCTTGTTGTTCAGACTTCTCAAGTTTGTAAACAAGGCTTTCCTGGCTATGCTGCCTCCCTCTGTTCCATTTCCCTTTTGCCCTCCCTTTTACAGTCCACTATGTATTTTAGTATTATTCTTGCCTTGTATCCCCTGTCCTTCTTTGTTATTTGCCCTTTGTTGGGTATTCTTTCCCTCCTAGCATTCTTTGTTTGTTCTTCGTAAATGAACCATGCACAAGGTACTTGTGGTGCAAACAGCTAAACAACACTCATTTTTAATGATAAGCTGATGCACACACACACCCAGTAACATCCAGGATCCAGAGCTTCATTTAAATACTCATTTATTTCAGCAGCAACACAACAACCTGACGCGTTGCGGACAACAAGTCCTTTATCAAAGACTAAAAAACATTAATCCCCATTTCATTTTATAACAAGTGACTCATGACATCATAATGACAAAATACTGAACCATTGGTTCACAGTTTAAATAAATGGAATACCATCACCCTTAAAATAACACAACCATGTTATGTTAAAAAACAATCTCTAAAATTTCAAATAATGTTACTTAACAGTCATAAATTATTCTCTTTTACATAAATTTTAAACTATATCTAATGTTTCAACATTATCAACATTAATATTATCTACATTCTAAATATGGTTTAATTTCTAAATGTGCATTAATGCCTGGCTTTTTATATGCTTTAAGTCTCAAAATCCATTAATTTTCTTTCCTTAGAATTTTATTTTGATAATTACCACCTCTTTGGTTATGCATAACTTTCTCGATCCCCACAAATCTGAAATCATGTCTCTCCAGTGTTTCTCTATTTTCAAAGATAAGTGTGGCTGTTGTGTAAGTTAAATCAGATTTGTTTATAGCTCTTATATGTTCCAATACTCTCACCTTAAATGCTCTTTCAGACTTTCCAACATTAAAAGCTCCGCAACTGCATATTACCAAATAGATTACCAAATAGATTATTCCTTTTGTATTGCAAGTTATTAATTGCCTAATCGTAAAGCTTTTATTCTGGTGATTTACTACACTAAATTCTTTCTCTTTAATAATGTAGTCACATGCACTACAATTTTTACACTGAGTACAACCTACCAAATTTCCTAGCCAATTACTGGTGTGTCTCACAGTATCTGTAAAATGGCTCTTCACTAAAGTGTTTTTTAATGTCGGAGCATGTCTAGAAGTTAAAATTGGAAACTGCCGTGAAGCTTCTTGTAGGCCCGAATCAACTGCCAACACATGCCAATGTTTTTTTTTAATAATTTTTTAATAATTTCTGCTACTTGCCAACTTTGAGCAGTATATGAAGTTACAAAATGAAATCTATTGCTATTCTCAAGCATTACCTTTTTATCTAATAGCAATTCATTTCTTCCTACTGCTACAGCAGCACGATACCCCTGATCTATTACTTCATCCTTGTAACCCCTTCTAATGAGGTGACTTTTTAGTTCTTCAGATGCTGTTTCAAAATCTGATAATTTACTACAATTTCTTTTCAATCTTAAAAATTGACCTTTCGGTATATTCCTTACTGTGTGTGCAGGGTGACAACTCATAGCATGGTGTAAGGTATTACCATCAGTGGCTTTTCTAAAAAGATTGGTGCTAAAACCACCTTCTTTCTCATGTATAATTGTCAAATCCAAGTAATTCACCATATTCTCATTCATACAATACGTAAATCTCAAGTTTTCATTCGTACCATGTAAATAATCAATAAATTCCTGTAACATTTTTTCATTTCCCTTCCAAATTAGTATAATATTATCTATAAAACGTTTCCATAGTAAAACATTATAAAAATATGGATTCCTTTGATTGTTAAATACCACTTCATCTTCCCAATAGCCTACATATAAACTAGCCACTGTCGGAGCTCAAGTGGCCCCCATTGCAGTCCCTTTTATTTGTCTAAACATATTACCATTAAAGATAAATATATTTTTTGTCAGTACATGTTCCAGTAATTTCAAAATAAATTCTATCTCATTGCTCGTTTTGTCTCCTGATTTATTCAAGAAAATATGCAGTCGTATCTAAAGCCCCTTCATGCGGTACATTAGTATACAGTGCCTCAATGTCTAATGTGACCAGCAAACAATGTTCTTTCACAGATATTTCATCCAACAATCTTAGCATGTCTTTAGTATCCTTAATATAAGACTCCAGTTGTTTTACATAAATATTAATAACTGAGTCTACGTATTGAGAAAGGTTCAGTTAAACTACCCAGCCCGCTGACTATTGGATGACCTGGGGGATATAAGTTATCTTCATGTATTTTCGGTAATATATAAAAAGTCAGGTGAACTGGGTGTTCAACTTGTAAAAACTTACTCGTTTGAATATTTATCGTGGCTTGTTTCAATGCCTCTTTCACTGACTCATCGATACAAGTTTTATATTCCCAAGTTGGATCATATTTAAGTTTCTCATAGTATTCTGAATTATCTAGCTGTTTCATTACCTCCTGTTTGTATTTATTTATATCCCATAACACAATACAACCCCCTTTATCTGCTTGTTTAACAACAAATTCAGAATCACAATCAAGGAGTCTCAGATCTTCACGTTCTTGTCTAGTCAAATTGTTAAACTTTAGCCATGGTGGTGTTTCAAGCAACTTTTCAATGCGTCTCTCACACAAGTCTCGGAAAACACTCACTGCTGTGCAGAGGGGTGGATTAAATACTGAGTTTGGTTTAAAGGATGTTGAAGTAGCCGAGTGTTCTAAATCAGATTCTCCATTATTGCGTTTATTAAAAAACGCTTTAACATTTAAATTTCAACACATTAAATGTAAGTCTATGATTGTTCTCTTAAAATTCAGTGTCGTCGTTGGTGAGAAACTCAAACCCTTTTTTAAAACTTGTCTTTCCAGTTCAGTTAATTCATGCTTTGAAAGGTTAAGGATTTGAATATCTTGACTCACCTCCTCATTCCTCTGCTGTTCCACCTGTTGCCATTTCTCTTCCAATTGTGCCGACCCCTCTGCTCATGGTATAGAGCGTTTTTTCTGTCCCCTCCTTGTCCATTTTCTGTACCATAATTTACCAACCTGGGGATTCTGTGTAATTCTTGTTGTATGGGTTGTTCGAAATCTTCTGTTTCTCTGTGAAAAAAACGTCCTTGTCCTGAGTTGCTTTCATCACCTTCTGATCCACTTTCTTCTGTGCTATAGTTAAATGAAACTCGAGCTGTTCTTTTCAGAATTCCCTTTCTTGTATCTCTTTTCCATGAGTACACTCAATTATTTTTGTAGTCATCTTTATCTCGATTAAATTTGACCTGCTTTGCACTCTTTAATTCCCGGTTCAATCTATCAATGAATTCCTGAAGTCTTCTGTTACGTATTTCAAAAACCTTCAGTTTCTTTATATTTCAAAGCCTCCTTTTTAATTTCTTTCAGTTCATTTTTAAGTTGAATTTCTCTCTCATTGCTGGCCTCACTTAATATATTCTCCCACTCTTGCATGAAAGCGACATTATCAGTACCGAATGCAGGATTTTTAATCAATCTTAAACCTCTGGGTATTCTCTTAAATTGTAAATATGCTTCCAGATTTGTGACATTCCAAAATATTTTTCTCAACTGTTGCATAACCTTTTTATGTTGGAAAGACTAAAAGAGCATTTAAGGTGAGAGTATTGGAACATATAAGAGCTATAAACAAATCTGATTTAACTTACGCAACAGCCACACATATGTTTGAAAATAGAGAAACACTGGAGAGACATGATTTCAGATTTCTGGGGATCGAGAAAGTTACGCATAACCAAAGAGGTGGTAATTATCGAAATAAAATTCTAAGGAAAGAAAATGAATGGATTTTGAGACTTAAAGCATATAAAAAGCCAGGCATTAATGCACATTTAGAAATTAAACCATATTTAGAATGTAGATAATATTAATGTTGATAATGTTGCAATATTAGACATAGTTTAAAATTTATGTAAAAGAGAATAATTTATGACTGTTATGTAACATTATTTGAAATTTTAGAGATTGTTTTTTAACATAACATGGTTGTGTTATTTTAAGGGTGATGGTATTCCATTTATTTAAATTGTGAACCAATGGTTCAGTATTTCGTTATTATGATGTCATGAGTCACTTGTTATAAAATGAAATGGGGATTAATGTTTTTTAGCCTTTGATAAAGGACTTGTTGTCCGAAACGCGTCAGGTTGATGTGTTGCTACTGAAATAAATGAGTGTTTAAATGAAGCTGTGGATCCTGGATGTTACTGGGTGTGTGTGTGTGCATCAGCTTATCATTAAAAAGGCATTCTTTGTTTGTCTCTTGAGCTTCTGGGGAGGGTGATGTTTGTTCTTCTGCCTCCTTCTGCCTCCCACCTTGGCTAGTTCAAATGCTTGTCAATGAAGCATTTAAACTGGTCACTGAGGACCACGGTTCCCTTCTGGCTGGATGCAGGCCATCGCTTTTGTACAGTTCCACATCCCTCCAGGTGGGGCCCCAGTCCCAATGAAACAAACCTCTGCTCACTGCACCATTCTTTCAGTCATGCACTGAAGTCCCTGATGTGGAGTTCCCTAGCCTCCCCCTTACTGAGGACAGGCAGCAACTCCAAGAAGGCCACAGAGCATGCTACCTGTCCAAGACCCCTCCCCAACTCCTTAAATTCCTCCTGCACTACCTCTAACCCTGCCTCGTCCCTTGCCAGCTCATTTGTCCCAAGATGGACAATGACATTTAGCTCTCCCCCTCCTTACTACCACCCTGGCAATCCTTGAGATCTACTCTCTATGCCTCTGAGCTGTGCCTCCAGGTAGGCACTTTACCTCCCTCTCTCCCTGGCTTCCTGACCCCAAATCTATCCCCCTGATGATGGAGTTCCCCACCAGGATTTGCTTCCTCCTCCTCTGGAGACTCCTGCCACACATCCTTGGGGCTCCCTAGTGGAGGACTCACTCATCCTTTCCAGTCACTACATTGGATCCACTGTGGGACCTTCTCACTCCTCCAAGACTGCATAGAAGTTCTGCAGTTGCACCAACTGGGGGATGTGCCTCTGCCCCTCCTCCCTCACCTTCCCCAAGCCCACAGTAGTCCATCCAGTTCTCCTGCCTGGCAACCTCAAAGGAAGTGGTAAGCAGACTTTTAGGTCCCTGGATGGGGAAGAGGCTCCCTGAATCTGAGCCAACTCAGCCTGGAGACTAGCAACCTCTTTCCTCAGTGCAGCCAGGTGCCTGTAGATGGGGAAACACTGTAGCATCAAGAAGGTCCTCTTAAAGACAACTGCTCCACAGCCACTGCATTGCATTACTCCCATCATCATCTTTTTTCTCTCTCTCTAGTCTCTTCCACTTTCTCTCTCTCTCTCTCTCTCTCTCTCACTCTTTCTTTTTTCCTCCTTCTCTCCTTTCTCTTCCCTTTCCTCTCCCTCCTTTCCCCCCATACTTATCTGTGCTACTGGACTTTGGTAAAGCCCTGCTTCCCTGCTTCCTATTAGAGTGGGAAGAGATTGCAAGCAAATCAAACTAATGTTACTTGTTGTGCCCACCCTTCTTGTTCCTTACAGGAAGTTAAGGTGTCAGTCAAATTGTATTGCCTATATATTTAGGTCTAGACAAGGGTGGGTGGCGGGTGGGAGGGCAATTTGTTTCTGTGTTTGTGTGCTGTAAGTCTCTGCTGCCTCTCCTCAAACTCTGGCCCCAGTGTTCTTCTTCCAAATCTGCTGCTTCTAAAAGCTCAAAATGGAGCTGAGGCATGGCTGACTCTGCTTTCACTGGCCACAGGCACCTCCTAGTTAGCTGTCTCAGTTAACAGTTAAGTGATGGGGGAGGGGAAGCAGTAGCTACTTTCCTCTGTTCTTCTCCTAAATCTGCTGCTTCTAAAAGCTCAAAATGGAGTTGGGGCACAGCTGACTCTACTTTCAAAGGTCACTGGCCACTCCCAGTAAGCTGTCTCAGTTAGCAGTTAAGTAATGGGGAGGGGACACTGCAGCTGCTTTCCTCTGTTCCTCTCCCACATATGCTACTTCTAAAAACTCAAAATGGAGTTGAGGCACAGCTGACTCTGCTTTCACAGGTCATAGGCCCCTCCCAGTGTGCTGTCTCAGTTAGCAGTTAAGTGATGGGGAGGGGAAGCTTTAGCTGCTTTACCCTGTTCCTCTCCCAAAATCTGCTGCTTCTAAAACTCAAAATGGAACTGAGGCACAGCTGACTCTGCTTTCTCAAGTCACCAGACCCTCCTAGTTATCTGTCTCAGTTAGCAGTTAAGTGATGGGGTAACAGAAACTGTAGCAGCTCTCCCCTGTTCCTCTTCCACATCTGCTGCTTCTAAAAGCTCAAAATGAAGCTGGGGCACAGCTGGCTCTGCTTTCACAGGTCACAGACCCCTCCCAGTTAGCTGTCTCAGTTAATAGTTAAGTGAATGGAGGAGTGGAGGCTGTAACTGCTTTCCCCTGTTCTTCTCCTGCATCTGCTGCTTCTGCAAGCTTAAAATGGAGCTGGGGCACAGCTGACTCTGCTTTCACAGGTCACAGGCCCCTCCCAGTTAGCTGTCTCAGTTAATAGTTAAGTGAATGGAGGAGTGGAGGCTGTAACTGCTTTCCCCTGTTCTTCTCCTGCATCTGCTGCTTCTGCAAGCTTAAAATGGAGCTGGGGCACAGCTGACTCTGCTTTCACAGGTCACAGGCCCCTCCCAGTTAGTTGTCTCAGTTAGCAGTTAAGTGATGGGGAGGCGAAGCTGAAACTGCTTTCTGCTGTTCCTCTCCCAAATCTTCTGCTTCTAAAAGCTCAAAATGGAGCTAGGGCACAGCTGACTCTGCTTTTAGTTAGGATTTGTTGTGCTACCATGATTCAAGTTGATGGTAGAGTTACTTATGCATGGCCTCAATATCAGTGAAGAAATCCATGTTCTGATTAAACCTCACAACAAGGTACTTGAAGTAGGTGACATCATCCAGAGTAAGGCCATCAAGAGTCTTGAGGACAGGGTTGGATTGCAGCCTAGCATGCCTCTGCTTAGTTCCAGGATCTTGGAGATAGATGTTGGCATTGAGGAAGATCTGGGTTGAGCAGAACCAGCACTAAACATTGGCAAAGTTACACTGAAGTGATGACTCCTACTCACTGAAAATGATTCCGGAAGCAGAAATACAGTGTCATCTATATACATTCTGTATGGAAGCAGGGGAACACAGAATAAGGTGAGTTCATTTACAAAAATGGAAAAGAAGATGGGTACAAGAATGGAACCCTGTGGGGCTTTAAGTCTTAACACATTTGTTCCCATAGATGCCATATGGCATCGGAACCATCCATTGCTAGAGCCGACCCAAAATGGCCACCACAAGCAAATGAGTTAAAAGGGGTGTGAGGGTATGGCACTGCTAACCTGAAGCGACTGCTGCTTTCAGAAAGGTAGAGGTGGATCCCTCATGCTGCTTGGTTAGACTTTCCTGTCCCAATTAACCAATTCAAAAAGACAATGTGAGTCACTGTATCACAGGCCAGGACAGTGAAAATGGCCACAGAAAACTGGCACAGATCCATTCTTCTCAAAATGGAAGGGAAGAACTGGTTGAGTGGAATTTATAAAAGACAGACTGATAAGAGGAGAGGAAGGAGGATGTGTCAAGAAAGTAGGCTGGGATATAAACACTTTCTCCTGAAGCTTAAGAAAGGCAAGGAGGAGTAAGATGGGACAATAGATTCTGGGGGAAGAGGAATCTCCCACTTTGTGAAGGGAGAGGGCTTTAGCCTGATTCTAGACCAAAGGAACAGATCAATGTTGAAACAGGTTGAGGAGAATAGTAAAAGAAGTAGCAATAGCAGAGGAGGACAGATGAAGATGAAGATGACTGGTGTCAAAACCCATCAGAGCTATGACCAAGGACACTGTTTTTCAGTTTTACCAGAAAACATATTGGAATCTCAGAATTTCAACTGTCTGAACACCAGTAAAAACAAAGAATGTCATGGAATTTGGCATTTTAGACCAGAACAGTAAATCTGCAGAACTTGTGTTTTTATTATACTTGCTTCCTATACTAGTTTCAATTTGCTTCATTTAATGTTGTGTATATTAAGATTTATTTTATTCTGAGTATTTATACACATACAAAATGAATAACTAGAATCTTGGTAAAATCCAGAAATCAGAGTAACAATCACTGGAGCAATTCCCAGAAATTCAAGTCTGGAACGGAAGACTGGTTGGAGGGTCAAACTGAAAAACCTTCCAAAACTTATCCGGGGAGTTAAGGTTATTCAGAATGTTAGAAAAGAAGTAATTTGTTTCAGCCCTTTACTGGCTTTCTTGTTAGAGTTTCAGAATTTTTGTACAGTTTCTCAGTGAGTTCTTTAGAGAGCCTGAGGCCAGGTAGAGATGACATGCAGAGGAATGGGTTTTAAAATGGTTGATGTGCTTTGCTGATATCCAGGGAAGGTGGAACTCATGCACATGAGACCTCCTGCGGTGGGAGTGTTTGCCCTAGAATGCAATGAATTTAGACTGGAAAAGGGATACCACATTGTTATTACTGGGGATGCAAAAAGAGGATCCAGTCACTGTTATGAAAAAGCATCCAGTAGGAGGAGAGTGCAAAATATAAGTATAATAGAACATTAAGTCTTCAAAACAAAATACACTTCCAAAGGATTACTAAACAAGATCTTCATATTTCTGAAACATTCTGCTCTGATACAAAGATTGCATTCTTAAACTGTGCCACCAGGAGGTTGCAATATTATTTTTCTACATACAGTTAGCATCACCTGATGATGTCAATCCACTGAAGTTGTCAACAATTCACATACAATGACATCATCATGATACACAATGGACCAGATTCCAGAAATGAGTCTACTTAGGATCTGTCTGCCCATAATTTGAACAGCAAATCTGTGCCTGGGTATGTTCAATTTGTGGATGAATCTGCATTTTGAAAAAAACTGCCACCAACTGAATTTGTGTCAAAAAGTTGTTACAAACTGAATATGTGTCTTTTTATGTAAATCACAGTATTTTGTCACAGATGAAAGTAGCTGGGGAAATCAGCTACCTGACATCTGAGCACAAGAAGGTAGATGCAGAGATAAGCAAAGCAGGCACTGCATGTTTCCACCCAATTTGAAAATCCATTCTGTATTCTCATCATGAGAATATCATTGCACTGCAACAGAAAATGGCAAAACTTCTGGAGAACAGTATTAGTCGACAGTATTTGCAACAGAGCAGCATATGACCTGAAAAAATGGTAGAGCAGTTGATCTGCTGTAAGTGTTTAGTATTTCCCTACAAAACTTCATATCGCCTTTGCTGTGAACTTAAACATTGCTTTCCTTCATTTCAATATTCTGTAATTGAAAATTCAGGCATGTGTGGATAGCCTTAATATTTTCTACTACATGTTTTCTTTTATTCACTTTGGATTATTCTTATTTCCTTTTTAGGATTTATTGTTGATGTTACATTTCCATACATCATATACATGTGTCTAACTGTTGATCACTTCAAGAACCTGGTGACATCTACTGATTAGAGACCCTGCAGTAAGGTTAGAAAATTTGGTTTGGCTTTGATTCAACCTCCATGACTTTGATATGCTCATGTAAGCACTTTTGGTCCATGGTATGGGGTTCTAGTAGGCTCCACATAAAGGTATGTAACTCCAACTCCCCACCCACACCAGTCACTTCCAACATCCCCATTCCCCTAGGATGTTTTTAGTAAAAAAAAAAAGTGCCACCTCCTGGGTTTGTATAATGCCAAGATGCAGTGGTGGCTCCATCCTCCAGTAACTGCTCAGCACTTCTGTTGCATGACCTACTCATTGACATTTTACAACAGCTATGCAATGTATTGCTGCTTACTACACCAACATCATTAACCATAAAACAGATGACTGCCATAACTAGGGTGGCAGTATAGCACAGTGGTTTAAGGTTCTGAGCTGCAAATCTGGAGATCTGGATTTGAATCCCACCACCCCACTTGCATACTGCGTGACCCTGAGCAAGTCAGTTAACTTCCATGTGCTCCCAGGTTGCCCCTGTAAACAAGCTTTCAGCTTAGTGTGCCACTCCTGGTTAAACAATTGAAACAAAAAAGAACACAATATATTATATTTCTTTCTTTATTTTGCTACTAAAAGCTTTGACTAATACATCCATCCTTAAATGTACTTTTTATAGCTTATGTGCCTATGACCTAGGCAGAACTACACTTACAATCTTACACATAAATAAATAAATAAATAATCAGAATAGCATTTATTTTAGTAGTATCTCCTTCCTTTTCAGGTGCCCATGACACTATGAATATGTATTTATATCTTTTAACTTCAAAGCACTAAACCTATTCCAATGCACAAAACATAAGTCTTTATTCTCTTCACATATTACTTCAGATCCCAGAATGGCCAAGAAACAATTTAGACTTCACTCTTGCATGCCACTGTCATGCCTACTTCTCATGCAAACAACAATGAATTACAGAAACCCTTTCATTTCTGTGCTATGCACTCTTATATCAGAGAGACATAAATCTTACAGAACTGCTAAAAAACAAATTTATCAAGACTGGATTTCTGAATTAAAACCTGTTGTTTACAGTAACTACATAAATAATAACTTACTTGCTACAAATGATGATACAGACTTGACATTAACAAAATTTCTGTTTTACATGGAAAACATCCATATAATAAATGTGTCATACCAGATTTGTGACCTTCTATCTGCATGTATCTGACAAAGGAAAAGGCACCTGCTTGATCCTTTTTTTTCTATTTTATTTTTATGCCCAACTTGCTCATACTGTTAGAGCCAAATATTGACATGCTTAGAGTTAAAAAAAAATCAAGATGTCTATGTGTGTGTGGAGGGGGAGGATATGCCTAGATACAGTTTTAGGCACTCCTTAATTACTTCCCCAGGCAGCTCTGATAGTCAGTTGTTCCAACATGATAGATCCCCTCATGCCCCTCCCACATGAACCAAAAAAAAAAGGTGGATGTGGATCTTTAGGAGCTTCTAGGGTGGAGGTGGGGGTGGATCTGACTTCCCCCCAAAAAACTAATGTTGCCTCCCAATACTCAGGTTCCAGTTCTTGTACCTCCCATTTAAGAAAGAAAATAGTGCCCTGCAACCATTGACTAACATGAAAGGGTATGTATTTGAGGGCAGAAAACATTTCTTGGAGGAGGGTAAGGCAGAGGAGACGTTTTACACCTTCAGTCAGTTCCACAGACAGAAAACATGACATCACTCCTTTTGTACATGCAAATTATCTGCAGACTCCACCCACTGCAGCCATTAAAAGGGGGATAGGAAAGTTATAAGTAACCATACACATATAAGTTTGACATCAGGTGTGGCTAAAAATGCTTGAAGGCTTAATCAAAGACAAAATACTGGAAACCACTGCTATCCTGGGCCCTAATAAACATAGCTACATCGGGGTAAATCACACATAGCGCTAATCTCTTGTGCCTCTATGGAGACACCTACAGAGCATCAGACTCAAAAACACCTTGCAACATAATCTACCTTGATTTTAGCAAGGCTTTCCACCTAGTGCCACATTGGGCAATCACCAAAAAAATGAAAAATATTGGCGTTAACCAAGTTATTATCAACTGGACACTAAATTGTTTAAAAAACAGGATGAAGAGAGTGAAAATAAATGGATAATGTTCACCAGTGGGGTGTGATATTAGTGGGGTCCCACAAGGTTCAATGTTGGGCACAGTGATCTTCCACATCATCATCTCAGACATGACCAACAATGTCTTAAGTTGGGCATCCAAAGATGTTAATGACTCCAAAACTGGAGACCCATGTCCAATGGAGGACCAGGTTGAAATTATTAGATCAAATCTAGTTAGAATAACTGTAGTGACAGAACAATGGGAGACAAAGTTTAATCTACACAAATACTGAGTTGTGTACCTGGGTACAAAAAACAGAAACACTGAATATCGACTTTGTAGTACTACACTCCTAACCATCACCTCAGAAAAGGACTAAGGGGTATGGGTAACAAATGACCTTGACCACTGTATGCAATGTGAAGAGGTATTCAAATGATCAAATAATGGAACGTGGTTCAATAAGAGAAACATCACAAGATAAGGATGTAATATTTAACCTCTATAAATCATATGAACAGAATTTACAGATTGTACACACCATTTTTGGAGCCCATTTAGGACAAATCAGATCAATAAATTTGAAAAAAAAATCCAGCAAAGACTTACCAAGTATATCTTATCTATTAAAAATGAAACATGAGAACAGACTAACATCTCTGTACATTATCTTCTTACCAGTTAGATGTATAAGCGGAGATCTGCTCCTCAAGTACAACATAATTCAGGACCCTTTTCTGATGTGCAAGCTTAATACCGATTATAGAACAAACCCAACAGACACTCCAGATTACGTGGAATAGATTATGTCTACTAAAGAGAAAATACTACTGAACTCAGCATATTGTCAATTCCTGGAACTTCTTGCCTGCAGAAATTTTTATTGTCATGAGTAAAACTGAGTTTAAAACAAAATTAGATATATCCTGGAAGGGCAGAAATATGGGACTTCAGAGGAACTGACTTTGATAAGATGGCCAACAGAGTTAAGCTAGCCCTGGCAAAAAGAAATACAGGTGAGGGGGTACAGGCAAAGTGAGCAAGCATTAAGGATGCAATACTTGAATCAACTTCCCATTGTGTTGGAGAGAAAAGGAAGTGCAAAAGAAGAAGGAAACCCCTTTGGTTCTCAAAATCAGTAGCAGAAAAGGTCAGAGCCAAAAGGCTGGCCTTCAGGAAATATAAGAGAATGCAGCGGGATGAAGATAGGGAGGCAAAACAAACTTCCCTAAGGGAAGCAGGGAAGGCAGTAAGGCAGGCAAAGGCCCAAACTGAGGAAACACCAGCACAAATAGCAAAAGAAGGTGACAAGACTTTCTATAGATACATTAATGAAAGGAAAAAGTCCAGAGGGGGTATTGCTAAGAACAAAGGGGATAAGTGTGTGTGTGAGGAGGAGGACCATGTAAGAGCATCTATCTTAAATAGATACTTCTGCTCAGTATTTACTGAAGAGAAGGTAGGGCAGGGCCCACAGCTTAGCGCCATGGACACAGGGGAGAGGGAGGTGTGCACTAATCCATTCACAAAAGATAAGGTCCTTCAAGAGCTCGATAAGCTGAGGCTGGACAAGGCAATGTGACCTGATGGCATACATCCCAGGGTACTAAAGGAGCTAAGGGTGGAACTAGCAGACCCATTATCAGAACTGTTTAGTGAGTCACTGAGCACAGGAGAGGTCCCAGAAAACTAGAAAAGGGCTCATGTGATCCTGCTCCACAAGAGTGGTAGCAGGGAGGAGACAGGGCACTACAGACCAGTCAGTCTTACCTCAGTATTGGACAAGATTATGGAGGCACTCCTTAAGGAAAGGATAGAGCAACACCTGGAATCCGTAGGAGCACAGGATGCAAGACAGCATGGGTTTACAAAAGGAAGGTCCTGTCAAACTAATCTCATAGATTTCTTTAACTGGGTAACCAGAGTGGTGGACCAAGGGGGAGCAGTTGATGTTGCCTACCTTGACTTCAGCAAAATTTTCAAACTGTTCCACATAGAAGATTGATTAATAAGCTGGGTAGGCTCAGGGTGGCTCAGAAGTTGGTCAACTGGGTGGCAAACTGGTTGATGGGCAGAAAACAGAGAATGGTGGAAAACAGTATACAGTCAGAAGAGATGCAAGTCACAAGTGGGGTGCCTCAGGGATCAGTCCTAGGGCCAGTCCTCTTCAATATCTTCATCAGTGACATTGCAGATGGACTGCAGGGTAAGGTTTGTCTGGTTGCAGATGACACCAAGATCTGCAACAGAGTAGATGATCCAGATGGGGTGGGTAGAATGAGAAGAGATCTGGATAAACTGGCAAAATGGTCAGAAGAGTGGCAACTGGGGTTTAACGCAAAGAAGTACAAGATCATGTACATAGGGAAGAGAAACCCTGAAGCCACCTATAGACTGGGAGGGGAGTTGCTAGCAGTCACAAGAGAAGAAAGAGACTTGGGCATCATCATCACCGATGACCTGAAATCATCCAAGCAGACCACCAAAGCAGTAGGTAAGGCTAGGGGGAGATGTTGGGGTGTATTAATGAGGTATCACAAGTTTTAAGAGGAGGTAATAATCCTCTTTTCAAGACACTAGTTAGGCTCTCATATGGAGTACTGCATGCAGTCATTGGAGGCCACACCTTCCAAGGACATTAACCAAATTGAGGTAGTCCAGAGAAGGGCAACCAAAATGGTGCAGGGACTGCATCAGAAAACATATGAGGACAGATTAACAGAGCTCAATATGTATACCCTAGAGCAAAGAAGGGAGAGAGGTGATATGATCGAAACATTCAAACACCTTAAGGGCATTAACAAGGTGAAAGAGTCTAACATGTTTCAGTATAAGAAAAATAGCAGAACAAGAGGACACAGTATGAGATTAGAGAGAGGCTGATTAAGGGCTAATGTGAGGAAGTCCTTTTTCACAGAAAGATTGGTGGATGCATGGAATGGCCTACCTCAGGAAATGGTGGATATGAATACAGTACAGGGCTTCAAACCAGCATGGGATAGGCATAAGGGAGCAATACAGATGAGTATGAATAGATAGGCCATTGACAGAGCAAATGCCAATGGCACATTTATAAGGTTTAAAAATAAATGGACAGACTGGATGGGCCTTGCAGTCCTTATCTGCCGTCAATTTCTATGTTTCTACATTTCTATGTTACGGTTATTAAAGTTGTTGGTTAGAACTTCACATGGGCTAAACTGCCCTCTCTGCTCCTACACATCTTAGCATTTACCTTAATATTCACCTTTATCATTGAACTTTAGCAAAGGGAAACTTCAAACAATATTGGCAGTGATATCTCCTACCTCAATTTAACATCAGTTACAGGCCTACAGTATAAAGTCAAGTACCTCCTGTCTATGAAAGCAGAGTTCACACTTGCCAGTTTGAAACTTTGGTATTGGAAAGGTTAGTAAGCTGTTGGTTCACCATCTTCACACCATGCAAGCTAACAGTCTGTGGGCCTACGCTTCACACAGGGCATGCTCCTTTATTCAACTTCTTTTGTTAATAGTTGTAATGAGAGAGTTTCATGTAAGTCTGTATGCAGCCCTTCCCCTCAGTGGCGTAGATTGTGGGGGGCAGTGGAGGCAAGCTGCCCCCCCCCCAGAGAAATGAGACCGTCACCAGGATTTTTAAAAGCTCTGTTTTCGGGTTTTTTTTTTTTTTGTCTTTGCTTTTGTTTGTTTCATGAACTTGTGTGTACTGTGGACCAGGACCTGGCTCACTGCCGGTGTGTAAAAAATCCCAATTCGAATATCCTTAAAAGCAGCGTTGGTGCTGGCACTACTTGGTGTGTCCATTTCTGATTGGCTGCAAATATCACATGATGTTTAGCAGCCTATCACCGAGCAGTATGCTCATTTGGGTGCGCACCAGCACAAGAAGCATAGCTCTTTTAGGCACCATCACATGCCACCATTTTTTCAGTTGCCCCAGCTCAGTCAGTCAAACTTAAGTTCAGCACAGTATAGGCATCAGTGGCCACTGGCCTGTAAGGTAACTGTAGCATCTGCTATTCTGCTTTGGAGAGTGACTGTGACTGAGTGAGTCAGATCGACCCTCCAGACAGACCAGATTCTCATCATCGGTCATGAATGCCATGCCCTTGACAGGTGGGTAATGGGTATAACCCTGACTGACGAGTCAACTTCCCAACCCCGAGCGCCACCGCCGTGAAATCAGCACTGGCAGTGAGTGAGCGATTCGAATGTGCGAGATGATAAATCCCCATCAGATGTGCTTGGGGTATGTGTGCCCTTTTGTCTGAAGGCAAGCTTTTGCAGAAAGGCATCAGCGATTTCCAGAGAGCCTCCTGGTAGTGTGATGTATAACTAGTGTAAGGAGTGCTACTCGTCTCATAAGGAGGCTAACATTTTTTTTTTTGCTAATGTGTCAGTTTTTTGGGACCCTTTGGTAGAACCAGAGGGTGTAGATAAAATAAGTTGTGTTGGCTGAGGGCTCTTTCACATGCAGCAGCTTGAATTAACCCTTCAGAGTTTGGATGCACATAAATGTATTCAGAACTCTGTCTGGTCTACACATACCTCTTTTACTCGGTATTCTTGTAAACTGCTGTTGTAGATGGTTTCATTCCCTATCAAAGTTCTCTGATAGAGCTATACTGGTGCTAATAGCTATTTCAGTTAAACTGTTAGTTTTGAAACATTGGCTGAACAATGAATGTTTATCCCTTCAAGAGTGGAGGTCAGCAGTTTTTTTATAATTTACAGCTAATTAAGGTTATTGCCAACCTTCATAGGAAATTACACAAATTTCACTCCATGGGGGCAATTTTTACAATCTACCACTTAAATGATCCTTGGAATGTGGCATTCTTTACTTCATCTCATCCTTATTTTCGACCCCTGTAGGATGTATTAATTGGTCAGTTTGTTTTCAATGTTATAAACTTTGTGGTTTCTTCTTTTTCCTGATTCTCCCTATTCCATTGGTGCTACTTTAATATATTGGTTTCCTATAGGAACTGAACATTGTGTAATTATTTATCTATATATCAATTTTACTTTAACTTTTTTTTTTGCATTTCCTGTCTGCCTCATGTCATTTGGTGGGGGTGTGGGGACATTTTTGTGTATTTTCATTGTTTTTTATTTCTTTTACCTTAACTTTTTTCTTATTAATGTTTGTATTTTATTGTATATTTCTACTAATGAAAATAAAAAGAAGAAAAGGAAAGCAAGCCCGGTTTCTTGTGTAATCCTCTGACAGATGCTCATAGCTATGTGGCTTCCCTTTGACACTACCCCTGCCTTATGGGTTCATGAAGGTTGAGAGGCCTAGGGAATTGAACTCCTGTTAGAGACTGTGATCCAAGTTGGACTGTAATTGCCACAATGTCTCCCCTTGGGGAATTTAAGTAGGCTAGGTGACAAGACTGGTATCGCTCTCTAGAAACACTATCCCACTGTGGCACCAAGGGTTCACCCTGCCTGGTACCCACACAATACAATTCCCCAGAAACAACAATATTGCTCACTCTAAATAGTAGTAAACAGAAGTACACTATGATCAACAGGGACACTGGTTTACCCGGGATTGAGAAAGGGTATATTCCATTTTGCACATTGTAAAAAATGGTATTGTCACCGGTGTCTGCTAAGCCAAAATCCGGTTTTACCGGTATTTGGTTCTGTTTACTTTATTTAACAATTTTTAACTCTGCTTACATGCATTTTAGCAATTTTGACCTCCACTATTGCATATCCTTCCATCCTTGTACCAATTTAAACTTATTTTAGGTACAAGATGTAATGGCAGCAGCAGCATTACAGCCTCCATCCCTACGGTGTGATGGAAGCAGCACTACCTCCCCATCCCTCAGGTGCGATGGCAGCACCAACGGTACTACGGCCCCCATCCCTCTGGTGTGATGAGAGCAGCAACATCACTATGACCTCCATCCCTCAGGTGTGACAGAAGCAGCAGCACTGTGGCCCCCCATCCCTTAGGTGTGATGGCAGCAGGACTACATTCCCCATCCACCAGTGGTGATGGCAGAAGCACAACAGCCCCCACCCCTTCGGTGTGATGGCAGTAGCAACAATGTAGTCCACATCCCTCTGGGGTGATGGCAGTAGTGGCAGCATTATGATCCCCTTTCTTCAACACCCACACCCCACATGCACAAGTTACAATTAACTTGGTCTCTTTGCTTGTTAGAACTCAGATGTGAATTAATCTGAACCATCACCACTAAGGTGGACTACTTTTGTTTTTTCCTATCTATAATTTAACTGCATGAATTGGATTTCTGCCTGTGACACCACTGACCAGGATTAGGGAACAGACTTGGGTTTTGGGGGGCCAGCTGGTGGGTGAAGGCTTAAGTGTCCAACAACCACTCACCTTCTCCTAGGAGGGAGGATGAGTTCACAACTCAGGATTTTCTGTCCCCTGGTGGAGGCCAGAGGCACGACAACACATCGTCCCTCACTGTGGGAGGAAGCATGACAAATGTCGGCTTGTGCCTTGATATCATGTGGCCTGTCACGCTCCCAAGAAAATGGGAAAAACACCTGCTGGCCAACCGAAGGATGGCTGCTGGTCCCTCCATAAGCTGGAAGCCCCAGACATGTGTCTGTTCTGACCCCTGCCATGCCCAGGATACACAGGAAGCTCTTTGGGGCAATTCTCCTCCCCTGCTAGCCTCCCACAGGGGTAGGAGCCCACTCAATAAAGGGTTACTTTGGGTTACCTGGTAGCACAGCAGTAAGGGACAGTGGATGGTGGTCGGGACTCAACAGCGGTGGTAGGGGGCCTTGACAGGCCTGATGGAGTGGATGGCCAGGGGGTAGGAGGAGCAAAAAAAAATGCTTGAATTTGCTACTTTGAAATAAAGTGTCTTCACCTAAAAAATCCATAAGTAATTAGTGGAGGACCTTCAAATGGATTCATGCATCTCCCAGACATGTGGATGCTTTTTTTTACTTGGTGTCCATGAAAAGAGTGTCTCCCAGTTTTCATGTCTGAGCTCAGATGTGAATTGAGCACCACTCTGCCCACCAGCATCATACAGCCCCTGGGGTCCTGCCTTTTGTATGTCATTGAATGTGCTTTCAAAATCCACTGGCCAAACATAAGTACACTTAAATACTTCACATTTGCTTTTTGTTAATGCAGTCTGTCAGAAAACCTTTTGTTGTCACAGAGACTGAAATAGCAGGTGGGAGAAAAATTGCAAATGATCTAATTCACCTAAATGGGGTGCTAACTGTGAAGTCTTTTCATAAGTAGTAAGGCAGCTTTTTCCTTGTGAACATACTTTCATTCAGACTAGTTTTCATTCAAACAACTGAGGATTTTGGATGGCCCTATTGATTATAAACTTCAATAAGCTAGTTGGTAACAGTGATCCTGCATTTAGCAATCTACAACCTAGATTCTCATATGCAAAGAATATAGTAAAAACCTGACTAAAATCTAAAAGCAAGCTTATAAAACACATAAAATTAGCCGAACATTTATCTTTACCTATACAAAATCATGGCAGCGCAAGTAAAACTCAAGTAAATTACATGGTACCCTAACTACTGTTCTATGATGTAGTACTAAACATATATTGGAATTTTTTTTATATTCTTTGTAAACCAGGTAAGGCCCACTAGGCAGAACTGTCTGTTTTCAGGAGTGACCTAGAAGCACTGGGGAGGTTAAGTGTCTTGTTTGGAGTCTCACAATATGCAGGTGGAGATTGTTGGAATCAAACCCAAGTCTGCTGGATGTACCCAGTTCAATCACTGTTTCTTATTCTAACCACTAGGCTATACTGCCAGCCATAATAACACCCAAATACAATGTTTTAATATATAATTTTAATAATAGTGCACAGTACCTACAGTACAAATTATGAACATTAAACATTTTACAACATTTTACTAAAACTGAGTTATTCACCACTCCATCTGCTTATTTTTTCTTACACAATAGTGGGTGAATAGTTGACAGAACACTCTAAATAGCTTTTGATCAGGCTTTATTATTCTACATCCAGAAACAGATAAGATTTATTTATTCTGGATTTATTTAATATTGATTTTCTGTGGTTCACTAAATAGAATCTAGCACTGCATGAGGCAGATGTTTTTACATTTTGGAAGGGGCAACACATCTTATCCGTTTAGGATTCATGTTAGAAACAGAAGTCTTTCTTCATATTTAAAACATATTCAAGTGTCAGTGTATTCATTTAGTAGTTTATGCTGGCTAATATATGCTGTAGAAAACAGTAAAGGATTTATTGTGAAGCACTCAGGATCTATAGTAGAACTCCTGCAATTTTCCAGCAAGTTTTGCAAAACAAACCTCTGCAATTTCAGGTTACTTTTCCTGCAATTTTCCAGTGGCCCTGCCCATGTGTGCTGATACTTGTAGACTCTTAGGCACATACTACAAGAGAATTGTGGTTTCAGGAAGGAGAGCAGTCCTCAGGTGATGGAGTTGTAGGTGGGAAGCATGGGTGGTTAAACTGAATGGCTGATTACGACAAAGCAGTGTGGGTGATTTCCTTACTGACGCTATATGCAGCAAAGCAGAAAGAATGTGAAGCACAGCAGCAGCATTCATTTTAAGATCCTGAAATCTGGGTTGGCCTGCTGGCACTGCGGTAGCACTACTGCTTGCAATGCCAGTGACCCAGGGTTGGAAGCAAGCTTGGGTTGCTGGAGGTCTGGCTAGGCGAGTAGGATAGAGCACCCGGGGGACTGCTCTCTTCCTCTGGGGAGGGTGGGCTGCAGGTCCTGCTGCTTTACCACCACCTGTGTGACCACGGGTGGTGGTGCAATGGTGCTGCAGAGTGATCAGGAGGGGAGGACACTAGCCAGGATCTGGAGCAGTGGCACGTCTCTATGTGACCTACCTCCTTGGATCTCCTCTAGTGCCGGTGCCCTCAGGGACAGAGACCAGAAAACCAGGAATAATCACCCCACATCGGCCACTGGCAGAAGGGACCTAGGTGCCCCAGACTTCATAACCAGGCTCCATGAGGGACCCACTGGGCTACCTGACACACACTAAGGGAGTGTGGAGGGGTGATCTGGGGTCCCTTCCCTCCCCACCTGAGGGGGTACAACCCAGGCAGGATGGGGGCAGGTCCACAGGAGCTCCTGAGCATTACCTGGGGGTGAAGCTAGGGGATACCCAGCCTAGGGATCTCTGAAAAGTGGAGACCGATGCTGTGAGAAGGGGACATAGAAAGAGAAACTAAAAATTTTTAAAAGATGCTGAAATCTTAGAGATTCTGTGCAGTGACATGCAATTTCCGTGAGGCACCAGTACAAGAATTCAAAATCCGCATACCAAGCAGGATTCTGTGATTGCTACCGGTGTTACCGGTAAAAATGGAAAACCAGGGTCCCTGATGATCAAGTATAAAACACAAAAGGCTTTGTTGCAGCAGCAACAGAGGATCTTGGTAAGGAAAGGGTTATAGTTAGGTATGGAAATAATAATGACAGTAGTCACACAGAATAATTAATCAGTGGTCCCCTCTGCCTACTCAGCCTTACCCTTCATCTACAGTGGTGGCTAGTGGCATGTTGTGTTCCACTGGGTGTCATGATGCAGCAGACCATGGCATGGTTTGGCAAGCCACAATCAACAGAACAGAAAGGTCTTTTGTTTCCCTTTTGTTCTGTTGATTGCCCAGTGCATTGCTCTTGATGTAATCTGCCAATCAGCACTGCAGCAGAAAACCACACACTGCTGGCCTGAATTGTATACCAAGTCTGACAGTACTACACAGGTCATCTACCCCAATCCTCTACTGCTACTAGTATTACTCTTAAGTCTATAGTGATTTCCCGGTGCTTCACTAGATACACAGCTGGTGGAATGGTGTAGGGTTGTCAGCAATCCACTTGCACATGTTAGCTGGTGAAGGAAATGCAAATAAACCCAAGTGCACTATTTATAATCCATAGGCCCAATAAATGCTGGTGTGCAGATAAGCCCCAAAGTCTATTGGCATATCTAGTCTACCTAACTTTTTACATCCAGTTTCAGGATAAAGGCCCTATTAATGTACTCACCGTCCCAACCAAGCAATGCAGGTGCTCTTCAGTCGAGTTAGGCCTCTGCTGATGGCTCCAGTTCTTAGCTCCTGTATTACAGGTCAGCTTTGGCACCTCATACAGATTAGATCAGCTTTAACTCTCTCAGCTGGTCTAGTCTCGCAGACTGTCAGATGTGAACCTGAACTAAGGCATGCCTACTTTGTAAATCAGAGCAGCTCCAAGGCAACCCCAGAGCTCTACAGGCCAGTCACCTGGATGCAGTGACTGGCACCGCCGAGTGGGCATGGGGGACATAGTGCAGGATCAACCAGATAAGTGCTGTGAGGAAATAAATAACTTGCTGCTCAGTTAAAAAAAAATAAAATGTGTTTGCGGTGAGTGAGGACTGTGGAGGACAGGAGGAGGGTGGACGCCAGCAGTGGGAGAGTTCAGGGTGGATGTTGAGCCAGACCAGCCAGCATGAACTGTGGGCCTAGTGGGCCACATGGCTGCAGACCTCCAATAGGGAGGCTGTAGTTTTTGGCATAAAAGCCTGTGTTTGGTAGTCTACTCCCTTTTTCACACATTGCTGCTGAGCAGGCTGAGGGACACAGGGCAGGATCAACCAGATATGTACTGGGGAATAAATAGCTGACTGCTAGATTTTACAAAAATAAAATGTGTTTGTGGTGAGTGGAGACTGTGGAAAGACAGGAAGAGGGAGGACACCAGCAGTGGGAGAGTTGAGGGTGGGTGCTGAGCTGGACCAGTCAGTAGGAGTGGTGGGCCTAGCCGGCCACGTGACTATAGACCTCCAATAAGGAGGCTGTAGTCTCTACTTAATACCCACAAGGCTTAGTGACCCCTCGTGTGAGTGACCCCATGGTATGAGTGCCATGAAGCAGGAGTGTGGCATGTAACTAAGTGATGTCCAGGGGCGTCAACAGGACATTGCAAAGTAGGAGTGTGGTATCCAACTGAGTTACATCTGCAGGTGTCTGCATGCCATCTGAAGGAAGAAATGCAGGCCACAGGCCGTGCTGCCTGGAGGAGGGTAGGCAAGGTAAGGAAGGGGAAAGAAAGAGGGTAGTACTAAAGAGGGACTTTAGAGGTTGAGGACAGTGGAGTAGGAGGTACTACCTATCTAGATAGACACACATGGTAAGTACACACAGGGTAAAATTACACCCGGGTCATGTCTGAAAATAAGCAATTTGCCTAGCATGCTTACCCGGTTCCCAAAAGCAAATAAATAAATAAATAGACCGCTAGGAACTCCCCATCCAGAGGAGGACCACAGATCAGGGGAGTAGAAGGACTGCAGTTAAAGCTGACAAGGGAATCTGATGGGTTGCAGCTAAAGCCCTATCTGGAGTCAACTGATAAAGGTATCGGAGGGGTTACATCTATACCCTATCTGGAGTAGCCACACATTAGTGTGGTGGGAAGGGATTGTTAAGTGCTTAAGGCAGAGATTACTATATCTGTATAAGACGAGAATGAGACTGGAGAGAGGCAGCATGTGGATGGTGGGAGTATGTACAGGATGCAGGAGGACAGGAGCAGGGTGGTGTGTTGTACAGCTTGTGGGGCTGCCATATTCCCAGGTACACTGTGGGAAGTGGGTGGTTGTCCAGTGTGCAGGAACCTGAATCACACGATGGCAGAGGTGAGGCAATTTAGATGGCATCTAGGAAGGCTTCTGAGGGAGGTGGAGGTGGAGGGGGAGAGGGAGAGTGAGATGGGGCAGAGAGAAGGGTGGTGAGAAAGGGCAACCCAGGTGAGAGAGACAGGCAGGCATTGGAGGGTTGAGGAGGGGGGAATCCAGATGCTGTGGGCCCCTCTACCTCAGAGGGTGATGAGTCCTATGGAGGAGTGGTGGGTGGTACAGGTATGGTTGTGCAGGGGGAACTGGAGTGGGAGCACCTAGTGAGGTGCCAGTGTGGACTAGAGTCCTCCAACTAACTTAGGCTAGGGAGGGGGGTGATGGATGTAGGGAGAGGGGTCCAGTACAGATCAAGGACCAGGGGGGTTAGCCATGAAGAGGGGGATTGAGGGGTGCATGGCAGCAGTGGAGGAAGGGGACAATCATCTAGGGAAGGAGGAACAGATGTAGGGATGGGAGCACAGTAGGGAAGGAAGGGGGATTCATGCTGGGAGTTTAGGGGCTACAAGAGGACAGGTCAGAGCAGAGGGAAGGAAGGCAAGAGGAGTGGCTGAGAAGAGCAGAGAAAGGGATGATCAGACTAGGAGGAGGAGGACTGGAGGGCAAGGCTGAAGGGAATAGACAGGAAGGGGAGGAGCTCGAGGGAAAGGTCGAGTGATTATGGTGGTGGTGGGGAGGGGTATAGGGATGGGGAAGGGAGATGTAGGGTTGCAGTCTTGGGTGACTCAATAGTAAAGAGCATGCACAAGGGAAGAAGGGGGATCCATGCATGGGATGATGGCAGAGGGTGTGTGCCCAAGGATTGCTCAGTTTGTGCAGGGGGTTGGGGAAGCACCATGTAATTATCCATCTAGGACCAAATGACCTAGCTGGAGAAGAGGTGGGGGTGGTGAAGGACAGGTGTGATAAAGGCAGCTGCAGGGAAGGACCAGGTGGTAATTGTGGGGGATTTTAATCTGCCTAAGGTGGATTGGAAGATCTCACCACAACCTGCACCAGGAATCAGGTAATTCTAGCTGTGGTGCAGAGTGGATTCCAGACCCAGGGTGTCATGGTACCCACCAGGAAGGGAGCAATCCACTAACTGGTACTGAAAAATGGGGACCACATCCAGGACATCCAGGCTGAGCAGCCCTTGGGTGGGAGTGATCACTGCACAGTATGGTTCAAGTTGGACATGGGCAGGGACAAGATACCCACAAAGAACAAGGTCCTAGATTTCAGTAAGGTGGACTTCAGAAGGATGGGGGAGGTGCTAAAGGGTCACCTGGCTGGCATCAGTGTAGAGATGGGGTGGACCAAAAATGGTCCTTCATTAAGGAGGGAATAGTGACAGCCACAAAGGAGTGTGTCAGACCCGGTGATGGCACTTTCACTAATGAGTGGTACTCCTCCTCATCTGTCAAATCAAGGAAAAGAGTAAGTTTAAAATTACCAACAATATGGGATAAAAAAACAAGTAATAGGGGTACTTATTTTCAAAACGTGCAGACAAGCATGGGTACCACTTTTTTATTTTGAGTGCCACTACCGGGGTGTTAGACTAAAGGGGAAAAACTCAAGAGCCAAAGCACCCAGATGGTTTAGTTGTGACATGTCTAGGCAGTCAGAAAAAAGAGGACTGCCTACAGGAAGTTCAGGAAGACCCAGAGGGGGAAGGGAAGAGAACTTGAGGAAGGCTAGGGAGGCAGGAAAAGTAGTCCAGCAGGCTAAAGCTCAGAAAGAACTGCTGAAAAAGCTAACAGAATGTTGGTCTGCATTACCTGGAGGATCAGCAATAGGACAGAGGAGGCTATACTGCCATTATACAGATCACTGGTGCAGCTGTACCTACAGCACAGCATGCTGTTCTGGCTTCCCTACCTAATGAAGGACATTAACCTGCTGGAGGTAGTCTGGTGGGGGTTAGGGGCGACAAAGATGGGTAAAGGTCAACAAGGCAAGACCTACAAGGAGAGTCTGAAAGCCTTAAACTTACACTCAGGGAGCAGAGGGGAAGGGGGTACAAGATTGAGACTTTTAAGTATTTGAAGGGCAAAATCAGAGTGGATAAGGAGCACCTCTTCAGACTCAGTGGAAATAAGTACATGAGAGGGCATTGCCTTGGGGGGGGGCGAATCAAGAGGGAGGCCAGGAGGCATTTTTTCACAGAGAGGGTGGTGAAGGGATGATATGAGCTCCTTGAGGAAGTAGTATCATGTGAAACAGTTCAAGGCTTCAAAAAAGGATGGGACAGGGTAAAAGGCATAGTCAGGGAGAAAGGGGACTGGCCGGGAAGGAGGGGGTAACAGTTGCGGAGGAGGGCACAGTCCTCATCTGCTGCTTGGGACACTGCAATATAAGTAGACTTGATAGACCACATGGCCTTACTCTGCTGGCATCTTTTGTGTGTTCATATATTTGTATTGGCTCCCTAGCCCCTTAGAGTGTTGCAGCTGAAGACCCTCAGGCCTATACCTGGAAGTATCTCTCAGAGTAGACTGAAAAGCTCGATTGCAGGGAGGCTTACCTGTACAGACTGATTTTCTCCAACAGCTGCATTCATTCTCTCACTGCATGTAGCAGTCTCCTCCTTTTCACTGTTAAAGCACACTTCTCCCTTTAACTATTGCTACTTTAGCAAGTGATGATCACTGCAGATGCTGTGTCTGGTTCTCAAATGCTTCTGGTGAGTGCTGGCTCTCTGTACACTATCTGCAAAGTCTCTGTCCAAGATGAACAATGACATACACTGACTCACACCAACTCAACCTGGGCAGTACCTTTTCACTTCAGATTCTGTTCTTCTAATTGGTCAGTCCCCCTGTTGCTTAAGCTCTCCCCACAGTCACTCGATGTTCAATTAGCTCTGTCACCTGTAGGTCAGTTAATGGAGTTCTTCAGTATCCCTTGAGATGTTTTGGCCCAGTTGCAGAATCTGAGAACCTGACTGGCTGTAGCAGCTGCCCTCTGACCCCATTGCCATGTTGATGGGTTCAGAGGTGAACAAAGATGGCTGGTCGTGTAGTCCACAGGGGCATTGTCCCCACAAAGTCCTTTATTTCAGTAAAGAGTTCCTGACCTGAAACATTTAAGGCCTCCAAATAGATGTGCAGGTTGTACTTAGTTTGGTTGTGGTCAGAACTGTGTTCATTTCAGTTGTCTGTTATTGGGGTAATCCCTGCTCTCGAGCTCAGCTGTGCTTCTCTCTAGTGGCAGTGGAGCTGTTTTCCTCAACGGTGCTAGCTGCGTTAAAGAAAATCCTCCTCTTCACTCCCACTTTCTATGCCAGTTCAATTTCTGTGGAGGACCCAGACAGGAGCATAACAGTGGCAGTAAACTGTATGCTTTAAAGGTAAGCCTTACCAGTTGGGGGTTTACTGTTGTAGAACAGACAGTGGTGCATAGTAAAAAGTCAATCTAAACTATGAAGTTTGCTGGTTTTATAGTTGTCCAGCTTAGACAAGAAATGCTTAGAGGTGCTACTTTAAAGGAAATCAGCACACTGAAAAATTGGAAGTACAAGGGCCTGGATGTTCCTAAATTTGACTTTACATGGGGGTGACATCTTGTTTTTATAAAATAGCCCAGTCTCTGGTCCTAGTTTTTCAATGGAAGATTTTGGATGTTAATGTGTTACTGCATAAGCTGTAGAAAATGCCTGTTGTGTCTGAAGATCACAACAAACCTATAAGGACTAGTTACAATTAACAGGTATACAAATGGTTATTGTCATGGATTTATGCATCTGTAACTGCATGTCCCCATATCTGCTCAATGTTCTGAATTTTATATATGCCTGCAAAAAGTTAAACATGAAGTTAAAAAAAAAATGAGAGATTTCACATGGTCATTGCTTAAGCATGAAGCATCAAGCAAGTACCCAGTATATTAATGGGCTGGAATGTTTTCTAGCACTGTGCTTTCCCATGCAGAGTTGCTTCATTTTAGCTGATAAAAATGGCACAGCCATCACTGAGTCAGCTGTGGAGTAATAAAGCTTGTTTCTGTTCTGCACAGCTCATGCTAACATGTGAGAATATGTAATGAAACTCATTGAAAACCCAGCCATTCGATTTGACCTGGTGATATAGCTCATATAAAGAAGCCATGGACATGTGAATAGCAAACTGCAAGTGACAAAAGGAGTTGGGAGGGGGTGCGATGCAGTAATGCCAGGGCCGGGTGGTGCTGGTTGGCAGCCTTCTCTTCCTCCCTCCCTCCCTCCCTGGGTATTACAAACTGATTAGCTCTGTCCCAGTTCTTGCAGCAGAACACCATCTTCTAGCTAATTCTGTTGTTTTTTTGTTTTTTTTCAATCACAAGTGATAAATCATCCCTACATCAGTTATGGTTTCAGAAAGTACTTCCATTTAAAACATAAGTTTTACTTTTACTAATTTGGCTTTAGAATTCGCAGTTGTGTAAATGTGGTTTTGGTTCATTATATGACCTACAGATTTGTTAGCTTGCTCCTTCACTTGGAGTTTGCTAAATTGCTTGATGTTTTTTTGATTTTTTTTTTAAATTTCACATAACCTACGTCTGCCTCTCTTGGTTTGTAGAAGCTGCAGTGCTGAACAGCTGTTTTCTCACAGTTGCCTGGGTGATAATTTTACTGATTGTACCCCGGTCATTATTGAATCTAGCACAATCGATCCCTCAGGAGCTCCCAAGGCACATTTCCAAGAAGCCCCTGCACTCCTTGCCGGCTGGTGACTTTGTCATCCAGAAAGCCTTGGCTTACTCCGTAGGTGGGACAGTAGGGGTTGAAATAATCACCTGTCTGCCTGTCCCAGACACCCAGTTTTCCCCTGGGACAGCTGGTTTAATCCCTCTATTGGGGGGGGGGACTCTTGCAATCCTGACCTAAATTCTGGGGTGAGCGACCTGGGACTCCTCACGGTCCCAGATCTGGAGAGGGGGCCTGGGACACTTCACATTTCCAGGTCCAGGAAGGGGAAACTGGGACTCCTTGTATTTCCAGCTCTGGAGAGGGGCTGCCTGGGATTCCTCACATTTCCAGGTCTGGGGAAGGGGCCTGGGATACTTCACATTTCCAGGTCCAGGGAGGGGGAACTGAGACTTCTTGTATTTCCAGCTCTGGAGAGGGTCTGCCTGGACTCCTCACATTTCCAGCTCTGGGAAGGGGGGACCTGGGACTCCTTGCTTTTCCAGCCCTGCAGGGTGACTCTGTCCTGTAAATAGCAGGCATGCTCCCTTACTGTACATATGGTGGCTGGCTGTGGAGGTGTGAGGTGGGCTGTGCCCATCACTGTATGCACCCGTGTCATCACAATTGTGGATAGAAGAGTCAGTTGGGAGTGCCTGGTGCCGTGAGGGGGGGGACCACTGGATGCCAGGGAGGGGATGTGTATATGTCAAGGCTGGGATGGGGGAGGGCACCACTAGCACCAGGGATGACTGTATGTAAGCAGGGGATGGGATCAGAAGGACTGGGAGGGGGGTTACCACTAGAACCAGGGCCGACCTGTGTAAGCAGGGGCTGTGATCAGATGGAGGGAGTTTACCACTGTCCAATTGCAAATCACCCGGCTTGATCACAAGAAAATTTTCACCATAGTGGAACAGGCTCGGGTTGAGCTTCCTTCCTACATTGTTCCCGGATTTAAGACTGCTTTTTGAATATTATGCTGAGCACTAAATAAGCAAGCAACAACCCACAATGAGGTTTGGGTTATGTGCTAAGAGCACACCCAGGGGTGTACTAAGGCATGAGGCACTTGTGCCAAGTGACTTATGCCCCAGGCGTGCTCTTATCAGCATGTAACCCACACCTCGGAGTGTTATATTGTCCTTATAAAATGGGTATAAATAACAGATGCACAGAGAAAAAGTTTTTGCTAATTTTTTTTATTGTATATTGAACAAGTTTATTAAAGTAACTTTTTTTGTTATGCGGGACATAAAATAGTCCCTTGCAACAGCAATAGTAACATTAAAACTGTAATGAATGAACAGTAACATTAAAACTGAAATGAATGATGTTTTGGTTTAGGTTAATACATTTTTAAACTGCAGTAAATAAACATAGAAATGTATCCGAATCTAGGTGTTTCATTTTCCTTTTCTTTTTTGCGGTTCAAGTACTGAAGTGGAGGTTCCTGCCAATTTGGTGTTGGATGAGATGGTGACCGTTTCCACAGAAGACGAGGTTGGGTGCATTGAAGTTGTCATGTCCATGACATGGGGGCTCTTCATGAAAGGAAATTGCAAGGTTGGTGCCAGCACTGTTAGGGATGCCTATTGTAAGGTTGTTTGTTACTGTATTTGTGCTACTGGTTTCTGTTATGGAGATGTAACAGGTGTAATGAGAGGTTCAGTGTCAAACAGAATGGCAAAATTACTTAGCGTTTCTATTAAGTCTAAACTGAAGCTGACTTCTGGGATGTTTCCTCATTTTTTTCTTTCTCTTTTCAGTCAGAAATGTTTTTAGCTGCAGTTCCGTGTCGGTGCCGAACAGCTCATTCCCGGTTAATTAAGCTGCAATGAATTCTTTTTTTTACTTTCTTTTCCTCCTGCCTTGTTCACCCTCATTGTTCCACTCCTTCAGGCATTGCTCAGGTCACCCATGTCCTCTTACACTGAGTCTGCCCCTAGAGTGCTCCGGTAACTCCTACCTCCTCCCACCTCCATGGAGTGCCCTGCACAGTGGGGTCTGCCTGTGGTTCCTGGACTTGGTGGCTTAGAGGGGCCATCATCTTGGACCACTGAGGGTTGTTTTCCACTTTTTTGTAGTTCCCTTCCCTCCATACCCTGAGGATGCTGGCTTGGGCAGGAACGTGCTTATGTATGCCTGCCAAGTGCCTAACAGCGTCCTCCCCTACCCGACTCCAACCCCAGTGGAGTCCCCAATGCCCCAAGATACGGTACTCCCACTGGTTCTCCAGTGCATCAGGTGTGTAAAGTACCCCTGGTAACCCACCCCAAAGGAGGAGAGCATCCATTGGGATGCTCGATCCCCCTTCCCCCTGCTGATCCCCGGCAACCTGAGTCCGTATCCGAACCTGGGTCACCAGCGCTGTGCGAGGTGTGGTGTCTAACTCCTCATCAACCCTCTGCACCACTGGGCCGGCATATGAATGATTTTTTTTTTACACGGCTCACTTGGTAACGATGTCACCACGGAAATTACTGCTTTTTTGTATGCTTTTCAGGTTTTGCGATACTTTTCTGACAGGTATGAGTTTCTGTATGGATCTGTGTTTCCTGCTACCGGATCACTCAGCTATGGTATGTTTTGTTTTTAGTTAACAGTGTTCAGTGATTCGTTTTTGCTATGTGGCTACTGGAGAGATGTTAGTGCTGGTTGGCTACAATATTTGCTGATAAGGACATGGCAAGAAGGTATTTTAACCAATCAGATGCTTAGATTTTTTGTTACCCATTTTATAATCTTTATTATAACACGGGTTGCTTAAAGTTAGGGAAAACGTAGCATCTGATTGGTTGAGTCCTTCTGCCACCCACTGTGTTTCTGTCCCCTATATGCTTGTGGCCCTGTCTTTAACTTCCTTGTGTGCCCAGGCAGTGTGTTTGTGTCCTGCTGTATTACAGCCCTGCTTCGAAGCATTGGGCGGGAAATAGCAACAGCTACAGTGAGCACTGAGCCACCGGTTTCCGCTCCTCTCTGTGTGCTCTGCCTGGTTATGGGTGGGGGTGACAGTGTCCCAATGATGTGCTTCCCCACTGTCACTCTAACTTGTCCCATGCCCTTTTAAAGCTGTTGACAAAAGACATATTTACATACCACCACCCTTTCTGGTAGTGCATTCCACCAGGGACCGTGGATGGTCATGTATCTGCTGTTCGGGCTGGGATTGCGAGGCATCACTATACCACCAGGGTACATTACAGCACTTTACGAGGCATCCCTTTAGTGAATCCTGCCAAATGTTTTTAGTGACACACTTGCCTGTCACAAGTAATTTTCACAACCGCTTATTAATCCTATATGTTGTTACATGTGCCACTGTTGCATATGCCAGAAAAGTGAAACATGCCACAAAGATGAAAGTCCCCCCCAACCACCACCATAATCACAACAATACCCATGAAATCCATAGGAATATGCATGTGCAAGATAAAGGACATTTTAATGTCATGTATATTTAACAATCATACAAAAATGAATGAAGTAGTACACTTAGTGAGATAAGTATCATGTAATGCTGATCTATATGTTTTTTCCCTCCACAGATGTCCATCTGAAGGTCCCGGAGAAGGACTGACGTGGGAGATGTCATTGTCATCTAGATGATTCTGAATAACCAACACATCAACGATCAACCTATGAAGACGGAAGAGGCTTTTCCAGTACTAATTTTCCAGTTGAATTTTCTGAAACCATCTTAATCTGATTGGCTCATGCAAGTTGAACTTTACATGATTTTCAATTTCCTGTCAATGAACAAAAAATATATTGTATAAGAATGCAGTGTGGTCAATGACAAGAACAGTCAATCACAGTTTGAAGTAGGCTGGTGCCCACCAAAAATAAGACTTTCAGTATATAACATGGTTGGACACCTGCTTAATTAGCCAATGTTATTTCTGCTAATATGATACAACCAAAGTAAAATTTAAATGTGTTTTGTACACTTGTTTAAAAGTATGTATGCATTGCCAACCAGTATTACTTGTTAGTTATTCATATAGGCCTCTTGTCTTATGCTTAAGGAGTCCTTTGACAGGTTCATTTTACAAGGTCATCTATCTTAAATTTAAGAAGGTCCTTGACTGGCCATCCCATCACAACAAGTCTCCTGTTTAAGTTTATGGAGGTCCAGAATCCCAAGCATTAGTCTCCAGTCTTGACATTTCCTAAACATCTCCTGCTGGCTTGTCAGTTTGTACACTGACCACCACTGTTAACTAGTTATATTCAGTGAGTGAGCAAGACTTCGTACAAGTATTCTGTACTGGGACTCCTGTCTTAAGCTTAAGGAGTCCTCAGGTTCATTTTACAAGACCTTCTGTCTTAAATTTAAGAAGGTCCTTGACTGGCCATTCCATCACTGCAAGTCTTCTGTTTAAGTTTATGGAGGTCCAGCATCCCAAGCATTAGTCTCCAGTCTGGACATTTCCTGTCTCCTGCTGGTTTGTCACTTGTATGATGGCCACTGTTAACTAGTCAGGTAACACAATACTTGTATACTGACCAGTGTTAATCAGTTATGCTTGTAGTTTGCATCCTGCTGACCACTACTAAGTATTCTGCATAGCATTTCAAAATGTTTTTGAGTGATACTTCTGTCTCTAGTGTAGGTGTTCAGCTGAATATTTTAATTTTCATTGATAGATTCATTGCCAGCCACTTGGAACAGTAATCACACTCCATCAAGTTACACATTGTATGCAACTATGACTAAAATCATACTTAGAAACAAGGCCAAGATGTTGAAAAGAACTCCATGGCCTAAAGAAAAAACAGTTTGCTCATATTGTAATATAACAATCAGAAGAGATAGGTGAGGAGCACATACTAGCAGTAAGCATTCAGGAAAAGCAGTAAAAGAAAAGGACTGGCAGGATATATCTATGTTGTTGCAGTCAAACAAATCCACCTCTTCACAGGGAAGTTGTGATGTGGAAGATATCAGGAACCACAACCAAAAAGAAGTTGTCTATCTGTTGATATGGTACATGATATAGGGAACAAATCTGTTGATAATGATCATTTGTCTTCTGAGGCAGCAACCTTTGAGATGCATGATGTCATCTCGAAATCTGCATCAGAAACCTTGGTCCATGGCATATCTGATCATGCCGATTGTTCAAATGTTGATGTACAAAGTCCTTGTAAAGTTATCTCACATCTGATATTGAATGTGAAGACTGTGGTAACAACAAAGATGAAACACAGGCTACACAGCCCACTTCCACTTGCCAAGCACTTGATGGTGGTGACATTTCAGTAGATCAGCTAGGCAAATATTCAACAGATCCTGCTCTGTGTATCAACCATCACATGAGTACTGATGTCATTAGAGAAGGTACCATGCCAGTCAGATTTGCATGACAGTTGCCGTTTTGAGAAAGAAAAAAATGGCAAACAAATGTTTCGGCGTGAGTGGTATTACAACACTTTAAAAAATGGAATGAAACACTACAGAGAGTGGTTAGTATTTTCTCCTATGAAACTATGTGCATTCTGCTACCCCTGTTGGTTATTTGCAAAACATTCTCGGAAAGAGTTTGAGCCAACTTTTACTGATCCAAATTATGGCTTTTCAAACTGGAAAAAAGCAACCAAAAACTTTATCAATCACAAGCAAGCCACAGTCCACAAAGGGTCAGTCAAAGAGTTACTGATGACCAGATACAGACTGAAAACTGGTAGCACAGTTAACAGAGAGCAGCTGAAGGTGTTCAGTAGACAGGAATGACAGTAAAAGCAGCTGTATTTTCTTCATAGTGGCTTAGATAGAGATACATTCTAATGTCATGATGTGCTTGCAAAGACTCCTGTCTTAAACTTAACGAGTCCTTTATTTGACAGGTGCAAACCAGTTGGCAAGGTCTTGTCTTTAAGTCTAAGAAGATCCTTGTCATGGCATGTGGTTACAATTCTACTGTCTTAATTTATTTTTTTTCATAGATATTTCAGTCATCAGGTACTACAGTAGGAACTTTAATGTCTGCGTATGATAATCAAAACGACATCTTAAGCATCACAACTGTGGCAAGTCACACCACCTATGGCAGCAGAGCCAACACCATCACTTAACACACCACACTTTCACCATGCATTCCAGTCTTAATGATGCATCAGCAGCCACTCCTTATTTTGGTATGGCTGTGCTGCAAGGACTCCTTTCTTAAGCTTATGGAGTCCTAGGCTTTCACACGTTTCATTTTACAAGGTCTTCTGTCTTAAGTTTAAGAAGATCCTTGACTGGGCAACGGTTACTCCTGTTTATGACATGGCCCTTCTGCAGGGACTCCTGTCTTAAGCTTATGGCATCCTTGGCTTTGACAGGATTATTTTTCAAGGTCTTCTGTCTTAAGTTTAAGAAGAACCTTGACTGAGCAGGTGCTTACAAGTCAGTCTCTTGTGTTGAGTTACAGTAGGGTCAGCCTCACAGTCAGATAAACATGATTCTTGCCCTGTCACTGCTTGTTACTCATTCCTATCGTGCTGTCTGATGACTGAGTTACCACAGAACAAGGCAGAACAACTACCTAAGAATTTGAAGTTACTGTAATAGTAGATCTTTGAGGGGATCTCAGGTATTAGGTATGCTTTTACTTTCCCTACAATTGATCCCTTTCTTGGAGGGTCCTGTTCATGATTTGGCTCATCATTTTTTTAATTTATTTTCTCCCTCTGTCTCTCCTCATATCTCTGGGGTGAAAGCCTTCCTCCGTTTGTCTCCTGAGGCACATAAAAGAAATGGGGCAGCAGGACAGCCCAGGGTTGCTGATGTCTGGTGGCATTGGCAGTGTGTGCCAGCCCACCACAGATGAACTGCTGGAGATCTTCTGTGTGGATTACCATTCTGACAATAAAGTTCCCACCATTATACCTGATAAGGAGTAAGATCCCCTCGAAGATCTACTCTTCTGCCTTCCTAAGTAAGCTATTATAAAATGGTTCTTACACACAGCTCAAAAATCTACCACTGTATAATGAAAGCCATTTACTTAACATCTCTTTTGCATTCCCAGTTGTATAATGATGTAAAAAAAAGTAGCTAATGTTGTAGTTCTGAACAACGTAACTGCACTTCAGCCTAGAAGGATGGGGTAGTAGGTGCTACACATCTGATAATTAGTGCTGCTCACCATGAAGCAACTTAATGTACTACCCATTCATCACAAACATAAGTTGGAAATAAACTAAAAATTGCCATATTTTAACTTATGATGGTGAAGTGACAATGACAGATGTTAACAGTGAAAGTTTGCAAGCTACTTTGATCAGCAACAGGCACATTAAACATGCACACATCTGATTTTGTAACAGGCTGCATGTCTGTGAGTGGAGGAGAGACACAATCAAGCAGATTAGCACAGATAGTGCAATGTGCTGTGCACTTAAAGTCATACTGCACAGTCGTGCACTGCAGCAGCTGTAATTACAGCACTTTTTTTTCTGTATAGCAATATTTTCTATATGCATTGCTTCCTACAAGGAAGACAGATACTTATTGGGGTGCTGTGTTATGGGACAAACATAGTACATTTGTAGCTGGGACAGACTATCACAACAGTGACACAATTTGACTGTTCACAGACACATTCACTCATGATCTTTCAGTCTATTATTGTTCGCCTGCAAGGAAACATAATTCGCTTGCCAGCAAAGTCATGTGCATCATGTCATATCTATATGGTCTGGGTTAAATCTGAGTTGTCATATCAAACAAAAACTCTCTGACCTATAGCCTATACACAACCAAAATTACACCCAAACAAGTCATAATTCCCTTTTAAAGTTTGTGTGTAGGTGTTACAATTTAACAGTGGCAGAATCAGTAACCCGCATATACTACCTTTCTACTTCAGGTCCAGCATAACAGAGAAGTTCTACACTGACTATTGGATATTACATTAGTTCTTGCAAAACAAAATCTTCCTTTCTGTGGCCACAGGGAGTCTTCTTATTCATGTCTGAATTCCTCGTCCTCTAGTAACACTCAGAACGAGGGGAACTTTCTTGAACTTGCAAGGTTATTAGCAAAGTATGACAGCATACTAAATAAACACCTGAGTGAAGCTAAAGGGAAGAAGAGTTATCTAAGTCCAGATATACAAAATGATTTCATATGCACTCTTTCAAGTATGGTTTTAGACTACATTACCAGTGAAGTGCATGACTCCAAATAATTTGGGATCATTCTTGATTCAACCATTGATATTTCTCATATTGATCAACTTTCATTCTGTGTACACTTTGCTGATCATAACTTTAATATTCAGGAGAGATTCCTACTTTTTTAAAATATTGAGAATTCATCATCAGTGCATCTATTTGAAGTGTTAAGGAAAACCTTATCAGACTTGAAACTTGATATGGCCCACCTTTGTTCACAGGCATATGATGGGGCAGCAAACATGTCTGGTGCAGTATCTGGTTTGCAAACCCATGTAAAAGAAGTAAACAAACATGCTTTATATGTTCACTGATATGCACACAAGCTTAACCCGGTGCTTGCAGATAGTTGTAATGTGTGTACAGAGACAGTTACCTTCTTCGGCTATATAGAGAAAGTATACATCTTCATCACATCCAGTCAGTCTCATCTAGACATATTTAATAAAGCTCAGCACGAACTGAACATTGGCCCAGGCAGCTTCAACATCTGTGTGAGACTAGGTGGTACTGCAAATATGAAACTGTCAGAACATTGAAATATACTTATCCAGCTTTTCTATTAACATTACAGAGAATTCCGGCAAAGGAAAGGATAGCTTAAAATGTAGGTGATGCACATGCTCTACTTGAGTTCCTATAAAAATTTGAATTTGTGCTAATGCTGCACATATGGCTAGAAATTTTAAACTCAGTTAATAGCCTGTCAGTGTACTTGCAAAGTGAAACAATGGATATCATCACAGCATCAACCATGGTAACTTCATGTTTGAAACTATTTGAGCAAAACAGAACAATTGATCATTATAATGATCTGATTAACTTGTCAACTAAATTTGCAGAAGACAATGAGGTAGACACAGAATTCAACAAGCACAAGATGAGCAGACAAATGATCCTGCATTGCATTTCAGGACTACTGTATTCTATACAATCTATGATAGAATCACAACAGAAATGCAAGAGAAATTTAATGACTTTCATAATACAGTTAAATATTTTTTGTCTGTTACCAAGTCATTTTAATGACAGAGAAAGTCTTCTGAATCTACTTTCAACTTACTCAGAGGATATAGACAGTGAGGCAGCACAGTTCGAGTATAAACCACTTTGTGCTTTCTATGAAGAGCTCTCTCCAAGTCAAACACCATTGACAGTATGTTCAATGCTACACTTTGTGAAAGATAATGATCTCCAGAATGCATATCCAAACCTAGGAATACTGTATCGTATTTTCAGTACAATTTCAGTGTCAACCGTTAAGGCTGAATGCACATTTAGCAAACTCCATATTCTAAAAAATTATCTAAGATCTACTATGGCAGAAGAAAGACTTTCATCATTGGCACTTTTAAGCATTGAAAGGGACATTGCTGAGCAGGCTGACTTTTCATCAGTAATTGATATGTTCAGCAAGAAAAAACACAGAAGAATGATTCTACATTAGAGGTGCAACAGCCAGCAGTGTTGTAATATTACTGAACCTCACTTAAAGGATTCAACTTTGACTGCAACAACTAGATATATCCTGTCTGTACATTGTCCATAAGGGTAGGAACATGATCAGTTTTTTTTTCCCATTTCATAGCTGCTTGACAAGACTATAGCCCTGTTGTCTTGGTAACCTGTTTAATCAGCATGACTGTACAGGTAGAAGAACATAGAGGCAAGCACAGTTATTTGTTGAAGTATATGAAGTGTACAACTGATGTCAAAACATAGATCTTCTTCAGGGGTATCTCGGTCATCAGGTACCACCACCTTAGTAACTTCACCATCTGTAAATGGGCATCATCACAGAATATTTTCACCATTAAAATGGCCCACGACGTCGATGTTGGAAAACATACACATGCCACAGAGTTTCACAAATCATAACTCTGGATGTTTACTCAACAGCACATGCTGCTTTTTGAAGGGCAGTGCTACCATGGCTCTTGTCTTAAGCTTATGTAGTCATTTCACAGAGTCTGTTCACCAGATCTTCTGTCTGTGCTGCAAGGAGGACTCTTGTGTTAAGCTTATAATGGATTCCTATAGCAGGTTCAGATTACAAGGTCTTCTGTCTTAAGTTTAAGAGTTTTTTTCTTCCTTGCTTGGCCCAGTTATCACAAGTCTCCTGTCTTAAGTTTATTGAGATCCATCCAGCATCAAAAGCATTACAGTCAACCGTGCTGCAAGGAACATTCTTGTAAGCTTATAATTGAGTCCTTTAGCAGGTTCAGATTACAAGGTCTTCTGTCTTAAGTTTAAGAAGATCCTTCTTCCTTGCTTGGCCTGGTCATCACAAGTCTCCTGTCTTAAGTTTATAGAGATCCATCCAGCATCCAAAGCATTGCAGTCGACTGTGCTGCAAGGAGGATTCTTGTCTTAAGCTTATAATGGAGTCCTTTAACAGGTTCACATTACAAGGTCTTCTGTCTTAAGTTTAAGGAGATCCTTGCTTGTGCAGGTGGTTAAAATTTTACTGTTAACCTTGGATGCTGGATGTCCATAAACTTACCTATTCCTACCTGTCATTGATTTGTACTGGTTCCTATGGTGGTGGTACCTGGTGGTGACTGAGATCCCCTGGATTGAAGATGTACTGTTATGCTGACTTCATACGTAATTTATATTATAAAATTTGATGCCCTACCCTTTGTAGAAAACACATCCATGTTTCTTCAACTAATGATATTTGAAGCACAACACCATAGTCACCCTTGCCCTATAACACTGTTATGATATGTGGACAATAATGAAGTCCTGTAACCTAGGCTGTTGCCACATATGCCTACACCACAGAAAACTAATGTAAAAATCTAAAGAGAAGCTCTGTTAAGCTCAACTGTGGCTGATGTAGTTGTAAGACAATGTATTTTTTTTATTGTATTACCTGAATTACTGTCTTGTCAATGTGATTCATGCACTGACACTGTGCAATGGCTCCTTTTACTATAGTGCAGAAGATAAATGCACTTGTATTACACTATTTTCATTCTGTTATCCTGGCTAGCATTTCAGGTTTGAAAAAAGAACATGTGTATCACTGATAGTTTACAGTCTTGTGTACAGAGGTCCATCCAGATAATGTTTGGGAGTCTTGCAACTTTGATGTTTTTGCTACAACACGGAATTTCTCTGATTCATGCAAGTAAGACATTTTATTAATTTAGAGGACCATATCTTCTGACTTTCATGCCCTTATTCCAGTTGGGAAAATTTCCTCTACGGTGTAGTAACTGTAATGGGCCCCACCAGGTATACTTCTTTATACAAACTTCTTTCACAACACCCTGCTGATCCCCTCAGACAATGCTGGTGTGCATGGGAAAAAGAGGCCAACATCCAAATTTTGGAACTCGATTGGCAACACAGGCTGAAGTGGGACTGGAAAGTAACTTCCTCTCCTATTTGGAGGGAGTTTTTTCGGAAGGTCTTACTTAGATTTTTTTAGAGTCCCCACAATAACCAAACACTATACAGTAGGAACAAATGATGCATGCTGGAGGAAATGTGGACAATCAGGCAATTATTGGCATATTCTTGGGAAGTGTCCAAAGCTTCGTAAATTTTGGGGTGAGACTTGAGCCATAGTAACCCAGGTAGTAGGGACAGACATCCCCCTCTCAGGAGAGGAGTGGATATTAGGTATTCTGACAGTGACACACTTAAGGGGAGAGGACAGTCAAGTTTCCCTGATCCTGTTGACAGTAGCCTTGAAATGCATCACAGTAAACTGGTTATCCATGCTACCTCCAACTTTAGGTGAATGGGTCAAACGGGTGAAGGACATAGTCCAGAAGGAGCAGCTCATGGCCAGATTAAGACTTACTACAGAGAAACATATTGAAAGATGTAGGGGATGGGAGACCTGGTTGCATACTTTTGAGGGATTGTGTTGATGGCGGAAGACAGAGCAAGTCAATCTGCCTGATAGATGGGGTAGGGCTTAATCCTCGGATGGAGCATTCAATTTCCTCCTCTTTAGGGGGGATACCTCCTAGGGGAATTGAGGGGGTGGGATGAATAGATTTAGCATATCATAATTTAAGATTTGAAACATGGGGGGGGGCTAGGGGGTACACACAGTTTAACCAAGGGCCATGTTGGTGAGGCCCATAAAATAGGGCACATGATTTAACTTTCTTTTGAACAGTGTCCTCTTGATATTTAACATACAGATGCCCTCCATTTCGTTTATTGGATACACAGTATTCTAATATACCTTGCTTTGATCTTTCTGTTAAAGTAATAATCTAATTGTCTTGGTTTTGTAACTACCCTGCATCCCCCTCTGCTCAGCTGTTACATCTCTTTCTTTTCATACTGCTTGAACAATCAGATGAATGGCATGGAGTGGGAGTCTGTGATATCACAGAATGTCTTAGACATCTGAAAATCAAGAGCAATAACTGGTTCAAAGAGTGGAATTCAATGTAGATCTGAGGGCAGTAGGGCACCCCAAAGCCACTGTATTTATCAAAAAATTATCAAAGCATATCAGGATTCAAGATGCATAACTGGCATAGAAAGGCAGATAGAAGGGCAGTTACATATACAAAAATCATCTATATCTTTTACATGGAAAATTATGTTTTGCATATTTAACTGCCCTTCCATCTTCCTTTCCATGCCAGTTATGCATTATGATATGTTTTGATAAATTTTTGATAAATACTGTAGCTTTAGGGTGCCCTACTGCCCTCTGATCTACATTGAATTCCACTCTCTGAACCAGTCATTGCTTTTGATTTTCATACATCTAAGATATTGTATGACATCACACACTACCATTCCATGGCATTCATCTCATTGACCTGGAACGCTGATGATGTCATATAATGTTATGGCATCATGAAAAGACAGAGCTGCAGCCTGCAGCTGCTGAGCAGTTAGGGATTCAGGGTAGATACAAAAGCAACAAAATTATTTTACCTTAACAAAAAGGTCAAACGTATATCAGAATACTGGGTATCCAATAACCAGCTTTTGAAATTGGATATCCAATAACAAAACTTTGAAATTTAACATTTTTTTAAACTAATATGTAACTAATTATAATGGTGATTGGCCTAGTAATACTGCTTTCTATATTTACACTATAGGAATTGTGATGTGATGGTCCTGTGATTGTGTTTCGCTAAAATTTGTTTCGCACTTTCAAATGAAGGAACTGGTATGTTTCAAAAATATTAAACATTACATGATACAAGTGTCATAAATAATTACTTTACATAGCAACAGCAGACTATAAAAAAAATGACTATTATGGTCTCTTAAGACATCTAATGTGAAAATTACCAAAATTAAAATACGAGGTCAACAATTAACTGTTAACAATTAACAGTACTATGTGAGAACTTATTGACCTTCTTACCTGTGTTTCTGTTTGAACCTGGGGCAAATGTACATCAAAAATGTAATAACTTGTAAGGTATTAAATTAGAACTAGAATAAACCAGAACACATGTTATACCCTATGGTTTCTGGGTGCCTAGAACCCCCACCCTTCTTCATGTCATGGTATGCAAAAATCAGGACTTTTTTGTTAGTCCCCCCCCCCCCGAAAAAAAAAAAAACTATGTCTCTGCCTCCCTTCCACTCCCAAGTTAGAGGATTCATTTTTTTCTGGACTGTCTTCCTTTGACACAGCTATCCCCCTTCCTGTTTCAGATCCATGATGTCCCTCTTTTTGTAGACAAGGTTGTTTTGACCATCAGATCACTTTCCTCATACAAAGTCCTGGATTATGATGGCATTCCCACTGATTTGTAATAGCTGATGCCTGAAATATTGGCCTCAACTATGTGTAAAATATCTTTGCATGCATTTGCATAGGGTCCCCTTCCTCCTTCCCAGAAGGATGCTATACTCATGGTCCTCCCAAAAAAGGTGGAGGACCCCTGCCTTTGGGCTAGCTACCTACTCGATATTGTATTGCTAATGAGTTCTGACTGTAATGTGCTAGACAAAGCCCTTGCAACTAGACCGGAGAATTTACTTCCATCTCTTATACACCCAGAGCAAGCTACATTTATTTATTTTGCATTTTGGAAAAAAACTTTGAGCAATAGCTCTTTTACAAAGGTTCCACGTCAAATAAGCAGATACATATGATTCAAACAACAATGTTAATGAAATCAGTAACAGTTACAACAGAAGTATGTGCAAAAAACATAGAACAATATGCAACATCAGCTGGGGCATTGCACAGCCAGACATAAATAACATAAACATAGTTACTATATACCAGAATAACTGAACTGTGTTACTCCCTAGTCTTAGAGAGGGGGGGTGGCAGGAGCTATGTTCCAATGGGACAGTTAAGTAGGGGAGGTAGAGTAGGTACTAAGGTAGCAGTTATCTGAGGAGGCCTTATGCAAGAAGAAGATTGGTGAAGGGGGTTGGGATGGGGAGGAGAGTGGGGGCAGGAGTTACAAGCAGGGGTGTTGGGGTAGAAAGGGGTGCTTGGGGTGGGGACTGGGAGGAGGGAGCAGGGGAATGGAGGGACACAGGGAGGAAACTCAAGATCATTAGCACACCACACGGTGCAGGGGTAGTTATGGGTAGGTAGGCAGGAGCAGGGGTGTGGGGGTACTGGGGGAGGAGGGAGCAGGAGGGGGCTGGGGGGGACACCAGGGGAAGGAAACTCAAGACCATTAGCATGCTGGATGGTTCAGGGGTAGGTTATGGGTAGGTAGGCTGGAGCATGGAGTGTCTTCAGGCACCCAGCTGATGCACACTTGTTCATGGAGAAATCAGGTGGCGTTTGAGATCAGACTTGATGGCTTGGCAATTTAGGGTATTAGTCAGGACCTCCAAGATTTCATTGAGCCGGGGGGGGCTCTGTAGGTGAAGGAATGTTGACTGTGCGTCATTCACTGGAAAGGCATAGTGAGAACATTCTGTGTTCTCCCTCTGGTTGTGTACTTGGTCTTTGCCAAGGAGAGAGTTTCAGAGATGCATGGGGGGGCTTTGCCAAGTAGAGCCTTCTTTCCAAGAAGACAAGCCTGGAACTTGATCCTGTTACCAAGAGAGACAGTATACAGAGTGCAAGTGTGCGTAAGTCAATCAACATCAAGGGTGAGCCTACATGCCTTGTTAAGGATGATGGAAATTCACTTGAGTGCTGTCTCTGAGGCTGCCCCATAAACCACTAGCCTGCAGTCAACAGTGGTTAGTATAGCACTGGTGATGGAGAGTAGGAGGGCAGCAGGTGTTAGGTTCCTTCTGTGTCTGTACAGTACTCCGAGCTTGGCATTGACAGCCTTGACCATGAAGTCTATGTGCTGTATAAAGGAGAGGGAGTCATTGATGGTAACCCCCAGATACTTGAAAGTGTAGACCTGTTCCAGTGGCGTCATGACATTATTTAATGTAGTGATGGTGGGATACTTCCTTTTGTGTTTGGTGCTCAGCAGGAGCATTGTTTTTGTTTTCTTATAGTTGAGCAAGAGTCTGGGCATGCAGAATCATTTCTCAGTCTGTCGGAAATATGACTGTAATTCACTCTGCAGCGGAATGAGTTGAGAATTGCTGTGTAGTATGATGGCGTCATCTGCATACAGAATGATTTTGCTGTCACAGGCCAAAGGAAGTTCATTCAGGAAGAGACTGAAAAGTAATGGACCCAGGATCGACCCTTGAGGTACCCTCAGGGCCACTTCTCTAGCTTCCTATATGGCACATCCAGCCCTGACCCTTTGGGACCTGTGCGTCAGGTAGTCTTGAAACCAATGAATGGCATTTGTAGTCACCCCCAAAGTCTGGAGTTGTTCAAGGAGGAGAGTGTGGTTGACCATATTGAAGGCCTTCGTTAGGTTGATGAAGATGGATCTGACCAGCCTGCCTTCATCCAGAACCTTGTGGACAAAGTCTGAGAACTCCACTGGGGCTGTTGAGGTACTGTGGTTCTTCATGAATCTGTATTGCTGGGGGCAGAGTAGCTGGTGTTCATGGAGGTAGTCATTTATTTGGTCTGTCACAATCCTTTCTAAAGCTTTTGATAGTGGGGAGAGGATAAAAATGGGTCTGTAGTTACTAATGCTGGACCTATCACCAGACTTTAAAACAGGAGTCACCAGAGCTTGTTTCCAGACTGAGGGGAATTAGGCTAGGGTGAGTGACTTGTTTAAGAGTTTGGTTATGGGGTCTAAGAGCTCATCGAGGGCAAGGGCTACTAGTTTCATATCAAGACCATCACTATCTTGCCTAGTTTTTCCCAGGATCTTCTTTACATAGACCAGTGCTTCTTTTACTGACACTCTTTTGAAATAAGATTTAGGGGGTTTGGGGCAGGTGGGATTTCCAGGGGTCACTTCCAGAGGGTTCAGGTAGCCTGGTGGAAGGACTGAGCGCAGATCCATGAATGAGGTGTTGAGGGATTCAGCAGTGGTTGATGGGTCTGTGCAGACTGATCCATTAATATTGAGCATCTGGGTGGGTACCTTTTCTTCCTTCCCAAGGAGGCTTCTGATGTTTTCCCAGAATTTCCTCCCATCTCCCCAATTCCTGTTCAGTTGGTCCCTATGGAAGTTAGCTTTGGCCTGTCTAATCAGCTGAGTACAACTGTTTCTGGTGGTCCTATAAGCCTGCATGACTTTTTTATCACCAGATGCTCTTGCCTTTAGCCAGAGATTGTCCCTCATCCTCATTTGGGCAAGGAGCTCCCCAGTAATCCACCCATTTTGTCATCCACATGTCTTTCTTTTCTTGACAGGTGCAAACTTGTCACACTGTGTTGAAACTATCTGCAAAGAATTTAAGTGCAAGGTCAAGGTCAGGCAGCTTATCAATGGGTGACCAATCAATAAGGGAGAGGGCTGCTTTGAGGGGTCCCAGTTGCCCTTTAATCAGTACCCTGCTTTCAATCACAGTGGGGGGGCTTTCTAAATTTATTTGACCACCTGAAGGTGATAGGTGAGTGGTCGCTCAGTGAGTTGGAGAGCACAGTGACCTCGTTAACCCAGGCGGGCATGCTTGAGAGGAGCCAATCAATGAGTGAGTGATTACCTGACTTGTAGTTCATTCTGGTGGGGACTATTCACTAGCTATGTGAGGTAGGAGTTGGCCAGGGTGTCCTTCGGGGGGGGTTGACTCCTTGGTGAGCCAATTTATATTAAAGCCACCAGTGACAATGAGTTAACAGTCTTTTATGATGGTTGCTATAGCACCCAAGACCTTGGCGAGACCTATACTGGCCTTCTTGGGAGGGAGACAGAGGCAATAACCAGAGACTTGCGGTGTTAACGAAATGGAGTTTGATGGCGAGCAGTTCACGGTCCTCTGCCCACCCTGTGATGGGGAGAACTGTCCCCTGTAGTGAGTCTGTGATGTAGATAAAGCACCCATCTCCTCTTTTGTCCTTCCGATGACATCTGAAGGCTTGATATCCAGAGAGTGCAATGTCTTTGTTCCTGATCTTATCTGTGAGCCATGTTTCAGTTAGGCAGATGATATCAGGGTTGTGGAGGGCTGTCCAGACCTGGAATTGGTCAAAATTGGCAAGTAGGCTGCATATATTCAAGGCTGCTATGCACAGTCCCTTCTTCCTGTTCCCAGCTACCCCTTGGGGGTTTGATGGCCCAGGGTTGGGATGTACATTGCCTGACAGGAGGAGCAGCAGCAATATAGCTATATAGCTTTCCTAGTAGTGAAACTGATTGTAATTAAGGACTTCCTTTTTTGACATTTCAATTTGCTACAACGTGGCAGCTTACACTTGATTGTAGTGGGAGGCAGGTATATGGCAGCAGTACCACCACTGTCTGTTTCACTGTTGGGTGCCACCATATACATCTGTAGGTGTGTTATCATCCTGTTTATGCTATAGTTGGAGGTACCCTGTGGTACTTTAGCCTGAGCCACTGATCCATGATAGGTGACAGGAGATAAAGTTGGAGGTGGGGCAGTCAGTGGTTCATCCAGGCCGAGTCCTCCATGTAGGTAGAGAAGAACCAGGAGCTCCATGCCGAATATTTTTGCCACAGGGAAGGCTTTTATCATGCTGGCATGACAAAAAGGATTGTGACTGGCATTACAGTGACGGACTCCATGTTGATTGCAAGTTGCAGTCGGCATGGGGCCGCACAGTTTGGCTCTATTTTTTACATCGGGGGGCTTCGCCCCTGAACCCCCCCATGGGGGGAGCTTTGCCCCCCCCGCACCCTTCAAACTGAAGGATTCTAACTCCAGGTTGGAGTTAGTTCGGGGAGGGGGTGCAGGTCAGGGGAAGTCGTTGCCCCTTTCTAGTGGCACTTCTATGGTGGCATGGTGCTGTTGTCGAGATCAACACATGTCGCCATAGAAATGTTGCTGTTAGGATGGCATACCCACAGGGAGTACAAGGAGGGAAATCCCTGGTCCAGAGGGAACAGTGGGTGGCTTGGGCACCTGAGTTCCAGATAAAGGAGGGCCATGCAGGTTTAACTTAGCAGCTGAGGGTGACAAAGGAAGAAAGGGTGGAGCTGTTTCAGGGAGGGGCTGCAGCTCTACATATACTGTAGAATATGTTATAGTTGCTGTAAAATAATTATAGTTATATTTACTTACGTTACAATTGCAGAAAAATAAAATAGTGCTAGTTAGCCAAAACTGCACATTTTCAATGGGTGTGAATTAGATGGTAATTGCAGATCATTAAATTCAGTTTGCACAGTGGTGGCCAATTAGCATCATGCACTAAATATAACCTGCATGAGAATAAACATTTCTACAGTATTATTTTAAGTGTCTCAGGAATGCTGAAATCTGATTGGTTGTCAGCATTCTGAGAGCCTTATATTAATGTCCTTATTAATGTACTTGTGTAGCCCAATCACAGGAGTATTAATTTGCATGGTATTAATTAAAAAAATATCCATTATTGGAATTCAGACCCGGCATTATGTTTACCAATTGTAAGCTTGAACAACAACAAAAATTCAAATCGCCAGTACTAGTCATACCCTTACCACTCTGAAACCTCAAATCCTTGCCTGTCTCACTTTCTTAGAAGCTGCTTTATTGATTTAACAACAGCTGCAACCCTAAGTGCTCTTCAAAAGAGATTGATTGTTGTTGTGAGAGGTCAGTCAGTTGCTGAGCCGGGTAAAGAGCAAGACTGAGAGAGCTACGGGAACCCAGAGGCTTATCTTGAGTGTTGAAGCCGGTTCCATCGGCTCTTCTGTGGTGTCTCTCATCCAGTTAGCAATCCAGCCTATGCGGTTGATGATTGTGGTCTGTGAGTGTGGTGGATCCAGGGCTGTCACTTCAGCCTGTTGATGACCCTGGTGTGGGCTCTGTTTGGCCCCATTTGTTTGTTTCTTAAATAAAAAAAATTATTCTCCAGTCCCTAAGCAGTGGTGTGATAACAGCTGCATCTTCATAGAAAGAGAGTTGCATCAGGTGGCATAAACTCCAGCAAGGCCACCGAGACATCTTCTCTACCGCCTGTCTTCCAGCCTGAAGCCAGCCTTCCAACCATCCTTCCTCCTTCATTTCTTCACCCTGGGACAGGGCGGAGAGTCAGTAGCAGCCCCAACAGCAAGGTGCTGACCACCAGAATTGTTTATTAAAGAAAAAGTTTCCCCATGCTGGACTGTGCATCAAGTGAAGGGCATGGTCATTTTTGGGGATAGGACAAGGCCCCAGTATGAAGGACCACCCGAGATGTGTTTTAAAATAAGTAATCAAGCAGTCTGCCACAGTAAATTATCACACCTAAGTGGGTGCTGAGTTTTTTTACTGCACTATGTTTTATAATAAACGGTAAGCTTCTTTTTCATTGAAAACTGTTTTCTTTTTTTTATCCAGGAGAGACACACTAAGCTGAAAGATTGTTTACAGGTGTGACCTGGGAGCACAAGGAAGTTAAATGACTTGCTCAGGGTCACACAGTATGCAAGTGGGGCTGTGTTATTCAAACCCAGATCTCCAGGTTTGCAGCTCAGAGCTTTAAACAACTGTGCTATACTGCCTCCTTTCTTTGTGACTTTTGTGGTTACCGGTGCTATTTACTCCTTGTGCTGCACTGTGTTTAAAAATAATAAATGTTTAAGGTGCCATTGGGTGCAGGATGGCTGACAGCAGAAAGGTGGCTGGCAGCAGGGCTGATTCAAAGAAGTTGCCATGGTATTCCATTCACTGAAACTGTGCCCAAAATTGTTAACTGAGGTTGTTGATTGTTTTTAATGTACTATTTAGCTTCATTGTGATAAATTGTTAATTTAGGGCAATTTTAATATAACCTAATTTTGTAAAGAATGGCCCATATTGCTCCAGATCACAGTAAATGAACCAAATCCTATGCAGTTTAGCATGGTGGAGGGACTATTTATGTTAATTTCATACAAAATAATCACAAATATTATAAAACAATTATTTAAACTACAGTAACTCATAGTCCAATTATAATTTTAGCAATAATGACTAAGGGGGGTTACATTAATGTTCAAGTTAATCACCCCCTGGGGGCAATGTGGCACTCAGCTGCACCTCATGCTACATTACACCCCCAGGGAGTGATTAACTAGAAAATTAACATAACCAATGTCATGTATTATTGCTTAATTAAGGGTAGGCTCAGGTCAGACCACATTCACCCCTTTCTTAATAGCATTTATGTGACCCAAAGGAACCCATCTCCACTGGATGGTAAGACCAGGCAAAGCAAAGCAACTTTATTTCTATGGCATCTTTTCCCAAAGACTCAGAGTGTTTTTTTCAATCAGTACAATAAAACTTAAAAGCAGGTAATGTAAAAACAGGCAGCAAGTGATACATCAAAAATATCAATAATATTTAAAAATTCAGGGAAAGACTTTACAAAAAGGAAAGTTTTTACATTTGACATAAAGGCCGCTGCTAAGTTTGCTATGTACTAAGATACTGAAATGGAGTATACCCATTAAGGCAGCTGCTATAAATGGAAATGACATTCTCATGGGACCAACCCCCAGCTGAAAAGCAGTGTACTCAAAACACAGTCAGGGTATCCTGCTGAGCTCTCCAGAGGATATGTTTGCATTTCATTTACACCCACTGATTTGAATGTGTATGCATTGAGAGCATATTTGCATTATATGCATTGTAAGATGTCAATCTATGAACTATGTGCTTGAGTTAACTCTAAGTACATCTTTTGCAATACAGAGTCAGTTTCTTGGTGATTATTAGACATATACATATCTTTATATGTGCACTGGACTGAGTTGGCTATCTCTGAATTGGACTCACTGCACCAAACTCACTATGAGTTTTTCTATGTACCCCATTTATTGTGTTGTGTATTTAAAAGGGTTAAGAGTGGGAATGACCCGTACTCCACCACTCTGTAAGCTTATGATTGATCTTGATCAAGCCAAACGCATCAGTCCCTCCCTGCCATCATGTCCCTCTTCCAATGTTTTGCAAGCATATCAGGGCTGAGGGAAAACAGGAACAAAACACAGGTCTTGCCACTTAAAGAGAGTGGCACCCCTTCCCCTTTTTCAAGTTCAGGACTACTGTGGGTACCAACTAACATTAGGACACTGTCAACTCCCCTTAGGCCTCAAAGTGTACCTAGTTTAAAAAACACGTTATGATTGTTCACACTCTGTAGAGACTGCTGATGTTGCTGGGACTTTGATTCTGCTTACTTTTTTCTTTTAAAAAGTGAAAAACAGTGTTCTCACCACACTGGTGTCACCACACAAAAACATGTTTGCTTACATTCTTTTTTCAATTCCACTGCATCTTTCCTGGGTTTGGAAACACCCCCAACATAGTCTAGCAACTCATAATGCAGTGTGAGGAAAGCAGACTATTGCATCATGAATAGCTGCAGTATTAGAAGGTGTTTCTAATGTTCAGACAGTATGCAGTAAGATGATGTCAAGGATTTAAAATAAAACAAGGCTGAGTATGACTCTACGACTAGCATGCATTTTAATTGTACTAAAACGTCTGATAAAATCACCAGCAACACTAATGAATTTCAGAGCTGGTAAGCAATCATAAAATATGTTTTTTTTACTAGAAATGTAATGATGCAAAAAAGGTTGACAGTTTCTCTTTAAGGTGGTAAGGGATCTGAACCAAGTTCCTATGCTTAATATGGCTCTGTTTGTTCAAATCTCTCCGGGGAGAGTTCAGTAGATGACCCGCACGCCACCTCTCTCTGGGGGACAAAAGGGCCGGCCTCTAGGTGGTCACATCAGTCAAACTGCTTTTCTCCAAAGTAATTTACTGATACGTACTCGAATCTTAACAAAAAAAGTGGCAAGTTGTTTTGATCTTTTCTTTAGAATGGTCAGCAGCCCAGCTCTAGACAGAGGAAACATATAGTACACCAGAAAGTATGGTGGGATATGGCTATCACCTGGTTCTTTCTAGGGGCCCAGACTCTACACGGGTTAGGATCTCACAGTGCAGGTCCCCCTCCTCTGGTTTTGCACAGAGAGTCGTTTGGTGTGGAACATTTTCTGTTGTTTTTTTATGTAACAGACAGCCACCCCACTTACCTTCTCACCTTAGTAAGGATGGCAAGAAGTGAAGAAAACTACTAAAGAGCAGGTCAGTCCTACTGAAATTGTGCTGCTAATGGGCAATGCCCAGAAAAGGATTGATAAAAAAGGTAAAGCTGTGTAGTTGGGCCAGAATGGGGATGCACTGCATCAAATATTTCTTAACTGAAGGCAAGCCTTCAATGACAATTCTTTGAATATTTACACAGGCTTAAGTTTTTTAACTTTAAGTTCCTTCATTTACATAATGTTATACAATTGCCTTATGGAAACTCAAGCAGAAGGCTGTCTTCACTCATAGCTCAACCCTACAGAGATGGCCAAGGCTGACCAAAGGGTATGGTGGGACATGCTTTATAAGGCCTTCGGAGACTAGTTGCCATCTCATACTGTTAAACTCAAAAAGGTCCCCACGTAAGTTAGATAGAACAGGCAGTTGGGGTGTTAGCCACCCATGAACTAATCAGTCATCTGATGGGAGCCACCACATTTGGGCTGCTTTCTTCCACTTGATGTTCTGTTCCATACTCTGAACATAGAAATATCTCTAAACTTAGGGTAACTGGGATTTGATCTTACAGAGGTCTAAACTGGTAGCATATGTGTGGTATTTATTGTGAATGCAGTAAATGGTATATTGCTAACCCATAACATTTGTTTATGTAATTTAACTTCGGTAGTTTCCTGTTGGAATATATTTTGCAATTTTTTTTTTGTTATAAAGGACTCTGTTAGGTCATTTATGCTTGTGCATAACATATTTGAAGATCTCTATGAAGTTTATTATTGCAAAAACTTTGCAGAGGGTACAGCTGTTATTTTCTGGTTCAAATTTACCAGATTGGAACACACAAGAACTCTGGCCTTACGTTTAAAGGAAAAAAATAGAGTACAGAGTAGAGAAATGATAAAATGCAAGGAATAGTTTAGATCTAGATTTAGTATTTGCTGTATTGGTCCTTGCAAGAACAGATCCAGAAGCAAATGATTTGATACCTTTTAATGGACCAACATAGATGTAACAACAAGAACAAAGTGCTCTAGCTTTCGGACCAACCAGTCCTTCTTCAGAAGCCTAAGGAATAGTTTAGGTGAGACAGCTGGGTTCAATGTGAAAAAGTGCAAAATCATGCTCTTAGGGCACAGAAATCCAGATGTGGTGTATAAAATGGGGAAAGAGGTACTGACAGTCACTAAACAGGAAATAGATCTTGGGTTTATCATATCTGATGACCTCAAGGTGGTGAGGCAGTGCAACAAGGCAACAGGCAGAGCCAGTGGGATGCTGGGGTGCATGAGAAGAGGAATCACTAGCAGAAGGACAGAGGTGGTGTAACCACTATACTGAATATTAATGAGACCCCCACCTGGAGTACTGTATCCAGCTATAGAGACCACATTTCAAGAAGGACATAGACAGGGTACAGGCTGTCTAAAGGAGGGCAACTAAAATGGTGCAGGGGATGTATTGTAAGCTCTATGAGGAGAGACTGAGGGATCTCAATACGTACACCCTAGAAGAGAGAGGGGAGAGAGAGAGAGAGAGAGAGAGAGCATGACAGAGACCTATAAGTACTTCACGGCAGTGAATAAGGAACAGGAGGCAAGCATTTTTTAAGAAGAGAAGGTGTACAAGAACAAGGGGGCATGCAATGAAGCTGGAAGGGGGGGAATTTAGGAGGGGTATGAGGAAGTACTTCTTCACTTAAAGAGTGATGGGCACCCAGAATGGTCTTCCAGCAGGTGTGGTGGGGGCTTAAACAGTGGTGGGCTTTAAGCATGCATGGGATAGGCACTAAAGAATCTTGGTAGGAAAGCAGAGGGGTGAGGAGTAGCCAGAGATCAGGTAGTGTTTGTGGTGACAGTATAGCCAGGGACAAAACAGACAGACTGGGTGGACAAGTGGTCCATATCTGTCAACAAATTCTGTGCTTCTAAATAACATTTCTAAGCATATGGCCAACTCAGTGGCATGCAGGGCTGAGGCACTGTGCACCTTACCTCCTGCCACATTGATTAGACATGTACGGGAATAAGCACAGGTTGCTGGGGGTCAGCAGGGTGGGAGAGGATCAAGCTTCCCAGGGACAGCTCTCCTTTCCTGGGGGAATGACCAGTTATATCGGTCTTTGGCCACCACTAAGTGGAGGCCCAGTGGTAGTGCAGGCAATGATTGGCTCAAGTGTGGGACAGTAGATCTGTTGGGATGTGCATGCCTCCACACATATGACCTGTCATGTATGCCATAGCAGGGGCTTTGGACAAAATGGAACTGGGGATCTGAGGGTAGGAGGAAGCCCTGAGCACCTCCCTGGACCCGTACTACCACACAGACACCTGAAGTCATCTGAATATGTGTACTGGGGGGGACAGCCCTCCTCCCTCCAGTACTGCTATGAGGGGCAATCCTTGGGGACTTGCTCCTAAGGTAGGTCTGGAGAAAGTGGGTGATGGCTGGCAGGAGATGGAGACAGGTGTTGAAGAGGTAGACCAAGGAATAAAAAGCTATAAAGTTGAATGCCATGGGTCTCACACATTTGTGGATTTATAGTGAAAATGTATTTCTAGCAGCTAAAAGAATCAAAAGCAGGTTACAAAAAGATAAGAGAGCAATGGGAAATATAAAGATCTGGAGAAGTTATATGGTTTTACATAAATAAAATGAGTGACTTCAAATTCATGGATGAACTACCTGAAAACTTATTTACTCATACCCTTATAGCTTGAACAAAGTTACTTATTTTTGCAGTTGTGTTTTGAAATGATTCCTAGTAACATACTTAAGAGAAGGTGGGACAGAAAGAGTACAATTTCTGACCATTGCAGTTGTAACTTTGGTCAAACAGACGACAATCACTGCATTTTAAGTAACTTTCATTGATTTCTCATATCATGAAAAAAATTGTGCATGATCTAATAGGAAATGTAAACACTGAGTCGAATGTAAATGGTTTCCTACCTTTTAAAGAATGATGACATGAACATCTTGGAGAATGTAGCAGATTTTATGAAGTATGTTAAAGATTTATAGCTGAGGTGGTTAATTATAATAGATAAATTGTGAGTTGTGGGAAGAAATCTGCTATAATCTGTTAAGAACTGTTGATATAGGGCCAGCCCTTTGATGCAGTGGTAGAGCTACCACTCGTGATAGCAGTGACCTGTATTCACACCCTGAGCCTGGATCATAGGACAGTCAGCCGGGGGAAGAGGATTAAGCATTCAACATACTACTGTCCTCCTCTGGCATTGGGTAGGGCTGTACCTGGCATTGGCCTATCAACAGCAGGAGCTGAGAGGCCAGCAGAGCTCAGCCTGTCCAGGAGGAGTGGATGGGATACCAAATCAAAAGCTTTGGCCAGATCAATGAAAACAGCCACTATGATATGCCCCTAATTATACAATGGTACTTGTAAATCTAGAAACCTGATTGGCTGAATGGGTCTTTTATCCATGAATGAATCCCAGTATAACTCATGGATAAAAATCCAGTCAGCCACATCAGTAAGTGGTGGCTCCAGTCAGTCCACTTCCCTCAAAAACATCCAGTTAGTCACATCAGTAAGTGGTGGCTCCAGTCAATCCTTCCCCCTTGAAAATGTTAACAAAACCCTGACATCTTTGAAACCGACACCACGAGAAGTACCAGAGACTGACAACACTTCACAGACAGTCACAAATCCTAAATACACCTCTCGGTAAAAATAATCCAGTTTAAATATGAGCTGCCCAAATGTAAGCAAACCGCTGCCATAGTGGTTGATGCAGAATGCTGGCCAAATTTGCATTGTGACTCTCTCTCTGCTGTCCGTCTCCTGTATCAGCATACCCCCCACTCCAGTCCTGTGCACCCCCATACCACATAGTCACTCAGACCTCCAGCAGCTGATCGTGACTTGTAGCACTCACCTACCACCTCCACCATTCATGCTCCTTCTCTCAGTGCCCCACATGTTAAACTGCCACTCTCACGATAACTTGAAACCCCTGCAAAAAAAGCCAAGTAAGAAAATAAAACTGACACTTCCCTGAACGGTTGCTGCAGCTTACTCTCTCTCTCTCCCCCCCCTTATAACTCACTGCAGGAAACACTCAAAGTGACTTAACAAACCCCCCCACCCGTACTTCAGGATGGCTGTCATGCTACCGATGTAGAAAAGTTAAAAAAAAAATCCATCAGTTCCTGATTGAACGGCACCTGCAAAACCAATGAAATGGGATTGAAGGGGGCTGACAGTCCTACTTCATATTCCTCTCCCAAATGGTTATCTCTGTACCAGCCCATGGTGTACAAAAGTAAAAAAGTCAGTTCCCAATTCAAGAGCAACTGCAGTACCAGTGACCACCTCAATAATCTACCTAGCAACAGGGAACTATTTTTTCTGGTGTAAGAATAAATGAAAGAAAAATTACTTAAACTGGCAAAAAAACTATGCTTCTTTATTTTTTTGTAAAAGAAAATGTAGGGGGACATTGTGTAATCACAATAGTGCACTCCAGGATGTGGGTTATGCTGGGACTTACTCACATCTGGTGCAGATTTGGTCACTCGGCTGCACCCTGTCATGGATTATTGCTTAAATAAACCATGACTAGGCATGTGGCAGTGCTGCAATAACAGCATGTCCTGCATTGGTTGTGAGTCAAAAGGCTTTGTTTTGGTGACTTCAGTCAAAGTCGGTGTTTGGTTCTTTAAGGAACAACACATAAAAAAGTTAACAATGGAATTGCAGAGTAAACAACTGTGGAAGTGGCCAGATCCATATGGATGTCTATTTTTCATCAGTATTGGACTCATGTGGGTGAGAGGTGTTGTGTTTCTGTTCCTAGTCTTCTCTATGTGGTTTCTGCTATCTGATAAAATTCTTTGATAAAGTTATTAATGGTTGATAGTTCTAACCCCTATCATTTTGAACTTGGTGTTGACCTCTACACACTGACAGGTTACCCTGTCTTGTGGTTTTATTAGTTTCAATTGGTTTCTAAGCTTTGAGGCAATGTGCACATTCAGTGGGTAAGCCCCCTCATCCGTGACCCGGAGACACTTTGTGCTTTTTGTGAATTTTTCCAGACTTTGGGACTGTGGTCTGCATAGGGAAGAGCTCCCCACTCATTAGCAAAAAATGGAAGCTAGCACATCTCAGAACTAAACCCCACATGCTGCCAATAGTCTCTCATTTACTAATGAGGCAGGTAACAAAATAGCCCTATTGGTAGATCATATCCAGGCAATACTTTCCAGTGCTAGTTTACAGGCCAGTCATCAAATGGTAGACTTTAGAAGTCTGGAGAATTTAAAGAAAAAAGACAAAAAATGTAATGTACATGCAGCCTTACTATCCCAGTACTGGAGAAAAAAAAGTATGCCACAAGGTATGAGGATTCAAACACCTCCTTATTTTGGCATGGATGATGCTGAATATCTCCAGGACTGGGAAAAGATTTTAAATAAATGTAGGTAGGATCTCATGTTGGCTATATTATGAAATTTGGAAACTAAATATCCCATGTTTCACTACCCCGACTCCTGCAGACCGAAACACGGTTGGCTGATATCCCAAGATAGAGTTTTTTTCACCCTCCACACCTGCCTTATTTTTACATCTAACTCTGCTGCGGGCAAAATTTCCATGTCAGGCAACTGTGTTTCGGTCCACTGGACTTGTGGTAGTGAAACTCAGGATATGGAGTTTCTAGATTTCACAATACCCCCCTCATGCTATTAACTATTAAAAAGGGAAAATAGAAGCTGGAAAAGCTGGTTATGAAATAAGTACTTTGGAGCCTAAATTGAAAGATAAATATCCTGCCACAGAATTTGATAATCTAAAGGCACTTACAGAAAACACATTAATAAAACTCCAGACAGATTTAGTGGCTTATAAACAGAAAAAGTACCAACACGATGAAAATGACTATAAAGCTGGTACAGTATATTCATGACATGACATGGCATGAAAAAGCAAAGCAATGCTAATTTCAGAAGAAATGCAGACTTTCAGCAAGAAGGCCTTGATATTTCATCTTGCCCTGACAGTGACTATGGAGATGACTTCAATAGGGGATATGTGAACAACATGCATTTTTTAGGGAGAAGTTCAGAAGTACTGGATAGGGAACCAACAGACATACTGGGTATCACAAAATAAGGAGGGGTTGGGGGAAGAGGAAGAGGGAGAGGCTCAAGTGGAGGCAAAGGATGGCAGAACTTGAAAGGGAGACAGACTTGGGGAACAGTATGGAGGTCTCCAAAAAACCAGAACCCTAAGTGGAGATTATAAATCTCTCAGAAATAACACTTATGGATACACAAACACAAGTACTCCATCAGGGCCTAAGCTTCATCCCTATAAATTAGAACAATGAGTTCAATGTGGAAGTAGATCTTTTTAAATTTTTTCCGCAAGTCACAATACAAAGATTTCTTTTACAACAATCCAATCCCGAATAATAACCACCAGGTGATACCCATGAATAGAGAAATGACTACATTCTCAAACACCTCCACTTTCTGCCCACCCCCCCCCACAGACCAACCATGCTCTCGCCACTTATTGCAATTTGTTTAAATGAGATGTACAGAAAATAACTAAACAGGATAAATATGTCAGAAATAAGCAAAATATTGCACAGGCAGAGACACTCCATTAAAGAACAGAATGAAACATCAGGAATAGTAATAAAGCAGGCTGATATAGGCAGAGCTGTTGTGGTGTGGGGCTAGGAGGATTACATCACTGCGGCAACAAGACACATTTCCAATGAAATATTCTATGAATAACTGAGCATGGATGACACAGCAGAAATGCAAACAAAAGCAAACCAACTTATTGAAAGTGGTGTAGAAAACTTTTGAATTACAAATAAGGAGACAGTATTTCTGGCAGAAAAATTTCCCAAAAAACATTGTTTTACTTGTTCCCTAAGGTACACAAAGAAATCAGACCTGTACCCAGCAGACCTACAGTTTCTAGGATCATATGATCATAGGGTCTGTCACTGAAAACATGTCCAAATTTGTTGACTTTTTTATAAAGAAACCATCCCCTTTGCTAAAGTCACATGTCAAAGATACAATGATGCACAGGCTACAACAAAATGCAGCCACTGGGAAAAATGACTGGCTAGTGACCACTGATGTTAAAGGTTTGTATTCCAACATTCCCTATGAGGAGGGCTTAGATGCCATCCAGAAATCCTTAGTGAATAGAGAAGCATCATTGCCCCGACTGAGTTCATTGTAGAGTTGGTAAGATTTGTTTTGGAAACTGACTACTTCTTATTTGAAGGCCATTACTTGTACAAGACAAAGGGATAGCCGTGGGAACAGCTCTTGCCCCAAATCTGGCAAATCTATACATGGGGGTTTGGGAAGATCAGTTTATTTATAACAGAGAACAAAACCCTTTTTTGACAAAATAAAAATATGGAAGCAATATATAGATGATTGTCTCCTCATTTGGACTGGTGAGGAAGCCAGCCTAACTCACTTTATGGCATATATAAATCACACCAATTGCCATCTGACATTCACCTTCGAAGCCAGTAAACAGAAATCTCGTTTTTAGATCGTCTCATTTGTAAAAGAGATAATCACTTAGAATCTAAGCTGAATAAGAAACCACTGGCAAGAAACATTCTATTGAGGAGATATAGTTACCATCCAGATTCTATTTCAAGGAACATCTCAAATAGACAGAATATAAGAACTAGAAGGATCTACTCCATTGAAAGTGATTTCAAACAGGTCAGTCAGGACCTCACTAAATGTTTTTTGGATAGAGAGTATGAACCCTCAGTATTGTTAGATGCTCTGAACATTTCAAATGATCTGAAAAGACAGAATTTGCTATTTGGTAGTGATCCCCCTGAAAATGAGTACATGGTGACCTTTATCACACAATTTAACCCCTTAGCACCAAAAACAGGGACGGTTATATATTAACATTGGGGGGTCCTTGAATCTGATGCATGCTTAACATATATTTCCAGACAGCAACCAATTATTACTTACAGGAGGAGGAAAAAAAATGTAAAAGATTCTTTGGTCCATTCAGCATTATCTCTAGTGGAGACTCAAAAAACCTAGCTACCAAAACCACCAATGGCTAATTTTAGCTGCGGCCATTGTACTCATTGCTCCAACACTTACAAAACACATTCCTTCAATCATCCTCACCTGGGACATAAATATGACATTAATGCTTTTATTAATTGTACTGTAGCACTACTAGAGTCATTTATATGATCACGTATCCTTGTGGAATGTTATACATTGGCCAAATGAAAAGAGCTCCCAAACTGAGAAATGGAGAACATAAGTGTGCTATGTATATCAAGAAGTTCTAATATGCAACGGCCAGACAGCATAAGAAAGAAGGCCATGGCTCTCCTGCAACGTTGAGATTTGTAGGGTTAGAAAAAAAAGTGGAACCTGACCTTAGGAGTGGTGATTTTGGCACAAAGATGCTTCAGAGAGAAGCATTTTGGATATTTATATTGAATAATTTGGTGCCATGTATATTAAATGAGGGGATACCATTACATAGTTATCCAAGTAATATCCCCCCCCCACACTCCACATCATTGTGGATTTTTGGATCCTCTTTTCTGTTTAGATTTTAGTTTTGGTTCTCTCTGAGCTCTTTCTCAACCTCTTTGTCTTTTGGAAATGACTCAGTGCATGAAAATGGGCTACCAAAGTGTGACATTGCTGTCAAATTTTAAAATTGATAATATAGTGGCACATTATAAGCAATTTTTTATGCTGTCACTCACCTTATAAAAATGTGGCAAGCCACAGGATAAATCCCATTCCAGATATTGAGATAAAGCCCCCACAAAGTTGCACATGTAATGGGGGACATGAAAATTAGGGCTGGACGTATAACAGGGGACATAAAAAGTCGGGATGCATGTGTAACTGCGGACATAAAAGTAGGACTACCCATGTAACAGAGGAGATAAACATATGACAGCATGTAATAAGAGAGACGGGAAATAGTTTTTAAAGGTTCAAAGACTTTATCATTGAAGATAAAAAAAGTTAACTTGTTATACAATCATACCTGGAAAATATAATTATTCAATATTTACCGCAAAAATCAATGCTATGTAATGCACCAGCTAACTATGCTGCCTGAAACTACAGACTACACCACTACCAGACTAAATAAATCACATGAAACTACAGACTACACTACCACCAGAATAAATCATTTACATGTCTATTTATATATGAACAACACTGAGAAATCATTGTTTACAGTTCAAATACAGGCTAATCTATCAATACAGGCTAATCTAGGATGACAGATGAATCGCTATGGGCTAATTTATCACTACGGGCTAATCTATGTAAAAATGCATTATGTTAAGTTGTATGAAAACTGAATGTATTTGTTAGAGTTCAACACAGTGCACTAAAAAGCACATCAAGTCCATTTAACCCCATTTTTCCTGTATCTTGCTGAACTATGCAGAAATTGTCTGTATTTCATCACTGTGGATTTCAAATGCGCCACTTCCACTCTGGTACTGTATCAGCCCATGAAAAAATCACTTTCTTTGCACACTGTCATTGTCCTGATGCCTTGGTCATGTAAAAACATTCCCACACTGCTTCATGAACTTGAAGGAATACCATTGTGCCACAGGATCCACAGTGGTTAGAAGCCCAACATAAAATTCCTTAGAGTAGTATATGGAATAGTACTGATTGATCTGTGTCATGTCTTGGGTGACAAATGCTCTCACCTTTTTAAGAACTGGGTTGTTTGTGGATACTGTAGCAGAAATGTCAGTGGAGAGTGAAGTGCGCCCCACTGAAGAAGCATGCACTTCAGTGCCATGTGACATGCCGTCACATGCACAATCACTGTCTGCATTTGCTACTGGTGCGGCCTTGGTTGGAACTTGACTGGAGGGTGTGTGGTAATCCCCAGCATGATCAGCATTTTCATCCACCAAGTCAGCAGGATCAGAGTCAACATGGGAGGCTGAAGTGTGGGATGCTGTTTTGTTTGCGCGACCAGAGTGGCCACTGGGCATGGTATTGTTTGCTTCTTTTGAAGCCATCCAATTTGTGGTGGAAGCTGTTAGTTTTTAATGTTTCATGCTTCAGCATGGCTCACATTGTCACAGGGCCCATCTTCAGTAATGCAGTGTGTACAAAAACAAGTTAGTTTTCTTGTTGCCACCACACCATCTTCTGAACACTTCACACTGTGCAACTTGCATGTTCCAGGTACCATTTTTAAATTTGGTCTGGCAGGTCTTCTTATTTGGCTTTCACCAACCCAGAGGAATGTCCTCCTGAAATGATAATTGCACCCTTCTGTGGATGGCTCAATGGTCAGTTCAGTCCTGCAAAATTTGTACAGCTCCTTTGCTTTTCTGATTATGGCCTGCCGTGATTGCACCACTCTGCTTGCTGCCGATTTTACACCACCACTCTCACCATCTGAAAGACCCTTTCCATGTCATGAGCCAAAAAAGCCCTCTCGATGGGGAATCCATGTTGAGTGGATGACACTGAAATATCAAAGAAGGCCCATTTTGATTTATACTGGCTGCCGCAGCCATCTGTGACGCACGGCATGGTGATCATGTTTTAAATCACTTGAGATAAATACTGACTCCTTCACTGTGGAATCGCAGTGGTCACATGGGTAGTAGGTCACTACCGGGTGAACCGTGGCTTGTTCATAAAGCCAGTGAGCTGCTTGCACTTCATCCTGCAATTTACAGGCATAGTTCTCGGCAAAGTCCAGAACCATCACTACCCATCCCTTGGGTAGGAATTTTTTGATATGAGTAAACTGATGGTGCTGCCACACTGCGACATGTAAGTGCCGACCTAAAAACAAAAGTTCCTCTTCTATGACTTCCACCAGCTGTCTCAATGTTGCTTTTTTATTTTTCAAAACCCTTCTCGTCTGCTGCACCTGTATGCCATTGACATCTCACTTGACCATTATATTCTCCCACTGCTGCCATATTATACTGTCTTGACCATGGCCCTTAATTAGATCTTCCATGGCTGTTCCAAAATTTGCCGTGCTGCATTGCTCACATATTTTCTCAACACAGTCCGACCAGTAAAATCTTTTCAAAGGAGCTCGTTGACACATTGTTAGCTTGACTGCACGGTAGATATTCAGGACTTTGCATGATGTCAGGTGATAGATATCAGCAGTACAGTTCAGTGCCTTCAGTTTAAGTGCAGTATTTACACAGTATTTGCAGAGGCATTGGTGCAGTTTCTGTTCTTTTGCAAGCTTAATGTGCTTGGGCCGTAGACTTCCAAATTTGCTTGCTCCCACTGGAGTGTCCAGGTTCCTTTGGGTGGATTCTGAATAAAGTGCCTTAATGGGTTTATCAAGATATGAATGGAATGTTCCACTTCTTTTCAAAAAGGCTTTTTTTTGAGGCAATACGGTTGCAGAGTCTTCAAAAAAGGCTGCCACTTTCTGTGTTGTTGACTCTAGCAGTGCAGACTTGTGCTGTGTGGTGCATTACTTCTCTCCCCGGGATGCATTCATAAGCCTCTTCCAGCTTATGCCCAGTGTTGTATTTGCTGTTCTGAGCAGCCTGTATTTTTTTAACACTAAAAAAGTGATTATGAATTCTCTGTTCAGGCGTCTGTGACTTTTCTGTTACTTTTGAGGTGAGACATCTTATCCATGACAGCAGAAATCAATTTGTCCTGTAGGATGCTTGGACTGGGAAGCATTTGCGCCGAACCAGTGCAATTTGTTTGGCTGGTGAACAAGCAGACAGGATCTTTTGTATTATGTAAGCGAATTGATCGGGAGATTTTGGTAAAGCTTTTCTGGCTCTCTGCACAGCCTTTCTTAGGGCGCCATCATATCTTCGGTTCTCTGGTGTCACACACAGCTCTCTCTCTGGAATGATTGCTGGTTCTAGTACGGGTGGGGTGGAGGTGGTGGTTGTGGTGGTGGTGATGGCAGCAGTGACTTGTGCTTGCTTTTCTAGCTGCTTGCTTTCAGCGTATTTCTAGTGTTGCTTTTCATTGATTTGTCTCAGTTTCTGACCTGTCATTTTAGCACACTGTTGCCGTTTCTTCTCCCGCCATGTTTCTCTTTTTGCTTCTTTCTTTTGCTCATCGGCCCTTGTTTCTCTTTTAGTGGGTGCAGTGCTTGTGTCAACTTGAATTTGTTTCTTCTCCTTCTGAGCATTTCTGTATCTCTGCATCCTTTCTTTAGCCTTCTGGTTGTAGTGTTTTCACTGCTCAGAATTCATGTTGGTGTGGTATGCACGTGAGTGCACTGCATATTTCTCCAAATAATGCAGGTAACATTCTGCGTTGATCTTGACATTTGCTCAGTAATGCTTGCTTTTTTCCTTAGCAGATTGAAGGGTAGCCAAATTCCGCTGAGCTTCACCAAGAATGGCTGCTGCAGACACACATGGCCTTCTTCTAGATTCCATTATTCCAAACATAAACTGTCGAAACACAAGTTGGTTTAAAAAATTACAATTTATTACCTTTTCCAGTAACACCGGTTCGGTTGATGCAAAATGATTAAGGCAAGAGCATGCTGCCAAATAAGAGTAAAGTGACAGCTGATATGATGAAACACATCATTATAAGAAAATGACAATACTGTGATTCAGCTAGTGGTAACTCACATGGGAGAAGACTGATGCAAGAAGAGATTTGTCAAACATTCATCGCAGTAAGAGATGCTTCACAAAACTGGTGAGGAGCAAGAACAGATTATTCAATAGTCACTGAAAGAAGTTAAACGTTAGTCGCAATAAGAGATACTTCACAAAACCGGTGAGGCACAAGAACAGATTATTCAATAGTCACCAAAAGAGATTAGTCACAAAACACATTCGACACAAGAGGAGATGATTCACATAACAAGTTAAAAGCAAGACCTGATTATTCAATAGTCACCACAAGAGATGTCACAAAAAACATATGACGCAGGAAAAGAGGATTCCCAAAACAAGATGAAGACACCCATCCACCCACCTGCAAACAAGATGGAGACAAGCATCCACCCACCTGCAAACAAGATATAGACATGCATCCACCAGACTGCAAACAAGATGGAGACACGCATCCACTCGCCTGCGAACAGAATGGAGACATGCATCCACCCACCTGCTAACAAGATGGAGACATGCATCCATCCCTTGCAAACAAGATGGAGACACGCATCCACCCACCTGCAAACAAGATGGAGACACGCATGCACTCGCCTGCAAACAAGATGGAGACACGCATCCACCCACCTGCAAGCAAGATAGAGACATGCATCCACCCGCCTGCAAACAAGATGGAGACATGCATCCACCCACCTACAAACAAGATGGAGACACACATCCACCTGCCGACAAACAAGATGGAGACATGCATCCACCCACCTGCAAGCAAGATGAAGACACGCATCCACCCACCTGCAAATGAGATGGAGACACGCATCCACCTGCCTGCAAACCAGATGGAGACACACATCCATCTGTTTGCAAACAAATTGGAGACATGCATCCACCCTCCTGCAAACAAGATGGAGACACGCATCCACCTGCTGCAAACAAGATGGAGACACGCATCCACCCGCCTGTAAACAAGATGAAGACACACATCCACCCGCCTGTAAACAAGATGAAGACACGCATCCACCCACCTGCAAATGAGATGGAGACACGAATCCACCCACCTGCAAGCAAGATGGAGACACGCATTCACCCGCCTGCAAACAAGATGGAGACACGCATCCACCCGCCTGTAAGCAAGATGAAGACACGCATCCACCCACCTGCAAACGAGATGGAGACACGAATCTACCCGCCTGCAAACAAGATGGAGACACGCATCCACCTGCCTGTAAACAAGATGGAGACATGCATCCACCCACCTGCAAATGAGATGGAGACATGAATCTACCTTCCTGCAAACAAGATGGAGACACAAATTTACCCACCTGCAAACAAGATGGAGACATGCATCCACCCATCTGCAAACAAGATGGAGACATACATCCACCCACCTGCAAATGAAATAGAGACATGCATCTACCCACCTGCAAACGAAATAGAGACACTTATCCACCTGCCTGCAAACCAGATGGAGACACACATCCATGTGCCTGCAAACAAAATGGAGACATGCATCCAGACTCCTGTAAACAAGATGGAGACATGCATCCACCCATCTGCAAATGAGATGAAGACACGAATCCACCCACCTGCAAGCGAGATGGAGACACGAATCCACCCACCTGCAAACGAGATGGAGACATGCATCCACCTGCCTGCAAACAAGATGGAGACATGCATCCACCTGCCTGCAAACAAGATGGAGACATGCATCCACCAACCTGCAAACAAGATGGAGATATGCATCCACCCCCCTGCAAACGAAATGGAGGCACACATCCACCTGCCTGCAAACAAGACAGAGACATGCATCCACCCACCTGCAAACAAGATAGAGACATGCATCCACCCGCCTGCAAACAAAATGAAGCTATCCATCCACCCACCTGCAAACAAGATGGAGACATGCATCCACCCACCTGCAAATGAAATGGAGGCATGCATCCATCCGCCTGCAAACCAGATTGAGACACGCATCCACCTGACTGCAAACAAGATGGAGACACTCATCACCCTGCCTGCCACATGTAGGTACGCAAATAAGATGGAGTCACTACACATATACACCATTAATGCATGCATTGTTAGTGGACTACAAAATTTACAAAATACAAATGCAGAATTACAGGCACTATAAATGTTGCAGAGAGCAAATTACAAATCCAAGTAATACACTCATGGTGCACAAAAAACATGCCTTGCACCAAGATTAAGTAGTCAGCACCCCCCAAACAGATGCACAGGACACACACACACACACACACACACACACACACATGGTCCAAAAGATGGATTTTCTTTTGGTGGTCTGTAAAACTCATGCCAATGAGGTTTGAAAAACAACTTAAACAAAAAGCATACTCTGCAATTGTTACACAGTTCACATGCATTTAAATTAAATCAACATTTTAATATTTTTACTGCAGTAAGTATTTGAGCCCCCCCTCCACCACAGACACTCACACATACACACACACACACACACACACACAAAACAAAGCCACATGGTCCCAAGGTGGTAGATGCACAGCACCAATCAAAGGAGTACTCCACGTCCACCATCTTAACATCTACCAAACAATGGGCCACTGCAGTGCACAAATGTTACACGGACCAAATTTTTAAATCACCATTAAGTACTCGAAGTGCACAAAGAGCACTGAAAATGTAAATGGGCATCAGCCCCCCCACACACACACACACACACACACACACACACACACACACACACACACACACACACACACACACACACACAGAAGTTGCATGGTCCCAAGATGGTGAATGCACAGCATCAACCAAAGGAATACTCCACATCCACCATCTTAACATCCACCAAACAATGGGCCACTACAGTGCCCAAATGTTACACGGACCAAATATTTAAATCAGCATTAAGCACTCAAAGTGGACAAACAGCATTGAAAATGTAACTGGCCATCAGCCCCCCCTGCCACACCCACACACATACACACACACTCACACACACACACAAAGAAACCACATGGTCCCTAGATGGTGGATGCACAGCATCAACCAAAGGAGTACTCCACATCTGCCATCTTAATATCCACCAAACAATGGGCCACTACAGTGCACAGATGTTATACGGACCTAATTTACAGTTCACATGCATTTAAATTAAATCAACATTTGAACAATATTTGAGCCCCTCCACCACACACATCAGGGAACACACACACACACAAACCGCATGGTCCCAAGATGATGGATTCCCCCCCACATACACACACACACACACACACACACACACACACACACATTCATGCACCCATCCCCACCCCCTGCCACACAAACCACATGGTCCAAGAATGCTTTTCTGGTGCAAAACACTGCAGGGCAATAATATTTAATATCTGAGCCCATACCACTGACCTCTTCAAGAAAGCACCCCAATTGATATAAAATCTCTCACTAATGCACTCCAATGCCAAGAAGCTCATGACTGATCACACTGCTCCCCATGATAATCACATTCACATTAGGGCTTTACCTTTTAAAATGTTGAAATGCAGGGCCTAATATGCCCCTGGCACCATCTTGGCCTTGGACAAACAGGGACTTTACAGCTTTTCAGGTCCCTCACACAAACGTCACTGGATTCCCAAAAACTGTGCAGATGATGCACGAATACACCACACCACCCAAGGCTGATCAAACAGTGCTAACAAATAAACCAAACAGGTGCACAACACCACACTCTCAATATACACATTTCATTGTCGTTTGCCCTCTCATGTAATGGGAGGCTTACCTGGCTGCACACGTAATGCCTCTGAGGAACGAGGAACACAACGACTTCTTCCTTTGCTGACAAGTGAAGAAAGGGGACTAATGGATTGGGACCATGGCTTTTAAACCTCCCCAAAGACCTCCCAGCACTCACTGTATGTCACCGGTCCCATTCGGGGGGGTCAGAGGTCAAGCGAGGGCTTGATGCAAACATCCGGGAAGCTGGACATGAAAGTTCATACAAGGGTTCAAGGTCTTGCATGAGCTACTGAAGCAGTGCTATGAAATTGGAAACTGCCCTATAACTTTTTTTTAAAGTGGCAAAGCACAGGAAATCAAAAGAACCACTGCCAAAAGAGTAAATTTCAAGTCAGAGCCATAAATGAAGTGCACAGTGTTGGGGACATGCACAGTTACATCAGGGGCTATTTTTTATAGTGCTTGCAAAGTGCAGATTTGAATGTCAGAGGCATGCTAAAGGCTGTCACAAATAAAGACACAGACACAGACTGTATTAAAAATTACTTTTTTGTTTGAATACCAGTTAAAAAAATGATCTTTTTGGGCCATTATTAAGACATTGACAGCCATGTCACAAATCAGCCCTCCTTTTTTCATGCACTTTCCATATTAAAACTTTTATTTTACAACACAGGAGTGAAGGATTCAATTCATTTAAATGTATCTATCCACGCACACAGTCTGCTTTATAATCGTATATAAAATAATTAATGGCAACATTTTTTTTTTGATTTTGTGGTTGGTGAAACATTGTCACCCACTGTTGGTACCCTATTTTCATGCACTGTGCCAAATAACGTAGAATCAGTTCTGTAATCAGGAGGCATGTTTTTCTGACTTATGCCATTTTTGGGGGGGATTGCTACAGTGTCCATCACTGCATTATATTCCAAACAGGCATGGTTTAATTATCAAGCTGCAGAAGGAATGACCTGAAGGCTCTACCTGCTGCAATTTAAAGGCAATCACCCAGAATTAGTGCTACATGTAGCGACAGACAGTCTAAAGGATTGGTACTTACAGGCATGACTTGTTTGCTCTGCATTTCTGTGCCATAATATTTTCTGAACACCATGAGCAGAAGGCATGATTTGCAGGCTCTACCTTCTTGGTTTTCAAGGTGATCACTACTAAGCAGTGTTGCATTAGCGATAGACATTTGGCACCTTTAGACATGACTTACTGGCTCTGCCTCTGCAGCCAAAAGTACCTTTTGAAATTAATCTTTGGTTTTACCTTATATTTATTAAACTGAGAACTATGTACTTAGATATACAGCAAGGCTACAGCTGCTGGAGTTTACAAGGTTCACTGAAATTGCACACTGGCACTTCTTGATGACTGCCTGTTTCTTTACCATTTTGTGCATCCTAATGAAATTTATTAGTGCTGTTATTCCAGTTGCTTTGGTATACAGGAATGACTTAATGATGCTGCCTGCTGTATTCACGTTTGCACATTTTACTTTTATGTATTTGTGAACCAACTGTATGCTAGTGTCCTGGCTCTGTTTTCTGGTTCTAGCTTTGCACTGTTGCACTGTTCTAGCACTTCAAAAGTTTTTTTTGCATGTTCACTGGGGTGAATAACAGTTCCACCAAGCCGCTTCAACAATGAAGATGTGAAAATGTGTCTTGGTGAAATCCACAATGTTGACAGGCAAAATTTCACCCATCAGACATTCAGTGTTTGTTCAAAATGGTTGTGAAACATGGCAAAACGGTGACATTTTGGAATGGGGACCATTACAGTGACATCTTCAAAATGATTCAAAGTTGTAGCTGTAATGATCCTCATTGTCCAAATGTCATTGTTTAACCGGTATACAGTACTATTGAAGAACATGAATCCTTTAAGAGCAAACTTTTAAAATCACACATGCGGTACTGAGTTACTTGCTCTGATGATGACCATGTAGGTCAACAGGTAAGCTTGTTACTCCTTATACCTTTCAGCTTGACTGCATGCTGGATGGGCATCCTGGGTCACCGGTTTATCATTTCGCTGCTTTGGGTTTGAGTACTTATGTAGAGGTCAGTCATTTGTTTGTTGTGAATACTCCTTGTTTTAGTGACTTCAGTCGATTTTGGTCTTTGGTTCTTTAAGGAACAACATGTGAAGGAGAGTCAACAAAGGAATTGCAGCATAAACAACCATGGAAGTGGCCAGATCCATATGGACACCTATTTTTCATCGGTATTGGACTCGTGGGTCAAAGCTCTTGTGTCTTCATTGCTAGTCTTCGCTATGTGGTCTGTGCTATCTTTCTTTCTTTGGTAAAGTTATTAGTGGCTGATAGTTCTAAAGCCTACCAGTTTGAACTTGGTGCTGACATCTACACACTGATAGATTACCCTGTCTCATAGTTTTAGGGCTAAAGAATGCTTTCCACACATGTATGCTGTTTACTGGATCACCTCTTTTTTGAATTATATCCAAAACAGCCCTACATATCAGATATGTGGTCAAAGTTTTCTTGAGGTTTTAAGTACAACAATTAGATTGAAATGCTTTAACCAACTTCCCCTCTGTCCCACAACCCACTTGTAAACAATGTAGGCTATTATTATCTGAATCTAGACAAACTAATCTGGAGAATGAAGTTTTAAATAAATAGCTATACAGTATATTTGTTCTTTTTGTTTTGGGTTTGCAGTTTTACATTATGAAAGAGTGAACTTGGCTTTTATATAGCACCTTTCATTTACAGTGGTCAATGTTCATGAATCTTTGGAATCCAGGAAGCATTGATGATTTTAGGGGTTTATCCCACTATTCTTGATGCACTCTCACACTATTACTTTTCTTTATGTAAGCAATAATACCCAACAGGGTGGGCGGTATTGAGAAATATCGGACCTCCCAGGGGTGTAATGAGGCCCGACGCTGTAGGTGGAGGGTCTTATAGCCCATGGAAGGCCTGGTACTTCCCAATACAGCCCACCCTGGAGTATATTATATCACTTAGAAAATGGGCACTGTAAAACAAGTTTAATAAAAATTGTTATTTAGCTCATGTTTTGAAATTAAATAGTTCCTCTGCCTGTAATGAAATGAAGAAGTTTTGTTCTAATGTAGACTCTATAGTTAAAAAAAATGGTGGAATACAGTTACTGCCCCCATAGCAGGCTGATTCCCATAGGAAAATCTCTAGATAAACAGAAAAAAGGCTGTGCAATGCAGTTACTGCCTCCAGCCCCACAGCAGACTGTTTGCTACCAGTTTTGGAGATGCATTATGAGAATCGGGTGTAGGAGGTGGCAGCAGTTTCATGGTTTTTTGCAGGAAAAAAAAGTCTGTGGCAAACAGGTACTTTTCTGATGTGCTGTGAATTCTGTTTCATATCTATAGTTTTTACCTGGCAGGGGCAGGGAATAGTGGGGCTAGTATTTTAATAGTTAATGGGACAATCTGGAAGACAAGAAGTGGCAGTCTTTTTTTGAAGTTGGCCTCCCAGTCTTGCAGATGAATTGCCAGTGTTCTGCAGGTGCTACTTCAACCAGCTTATGAGGGAGCGGGAGTTGCGATTAGGTGTGTACGATTTTAACACTCAAATTAGATAAAAAGAAAAAAAAGTAGAAATAAATGTGTGCCTTTTTCTGTTTAATGGTGACAGCTTGTAATAAAGACTGTGGGGGAGGTGAATTGTCTGGTTCAATGGAGGGGGAGGCTGGCTTTGTCGTCTGTCCACTTAGCAAGCAGAAAATAAATGGCAGTGTGCCAGTTGTGAAAATTGGGGATTCCCGTGGATTTTGGAGGTAATGGGGCACCCCAGATTGGCACTTGTTTTATAGCAGGATCTATTGAGAAATACCCGCCTGCTGAGATTGGGGTCCTAGCCAACCGGAAAGCTAGGATTCCCTTATCCATTTCCTAATCAGGTTTATTGTACTTTTGTTGTTTCTTTACTCTAGTCTTAAGTGGCAGTGCTGAATAAGGGCTAGCATAAAAACCCAAGAAGAGTGCAAACAAAAATAAAATTGTAACTGAGAAAAACATTCTTTAATAGTGCAGTTCAACCCTCAACGCCCTCAAAAATTTTCCATGAATTTAGGTCAAGGTTCAGTATCTCAAAGCATTTTGCAGAGTAGCTTGTTGGGTGCATGTACAGAATAATACTTTTGACCCTTTTACAGATGTTTTAAGTGGAATAACCCACTCCGGGTATGTTTGGACATTGTAATAACCACCTGTTATGGGTGGTTGAAAGCCTCAGATGTGCCTTTTGACTCACAACCAATGCAGGGCATGCTGTTATTGCAGCATTGCCACATGCCTAGTTGTAGTTTGTTTAGGGGCACATTACAATGGCTGGTTTCATCAGTCTGGCCAAAGCTTTTAATTTGGTAGCTCATCTACTCCTCCTGGACAAGTTGAGCTCTCTCGGCATCTCAGCTCCCGCTGTTGACTGGTTCCATTCTACCTTATGGGCCATCAGCAGTCAGTATGGGTAGGAAGCATCCAGTCACCTCCCCTACCTATTTAGGCTGGGGCCACACAGAGCTTCATCCTGGGTTCCATCCACTTCTCCATTTTCCTGAACATCCTCCCTCTGCCACCCTTAACTGCCCTGTTGTTAGGCCTTCTCCTAGATTCTATGTCTTCCTGAATTAGTTTCCTGCAAACTACCACTGCACTGCCATGTTTCCTCCTGTTCTGGTCACTTTAGTTGCACATCAAAGCTGTTCATGACACCATTGCATGGCCCCTTCTATTGATATTGTACTTGTACAATGTTAAATTGTACTCTGTTTGCTTTTAAATTTGTACCATTTCATTAATACTGTGTATGCATTATTAATGTATTCACTTTCCCCTCGCGTCATGCCTGGAAATGAGCCTTATCTCAGTGTGCCTTTCCCAGTTACCAATTTTCAATGAATTAACTAACTATACTGTAGTATTCCTTATGTAGTGTAGGGGTTGTATGCAGTCATTAAGTACTTTCCATCTCAACACAGATGATGTAGACAGTAGCACTAAGGCTTGTTATAATAGACAGAGGGAATGATAGTGAGAACAGTGGGGGCATTGGGATAAACTCAAACTCTTACAAAACACTGGTCAATGCCTTAATGTGTGCTTGTTGGTTTAATTATTGAAATTGTTATGCTCATTGACTGAGCTTTAATTTCTTTAAATAAGGACTTAACTGCCAATCAAGAATGTGCCAAAATAAGTTAGATGGGAACCACACATGAGTACAGTAAAATTTGAAGGGGCGGGTTAGCTACAGTAATGTTGGAAGAAGGTTAGACTGAGAGTGGTGAGAAGCAAAACAGACTAAATCAGTGCAAAGTCCAATTACAGCACATGCTAAGGTATGTGTTAAGAGAACACGTTGTAGGGAAGACATAACCTGCAGGAAATAACTGAACCAATTTATTCGACAGAGGAGATACTGGGTGCAAAGCTAGTGTAATACTAGTTATTTTCACACAAAGTAATTTTGGCACAAGTTCAAATGCAACTATAATTGCATAAGTTTAACAGAGTGCTAAGTCATTATCCCCACATAAACTATAATGGGAAAAGTGTCAATAGTGCTAATTAGGACAAATTTATTTTCATACAAGCACACGTGCTTTAGTGAAAATAATCAAAATGAGTTTAAAGTAAAATTTTCATATTTTTCAGCATATAGATGAGATGGATGCATACATTTTCTGGTGTGGTATAATTTTTGATTTTGCTATCAAGCTGAAACGAGATGTCTGCGAACCAAAATGATAACAGATCTGAAATTATCTGAAGCATAGTAACAGGAATATATTTGGGAATGTATTTCTTTAAAGCAATCAAAATATTGTTACTGCCACCAGTATTTCCATGTGAAAAATGACTATGTTGTCAGGTATACAGTAACTGTGATTTATATGACAGTAAAATGGATGGATAATCAGGGAATTCCTGGAACATATTGGGTCAAATGTTTTAAAACACTTCTGGTTTTGGGGTGACTTGATCAGAGAAAAACAAATGGTACATTTCTCTTGGAATGGGGATTTGGTGCAGTTAACAGTAATGGATGATTGTTGGTGTTCAAACTAATTCCTCAAAGGTTGAGGGAAGTTTCAGGCTGAGGTACCAAGGAACCTATAAAATAATTTCTCTTGTGAATAAATATGAACTAGAATTCCCTTAATAATGAGGCTGAAGCAGTAGTTACTGGATTTATGTATTCTGGGTTACCCACACACTAATTAATGTCTAACAGCACTTTTATTAGATGGGACCTTACCAGTACCTGAGTTATTGGTGATGAGATATCCAAACTGCAGAACTGCAGTATTGAGAAAATGTTCCCCATCTGCAACAAGTGAGTGTAGTGCATCTAGCAATTGATGCTGACGGTGCAAATTAGATTGAGATGCTGTTAAGGATGGTGGTCACTGCATGCCACTATAAGCAGTTGGTAGGTCACTACCTACTTCAGTGGAATACACAATGAATGACCAGGGCTTCATCGAAGAGGATAACATAATGGGGCTTGCCATTAAGAGGCAGGCCAGGTTGTCTGATGACCCCTGCCAGGAAGGAGCATGAAAGGGGGAAGGGTTTGGGGGAAGGGGGAAGGGAAGGGTAGGATCAGGTAGAAGGGGAGGAGCAAGAGACATCACCAAGCCAGGTGGTAGGGTAATATGACAAGGTGATGCCGTAGCCCCAGGAATTGGCTGGGGGGAGCCTTAGGGGTCCTGAGCAGGAGTCCTGTGGCAGTATATCAGGCCAGGACACCTGCAGGATGACCTCTTTTGCTAGGATTTTTTCAGACTGAGAACTCAGCACATTGTTGGCAAGTAGCAGGTAATGCACATGAGGCAACTATGCCTTGTAGGCCATGTTGCCCAGGTGGCAGGCTCATGGTGTTTTCACACATGGCATTTAAATTAGAAAACATAACATGTTGAGCATAGATGGCTGATCAGGAGACCATTGGCAGTTTGTTTGTCTTAGGAACTCATTAATTTTGTTAGGAATTGTGGTTTGGGGGGAGCAAGAGCACAGAGCTCAGGGGTTTTGATCGTTTGTTCCCAGTGCGTGGTAAAATGGGAAGAAGCTGAGTACAGAAAACTTGTGTGCACAAGAAGAATGCTTTTACTCATTGAATGTGGTTTATGCAGCATCATGGATGTTCGTTTGTCCTGAGTTTTATAAATGGCATAGAGCTTGGGGGGGTGAGCACGGAGACATGTGTAGGTGAAGACCCAGCTGTTTATCAGTTTAAGGGTGGTACATTGTCTTTGGAAGGCTCATTAATTTCATTTGGAATTGTGGTTTGGGGGAACAAGAGCAAAGAGTTCAAGGGTTTTGTTTGTTTGTTCCCAATGTGTGGTAAAATGGGAAGAAGCTGTGTATAAAAAACTTGTGTACACATGAAGAATGCATTACTCATTGAATGTGGTTTATGCAGCATCATGGATGTTCATTTGTCCTGTGTTTTAAAAATGGCATAAAGCTTGGGGAGGGGGTGAGTACAGAGACATGTGCAGGTGCAGACCCAGTCATTTTTCAGTTTAAGTGGTGGTGCACAAATGCAGAGCTCACTAGGAGGGGTTTTGTTTTGTTTTTGCTGGTGTTTTTAAGTATGAGGAAGCTGAACAGCAGGTTCCAATAGGTATGCAGTGGGTTTATTGTGCAATTGCTCGCATGGCTCTCAGCTCCGTTTCTTCTGGTGTGTAAGGGGAGGAAAAAGCTGTACTCCGGTTTCATGATGCACACTCTGTGGTGCTTTGTTTGGTCTACACTTGCTCATATGGCATTTACCTTCGGTTCTCAGGGTGGTAAGTGGGAGAAAAGGCTGAGAGCATGGGGCATCCTGGCCATGTGGCAGTTTGTTTTGGTCACAATGGTGCTGGTAAAAGCAGGGCCAGGTGGCGCCGATGATGAGGCCCCACCTGGTCTGGTCAGAGGCAGTTAGGCCTTAGAGGCCACATGGCTGGGTGGTCTGGCGCAGAGGATGGGATGGTCCCTTTACACAAGGGGGATAACAACATGGAAAGCTGGTGGGAAGTGAACGGAGCGTGGACTGAGGCAGTTTTCCCCTGTGTTTTTTATTCCGGGGAAGGAAAGCAGAGATGGTGGTGCATTGGGGGGGCCATTCAGGGGAAGGCCTGGGCTGAGCAAATTGCAGGTTTGCGGCATTTGCCTGTGGGTAGGAGGGGGTGCGGCAGCTGTGCTGCATGGTGTGAGCAAGTGTATTTAGGGGCGAGAAAGTCTTGGCTGCCCCAGGAGTAATTTCAATGCTTCACTAGCTAGGTGCAAGTACAGCCCCGCGAAGTGGGCCAGCGGGGTAAAATGCAGTTGATGGGGTCGCGTGGTGCAGCAGGCGGTGCTCTAATCTGGGCAAAGCGGTGGCAAAAGTTTTTCTAAAAAAAGGATTTTAAGGTGACACATAGCAGGAAGCGGATGGAAGAATGGCTGGTGCAGTTATTGGTTGGTAAATCTCTTGTGCAAAGCAGTCGGCGGATCTTGGCAAGGGGCGTAGGGAGGGTGGGATGGGGCACACAGAATGAAGGAAGGATGTGTGGCTGGTGAAGAGGGGTGAGGCAGACCATAATATGGGCTGTTTTTGCAGTTGCTCCAGCAGCCATGCAGCAAGGGAGGCTGCAATCGGTATCGTCCCAGTTCCTTGGGGCTGAGGGGGGGAATGGTGAATGAGAGGGACGGCTTGGATACAGACAACTCAAAAAAAAAAGCAAAGCAAATGGTCAGGGGTCAAGACCTGCTTGGGGGGGCAGGATAAGCATGGATAGACAAGGAATAACTGGTGAAAAAGTGATAGGATGATAAGCATTGGGGTGGGGGGAGGGGTACACAATGAGGGGGTTTAGTCAGCCTGGAAGTGCTGGGTACCACGAGGAGCAGGGCCACTAAGAGTGGTCAGATGTGTTTAAGGAAAAAAAAATTAAATAATACAAAAACAGCAGGAGCAACCAGAAGTTTTAAAGGAGTGGTGGCCCCTGTAGGTGGAGCCACGAGGTTGATGGGGACGTGGTGGACCTGGCTAAAGGGGGGGCAGGGAAGACAAGGGACAGGCACCTGAGGCCCTACAACCTCGGTTTGCGGTGTAATTTGGTGCACATGTCTGAACATTACTTCTCGCCCATCTGCATGCAGTGACCGAAGGAACAGCAATGGCACCCAAGCAAACCCCAATGTCCAGTGAAAAAATGATGCAGAAAGTGGCGAAATTGAAGGGACAATGTCAGAGCTGGTGGCAGTGGCAAAACAGACAGAGGTGGAGGAAAAGGCACAGAAAAAGCAGAAGGAGCAAGAGGCGTGCCGGGCAAGGGAAAAGGGGGTAAGAGACCCAGACGGGAGATGCCATCCCCTCACACCCATCCTAATGCCTCTGCTTGCACTGTAGCCAGATGGGGGGAGCCCGGACAGGGGTAAGAATGATGTGGATCTCATGGACAAAAATAGTTTGAAAGACTATTTAGATGGGCTACTGGGCAGCATAGGGGACACAGGGATTGAGTGGATGGAAAGGGCCAAGAAGGCTTTAAAAAGCAAAGTGGCTGGAGTGGACAAGGTGGGGATTTGGGGCCAAGTCAGCCGGCAAGAAACTGTATGAAGGCTCCCCGGACTGCTCAGTTGGAGACCATGTCCCAACCTCAATCAAGGAAAAAATTTGGAAAGGGGGAATATGTTGACATATTCAGGCTAATGGATGAGGACACGGCCACTAAATATGAACAGGAGTTGGTGGGGAAGTTGGAGATGGCAGTGGCTCTGGCAGTAGTAGGACACAAGGCTGAGGAGGCAAAGTACAAGGGAAAGACCATCGATAGTTGGCAGGGGGGGTTTCATCATTTACAGTGCTTTGGTACTGGAAAAGCAGCCAAAGCTAGCCATCCCTTTGCTGACATACATGTCCATCATCAGGGATGCGTACAAGGCAAAAGTAGATTACGGGTGGCTCAAATATGATGAGGCTTTTCGGAAGAAAATGATGGTGAAAGGGGATCTGAGATGGGATTGTACCCACTCAGAGTTGTGGGTGAGGACCCTCTCTATTGATGGGAGTGGGACTGGGGGTGAGCACGTGAGGAAGAACCCGTCCACCGCCAGGTCCAAGACCTGCTGGGGTTTTAAAAAGGCCACCTGCACCTGGAATGGCTGTAAGTTCAGGCATGCCTGTTCAAAATGCAGAGGGTCGCACCTGGTCTCCAGCTGCCAACAAGGCGGCAAAAGAGGAGAAATGAGTGTGGGGGCATTTCTATGACCAGTCCTTTCGGGGTGCCCGGGAGGTCAGAGCAGGGGGTGAGGGGGCAGCCACAGGGGACAACACTATGCCTCCAATGGCTGGTGTTAAGGAAGAGCCAAGGAGAGGGTGTTGGGGGTACAAGCTGGCATTTACACCCATTTCATTGTCCATGGTAGAGGAGTAGACGGGGGAACTACCCAAATAAGGGAGCAGCAGAGCTGCTCAGGGAGAGTTTCTGGATGGTTGTCCCACTGAGTTTTCGGGGGGGGGGCGGGCGGAGATGTGGGCTAAGAAGTTAGAGTCAGTGAGGGGGAAAGAGGATATAGTGGGGACCTAGATTGAAAAGGAAATCAAGGTGGGCCGGGTAAAGGGGCCATTTGTGGCCCCCCCGTGGCACATTTCTGAGTTTCCCCATTGGGCATTATACCCAAGAAGGCAGAAGGGGGAGTTCTGCCTGATCCACCACTTATCCTACCCTGAAGGTTCATCACTGTATGAAGGCATACCAGACCACCTGAGGGCAGTGTCACATGCCTCCCTGGAACAGGCCATAACACTCATGAGGGCAATCAATGGAGCGTGGTTGGTGAAGATGGACATCAAGTTGACATTTCGACTCTTGCCCATCAGGCCAGTGGATTGGGACCTGTTGGGCTTCCAATTCCAAGGGAGCATCTATTTTGACAAAGCCATGCCAATGGGGTGCTCTGTGGCTTGTTCCACCTTTGAGGCATTCAGCACCTGGGTGCAGTGGATATTCGGGGCCAGGTACAGGCATAGGAGGATAGTTCATTACTTGGATGATTTCCTCCTCATCAGGGAGTCAAGGGAGGAGGCGTGGAGGATGTTGTGGGATTTTGAAGAGATGTGCCAGTGGATAGGGATACCGCTGGCACAGGGCAATATGGAGGGCCCCACCCAGAGGCTAGAGTTCTTGGGCATAAAGGTGGACATGGAATGGAGTTATTTCAGGCTTCCCAGGGACAAAATGGCATGCCACAAGAGCCTGCTAGCCCAGGTGACAGGGAGGAGGAGGAGGAGTGTGCCAATGGTACAAATGCAGCAAATGGTGGGGCACCTTAATTTTACCTGCAAGGCTATTAGCCCAGGCAGGGCATTTACAAGGAGACCGGGAAGGGTCATGGGGAAGGCGAAGCTGCCGCACCACTGGGTAGATGTGTCGAAAGGAGCATGAGAGGACTTCCAGGTATGAGAGGAGTTCCTCAACAGCTATAATGGGTTGACATTCTGGCAAGATGAGTGGGAGCAGAGTATGGACTTGGAGTTATTCATGGATGCCTCAGGTGCCCTGGGGAGGGGGGCATACTTCCAGGGAGAAGGGATGTTGGACGCGTGGCCGGTTCAGTGGAAAGAGTGGGGAATATTGAAGAACATCACATTTCTGGAGATATTCCCGATATGGGTGGCTATGGAAATGTAGGGCACGAGTATGAAGGGGAAGCACATCATGTTCTGGTGGTGGGCATTATTTATAGGCAAGGGGGGGAGGACAGAGACGGTGGGCAGGCATCTCAGGCACATGGTGTTGTTGGGGCTGCACCTGAATCTATCTTTTAAAGCACAACATACTGAAGGGGTGAAGAATGAGGTGGCTGACAGTCTTTCCTGTATGCAGCTCAGAAGGTTTTGGGAGCTGAGGCCGCAAGCAGCGATGCACAGGACCAGGATCCCAGACCAGTTATGGGAGGTTGGAGGGACCCAGCTAGGGTGCTGTACCGGGTTTCCAGGTCAGCAAACACACTGGGGGCCTATGAAGTGGGGTGGGTGAGGTTTCAGGAATTTAGAAGGAAGCATGAGTGGTGCAGGGACGAACTGGTCCGGGATGAGCAGGTAAAGAGGCTTATAGTGGAGAAATGGGAAGAAGGGCTGGTCCACACCACAGTGGTGGTGCAACTGGCTGGCATCAGTTGAGTATGCCACGACAGGGGTTGGCCCAATGTAGTGGTCAGCAAGGGGTTAAAAAGGATGATTATAGACTGGCAGAGGGGTCAGGTTGCCAGGAAGGATGGGAGGCACCCCGTAAGAGGGCAGTTTCTGGAAAAAGTACTGGGGCAACACAGCAGGTGTGTACCTCGGCCCAGGAGGCAGTCCTGTTCCAGGCCATTTTTTCGGTCATGGCGGCAGAGGCCTTCCTGGTAGGGGAAGTGGTGGCCCCATGAAAAACGGCTGCTGTACAAGTATTGCAGCATGAAGATGTCTGGTGGGGGCAGGACAGAGTGGTCATTCACCAGGCCAGGTCCAAAACTGACCAAAAGGGGATAGGGGCCAAACTGTCATTGGTGAGACAACCACAGTCCACCAGCTGTGCAGTGGGGGCACTGGAAGAATATGTGAGCAACCAGGGGAGGGCTGGAGGTCCTTTTTTCTGACACTGGGATGGTTCCCCGGTCACTGGTTTTCAGGTAGGGGCGGTGAGTAAGAGGGCCCTGGTTTTCATTGGGGAGGATCCAGGTGAAATTGCCCCGCATTCCTTTTGGATTGGGGCAGCAACACAGGCAGCAGAAAAAGGGCCTGCAGTGGAAGAGGTGAAGAAGGTTGGGCATTGGAAGTCTGGCTGCTACAAGAGATATGTCAGGTGTATATAACAGTGACTCACACTGTTTCTCTTGTTTCATGGCAGGTTCCAAGAGGAAAGTCTGGATAGTGGGACACTCCTTCATCTACTGGGCAGAAAGGTTTGTGGTCACCACTTCCAGAGGAGCAGGACTGTGTTACAACATTGAGCACACCAGGGTGCTATGGAAGGGCATTAGCGGCATGAGATGGGCACAGCTCTTGCCATTATTAGATGAGTTAAGGGTCCAATGGGGCACGCCAGACTGTATTATCATACATTTGGGGGGCAATGACTTGGGGAGCCTGTCATGGGGGAACTGGGGTGAAACATCCTGGGGGATTTGGAAAAAATTAAAGGGTGGTGGCTGAGGGTGATAATCGGCTGGTCCGACATCACTTCCCGATGGGTTTGGAGGGGGGTCAAGGACATCCAGATGATTTAGAAGGTCAGGAAACATCTGAATAGGAGGTTAGCAAGGGCAGTAATTGAAATGGGATGTGTACACCTGCAGCACAAGAACATTTCCTTTGATGAGGCTATGGTGTACAGGTCTGATGGGGTACACGTGTTGGAATTCGGCATGTGCCTATTCCTGAGACCAATTGGGGAATTAGTGGGAGAAATAGCCAAGAAAGGTTTGAGATACTAGTCTGCAAGAGGGGATCCCCTCCTTCCATCACAAGCTGGAGGGGGGCAGGGGAAGAAGGAAAGGAGGAGGAGCGAGGGGGAAGGGAAAGGGGGAAGGGGTAGAATACATGGGCTGGGGACAAGGAACCCAGATGTGGTATTAAAAGCTAGGAGGGGTAGATGGCCCAGTGGCACTGACGGTTGAGGCACTGGATGCCACACCTCACACCACACCAGCGACCCAGGTTCAAGAACGAGCCTGGGTTGTCGGGGGTTGGAAGGGGAGGAGATGGATTGAGCATCCGTTGGACTGCTCTCAGTCTCCGGGAAGGGGGTATGCTGCCTCGGTGCCTTAGTGGTCTCTAGCAATATTTGGGGGTGATGCAGGGCACTGGCAGACAGCGGGGGACCTGCTGTGGTCAGTGCCAGGAAGGAGTGTGTGCGGTAGCAGGCATGCACCTTTCCATTGGTGACATTGCACACCTCGCACAGGGGAGAATAGGGAAAATGGGCACCAGTTGTGGCAGCATGATGGCTGTCTTCATGGGGGATTTGCTTGGGCAAGGTACATGATGGCACTGGATCCGGACTTGGTGGATGAGTGTCGGGGGGGCTCTCCCACTCCCCGCCGCAGGGGGTAAGCCGCAGGAGTATGCTACGGACTGAGCTGAGGAATCCTTGAGATGGTGGCCGGAAATCCCTGGAGGATGCCTGGATGTGGATAAGGTAGGCAGACTGGTTGCCAGGGGAAAAACAGTATAACAAAAACCAAAAAAAAAAGTGGGAAGGGGGATAGGTCCAAGAGCCAGATTCAGAAGTGTCTGGACCTGGAGCTCGAAGGTCCAGGTAGGTGGTACCAGCCTGGTTCTGGTGTGGAGGAGGGGGCCAGATTCAGGGTGTTCGGACCCTGAAAATTAAGATGGGTGAACAACCAGAAGAAGGAAGAGGCTAAACCAAGAAATTTTGAGTGAATTGTCATATATGGAAATTGAAGTATTAACATAGGCAGTATAGCGCAGTGGTCTAAGGCTCTGCACTGCAAATCTGGTGACATCCAGCAGACCAGACCTGGGTTTGAATCCCGCAGCTTCCACTTGCATACTGTGTGACCCTGAGCAAGTCACTTAACCTCCTTGTGCTCCCAGGTCACTCCTGTAAAAAAGCTTTCAGCTTAGTGTGCTATACCTGGTTAAACAACTAAAAAAAATATGTATTCTTTGTGCCAAAAATAAACATTGCCAACGAGCAACCAAAAAGTGAAATAAGTTGTAGCATCCATCATTCCTGGGAGGGTTTCAGGGGACAATGGGGCTTTCCATTAAAAGACAGGCCAGGTTGTCTGACGACCCCTGCCAGGAAGGAACACAAAAGGGGGAAGGGGTGGGGGGAAGGGCGAGGGGGAGAGGGGGAGGGAAGGATCAGGTAGAAGGGGAGGGGCTAGTGACATCATCAAGCCAGGTGGTAGGATAAGATGACAAGGCGATACCAGAGACCCAGGGATTGGCTGGTGGGGCGGAGCCTCAGGGGTCCTGATCAGGGGTCCTGTGGCAGTATATCAGGCCAGGACACCTGCAGGACAACCTCATTTGCTGGGATTTTTCCCACCCTTATTAAGGAAGGCAATGGGGGGGGGCAAGGCTGGCACAGAGATAAGTAGTGGGCAGGGTGTGTGGCTGGGGCACTGGGCAGGGGGCCTGTGCAGTTGGCTGTGGGTAGGCAGCTGTAGGCCAGGGGTCTGGGTCATAGCCCACTCAGAGGAGTTGTGGGCAGCAAGGCCCAATGACAAGTGAGAGAAGATGCGGAAGAAGGAAAGGAGGAGTGGGGTAAATGGGCTGGGGACAAGGAACCCAGACATGGTATTAAAAGCTGAGAGGGGGATAGGTCCAGGTGCCGGATTCAGAAGTGTCCGGGCCTGGAGGGCAATGGCCTGGGTGGGTGGTACCGGCCTAGTTCTGATGTGGAGGAAGGGGCCAGATTCACAGTGTCCAGACCCTAAAAATCAAGATGAATGAACAACCAAAAGAAGGAAGAGGCTGGAACCAAGAAAGTTTGAGTGAATTTTTATGTATGGAAATTGAAGTATTAACATGGGCGATGTAAATATTCTTTGTGCCAAAAATAAACTTATATAAACCAAAAATAAACCAAAAATTGTCAACGAGCAACCAAAAAGTGAAATAAGTTGTAGCGTCCACCATTCCTGGGAGGAGTTCAGGGGACAATAGCCATTTGCAGAAGTGCAACTGATGAAGGGAACCAGCAGTTTTGTTACTTGTTTATTTGTAGTCAATGTGGATTTTTATTTTGATTTGTTTGTTAGCATTTCAAGTGAAAAAGGAGATATCACTATAAAATGGTATGCGACAAGAATATGGAAAGACTAACAAGATTATGAGCTAAACAGAGGCAATATTTGCTGAATTAATTGTGGACTAGACATGAAAAATGGGTGACAAAATATGCATTTAGTACTGCTAAGAAAGTTCACACAAAAAGGGATCAGTATCTTGTAGAAGCAATGATGGCTAGCAATCAGTATTATTTATTGGTAAGCAATCAGTATTTATTGATTGCTGTGAACCATATTATTACATGGCAAGCTGCAAATCCTGGAGAAAGTCAGAACACAACTATAGTTGGTGAACCTTGAATAAATATTTTTAGTGGATTTGGTGTACTAATACATTTAAACCAAGGTGGAAACTCTGAGACTGAAGTGTATAAAAATGAGTTTTGCAATGTTAGGTACTACTCCACTTCCTCAAGACTGCAGTCTGATTGGATGATGGGAAAATTCAGCTGAACCTTAGTGACAATTAGTGCAAATATTAATATCTTAAATAACATCCAGTAGAGTTAAGAGGCTATGGACTATGAAATCGCATTGGAGAGCTTTTTAGGGACTCGATTGTTTTCAATTAGTAATCACTGCAGAATATAAAAATAGATTAATGATAAACCCTTAAGGTTGATGTGGGCTATGCTATATCAAGGAGGCAGATTAACAACTTGGTTATCTCAAGCAATGGAAACCATAAGTTGTTCAGCAGAGGCTGGGACACTTTTGACATGATTGAGTACCACAACTAGTTAGACAAAGTCTGGGCAGGAAGCTGTCAGTATATTAAGTGACAACTGAAGTGTTGATGAAAATCTATAGTGATATGAGATACACAAAAGGATTTTAAATGTTTTGGAGGAGATCACTGATACCCTTAGCATGGGATGCTCTAAAATATTGATCTGCATTTAAGATGCACAACCACAGTGTTTGAAATGCATCAGTGCAAGAAATGCGTGATATTCTGATGCTTTATCACTCTGGAAATGTGTATACCAAAAGTTAACAAACATATGCTTCCTGTAGTTTATATAGGAGTGTGACACAGACAGAGTGGAGGCTGTTTAGAGGAGGGCAACAAAAATGGTGCAGGGTCTGCACCAGAAGACATACAAGGAGAGACTAATCAAATCAAATCAAATCAGCTTTATTTATATAGCGCCTTTCACAACCAAGGCGCTGTACTTAAAACATATACATAAATAGATTAAAACAGCATTATAGTATATCAATTATATTTAAATAAAAGCTAATCTAAATAAATATGTTTTTAAACCAGTTTTAAAACTATCGACAGCTATCGATCGAATGGTAAAGCAGCTTAATATGTATACCCTTGAGGAAAGGGGGGACATGATAGAAACTTTCAAGTATCTCAAGGGAATTAACGAAGTACAAGAGGGTAGTATCTTTCAGAAAAAGAGATGTGCAAGAACATGGGGCCACAATTTGAAGATAGAGGGGGGATGGCTCAGAGGTAATGTTAGCAAGTTTTTTTCACAGACAGGGTTGTGGATGCATGGAACAGCCTTCCTGAGGAGGTTGTGGAATCAGGAACAGTGGGAGAATTCAAGAATGCATGGGACAGACATAAGGCAATTCTAGTGGGGGGTAGGAGGAAGTAAGCTGTTGATTAACTAGAATGTACAGCTTATCCATCAGGTAGGGAAATGGGCAGACTGGGTGGGCCAAGTGGTCCTTATCTGCCATCAAATTCTATGTTTCTATGATCCCTTCCTTTTAAGTGAGGGGACTTTTACTTGTACAGTGCTGGCAAGATGTGGAACACTGGTACAGGAGTTACAGTTTAGACTTCAGGTGGTCCACAGAGATCGTCTTTGGAGATACACAGGAGAAGTCTTGACTGATGTCTTGAGCAATGGAGGTTGTGAGAGTAACAGCTGAGGCCAGACCTCTTGACACAACAGGAACTGTCAAGACATCCTTAGGTTCTGTTTAAAGTATTGCTGCCTTGCCATCCAATGCAGCTGACTCAAGAAACCCACTGCAAAGGTTCAGTAGGTCAGTAAGCATTCATGAATGCTTTGGGTGGGAAAGCACAATGGGATATAATTGATAAAGTACTTTTTTTTTATTGAATGATAATCCATTTTTTAACGTTGTGTATCCAAAATAGATCATAGGGCAATTAGTTTATTCAGCACAGCTCAGCATGAGTTTCTGGAATACAAACAGTGCATCGGGCTGATTCTGATCAGGAATACTAGAAGACTACAAGGCACTCAAAGCAATGTTTACTGTTGTTATAGCACAAACCTGACAATTGACACTACCACTAACCAATCAGCATAAACAGGAAGAAGCTAGTAGGAAACAATGGAGATTATTCTGCAATGCAACGGGCTACAGCTGTTTTAAAAGTTAACATCTATGTGTTCAAATAAATCCACACTCTCACAGAACAATTGACTGGGAAGGGGGAGGCTTATTTCTATATCCCTCACTAGGAACCACCCTGACACACCTACAGAGCCCCACGACCATCCCAACATGTTTGCAAGCAACCATAAAAAGTGCCATAGAATCACATACGAAATCTTCAGAAGGCACCACAATTTAAACATGCTATCCAAATTATGACGGTGAGCGATATCAGCTAATACCTTTGCAGTGAAATTCAAGCAATGAAATTCTTGCTCAGAGACAAGAGTGTTACCAAACTGGTAGGATTGTACTGCTCTTATTGCTATAGTAGTGCTGAGTTAGGAGATGTATTTCAAATCTGTTTACTGATCTGTGTTCTTCTCTGACTCCCCTGCAGTGTTCTGTGCTTGCTCCTCTGTGCATGCACAGTACACTTGCCCCCAACCCCCATTCTCACCATGACCCTGGCCCTTTGTATTTAAACTTGACCTCCTAATCCTCCTATTGTTGTAACCCAGCATTTTGTTCTGCCTCTTACAGGCTGCTTCCCCAGACGTCCCCTCACCCTCCTGTGGAGCTCATAGAGCTCCTGAAGCAAGCAGCCTAGCTCTGTGAAGGTACAGACTGGACCTGTCTTAGCCCATTACCGCTTATGCGGGGACTGCCCCACCCACCCAGTCTGGCTCGTCATTTCCTTTATAGTCCACCTATGTCATGTCACATGACTGATCTTGGTTAACCTCAGAACTATGGAAACTCATGACCTACCGACATGCCTTCAAAGGAAGTGGTCTGCAAGGACTGGATTGCTTACAGATAGCTCAGGAATGCCTGCAAAAACTCCCTTTGTAAGGCTAAGTAGAATTACTTCAAAACACTATAGACGAAACACCTCAATAACCCAAAGGGCTTTTGGAAGCAAATTAACTTATTTATAAAAGGTAAAACTATGGCAAATCCCAGCTTCCTCAAAGTCCAAGGTTGCATCCTTGTGGATCCCCCATCGATTGCTGGTAATCTCAATGTATTCTTCACTGACCTTGACAAATACACCTCTAACTTTGGCTGAACTATTGAGCGTCCACCCCCCCACCACCAGTGGACGTGGGACAAAGACCTGCCTTTCATATAAGACTAGCTACCAGAAAGGAGGCACACAAGCTACTTTTCAACTTAGAACCTGAATGTTCACCCGGTTATGATAATCTTGAACCCAAGTTCCTAAAACTTGGTGCTGAGGGCATTTCCTTACCAGTGAGGAACATAATAAACAGGTCCTTTCCCTCAGGCATGGTACCTGACAATTGGAAGGTAGCAGTTGTTGTCCCAGTCCACAGAGGTGGTCTGACTGAGTTAACAGAAAACTATAGACCTATCTCCATTGTCTGCCCTCTGGCAAAAATTCAAGAGCGCATTCTCTATAATCAACTTCATAGACTCATACCACCTCCTGTCCATGTTCCAGTACAGGTTCAGGAAGAATCACAGCACCCTGACATCTCTAATAAAAGTTATGGCAGACATATCCACCACTTTTGATCAAGGTCAAACTATGGGCTCTGTATTTGTTGACCTAACAAAGGCCTTTGACCTGGTTGATTGGTATCTATGAGGGAGACTGAAATTCAGAATCCCAAAACTGACAGGACCAAGTTCAGCCTTCCGACATCCACACATCTGATAGGAAGAAATCTGATGATGACAGGGGTATGGGAGTGGTAGTGGATGTGACAAACTGCTACCATACCCCTAGCCAGACACCAGAAAGGACTAAAAAATGTGCAAGCTGGCCGAGCTGCTCCTGTGGCATGGAGGTCCAAGCCATTAGCAGCTCAGCCAGCATGGTCTGGTAGACCCAGGCTCTGTTCCTGGTCACCAGAAATTTTGATGGCACACTGTTTCACCCTCTCCCCATAAATTTTGTTTTTCACTCTGTGGTCCACTCCCCCATGGGGTTGGATCTTTTAGTTATGGGGGGGTGCATGCAAGTTCCTTGCGGGATACTGAAATTCAGTCTCCCAGTCTTGGTCTAGTAGAGTCTGGGATTCTGAATTTAGGTCTTTCAAAATATATCCAGTTGATCATAATCTTTTACTATGCAAACTCCACTCCATGGGCCTTGATCTTAGTGTCCTGGCATGGCTCCATAACTACCTTCCAAACCACACTCAAAGGGTCAAATGGCCAGAGAGATTCAGCATGGTATTCCTCAGGGCTCCATCCTGGGGTTGCTAATATTCTCACTCTTTGTAGAAGACCTGCCACTTAGTTGTGGAGGTGCCGCAGTTCATCTCTATGCTGATAACACCATCGTTGACTGATCATCATCTGATTTGGGCTGGATAAACCGAATCTGGAATCTGATTTCCATGCCCTAGAGAAGTGGTTCCTTGAAAACCATCTGGTCCTCAACACAAAGAAGATCAAGATCATGCTGTTTCATAACTCTGGGCAGCACTCCTGGCTCAGCACCCCCTAATGGTCCGATCACAGGATGGTAGCACCCTAGAACATGTAACTTCATTGAAATATCTGGGGGTTACCCTGGACCCCTCAATCACTTTCAAGAATCATGTCAATGTATTGATGAAAACATTAAACCAATGGCTTGGTCTGGTATACTGCATTTATACCCTCCTGACAAGGGCCACATGTATAAAAATTGCAATGTACACTCTTCTCCCCCTATTTGAAAATGGTGCCCGCTGCTCCCTCCATGCATGTGCCTCCATTATCTCACACATTAATCAACTTTTCCTGATGATTGGGCACTTTGCACTTGGTTCTGACCCTCATCTTCGTCATTGTAAAGTTTTCTCATCACTGGACTGGGTACCCCTTGCAAGCAAATTCCTGTACACCACCATGAGCCTTATGTTTAAGCTAGTGCATCGCTATACACCACCCTGCCTGTAAATGTAGCCTACGCTCCTTATTCTCTGTGGCCTTCCCCCTGCTGGTTATACCCCAACCCCAGTTGGCTGTCAGTAGGCAGTCCTTTGCTTTTACAGCAATGTGTGCCTGGAACTCACTCCCACAAGAGGTCCTTTCCTCCACCTCCCTCACACAATTCAAGCACAACTTATTCCAATACATTCTTGTCCCCCCTCCCTGCACCTGTTTTCACTAACTTGTTGCCTCAGTACAGACTTGCCCATCCTTTGTATTTCCCATCATCTACTTGAATCTTTTCTGAGAATGTTACCAACTTAGAATTTTTTTGTTATGCACTTATCCAGTTGTTCTTTTATTTGCTGTACCAATGTTTTAAAATTAATGCCTCCCTGCACTTTACATGTATTTGTAAACTACTGTATTATGTTGTTGTTTATCCTGTTCACCTGTAAAATGTACTTACATGTTGTCTTGTTTGTTCCAGGTTGCCCCTGAAAAAGGGACTGTATACTCTCAGTGGGCCAACTCAGTTACCAAAATTCAATAAAATAAATAAGTGAGGCACACTGGCATTGATTAATTGTAACTGACTGACTTTAATTATGCTTATATGTTTTAAAGCCATTTTGAGCATCAATTATATGTAGAATCTGTGAAACAACTCTTGCAAATTAAAACAATTTGACGGCATGGAATGCCAGCCAAGGAAGATATGACCTCTTTCCTTAGGATTCGGATATGGGACATGTTTATTACTAACAGATATGCATTCTTTATTGAAATGCTGTTTATAGTGTGACTAATCAGTGTCCATGAAAAGCAACAGTATAACAGCAAGCAACTTGCTTAGAAGTATTATGTTCTGCTATATGTATGTTGTGAAATAGGAAACATTTGAGAAGTATTATTACTTCTACTATGGGATTTGCAATATAGCAAAAAAAAGATTATAGCTCTGTGCTTTAGTTGTTGTTGGCCAATCTCTTATGATGGTTCAGGAAATATCCAAGAGTAAGAGGCTTAAATGGTAGAGCCCTATACTTTACAAAACAGTGTTTCAGCTCAAGATTGCACCACTGTGTATCTCCAGATACAAAAAGCCCATAATGGAAGTAATCTTTTCCTTTTGAGCAAGACAAGTCTAAAATAAGAATCAAGACACATGGAATAATGATCTGCAATGGATAACAGGTGGCATCTAAATGGCTTTCCTTACTAAAAGACAAGGTGTTGTTTATATATCCACACAAAATGGTTCTTTATGGGAAAAAAAGTACAACACCTATTGTTTAAATTCTGATAATATAACACACCTGCATTTTTGTTTACAATTTTAAAATTCATCCCAGAACCTTAGTAGTATGTGTCAAAAGTGCGGAAGAGAAGGAAGCTCTTTAGGTGGAAAATGTTTCGTAGACATCATGTATTTGGAGTCCAGATAAACATTTATCAGGCAAAACTCTCCAAACATGAACAGTTTTTTAATGGTGTCTATGACAAAGTTAGTAATGGATTACCAATGAATGGAGAAAACAACCAACCAACATGACTTCAATAAGACCTCTTAAAGGTAAAATTAAGCCTGATCTTGCATAACAGAAAGCAACTGATGAAGAGATATCTCTTCCAAAACTACAATGCCATCTGTTGTACTGCAGTAATGTTAAGAAGGCTTGAATACAACTTTATTTATTTATTGAATGTTGCTGACTGGGTAGGCCTTCTGAGACTAGGTGTCCCTTTTTCAGGGATGACCCAGGTTTAATTACATAGTGGCATATCAGAAGAGACTTTACACATTCAGGTATCAGTGAAATGACAATGGGGTATATACATTTATGATTCAGTGCATAGCCACATACATTCAGTGTTTAGATGGAAAGTTCAGCAATGGTCTGGCAAATCATGCAAGTACAGTAGCTGACTGAGTAGGTTGGGTAAAAAAAGTCTTGTGTGCAGTATATCCAGATCGACAGTATGGAGGTGCACACTGCACATGTAAACGCGTAGCATCATAGTAGCCATCCATGCGTGTGTGTTTGGTTAGTCAGCCAAACAGCAGATAGACTGACCCACACTTTATTCCATAATGCACACCACACACACACACACCATACAAAATACACATCTAGTAAAAAATATATAAAAATATATCTATGTTTTATTCAACTCAGGTATAATGGTACAATGGATGTCTGACCTGCTGTAGGATTCATTACACCAGAAGGGACTGTCCCATGGCACCTGGGAATAGCTGTGCCACCCGTGGTGCTACCCTGGTGCCCAGGATAATGCACACCATGAGCCTATACTCCTAGCATACAATGAACTGCCTGCCAGTTACACAGTGTCTGCTGCACCCCACCTAGTGTTCCTGCTGGTAGACAGAGCTGTGACCCTAGTCAAGCAACACACCTATTGTTGGCACCCTTTGCAAACTGTGTGAGAGGCCTTTCAGCACCATGCAATTCTGCTTAAAGTTGAACCAGCATAACATTCTGTGGTGATTTTCATATGCAGCCCATGATGCTTTGCATTGTGTGGGCATGTGTGATTTTGTATTTTCTTGAAACTTGGCTTCCCAGCCAAATGCCTTTTGGGGTAACCCTTGCCTCAGTGTTTGCGCTCAAAGGTTCTTTGTCTTTTAAATAGTTTTTTATTTTAATGGGTTCACCACAACATAACCCAGACAGATTGTCTTAGGGTAGCTGGTTCATTCCACTGCGGTGTCAAACAGACGAGGCATACTGATGAGTCCTGGTAGGACGAAACACGTGTCTATGTCATCTGTTGGCATCCTTTGCCAATTATGTGAGAGGCCTTTTGGCACCATGCAATTCTGCTTAAAGTTGAACCAGCATAACTTTCTGTGGTGATTTGCACATGCAGCCCATGATGCTTTGCATTGTGTGGGCATGTGTGATTTTGTATTTTCTTGAAACTTGGCTTCCCAGCCAAATGCCCTTTGGGGTAACCCTTGCCTCAGTGTTGGCTCTCAGAGGTTCTTTGTCTTTTAAATATTGTTGAGTTATGCTCATACGCATGTTCAATTCAGTGCACAGTCATCTGGCGTTTATGTGTGTACTTCCACTATAGTACAGCATGCCGGCAGTCTCCAAAACATAATGCATTGGCTACTCATATGTCATCCTGCAAGGACAGGTGAAGGTGGCCATCACGTTACAGGCTACACACACATGTAACTGCACAGAATGCATAGTGTGATAGTTACATATACCCACATGTGTCAACAACCCTCCAAAAGACTCCATCTTGGTCCTAGTACCCAAGACCATTGCAAATTAGGGTGGTTAGTAGACAGAGACTTATGGCATTGCCCTGCTCTCTTGTTGCTCATGGTTTTCCATAAACATCTATGGTCATCCCTGCTCTGTCCCTGATTTTTGTACATGATAACTCCACCCATGGTTGGTCCATAATGCATGGTCAAGATTGTCCATGATTAATGAAAATGCACACATTACAGTAAGAATCACAGAATCATAAGCACATAATCAGGAGAACTAGACCCATTTTCAGTTTGGTAAATGAGAGAAAACAAAATCCAATAAAATGTTAAATTATTTTAGGTAATAGCCATGATTGTTCATTATGTAAATATGTTTTAATGTCATTAATGAGTTAAAGTGAGGGAGGTCTATAGCCCATGCATTGCTCCTGTTTTTATAATTATATCTTAATTCACCCCCCACCCTTTTGCTATATGTAGGTCTAGGTTTCTTTTTCAGTTGTTTTTTATTTTCAGCAATAACAATCTCATAGATACATAGAATTTGATGGCAGACGAGGACCACCTGGCCCATCTAGTCTACATATATACCCTACTCCCAAGTGTCCCTTATTTACCTTTTCCTTGTCATTCCTAGGGTCCCCTTATATCTATCCCATGCATTTTTTAATGCCTTCACTGTTTGCACCCTTACCACTTTTGTGGAGAGGCTGTTCTATGCATCCACCACCCTTTCCATGAAGAAATACTTCCTCACATTCCCCTGAGTCTCCCTCCCTCCCTTCCTCCAGCCTCATATCATGACCCCTTGTTTGTGAGCAGTCTCTTTTCTTAAAGAGGCTGCCCTCCTGGACCCTATTAAAACCCTTGAGATATTTAAAAGTCTCTATCATATCCCCCCTTCTTGTCTCCAGTGAATACATGTTAAAGTCTATTGACATCTTCTCATATGTCTTCTAGTGTAGCCCCTGCACCATCGTTGTAGCCCTCCTCTGGATTGCCTCCATTTTCTCTATGCCTTTTCAGAGGTGCAGCCTCCAGAACTGGATGCAATATTTCAGATGAGGTCTCACCAGTGATCTGCAAAGTGGCTTCATCACTTCCCTATTTCTGCTGGAGATACCCCTCAATATGCACCCCAACATTCTGCTCGTCCTCCTTATCGCTTTCTCACACTGCCGAGCCACCTTTATGTCATCTGTTATAACTACCCACAGATCCCTCCCTCCCTTGCTTCATGGGCATCAGTGTACCTTCCTCCCATCAAATACTTTTCTCCTGGGTTCCATGCCCTAAATGCATAATTTTGCATTTTTTTGCATTAAATTTCAGTTGCCACACTCTTGACCATTCTCCTAGCCTACCTAGGTATCTTCACATTTTTTCCACCCCCTCCGGAGTATCAACTCTATTGCAGATCTTTGTGTCTTCTGCAAATAGACATGCCTTCCCCTTCAACCCCACTGCAATATCACATATGAAGACATTAAAGAGGACTGGCCCTAGCACCAACCCCTGGGGCACCCCACTGGTCACTTCCCTCTCCATGGATTGAGCTCCATTCACTACCACTCTTTGTGTCCTCCCACACAACGAGGATTTAAAGATAGAATTATCCCTAGAAAGCGAGAAAAGACCAAAAGAAGTAATTGTCTGGCAGAAATGTTTTCATCATTACCCAGAACCTGGAAGATTTGTATAATATCATATTTCAATTTTATAATTTTTTGGGGGTAGTTTATGAAAATATTTTGGGTAAGGCCCGAGGTAAATCCAAGTGCTGTATTGTAAAAGTGATAAAATAACCTATTGTTCTGACATATTTGGATGTATTAGTGGTTATCTATATGCAGGAAGAAGTCATCTTGTAATGCTGTTATGCAGTCTCTTTTTGTAACAGTATACTGTGACTCTTTGAGGCCTCATCTTGTGTCATGGTAGAGTTCTCCTGCACTTCCATAGTGGTAGAAGACTGATCTGGGTATACTGGTTTCTCCATTTCAGGGGGTGCACCAGCTGCTGTTGAAGAAGATGTAGAACTTCCAGTGGGTCATTAATCAAAACTGATCAAAACTAATTTTATGGTTCTCTCTCCTGTCTCTCTCTCTCTCTCTCTCTCTCTTGCTCTCTCCCTTCCTCTCTCTCTCTGTCTTGCTCTGCTTCAATGGGTGAAGTAAATATTCTGAGGCTTCCTTGTGAATAAAATTTCAGCTTCACCGGAGGAATCATAGCATTACTAATGGTATGTTGATTTAATGGAGCTTTGCAGCCACAAAGGCTTTCCTCTTTCCAAGAACTTCAAAAGGAAAATTAAGGTAGACCTGAACAGTAATACTAGCCACATATAATCCTCACTCAAGTTTTGCCTTTCTCAATAACACTTCTTTATCCTGAAAGTGATGAAGTTTCACAAAAATGCATCTGGGTTGCTTCCCTCAATAGTTTGGGTTGTTTGCTCTCTATGAGCTCTGTCAAGCTCATCTTTTTTCTTTGGATAAGATCTTCCCAGGGCTTCTATTAGGAGTTTCTCAAAGAATTCTATCAGTTGCACCTCTTCCATACCTTCAGGGATTCCTCACAGTTTTATAATATCTCTTCTAGATCTTGTTTTTATTTTCTCTTCTCCTTGCTTTATTAATTCTAATTCTTGAGTTTGTATATTTACAAGTTTTTGTAGAGGAGTTATTTTATCTTGAGCCAGGCTAACCCTGCTTTCTAATTCTATGGACATTAATGAAACATTAATGAAATGCTATTAATCCTTTTTGTTAATTCCAAGACATTGTCTGTTAGTAATGTGATTGATGAATCCATAGTTATAAGTCCTTGCCTAACTTAATTCATTAGAACACCTTTAATATCAGTGGTGTTGCTGACATCTGATAACATGCTTTTTCCAGTGAAGTCTTGAATATTAACAGTAGCAGGGGTATTATTTTCCTTCTCCTTGTCATTAATATCAACCCTTTCTCTAACGGGTTCTTGAGGAGAGTTTATTTGTTTCATGCTCTATGGTGAAGCTTCCATCAGTTCCTTTTTTGCAGTTTTAAATTTGACCTGCTGTTCCATAGACAGTAAGCTCAGGTTTACCAAGTCTGTTAAAATAACTTTATTATTTTCTGAGCCTTTGTGCTGCACTATATGGGATTTGCTTGGCACAGGGTATGATTATTTAATGACTCCCAAAACTTTGAACTGACCAGTATTTATTTCCCTACCAGACAATGGCTCAGTATTTACAGTCGCTACAATCTGTGTCTGCCTCTTCAGTCTTACAATATAAATTTCTTAATGGGAGGCTTGCAATTTTTTGCAGTGCTCTGTGTTACAGAGCTTTGTAGAGCATAAATAATAGTCTATGCAAGCTATAATATCTCTTGTGCAATAAAAATGTTTTGCTTTACTTCAGTTTATCTGAGCCATTTGTATTTACAGAAGTTGAAGTAGGTGAGGCAGCAAAATCAGAGCAGGTGTTAACTTGTTTGTGGTTTTCCTTCTGGCACCCCAATTAGGGTCAAAATCAATAGTTTTGTTTGTTTTAGTGGTGCCAAAGTATCAGTTTTTTTAGCTGTGCACCACATTTGCATAGACTCTTGTAAATGCAGTGGAATCTTCCCTGCCTGTGCTCACCCGACACTTGATTGTCTTCAGAAACCATCACTTGCAGCTCACTTTCAGTGTTCAATTTTACTGACTCAAGTAAGTTAATATTATGTAGGGTCATAACAGATTTAAGGATAGCCTTAGCAGGTAAGGACATTTCTGCAAAATATGCCAACTTCAAACTACCCTTTATACTTCCATTCTGTTGACTTTTAATTTTAATTAAGGCTTTAGTTTCATAAGCCCTATGGAATCTTTTTGACATGCCCAGCTGATAAATCTTATTGTCCATCTGCAGGTTTAAACTTTCAGATGCCATATGCCAAGTAACATTATTTAAAATGGAAGACTTACTGTCTCAGAGCAGTTCTTCCATTTTCTTTCCCCTCTCTCATTTGTGATTTAGCCTTTATCCCCGGAAGGAAATACTGGCAGCCATCTTTTACTAATTTTCTGTGCTAATTTTGCTTTCTCTTTTCCTAAGCCCAGAGAGCTTCCTCTCAGCCAGCTAGCTCATCAGCTATCTTGTCTTGCACCCCCCCAGCAGTATCATTGAGGAAATTATCCACATGAAGCCTGCAGAGAGAGATAGAATGCTGCAACCTGCATTAAAAAGATGATGCATGAGATCAGAACAAGCATGCACTCATCCATTGAAGCGCTCAGTCAGGCTGCCGCCCATGGAGGTGAGTGGATGGCTGTGCCAATGGCCTGATTGGGGTACTGGGGGGGAGCAGGGGTCTAGCTCATGATGACCAAGTGGGGGTTGGGGAGTCCACTAAACACCAGGGAGTGTGGGTCTGATTTTTTCTAATAAAAGGAAATGAGGGGGCCATGGTAACTGGAGGGGCTTAATTCAATTACGGGCAGTGATTGGCCACAGGAGGACCACTAGACACCATGGAGAATAATTTGGGCCAGTTGATAGCTGGAGGGTGGGGGGGGCACTAGACACCTGAGAGAACTTTGGCCAGTGGCAACTTTAAATTTCACTCACAGGAGGTGAAATTATGCCTGCAGATGATGACATTTCTCCACAGATGGTGAAATTTCACTGTGGTTGGCAAAATGTCACCAATGATGCTGGCAAAATTTTCCTCACTCCGGGGGGGGGGGTGAAATTTCACATTTCATCCTGCAAAATATTTTGAGAAATGTGCAAATTACAAAAAATACTTTATGGAGCAAATTTTTTCAATTTGGAACAACACTAGGTATGCCCTATTCCAGAGAGACAGGACAGGAAAAATGGGGGGAGGAGTGGCTATATACGTTAGAGAGGGAATCAAAGAGACAGAGTTACAGGGGTGTCAGGAAGGGGTGGAGGTTCTGTGGATCATACTGGAGACAGGAAATAGGGTAGCAGTTCAAGTAGGAGTGGTCTACAGACCTCCAGGACATGAGAAGGAGATAGACAAGGAGCTGGTGGAAACCATATACAGAAAAAACAGAAAGGGGAAATGTCCTAGTTATGGTATACCAGCTATATAGTAGATTGGAGCACCCATAGTGCAGCCACAGCAAGGGGATGAGCTATCCTGGAAGCTCTGCAAGAGGCAGGATTCAAGTAGCTTGTGATGGAGCCACCAGAGAGGGAGGGAGCTATTCTGGACCTGGTGCTCACCAATGGGGAAGGAGTTAGAGATGTGCAGGTAGGCAGCCATCCAGTGCCAAGTGATCATTGTACAGTGTGGTTTACTATAGAAACAGTGGAGGAATCCAGCCACACAAGGGTAAAACTAATCAATTTCAGGAGGGTCGATTTTATAAAAAGTTGAGGGTATGTCTAGTGAAAGCATTACGGGGAATGGGGGGGTGGACAAGCAATGGGCAAATCTAAAAGGTGCCATAGATGAATCTACTAATATGTGCATTAAGCAAGTAAGTAAAATAGAAGAAGGAAAAAAATGCCATGGTTCAATAAGGGAAGTTGCCAGGAGGGTAAGAGAGAAAATGATGGCATTCAGAAAATATAAAGATACATAGAGTGAGGAGATAGGGAAGCATACATGGAAAAACTGAGGGATGCCAGAAAAGCAGTTAGAAGGGCAAAGGCACAAACTGGAAGGGACAGCCCAGTCAATTAAGAAAGGAGATAATACCTTTTTAGATACATCAGTAAAAGAAGAAAGACGGGAGGGAGGGGTAATGAGACTAAATAGGGAGAAAAGAGGGCCTGATAAGAGGGATCAGAAAATGGCTTACATTCTGAATAAATGTTTCTGCTCATCATTTATGGAAGAAGGGAAGGGGGAGGGACCATTATTGATAGAAAATGGAAGTCAGAAGCAGGGGGTGAATACCAGACCATTCACAAAGGACAGAATCCTAAAAAGAGCTTGAAAAACTGAGAATAGACAATTCTATGGGACTGGATGAAATTCACCCAAGCATACTAAGATACATAGATCAAGTATTGTCAGCAGATAAGGGCCTTGTGGCCCATCCAGTCTGCTCTGTCCCTCTCTGTAATGCTTAAGATACCCTAGATGTGACAAGACCCTTCCCCTTTCACCATAGCTTGATAATTCCAATGTGTCTATCCCACGTATTCTTGAATACTTGAACCATGGTCACCCCCACCACTTCTTGGGAGAGACTATTCTATCACTCCACCACCCTTTCAGTGAAGTAGAATTTCTTCAAGTGTCCGCTAAGTATTCCCCCTTTTAGTCTCATGCTGTGCCCTCTTGTTCTGCTATTTCCCTTCATGTGAAAGATGATCCCATCTGGTACCCCACTGATCCCCTTTAAATACCTAAAAGTCTCTATCATGTCCCCCCTCTCTCTTCTTTCCTCTAGGGAATAAATATTGAGAGCTCTGAGTCTTTCCTCATACACTTATGCTGCATCCCGGACACCATTTTTGTCACCCTCTCGTATACTGTTTCCATCCTGTCGATGTCTTTTTGAAGATGTGGCCTCCAGAACTGAATACAGTACTCCAGATGAGGCCTTACTAGGAAGTTGTACAATGGTACCACCACTTCCATCCTTCTACTTGTTATACAGTTCCCTATGCACCCTAGTATTCTGTTAGCCATTCCAACTGCTTTGTCTCACTGTTTAGTCACTTTGAGGTTGTCTTCTATGACAACCCCTAGATCCCTTTCCTCTGTGGTGGCCTCCATTGTTACCCCATCTAGTTCATACTCGACCCTAGGATTCCTTCTCCCTAGGTACATAATCTTTCACTTTTTTGCATTGAAACCCAACTGCCATTCCTTGAACCAGATTTTTAGCCTCTTCCGATCTCTCCTCATTTTGTTCTATACCTTCCTATGTATCTACCATTGTATAGTTTTGTATCATCCATGAACAGGCTAACCCTCCCTTCTAGACCCTCTGCAATATCACTTATGAAGGCATTGAAGAGCACTGAGCATAGCACTGATCCCTGAGGTACACCACTTGTTACCCATACCTCCTGTGAGCTAACCCTATTTACCACCACTCTTTGTGTTCTGATACTTAACCAGCTTCTAACCCATGTGGCCACCTCTGTCTCACCCACAGATTTGCCAGCTTGTGGATTAGTCTCCTCTGTGGAACTGTGTTGAAGGCCTTCCCGAAGTCCGGATAGGCCACATCTACCACTCTGCCCAGGTTTATTTCTTTTATCACCCACTCAAAGAAATCAATCAGATTGGTCTGGCATGACCTCCTTGCCATGAATCCACATTGGCTTGGGTCCAGCAACCCCCTTGTCTCTAGTTAGTCCACCAGCCTTTCCTTCAACAGGGTTTCCATCATTTTACCTACTATCAAAGTCAAATTGACTGGGCGGTAGGTTCCTGTCTCTCCCTTGCTACCACTTTTACGCAGACGTACCACTTGTGCCATCCTCCACTTCTCTGGAACCACGCCTGTTTCCAGTGATGCACTGAACAGTTTAGCAAGAGGTTTAACCAGTTCCTCCCAGAGCTCCTTTAGGATCCTCGGGTGTATCCCATAGGGCCCCATAACTTTATCCACCATAAGCTGTTCTAGTACTCTTTTTACTCTGTCCTCTGAGGAAGGTCTAACATCAACCCCTTCTCCCTGTTTACCCTTCTCTATTAATGGGGGACCATCCCCATTGTCTTCTTCCATGAATACAGAGCAGAACTATTTGTTGAGGACGGTTGCCTTCTCAATGTCTTTCTCCACTACTGTGCCTTTCTCTTCCCTGAGTCTCACAATCTTCACCCAATCATCCTTCTCTCACTAATATACTTAAAGAATGCCTTCCCTCAATCCTTCACTGATTGACCTATCTTTTCCTCAGTTTCAGTCTTTGCTGCCCTTACTGCCTTGTTCACTTCCCTTCATGTTGCCAAGTATTCTTGCCTGTCCTCCTTGCTTTGTGTTGTCTTGTACCTCAGAAATGCCATCTTTTTCCCTCTTACTAGCTTTGCTACTCTCCTCAAGAACCACAGTGGTTTCCTCTTTCTTTTGCTCTTGCCTCATGGCCTGGCACAATGGTATGCTATTAGGTGCAGGGCTTTCCTTTTCTTAGCCCACTGTTCCACTGCTCCTTTTATGTCATCATATCCCTTCATAGCCTTCCCGAATTTGTCCTTCATCTTACCAAAGTCTGTCCTCCAGAAATCCAGGATTCTAGTCCTTGTGTGGCTAGCCTGCAAAGTCCTTATGGTGAACTCCACAACTCAATGGTCACTAGTCACCGGGCTCTCCCCCATTGTGACTTCCTTTATCCTGTCCCCATTGCTTAGGACAAGATCCAGAATTGCATTCTCTCTCTCTTGTAGGCTCCCTCTCTAGCTGTGTGAGACCCGCCCCTTGCAGGATTGCAGAAATCCCTTACTCCTGGCTGAGGCTGCCACTGGGATGCTTCAGTCCACATCGGGCAAGTTGAAGTCATCCATCAGCAGCAATTCACCCTTTGTTGCCATGTTCTCTATAGTTTCCATCAGTTCTCTGTCTACATCCTCCACCTGCCCTGTGGCCTGTTTATGACTCCTGTTCTAGGTATTGTTCTACTCCCCACCTCCAGGGTTACCCACAGTGCATCTGCTTTCCCCTCATTGACTTGTGGAACTGTTGCTTTTATCCCTTCCCTAGCATACAAGGCAACCACTCCCCCCTTCTTGCCTTCCCTGTCCCACCTGTGCAGCGTGTACCCTGGAATGGCTACCTCCCAGGCATGGTTGCTATTGTACAATGTCTCTGTGATTGCCATGATATCCAGGTCCTCGAAGGCCATTAATGCCACAAGTTCCAGTATTTTGTTACCCAGGCTGCGGGCATTTTTTCAAATAGCCTTCCAAACACAGCCTCCCCCCCACTATAACCCCAGTACCATCCCCTCTTTTTTGTGTTTGCCCCTCCTGTACTTTACATGAGGTCCCTCCTTTTTTACCTATGGCCACTTCTTGCTCATGGCCATGCCTGTTTCCTTTAGTCAGATGTAGGGGGGTTCCCTTCCATTTTTGCCAATCCCCTTACCTTTGTATCTTTCTGCTGCACCTCTGAGAGTTCAGAAATGAGTTGGCACCACCCCTGGCAGAACTATTCAATAAATCATTAGAGACAGGGGTGCTCCTGATAGATTGGAGAAGGGAAAATGTTGTCCCTGTCTACAAGAGTGGGAGCAGGAAGAAGGCAGGCTATTACAGGTTAGTAAGCCTAACCTCAGTGGTGGGGAAATTGATGGAATCATTGCTCAAGGAAAGGATTGTGGAGTACCTTAAATCCAGCGGGCAGCAGGATCCAGAGCAACATGGTTTCATGGCAGATAAATCTTGTCAAAAAAACCTGATTTGGTGACCAGAGTGGTAGATTGGGGGGCAGTGGATGTGGTCTACTTGGATTTTAGTAAGGTCTTTGACACCATTCCACATAGCAGGCTAGTAAATAAGTTGAGCAGTCTGGGAGTGGGGCACAGAGTGGTGAACTGGGTTAGAAGCTGATTGTGTGGGAGGACACAAAGAGTGGCAGTGACTGGAGCTCAATCCATGGAAATGGAAGTGACCAGTGGGGTGCCCCAGGGGTTGGTGCTAGGGCCAGTGCTCTTTAATGTTTAATGTTATACATATACCCAGGTAAATTATGCCAGCTGCTTCCCATTTCCAATTTGTGTCTTGGAAGAGCTTGGGTTTGCTGTAGTGGTTAAGTGGTAGCACTTCTGACTTGTTGTGGTTCATCTTTAGGCTCGACATACTGTTGAAGTTGTCCAGCATTTGGACTACAGGGCTACTGCTTTGGGGCATCCATGAGTAGGATTAGTAGGTCATCTGCATACAAGATGGATTTATATTCTTTGCCCCCACCACAATCCCTTGGATATCCATGTTGGCCTGCAAAGCTGCAATGAGGGGTTCTATGGCAAGGATGAAGAGTTGGGGGGTATCCCTGCCTGGTGCCACAGGGGAGGAGGAAGGGTTGGGATAGTGTACTGTTCATCAGTTTTCAAGCTGTGGGTGTTGAGTAGAGGGTTCATACACAGTTGAGAAAGGATGGGCAGAACCCCCTGTGCTTTGGTACTTCAAATAGGTACCCCCACTCCACAGAGTCGAAAGTCGTTTCAAAGTCTATGTTGAGGGTGGCTCCTCTATTTCTAGTTTTACCCAGGGGAAGAAGTCAGGGTCTTTCATCACTAGGGGATCCAGGTGCCAACTCACCATTTTGGGTGGTTGTGGGACCCATTCAATACTCTTTTCTACTGGTGTATGGTTAGATGATGGACCCTGTAACTGACGGGGTGACCTGGGGGTTGATAAGTCAGTAGTTCAGTCAACTCTAGGATTGATGAGGGGTGGAGTATACCGAGTAGTCCCTAATGTTTGTATGCAAGAGCCTCCATGCATGTTCTGAGATCATCTGCAGGACCACTTTCTTTGGTTTGGTGTGTGGTTCTGAAGTGTTAGCTGACCGGTCCAGTACAGGGTGACCTGGGTGAAGTTAGTCTCCTGTCATAATAATAGGCTTTTGGCCAGAGGTAAAATGAGCAAGCACTTTCTGAGAGATTCTTGTTGGGTGCATATAGGTTGAGCAACACTAGGGGGCCCTCTGGAGTAGATACCTGTAAGAGAACCCATCTCCCATCCTTGTCCTTCTGCATGTGAGTGTGAGTCCATGGGAAGGATTTATGTATTAGGACGGAGACCCTTCTCTTTGTGGTGGTATGGGTGCTGTGCACCTCTGTCCTTACCCATTCCCTTTTTAGTTTGTAGGATTCTGCAAGTGAGAGCTTAGTTTCCTGGAGGAATGCCACTTTTACGTGTTGTTTTTTCAGATGGGACAGGACCTGTTTCCATTTGATAGGTGAGTTAAACCCTTTACATTCCAAGTGATGAATCGGATGTCACATGAATTTGCACCGTTAAGAGGAAGTGCATTCTGATAAGTGGGAATTTATGCCAGTGGAGGAGCTCCAGGACATGGGTGTCTCTGTGCAGTTATGTTTGTGCAGTAGAATACATTAACTTCATACCAGTATGCTGAGGTTATCTCTCTTAAATACAACACTGCCCAACTGGGGCAACTATTTAAATTCATGCTATTCTGTACCATATTTAAGCTATTGCAACTTAATCTTGAATGAGATTTCTTAGAATTGAGTATCCCTTCAGCAGTGACTAGGTGTTCACCAAGCATGGATATTCACTTGGGTGCTGCTCCCCTCCCCCCATCAGTGGAGCATGCCATGTTTAGCTGATGGCAGTATTGTTATTTGTTCTGACTGCAGTCATCTCGCCCACTTGGTAAGGGTGGGGTGCAGTTGTTTAGTGAGCTTTGATTAAGCTTCAGGAGGTTCCTAATGGGACTCCCAGGGCCCTGTCAAAGTTACCTCCCTGTTAAGTGCAAGAAGCCATTCTGCGATGAGGTGGTGTACTTCTCCCTTCCTCAATTTAAATTTCAGTATTCATATTTGTTGCTCTAGTGCTCCCTCTTCCCCCCCATGGAGGGGCACAATATAAAACCAACTTGCTGCATAGTGTGGGGAACCCCATACCGACGTGGAGCCTTTGCAAAAGAGTCTGTGACTCAAAGGATTGTAATTCCGATTATATTCAATAAATAAATAAAACCCACCCCTTCCTTCATTGGGGTTACTTCAGGTCATTCCCTGGCTGTGGATGGGGTCCAAAGCCCTGAATAAACCTGGGTCAAGTCATTGTGTCTTGACTTTTTGGACTGGGTAAAGAGAAGGACCCATCAGTTGGTTTTCCTGCGCAGCCACAGAAATGTCTTATCCAGATGGTTTCAGGTTGACTGAGGCTGACCCTCATGCAGGATGCATTTGGGAAATCCAGGAGAAGAAGAGACCATTTAGCTGGCATCACTGCCCTACCTTAATGTGTAGTTGGTAAGTTCTGCAAGCCTCTTGTAGCAGAGCAGCCATGGGTGCAGTGTAAAACTGCATTGCCCTTTGAAAAGACCACAGTGGGTGGGGCTTTGCTGACTCAAAAAGTAAACATTGTGGTCTTGTCCAGCATCTGTGCCATTATCTGTTGCATGGCTCAGCTGGGGAGGAGGTGTCACCGTCTTCCCCAGAAAGTCGGCCCGCTTCAGGCTCTTGTTGATGGGGAATGCAGTCATGGCAGCCACCATGTATAAGCTCACTGGCCCCCTTTTAGCTCCATTGACCACGGGCTGCTCAGGTACTTGTATATCTTGACGGGGAAGCAAAAGTGGAGACTGTGGTGGTGTTTTGTCTCGGGGCCGCTGAGTCTTAGTCTCAGAAACAGGAGCGGGTTGCTGGCCATTTTGGAGGGGAGAGTACCTGCTACCATAGGTCTCCCCCTCCATGTCATTTATTTCCAGGCTGCCTTCTATGGCACGCCTTCAGTCTCTTCAAGATGCTGCTGGCAGGGTAGGGCTACAATCTACCTTCCCTTTGTGGCCGGTACCACAGCTACTTCTTTTGCAGGAAGCTGAGTGCCCCTCCTCAGCAGTGTCTGTAAGTCCAGACTGCATGGCGGTGGATGGTTGTGGCCTAGCAGGCCAGTGTTGAGCTTGGTCAGGGTAGGTGTCCATGGATTGGGTTCCTCTTCTGGTGTTTTTATCTCCAATTCTTGCCACCAGCCATGACCGGAGTATGAGGTCCACAGCAGTGTCATGGTCCAAGAACAAGTGTGGGACCTTGTTTCTTTCAATGCACAGTATGGCATGGTATCAGAGGCTGTATGGGACCTGGAGGGCCATAAGGTCATGCCTGGCCCTGGTAAATTCCCTGCAGAAGTTGGACAAAGTGGGAGAGAAGTCCAGAAAGATTTGTATTAACTGTCCTTGCCATTTTAGTGGTCCACACTTCCTAGCCAGCAACATAATCTGTTCCTTTACTTGGAATCTGATGAATTTAGCTAGAATGGGATTCAGGAATTGTCCCGTTTTGGGGTGGGGAGCCAGACAGCGGTGCACCCTTTTCTCCTCCAGGGGAGCCAGCCACTGGTTTTGAAGTAGTGCTGGCAGTGTTTGTTGCAGGAATAGGATGGTGTTGTGGCCTTCTGCACCTTCTGGGGAGCCCACAAAGTGTAGATTGTTATGACGCCTTCTGTTTTCCAGGTCCTCAAGTTTGTCTGTTAGCTGCTTGATGAGCCTGTCCTGTTCATCTAGTTGCCTAATTGTTCTGTCTGTGAGGTCTGTCTGGATTGCTATGTAGTGCTCATTTTCATCCACACAGGGATATGTGTATTATGTCTTGTTTAGTTTCATGAACTTGTTTAGTGAGGACTCTATCTCTTGCTAGTAGGGTCACAAACATTTCTCTTATTTCTTGCAGGTCCCCAGTAGCAATCCCTGCAGCTGGAGTGGGTCCCAGTGCTGATGCCCTGCTGTGAGGTGCACTTTGTCACTGAAGCTTGAAGGTCTAACTGTTGAAAGTCTACTGCAGGTATGATATGACTGCTGGGGTGCATAATTGTGGTATCTTTATCACCCACGGTTGCACTATATTTTTACTGTTAGGTTTTTCTGTGATTTAGCTACTGTTTCAGCATAGGATGTTGAAGAATCTCTGCTGGCAGAGAGGAGCTGTGAGATCTAAGCTACTTCCATTTTGGCTTCCAAGCCAAGCCCCCCTACTTATTTCTGTTTCAAACTCTTCCCATATGGATTAAAATAAAAAATAAAACCAAAACAAATGTGACCATATAGAGGCCAAAATAAAGTCATTTATCATGCAGAACAAAAAAACAAAATTCACACTTTAAAAACTGTCAGCACCATCAAGTGTAGGCCTGGATTTAACAAACTTACACTGGTATTATCTCTCTGCTCAAATAGAGTTGATTAGTAAATGGTTTTATTTATTATTTATGTTATTTAATTATTTCAATTGTGGTAACTTGGTGAGCACGCTTAGAAAATTACAGCCCCTGTTTCAGGGGTGACCCGGGAAGTGCATTACATTGACAAAGACATGGCAGGTACAGTGGTTACATTAACAACATACCCATATTTACAAATTACATCATTTACAGGTACACTAACAAATTACATTTATGCATACGTAAGAGGTTCAGACAGTATGGATACTTATACCTAGAGTTTGGGAAGCAGGAGCAAGAGCCAGGAACAAGAATCATTGGAAGCAGGAGCAAAGAGAAGAGGCAGAGAGGTGGAGTATTAGGGAGGATTGGAACTTAGTGAGAGAGGAGCAGGATCAGGTAGAGTGCGGTAGGGAGTTCCAGCCAGACACCGCCGAAAAGGTAAATGATCTCCAAGTGATAGTTAACCATGCTTTACGAGAAGGGGGAGGGAGGTGAACCTTAGAGCATGCTGTGGTTGCCAGAGCTGAATAAGTTCACCAAGGCAAGGAGTGGTGTAATGGTGGACCAGTCTGTCCATTAGACTCAGAAAGGCACACTGTAGTTTAGATTCATATGATAGCCAGTGGGGCTGTGCGAATACCTTTTTTTGAATATTTGGGGCAAGTATGACCGAATATTCAGCCAAATATTCATATTAGGCAAAAAAAGTAACCACCCTTCCCCCACCCTCAGATAGCACACCCCAACCACTATTACAATATTTAAAAAAAAAAAGTCAGCAGATTCTTTTTGGGGCATCCGGCACAGCCCCACCTGCCTCCATGGCCAGCCTCCAGTTTTCATTACTAAATTAATAGTTAACAGTCCTCCCCATGGTCCTCCTCCACCCCTCCTGGTAGCCAGAAGCAGCCCCCACCTCTCCCTGCACCCTGTCTACACCTAAACAAGATATATAAATGTAAGAAAAAGGCAGCCGATGCAGCCTGCCCTCTTCCATGGCCGGCTGCCTTCTTGTGAGTGAAACCGCACCTGCTTGCACTTACTATATATAGAGAACAAGCTGATCATGAGCTCATTATTCGTGGCATTTGGAAAATAACATTTGTTATTCACACAGCCCTAATAGCTAGCCCAGGGAATACAGGACATCATAGTGGTGGTGACGGGCATTGACCCCTAAGGCAAACCTTCCCACTCTTTGATAAGCCTGTTTGAGGTGAGATAAGATGGTTGTGTTGGTTGTGAGTTTTAGCGGTGTGCCATAAGTAAGGTGGGGAAGGAGGGTGGTGGCCACAATCTTGTGGTAAGAAGCCGATGAGAGGAAGGGATGGATGCGATAAAGCAGGCCCAACTTTCATTTCAGTACTTTGGTTAGGAGGGTGACATGCATATCAAGGGAAAGTGAGGTATGTAATGTGACATCCGTATATTTAAAGGATTGGACGGATTCAAGGGCATCACCATTGTGGGACAGTATTGCAAGAAAGGGGTAGGGATGCATTGTGGAGGAGGTATTGGAGAACAGCATGCATTTGTTTTTTCTGTTGTTGAGGACTAGTTGACTTTCTAGGAACCAGACCTCAAGAGTTTAGCAATCCAATGCTAGCATACTGTTAAGCCACCCGACATCTGATGAAGAATGATAAACAGTGGCGTCATCCACATACAGGTGCACAGAGGCCCCCCCCCACAGTTATTTGGAAGTTCATTAATAAAGAAGGAGGATAGTAACGTGCCCAGAATGGAGCCCTGAGGGACCCCATGGGTTATTGGTCTGAGGACCAAAAGAAATATGGACCACTTGACCCTTTGTATGCAGCTTGTGATATAATTTTGTAGTCAAGCTAAGGTGCTAGCATCAAGGACCAGAGAAAGTGTAATTGCCATATTAGGAGATTGTGATTGACCAAGTCAAATGCCTTTGGGCCAGTCGACAGTAATATGTGGGACATGACTGTGGAAAATTTTTTTTTTACAATTTATTTCTTCTTTCGCCATCACTATATTACCCTTAAGAGCCATTACTTAAACTGTAAACAGGAAGATAATATCAGTTGTGATTTTCCTGGTACAGTCCCCAATGTTTGGGAAACAGTAGCCATGTAACGTACGTAACAGGGACAGAAAATATGCAAAATGAAAAAAAAAATGATGTGTAAATATTTATTGGTCTTCACATGAATTTGCAGTACTTCACTTCATTTAGTTAATTCACTAAGCAATACCAAAATATTTGCATGCAGCTGTGTGTGATGACCACCAATCTAATGCATGGTGCAATTCTAAGGGGTGAAGTAATTTCAAAGTATTCATAGATTTAAAATGCATTTGTGTGTAAATGGGAATAAGAGTAGATATCATTTAAAACTTTTTTTGATTATTTTACAAATTAACCCCCCCCCAAACCAGTGAAAGAGCAGTATATTAATGTATGTAACAGGACGGAGAAAAATCCAGAAAGTGCAAGTTGTTACTGAAAACATTGTGGAAATACAAAATTAGGCTACCGAATTCCTTTATTTGTTCCAATTAATATTTTTACTGTTTAAAGTCATATTATTAATGAATTAATTAGAGGAAAAGTTATAATGTTGCATACCACCACCACAAAGGAAGTTCATCATGCAACAGATCAACACCATTACTAAATAAAATAGTAGATACACACAATAAATTTCCACTAAAACCTTAACCAAAACTCTACACTATAAACAAACTACACTAAACACACTATATACATTGATTACTACAGCCTCAGTCACATCAGTAAATGTTCATACTGCCCAATTGCTTTACAGCTTCATTATTTTGAAGGCTTTGTTGACAGTTTCTGTGCCTTATACCACATAAGGCCCATCTCCCACAATGACCAGTGGTCCACATATTATATAGTTTACATCTACTTTGTCGATATTCTGCAGTACTCCTGATGCAGACCCACCAGGGCCATAAAGAAAACAGACCAAGGACCTGGAAGACCACAGGTGACAGCAGAGCTGAATCCACCAGACGAAAACATGGGTGCTGGCCTACAGTGAAATCCTCAGGTAGGTGTGTGCAGTACTCCTCATGCAGACCCACAAGGATCCTGAAGAAAATGGACCAGGGACCTGAAAGACCGCAGGTGACAGCACGCACAGCCCTCCACACCATGCCTGTGTCCCAGGGGACCTTCTGACACCTGCTTCCCTCTGCCCAACCTAGTCAGCTTTTCTGAGGAATAGTGACACCCATCTACCCCTCCACACCCCACCTGCTGCCCCAGGTGACCTGATGGTGCCTACTTCCCACTCCAAAACCCTGTCAGTCTTTTCTGAGGCCTGGTGGCACCTGTCTGCCCCTCCACACACTGCTTGCTGTCCCATGGGACCTGGTGGCGCCTGTTACCCACTTCCTAACCCTTTCTGCCTTTCCCGGTGCATGGTGTCTCCCACCTCGCACCCCACACCCTACCAAGCTGTCCCTGGTGACCACTTGGCACCTGCTTACCTCTTCTTAACCCTTCCAGCATTTCCTGGGGCCTGGAGGCTTCTGTCTCCCACCCCACACCCTTCCTGCAGTCCTGCAGTCCCAGGGAACCTGGTGGCACCTGTTTCCCTCTTCCCAAACCTGTCAGCCTTCCTTGAAGCCTGATGGCTCCCATCTCCCACCCCACACTCTTCCTGCTGCCACAGGGGACCTGGTGGTACCTGCTTCCCACTGCCCAACCTGTCAGTAATTCATGAGGCCTGGTGGCACCTATCTGCCCCTCCACACCCTGTTTGCTGTCCTAGGAGACCTGGTGGGGCCTGCTTCTCTTTTCCTAACCCTTTCTGCCTTTCCTCGGGCCTGGTGTCTCATGTCTCCCATTCCACACTCTGCCAACTGTCCCTGGTGACCTGTCAGCACTGGCTTCCCTCTCCCTAACCCTGACAGCCTTTCCCAGGGCCTGGAGGCTCCTGTCTCCCACCCCACACCATTCCAACTATCCCTGGGGGGACCTAGTGGCACCTGCTTCCCTCTTCCTAACCCTGACAGCCTTTCCCAGGGCCTGGTATCTCCCGTCTCCCACTCCGTACCCTGCCAGCTATCCCTGGTGACCTGGTGGCACATGCTTCCCTCTTCTTAACCCTTCCAGCCTTTCTTGAGGCTTGGTGGCACCCATCTCCCCCTCCGTACCCTGCCTGCTGTCCCAAGGGACCTAGTGGCACCTGCTTCCCTCTCACCAAGCATGTCAGCCTTTCCTGAGGCCTGGCGGCACCTGTTTGCCCCTCCACACCTGCTTGCTGTCCCAGAGGACCTGGTGGTGCCTGCTACCCTCTCCCTAACCCTTTCTGCCTTTCCCAGGTCATGGTGTCTCCCATCTTACCCCCACACCCTGCTAAGCTGTCCTTGGTGATGAGTTGGCACCTGCTTTTCTATCCCTAACTCTGACAGCCTTTCCCAGGGCCTGGTGTCTCCTGTCTCCCACCCCATGCCCTGCCAGCAACCCATGCTGACTTGGTGGCATCTGCTTCCCTCTCCTTAACCCTTCCAGCTTTTCCCAGGGTCTGGTGTCTCCCGTCTCCCACCCCATACCCTGCCAGCTAACCCTGCAGACCTGGTGGTACCTGTTTACCTCTCCTTATCCCTTCTAGCATTTCCCAGGGCCTGGAGGCTCCCATGTCCCACCCCACACCCTTCCCGCAGTCCCAGGGGACCTGGTGGCACCTGCTTCCCTCTTCCCAACCCTGTCAGCCTTCCTTGAAGCCTGATGGCTCCTGTTTCCCACCCCACACCCTTCCTGCTGTTCCAGGGGGACCTGGTAGTGCCTGCTTCCCTCTCCCTAACCTGTCAGTCATTCCTGAGGCCTGGTGACAGCTGCCTGCCCCTCCATACCCTGGCTGCTGTCCCAGGGGACCTGTTGGGGCCTGCTTCTCTTTCCCTAACACTTTCTGCATTTCCTGGGGCCTGGTGTCTCCTGTCTCCCACCCCACAGTCTGCCAAGCTGTCCCTGGTGACCTATTGGCACTGGCTTCCCTCTCCCTAACCCTGACAGCCTTTCCCCAGGCCTGGAGACTCCTGTCTCCCACCTCCACACCATTCCAACTGTCCCTGGGGACCTAGTGGTGCATGCTTCCCTCTCCCTAACCCTGATAGCCTTTCCTGAGGTCTGGTGTCTCCCATCTCCAACCCCATACCCTGCCAGCTATCCCTGGGGACCTCATGGCACCTGCTTCCCTCTCCCCAACCTTGTCAGCCTTTTCTGAGGAGTGGTGGCACTTGTCTGCCCCTCCAGACCCTGCTTGCTCTTCCAGGGGACCTGGTGGTGCTTGCTTTCCTCTTCTCAATGCTGTCTGCCTTTTCTGAGGCCTGGTGGCACCTATCTCCCCCTCCAAACCCTGCCTACTGTCCCAGGGGACCTAGTGGTGCCTACTTCTCTCTCTCCAGCCCTGTCAGCCTTTCCTGAGAACTGGTGGCACCTGTCTACCCTCCATACCCTGTCTGCTGTTCCAGGGGACCTGGTGGCACCTACTTCTACCTCTCTAACCCTTTCTGCCTTTCCTGGGGCCTGGTGTCTCCCATCTCCCACCCCACACCCTGCCAAGCTGTCCCTGGTGACCTTTTGGCACTGGCTTCCCTCTCCTTAACCCTTTTAGCCTTTCCTGGGGCCTGGAGGCTCCCATCTCCCACCCCAGACCATGCCTGACATCCTAGGGAAGATGGATGGAGCTGTCTCCCTCTCCCAAACTTTGTCAGCCTTTCCTGAGGCCTGTTGGCACCTGTCTGCCCCCCTGCACACTGCCTGTTATCCAAGGGGACCTGCTGGCACCTGTTTCCCTCTCCCCAACCCTGTCTGCCTTTTCTGAGGCCTGGTGGCACCCATCTCCCCCTCCACACCCTGCCTGCTGTCCCAGGGGACCTGGTGGCATATGCATCCCTCTCCCTAGCCCTTTCTGCCTTTCACAGGTCCTGGCATCTCCTGTTCCCCACTCCACACCCTGCTAAGCTGTCCTTGGTGACCTGTTAATACTTTCTTCCTTCGCCCCAACCCTGTCAGCCTTGAGGCTCCCATCTCCCACCCCACATATTGCCAGCTGTCCCTGGGGACCTGGTGGCACCTGCTTCCATCTCCCTAACCCTGACAGCCTTTTCTGGAGCCTGGTGTCACCCATCTCCAACCCCACACCCTGCAAAGCTATCCCTGGTGACCTATTGGCACTGGCTTCCCTCTCCCAAACCCTTTCAGCCTTTTCCTGTGCCTGGTGTCTCCCGTCTCCCACCTCACATCCTGCTGGCTGTCCCTGGGGACCTGTTGGCACCATCTTCTCTATCCTTAATCCTTTCAGTCTTTTCCAGGGCCTTGTGCCTCCCATCTCCCACCTCACACCCTTCCAGCTGTCCATGGGAACCTGCTGGCACCTTCTTACCTCTTCCTATCAGGACAGCCTTTCATGAGGCCTGGTGGCACACTTTCTCCCTCTCCCCAAAACAGTCAGCCTTTTATGTGCCCATGTGGCACCCACCTTTAATTCACAAACCACCCCAATGTCATTTTAATATTCATTTTTAATAAATATCTTGTTTGTAACAGGGATGGATGTTTACAGTTCTGTTCCTGTTACAAACAGAATTGAACTGGGAAGGGGGCTTTTAAGTAACTTTTCAAAAGCAAAAAAGACATAAATAGCTTTATGCAGCTTACACATGTTAGGAAATTGTTGTAGCAGTGTGTATTTTTGAATTTAATAACATTTTTGGAGTCAAAAGTACATTTTATATTTTTATTTGCAGTACCAGCCAGTCCCCTCCAGAGTAAGCCAGTGACCATTTTAAAACCAAAGGCAGTTTGTTGCACCACTGAAATAAATTCATACTAAGATGAATACCGAATACTGTAATAATCACACATGAAAAAGGGATGTGCTAAAAGTCTGGTTTGTAACAGGGAGAGAGATTCTCAGCTTGTCTCCAGTTACAAACCTTAATATGAAAACTCTGTCCCTGTTACGAGCAGGATTGAACTGGGGAGGGGGCTTTTAAGCTAACTTTTCAAATACAAGCAAGACAAAAATAGCTTTCTACAGCTTAAACGTGTTAGGAAATTGTTGTTGCAGTGTATGTTTCTTGAGTTTAATACCATTTTTTCAGTACACATAATGTTTTATACTTTTTTACAGCACCAGCCAACCCCCCACAGCAAGCCAGTGGTCATTTTGAAACCAAGAGTACTTTGTTACAACCACTGAAAAAATGCTCCTAAAATGAGGCCCAAATACAATAATAATTGAACAAAAAAAGGGAAAGCACTAAAAGCATTGTTTGTAACTGGGGAGGATATTGATAACATGTCCCCAGTTACAAACCTTAATAAGAACAATCTGTCCCTGTTACAAACAGGATTGCACTGGGGAGCAAGCTTTTAAAACAACTGTTGGACATTAAAGCAAGGTTTAAAAGATGAACTGACTTTAAACTCACTGCCAGATCATAGCAGCACTGCATCTTGACAGTGCTTACACCACTAAACATTAGTTGTCCATACTTTGCCCAGGACAATTATTGCCACTTTTGCCATCTTTATCATAAGATGCAATTTTCTGACTTTATATTATTTATTTCAATGGCAGTTATTAATTACATGGAAATAAATAATATAATGCTGAGTTGTGCTACAAAAAGACATTGCCCAATGTTTATATCCCATTGTAACAGGGACAGATACTACCACTGCTGTTCCTGTTATAAACAGGATTGCCCTTTAAATTCAGATCCTTGCATTCAAGCCTGCTAGCATTGGCTGAATTGGCTGAATGGGCCAAACATGAACATCCCTAGTTCAAGAATAGAGCCCTAAACAACCTCACTCTTTAATAATAACTATACTGCCCAAGAATGTGCTGAAATTTAAATAAAAAGAGTATCTCAATGTAAATGATCCTATACATAACAACTCTGGAGTGCAGGAGATGGAAAACCTTTTACTGTTGATGCAGAGAATGAAATGGCCCGGGACTTGTGGGCAAACACTTGAAAAGCTTCAGGGCCCACAGATGATTGACTACAGATAATCCAATCCTTTCTCCTGCACTGATCATGCTCCCAGGGCATGAAAGGGGACCCTTACATACAGGAATAGGGGAGGGACAGAATTGGAGATGCCCAATTTGAAAATGGGACTGCTCGGGAAGCTTGGAGCTCTGGGGGAAACAAAAAGCAGCAATCTTCCGGTAAGCCCTTGGGTTTTTGCGAGCAGGCATCAGAACACTGAAATATCACTGGCTAGGAGGAATTTGCATTGCAATCAAGTATGTAACCAAGGGGAACAGAGTAGGTTACATATGTGATTGCCACTTTTGGTGGCATTTAAATTAAAAATTAAAGGCAGCAAACTGACAAACACACACTATGTTTGGAAGTGTGTGTCTTGCCAGTCTACACGCAGTCTTTAGTGTTTGGCAGTGCAGGCTGAATGACAGAAATGGTGTGCACAAGACACACTGCATTTAAATGTCCCACTCAAAGCATGAAAAAAGGAGGGGACATTTATGCAATTTTTTAAAATAAAACAAATTGGCTAGTGTTGCCACTCCAAGGTTATAAATCCTGTCTAAGCTTGTTATATAGCACAGTGCAGTGCAGTGCAGTTTTTTTAGACTGGAATTGCTATATTATGTTAATTAATGGTATGTAAATAGGGCATGGCATAAATATACCAATTTAGTGTGGACAGACCCCTTTGTCAATTCAACAGAGATAGCACTGGTGGCAAAGCCTCGGTTCATAGCATGAAACAGGTCAGATGTAACTTTTATTAAGGCAGTGGGGGAACTGTGTTTTTTTTCTGAACCCATTCTGGAACAGTGAGAGGAGGTGGTGGTGGTGGTGCAGATATTCCTGAAGGTGGTTATAGAGTATTCACTCCTGGATTTTTGCTAGTGGACAGAGACTAGAAATAGGTCTAAAGTTCTCAATAGTTGTGTTGGGTCCACCCTTGTGAATGGGAACAACCACAGCTACCTTCCATTTATGAGGGACAATCCCTGTGAGGAAGGATCAGTTTAACAGTTCACAAACTGGGTGGGCAAGGGCTGTAGCCCCCAACTTAACAAATTTGGGTTTGAAGGTGTCGTGACCGGGGGAGCTATCAGCATTTAGATTAGCAAAAAGCTGACAAACAACATCGAGGATGGTGAGTTTAAGGTGAAAGGCTGGGTGAGCACCAGTGTCAACTGATGGGGTGGGGAGGAGGGGGGTTGGTAAAGAGTTCAGTATAGCTATGTAGGTCAGTAAAGAACTCATTAAATTCAGCAGCAATGGATGGGGGGTCTGCGAGGGTAGTTCCTTGGGCAGTGAGGGAGATAAGGACCTCAAAGAACTTACCTTTGATTAGGGAGTTCACCTGCCTCCAGAATTCTTTGGGAGTACAGAGATGCTCTGTTTGGAATGTCCTGAAGTGGGTGTACATCACTTTTAGAATATAATTTTCACATGTATTACTGAGCTGCCAGTAGGCTTGCCAGTCAGTGGTGGGTAGCCTGCTTTGTTTGAAGGTTCTCCAAGCCCGATTGTGATTGGTGATGAGCTTCCTTAGATCCTTACAGAGCCAGGGAGCTTTGATTTCTTCTGATCTGCACCTCTTTATTGGGGTGTGAAAATCAACTGTGTTGGTGAAGGTCCTCACAAAAATATCAAGGGCCTGACTGATATCCAGAAGAGTGTTTATAGGTTCCCAGTTGGCATCTGAGATGGAGGTGAGAAAGGCACTGCGGTCAAGTCGGGACATATCCCCATATCCCTGACCAGGGTGACCTTGGGTGGGGGGGTGGGAAGTTGTTTTGCCAGATACAGAAGGTAGGAGAGTGATCACTGATGCTGTCATTGAGTACACCCACTGATTTCACCTTGAAGGAACAGTTGGTGACTACCCAATCAAGCAAGGAGTGATTGCCTGATTTTGTGTTAATTCTTGTTGGGTCAGTGATGAGTTGAGCCAGACTGCAGTTGGCAAGAGTGGTACTTATCTTGTCAGAGTTAGGGTTCAGCCAGTCTAAATTAAAGTTGCCACAATGTATGAGGTCATGGTGAGGGAGATTGGCAAGGGAGGTTATGAAGGTGAGGAGGCAGGTAGAGGCCTCTTTGGGGGGGCAGGTAGATGAAGACCATTATTAGTTTTTTGATGGATCCAAAAGTCAGGGAGAAAAACAGTGATTCTGCTGCTGGGAATCCATGGGCTGGGGTAAGGATTTCAATGGCATCTAAACCAGCTCGGACATACACAATGGCACCCCCCCCTTTCCCAACCGATCATTCCTGAAGCAGTTGTAACTGTGTATTGTGATCTCATATTGCTTGATACTAGGCTTTAGCCATGACTCTGAGATGTCTAGTATGTTCAGTGAATGTTGAATAATCCATGCTTCGAGTTCAGCAATCTTGGGGCACAGACTTTGGTCATTTATAAGGGCAATATTTAGCCCTTTAGTTTACTGGCATTTAGCAATTGGGGTGGAGGGTGTGAATATGGGGTGTGTAGAGCCAGGGTTGAGCTTGATATCTCCCGCTCAGGTAAGGAGGATAAGGAGGAATAGGAAAGTTCAGATTGAGGAATGGAGTTGCTTCAGGGTGATGCAGTCAAAGGGTGTAGATACACGTAGTCTTTTACGGAGCCATCACCCCCAGATAAACATCTAGTTTAGGGAGGCAGGGAGTGAGGAGATACATGCATGTGGGTTCCAAGAGCACATGCTGTGGCAGTGGGTACACACTGCACTGAAGTGGGTGCATCAGGGAGAGGGCAATAAAGTGGTCTGTGGCACAAAGGATCAGAAGGCAGGAGAGGGTAGCCAAGTGGCCTGCCTTACTCACTGTGGGTGGACAACAGATGATGTTCCTTGAAACAGGAGGTAATCTGAGCTGGGGGAGATTCTAAGAGTGAAGTTAATGGGTCAAAACAAGTTGTGGTAAATTGTTACCACTGGGACAGCCTAGTGGTTAGGTTAAATGGTTTATTTCTGAAGAAGTAATATGCAGGACTAAAATAGAGGACACTGCCTCACCAGTTAAAGATGTATCGGGGGACTGTATCTTGATTTAACAAATAAATGATTTATTTCTTCCCTTTCGGCTACAAAGTTATCAGCTAAAGTTTGGCAAGAGGCTCATATTATTATAGACAGTAAAATAATATATCTCCCTTTTTATGCATAAAATATATTGATAACATATCCACTATAAAAACAATCCTTTTATTCAAATTTGCGAACATGAAGGGATATATCAGTTAAAACATCTGTATGAAAAGGGGCAGGTACTGGATTGTTGTAAATTTAAAAAGACAATATGATTTGGAAGGGGGCCATTATTTAGCATATCTTTAAATTAGAGATTCGGTTAAAAAAAAAAGTAGGGAATCTTCTGGATGCACCATTATGCCTAATAGAGGATGTTCTAATTAACAGAACCTCGAATGAAAAAAAATTATAACAAAACTGTATTAAATTATAGAAGACAAAAAGGCCTCATTAGAGAATCTATATCAGTCTAGGCAAAAGAATGAGAATAGATGAGCAGAAATGGATGGAAATGAAGCCAACAGTCCTCAAAGTGTCAAAAACTAACAAGTTTAAACAAATTCAATTTAAATATCATACACAGGGTATAGTATACCCCAGAAAAGTTTCATAAATTGTGTACTCAGTTATCAGATATAAGTCCTAGGTGCCCAGATGTAATTGGGTCTCTTTTACACATGTTGTTCTGTGTCCAGAATTAAAAACTTGCTGGACTAAAATCAGTTCAATAATGAGCACAGTGGTGGGACTGGATGTACCTTTCAAAACTGGTATATTTCTATTTGGTGAAGCTTTTTTTTATGGTTAGAGTGCTGGAACAAAGATAACATTAGATTTCTAAATGTTGCACTGATTAATGCTATAAGTTGATCCTGCAACACTGGAAAGAGAAAAAAACATCACGCTTTAAGAATTGGTTAAACTTATTAATAGACTGTGCCAATTTGGAAAGAGTTTATTATATTTCAGAAGGAGAAAAATCTCAATTTGATCTGATATGGGACCCATTCCTTCACTATTTAATCAACTATATGTGTGCCTCTCTTTGGCTCCCTTTTGCAATCCATTAACAACCTATAAATGATTTGTTCTGGGCCCGAGAGTAACCCTGAGGAATTTAAAGGAAACATGATGACTGGCTAGTTTCCTTAAAGCAAGAACAGGGTTTCAAGCCAATTTCTGATTCCTTTAATTAAAAATAAAACATCTTGCTCCATCCATCACTCGTCTTTTTGACTCAACTTGAATCAGTCTCACCCCATGCATTGTCTTGTTCACTCAGGTTGAATCATTCTTGTCCCTTGCATTGTCTTTTTGACTCAGCTTGAGTCATTCTCCCTACCTGCATTTTTGACTCAGCTTGCGTTATTGTCTCCACCTACTACATATTTATGATGCAGTGAATTGCATCATTTTGGGTTCTAGTCGAAAACTACAAAGTAATTAGACCACGGTCAATATCCACACAGGCAACACATTGCAGGACAAAAGGTGTCAAGAAAAAATAGCAACAGCAGAAAAAGTGCTCACTCCCACATATCATTTAATATTTTTTTATGCGGGGAGCTTCACCCCCCCCCCCACACCTGCACCCCTCCACCTTATTTAACCAACTCCAAGTGAAGGACACATCTCGATGAGGGGTGGAGAATGTTCATATGCCAGCAACTAAAAAAAACAAGAAAACCATTCACTACCAAATACCCTACAACAGTTTATTATGTGGGGGGTGACCACCCACATAGGGGGACTCTGCACCCTGCACCCCAACTTTATATAACCTACTCCAAAGGGGGGCAAAACTCAGGGGTGTAGAAAGTCACAACCTACATAAAAAAAATAATTGCAGCTGCAATGGTTTGGACTCAAACCACTGTCAACTTGAGCTGCACTGCCTCTCAGAGGCTGTCACACTAGCCTCTGAGCCACTACAGCAGTACAGTTCTGAAACTGACAGCTGCAGATCTTGGCTTCTCGGCCTGAGTCACAGATACAGGTGCATCGCTGTAATGTATCACGCTGTTATTCCCCAGTAGCTGTAATTGCTCATGCTGTTTTCCCCATTTGGATTTTATCATGCTCTTTTTGTTTAGTGGTATTGACTGGCTACCATCATTTTGGGGGACTTTGCCACAGAGAACACTTTTCCCTCAAAATATAGCACACAGTACTGTATTTGTCACATCTGGATTTGATGCAAGGTGGTTGGTTGATGCACCTTGTGATGGTATAACTGCCCTTTGAAAATCCAGCCTGATGAGTGACATCCTGGTTAGAGTATAAAAATTGTTTTTATTACATTGGAAATGTCATCATTCACATTGCCATTATATAGACTCTACAGTAAAACTATGAGAAAATATTTCCAGTTGTCAGTTTACTCTCATTTTAAAATGGCACCACTTGGTATCATAGAAACATAAAGGTTTATGGCAGAAAAAGACCATTGGTCTATCTAGTCTGTCCCAAAATATTCTAACCTACTGCAGATACTTAGTGTCTACACAGAGGTTATGCTCACACTACTCACCCCAATGTTCATTGCCTGGCTGCTATCCCTCCACCCAAGTTACTATTAAGTCCTGAACTGTTTTCCAACTGTATTTGAAGCGGTCAATGGTCTTGGTGTCCGCCACCTCAGACAGCAGGCTGCTCCACTGTTCAGCCTCCCTCTCCTTAAAAAAGAACCTCCTCATGTCCCTCCTGAAATTTCTTCCTGCCAACATCCACTCCTATCCCAGTGTCCTAGATCAGCTATTTCTGTTGAATAGTTTCTTGCAGTTTACCTTGCTCATTTATGCCCTTTATGGCATTCAAGATGATGTTAAGTGGTATAAGAGGCAACAAACCTAAGTGTGAAGATCAGACTGAAAGATATGAATCCCTTGATTTATTTTATTCATAATTATCTTCTTTTATTTATTTATTTGTTGGTTTATTTATTTATTTATATATTTGTAGTTTATGCTATCTCTTATGTCTGTTAATTGTAATCCAGTCAAAGCCAAGCCAGGATCAATTCAATCCTCAAACTAAATGTTGATGTCTCTTACTGTAGCTGTAAATGATAGCTACCTAGAATAGCTTTTTTTTAAACTAAAAACTACTGTAGTTTTTCTTTGATTTGATTAATTGCACTGTAAAATGACAGTTAATGTGGTGACAAACCAATTGAAGTTCATTACAGTCTAGGTAAGCAAATCATACATCAGATACATACAAGATAATAATGGGAGGGCTTCAAGCCTGGGGTTCAATGGGCAGAGAACAACATCACTCCCCCCTTGAGCTTAAAAGGTCACAAAATCCCGGGCCTCACCAGGATTCTTTTTCATTACAGCCCAAGGCTCAGTTGGCTGTTGTCTGTCTCGTTCACTTTTGTTCCATCATTTGTTCCCCTGGTGTCTCCTGCTGCCCTGTATCTTGCTCTATACTTGTACTTGTCACCCCACTCCTCTTCTCTTCATACCGCTTACTCCGTGGCCATCGCTCACCCCACGGCCATCCTCTCTTCTTCCTCATTGCTCTCGCCTCCTCCCCGTGTCCATTCGTCTCTCTCACCTGGCTGGTGCTTCCGGGGTCCTTTCTCCTTCATACTGATAGGCAGTCTCCGGCCTGGGCTCATGGGTGAAAGCTAGGACTAGTGTTTCCCTCAATTCTTGGTGAGTTACAGCTCCCCTGTGTAATATTCATGGTGCTTTCTCAATTCGTCGTGTCTGTTTTCATTGTTTTTTGATCCTTGGGTAGGTGACCTGAGCCTCATTAGTGCACCCATGTGGCCTGTTTCCCGGATGTCGAAGCTGCATGGCTTGGGAGCTGGAGCCATTTGGCAGTGGCAGAGCGGTATGGTGATCTCAGTACTTGGTTTTTCATATCTCCCCGTCACATCATGGTTTATAGTTTGTGTGAGGGGTCAGTGTCTGACCAGAGCCATGGAGTGCAGTTGTTTGCTGAGTTGCCTTGGTGAACATCCTTGAGAAGTGTGAGTGTGTACTCCTCAGTTGGCAGCATAATGACCCCCCCCCGGCTGCAGTTGAACTCTGTTGTGTCAAATTCTCTACCAAGTCTGTTTTCTTGTCCCTCCATCACTCAATCACTCCTGTCTTTTTACCAGGTATGTCTCTGTTGCATATGATCATTTTCCAGGTGTCTTGAGGGAGTATGTGTACAGCACCAACAGGAATCCACCATTTGGCTGGGGATAAACCTTGCCTATTGGTCTGTCAGTTCTAGTCTTGTTTGGGCTGTTTGCCATTCTACCTGCCTGGATTACTCCTTCTGCATATCTTGGATGCGTCAAGAAGCTTATCTCAATATTTCACTGCTTTATCATTTCAAGCAACACCTCTGCCAACCCCCACAGTTCTACACCTGTGCTGGCCCTCTGGGATTCCCTCTAATCGTGACCTGCATTTGATTTTGTTTTTGGGCATAACTATCATTACTCATATGCATGCTTCATCAATCAGGGACCCTCACACTGCATGTATCAGGTTCCTGATTCAATCCATCATCATCCGTCAAGGATTCACTCCAGTCATGGCTCCTATATCTCATCATGCCAGTTTTTCTATTAGCTTGCTCTGCCATTCACATCATTGGGCTGTCTTTGGCTGACTCCATGTGGCCTTTTATCGAACCTAGCCTGCATGCCACATCATCCAGCTCACCCTACTGCCGTTCTCATCCTGTATCGTCTGGGTCCTATGCTACCCCATTGACCTCCCTCCATCCTTTGTCCTTTCATACCTCGCTTTCCTGTATCAGCCTCCATGGCTTCAATTCATCATTGTACCTCATCCGTTTCCTAATTTTACCTTCCTTGTCCTAGCACCTTTTCTACTACCAGCCATCATGGCTTCAGTCTACTGTTAGCTTCACTCCTCATCATACATCATGCAATTTTGCTCACTCCTCATCATACCTCATCCAGTTTTGCTCCTCGATTGGTCAACCTGAGTTGCCTCTTGTTCCAGATCTACCTCTTGTCCTCAGAGTCTACCTCCTTTTGAGGAGCCTACTTCCTTTTACCTCCTACATACAAGTTCATTTTCAAGTTCATTCCTTTCTCCTCCTCTTCCAATTCCATACCGGCCATTCAGGATTCACTCCACTCGTGGCCTGCTATCGATATTTCTTTTGAGCGTACCTATCATGACTCCTATGCCACCTTATCAACATGCGGCCATCCTGCTGCATGTATTTAGCTCACAACTCCAGTCATCATTCACTCAGCTTTACCTCAAGGTTCATCTATTTACATTGCTTCCTCGAACATTCCTATCATTGAATCCTATGCTACCTCATCAACTACAACCTCAGGGTCTAATCATTCAAAGTCTAATCGTACGGATCGCTTACTCAAGCATCCCTCTTCAACCTCAGTGTCTGCTCACTCACATCTCTCAATCAAGCCAGTATGCATTGTCCTCGGTCTTCTCACCAGCACATCTGGAATCTCCTAGTGCACACGTCTGGATACCCCTTGCTTCTCTGACTTCTACATGGATTTACTCCCTCCCATCGACACATACAGTATTCATTGTTGCCTCATGTTCCTTCTTTGATCTGCGTGCAGCCTCATGTTCCCTCTTCGATCAGTGCTCTCCTTTGGGGACTTTCCCTATTCCATCAGCATTCTCCCTACTCATATTTCTCTCATTACTGAACTCTTCTTTTTAACAACATACATCCTCAAATCAAACATTGTCAGCCTGGAGGGAAGGTGACCTAGGCCTTAGATCCCCAGAGGTTTCCTCCTCAAAAGGGGTTTTCCTCTCCTCCGTGCCAATTGTCATAATATTAATTAGAGTTAATGATATTTTCGGTTAATTAATTAGGTTCATTGGTGCTTTCTTTGGTTAGTTAATTAGTTAGTTTGGTTCTGCTGTTGAATGGAGGTGGATGGTGGCCCCGGATTTCCTCTCTCTCCTTGGGAAGTCAGCCCTTCTCTTCTCAGAATTTATTCATCATCATCACTTCTTCGAAGCTCAGCATCTATCCGTATTCTTTTTGGGCTTCTTCCTAACTTACCTTTAGCCAACACATTCATTTCCAGCACCTGTTAGTGGGAACCCTCCTCTAGGGTTCCTTGCATCATACTCCTACAGGGTGGTATATCCCATGGATAGAGAGGCAGAAAGCTACAAAGCAAATCAAGTTACACAAGCATCATCTCATATCTCATCCGGTTGCATAAGCACATCAAATGGGAGGGCTTTAAGCCCAAGGTTCGATGGGCAGAGCAACAACTTCACTCCCCTATCGAGCTTAAAAGGTCACAACATCCTGGGCCTTGCCAGGATTCTTTTCCGTTGCCCACCATCTACCCCATCTCCTCCAGCAGCTCATCTCTCTTGTCCATGGGCTTCTTTCTAACCTACCTTTAGCTGATGCATTCATCCCTGGCACCTGTAGGGGGGGAACCCTCCTCTATGGTTCCTTGCATCATACCCCTACAGAGTGGTATATCCCACAGACAGAGAGGTGGAAAGTCATAAAGCAAATTGAGGTACACAAGCATCATCTCATATCTCATCCAGTTGTGTAAGCACATCAAAGCATTACAAAATACCTGAGCTAATACATTGTTATTTAAAAGCCTACCTTTTTTTGTTTGTATTTATTTATTTATTGAAATCTTGGATATACCTGTAAGCGGATGCTCGTTGAGAGGTTCCATGTCATGTACATAAACAACAATGCAAGAAATTCAGGACACTATACAGATAAAACAATGACAGTACAGTAAACAGTTAATGACAATATTAATATAAGGGTACATAAATACAAGCCAAACCAGCAACTGTGGCGATGTGCAAAGTAAGCCTGCATCAGAAGGAGAAGTAGGGGAAAAGGGGAAGAAGGAATGGGGTAGACAGGACAGTGTGGACATATGGGGGGAAGGCTGGGATAAAGGGGTTCAAGATGGGGTTAAGTGTTATGGTTTGCCTATCCCGGGGATTGAGGCTGGAAAGTGCTGGGATCAGTCAGTGGGTGTGTAGTATGACTCAGCAGTGGCATCTGCAGGTACTCATGTGAATAAGGTGTTGGTGCAGTTTAAGTTTGAAGGGTCCAAGCGTGGCAGTGCCAGAGATATCTGGAGGTAGTACATTTGTCCAGAGTGGTGCCGAGCATGCAAAGGCACGTTGTGCCATGGATGTGTGGCATCTGGGTATATAGAATGTTTGTGTGGAGGAGCTCCTGGTTTGTCTGGTATTTAGCAGAACAGCAGGTTATGCACTCCAGGAGGAAGCTGATTTAGCACGACCTTTTTGGCAAGAAGGCAGGCTTGATATCTTATTCTGTCATTCAGCTGGAGCCAGCCAGTGCAGGTATAGAGTTCACAGGTATGGGTTAGTTTAGCTGCGTTAGTGAGCAGGTGGCAGGCTTTATTTAGTGCAACAGTGATGCGTTGGAGTGTCAGGTCAGTTGCAGATCCATATATTACCAGTTCACACCCTATAAGGGATACAACTGAGCTGTTAATTGCCAGGTTCAGTGCTTCATGTGTGAGACAATGTCTGTGTTGGTAGAGGATGCCGATTCTGGTGTTGATGGCTTTGGCAGTGTTGTCAATGTGCTATGTGAAGGACTAGGTGGAGTTGATAGTTACTCCCAGATATTTGAAGTGTGGGACAAGTTCCAGGGTGCTTCCACTGTCATTCCATATGGCCAAGGGGGTAGCTTTTATGTCCGTTGTGTGTTGATATGTTGAGCATGGTTTTGGTCTTTTTATAAATCAAGGCCAGTTTTTGTTCTTTAAACCATTTTTCAGTTGTTCCGAAGCCACTTTTAAGGTCCTTTTCTAGGAGTTCCGAGCACTGATTACTGGCAAAGATTACCACATCATCCGCATACAAGAGCATGCAGCATTGGCAAGCTGCTGGGAGGTTGTTTAGGAAGACACTGAATAGCAGCAGCCCTAGTATAGACACTTGCGGTACTCCGGATCTGACAGGTTTGCTGTTAGATAGGACTTCCCCAGTCCTGACTTGTTGGGAGCAGAGGCTCGAGTAGCTGCTAAACCAGTCCATGGCTTCTGTTGTGAGTCCAATTTCAGAGAGCTGCTGTAGGAGGAGGGCATGATGAACCGCATCAAATGCCTTTGATAGATCAATGAAGGATGCCACTACTAGGTGGCCTTGGTCCAGGGGCATTATTGATGAACCCAGTGAAGTCTAGAAGAGCTGTGTTGGTACTGTGGCTGCCACAGAATCCATGTTGTCTTGACAGAGATGCTTGTATTGGTTAAGATACTCCACCATCTGGTCAGCCACTATCTGATCCAGAGCCTTGGTGAGTGGCAGGAATATGGAGATTGGCCTATAATTGTTGTGTGATGTTCGGTCCCCAATTTTTATGGACAGGGGTTACTGTGGCAGATTTCCATCTTAGCGGGAATTGGGAGTGGCAGAGGGAGAGGTTAATTATGTTTGTTAGTGGACCAATAATTTTGTCCAGTGCCACATGTACTAATTTAAGGTCCAGTGTGTCACCACTATGCCTTGACCTTCCTAGGATCTTCACTACATATTTGTGTGTGTCAACTTCATAAACTATTTTTTAGTGGAAAGGAAGATGGCTGGGATGTGGCGTAGGAGCCCTTGTAGTGACTCTTGGGTTAAGGGCATTGAAGAAGTCAGCTGGAAGAACACTACTGAGGTCAGTAAAAGCCTGATTCAGTGAGTTGGCTATGAGTAAGGGGTTTACTGTAGAGACGCCCTCGACAGTGAGCATAACAGGTGGTGTTTTTGGATCCTTCCCTGTAAGATGCTGTAGGTTTGCCCGGAAGGATTTGCAGCTGTTCCATGAGTTGATGAGGGCTTCTTTGTGGCATTTACACTTCGCCTGTGTGATTGCTTTTGTGCAGTCATTACAGGCCTTTTTATATTACTGAACATTAGCTACAGAGCCCTATAATTGTGCTTTTACCCAGGATTGGTCCCTTAGGTCAAGAAGCATCAGGTGTTCGGGGGTAATACATGGGTAATGGGTCCTTCAGCTTTCCTTGTTTTGACAGGTGCATGTTTGTCTCAGGCCATGTTAAATTTTGATATAAAGAGGTCAAGCTCTGTGTCCACATCCTTGGATTCTCCAAGGTCTGACCAGTCGATAAGTTTAAAGTCATACTTTAGTAGAGACAGGTGGCCCTTTAAGTGATTCTGTTTTTTTTTTATGGTTCTGGTTGGGGGCTTGCAGTAGTTATTGTTCCATAGGCATTTGACAGGGGAGTGGCCACTCACACCATCAGGGAGAATGGTAAGATCAAGGATGTGTGCCTGGTGGTTTGTGAGGACCCAGTCCATGAGTGTGCTGGTGCCGGTCTTACAGTTGATTCTAGTCGGAGTATTCACTAGTTGGGAGAAATGGATCATGGAGAGGGTATCCTTTGTAGCAGCAGATGCAGGTGATTACCAGTTAATATTAAAGTTTCCTTGTAGTACTATTTCAAAGTTTAGACTTAGTGTGCCAGTATAGTCCAGCAGGTTGTTGGCGCCAGCCTGGGACTGTTTTGGCAGAATATAAACTGAGAGTATGGTTAGCACTCTGTTGTGGGCCCCTAGCATCAGCTTGATAGCCAGGGCTTATAAGTTGTCACTGCCACATAGTGGGGGTATCATGTGTCCCTGGAGGTGGTCTTTGGTGTAGATGTTGCAGCCCCCACCTCTTTCAGATTGTGGGTCCTATCTGTAAAGGGTGTAGCCAGGCAGGGTGACAGCTGAGTCACTATCTTTGGGGATAGCTAGGTTTCCATGATGGATATCACATCAGGGTTATGCTGAGTGACCCAGGCCTTCAGACAGTCTAGTTTGGGCAGCAGGCTACAGATGTTTGGTGAGGTAAGTACAAGCCCAGGGGTTTTCTGGGAAGGAGCATTGTGGTTTGGAGTAGGACCAGAGTTGGGATGTACATTGCCAGACATTAGTAGTAGGAGTAGTATAAGTAGATGGAGGAGATGTTCCTGTATTATTTTTTTGTAGATGAGCCACAACCTTTTGTGGGTCACTCTGACTTTTGTGTGTCCTACATGGATTATGAGACCATTGTCTAGTGGCACCATAGATGGTTCATATGCTGCTAGCTCAATTCCAGAGTGAAGAAAAAGTCAGATCCGGAGGAAATGATGAACTGCTAAGGTCCAGTGTCACAGAGTGTGTTAAATGCCTGAGATGATGAACTGTGGCCTGAGCATTTGCAGGACGTGTAAATCTTGTCTGTATGTTTCCTCTGTTCTTCAAAATGATTGTTGCATAGATAGTCCTTAGAGCCAAGTTCATTTAAAGTTGATTTAAATTGAAAATGCTGATACCTGGTGGTAAGTCAAAAGAGAGAAGAAATGATGAACTGCTGAGTTCCAGAGTCACAGAATGTGTTAAAATTTCCAAAGGTGATGAACTGTGCCCGTGCATATACAGGATGTAAAATCCTTTTGTCTGTATGCTTCCTTTTTTCTTCAAAGAAGTTGCTTAACAGCCCACATACAGTTCCTTTAGGAGCAGGTCAGATGAAAATGTGGATTCAGAGCAGGAACCAGAATCACAGAGTTTGTCAGACTTAGTTTGATTTAGTTTTGCTTGCGGTGGCTTCTGAAAAGTTGATTTTAAAATGAAAATGCAGATACTTGGTGTAATGTTTTGCCGAAATCCAGTCCAGGAGATTTTCACAGGTGTTGTGAGCAATAATTACATAGTTACTACATACAGAAAACCATGTAAATCCACAAAAACTAATTTACAAACATAGACAAACACAAACAGCCACCCACACTGACCCAGGAGGCAGAGTCTACCTACTTACACAGCTACATAAGAGACACCATGCCCATGAACACACATTACTGCATACAAAATAAAACACACATAATTTAACATAAAATTGGAAAAGCACTTATTGTTCCTATTTCTAACCATATAATGGAAAAGCCATTTTTTTTTTAAATTTACCAGCATACCATCAATCCAAAACATAACTATATCATTCTTAAGGAGTGAGGGCATACACAGTTAGGTTCATTTAATTTAAGTTTCTCAAAACATAATCAAATTGTAGCAGTATTCCTAAAATATATAGTTTATCAATACACCATATCAATTAATAAATTGTTTTGGTTCAATGGGGCTTCTGTTCTTAGTCAAAGTTACTATATAACACTTAAAGCATGATCTCTGTGTATTATGGCATTTCCCGGTATATTTTCCAATTGTTCTGGACACACCATGGTCAACCATAGTTCATCCATGTGTGACCATGGTTTATCCATGGACATATGAGCATTGGATGGCAACCACATTTGCATACATTTTTCTGTATACCAGAATGCAAAAATTGATACTTAAATATAACTAATTACAATCATAACAATTCTTTGCAATTTATCAAGAAATGTAAGGTTTACATAAGGAAAATAATTACTTAATTATAAAAAAAAATGTGAGCATACTACGGCTTAAACAAGTTTAAAATTATTAAGGTATAAATAGAAATTAGGCCATTCTATCAGTGATTAATGAGGAGATACTCCATTAGAAAAGACATTAACAGCAGCAATGGGTACGTAAATGAAGGTTATTTCAAAAGTGTATGTGGATAATATGGATTCATTTCAGAATGATAAGGTTGTTGGAAAAATTGAAATTACCTGTGTGGTGTAGAAATGTATTTTATAATGCTGGAAACTTCTATAATTATCAGCTGTGGAAGACCATAGCCAACTTAAATAACTCTCAAACTATACTGACCACGATCATCCATGATCAGTCTATTGGCATTTAATTTCTGTGGTTGTCCATGGATATTCCAATTTAAAATCATGGACAAACCTTGAATCACCATGCTTGCTGACCAAGTATAATCATGACCACAAGAGTTAGTAGCCTTGACTTTGTGGCCTTTTTCTTCCCCATCCTACAGGTGAATGATTGTACCAATGGCATGTACTGCAACCCAAGCAGGACATGCCCACAACACACACACGCCATTGAAAAGGATATGATATTTCAAAGGGTGTATTTTGGTACTAGGGGTTGGCAACCCCTGGGTAGTCACGCCTAGCTGTTTTCTCATTTCAGGATCTCATTTTGGCTGTCATCTTGTTTCGCGTTTTTTCATGTTCTCAGTTCAAGACTGGGGCTACCCCTCTGTACTAGCTTCTCTCCTGGCTCTGGTTTTTGGTGCAGTATTCTATGATGGACAGGCAATTTTCAATTCTCATTTTGGTGCCACGTGATTATCTGCCATATTCACTTCTCTGATAGCTTGTTTCCTTTTTTTTTTCCCTAGTTCTAGTGGATTCACTATTATATGTCCACAGGCACTGGAAGCCCGAGACCGCACTTTAGGCATTAAGGGCTTGTCAATATAATTCATAAACTATTTCTATACCTAGAGATATGTGGGTGTTCATTAGCAGAGGATATTCTTGGGGGGCGAGAGGGGGAGGAAATGACCCAGTGCTGTGCTAAGCATTGCTTGTGACAGATTGGTGGGTTGGGAGGGGAGTCGGTGCTACGGGTTCTTGTTGGGGGGGTGGGGTGTACTGGGGGGCTTAAAGTTGGGCTTTTGATGGTGGGGTTAGGGTGGTGGGAGGGCCTTACAGCAGCAACGGGTAGGGTCAGATTACACATGCTATATACCCTGAGCGCAGGGCCAAATCTATTAAACCTAGTAGTCTTAAGCAGGTGGCCAAGGAGGTGGCTTTTGCAACGTGGAACGTTAAGGGGATCAGGAAAAAATCTAAGCAATATCAGTTCTTAAACATTTAAGCCTACTACACTCTCAGATAACTTTCCTACAGGAATCGCACTTATTAGAAATGGAAGCCTCACAAATGAGGAGATAACAGGTGGGGATGGTGTGTGAGGCTCAAAGCTCCTCCAATAGTTGTGGGGTCATGCTTATTATTAACAGGGGCATTCCCTTTGTTTCTACACAAGTCATCAAGGATCCTGAGGGTAGGTTTGTTTTAGTTATAGGTACTCTCTGGTCAGTACCATTGTTACTGGGCAGTATATACGGCCCTAATGCAGATGATCCTGGGTACTTCATGAAACTTATAAATATAATCCTGCCTTTCCTTTCTATAAGGATTATTCTGAGGGGTGACTTTAATCAAGTCGTAGACTCAAACCTCGACAGGTCAGGTGGTGGATCGGGGGGGGTTCTCCAGGTCAGAGGGCTTTTAAAGACCTACTGGATCAATGTGGGCTCTGTGATGTCTGACGTGTCCTATATCCGGATTCCAAGGAGTTTACCTACAGGTCACTGGTGCACGGCTCACAGTCCCGCATTGACTACATCTTTATTTCTCAGACTCTCTTGCCTGGGGTCAGGACCTCGTCGATCCAACCTGGTCCTGTCTCCGATAATTCCTTGGTGTTGTGTAAACTGGCATTTCAGGATGTTTCAAAGAAAGAAACAAGATGGAAACTTAATGATCAATTGCTTAAAGATTCTAAATATTGTAAACTCATAAGGGGACATATTGAGGCCTTTTTTTTGTCCAACCCTTTAAACAATGCAAAACTGGACATTATATGGGGGGCTTTTAAGGCCTACATGAGAGGCATTCTTATTAGTATGGCGGTGACTAGGAAAAGAGCTAGAGAGAGGGAATTACTATCATTATTATCCCAAATTCGGGTACTTGAAATTAATGTTTCGGCTAATACTCCAGAAGAAGATAGGACAAAGCTCCTATTGTTGAGAGATAGATATTTAGAGTTACTCCGGGAAAAGGCAGAGTTAGCTATCATATGTACTAGCTCTAGTTACACTGATCAGGGAGAGAAGGCTGGGTGCCTAATGGCACTCCGTATCAAGCAACAACAATCTGTGAGATTCATCCCTTCTATCAGGGCATCAGTTGATGGGTCTCTGAAAACAACTCCTACCAAGATAGTCCAAGAATTTGCAGTATACTACAAAACACTGTACGGGGACATGGAGCATCCCCCCAGCCCTGTAAGCATGGAGAAGTATCTGATAGACTCCCACCTGCCCTCCCTCCCAGCATGTCACAAAGACTCTCTAGTCTCCTTTATATCACAGGAAGGAATTGCTGAGGTTATCAATGGTTTACCTTCAGATGAAGCTCCTGGTCCTGATGGATTTTCTTCCCTTTTCTACAAGACATTTTGAGATCTCTTACTACCAATACTTAATAGATTATTTCAACATATTCTATCCGGAACGGAGGTTGATTTTCACCTCTTTGAAGCCTTGATAGTACTTCTCCCCAAACCAGACAAAGACCCAGAGCTTGTCCAAAGTAATAGGCCTATATCTCTCCTAAATTAAGACATTAAAATTCTCTCAAAGATTTGAGCTAATAGGCTATCTGTGGTACTCCCTGAGTTAATAGGCATGAATCAGGTAGGATTTATGAAAGGACGCTCATCGGCGGACTACTTGCATTTCTGATCATAGGAGACTCCATGATTCGGGGAGTTGATACCCATCTCCAGCCAGGGGTGATGGTCAGATGTCTCCCAGGTACATCAGCATGGAGAGACACTGACCGCATAGCTAAAATTGTTCACAAAGCAGGAGAAAACATTGATGTCCTAGTTCACATAGGGACTATTGATCTCGCCAGCCGGTCAGTTGTGGAGACCAAGGAACACCTGACTAGGCTGGGTGACAAACTATCATCTATTTCATCCGGCATCTCCTTCTCTGAGATCCTGCCAGTCTGGGAGAGGGAGCAGATGGACGGAAGGTCAGAGAAGGGAGATAGGGGAGCTAAACACGTGGCTCAAGGACTGGTGCCAGGAAAAGGACATCAGATTTGAAGGAACTGCAACAGTTCTGGAGCGAAAGTTCTTTAATTTGATGGACTGCATCTGACTAAAGAGGGAGTCGTGCATTGGGGCAGAAGTTTGACGTCTTTGCAGAATATTTAAACTAGCAAATGGGAGAGGGTGCAGCACCCCATACGTCGAATGGGAAGAACACCCTCCCCTCAGCTAGTGGTCAAACAGGAATTCAGCGTGTTTGCCATTCATTTGCATCACCAGGTAAGAAAAAAGGTTTGTCTCCCCATACGATGCACAGGGGTAATGCCAAACTTCACCCAACAACTAACACACCAAAATCTGGCCAATGGAAAATCATGTACACAAATGCTCACAGCCTGGGAAATAAGATCCCAGACCTGCAGGCAATAATGTCAGAGGCTAAACTGGACATAGTAGCAATTAGTGAGACGTGGTTTACCAGTAACCACACTTGGAGACTTCAGTACCTGGATATGTATTGTTCAGAAGAGACCGAGGTGCAAAAGGGGGAGGAGGTGGCCCTATGTTAATGAAAATATCAAAGCTACAGAAATTCAGAATACACATAAGGAGCCAGAAGAACTGTGGGTCACCCTGGAAACAGGTAATGGGACAGCCATAAGAACTGGGGTTGTCTACAGGCCCCAGACCAGAGGGAGGACATAGACACATTACTGTTAGAAGATATACAAAACATGACAGCTAAAGGGAGGTTCTGATAATGGGAGACTTCAACATGCCAGATATAGATTGGTCAATACCAGCAGGAACATCTGCCAGAACTAGACTCATAGTGGATTCCCTGCAGGGGAGGGCCTCAAACAACTGGTACAGCAACCCACAGAGACAGGGCTATCTAGATCTAGTACTGACTAACAAGAAGGGATCACAGATCTCCAGGTAGAAGGTCACCTGGGGCCAGTGACCATCACATGGTATGGTTCAATTTGGCTACTACATCTAAATCATCCCATTCCAAGGCAAAAATATGGGACTTCAGAGGGCTGACTTTGATAAGATGGCCAACAGAGTTAAGCTAGCCCTAGCAAAGAAACACAGGTGAGGAGGTACAGGCAAGTGGGCAAGCATTAAGGATACAATACTTGAAGCAACATCCCATTGTGTTAGACAGAAAAGGAAGTGCAAAGAAGAAGGAAACCACTTTGGTTCTCAAATATAGTAGCAGAAAAGGTCAGAGCCAAAGGCTGGCTTCAGAAAATATAAAGGGAACACAGCGGGATGAAGATAGGAGGCATACCAAACTGCCCTAAGGGAAGCAGGTAAGGCAGTAAGGCAAAAGTCCCAAACTGAGGAAACACTAGCACGAACAGTAAAGAAGGTGACAAGACTTTCTATAGATACATTAGTGAAAGGAGAAAGTCCAGAGGGGTATTGCTAAGCTTAATGGAGAAAAGGGAGCATGTGAGGAGGAGGACCCTGTAAAGGCATCTATCCTAAATAGATACTTTTGCTCAGTATTTACTGAAGAGAAGGTAGGGCAGGGCCCACAGCTCAGCATCATGGACACAGGGGAGGAGGGTAGCACTACTCCCTTCACAAAGAAAGGGTCCTACAAGAGCTTGCTAAGCTCAGGGTGGATAAGGCAATGGGACCTGATGGCATACATCCCAGGGTACTTAAGGAGCTAAAGGAGGAACTAGCAGAGCCATTAGCAGAATTGTTTAGTGAGTCTCTGAGCACAGGAGAGGTCCCAGAAGACTGGAGAAAGGCTCATGTATCCCTCCCACAAGAGTGGTAGCAGGGAGGAGGCGGGGAACTACAGACCGGTCAGTCTTACCTCAATAGTGGGCAAGATTATGGAGGCACTCCTTAAGGAAAGGATAGTGCAACACCTGGAATCCATAGGGCACAGATCCAAGACAGCATGGGTTTACAAAGGAAGGTCCTGTCAAACTAATCTCATAGATTTCTTTGACTGGGTAACCAGAGTGGTGGACCAAGGGGAGCAGTTGATGTCGCCTACCTTGACTTCAGCAAAGCTTTTGACACTGTTCCACATAGAAGATTGATAAATAAGCTAGGTAGGCTCAGGGTGGGTCAGAAGTTGGTCAACTGGGTGGCAAACTGGTTGACTGGCAGAAAACAGAGTGGTAGTGGTAAATGGTATACAGTCAGAAGAGATGCAAGTCACAAGTGGGGTACCTCAGGGATCAGTCCTGGGGCCAGTCCTATTCAACATCTTCATTAGTGACCTCGCAGATGGACTAGAGGTAAGGCTTGTCTGTTTGCAGATGACACCAAGATCTGCAACAGAGTAGATGATCCAGATGGGGTGGGCAGAATGAGAAGAGATCTGGATAAACTAGCAGAATGGTCAGAAGAGTGGCAACTGGGATTTAATGCAAAGAAGTGCAAAATCATGCACATAGGAGAGAGAAACCCTGAAGCCACTTATAGGCTGGGAGGGAGTTGCTAGCAGTCACAAAGGAAGAAAGAGACTTGGGCATCATCATCACTGATGACCTAAAATCATCAAGCAGACCTCTAAAGCAGTAGGTAGGCTAGGGGTGTTAGGGTGTATTAGTAGGGGTATCACAAGTCGTAAGAGGAGGTAATAATCCTCTGTACAAGACATTAGTTAGGCCCCATCTGGAGTACTGCGTGCAGTATTGGAGCCACACCTTCACAAGGACATTAACAAATTGAGGCAGTCCAGAGAAGGGCAACCAAATGGTGCAGGGACTGCATCAGAAGACATATAAGGACAGATTAACGGAGCTCAATATGTATACCCTTGAGCAAAGGAGGGAGAGAGGTGATATGATCGAGACATTTAAACACCTTAAGGGCATAAACAAGGTGAAAGAGTCTAACATGTTTAAATATAAGAAAATAGCAGGACAAGAGGACACAGCATGAGATTAGAGGAGGCCGATTAAGGGGAATGTGAGGAAATTCTTTTTCACAGAAAAGGGTGGTAGATGCATGGAATGGCTTACCACAAGAAGTGGTGGCTATGAATACAGTGCAGGGCTTCAAACAGGCATGGGATAGGCATGAGGGAGCAATACAAATGACTATGAATAGATAGGTCACTGACAGAGCAAAGGCCGATGGCACATTTATAAGGTAGAAAAAGAAATGGGCAGACTGGATGGGCCTTGCGGTCCTTATCTGCCGTCAACTTCTATGTTTCTATGTTTCTATGTAAGAAAATACCTCAGTGTTATAACAACAAAAGTAGTGGTATGACATAGAAATATCGAAACATAGAAGGTGTCAGCAGATAAGGGCCTCATGGCTCACCCAGTCTGCCCTATTTTCTTCTTTATCCTACTGTGATACTGTAGTCCCTATTCTGCCACTGGTCTGTCCCCCCTCCCCATTTTATGTTTAAGATCCCTCTGGGTCTGTACCATGCTTTCTTGAATCCTGTAACTGTTTTTGACCCCACCATCTCTGCCACTAGGTTGCTCCACTAGTCTAGCACTCTTTCAGTGAAGTAGTGCTTCCTCACATTTCCTCTGAACCTCCTCCTTCTAATTTCATAGCCTAACACCTCATTCTTGAGCATCTTTATGTCTGAAAAATGCTTCCTTCCTGCACCTTTTTTTCCCTGTGAGGTATTTGTATGTTTGTATCACACACCGTCTCCTCCTATCCTCCAGGGAGTACATGTTCAGTTCCTTAAGCCTTTCATCATAGGTTTTCAGATGCATGCCCTGTACCATTTTGGTTGCCCTCCTCTGAACTGCCTCCACCATAACTATATCCTTTTGAAGATAGGGCCTCCAGAACCAGACACAGTATTCCAGGTGAGGTCTTATCAGTGACCTGTACAGAGATATTATCACCTACCTCCTTCTGCTGGTGATACCGCTCCCCAAGTATCCCAGCATCCAGCTAGCTTTTCCCATTGCCTTGTTACACTGTTTTGCAACCTTTAGGTCCTCTGTAATAATCACCCCCATGTTCATTTCCTGATCTGTGTCTGTCAGTCCCCCGTTTGCTTGTTGCCCTCGGGTTTTTGTGCTCTATATGCATTACTTTGCATTTTTTAGTGTTGGATTCTAGCAGCCAATTTCTTTACCACTCCTCTAGCTTTTTCAGATCCCTTCTCATTCTATACACCCCTGCTGCGGTATCCACTCTGTTACAAAGTTTCATGCCATCTGCAAAGAGGCATACCTTTCCTTCCAGTCCTTCAGTAATGTCACTGATAAAGACAATGAAGAGGACTGTTCCCAGTACTGATCCCTGTGATACCTCACTGGTTACTTTGTCTACTCCATAATGGGTCCCACTCACAACCACTCTCTGAGTCATATTGCTCAGCTAACCCTCTACCCATTTAACAACCTTAGTACCCACTCCTTGTCTCCCCAGCTTGTTTATCAATCTTCTATGTGGAACGGTGTCAAAGGCCATGCTGAAATGAAGGTAGACCACATCCACTGCCCCTCCCTGATCCACTTCCCTGGTTACCCAGTCAAAGATCTCAATCAGGTTAGTTTGACATGACCTTCCCTCTATGAAGCCATGTTGCCTCAGACCATGAAGCCTACCAGTGACAAGGTATTCACTGATCCTTTCCCTCAACAGTGATTCCATTACCTTACCCACCACTAATGTCAAGCTGACAGGCCTGTAGTTTTCTGCCTACTCCCTAGTACCACTTTTGAAAAGAGGGACCACATCTGCCCTTCAATCACCAAGCACCTCCCTCACTTCTAATGATAGGTTGAACAGGGATGTAAGAGGTGCAGCCAGCTCCTCTCTGAGTTCCCTCAGTAAACTGACGTGCACCCCATCTGGCCTCATTGCCTTGTCCACCTTGAGCATTGTTAGTTCCCTAAGGACACTTTCCATTGTAAAGGGACACATGTTCACCCCCCCACCTCTTATGCCCTTGTTCTTTATCATATAAAATTTGCCTTGCCTTGTCCTTGGCCCTTCCCCTACCCCTCCTCCTCTTTAAACACTGAATAGAAGTATTTGTTCAATATGCTTGCCCTTTGGTGGTCCTCCACTACACTACCCCCCTTCTTCTTCCTTCAGCCTTATTATCCCTCCTTTGGTGTTTCTTTTTTTGCTTATATACCTAAAACGTGTTTTATCCCCCTTTTCATTGATTTGTCTTTTCCTCCATTTGTGCCTTTGCTCTCCTAACTGCCTTCCTTGCCTCCCTTTGCTTCTCCTGACATACCCTACCCATTAAAATGTTATACTATTAAATGTGACCTGCATTCCTTGTGGGTATCATCTGTAATGGGTTGCTGAAAATGTTAAATTCAAATAAAAATAATGCACCACACAATGCCCCATCCACCTTAAGTAAAGGCTATCCATCCTGCCAATGTGTGGTAAATTAAATAACAACTCTATCAAATCCCTAGTTAATCCTTCTGCATATCCTATCTGCTAACTGTAATCAGTGAATGATATTTAGTGTACACTTGACCTACTGATTTCTGACACAAACTGTGATTTCTTGTGCAACTGTGTTCTTTAACCACTGCCTGTCTATGACTTACTATTACTGTACTGATTGACCTAAATAACTGTGCTGCTTGATTTAAATGTAATTTTTACATCTGTATTGTTATATTAGACTGCACTGTTATTGTCTGCTGTCTGCTTTGCCCCCATCTTGAAATTTTGTAATGCTTTGTATGTCCTCTGTGTACTAGTGAAAGTATTGTTTTCAATGAATTTGCACTATCAATGTGCTGCACTTCCTGAGTCGCCCCTGAAAAAGGGACAGTCTTGTCTCAGTGGGTTCACCCAGTTACCAAAATTCAATAAATAAATGAGAATGAATGAATCTGCAGCTACCAAACTAGTGTAATTAATTTTGCCAACACCAGAAGAAAATATATGATGAGCTTTAAATGAAGGAGTTGTAATTTGTGCTGGAAAGTGGAAATACTTCAATCTAAATGCTAAATGTAGGCAGCAATGGGGAGTCTATGTCTGGAGCCCACACACAAACAGCAACCCACGAAACAAAAAAGTGAGGCTAACAGACACTAGTGAGGCATGAAAACCATGTAGCTTGGTTTGTAGTTAAAACATTGGGCACAATTTTCAAAAGTAAAACTATGACACAAGGTGCCTGTGATAAATGGGTACGATGCAAGTGGTACCTTGCATCATAGTTTGTGGCTATCCCAATTTTAAAACACTAGCTGTGGTGAAATGGGAATGCTGTACAGCATAGCCCCCCCCCATGCACCACCCTTGAGGCAACAGCATCTGTTCACCAGGTTGCAAGGGTGATTGCACATGGCGTGGCTGCACCATCCCCTTTCTTGGTAGTCTAGAAGCCCCACTGTGGTTGAAATGGGAGGCTCATGTTAGACCAGCCATGAGGTGGTCTAAGGGCCCTGCACTACTGCCAGGCAGGGTGGTAATTGGGGGGCCAGAAGGAGCACAGGGAGTGACATAGGGAGTGACAGGGTATGGCAGCAAAGCAAGGGTGCTGAGGTGGTACCCTATGGGGGTACTCTGCATGTGTATATGCAGTCAATCAGCCTAGGAACAGGGGTTTGGCAGGAAAGGACCAGGACCTATCTTCAGGTGCATGCACCTTGGCACCTCCTCCATAAGTGCCAGTGACCCCTAACACCATAGGCAGGCAGCAGCCTGCCTCCACAAAGGGAGCCAAGTACCAGATCACTGTCGTGGTACCCAACGACCATTCACATCCACCACCTGTACCCCCCACTCTGCAGCCACGTCTGCTTGTCTATGGTGTTGCGGTCATTGGCACTTATGGGACAGGTGCCAGGGCTGTGTGCACCTGAGGCTGGGTCCTGGTCAGTTCAGACCCTTTGTCTTTGGTTTTGATAGTGACACTTTAGCTAAAGACAATTTGGGTTCTTAGTGTTGGAGTTTAGTAGGCTACAAATAGGAGTATGTGGCACCCCTCCACCAATTCTCACCCAACCAAGTCAGTCATAATGTCTTCCACCTTGCAATTGTCCTTTAGCCTGATCAAAAAAAAAAAAACTCAGATAGCAACTGCCACAGTGCCAGGAGTCAGAAATGTTCTTTTGTAAAAAAACAAAATGCCTGGGGAGGAAGGAGAAGGGCATATGTCTGAGGTGGATGAAGGAGTTGTCATGGGATTAGCCCCAGCTACCTGTGAAGGGCTAAAGTGTTATTTTTCAATGAAGTGGTCAAACTTCACAGTATTCATGAAGTGACCCAAAAATCTGATTAAGCCAAATTAAAGGTAAAAGTGTTGAATTTGAATACATTCATCAAACACAAATCCAGCATCAGCTCATCCTTAATATTGGAGCACCTCAGCAAACTATGAATCCAGGAAAAAAAACTTGAACAATTGATGAACAGCTTCTTTCTGTTTTGCTTCTTTTCTTTTTTCCCCTAAATGATAAGCTACTGTATAACACTTTGCAACTGCTGCTTTATTAAAAATAAATTGGTGTATAATACATCAGGAGGCACATCTGCTGATATACAGTAGTATGAGTTTTCCTTACTCGTAGTTTGAACTCTGTAAAAGTGGTGATGCCCTATCCTTACTATTGCATTCATTCCATTTATTTTCTCACAGTTTCGTAAGCAGTACTGATTCCATTCTCCAATACCACAATCAAGGTATCAAAACTTCATCTTCATGTTTACTGACAGTGGCCTGGCCAACTGTGTAGGACTGGTGCACAAATATTAAATGTTAATACAAAGGTTAAAGTTGACTTCCGGTAATGCATCCTATGGGAACTGTCATGCCTTAGCAAACTCCAGAGCCAACCACACAAATTAAACATTAAAAAATGCATTTTGCCTCTGGATCCAGATTTTCCACTGTCCAACCAAAGGAATATCTCAAAGCATTTCCAAACCCATTGTTTTGGACAAGGCATGTCTCACTTAATCCAAGATATCCTGCCACAGCACATGTCTCCAATTCCATCCAGATCACTGGTTTTAAAGTGCTACAAAGTGGATTCCTCACCAATATAGAAACTTAGAATTTGATGGCAGATAAGGACCAATTGGCCCACTCAGTCTGCCCTGTTTTGTCTACATACATTATCACCGCAGACATGTCTGGACAATTGGATGTCCCCAGACTTATGGAAATATTTCTGGTAGAGTTTTTAACAACAACAAAAAATATGATTGTCTCAGAGAGTGCAGGAGATCTAAAAGTGGTAAAAGCCTGTTTAGACAAACTCACACACAGAGTGGGGGGTCATGGAAGCCTGTGTCAGCTCTCTCGAATATAGGGCTCTAGCAGAAGAGAAAGAGAAAGAGACCACTTTACTAAATGAGAAGTGGTTCACTTGGAAGAGAAGACTGATGACCAGGAGAATGGGATCAGACAAAACAACCTGCTCCTGGTGGAGATACCTAAACTGTCCAAGGGCAGAGATGCCATTGCCTTTGTAAACAATCTCTTTGTTAAGCTGGTGGGACGTCTTGAACATAGGCAATCCTACACCATTGAAAGGTCTCATCGAGTACTAACACTGATCCTACAGAATGGAGAGCAGCTGACAGCAATAATCTGTAAGCAGATAAAACTTTCAAGACAAGCTCCATATCCAGCAAGCCACTCAAGCTCAACTAGCCATACACTGGAAGGAAGCCCACTAATACAGTACATATTCAATGACCTATGCCAGGGCGTCAAGGATAAACAGAAATCTTAAAGGGATGTTAGGCAAAATCTGCACACAGTGGGGAATAAATTTAAGGTGGTGTTCACTGCCAAACTCATATACAGCTGTCACATGGAATCAGTAGTTTTGACTTGGCAGCAGTAGCTGCTCAACAGGTCCCCATCATTCTCCTTCTCTCTTTACAAAGGGTTTGAGCCTGCAACATCTGATGGACATTAAGTATTAATACATAGAACTGCTACTCCCCATGAACTAGTACAGACTCTAGTGCTGCCTTTAAAGCAAGTTTCTTTAAAAAACTGTTCACCTTTAAGGTCAGTGTTAGATGCTGTGATTCTTCCACATTCACACTAGCAATATGTTTGCCTGGGCTTCCAATATAATTCCAAAGAATGGGAGGGGGGCACTTTGAAACTAACTTTTTCTCAAAAATTATACTCAGCCTAAATAATTTCTGTGAACTGTACCACACATGGTCAAAATAGTAAAGACAGTCACATTTCTTTGCCGCCAAACCACTCCTCCCCAGCTTCTAATCACAGCACATTGTACCAGCTCACACATTCAGGAAGCCAGGTCCTAGCCACAAGGAAATTTTACAGAGGAGACATCACAAGTCACAGAAGCAAGTGATCGGCCTGAAGAAGATGACAAACAACCTCAGTTTGCATCGTGGAACCTATAGCAATGGATCATCCCAGTTCCCCACATGTCAACCCTAACGTTCACACCATTCTCATATACTGTACTCATCTCAGCTTATTTGCTGATGGAATAGAGTGAGTGTTAGGGCTGACAACCCCAGGACACACCCCACACCTGATTTGAAAAGAGGCAAGAGAGGTGAAACCATAATGGTTTTTCCTGTTGCTGCCTTCAGGGTGCAAGTGGGGTATTAGGGTTGGAAACCCTAATCCCACATTTCCCTACTTTTGTCACTTTAACCCTATCTGGTGCATTAACTTAGTTTTTTTTGCAATGAATATCTATGTATCTGTCTGTCTGTCTATCTATCTATCTATCTATCTATCTATCTATCTATCTATCTATCTATCTATCTATCTATCTCCACATGCACACACACACACACACACACACAACTGTCCAGAAAAAACAAACGCCAACTAGAAGCCTTAGATAGTCAACTACTGTGGTACAAACACCAACTTCCAGAGAGTGAGGCAAACTTTGTTCATGAAAGGTTGGGGAGACAAAGGCTTATCCACAGTAGGCCCCCTAATTTGTGATGGAAAATGGGCTACTTTTAATCAAATGCAACCCAAGCTCCAACTACAAAACAAAGATGTATTCTCCTTCCTACAATTAAGACATGTGATTACCTCAGTTGTCAGGGTGGCTCCCAGGCCAGATGCCTCAGTCCCTCACTTTGCCACAGCTGTAACAGATAACCACTGCCATACATGCTATCTCATAGCACTATCGGGAAATCAGAGCAATAATGCCACATAAGCCAGGGACACAGTTTGGAACATTGCATGTAAATTTGTAAACTTTGACACATACAAGATTATACAGGTCAAAATACATCAAGGCATGTACTATACTCCTGAAAAAAAACATGTTTGGCATGTCCAGGAAACCACATTATGTACTAAGTCTCAAGGGCTGGTTTCTATATAACCAACTAGTCCTCAACAACAACAAAAAATGAAATGCATGCTGTTCTCCAATCCCTCCTCCTCACCTCATCCTCAATTCCCCTCTTGCTATACTCTCCCATGATGGTGATACCCTTGCATCCATCACATCCTTTAAATATCTGGACATCACCTTAGATTCCTCGCTTCCCTGAACACTCATGTGACCATCCTAACCAAAGCTCTAAACCAAAAGCTGGATCTGCTCTACTGCATACAACCCTTCCTCACATTTGATTCATTCCACAAGATCACAGCTGCCACCATCCTGCCCTCCTCATATATGGTGCCCGGCTATTACTTACAACCAACACAACCATCCTGTCTCACCTTAAACAGGGGTATAATAGGGTGGGAAGGTTTGCCTTAGTGGTAAATGCTTGTTATCACCACTGCAATGTCCTCTCCTCCCTGGGCTGGCTAATGTATGAATCCACGCTCCAGTATGCCATGCTGAGTCTAGTGCACAAACTGGTGCACCGTTACACCCCTCCTTGGTTTTCCTTGCCGAACTTATTTAGTTCCGGCAACCACGGTGTGCTGTTAGATCTGCAGCCTCCTTCTTCTCGTACTGCCCAAACCTTGGTTAGCAGTGGCCCAGAGATCATTTGCCTTCTCAGCGGTGTCTAGCTGGAACTCACTACCATGCTCTACCTTATCCTGCACCTCTCTTGCTAAGTTCCCGTCCTTTCTGTTACACCACCTCAATGCCTTATCAGTTTGTTCTTGCTTCCGTTGACTCTTCTTCCTGCTTCCATAATGCTATGCATAAATTTTCACTGCTTACTGATCCTCATATGTTCACGTTCAAGTTCAAGTTTATTGCAGGAAAGACTCTATTGAGCAAGCTCATTCACAAGGAGGTCCTAAGGCACATACACATACAGTTCATATGTAATAGAATCCCCGCTCCCTGACCCCTCCTGTTTATGTAAACATTTGATGCAAGTGTATATGTAAATGGTGCATTTTGCAAATCTGCAAAAGATGTAAATATAATCACTGTAACTGCCATGCCTTATTAACCTGCAAATTTTCAATTTGTGAATGTTTCTGTAAATGATGAATTTTTGTAAATCGGCAAATGTTGTAAATGTTCAGACTATGATGTTTCTGTAAACAATTATTTTTTGTAAGTCAGTGAACATTGTAAATGTTTCCTCTGCTACTGCCATGTCATTGACTAGTTTCTGCACTTTCCGGGTCACCCTGAAAAAGGGACTGTAATGTCTCAGTGAGCTTACCTGGTTGCCAAAATTCAAATAAATAAATAAAAAGTACAATCTTAAAGTGGGTACACTGAAACATGTCTTATGGGATTGCTTAAAATCATGACCCCTCTGGCAGCAAGTGCAAAATACACTGGATCCCGCACTGGGATTATAGAATACTTTCACACCTGAATGGTGTCTGTTAGGCCTAGGGTCAAATCCCTTATGGGCCAAAGAAAATACCACTTCACACTTGTAATCATGGTGATCAAAAAAATCACCTTTCATGACTGGCTGGACCAAGAAATCCTTATTCTAATAGAATGGCACCAAGAGATCATGCAGGACCTCTGTAGAGAAAAAATGCTATCTTCAGTGAGGTACTAGTATAAAGGATTCTGGAGCTTCAGTGAAGCACTAGTGTAAAGGATTCTGGAGTTTCAGTGAGGCACTAGTATAAAGGATTCTGAAGCTTCAGTGAGGCACTAATATAAAGTATTCTGGAATAAAATGTGAATGTTTATATTTTTATTATTTATTTTTTTCACTAGGAAAAGGCTCTGTTGAGCAAACCCATTTACAAGGAGGTACAGGGTCTGCCAGGTATATGCCATACTAGGGATAACTTAATTGTAAAACTTTAATGGTTTTCCTGTGAGGGTACCTCATCATACTATATCAATTAATGTAATACCATGTATCTTTTTTAATCACTGATTGTAACTAATACTGGCATTGAGTCATGGAGGGAGAGGGTCTGTATTGTGTAATTATGTATATTTGTCATTATCATCCTGTATGTTGTATATATAATGAAAACTTTCAATAAAATTTACTTATTTACAAAAAATATATCTATAAAAGTTAAAGTTATCTTGAGGTGCATATTTCATTTTCATTTATTATGGATGAAAATTGATCCAAAGCTCATTTACAATGGTGTCCATGGCACAGCATAATTTAGAAAACAACAGAGTAACAAGTGTAACAGCAGTAAGATAAAAATAAGTTACCGTACGTATTACACAATGTATTAAAAATAGATAGAGCTACCATGAGAAGAAATTAAGGGAGAGGATTCATCAATATGTCATCAATGTATAAAGTGAATTGTAAGAGGGCACTAGATTTGTAGAAGCTGTTCACTAGAATTTAACAAGTTCACAGCAAATGCAGAGTATTCAATGTTACCTATCTCTTAGTAAAACAAGTCTATATCTCATTGTTCTTTTAGCAGCTACATTACTCTCATAAGGAAGAAAGGATGAAAGGATGATCTTTCATGAAAGCACATTTACAAAAGCAGATTACTGCAAGGGAATCTTGAATTACAAACACTGACAGTTTGTAATTATTAGATGGCATCTACTCTCCATTTTAGGATCAAATGTGCTATTAAGCAAAGGCAAGCCACACAATTGCTGAATGTACACAATCAAGCAGTAGTTAGTATGTTGTCCACCAAATAAAAGACCCTACAAATACAGTGGACTCCTTCTCTTGGACTATTATTGAGACTCAGTCAGTTTGTTCTAGTTGTCAGTGATTATAATGGTGATGATGTTGCTGTTGTTGGCAGGCCTAGTGCAAGCAGCTCTATTATCCAAGAGAGAGACAATTAATACAGAACATGAATGGGAGGTTATATTGAAATCATGATACATACATTGTTTCCAATTAAAACTCTCCCTTCAACACCTGAGCCTTCAGAAATACAAATATGGGCCCTAAGGCAGTTTCACTGTTAATCAACCATCCTACAGCCCTTTTCTGTATGACATGGTAAATAAGTGCATTCATCTGACCTCTGTGTAGTCTTAGGATGACAGCCTGAAGAGGCTGGCACTGCCTTAAATGTAAATTACTAACATTGCTAGAGCCCTCTATTTCTTGAAAGTGACAATTTTAATTTAATTAGATGCTTCTAGGCCAACTGAATTCTTCAATCTCCAAGAAGGAGCTGATGTCTGCAACTTTTTTTCACCCATCTTCTTTATTGGCACGTCATACAATATAAAAAACACATAGCACTGCCAGTTTTGAGATCTGTTTCTATAGTATTTCTACATGCCTGTTTTCAGAAATTCAGAACAAAGACTTTTCAGTCTAGTGGGTTAATCTCCTGTATGTGTGCAGTTTTCTATTGTGCATACTATTCTAACATCAAAGCATATTGTGTGGATGCCAAGTCTAGAAAGCTGGGTTATATTGTAATGTCCAGCTATGAAAAATCAGACTTAGTTATATCTAGTTTTCAGAACTCAGATAATGATATAGTAATAGTATGTCTAGATATAAATACAGCCCAACTTTAACCTTGTCTAACATTTACATCTAGTTTTGCAATGTGCAACCCATGTTAGATGTCAACTACAGTATCTTAAAGCATATTGAAATGCTATGAATATGTCCAAACTTTAAAATTTGATACTGTAACACAAAGCCCAATCTTGACATACTAGGAAAGTTCCTGACACAGAAATTTCTAGGAGTTAGGACCATACCTCAGGCTTCTGAAAATCCTTAGTGTGCTTGATGCAGAAGTCAGCTCTGCTTGCCATTTATAACGTTCAGTCTCTTTCATTTCAGTGTTGGACACAGACATTCAAAATGTGGGGAAGTGCAGCCTTTAATGACAGGGGAGCCCTGATATTGCTAGGGGGAGACTTCAACCTGACATTAGAACCAGAGATACACAGAAGCCATTACAGACTGGAAAACCATGTCAGGGCTGCAAAAGCTGTCATGCTCTGGATGAAAGACCAACCCCTGTTGGACACGTGGCGCATCCATAACCACCGACTTTGAGATTACAGATATCACTCAACAGCACTTGGCACGTATAGCAGGATAGATTTTGGGCTCACCTCACAACAATTACCCTCATGGTAAATCACACGTACGTAACTCCTTTGGTCATCTCAAACCACACCCCAATGCAACTCAACCTCTTATATGGGGCACCCACCCACAAATTCACCAGCTGGCAGATGGACCCACTTTCCCTGCTAGATCCACAGTTCAAGCCATGGATCAGAAGTGCCACTGAAGTGTTCTTCCGATTTAATGACACAGTAGATACCTCAATCTCTGTATTATGGGAAACATTTAAGGCAACAATCAGGGGGCCAATAACAGTGTGCACTGCTCACCACAGGAGAGCAAGAGAACAAAAACTGGCCACCCTGGAACAACAACTAGTCCATAAAGAATCTCTCTTTACAAGCAACCCCAAACCCAATACAGTCTCCCCCTATACAGGGAAGTCCTGATCCTCAGGTAAGACATAAACAGCTTAACAGCTAGAAAGGCAGAACTTGCAATTCTACATCTGAAACAAAAATTGTGGGAAGGCAGGAAGAAATGTGGCAAACTACTGGCATTCAGATAAAAAAAAAACAGCAGTCCAAGAGGGACATAGGAGCCCTATGTACCTCCAAAGGGAAACTCTGCACTTCACAGATTAACATGAATGAGGCAATGACAGCATTTTACATACAGTTATTCTCTTCTACAACCGCTCCAGACCCAAACAAACTGAAGACCTTCCTAATATCAATCCATTAACCAGCACTGAAACAGGAGCAAGTGAAGAAGCTGGAATTTCCATTCACTAAGGAAGAGATCATTGTGGCAATCCATGCTCTTAACCCCCAAAAAGCACCAGAGGGTAACAGACTATGGGCAGAGTTTTATCAGTTACTGTCCACCCAGGTCTCCCCTGTACTGGAAAGGTTCTACTCCAAACACGTAGTACTGGGATATACCCCACTACCATGGTCAAAGCTATGATCATGGTCCTCCTGAAACCCAGGACAGACTCAGAGCTCCCAGTTAGCGATCTCCTGCTCGCTCTAATCACAGTGGCAGTAAAATATATGCTAACATCCTCACAGACAGGCTGGAGAAGATCTTTCCATCCATGATCCACCCCTCCCAGTGGGCTTCGTTAAAGGACGGTGAAGCTCAGACCACATATGCAGGCTAATAGACCCACTGAACACAGCCAAGGAAGATATCACCCCAACAGCTGCCATTGACATCGACTTTGAAAAGGTGTTTGACTCTGTGGAGTGGAAATATCTTTATGAGGTTCTCACACACCTTCGGATTGGAACATTATACACAGAAGCCATGCAAGCCATGTACTCAGACCTATAAGCCCATGTCCTCCCTAAAAGTGTGCTCTCCAATCCATTCCCACTGCACAGAAGCATCAGACAAGGCTGCTCCTTTCACCTTTATTATTTGTCTTAGCAATAAAACCCCTAGATGCAGTGATAAGACAACACCCAGACATCAAAGGCATACAAACAGACACACAGCTAACAAATGAGGCTGACGTGTCTGTTTAGCATCTAACACTTTCTCATCACTATCAGGCCTCACCATTAACCAAGCCAATACTGAAGTTCTGCCTCTAAATACAATAACGCAGGCCACAGACTTTATTACTTTAAACCTCCAGTGGTCACCAGAATCTATCACCTACCTAGCAATAAAAATCACCCCCCAGATAAATTGGATAGCAGACATAAATATTAAGCCCTTATCAGAAAAAAAATCACTATAGAGCTCAACGGATGGAAACCCCTACAACTATATCTACTGGGGAAAATTGAAGCAATCAAACTGATCACAACACTGAAATGTCTCCACCTCTTAGGACACCTCCTAATAAACATCTCAAATAAATGTTTCAAAAGTATAGCTAAGTGTATGGGACAATTCCTATAGGAGAGGAAACAACCAAGATATAGTTGGAATAAGAGGCGGTATAGCTCAGTGGTTTGCTGCAAACTTGGAGAACTGGGTTTGAATCCTATAGCCCCCACGTGCATGCTGTGTGACCCTGAGCAAATAATTTAACTTCCTTTTGCTCCCAGGTTACACCTGTAAACAAGCTTTCAGCTTACTGTGTCTCTGCTGATAAAAAAAAAATATATATATAAAAAATAAACTCAGATCACACTAGCACAGGGAGGGATTAGCCCTTCCCTGTCTAAAGGGATATTATTGGGCATTTTGCGTAGATCAAACACTATAATGGTCCCCGGGACCTGGACAAACCCACCTGTCATGGATGGATATAGAAACACCTATGCTAGGGAACTGCCCACTACATATTAGCCTGTTCAAGGCACCCCAAAACTCATGCCAATCTCCTCTCCCAATCTAAGCATCTCATGACACCTGGAAACAGGTCAGCCATTGGCTGAGAATAGATCTGTCATACCCAGCTCTTAATCCATTATGAGGAAACACGTGCATACAAGTAGTGGGCAGCCTGACTAACTGGACCTCATGGAAAGAAAAGACAATTCTCACTGTTTCAGATATCTTGATACCAAATTCAAAAATACTTGATTCATTTCAATGTATTTAAACTAGATTTGGCTTGCAAAAATTAGAATTTTGGAAGTACCTGCAACAAAGGGCACTTGCACCCATCCTAAAACATACACAACACATACAGACCTCACATATCTGAACACCCAATCACAACCTGGCTCACCTACCCCAGAAGCATAGTGAGCCAAATTTACTCCAAGATCAGAGACAGAATACCTGACCAAACCAAAACATCTAGGGAGTATTGGGAGAAAACCACAAACATCAATCTAGATGACACTGAAACATAGAAACATAGACATAGACTTTGACGGCAGATAAGGACCGCTTGGCCCGTCTAGTCTGTCCATTTCCCTACCTATAGGATAGGCTGCAGATCCTAGTTAACCAACAGCCTATTTCTTCCTACCCCCCTCAAGAATTGCCTTATGTCTGTCCCATGCATTCTTGAATTCTCCCACAGTTTTAGACCCCACAACCTCCTCAGGAAGGCTGTTATATGCATCCACTACCCTCTCTGTGAAATAATACTTCCTCACATTGCCCCTGAACTGCCCTCCTTGTATCTTTAAATTGTGTCCCCATGTTCTTGCACGTCTCTTTTTCTGAAAGATGCTGCCCTCTTGGACTTTGTTGATTCCACTGAGGTACTTAAAAGTTTCTATCATGTCCCCCCTCTCCCTTCTTTCCTCAAGGGTATACATATTAAGCTCCTTTAGTCTCTCCTCATATGGCTTCTCTTGCAGACCCTGCACAATTTTAGTTGCCCTCCTCTGGACTGCCTCTATCCTGTCTATGTCCTTGCGGAGATGGGGTCTCCAGAACTGGACGTAGTACTCCAGATGGGGTCTCACCAACTGTCTGTACAGAGGGATAACAACTTCCTGTTTTCTGCTGCTGATGCCTCTCCCTATACATCCCAGTATACCCCCAGCCCTCCCTACTGCCTCTCACATTGCTTGCTAACCTTAAGGTCATCTGATATAATTACTCCCAGGTCCCTTTCCTTTTTTTGTTGTTACTCTTCTCCCCACCCATTATGTATTCTTCCCTGGGTTCTTGTTCCCAGGTGCATTATTTTGCACTTCTTTGCATTGAATCCTAGCTGCCATACTTCACCATTCCTCCAAACTTGCCAAGTCCCTTTTCATCCTTTCCACGCCTCCTTGTGTATCAACCCTGTTGCAGATCTTTGTGTTATCTGCAAAAGGCATACTTTTCCTTCCAGTCCCTCTGCAATGTCACTGATGAAGACATTAAAAAGGACTGGACCCAATACTGAGCCCTGCGGTACCCCACTAGTAACCCCTCTTTCTTTAGAGTGGACTCCATTTATAATTACCTTCTGTGTCCTGTTGTGCAGCCAATGTTTTACCCAGGCTACCACCCTGGGACCCACTCCCAGGCTGGTTAATTTGACAATTAATCTTTTGTGCGGGACTGTGTCAAATGCCTTGCTAAAGTCTAGGTTGGCCATGTCCACAGCCCCTCCCTGCTCTACTACTTTGGTCACCCAGTCAAAGAAATCTATTAGATTCGTCTGACATGACCTTCCCACTGTGAACCCATGCTGCCTTGGGTCCAGTGCCCCACTGGCCTCTAGGTACTCAACTATTCTTTCCTTCAGAAGTGACTCCATCACTTTCACTAGCACAGAGGTCAGACTGACAGGTCTGTAGTTTCCTGCCTCTGTCTTGGTCCCACTTTTGTGAAGGGGAATCACATCCGCCTTCCTCCAGTCCTCGGGTACCACACCATCCTCCCATGATTTATTAAAAATAGTAGCCAGTGGTTTCACTAGTTCCTCCCTTAATTCTTTCAGAATTCTGGGTGAATTCCATCAGGACCCATTGCTTTGTCCACCTTCAGTTTTAGGAGTTCTTGCAGAACCCTTTCTTCTGTGAAAGGACTGGGATCGACCCCCCTATCAAGAGTGCTTCTGTTAATTGGAGTAGGCACTTCCCCCTCCTCTTCTGTGAATACTGAGCAGAAATATTCATTCGGTATCCCTGCTTTTTCACTGTCCCCCTCTGCCCACCCACCGTTCATTCTAGTCAGCCTCACTATCCCTCCCTTTGTCTTTCGATGCTCGCTGATGTACCTATAAAAGGTTTTATCCCCCTTCTTAACTGAATTGGCTATCTTTTACTCAGTTTGGGCCTTTGCTATTCTGACTTCCCTCCCTGCTTCCTTCTGCCTTAACTGGTACAGCTCTCTGTCCTGCTTCTTCTGTGTTTCCTTATACTTCTGGAATTCTATCTGTTTCTTCCTGACTTTCACAGCCACCTCTTTTGAGAACCATAGTGGCTTTTTCTTTCATTTTGATTTGTTTATTTGCTTCACACAAAGGCTTGTTGCCTCTGTGATGGCAGTTTGATGATTCCCATTGTTGCTCCACACCTCCTTCTAGCCTGTTTGCTAGTGCTTTTCTGAGGCACTCTCCCATCTTGCCAAAGTCAGCCCTCCTAAAGTCCAGTACCCTCACTTTTGTATGGCTTGACTCTGTAGCTGAGTTTAACGTGAACCACACTGTTTGATGGTCACTTGTCCCCAGATGGCAACCCACTTCTAGATCTGAAATCCTCTCATTGCCTCCATTTGAGAGTATGAGGTCTAAGATTGCTCCCTCACCTGTGGGTTCAGAAACTAGTTGTCTGAGGCCTGCCACCTGTTTGGCATCAAGAATGGCCCTGCTCTTGGATGTGGCTGCAGCAAATGTGCTCCAGTTAACATCTGGCATATTCAGGTCTCCCATCAACAGTATCTCCCCTTTCTCTGCCATTCTAAGAATGCCTTCTATCATATTCTTGTCCATTCCCTCCCCCTGACATGGGGGTCTGTACACAACCCCTATGCGGATTGTGGTGCCCTTTCCAGTCTCCAAGGTGACCCACAGTGCCTCTTCTCCTCCCTGTTTACTCTTTTGCTCAGTTGCTTTTATCCCTTCCTTTACATGAGAGCTACTCTTCCCCCTCTTCTCCCCTGCCTGTCTCTCCTGTAGGTTATGTACCCTGGTATGTTAACATCCCAGTCATGGTTCTCTGTGTACCATGTTTCTGTGACTGCTGCGATATCCAGGCATCCCTCTTCCATCAAGGCCACCAGCTCAGGGAGCTTGTTGCCCAGACTATGGGCATTGGTAATCATTACCCTCCATTTCCTGATGGTCTTACTCCCTTTTGCCCCATCTCTGTCCTTCTTGCCTTGTCACTTTCTCCATTTACCCCTGCCCTTCTCCCTATCAACACCTCTATGTTGGTATTTGTCACACTTACTACCGTGATTATTTGGGGGGGGCTAGGATTTCCCTGCTCCTTTCCAGTGCCTCCCCCCTTGGCTAGTTTAAATGCTTGCCAATGAAGCATTTAAACCTATCACCTAGGATCCTGGTTCTCCTCTCGGACAGATGCAGCCCATCATGCCAGTATCAGCTTGCATCACTCCTGGTGGACCCCCAGTCCCCCAATGAAGCCAAATCCCTGAGCTCCACACCAGTTTTTCAACCACTGATTGAATCCCATGGTGCAGAACACCCTAGCCTCTCCTATGCCATAGACAGGTAGCACTTCCGAGAAGGTTACCCTGTGTGCTACTTGACTAAGGCTCCTCCCCAATTCCACAAACTCTTCCTGCACTTCTCTAATCCCTTTCTTAGCCAGGTCATTTGTTCCTAGGTGGACAATGACATCCAGCTCCCTCCCCTGTGCAGCTGCTCCGGCAATCCTGAGGATTCGCTCCCTGTCCCTCCAAGCCATGGTGCCAGGCAGGCACCTTACCTCCCTCTCCCCTTCCTCCCCCAGTTCTACCTTCCTAACAATGGAGTCCCCCACCAGGAGTTGTTTCCTTCCCCTGCAGGGTCCCCTGCCACCCTCCTGTGGGTCTCCTTTGTGGAGGTTCCCAGCATCCTCCTTGGTCTCCACTGTGGGTGCCTCCATAGAGGAACCACACTTTGCCAGAATGGCATAGGAATTGTGGAGAGGTACAACTGGAGGGATGTGCCTCTGTTCCACCACCCTCACCCTCCCTGAGCCCACTGTGGTCCAACCGCTCCTCTTTCTTGGCAACCTCTGAGGCAACGGCAGTGGCACTGGTGGTCCCTGGGTGGAAGAGGAGGTCCCACAAATCCTGGCTAACTCAGCCTGGAGATGAGCAACCTCCTCCCTCAGCCCAGAGAGGTGCCTGCAGATGGGACAACACCGCATCCTCCAGAACATCTCCCGGAAGACTACTGCTCCACAGCACTGCACTGCACCACTCCAATCATGTCTGATTTCTGGCCCCTTAACTGTTTGCAATCCTTACTCTTTCCTCTGTTTTTGTTCTCTCTCTCCTTACTTTCTGCCTGTGTGCCCTTTAAGCTCCTGATTGTCCAGTTCTGAGACACGAATATCCTATATTTCTCAGTAGACCCCTTACTTGCTCAGAGGCAGACCTCCAGCAGCTAGAGGGGGCTGTAGAGCTACTCTTGCCCTTCTAGAATGGTGGGTCTTTGGTGGTTCTGTGATCACTCACTTCCTGCTCCCAAACAGGAAGTTCCTGTTGTCAGTCAAATCCTGTGCCTATAAAAATAGAACTAACTTTGGGTGGGGGGGGATGGAGGGGAGGAAAGGAGGGCAATATAGTCCCAGTAGAGAAGTTTAGTCACACAGCAGTCCTTTCTCCTGGTGTCTTCTGCCAAGCTATTAGCAGAATATTTCTAAGAATCTTTCTAAGGCAGTCTTTAAATGTAGCTTCCTTCTAACTAAACCACTCCCCCTAGTTACTAGATCTTTCTACAAGTAATTTAAACCTCACAGCTATTAAGTCCTTTCAATCACCTGAGATTTACACCTAGATAACTGTTCAGATAACCATTAAGTTCAGTTAACTCAGACAAACACACACTTTTTTTTTTGTTTTGTTTGTTAGTTTTTTTTACCCTAAATTAAAGGTCCAAGTACAAAAGTTCTTTTTGTTTGGTCCCAGCAGAGAAGTTCAGTCACACAGCAGTCCTTTCTCCTGGTGTCTTCTGCCAAGCTATTACCATGGTCTGCATGCTGGAAATCCTCCCAACTGCCAGTCAGAAACTTCAGCAGCAGACTCATACAGAATAAAATTGTCCACTCCTGGTGCCACACACCCCAGGCTCTACATTCTGAACTCATCATCCTGGATAACAACTGTTGGTGATGCTCCCAGCCCATTGGAGACCTCTATCACATCCTATGGATGTGCCCCAAAATCACACATTACTGGCAACAAATCCAAGACACCCTACAATCAGTTCCCAGATATACACTCCCCCCTTACACCTGAACTCCTCTTACTAGGAGCAAAACTGAACTCACCATACTTATGAAAACATCAATACAATCTAGTGATCCTGGCTAGCATAGAAGTGGTGCACCAATTATTGTGCAAATGGTGTATCGAGAAGATCCCATCACTACAGGGATTTCTTAATAACACGGTAAAACTGGCCCAGTGTGAAAGATCATCACACCTAGCCACAAACTCTATATACAACTACGACAAGACATGGGGCTACTTCCATCAATATATACGAAAAACCCACACAGCTAACATTACAGGGCCACTGCCTAACACCAAAACATAGCTCCCTCACACACAAATAAGATAAGAAGAGGCCACCCCTTCCACTATCGCTACCACCACCACCACCACTATCACCCTATAACCCCCTCCGTGAAATACCCCTCCACCCCCATGCAGAGCCACTATGGAGGGACTACGAGACTGGAAAAGGCTTTCCATACCCTAACACAATAGCTCCTGAAGAGTTGGGACAATACAGACCAAGAAGATGCATACTTAAATTTTCCTTTTCTCTCCATGACACAGATCCATTTGTTTTTACTTTTTTTTTTTTTTTTAGTTTTATTTCAGCCTTGGTGTGTGAAGCCCAAATCTCCCTGATTTATCTTAGGTTAGTTTTAGATGGTAGTTGGTGTAAATATTTTGACTTTCAATATATTGAGGAATTTTATAGTGGCACAACTTTCAAGATAGAAACCATTATGTTATAAAGATACCTGTGTAACAAACTAAATAAAGGTATATTAGGACCTGACGGTATCCAGTGAACAAGGTGACTGAAATTGGGCACCTACATAAATGGCTACTCAGTTATGGCACCTGTGTTCATGGGGCTACCAAGCAGGGGGGGTGACTGGATACTGGAGAGGGCAAAATACCATAACAGAAGTAGCGGGTAACAAGTGCAGCACATGGCGGGGGAGGAGGCAGGAGGGATGATATGTGGGCGGAGGTGTGGCGCAGCTGCTGAGCTGGTCCACTAGGGTTGTGGGGAGGGTGGTTGGCTGGGAGGCGTAGGGCATAGGGTTCGGACCCGACATGGTGCAATTTTTTTTTGCTGGCAGGCAGCATGTATTTTTTAAGTTTTTCACCCCTCCCGACATGCACCCCCCCTGGAGTTGAGAATCCATAAGAAGGGAGGAGCAGGGGGCACAGCCCCCTGCATTAAACATTAGACCTATAAGTCATGGCCACTGTTTTTGTCCATGCTGTGAGTGTGCACCACCAAAATTGATTTTCGGTGATGTACACTCAACGTAACAGTGATCGACTTTCCGCCAACACCATTATGACATGAAACCAGACTAGACAGTTAATCAAACTGAGGTAACAACTGCATCATGCAAGTCATTCCCTCTGAGAATCCAGATGAATTTATGGATGATCCTGATGTAAACATTAAGTACAAGGATTTAAATGCTAGATTTCATGGGAATCCCATAATGGAACTGTAACAGTGTTGCCAACCACGGATGTGCCATGTTATAGGACAATATAGAAATCCTTAAAATAACCACATTTATACTATCTGCCATTTTAATTGCTCTGGAACAATGCTATGTAATTGTAATTACCCTAAAGCTGTAACATTGTGATGTAATTTTAACTGCAAATATAAATGTGGGAAAAATGTAGGGCACTAGTCCTAAAATGTCCAGTCTCAGAACACCTTGGAAATGAAAGCTTATATTCATGAAAAATGCATTTTGACTTAACATATCAGATTATAATGAATCCGTGCTTATGTGTGAGTTTTCCATGCATGTTTTCCCACTTTGTGTGACGACACATTTTTTATGTGGGACAAAGCATGAGCATCTTGTAAAGAGAAATTCCAGGGAGAAGCAAATGACAAAATATAAGTCTGGTGGGATTCCTCACAAATTTTCAAAACTAGAATTTAATGGCCGGCCCAACAGTTGGATTTCTGCTTGCAATGCCGATGACCTGAGTTCAGATGCAAGCTTGGGGAGTCAGAGGGCCAGCCAGGGGGAGGAGGATTGAGCATCCAACAGACTGCACTCCTCCTCCTCCTGGGCGAGGGTGGGGAAGCACTCGGTCTGCGACCGACTCCTAGTGGAGGCTGAGGATCAATGCAGGTGAGGCTTAGGAAGTTCAGAGAGGTGTGCCAGACCTGAGTGCTTGCTCCTCTATGTCATTGCATGTCACACATTCCACCACAAAGAGAACAAAAACAGACTGAGGCCAATCGCTAGCTCCCCATGAAGCAGAGCTCGGGGACTCCCACAGCTGCCGGACTGCATAATGTGGCACCACTCGGAGGGTTACAGAGGGATCTTCCAGTGGCCCCACCCTTAGGAGAATCTGCGGTGAATGCCGGTGGTGTGCAGGGGTGTACTGGGGGGGGGCGAGAAGAGGAGGGCAGAGAAGTCCCCAAAAAACTTAGAAGTTGACACTGCGATTTGGTACATTTTAGTAACATTTCAAGCATGTATATATAAACATTGCTGCTTAATGCACCATGATGCACCATTTACACTGTCAGTATGCATTAGCAACAGAGATCTGAACTTCAGACTGGCCTTGAGGGGTCAGCTGATGTGTGCTGCCTACCCTGCACAAAGCCAGTTTGATTGGGATGAATAAGGGCAAGCCATCTTACACCCCCCCCAGCTAGTGCCATCATATCCATGTCAGGCTAACAAAGCTCTACTGACTGCTAGCCTTCCTGTACCCCGTTGGCCAACCACACCATGTCTCTCAAATGGATGGGATATTTCTCTCTGGCTATCCAGTCCTTCTCAACACAGATGCTACTTTATCTGATGTCAACATGTTATCTGGCCACCATCCTCTCATGGTACCTCCAGTGTTGCTAAGTCATCGAGGAGACAGTGTCACTGAGACAGCATGCCTCTCGGCTGTCCAACATTATGAGTGACATGGCTCATTTTACCTCTCAGAACTGCTTGGTCCCATATAGAGAATGTGTTGTCCCTCACAGAGAAGGTGCTGTGTCTTATAGTCTAATCAAAGTAACATTTTGCACAAATGTCCTTAGTTTTCACAGTAATTTTAGCTTGTATTTCTGTTTGATTATGTCACACAAACTGAGGGCCATGGTTGCACATTTTCCCACATTTTAAGTGTCACTGCTTTAGGGCACTGCATTAGGGTGCCGAGTCCTCAGCTTTTAAAATCAACTTGCATCCCCTGCAAAAGAGTGGTTGGCCACATTGTCACTTGGCACTGTAGTGACAGTGAGAAATGGTGAAGAGTTATGCAGGTCATCACATGGACTGAAGCTGGTGGTCATAGGGTGCTTGGGGATGGGATTCTGTCAAGAGCCACAGGCATCCATGGTACTTGGTTACATACCCAGACCAACTGTCATGAAATCCTGTGGCAGCTGGGCAGGAAGAACAGGGCTAAGCTGAGGCAGGCAATTAACCTTGGGTGACCTCACCAAGATGACTTAAGGTTGCCAACACAAGCAGAAGAGGGAGTCTGGCAGAAGACTTCATTACACCTGGTATGTGGACAGTGAACTTGCCTCATGATGGTCCTTTGCATCCATGACACATCTCTAAAAACCTACACCATCTGTTCAGCAGGCAAATATTGTTATAATCCATCAGCCAAGAGTTTTTTTATACAGTACCTTGTGTATATATGCACATTTCATCACACCCAGCATAACTCTTACTCCTGGCCATCACAGTCTTGACACCAGACAATTATCTCCACGGAGCAGTGTTACAAGCCTCAGCCCCAGGTAGCAAGGCAGCAAATCCAGCAGCAATACTGCAAACATATTTTGGGGGAAATATACCCTCCCTTCCTCTCCCTCACAGGAATGAATCCTGTGCTGTACAATGAAGGATGATCCTCATAATGTGGGACAGTTGAGAGGAATGGTGTTACTGTCATTTACCCACCCAGTGTACCCTGTCATCTGGTTCCAAATTTCATGTGCTGGTCCTTTTGGAACAAAGGCGCACGTTAGGATCAAAGCTTTGACCAAAGTACACATTAGTTCAGACTGATTAAATCAGTCCAATAATTTCAAAAGCTGATATGCCTAAACCTATAATGACATCCCAAACTATGAAATGCAGCCACAGATTACTGTTATCATGAAAAGAAAACACAAAACTGATGAATGCATTTAAAAAAACAGGTCATATCTGTAAATAGGTCTTCTATTGTCTAGTGTACATACCTGATTAACAAATGCAAAATAAATACAATCTCTCAGCATAAGGTGATGTTGAATTAAAAAAGTAAAATTAAAACTGAAACCAGAGGAACTGAAACAGTCCCACTGAAGAGCTCAGCTAGCAAGGTGATGATATAAATAGTAGACTCCTGTATGTTGAGTAATGTTTTGTCTGTTCCTCATTGTTTTTCTGCATCGAGCTAAGTCAGATGTCTGTTCTTGCATGTTTTGCTGTAACAAGTCAAATGTACACAGGACAATCTTGTAAATAAGGCATAGGGGTCCTAACAGTTATATCATGTATAAAAATACATGTCCTACTACTACATAAATGTGTTGTTGATTAAGTGCTCCTTAAATCACATTACTCAGAGGGTTAAGTTGTTATTAAAGCTTTGAACTAAGTCCAAACCTACTGCATAAGGGATGTGCAAAACTGTAGAATTTTTCTTCCACAAGATGAGACCATCATTTTCACAATACCCTGTGATTGTGCATACAGTATTGCAACTGAAGCAGCGAATTTGGCTTGATGAAAGAAGAGAACAGGTCAAACAATACTCGTCTGACCTCTCTCATACTATATTAAACTTTGGGCTGAAATCATGCACTTTGGTTCATGTCTATTCACAGTCCACAAACTGGTAAACTAGATAATGGTGTGATGTCAATGAAGAACTGAGCCGTGGAATGCTTCTTAAAACATTTCCAACAGCACTGTGAAAAACCGAATTTAAACCTGCTTGATGACTTTACAGTCATTTGTGGGTTGGCCATCAGGAAGCATGGCTTACTAGGGACTAGACAGGGCTGTTCCTGCACCTTCCTTATTTAGAGCACTGAAATAAATATATAAAATATTATGATATTTGATTAATACTTGATACTTAGAGAGAGGAGGGCAATTGTCATGACAGATAACTTTGTTGAGGTCTTTGGTGCCAGGTACAGTAAGTGTGGGTGTGTGATTCCAAAGACAAGGTTCAGCCTTGGAGAACTGGAACCCTATTTTGGAACCAGTCCATCTAGTGGACACTGTGCTGGGGAGTACAGGTTCAGCCCTTCCCTTTTGTAGAATCAGACCAGTGGGCAGGCAGTGTGCCTAATTTTGTGGTGCAGAAGTTAGGCTGGGTTTTTTCAAATAAATAAAAATATGTGAAATTTAATTTTGTTTTCATTGTAGAGCAACTTCATTGTAGAGCAGCTAAATTTGGATTTTTATATGGGATTGAAGTTGGATAAGGCCATGGGGCCAGACAGCGTCCACCCAAGGATATTAAGGGAGCTGCAAAGGGCACTAGCAGTGCCTCTGTTGGCCCTGTTCACAGAGTCACTCAACACGGGTGTGATTCCAGAGGACTGGAGGAGGGCACATGTAGTCCCACTGCACAAAAGTTGCAGGAGAGAGGAGGCAGGGAACTACAGGCCAGTCAGCCTCACCTCAGTGGTGGGAAAGATTATGGAGATCACTGAAAGAAAGCATAGTGGCACACTTGGAATCCAGGGGTGCTCAGGATCTGAGGCAACATGAATTCACAGTAGGAAGGTCGTGTCAAATGAATTTGATAGATTTTTTTTGATTGGGTGACTAGAGAAGTAAATCAGGAAGGGGTGGTAGACGTCACCTACCTAGACTTCAGGCAAGCCTTCAACACTTTCCCACATAGAAGGCTGATTAACACGATGGGTAGTCTGGGCATGGGAGACAAGGTGGTGAACTGGGTTAAGAACTGGTTAACAGACAGGAGACAGAGGGTGGTAGTAATGGGGTACAATCTGGAGAGAGGGGGGTTACTAGTGGGGTACCGCAGGGATCAGTACTAGGACCAATCCTGTTCAATGTCTTCATTAGTGACATTGCCAAGGGGCCGGAAGGAAAGGTCTGCCTGTTTGCAGATGACACCAAGATCTACAACAGTGTGGATACTCTATAAGGGTTGCAGAAAATGAAGAGGGACCTAGAAAAGCTTGAAAGATGGTCGGAGATGTGGCTACTGATGTCCAATGCAAAGAAATGCAAAATAATGCACCTGGGTAGAGGGAACCCTCAAGAGAGCTACAGGTTCGGTGGGGGGGGGGGAGCTGACTGTCACCAAAGAAGAAAGGGACCCAGGTGTTATCATCTCTGATGATCTTAAGGTATCAAAGCAGTGTGCAAAGGCAGCAAGGAGGGTCAGTGGCATTTTAATTTATTTATTTATTGAAATGTTTCACCAGAAAGGCTCACTAAGTGACAAGTCGCTTGTCTCCTGGTGCGACCTGGGGTGAAGGGGTACAATACTAGTGAGACATTAAACATTCAAGTTACAGGATCAATATTAGCATACAGTTGTAAGGCAGTTGCTACAAGCAGTGTTACAACAGAGTTGTGCATAATAGGTATAAAGAGTGGACAATAATAAGTGCCGGGTTAATAAGTAAACAAGTGCTTACGTGAAAGAAAAGTGGGAAAGGAGAGGGAGGGATGAGGTGGGGGGAGGGGGAAGAGTCATGTTCAGGTAACAGTCAGGTTACAAGATCAACATTAATACAGTTGTAAGGCAGGTGTTACAAACAATATTAAATCAGTATTGCACATAATATGTAGAAAGAGTGGACAATTATAAGTGCTGAGTTAATAAGTAAACAAGTGCTTACATGAAAGAAAAGGGGTAAAGGAGAGGAAAGGGTGAGGCTGGGGTTGGGGGAAGAGTCGTGTCCCCAGAGACCTCTTCAGGATGAAAGGAACCCTGCAAGGGGACTGGGGTAGGCAGAGAGAAGGGGATAGGCAGTGTCCCAGAGAGACCCATTCAGGATATGGGGAACACTACAAGGGGGCTATGGGGCTAGACAGAAAGGGGATAAGGCTGTAGGGATTTAAAGAGGGAGGAGAAAGAGAAGGAGGAGATGTGACTTAAATGCTAGGATAGGGAATAGGACCTAACCCAAGAAAGGACCATTCAGGATGAGGGCTACCCTGTTAGGGTGTTGGGGTAGGTCAGTAGATAGGGATTACGAGAGTGATAGGAGAGGAAGAGAGTGAGAATTGAACCCTTGAGGGGGAGAGAATTCGCAGCTTTGGAGAGTATGGGTCCTAATCAATAGTCCATAAGGATGCATGAACCCATGAGGGAGTATACGGGGTCCCTTACATTCTGTGAGAGATCAAGGGAGGCCAGTAAGAAGGAACAATTTGGATTAAGTGGAGGAGAGCTAGAAATTTGTGTGTCTGTGGATGCACAGGGTAAAATGAAGGTGATGGTAGAGGGGGAGGGTTTATCCATGGCTTAGAGGAGGAAATTAGGGAGTGACATGGCAGGACCAGCTAAGTGCAAGGTAATTACTGAGGGCAGAGCTGATGGAGTAGGCAGAGGGTGAGGAGAAGGATGGCATGCTGGGGTGCATAGGCAGGGGTATAACAAGCAGGAGGCAAGGGTATCACTAGTAGAAAGTGAGAGGTGCTGATGCCATTGTATAAAACATTGGTAAGGCCTCGCCTGGAGTACTGTGTTCAGTTCTGGAGGCCACACCTGTGCAAGGACATAAATAAGGTGGAGACTATACAGAGAAGGGTGACAAAGATGGTGCAGGTCTTGCACCACAAAACATATGAGGAGAGACTAAGGGACCTCAATATGTAGTCATTGGAGGAGAGGAGAGAGCAGGGGGACATGAATGAAACTTTCAAGTACCTCAAGGGCATAAACAAGGTGCAGGTGGGGGACCTTTTCCAATGTAGAAAACGTACCAGAACAAGGGGACACAATATGAAATTGAAAGGAGGTAGATTAAGAGATAGTGTGAGGAAGTTTTTCTACACAGAAAGCGTAGTTGACATTTGGAATAGTCTGCCACAGGGGGTAGTGGGGGCAAGCACAGTGGAGGTGTTCAAGCATGCCTGGGACAGGCACAAGGGAACCTTGAGAGGGAAGAGAGTGATGAAAAGCCATTAATCACATAGGGTCAGTGGCCACACACAATGTATAGGGCCTATGGGCAGATTGCATGGGACTAGCAGTCCTTTTCTGCTGACAATTTCTATGTTTCTATGTAGCACTGCCTAGTTTGCATGCCCATCCCCAGTGTGACTGTACCTTCCCATTGTAGAAATATTTTGTAGAATTGCATCAGTCATCTGGCATTCAATATTTTGGTAGGGCCTGCTGTCAGTATTTCATGCCCATCCCTATTATTAGTGGGAATATGCCAGCCATTAAAGATAATACTTATTTAAACAATCTCATCAGCTAGTTTGCTTTAGTTACAAGAGGGTGGGAACAGTTCCATTTTTGCACACTCATCACAATTGGTAGTAAGGCTTTACCACTCCATTGCAGGAAACATTTATACAATCTTTGTAAATGATAATTTGTTATTAAGTTCACAAGAATTTTTTTTTTGGGTAGTGAGTGCCACCATCTTGTTTTTTTTTTCATTTGGCTAAAAACCTTTCTATAAAAACTAAACACTTTAAAAAAAAAACAGCTGAACCTAGTTAAACAGGATCTGTTTAGTTAGATTCTGGGGTTGATGTGATCCAATTTTGGAACAGGTTGCCTCAGGATGTTATTGATGCACCAAATATGGATACTTTAAAAAAAAAGGGGATGGATGATAATACAGTATGAACACCTGAGTGGGTATACGGCAGGTCACCACTGTATAGTGAGTGTAGACTGGGGTGCCTCTGGTGCACATCTACACTTACTGTACAATAGCTAAGTGCAAAAGTACTTAAGAATTCTTTGTTTACAAAACAACAGTTTGGATGTTCTACCCCAATTCAAACATTACTCATTACTACACAGTTTTTTTAATATTTTTTCCCCCGTCTCTCATTTACTGTAGAGTTAGTGTCATTTTCAGACGATATTTCCTACATTTAGTAAAAAAAGTGATGGACTACTTCTAGTAATATAAAACCAGGCACATTTCAAAGTGTTGATAGTTTTATTTTACCACAACCAACCCCTTCTCAGTCATGCTATAATGCAAGGAAGAAAGTGAAAGTAAAAATCTAGACAAGCAAGCAGGTAGCTAAGAGATTATTTGAATGGCAGGATCAACCAGAAAAGTGTATTTTTAATGAACAATACAACACACAGCCATTTAGAAACATAGAAACATAGAATTTGATGGCAGATAAGGACCGCTTGGCCCACCTAGTCTGCCCATTTTCCTACCTAACAGATAAGCTGCAGATCCTAGTTAACCAACAGCTTACTTCCTCCTACCCACCCACTAGGACTGCCTTCTGCCTGTCCCATGCATTCTTGAAGTCCCCCACTGTTCTTGACTCCACGACCTCCTCAGGGAGGCTGTTCCATGAATCCACAACCCTCTCAGTGAAAAAGTACTTCCTCACATTATCTCTGAGCTGTCCTCCCTCAATCTTCAAATTGTGCCCCCTTGTTCTTGCACATCTCTTTTTCTGGAAGATGCTACCCTCTTGGACTTTGTTAATTCCCTTGAGGTACTTGAAAGTTGCTATCATGTCCCCTCTCTCCCTTCTTTCCTCAAGGGTATACATATTAAGCTCCTTTAGTCTTTCTTCATATGTCTTCTGGTACAGACCCTGCACCATTTTGGTTGCCCTTCTCTGGACAGCCTCCACTCTGTCTATTCAATCCCAGGAGATTTATAAGCAATCTGGGGCAGACATGCGCATTTATTGCCTCTAAATGTGTTAACATTATTTTATCTGTGATAGCATACTGTATGTGTGCTAGTTTGTGTGTGCCAGGTGTAGAGTGATCTCCTGGTCCAAGATGCTAGTCAGAAAATTCTGAGGTATGAAAAGAAGTGCAGTTGTGCAGTCATTGTGGAATAATGCACAGTCATGTGATAAATTTCATCCAGCCACAAGAGTGTTTTTTTCACTGATTTTTCTTACATCCATATCTATATATCTATCTATCTATCTATCTTCTATCTATCTATCTATCTATCTATCTATCTATCTATCTATCTACCTATCTAGGATATGACATGGCCTAACTGAAAATATAATATTCATCTTCATGAGACGCTTTTGATATCATGATATCTCACAAGCGGCAAAATTATGAGTGAGATATCTTACTATTACTGGCTTCAAATTAAACTAAATATGATGGGCTCAATTCTCAAATAGGATTGAATGCCACAAGCCCCGGGTGCATCAAACACTAAGTGTAAGGGCTTGCGGCATTCCTTGGCCACTCGGCCAGCAGTCAGGATTCTCAATCATGTGCGTCACATTCCTCGAGTTAGACCAGCTTTTGCTGGTCTAACATGGGGACCATTTTATGGGATTTGTGCCACGTACTTGGTGCAAGCCCCAGTGAAAAGGGTACAGTGTCATAAATGTGTGCTACCTATGAGAACCGGGTGCATGGTGCAGCTCTGTGTTTGGGGCAGCAGAGAGTTTAACGCAGGGCTTGTGAAAGCTCTGTGTCAGTCTTTGGAATCAAGCCTGATTTGTTTTGGGATCAACATGATTGGGAATGTGTTAAAAAGAGTTTGTGACTTTGAAATGTGTGGCTAACAACTGGCTTCTTTTACAGTAACAGTACTTGTTTGGGAGTGATTTCCAAGGTTTACTACTACTTCTGTTTAACTCACTGAGACCCATAGATGTGTATTATGGCCAGTGCATAATGATAAAGTTTGATACACAATTCTTTTGTTTTTGATCTTTTGAGTTGGGTCAGGCATTTATTTGTTGAAAAAGTGAAACAAATAGAATTTTTTTGTAATTTTTGGCTAATCATAAAAAATCTCAGAGGTATCTCTAAATGAAACACCACTCATTTTGTAGATATTTTTGTGATGAACATTTTGTGATCAAAGTGCCATGCTACCATTTTTCATTTTAAAGTTACTTGCATTTGTTTGGCAGAAAAAGTGATGAAAAATGAATTTTCTGCCCTTTTTGCTGATTATAAAAAAAATCTACAAGGTCTCTATAAATGAAGCACCACTGATATTGTAGGTATATATGTGCTGAATAACATCTGTACTCACAGTACCATACTATCATTTCTTTGTTTTAAAGTTATTCATATTTGTTTGTCGAAAAATTAAAAAAATAAAATTAGTTTTCTCCCATTTTCTTGCTAATTATAAAAGCATGTAAAAAGTAACTATAAATGAAACAACACCCCCATTGTACATATTTTGTACAGAACAACTTTCATACTCTTAGTACCATGCTATCATTTTCATTTTAAAGTTATTTACAAATAACATTTGTTTGTCAAAAAAGTGAAAAAAATGAATTTTCCATTTTTTGCTCATTACAGTGCTCCTCCATTATAACAAACCTTGCTATAGTGAATTCATGGCTATAGCAAATGAATCGACTAGCTTCCAGTCAGAAACAATTGAAAAGTTCCCTGGTCACCACTGAAAACAGGCAGTTGTGCCTAGTGGGCCTTACCCGGTTAACAAAGAATAAAATAAAAATAAATAAAATAAAAATTTAGCTGACAACTAACAGTTGTCTAATTATGGCACCTTGCTGTCAGTGCTGAACACACTTGGTCCTCAATCAGGTATGTCTGTCACAGTGACAGTAAGTATTACAAATTAAGTATAATTGTTAATTAAACACTTAAACACTTGTAAAAATCAATTAAACTTGTCCATAAATCCACACACACACGTTTCCATCATGCATCCATCTGGTGCTCACGTCTACTGCCTACAATGAAATGGTCTGGTTACACTAAAAAAAGCTTGACATTCTAGACCAGCTTAATAATGGAAAGAGCCTCAAAAAAGTGTTCTGTAGGAAAAGGCTACTCCATGTCAACAATCAGTACTTGGAGAAAACAAGAGGAGCCCCTGTGTGACTTTGTTTTGTAGTGCTCTGAGTAAGAGGGTCTCAGCTACGAAAAGCTTCACATGGCAAATGAGGCTGACATTGGCAAAGCCACACAAATGTGGTTTGGCTAACAGTACTATAATGGAATCTATCTGTCTGGATCACTTGTCGAGGAAAAGGCTGACCAGTTTTCAAAGGAGCTTTATGGTGACGGCAACAAATTTCAATCCTCAACTGGCTAGCTTTTGTGTTTTCAACGACAACACGGTATTCATCATGTCTGTGTTACAGGGGAGAAAAGATGAAGTAATGGTGTGGCAGCTGCTGAATGTTTGCCCAGACTAACAAAGAAAATATAATTGAGGAATGTGGTTACACTCCTGAGCAGATTTACAACTTTGATGAGACTGGCTTGCTTTTGCACTGTCTGCATTTTGTTACCTTAGCAGCCAAAACTTAGATTAATGCCTCAAAAGGATTCATAGTGAGCAAAGATGGAATACCATAGTTACTGTGCAAAAATAACACTGGCTTCCATAAATTAAAACCTCTCTGCACTGGGAAGTTTAAGTCTTCCTGTTGTTTCTGCAGTGTAAACATGTTTGCCCTTCTAGTTGATTACCAGAGCTCATGAAATGCATGGATGACAAGTGAGCTGTTTCAGCAGTGGTTTGACAAATAATTTATGCCCGCCATATGAACTTATCTACCATCCATGCATCTCCCAATACAGCCATTCTCCTTATGGATCAGTGCCCTGCCCACCCCACTGGGGCTGCTCTCAAGTCACAGGATGGTAGAATTAAAACTGCATTTCTACCAAAAATACAACTTCTTGAATCGAGCCTTTAGATGGTGGCTTTAAAGCAACATTTAAGAGACATTACCAAAAGAGACTGCTTGGTGAGCTGACTAGAAATGGGGATGCTTTGACTGAATTTCTAAAATCGCTGACACTGAAAAATGTTGTTTACCTGACTGGTGAAGAATGAGCTGTTGTGTCTCAGGCTACTGTGAGGCATTGCTGGATGAAACACTGGGTACTGCATTTTCTTCATTATATTCCCCTGATGTTGCCATGGAGCTTATGAAGGATGAAACTGATGATTCAGACAATATTCCCAAACATACTAATGATCTTCAGCTCATTGAATGGCCTGAAGATGCAGCCGAGATAACCAAAGAGTGGTTGCTAAGCGATGAAACCCTGGTAACCACAGAGAAGCTGATTGTCGAGGAAATTGTGGTTACAGTGTCAAAATGCTCTCTTTGTTAAAGTGAGGAGAGTGAAAATAATCAAGAAAGAGAGGAGAGTGTTGACAACAAACTCAGTTTGTCTGATGACAGTAAAGGACTGGAGACCTGCCTGTCATGGATGGAATGTCAGGATGGCACGGACCCAATAAAGGTACTGCAGTTATGGCAGTTGCTCTTCTATAGCTGTGATCTTGCTAACAGTGCACTAGGTCATAAAATACTGATATTTAGACTATGAAATGAATGTTTCTTTTGTCAGATACTCTAATATTGATTACGTTTATTGTGAATTACTGAGAATTATGTTAATAAAATTTAATTTTGCACCATCTTACCTGTATATGCCTATCTATGCAAAACTCTATGGCTTTATTAAATGAAGGCCTATAATGAACATATGAAATTACTCTGATTTCATTTGTATAATGAGGGAGCACTGTATAAAAAAATCTGCATGAAACACCACTCATTTAGTAGATATTTTTGTGCTGAACAACTTGTGCTCACAGTACCATGTTGTCATTTTTCATTTTTTTTTTTTATATTTTTCCCTCCTCTTTTTGCCCCTCCCTCACCTTCTGTCCAGGATCCGCACTGGTCATGGTGCCCCCAAACTTCCACCACCTAATTAGCCACTTGTTCCTCCCTGATTACTCCTGGCTTGCCCCCAGGAGGCGGAGCATGGCACATTGGCAGGAATCGGCGCCATGTATTTTTTAACTGGTTGGGGAGTATTTGGCCAGGCGGCTAATTGAAGCCAGGAGTAGGGTGTCATGGAGATGTCTGGTGAGGGCGAGAGTTTTTTTCCACCTATTGGCTGGGGTGGAGACGTGCAATGATGCCAGCATCTGTCCCGCCCCAGTACCTCCCCTCAGCGACTGCGTGTCGGTGCTCAGGGCTTCACACCCAGCCTCCGCTAGGTGTCACCCTCGCACCTATCACTGAAGACCCCCACCCCCCCCAAAAAGGAGACCAGTCCTTAGGACACTTGATCCTTCTCCCCCCGGCCAGCCCTCTGACGACCCGGGCTCATTCCCAAACCCGGTTTGCCGGCATTGTGAGCGGAACCCCAACTGCTGTGCCGATGAGCTGGCCATCTCATTTTTCATTTTAAAGTTATTTACATCTGAACATGGTTAGTACTGATATGGAGGCTGAGCATTCTAAATCTGAATGAGTTAAGAATGTGCTATAACATAGTGATACATGCAAAGATATTACTGTGACATAATGTACCAAGAAAAGACATTGATATCATTTTATGTTAAGAGAGATATCACTTTGTATCTGGCCAGTTATCTCAAAACATATGTTGTATAAATACCTATATATTCTTTGCAAAATAAGCTGCATTAATGCACCAGTCAGGGTAACCCGTGAGGTGGGTGCATGAGGAAGGGCGCCATCCATAATGGTGACTCCTTCCTGGCGCAGTCCCTCACAGCGATGGGAGGGTAGGGTGACCGGATGAGGGGGTTGGTGAACCGGGCAACAGGATGTGGATATGTGTACGCACATGGGGGGGAGTGAGCATGGTGAGCGAGGGCTGGGAGGGGGCGGAGGGGCTGTAGGAGGTGGTGCTGTGGTGGATGGCTGAGCTGCGTTGTGGTGTCAGGGGTTGGCTAGTCTTTGGGGCGGGTAAGGTACCAGGTTCGGGTGCAGGCGCTGGTGCGATTTTATTGCAGCAGGCCTGAACCTTTATTTTTTTAATGCTTTCACCCCCTCCGACATGCACCCCCATGGAGTTGAGAATCCTTAAGTGGGAGGATGCTGGGGCAAAGCCCCCATTGAAATCATTAAAAAACTCTCCTGGCACCGCTGTCCTGTGCACCAGGGTTGTCAGAGTGCCAAAAATCTTATTATATTATTATTATTATTATAATCTTATTATCTTATTATAGGACAGGATGACGACATCCCTGGTGACATCAACCTGTCCTGTAAATAATAGGTGTGCTCCCTGCCTGGATATATGGTGGCCGGCCAAGTAGGTGTGAGGAGGGCTGCGCTGGTCATGGTATGCATCCACAGCACTGAGGGGAATGGTAAAGTGATAAGGGTGTGTTTACTGCTGCAGTGGGGAGGTGGGACCACTGGATGCCAGGGAGGGTGTTCCATTGTACTACATGTAACTCTCTCCCCAATTTCAGGGAGCTTACCTTAAGTATCTCCCTGCACTCCACTGATGCCCACTGCCTGGCAGACATCCAGCAAGCAGAGCTGAATCCATGGCTGTTGATGCTCTGCTGTTGTTCTGCATGTGTGTGTGTACCTGCATGCCACCGCGCTATTGCTTTAAGGGATTCAGCCTGTGTATAGTGTAAACAGACAGGGCTGGATCAAAGTAAATCAAGGCTCATGACCAGCTAGGCATCGCTCCCATGCGGTCTAATCTGCAGTTGCTAGCAGTGCAGAGACAGCCCTAGAAGAATCTGTAACTGTTTATCACTAAATCTTTACTATTGGTAAAATAAATAAATTGTTTATGATGCCAGTACTGGACTTCCCGATGGGAGCCGCCATCTTTGGTCTTGGACTCCTGCTTTGGACCAATTGGAACCAAGGGGTCCTTGAGAAGCCCAAATTATGGTGCTTTGTGGGAGAAACTGTGAATTTTCAGGTTGGTGCCTAAAAGGCTCAATGAGAGTGCTGGAGCTGTGATTGACAGCTCCCCCAGAAAAGTGAAATCCAGAAAAAATGGATTTAGTCCTGAACTGCTTTCAAACAGAGGACTTCAGCTCAAGACTCCGAGGAGAGAGGAACCTTTGGGTTTCTGTGTGTTTTTCACAGGAGAGACCTGTCTTGTCTCCTGTGAGCCATCTTTCAGTACTAAAAGGGGATCAAGATCCAGGAAGTGCCATTAGCAGACCGAGAGGTTTCTTCAGCAGAGAGGCTGAAGGAAAGCCAGCAAAAAAATGAAAAAAGGGAGAAGTTTGTTGTTCTTTAGCCACGCAGCCTGTGGCTTACCTCGTACGCAAAGAAGTTGAACCAGGGACTCCTGTGCTGTTTCAGTAGCCGCGTGAGAGCCAAAAGAACTTTGCAGACACCAGCTGGAGATTTCACCAGCACACAGACCAGAACCTTCAAGGACAATTTCTCTATCTGGGCCCATGCCATCAGAGGCCTTGACAGCTTATTCCTGTACCAAAGCCAGTACCATCTCAGTAAGAGACTAGATCTGGGGATACAGCCCCTGCGTTACAGCTACATGCAGATTGTGGCCACCTAGAGGGAAAGGCCATGAAATGGAGGTGTGTCATGTCAGCCACAGTCCCCAGCAGAAAACCAAGCCAGCAACAGGTCTTGATGACACCAACGCCTTCCTGTCTCATCGTCTGGGTACAATGAGTAAAACCAGGGTAGCTCCCTGCAACCAGCCATGAATTGCATATGATATCATCTGATTTCTGTTGCCATTTAAATTATTCAAATGTGACTGTGCCATCTGGCCATGCATACAGTCAGTTCTGGGTGTTAAATGAGTTGTTTGCATTCTAATTATCTTTTCCATTAAGGCCCCAATGCAGCTGCAATGACAGCCAACCCATGACACCGATTAGGCATGCCTATTTACAATCTGGGTACCCAGTAGTTGCCAGGACTGTGAATGTAGGGCTTGAGTGACTTTAAAGTTAAACAATTCAATACATGCCTAGTGCTTTACCCTTTACTTTGATTCTCACCCCCTTCCTTGTTAAGCCTCCTAAATAAACCCGATTTACTGTTTCCAGTTTAACCTGGGCCATAAGCATATTATTACTCTGCTTACAGTGATAAGATATATGCAAACTGTTTTAAAGTGCATGGTGGTTGTGAAACTGCTTTTTACAGGTGGGGTACAGGGTGCCTGCCAGAGGTCCAAACCCTGTAGGTAAGTGGGCTGAGTGTGAGCATATCACTAATGGTCAAGCTACTTGGTATTCTAATGGTTAAGCACTGCAACTGTTCAGTTAATTCAGAAAGGTCACTAGGCAGGATTGTGGGTGGCATTAGCTTCTCAGAGGGCTTTACCTACTGTTACAATTGCCCACTTAAATACTACTCTGGGTGGAGGCACCATAATTGTAGTACTACTATTGGTAAGGATACCCCGGTACCAGTTAGGCACGAACCCAGGTCCCTCCACCTGCAGTCAGTGAAGCAGGCAGGGGTAGTAGCCCTTAGTATAATGGCACCAGGGTTAAAAAGGTGGAGGCACTGCTGGGATTACTGCCCCCTAGTTGCTGAAATACAAAAACTGTAAATTTTCCTCCTATGAGTGCTGGTATCAAAATGGAGGAAGAAGCTGGACTTAGACTTGGGATCCCTCCCCATAAAATGGCTGTGCATTGCCTGATAGAGTGGTGTGAAGCTGAGGAGGTCGATCCTCGTAAGGCTATGATGCTATAACACATCCCTTTGGGTACCAATAACGTCGTTATAGAGGAGGTGGAAAATAAAGTCAAATGTTTAGGTAAAGCCACAGTACAAGGATGAAATTCTGATCTGTTTAGTCAGGGTCTGGTAGCCTTAATAGCCTGCAGCATCATAGTTGACCCCGAACAGATACACCCTGATATGATCCCTGATGAGGCCCATGAGGGTTGGAGAGTGATCACTATGCATAGTGGGGCATCCACACCTAGGGGGTCTCCTAAGTTAGGGGTAGTTAAAGACAAGTTGAGGAAATGATTAGTCACTGAAGGACAGATGTTGGAAGATCTAAAAGAGGCCTTAGATACCCCAGGGGTTGATACACCTAGAAACTTAAGTGAAAAGACAGACTACTGTACAGAGAGTTGACAAATGAGCAAGGGAAAGTTGCAAAAAGACAATTGGTGCTGCCTACAAAGTTTAAACACATCATGTTAAAAGCTCTACACAACCACATGGGACATCTAGGTAGTAAGAGATCTCTGGATTTGGCCAGTGCATGTTTCTTTTGGTCTAAAATGGGCAGAGATTTTGATCAATATGTGAAGACTTGTAGTAGATGTCTCCAGCGAAAAGCACAGCTGCAATGGGCAGCCACCTTGGTTAATATAACAAGTAGTGTGCCAGTGGAGCTTGTATGTATAGACTTCCAGAGCCTGGAGCCAGATTCAAAGAGCATTGGTAATGTGCTCGTAGTGACAAATCATTTTACAAGATATGCTCAGGCATACCCAACCAAAGACCAAAAAGCAGTAACAGTAGTCAAAGTCCTTGTGGAGAAGTTTTTTGTTTACTACAGTGCCCCACAAAGGATCCATTCAGATCAAGGCTGGGACTTCGAATGCAGATTGATAAAGGAGCTTTTGTCCATCTGGGGTGTGAAAAAGTCCAGGACCATCCGCATAGAGATCTGCAGGCTGAAAGGTTTAACAGGACCTTACTTGATATGCTTGGCACTCTGCATCCCAAAGATAAACCCAGGTGGAGCCAACAGATCAGTTCTCTTGTGCATGCCTATAATTGCACTAAAAACAATGCCACAGGATTTTCACCTTATCCTCTCATGTTTGGCCAAGAAGCACGCCATCCTGTTGAAGTCTGTTTAGGAGTGTCACCTGATGGGGTTCAGTCTGACAACTATTTGCAGTATGTTAAGAAATTAAAAGCTCAACTAAACCATGCTTATCAACTAGCTAATACCATTGCTGCAAAAAAATATCTAGCTAACAAGGCACGTCACAACAAGCGAGTAAAGGCTCATGAACTAAATGCTGGAGATTGTGTTCTGATGCAAAATCTTGGTTTCCAGGGGAAACACAAAATAGCTGACCACTGGAGTCACATACCCTACATAGTAGTCAGTAAGCTGGATGACCAACCAGTATATAAAGTGTGACATGAAGGTGATCCTTGAGCTGTACAAACAATACATAGAAATCACCTTCTGCCAGTTGTTCAAATTGTTACAGACACTGCACCTTCAGAAGATGCTCCCACAGGGCCTGTCACCCATTCTGCTGCTCATAAGAAACAGTCAGATTCACCTCCTGCTACTCAACAGCCTGAGCCTCCAGCTTAATGTGCTACAGTCGATAATCATGCTGTTTCTGAAGATGATAATAGTGAGTGTGGTGCTGCCTATTATCATTCTCTCAAATTAAATCAATTGTTTCAAGGAGCCTACCAACCTACTTCTGGTCTCCCTTCTAATGTCCTGGAGATCCCTGACAACTCTGCTTTATCATTGGTATCTGAACTGTAAAACAGTGATGCACAAAGTGTGATTTCTAACATGGCAGACTCCCTTTGCCTAGTAGAACTGTTTGATATTGCAGCACTTGATTCTGACAAAGAAAATGGCGACCAAACCAATGACTCTCAAGATGCAAGTGAACCAAATGACAAACCTGGCTGTGAATTAAAAAGTGATGCCAGATTAAATGTGCTAAGTGAATTATTTCATGACTAAGAACATATGGCTATTCCTGAAAATGCTAACAGTGTGTTAAATGGTTCAAACTTTCTTGAAATTCCACTTTCAAATGAAAATGAGTGTCAAAAACCAGAGAATCAAAGTGATGACAAAAGTGAAGAACTTATATCCAGTTCTGGTCCTCAAGAGAGATCAGTGGTGCCCCTTCTATAGAAGCTGTCTTACTGCAGGACAAAGAGCCAGGAGTACATAACCCTAATGCTAATGTTGAAGTGTCAGTGTCAATGCCCCCTACACCAAGAAGATCTGGCAGATTTTTAAACCCTTGGTTCGGCTCACTTACGACATACCAGGAAAGCCTGTAAACTTGCCAATGAATGTAGTTCATAAAGGGATGTATGTCACAGCCTGTTCCCTACATATGCTAGTGTTCACTGCATCTTCTAAGATACAGTATTAATCAGGCCATCCCCCCAGCATCCTAGGGGTTCCCCTTATAGAGTTCCAAGGGTTAGATAAGAAGTTTAGGTTTACTGTCCACCAGGGCCAATGCTTAACATTTCTTAGTAAATAAACAGTGTGATCCATTTGATCAATTAGTTAAAAAAGGTATCTAAAGAAATGTAAAGAGTTGTGACAATATGTAAATAGCTAAACTATGCAACTGCTTAAGGGAAAGATTTCATTTGGGGTATAGCATGCTGTAGTGTACATAGTTTTCATATTTCTGCTCAAATATTGTATATAACAATGTGTGGTTGCAACTTGCATATAATGGACAATCTTGATAGTATTTAATGTTTGTGCTGTAGACTTGACTTGGACACCAAGTTTCCTGGGCAGTGAAGAGTGTAACCCTCACTAATTTTGGAGAGCTTACCTTACGTACCTCCCTGGGCTCCGCTGATGCTCACTGCATGGCAGCTGTCCAGCAAGCAGAGCTAAATCCATGGCTGTTGACATTCTGCTATTGTTCTGTGTGTGTGTGTGTGCACCTGCATGCAACCACGCTATCGCTTTAAGGGATTCAGCCTGTCTATATCGTAAACAGCCTGGCCTGGGTCCGAGTAAATCAAGGCTCTCAACCAGCCAGGCATAGCTTCCATCTGGTCTAATCTGTAGTCACTAGCAGTGCAGAGAGAGTTCTACAACAATCTGTAACTGTTTATAACTAAAACTTTACTGTTGGTAAAATAAATAAATTGTTTATGATGCCAGTACTGGACTTCCCGAAGGGAGCCACCATCTTTAGTCTTGAACTACTGCTTTGGACCAATTGGAACCAAGGGGTACTTGAGGGGCCTAATTATGGTGCCTTGTGGAAGAAACTTTGAACTTTCAGATTGGCACCTAAAAGTACCAATGGGAGCGCTGGAACTGTGACTGTCAGCTAACCCAGCCAACCGGAATCCAGAAAAAACAGACTTAGTCCAGAACTGTTTTCAAACTGGGGACTTCAGCTCAAGGCTCTGAGGAGAGAGGAGCCTTTGGGGCTGTTTGTGTTTTTCACAGGAAAGGCCTATCTTTCCTCCTGTGAGCAATCTTTCGGTCCTAAAAGGGGATCAAGATCCAAGAAGTGCCTCTAGCAGACGGAGAAGTTTCTTCAGCAGAGAGGCTGAAGGAAAGCTGGCAAGAAACCAAAAAAATGGAGAAGTTTATTGTTCTTCAGCCACACAGCCTGTGGCCTACCTCATATGCAGAGAAGTTGAACCGGGGACTCGTGTGCTGTTTCAGTAGCCGCTCGAGAGCCAAAAGAACTTTGCAGACACCAGCTAGAGGTTTCACCAGCACACAGATCAGAACAATTCAATACATGCCGAGTGCTTTACCCTTTACTGTGATTACTATTACTATGCACCTCTGGGTGTCAATTGGATCATCTTGCTTGTGCCTACTCTGTACCTACTGTCTTCCCGTATGTTTCTGCACTTCTGTCTGTGCTGTACACATTGCCTGTTTGTAAAATAATGTTTTACACATTCATCTGCACCTTTTACTTGCAATTGTACTGCCTATGCCTAATTGTTGTACATGAAATTGTAATAGTATTGCTGTTCTTTACCAAAACTGTATTCACCTAATTGTATGTCCTAGGTCGACCTCGAAAATGAGCTTGCTCAATGGTATCCACCTGGTTAAATAAAGATTTTGATTGATTGATTGATTCTCACCCACTTCCTTATTAAGCCCCCTAAACTAACCTGATTTACTGTTTCAAGTTTAACCTGGGTCATGAGCATATTATTACTCTGCTTACAGTGATAAGATATATGCAAATTGTTTTAAAGTGCATGGTGGTTGTGAAACTATTTTTTTTACAGGGGGAGCACAGGGTGCGTGCCAGAGATCCAAACCCTGTGAGTAAGTGGGTTGAGTGTGAGCATATCATTAATGGTCAAACTACTTGGTATTCTAATGGTTAAGCACTGCAACTGTTCAGTTAGTTCAGAATGATCATTAGGCAGGATTGTGAGTGGTATTAGCTGCCCTGAGGGCTTTACCTACTGTGATAATTGCCACTTAAATAATACTCTGGGTGGAGACACCATAATTATAGTACTACTACTACTGGTAAGGATACCCCGGTACCAATTGGGAATGAACCCAGGCCTCTCAACTTGCAGTTAGAAAAGCAGGCAGGGATAGTAGCCCTTAGTATAATGGCACCAGGGGTACATACAGGCTGATGATCAGAGAAAGGGACGGGGGACCATTTAGCACTTGGGATGCATTTACAGTATGGTATGGGCTGGTGATTGGGGTGGGACCACTAGCACCAGGGATGTATTTACGGTATGGTATGGGCTGGCAATCAGATGGGGGGAACCACTAACACCAGGGATGTATTTACAGTACAGTATGGGATGGCAATCAGAGGGAGAGGGGAACCATTAGCACCTGGGATATCTACACATCTGGGAATGGGCAACTGGGGATATGGTGTCATGCTAACCTGCCTCTCTAACCATACAAATGAACCCATAATGGGCATGCAAATGGCCCCTTAGTGCCTTTATGCCCAGTGGGCTCATTTGCATGGGTCCCTTTGAATACTGCAGATAGCACTCGGGCGCTATCCATTCTGGTGGTGTACTTCAGAAACCTTGTTGGGGAAGCACAAAGTGGCTTAGCACTGTACTGCCATGGCCCTATATTCAGTTGAATAGCACTGGTGGGCTGTTCAACAGAATATAGCATCTTCCGGCACCTGGGCAATCACAAGCTGCAGCACAAATTGTTGTGCGCCGCTATGCACGAATTTGAATTTATTTATTTATTTCATAGAAATCAGAATTGCAAACCTTTGAGCCAGGGACTCATTTACAAAAGCTCTTCATCAGGAAACAGATAGTATATGCAAATACAGACATAGTTACATAGAGTACAGATTGATGTAGGGAGCACTATACATGTATGTACATAAATACAAGGGATAAAATTCATACAAGGGCAAAAACTCTACACAAGAAAACACTATACATGTATGTACATAAACACCAGAAATACAATTCATAAGAGAGTGAAACTCTATACAGGTCCTATACAGTAATGTAGCTAAACCATCTAGTACTCCAGAGACAGCAATTTGGTTCTGTTATAAATAAAAATAGGTAGTAACTTGAAACAAATGTGGTGACACTTGGGCAGCTACATGTTCTGCCAGGGAATGAGACAGTGGAGGGGTGGTCCCCTGTGAGGTGGGGAAGCAAACAGCTATGTGCAGTTACAGCTGCGTGTAGTGATTAGGTGTTGCCTAAGGGCAGATTTGAAGGGCGGTATTCTTAGTTGAGATGCGATATCAGGGGGAGGAGATTGCTCCTGGTTGGGGCCCAGTATCAGAAGGACCCTTGGGCCAGAGAAGTCCTGACCCTGGGCACTTGAAGTGTACACTTGCATGCACTTGTGGTGGAGATTGCAGGGACATAGGGGGTGAGGATGGAAATTAGGCCTGGAGGTGCAAGGCCTGCAGCAATTATCTTGGTTAGGAGGCAGGTTTGGTAGTGCAACCTTTCTTCAAGGCTGAGAAAATCAGCAAGGTCATATAAGGTACATGTGTGGGTGAGTCTGCTGGAGCCCGTAAGTAGACGTCGGGCTTTGTTCAGGGACATTTTGATTTTACTGAGTGCGGTTTTGCCTGCTGCACTGTACACCAGGATGCCGTAGTCCACTAGGGATAGCGGAGAGGATGTGATGGCCAGCCTTAGAGCTGCAGGTGGTAGGCAGCTCTTGTGGAGGTACAGTAGGCCAACATGTATGTTTATGGCTGTAACGAGGATGCATTTGTGGTCATGAAAAGAGAGAGCAGAGTCAAAGGTGATGCCCAGGTATTTGTAGGTTTTCACCTGCTCGAGGGGAAGGAGGGTGCTAGACAGGACAGTGAGAGGGGCGTCCCTGGATTTGCTTTGGGAATGCGAGAATAGCATGTGCTTTGTGTTTTTTAGGTTAATTACAGGGCGACGGTCCAGAAACCAGGATTCTGTCTGATTAAAAAAGTGTTGCAGGGCACTTTGGAGGTGGGAGGAGGTCTGGTGGGATGTGAAAAGGATTGCGTTGTCTGGGTAGAGGAGTATTTTTTCTGAGCAGGAGCTGGAGAGTGTATTTAGGTATAGACTGAAAAGCAGTAGTCCAAGGATCGAGCCTTGTGGGACACCCATGTGGACCTGCCGAGTGCCGGAGAGGGTACTGTTGATTTTCACACACTGTGACAGGGAGGTGAGGTAGTTGGAAAACCAGGACAGAGGGCAGTGTGAAACACCTAACTGAGAGAGGGTGGATATGAGGAGTGGGTGGCAGACAGTATCGAAGGCTTTTGATAGGTCAATGTAGACTGCACCCACGAGGAGCCCTTTATCCAGGGCTGTGTGTAATGAGTTGGAAAACTCAATGAGGGCAGTAGTGGTGCTATGCCCCCTGCAGAAACCATGCTGTTCTGCACAGAGGAGATTGTGTTTGCCAAGGTATTCGGTCATTTGGTCAGCCACAACTTTTTCTAAGGCTTTCGAGGAGGGGGCATTATCGAGATCGGTCTGTAGTTCCCGAGGGAGGTACGGTCTCCACCTTTGTGTATAGGGGTGACCACTGCAGTCTTCTAAGCAAGGATGAATTGGCCATGACAGAGTGAGTAATTCAGAAGGCTGGTAAGGGGTGCAAGGACTGCTTCCAGAACTAGGCAAAGGAGTTTTGGATCCAGTGTGTCATTACTATAGCCAGTGCTGCTGAGGGCTCTAAGTAGGTAGGGTTTGGCTTCAGAGCGTGTGAAGGCCCTGAAGTGGAAAGAAGGGCAGTGGTGGGGGATCAGGGCAGGGTCAAAGAAGTTGGTGGGGAGGACTGCACTGAGGTCTGAGAAAGCTTCATTGAGTCTATCGGCGATACATTGTAGATCTGTGGTGTGCAAGCCATTTACATCAAGATGGGCGGGTGGGGGCATTGTACACTTTCCGTTCAGCTCCTTAATATTATCCCAGAACTTCCGAGTGGACCTCCAGGGGGAGGCAAGCATGGATCTGTAGTTGTCTGATTTTGCCTTGCAGATGGCCCAGGTGCATTTATTGCATGCAGCACTATAGGCTTGTCTATCTGCAGGTCTGCCAGATTCAATTGCTCTGTGCTAGAGGTTGTCTCTACTCTGCAGTTGAATGATTATAGCTGGGGTTATCCACGGGGAGTTATGCTCCTTAATAGATGCTTTAGTAAGGGGAGCAAAGATGTCACACACTGCATTAAACGATCGGACAAAGTAACAAAAGCAGTGTCAAAATCAGGAGCTAGTTTAATCAAGCACCAGTCCCAGCTGGCAAGGTACTCTCTAAGTTGTCAGCTTTAGCTTGCTAGGGTGAATGCACCATCAGAAGACAGTTTTTGGTGCTATTTTTTTAATTTTACAGGACCAGGAGAGGGTGATAGGAGGGTGGTCACTGAGCGCATTGGGTAGTATGGTGGTGTTGGTGATTTTATAAAGTCTGTTCGAGAGGACAATGTCTAGAAGTGTGGCAGTGCCTTTAGTAGGGTGGAACCAGGTGGGAGGAGTTAGTAAGTAAGTAAAATTTATTTTTTAAGCGCTTTTCAATAGCATAGCGCTGTACAAATAAAAACAATTAAAATACATACATATAATACAAACAACAACAATAACAATATGATCACAATAAGATTACAATAAAATCACTCTCCATATGCCTTTTGAAATAAATACATTTTTAATTCTAACTTAAAGCTCTCAACGGTCAGGCAGCTTCGTATCCGACAAGGTAGAGAATTCCACAGGGTATGGGCAGCATAAGAAAATGCCCGTGCTCCAGATGTTTTTAAACAAACCCTGGGAACCTCTAGCAATCCCTCATCGTCGGAGCGGAGCGAGCGAGAGGGACAGTAGGGAACAAGGAGATCTTGAAGATACCGCGGTCCCTGTTCATGTAGGGCTTTATAGGTCAGTAACCCGACCTTAAAGGTGATCCGCCACTGAACCAGCAGCCAGTGCAGTTTGCACAGCACAGGCATAAATATGACTTCTCATAGATGTTCCAGTCAAAAGCCTGGCCGCTGCATTCTGCACTAGCTGCAAGCGGCGGATATCAAACCCCAGTAGCCCTAGGTACAGGGCATTGCAGTAATCAAGGCGAGAAGTAACGAAGTCATGGACCAATGTCGGAAGGTCAGCCGGAGGAACAAGGTGTTTCACCTGAGCGATATTCCTAAGATGGTAAAAGGAAGATTTGACAGCAGATGACACCTGAAATTTCAGGGTCAAACCGTCGTCAATAATACGCATGGTTCGCACCGGTCTGAGGTTAGAGCTGGGCACCATCGATCCATACACCCGAAGGAAGTCCAGCCCTACAACCTGCCTCAAGGCGACCTGGGTCCACCACCAACACCTCAGTCTTATCTGGGTTTAACCTTAGCCAGCTGGCACTCATCCAATCCTTGATCTCGGATAGACAGCTGTTGAGTATAGAGACTGTATCTTCCTGTCCGGGACTAAAAAGACAAATACAGCTGGGTATCATCTGCATAGCAGTGAAAATCCAAGCTGTATTGCCTAATAATGTCTCCCAATGGCAGCATATAGACAGCGAACAACATGTGTGCCAAAATGGAGCCCTGCGGAACCCCACAGGGCAAGGAGACAGCATCAGAGGAATAAATTCCGGTGATAACCCTCTGTCTCCGCCCAGTGAGAAAAGATTGAAACCATTGCAGAACCATACCAGACAGACCGCAATAGAACCGCAGGCGTTCCAAAAGCACACCATGGTCCACAGTGTCAAATGCTGCAGAGAGAGATCAAGAAGGACTAGAATAGTACGAGCCTTTCGATCTCTCGCTATCAGGAGATCATTTAGAACCCGGACAAGAGCAGTCTCAGTACTATGTCTTTTCCTAAATCCTGATTGAAGAGTATCATAGACATTATGATTTGTAAGATGGTCATCCAGTTGCAGTGCAACCACCTTTTCAATAACCTTGCCCAAAAAGGGCAGGTTAGAGACAGGTCTGTAGTTAGCTGGGCAGTTCGGATTCAATGAAGGTTTTTTTAGGAGTGGTCGAAGGACCGCCTCCTTTGGGGGTTCCAGGAAAGATCCCCTGCTCCAGAGATTTCCAAACAATTTCAGCAATGGTCAGACAGATAGTATCTACGCAACTTAATAATAGAGGCGTAGGGCCCGGATCCAAACTACAGCTGGTTGGACGTACAGTCTGGACAATCCTCACAATATCCATGAATTCCGGCCTACCAAAGTCAAACCAGGTGACACAGGTGTTTGTTTCCCCCTGCCGATCACCGCAAACCCTTGAAGAGTGAGCCTGGCCGACATCCGACCTAATGCTGGCAATCTTATCAGCAAAAAATCGAGCAAGCTCATCACACTTTATTTGTGAAAAATCTCTTCCAGACTGTAGGCAGAGTGGATTGCACAATCTGTCAACAGTCCGAAAGAGTTGAGCTGGTCGGTTTTGCGCAGCAGCAATCTCCCTGGACAGGAATTCTGCCTTCTTATGGGTTATTGCCGATTGATAGATAACATAGTGATCCATCAATCTAAGTTTGTCAGCATCCAGGCAAGATTTCCGCCAGGCCCTCTCTAGCCTTCGCCCCAATCTCCTCAGTTCCTTCAAAGACATATCAAACCATGGAGTCTTTGGGCACTGAGTGAGTGGCCGAACACGAACAGGAGCAATTTGGTCCAAGGCCCTGCTCACTGCCTTATTATAGGCAATAACAAGGTCCCCTGGACCCATGCTCTCACCTGAAACACCCGATAGGTCCAGTACCGCTAATAGGAATAGGCCCTCTGGGTTTTCTCCCCTTAAAGGGCGATACTGGACCATCTCCGCAGGGGCAGGCCTATTAGGGGGTGCCCCAAAGCTGAATCTTATGGTGTGATGGTCTGTCCACACATTTGGTTCCACCCCCAGATGGTAACATCCAAATCCAGTTGGAACACCAGGTCCAAAGAGTGTCCCCCTATATGGGTAGCAGAGGTAACTACCTGTGACAGGCCCAACATAGACATAAGTTGGAGGAAGTTCTTTCCAAAGTGACGAGAGTTCATCGTTTAACCCAGGCATTGAAGTCACCCAGTATTAACCATCCACACCAATGCCATGTCAATGATGAAGTCCGCGAACTCCTTCAGGAATTCACCACCATCGCCGGGTGGACGGTAGATGAGGAGAATCCTAAACTCTGCACCTGCTGTCAGGATACACTCAAAGGATCTGGTGTTACCCACTGGCACCTCCACAAGACTCAGATCTGATCTAAAAAAGATGGCCATTCCCCCGCCCCTACGATCCAATCTTGGACGGTGCATCACTGAGAACCCAGCCAGAGCAGCAGAATCTAAAATAAGACCTGCATTCTCATCCAGCCAGGTCTCGGTGATACATGACAGGTCAGATGTTGCAACAAGATCTGCAATAATAGCAGTCTTGTTCCTAATAGACCTGGCATTACATAACACCTCCCGAGTTGGATGGGTTTTCTGAGAGGATCGCAGTACCTGCCCACAATCTGTGGAGCCCTTGGGTATGGGAATCAGGCAAGGAGGACCCATCTCCTGATCCCATTTCACCCCAGGGCGTCTCCTTGACCCAACTATCCCTATCTGCCCACCCCCCTCCAATCTCCCACTCTGTCCAGCCCACCCATCCCCTAAACACCTTCTCACTACTTCCGCTTTACGACAGTTATTAAAAATGTTATCAGACAACCGGGACAGTGAAAGGGACGGAGGTCCCGGAGCAGAGTGGGAGAATAGCGCCTGACCGTCGTAAACCCCATCAAACACATCATTAACAAAACAACAAATATCTAATAAACTAACTCAACTTAACAACCTATCTTAATTAACAAATAATATTATTAACCAAGGAAAACCTATAAAGAAAAATAAATAATAAAATTATATTACAATTACTATTAATCCAATAACAAACACAAGTCATATAACATCATAAAGTCAAAAAAGCATAAAGAGGTGAAATAAATTTAAAATAATGTAAAAGTCTGCTGGTCATCTAATATTAAGAATTCCAGGCTCTCTGAAACTCGGACAATCAGAGTAAGGCTGTCTTATAAAATGAGCAAAATAGATTTTAACAGTTCTAATCCAAAGGCAGAAGATATCAAAAACTATCGTGTGATGGAAATAGCCCCCCCCCCAGAGTGAATTCCATCCAGGCTGGACCCTTAGCATAACTCCCCAGAACGGTGTCCACCCACTGGTAGACCACTCCGGTAGGTTTAGGAGACTTCAGCAATTCTTAGCCGCCCACCAGCAGGTCGAAGCCAGAGTCACCCACCTCAGGCCCAACCAGCACTAGCCACCCCAGGCAGCTATCCCGTAACACATATACAGGCCAAGACCATCACAAAATCACAAAGTCCAAAAAGCAAATCTTGTTCAAAGTCTCCAAAATCTCCTCATAATCAAACGGCAGAGACCGAGGATCAGTCACACTCTCCTCCCGGGGGTCAGTCACACTCTCCTCCCAGAGCTTCAGCAGTCTCAGACACCCCAATATAATGTGTGATTCAATGCCAAAATATTCCAAGAAGTCTCCCCCCTCGGATTCAAAAATATATCAGAGGCTTAGGCTCAGGTAACTCCTGTAGCAGTCCAGCCCAACTCCCAAAATCCCAGTGTTACTCACAGTTTATGAATAATATTCCAATGTTCACAGAATCACAGAGCCAAAATTTCCCAGATTTCTTCATTCATAAAATGCAGCCCAGCTCACAGTAAATGACAAAATGAGTATTCCTCTGACAGCAGCCGTGCCTCGCATAAAAATATCCAAATAACTGTTCGACTGTTCATGAAAGCATATAGAACTCAACACCGCCGCCGCCACCTTAACTCTCCTTAACACAGAGATTCCAGTGTGTTTTACCAAGCAGTACTCCTCACTGGATATCCAAAATTGCACAAAGAATAAAAGGCAGAACGGAAAGTTCAAAGCAACTTCAGCGAACTTCAGCAAACTTCAGCAAACAAGCGAAAACAGCTCCAACGAACGAAGAACAAGGAAACAAAATGATCAAAAAACGATCATCAAAAACGATCAGCAAATGGACGTATGATACAGTGGCAAGCCCAGCGTGGCCACCATCTTCAGCTCCCTTAACCCGGGCTCAATAAGAGTATCTGTATCTGTAACAACTGTGTAAGGTCAAGGGCTGCTACAGCATCCTTGGCTTGGGAGGCAGAGCTGGAGAGCCAGTTAATATTGCGCTCACCCATCATGATCTGTTCCAGTTTGCTGGGCAGACTGGAGAGGTGCTCTAGAAGTGACTGAAAGGCAGGGAACTGGTGTCAGGGGGATATAGGCAGCCGTGAATATTAGGGGTACTCTGGAGGCACCAGCGGAAATTTTGAGGGAGATTGCCTGGGCACCATGCTCCAGTTGAGATGGGGGGAGGGCAAGCCTTTGAAGAGTGTCTCTGAAGTGTATCACACAGCCACCTCCACATTTCCCAACCCTGTCTTTCCAAAAGAGAGTTCAGATATTGGGCCCCTGATGTTGTTTGCTCAGGGAAAAAGTTATTAGGGTTGACAACCCCATGGAAGACCCTACCACTGATTTGTCAAGACTCTGGAGTCTCAAAACCCTAAAATGTTTTCTTCTGCTGCTTGGGGACTGACAGCAGAGTGTTAGGCTTGGAAACCCTAACGTTAACACTTCCCTACTTTTGTGGCATTAACTTGTACCCTACCTGATGCATTAACACAGTTTTTTTGCAAATAATTTCCTTTTTTTTTGAGATAGTGGAATTGTATCCTCATTCACACAGGTTCCAACACATGTAGATGTGCAGAACCCTCTGGACTTTACTCTTCCCTGTGGCTGCAGATGCAGATGCACAGGGTAAAGAGTGCATTTTTCAGACAATGCATAGGGCCCTCTGCCACCCACAGTGCAGATGTGCTGGGTCCTATGCCAAGAGAAGAGTTGCCTTTACTATGTTGTACCTGGGCCAATGTGGACAACCTTGCACTTTTAATTATCTGGCTGGGGGGGGGGGTGTCACATAACAGAACTATCCCCCCCACCCTTGCCCCATGCAGCTACGTCACTGAGTTCATCCTCAAACTCAGATCACAGCACAGGATCACAAAACACAACCTGCTGGAGTCAAGATTGGTACTACACACAAAGTATCTTAAGAATTATAATTTGTTTTTTTTAAATTTTGACCCCACATTTACAAGATAGTCATTTTATGACTCCCCTTATAAACATGACATATGACATTTATAGTACAATGGCCAAAACATCATTTAGCACCACAAGGGAGAAAATATATCTTGTCCAGGATTTAAAAAAATTACACCTGTCACATTTATAAGGTGGTATGATAAAATAGCTTTGTTGAAAGTTTGGAGTCAAAATATTGAAAATTAGCAAAGTTATGAGTGAATGTTGAAATATTACAGTGTTCACTCATAACTTGGTCATTTTACCATATTTGTACACCAGATTTTTAGCATACCCTTCTTATGATCTCATCTTATGAACAATGGCAGTGAAAGAAGATTTCATAAAGCATATGCAAAATCACCTTTTTGGCCAAGTTTTAATAATTAAGCTGTCCTTGATCATGATGTGGGATCCCTGGATATAACCTTATTTTCTCATATCACAGTCACTGGTTCCAGCAGCAAGACATATTTTTTCTCAGAAAGTGGGTCTAAGTTGTGGGACATTGTTCAGGTGAGGTCGGGTGTGTGGGGGGTATAGTGTGGTGGATGCTGAATGGGAGGTTGGAGTGGAGTGGGGTGTGTGTGAGTCATCATATCGGTGAGGGACCATTTTCTTTTTCACTGGTTTAAAAAATCAATGAGGGATGGTTTTCCTTATTTCATGGGACTTTCTGACACTGAGTATTGGGCACCACAGCATCGGTCTACTGTTCAGTGTTATCAGAGTGGGCACCCTGGTGCTCGTACATAATGGGAAAAGCGATGGGGAACCTGGAGGAAGGGGGTGAAGAGAAGTGATACAGGGGTGGGCACCACAAATAAAGGTGAAATTAAACATAGGAAAGGGGGTGGACAACCTGGAGGGGAGGAGTGAAAGAACTGATACCAGGGTTGGGCACCCCCATCCACTACTTATTTCAATAACCAATATGTAGATAGACAGGCAGACAGACAGACAGAGAGACAGATGTAAAGAGAGATACAGAGACAGAGAGAAGGGGATCACCAACTCATTGCTGTAACTGAAACCAGCAGCAAGACTCCAGCTATGGCTTCACACTTCAAGAAAGTTCTACTGCTCTCATACTGAAAATGCAGGTGAATGGTTCATCTTGCTAAGCTGGCCACCCAGGATATTTGGGTGCCCAGAACCAATATTGCGAGGGGAATTTTCAAAACACTAACATCAGAATATAGCTAAACAGGTCCAGTTTAACTAGGTTCAGGTGTTTGTTTTTTTGAAAATACATAATTCTTATGAATTTTCAATGTTTTTGATTTAAAAAAAAAGGCAGCTGCTGTCATCTTTTTTCCTCATCAGAATTAAATAATTTCTCACGACAAGTTAATCACAAAAATAATCACTCACCACCAGTGTTTTTTATCAATCGAGCTCTGATGGTTGTTCAAAAAAATCCTTAACTCTAGAAGTTATAATATTTTTTCACAAAACCCTCAAAAGGAACTACCTTCGTACTGGTCATGTCTACACTGAAAGTTTCATGAACAAAGTCTGCACTGTCTACTCTGTGAATGAGGGGGAAAAAAGTGAAGACTATTTTTTTTGCATTTTTTGGATATCTCAAAAACCAAACAAGATGCCATAACAAAACGTTTCACATCTTGAGAGACTCTGCCAACCTGACTACTGTGCATGCAATTTTTGAGCTATTTTATTGAAAGCCACCAAAATTATTAAGGTGCAAAAATTTGGATTTAACATTTAACAGCTTACTAAATCATAACTATTGGGGCACTATCACTCAGATAGATAGATAGATAGATAGATAGATAGATAGATAGATAGATAATTTTTGCAAAAAACTGCATTATTTCTAAGTTCTCTTTGTGTCTATCCCATACATTATTGAATCCTGTAACAGTTCCAGCCCCTACCACCTCTGCTGGAAGGGTTCCATGTCATAGAGGCAATCGCTGAATAGCAATCGCTGTTAAAGTGAGTGTACATCAATGAAAAAGCAAAACGGTGATGTACACTCCCGGCAAGGACTAGAACAACACCAGTGACAATGGACAAAGATATTTATGCAGGGGCTATGTCCCCGCACCCCCTTCATGGGGGGCTTTGCCCTTGCACCTCCTTTCTTAAGATTCTTAACTCCAGGGGGGTGCATGTTGGGGAGGAGGAGACACTTGTCCCCCAAAAAAATTAAGTCCCACACCTATAATACCTAAACTTATACCCCACCACAGCCCCAAACCCTGCACCTACCACACTGTAGCCAGCCACCCTCACCACCACATGGCCAGCTCAGCAACACCATGCCACACTACCTCCCATGTACCTTCCCCATTTTCCCTCTTCTTCCATTTGCCCTCCTACATCTTTGCTCTTTTTCCCTCACTACCCTTTCATGGTAGCTCAAGTAACGGGCGCTGACACTGAGTTGCTCATATCTAAGTTGCTCAATTTCAGTCACCATATGGTGGGATACCTTCCATCTTTATAGTGTAACCCCCTTGTCCTCAAGCATCTTTTTCTATAGAAAATGTTACCTTCTTGTACCTTGTTTTCACCTGTGAGGTATTTGAATGTTTCTATCATATCCCCCCTTTCCCTCCTTTCCTCCAGTGAGTATTTCCTTAAGCCTTTCCTCATAGGGCTTTTGATGCAGAACTTGCACCATTTTGGTTGCCCTCCTTTGTACTGCCTCCACCCTATCTATGTTCTTGTGGAGATGGGGCCTCCAGAACTGGACGCTACTCGAGATGTGGTCTAACCAGTAGAGGTGTGCAAAAAAAAAAACTTCCACTGGAGGAATTTCCACAAATGTCAGACTTTTACAAAAGTGAAGAAATCAAATTAGCAACTTTCACAGCACTTACAATTTAGAAGAGCAGAATAAATGTATAAATTGCAGAGTATTCTATTAAATTGTGTTGAAAAAAAATCTGCAGAACTGATAACTGAACTGCGGAATAATTATATGTATTGCTGAATAATTCATTAAACTGCTGAAAAAAATTCCTCAGAACTATTATTTCACAATTCATGTATATTATTCTGCAGTTCAGCCAAAAAATTCTGCACAATAGGGTGAATATCCACCAAACACATTTGGAAGTTTCTGATCTCACCAATGGCAAAAGTTTGGAAAATTTAGTGAAATTTCAGAATTTTTGGGAAAGTTCTGCAAAAGAGGAATTTTCAACTTTGGCCCTCCTCTGCTCACCAATGATCTATATAGGGGTGTAATTATGTCCTTCTTTCTGCTGATGATTCTCCTGCCTATGCTTCTAAGAATCCCACTAGCCTTCCTCACTGCCTTGTCACACTGTTTACAGTATCTACTTTCAGGTTGCCAGAAATGATTACCCGCAGATTCCTTTCCTGCGTTGTGACTGTTAATACCTCTCCTTCCATTTGGTATGTTGCCCCAGGATTTCTGTACCCCATGTGCATGACTTTGCACTTTTTAGCACTGAAACTCAGCTGTCAAACCTGTGACCATTCTTCCAGATTTTTTAGATTGTCCCTCAGTCTTCCACCCCTCCTCTGGTATGTACACACTGTTACAGAGTGTTGTGTCATCTACAAACAGGAACAGGCATACTTTCCTTTTCAGTCCCTCTATAAAGTCACTAATAAAGACATTGAAAAGGACTGGGCCTAGCACTGATCCTTGTGGCACTCCACTGGTCACTTTGCCTACTCCAAAGTGGATGCCATTTACCACTACCTCTGACTCCAATTGCCTAGCCAATTCTTCACCCATTTCACTACTTTACGACCAAGTCCCAGGCTCCACAGCTTGCTTATCAGTATTCTATGTGGAATGGTATCAAAGGCTTTGCTAAGATCCAGGTAGGCCATGTCCAGCACTCATCCTTGATCCACTTCCTTGGTTACCCAGTCAAAGAACTTGATCAGGTTTGTCTGGCAAGAGATCCCTCTGTGAAGTCATGTTGCCTTGGATCCTGTAGACCACTGGTAACAAGGTATTCCCCAATCCTCTGCATTAATAGTGATTCCATTACCTTGCCTACTACTTACGACAGGCTGACAGGCCTGTCATTTCCTGCATCCTCCCTATTTCCACTTTTGTGGAGTGGGACTACATCTTCCCTCCTCCAGTCACCTGGTACCTCCCCTGTTTCTAATGGCAGGTTGAACAGGGCTGTCAGAGGTGCAATTAGCTCCTCCTTGAATTCCCTCAGTATCCAGGGGTGTACCCCATCTGATCCCTTTGCCTAGTCTACTTTTAAGGTTATTAGTTCCTTAAGGACTCTTTTCTGTTAAAGGACTTGTGACCACCTCACATTCCGTAATAACCTTGTCCTTTATCTTTGACCCATTATCTACACACTCCTCTGTGAATACTGAATAGAAATATTTGTTCAATAGGTCTGCTTTTTGGTGGTCCTCTTCCACACAACCCCCTTCCTCCCCTTTCAGCCTCACTACACCTCCCTTTCTCTTTCTGCTTATGTATCTATAACATGTTTTATTCCCTTTTTTCACCAATTTGGTAATCTTTTCCTATGTTTGTGCTTTTGTGCTTCTTACTGCCTTCCCTGCCTCTTTTTGTTTCTCCTGGTAACTTTCCCTGTCCCCCTCTTTCTATTTTTTTTTTGTACCTTCTAAATGAAATTTTTTTGCTCTTTTTTTTTCCCGCTACCTCTACCATAGTGGTCTCATTTTTCTCTTGGCCTTGCTAACCTGCCTGACACAGAGATTTGTAGCTTTTTCAATGCCCTCTTTTATTTTTGCCCACTGTTCCTTGACTCCCCCAGTTTTTCTATTCCTGCTAAGGCATCCCTGAGGCATTCTCCTATTCTCTTAAAATCGGCCCTCCTGAAGTCCAAGACCCTCCTCCTTCTGTGATTTGATTCTGACTCAGTTCTTATATCCAACCACACTGTAGGGTAACCAGTGGTCCCCAAGTAGTCCCCCACTATGACATCAGCCACACTGTCCCCTTTCATCAGTTCTAAATCCAGTAATGCCCCCTCATGAGTGGGTTCCATAACTAGTTGCCTGAGGAATGCTCCTTGCAGGAGTCCAGGATGTCCCTACTCTTGGCTGTTGCCACAGCTGGGAGGCTTCAATCCATGTCCAGTAGACTGAAGTCTCCTACTAGTAATACTTCTCCTTTGTGAGCCATCCCTTAGATTGCTTCCATCATTTCCTTATCCACCTCTTCCTCCTTTGCTGGAGGTCTTTAGATCACTCCTGTGAGAACAGTTGCCTCTTTACTTCTCTCCAGAGTGACCCACAGTGCCTCCTCTCCTCCCTGCCCCACCTGTATTTCTATAGCTTTTAGGTTGCCTTTTACATAAAGAGCCACTCTTCCCCTTTTCTACCTACCCTATCCTTCCTGAACAGAGTATATCCTGGTATGGCCACTTCCCAGTTCTGGATTTTACTGCACCAGGTCTCTGTGATGGCAACTGAGTCCAGGTCTGCTTCCAACATGGGAGCCTCTAGGTCTGCAATCTTGTTGCTCAGACTCTGAGCAGTTACACACATGGTTCTTCAGATTATGCTGCCACCTCCTCTATTTTTTTCTTTGTGCTCTCCCTTATTTCACACACTATATATTTTTACATTTATTTATTTCTTCTACTTCCTGGCTTTCATTTTTATTTATTTCAGTTTGGGGTGTCACTCCTTCAGGATTCTTGTTGTTGGCCTAGTGAGCTTGTGGAGGGGCAGTTTTTGTCTCCCTGCCTCCTTCCTCCTCCTCAGCTAGTTTAAATGCTTGCCAGTGTTGCATTTAAACCATTTACTAAGGCCATGGTTCCCCTTGGATGGAAGCAGGCCATTGTCTTTATACAGGCCTTCATCCCTCCTGGTGGAACCCCAGTCCCCAATGAAACTGAAGCTCTCATCTCCACACCATTCCTTCAATCATGTGTTGGAGTCCCTGGTGCACAGTTTCTTAACCTCCCCCTTGCATAGACAGGCAGTACCTCCAAGGAGGTCACAGAGCATGCTACCTGCCTAAAACCCCTCTCCAACTCTCTAAACTTCTCCTGCTCTATTTCTATACCTGCCTTGTCCCTAACCAGGTCATTTGTCCCCAGATGGACAATGACATCCTGCTCTACCTTCCTTGCTTCTGCCCTAGCAATCCTGATGAGCCACTCTCCGTCCTTCTGAGCTGTGCTTCCAGCTAGACACTTAACCTCCCTCTCCACCTAGCTACCTGTTCCCAAACCTATTCCCCTGATGATGGAGTCCCCCACCAGGATTTGCTTCCTCCTCCTCCTCCTCCTCTGGGATCCTCTGCCACCAACCCTTGTGGTTCCATTATAGAGAATGCATTCATCCTCCCTGGTCACTACTTTGGCTGTCACTTTGGGACCTTCCCACTCTGTCAAAATGACATTGGATTTCTGTAGTTGCAATCGATGGGGGATGTGCCTCTGTCCCACCTCCCTCACCATCCCTGTGCCCACCATGGTCCATCCATTCCTCCTGCTATGCACCTTTCAAAGTAGCAGCGGCTGACTTGGTGGTCCTTGGGTGAGGGAGGACGTTCTCTGAATCCTAGCCAACTGAGCCCAGAGGCTAGCATCCTCCACCCTCAGCCCAGAGAGGTGCCTGCAGATGGGGCAGCACCACAGTATGCAGTAAGTCCTCCTGAAGACTGCTGCCCCACAGCCACTGCAATGCACCACTCCCAGAATCTTCCCCTTCTGCACTGTCTGTCCTTGCTTTGCTCTTTACTGTCTTTTCCCCCTTACTCAGCTGTGTGTTTGTAGCTGTAGTTAGAACTGTAGACTAACCACAATTGACAGTTCACCCTCCTGCTGTTTTCCTGCACCCGGTTTACTCTTTCACTCACCAGAGGTCTGATGAACAGGGTTCTTGGCTGTCGGCTATCTCCTGGGCTGACTCTGGAGCAGACTCCACCTGTCACTGTCCTTGTTGCAGGTCCTTAGTGGGAGGGCCATAAGCAGAGTGCCACTTGGTGTCATCTTCCCTTTAAAGCAGCAGGCGGGCTCTTACTGGTTCCAGGCCAATACCTGGGATTGGTCAGTTGTGGAGGAGGGAGCATGGCTAGCATCCTGATTGGCTGCCTCCTCAAGTCCTCACTAGATCTACTAGCTCCACTCAATCCACTGTGTGGTGGATGCTGTGCAGAGGGAGGGCTCCCTTTCCTCACAGGAAGAGACCTTCTCTGCCCTGGGGCTCTTCTTTTGAGTGAGCACTGTGCCGAACAGCTGTGCGGTTTAAATATCCAGCCTGATCTTGGCAGTCTCTTCCTGGTTCCAAGCCTATGACCAGGATTCATAAGTTCTGGAGGAGGGGTGTAGCTGGTATGCCAATTAGAGATGTGTGAAGTTGGGAAATTCGCTCCCTGAAATAATCTGCAAATTTCACTCATTTTGCGGATTATTTTGTGGATGCGGGTTGTGAACTCTTACCTGTGAGGTGTGGAATTTCACCTGTGAATGGCAGAATTTCACCTGGAAAGGCAGAATTTTGCCATTTGTGGGTGACATTCAGCACTTCCGAGGTGAAATTTCACACAAAAAACCTGTGACGTCCGACAGGCAAATATGTGTCCTGACTAAAAATTCACAGATTGCTCTGCGGATGTGAAATTCCTGACTTCACCAGCAAATTTTAATTTCACTGCATCTCTAATGACAATTGGCTGCTTCCTCAAGTCCTCACTGGAGCTACTAGCTTCACTTGATTCACTCTGAGGTGGACGCTGTGCAGGGAGGAAGGCTCCCTTTCTTCACAAGAAGGGACACTCTCTGCCCTGGAGCTCTTCCCTTGAGTCGGAAAGTTCCTGCACCTCTGCAGCCTTTTACTATTGAATACTATAGTACTGTAGATTGCTCAGATAGATACAACTTCCCTATCTAGAACAATAACTCAAGGAAATGCCAAACCAGTTCTTTATAGAAAAGGCCACAGCAGGGTCACATGATGGCTAATTGAGCAACAGCTGCTCTCCTCCCCTGATTCTCTCCTCTCCTAATCTTAAACATTTTTTTTTGCTCAGATCTGCCTCAAAGAAACAGCTCTAGCCTACTCCTGACAGCATTAGATGTACTGCTCTATTGATCGTCTGCTGCAGAACATGAAGATCAACATGAGGAAAGCCCCAACACTCCATTCTCCACCTCCTGCTCTGGAGAAGGACAAGGCCGCGAAAAGGCCCAAGTCACAGCAGATAGTCTCAAGTAAAGCCCAGCTGAACACACCTGCATTAACAGAAGACAGATTCATTGAACTTATGAAACCCCTACAAGAGGCGATTTCGGCAGAGCTCCACCTGATCCGCACCTCAGTTGATTCACTGTCTGTTCGGGTTGGTGACTCGGAGGCAAGATTGACTTCTCTTGAAAAATGGAAAGATAAAACTGATTTGGATACCATTACCACCCAGCGCAGGCTGAAAAAGTTGGAGGATAAATTAGAAGACTTAGAGGGACGCAGCAGATGTAACAATCTGTTGATCCTTCACTTACCAGAAAAAGAAGAAGGCAATAACCCCATCCTATTTATCCAAAATCTGTGCCAAACAATTGCTGGTCCCTCTCCCAACAATGGGCTCTATATTATTGAATGAGCCCACCACTCTCTGCACCTCTCTCTCCACCTGGAGCCCCTTCATGACCAATAATATTAAATTATTGAATTTCCCGGACAAAGTCCATATTCTTGCCAAGACCAAGGAGCTTAAGGAGATCCAATGGGAGGGTAATCAGTTGCGGTTTATTCAAGATCTCCCTCAGTCAGTAAGCCTAAGCCGACAAGAGCCGCACCCCACCGTTACAAAGCTTATTGCAGCAGGGAAGCCCTTCAAGGTTCGCTATCTTGCCATCTTGCAAGTGAAACTCACCGACAAGTGGTACTCCTTTGAAACCCCAGACCAGGCAGTCACAGAGCTCAAAACCCTTCTACCTGAGCTTTTTAAGTGACCACAACCAAAGTAGAAACATATGGGATATCGCTAGATATTCTGACAACATCTTAGACTGTCAATTTGATGGGCCTTTATTTACCCTGATTTTTTTGGGATTGGAGCTTGCTCCCAATCATTGAGAGAGACTGTGCATTCGACTATGGACTGGCACCTTGATGGTGCCTTGTAGCTGCTCTTTCTCGGCTCTGGTTCTCCCCTCGTTGGTCTGCCTCTGCATCTCCTCAGGTTCGATTCTCACTACCGAACATTGATTGACAGACCTAGAGGACTTGGCTGAGAAATATGATGAGGAGGCACTTACTGTTATCCTTACAGGACTCGTCAGTCTTGCTGTTGATCAGACTGGATTTTTCTTTTTTCACCCGAGATGGCAATCTGTGGAACGAGGGTGAAGTTCTATTTTGACCTCTTTAAAGCTTTTAAAATATATTTTAACTGCATAGTCTAATTTAAACTTACTAGAGTTTTAGGAGACTTTTTTTTTGTGGACTGATTACATGCTACCCTAAGTATATATGTGTTTAACATATGACTGTTCACACTCTCCCTCGTCCCTTACAAATTTCACAGGTGTAAGCTTTATTATTTACTTGTAATAGTTTGGAGGTTATTTCAGACTACTTTACTAGTTCTCTGACACTACATTATTATGGGGGAGGGGGCATTATGCTTTGCTCCAAAGGCAGGAGAATAAACATCATCTGCCAGTGTAATTTGGGTTAGCTCGGTTGTTAAAGCTGGGGTGGTATTGTTGTGTGGTTTAAATGTTAGTAGAAAACGTGGGGGAAGGGGTTGGGGGTAGTTTGTTCATGGATAGATTGTAGGGTGGGAATAGCACTCTGTGCTTATTATTTACTTTGCATCCAGTTTTTTAGGTGGTTGAACTGCCCCTGGATAAAATCCCTTAGCCTACTGACTTCCCAAGTCAGGGCCATTGGGAGCAGTCTAATCAACTTTACATATTCCGGACCTTCCTGCTCACTCATCTTTAAAATAAATGGGAAGTGTATATAATTTTGTCACCTGGAACATAAAAGTTGCCCAGCATAAACATAAAAGAGGGATGGTCCTGCGCCAGCTCCACTATATTGGGGCTAAAATTGCTTGTCTCCAAGAAACCCACCTTTGTAGGGAGGAAGTATCCCTGTTATGGAAAGCCTGGGTAGGGCAAACCTTCAGAGCAGGGACATCTACGAAAAGTAGCGGAACTGCTAAACTGATTGCTAAGACAGTCCCCGTCACCATGACTCAGGAATGGTGGGGCCCAGATGGTAGATATATTATAATATGGGGTAGACTTGAATCTTTTCCCATCATTATAGGGGCTGTCTATGGCCCAAATTCAGACTCCTCAGGGTTTTTTTCCCAGTTAATATCCCTCCTGGTTAGTAACCCTCTGGTTTTAACTATCATAGGAGGAGGTTGGACTCTTGTGCACCAGTCAGAATTAGATTGCTTCAACAATAAATGAGCGGGCCTTTCCCTGGCACAAAGGGCTCTAAGAGACCTTATGGCGAGCGTAGGGCTTATAGATGTATGGCGCCCGTTATACCCTTCTGAATGACAATACACCTATAATTTCCCCCCTCATAAAACCTTGTCTCATATTGACTATTTTCTAGCCAATTCATTTTGCCTACCAGGAGTACTGGACATATCTATACTCCCAAGGATTTTATCAGACCATTCCCCTGTCAAATTGGCATATGTGCTGGGTCCAGGGGTAAGGCATGATTCAGTTTGGCAGCTCAAATATCAGCTTCTAAGATCGCCAGCCCTGCTTACCCACACCAGTGATTTTATCTCCTCATTTTTGGAAACTAACCGAGGTACAGTAGATAGAATCAAAATAGTCTGGGCAGCACTTAAGTGCGCGCTCAGAGGCAATTTCATTAGACTTGCTGCTACTCAGTCTCGCAAATAAAAAGAGCAGCTGGATATCTTACTTGGAGATATTCAGAGGCTCGAGCTTACCCTGAGTCACCTCTCCCCAAATTCAGATTGGGCAAAACTGCATCGTTTACAATCTCAATACACTGAAATTATAGCCGAAAAAGCAGAATTGGCCTTGCATCGTACCAAATTAAAATACCTCGACTCTGGGGAAAAGGCAAAAAAATTATTAGCACTTAGACTCAGGCAAGCAGAAGCAAGTAGATTTATAGCAGGATTATGCCCCACCCTGAAGGACCCGTGATATTAGATCCCAAGGAAATAGGGAATACTATTGCTAATTATTTCCAGTCCCTATATGACAAAGAAAACATCCCCCCAATTCCGAATTGTCTATTTCAAAATATCTAACTTCAACTACTCTCTCAAAATTTTCCTCCCATCTAGTTGAGAATCTGGGATTACTCATTTCTCTTCAAGTGGTAGAACAACCTATTAAGCAATTACCCCTAGATAGGGCCTCTGGACACAATGGTCTGCCCAGTAATCTTTATAAGGCATTCATAACACAGCTTGCCCCACTGTTGATGGATGTATTTAATTCCTGGTTTGAAGAGGGCATGCAGGATAATTCCTTTTCAGAAGCACTGATAACGTTGATCCCTAAACCAGTCAAAGACTCACTATTCCTGGAGAATTAGAGGCCCATCTTGCTTCTTAATACAGGTATAAATATTCTGGCTAAGATATTATCTAATCGTTTAGCCCCTATTTTGGTGAGGTCATTGGTCCAGAACAAGTGGGTTTTATGAAGGGCAGATCATCGGAGGGCCATATCAGGAAACTCAATCATTTGCTTTTTGCCTTGAGGCAGTCCAGGGTCTCTGCAGCCCTGGTCTCCCTCGATGCCGAAAAAGTATAGTATCATGGGAATTTTTGTTTGCATCCCTAAGTAATTTTGGAATTCTGGAAGATTTCATTAAATGGGTAAAGGTTTTGTACACTTCTGCCATAGCTAAGATTTGGTGTAATGGGTCACTAAAGGCCCCTTCCCCCTTTATAAGGGAACTCTACAAGGATGCCTGCTCTCTCCCCTTCTTTTTAATTTCTACCTTGAATCCTTAATTCATAATATAGTTAATACGCCCTCTATTTTAGGCATTCAACTAGCATCAAATCGATATGTCCTATCTGCATATACTGATGACCTCCTGTTGCATATTGAAGAACCAACCTGATCTATCCCTGCCCTGTTGGAAGAGATAAATAAATTTTCCATACTCTCATCTTACAAACTTAACTTATCCAAATCAAAGATCTTTCCCCTTAATTATCACTTGTCTAGAGCTGATACCACCCACTTGGGTCTTTCATGGGAACCCAAATGCCTAACTTATCTAGGTATAAAAATCTCCCAAGAAATCTGTTCTCTGGTTAAGGAAAATTTTACTAACCTACTCCAAACCCTGAAGAATGACTTAGAAAGATGGAAGTTCCTTCCACTCCCCTTATGGGGTCAGATTATCATTATAAAAATGAATGTGCTTCCCAGACTGTTATACCCATTAGGCATGTTAGGTCTTTTTTTCCCTCAAATCTGGTTTAACTGTCTCCAGAAACTGCTTAACGCTTTTAATGTGGAAAAATAAAGCAGTTAGGAGAGCATATGGCAAATTAACTGCTCCTAAACTGCAGGGTGGATTGGCTCTTCCTTCATTTTTTTCTCTACTATGGAGCTCAGCATATCACCAGAATCACTTTTTGGGCTTCTAACCAAGGACCACGCAGTCCCTATTCATATACCCCCACTTGGGTGGAAATCGAGCAGGCCCTGGTGCAAAGTTCTTATGTATCCCTTTCAGTGCTAGTGACACTCTTGCCTACCCATCTCCCTAGGTCCCTGAAAAACACTCCAATTGGATGGTCTCTCTGGGCCTTCCATCAACTTTAAATGCATTTATCAAAAAACTGGCACAGGTTATCCTCCCAGCCCATTTTAAATAACCCTCATTTCCAAATAGCCCATAGGACAATCACGCTATTTTTTTCCCTGCAGCTTAGGGATTGTACTCTTGGTACCTTCATTCAAAACACTGCTTTGATTGATTTTCCTACCCTCCAAACCTGACTACACCTAGAGAATGGGGACATTTTCAAATTTTTGCAAATCAAAAATGCAATCCTGGACTTTATGGGGCCTAGACCATGGCCTCTTCCTCTTCCAGAAGATCTTCACTCTCTGTTGCAAGTAGCCATACAAAAGCATGCAGTGTTCATGGTCTATAAACACTTGCAATCTTTGGAAATGTCTCTCCCTTTGGTTACCTGTCGCTATTGGGCACAGGAACTATCCCTCCCCATGGAACCCTCTTACTGGATCAAAATTTGGAGGTCAATTTATAAGTACCTCAAGCAGGATAAACTCCATTTAATCCACTTTAACATAGTGTATAATTTGTACTACACCCCTGCTAGATTACATAAATTTGGAAAGCTTACCTCTCCTTTTTGTAATTATTGCAGTCTAGCTCCTGGATCATTATTTCATCTTCTGTGGACTTGCCCGAAAGCACAAGCCTACTGTAATGCTGTAAAACAGACCCTAAGTCCTTTACTGGGCCCGGAACCCTTGTTTACTCCTGAATGCTGTCTGCTATTCAAATTCCCAGATGGCACTCCAAGGATTAGAAAGGCTCACATTGCACTAGTGGCCTCCACTGTTAAATTAGTAATGCTGAGACACTGGAAAGAAGATTAGCTCCCCTTGGTTTTAGAGTGGTTCCGTGAAACCCTCTTTGCAATTCAATTGGAAGAGCACATTGCAAACATGCAGCACAAGCCACAATCTTATCACTCCATATGGGCGCCCCTTCAAACTTTGCTTTCCCTTAAACCCTAACTTAATGGATTCCATGTCCATTTAACAATGGATGCAATTAACCATCCAAGTACTACCTTGAGATAATCATAGAGTGCTTAGGGGTGGGGTGGTTTGGGGACTGGAGAATATAGATTTTCTTTAGAGCTTCATTTAGTATTCTTTTGTATTTTGTCTGTATGTGCTGGTTTAGTTGTCTTGCAGCTTCATGCCAACTCTTTCTATTCTCTTGTATTGCCTATGCTGCATAAAACTGAATAAAGCATATTGAATAAAAAAAAAGAAAATGCTGCAGCATTAACAGATTCAGCCAGAAAAAATATGGGCAACAGCAAATGCATTCAGATTAGCCTTTAATCAATGGCTTTACTAACATTTTAAAATAAAATGCCCATTGCATGGTTCAGTGGGAACTGTATGTACAAGATCACACTGTTACTCTACCTTTAGATCACTGAACAAAACTCAACATATGGAAAAATAATGAAATAATAACATATGAAATAATAATGTTGCATCTGCATGGAAATAATGGCAAACTCGGAATTAACTGCATGTGATGGCATGCAAACTCTCATACAGGCCTCGGTCAAAGCCCTCATTTTAGATCCCAGTAATGTAACTGAACTCAGCTCACAAATTTATGATCCAAGCAGATGTTGCTCTGTTTCTTGTCAGAGGCTAGGTTCTGAATCCCAGTCCCTACCCATTAACTCTTATAGAAGCTGGGCTACAGACAGTATTTTCCTGGCTTTTTGGTGTTTCTGCTCACTATGTTCTCCACTTTCACAATGGCTCCAGCAGTATGTTGACTCTTACCCATTTTTATCAGGTCAGGTACTAGTAACTTTATGGTCTCTCTGCTCATCGGTGCATGGCACCTAGTCACCCTTCTCCCAGTGAGTCCTTGCCACTCACACTTCAGTCTCTGCTCTCTGAACAGTTACTGATGGTCAGTTTCATAGGTATGATGACCACAAAAAGAAGGAATGAGTTGGGAGATGGACAGCCATGTTACTTCAGGATCTCCAAACTACTTGGTCACCTACAAATCTCTGATGCACAAGCTCAACTAAGCTATGATGTTTGAAGAGCCTACCACCAGTGCTCGCCACCCCCCCATGCTATTAATCTATTGAACAACCAGCAAATTAGGGGAAAGACTCATGCAGAGAAGACATGATAGGATTTTACTTGTTCTTTTGTTTTCCTGCTGCACAGCACCTCCCATATCTGATCTTTGTTTTCCAGTGTTACAGAACAGAACACTGAACTGACACTGACATACAACAAAGGTAGAAAGGTGGGGGCACACAATGTTGCCACTGTGGCCCCCCAATCAAAGGATGGGGGTGCCACTAGACACCAGGGAAATAATAAACCATATGGGGATGGAGATCGGTGGGTGAGGAGGAACTAGACACTAGGGACAAAATATAAGATTTTTCTCCTCACAAAAAAGGATTGGCCTCAAACAAAAAGGGATTCCCTTTTCATGTTATACAGCAGGGAAGTGATTCATGAAAAAGGATTTAAAATGTAACAAAAAACACATTTTGGGGTCATTTTTCAAACACTTAAGTGCAGAATCCATCTAAAGAGGTCTCGATGTGCCAAACTTGATGTGTTGGTCTCTCCCCTTGATGTCATTTTTTGGGCCTTTTGAAAATTTTTATGGGGGGGGGTGGGGAATGGAAACAAGATGTTGGCAAACAAAAAGTATTATTCCAATATGAAAAAAGAGACATTTTTCATTTCATACAACTATCTTGAAATGCTTACTGAGCATGCTCAGAAAATAAATTAAAAAATTAAATAACGTTGAAACAGATTAATATTTTTTCACTAAACCAGCAAAAGGCACATCTGAGGGCCATCCCCCTTTCTACTCTGAAAATGTCAGACTGAAATTCCAAACCATCTGAGCTGTAGGCAAGCTAAAATAAAAACTGCTTAGAAACAGTGAAACACAGCTGAAAAATCACATTTTGCACTTTCCTGACCTTGGAAACTGCACATCCATCTGGAACAGAACTTGGCACATCCCATGAGAGCATGAATGCAAATTGTCATGCAAATCCATTGAATAATTGTGAAGTTATTAAAGTGCAACATTTGAAGTATAACATTAACGTGCCTGCTCAACTCTAAGTATAGGAGTGCGACCATGCCCCTAATATGTACAGTATATACACATTTTCTGAGACATATCTCTTGCTACTACAGTACTACTTTTATACACATTTTTTGGGACATATCTCATGCTACCACAGTACTACATTTATGACTACTACAGTATGTGTGGTTTGCAGAAATAAATAGAAACCAAACAATTTGGAAATTTGATCTCTCATTACAACCTTTATGGCTCCTACATACTGCTCTCTTCTAAACTTCTTCACTGGTATGTTACTGTAACTCTGAGTGTACTGAACATTGTCTTTGGCATGTTATTGTGTTATTTTACATATTACTGTATTTACCGAGGATGGCCCAGATTAGATGCAATATTTTGTTTTTAGTGGGGTCAATAAAACCATTATTTTGATGGTTATTTATTTATTTCTTTTGTATACTGTATTTATGCTCCAAGGGCAGGGCATCTCTCAGAGATGCCCACTCGACCTATGTTTCTAATCCTCCACCAAGACCTCCTCCTCTGGGACCCCAACCTGGACTTTCCAGCCCCCCAGATCACCCCCACCAGGGAGGGCCTTCCCACCTACCTGGCAGCCTGTCTTAAATTAGAGAGTGTCCATCCCAGTAGAGGCCATGAAGGACTGGAGGAGGGACGGTCTGGCACTGGGGATGTGGGCTTGGTCCCTGGAGCCCTAGTCACCTCCCTGTCCCTCAGGGTATTTAATCATTGTGGTTTCCCCTCTGGAGCATGGACATGCAATGACGTCCTGGCACAGATGTACCAACATCTGCCGCTGCTTCACCCCAAAGTCAAGGCACCACAAGTTCCTTGCACTACCCCCGATCTCTACCAGGGGCCATGAAAGAGTAGTTTGAAGCCTGGATCCCTCCCCAGGGAAGGGAGAGCAGTCCGCCAGATGCTCAATCCCTTCCCTCCCCTGCTGACTCCTGATGACCCGAGTCAGTTCCCAAACCCGGGTCGCTGGCGAGGCATGAGGTGTGGTGTCCAGTGCCTCAAATCTCAGCACCACAGGGCTGGCCCTTTTGGTGGTTATTTGATGAAGGCAAACATTTAAATATTAAATATTAATGTGTCCATAATGTAAGCAATGAAATCAATAGTTAATTAATTTTGCACTCAGCAGTATTTGGGTAAAAAGAGATCACTCACTTTTTCAATGAACTGTTAGTTTAAACAAGCACTGACTAATGCCAATAACGTTTGCTTGCATGTATTGTATTTGCTATATACTGTAGTTGGTTGGCGTAGATAGCATACCAGTTAAAAATTAAAAATTGAGTGTTCAAGCAGCAGTGCAATGAAAAATGTTTTTCCAAAAAATAGTCTCAGCTCTAACTAATAACAATATTGGCATACCTGTCAAATCTACTTTCCTAGGTAGCTTCAATACTGCATACCATGAGTTTTTCTATATTTTGCCAAGCCTTAATGTTGCCAGGTCTATGCTACTTCTAAGCCAAATGTGGTGGCTATCATTTATTCTGAAGAAATATTTAAAACATTCATAAAATGCTAAAAATTGGGTGGTTTTAATTGTAAGATGTCTGACATATTTGTAGATGAAAATGGTAGGGTAAATTTTTCCCCAATTCCATTGCACTGCTGCTTTAATTGTAGAATTGTCATCATAGGGACATGAAGAGATTCATACATTATGGTGTTGTTTTCTTAGAAGGTGGCCCTGAATGTTCAAGACAGCATTTTATTACCTCAGCTTATGAACAGGTCAGCCATCATTTATCAAATTCCATCTGAAACTTAATTTTGTGGAAGAACTAATCGATCTACACAGCAATCCTCTTGGTAGAGGAACCTGTACAAGGGGCACAGTGACGAAGTACTGTAAGTGCTGACATATGGTCCTCTGGGGAGTGGAGCAAGATTTTCATTGTTAGGTTGGTGAGGGACTGTGTGAGGGAGCAAAAACCCTAAATGGACTCCATTTGGGAGCATTCAGAGATTCAGGACGGCTGCCTTAGCCTCCTGACCATAACAAAGTCTAACACAGTAGGAACTGAAAATGGGTAGAGATCCACCAGCGTAAGAGGCGGCCACTTGTGTCAAACCCACCATCTAGGTGGTGGTTATTGGTTTTATTCCTTCAGGTGCTTTATTTTAACTTTTTAGCTGCTACGCTGTACCAGAAGAAGGAAAGAAAATAGTGGTACTGTCAGTACAGTGCTACTAAACAGAGCCCCAAGCCAGTGGGGCAAGACATCTAACTGATCTACACAACAGTCCTCTGTGGACAGGAACCAGTGACCTCTAGTGCAAGTGGCACAGTGACTGAACTACTGTAAGTACTGACATATTGTCTTCTGGGGAGAGGAGCAAGGCTTTGTTTGTCAAATTGGTGGGGGACTGCATGAGGGAGCACCAACTCTAAACAGACTCCATTTGGGAGCATTCAGTCATCCAGGAGGGCTGCCTTAGCATCCTGACCATAACGAGGTCTAACATACTGAGAATTTAAAATGGGTAGCACTTCACCAGTATAAGAGGTGGCAACTTGTGTCAAACTCACCATCAAAGTGTTTTTTATTGTTTGTTTGTTTTTTCCTTCAGGAGCTTTATTTTAACTTTTTAACTGCTATCCTGTACTGGAAGAAGGAAGTAGTTGTACTTCCAGTACAGCGCTACTAAAACAGAGCCCTGAGCGAATGAGGCAAGCATGCATAGGGTCGCTCGTGGAGATGGGTGCAGAGACACACAAGTCTACATATGTCTGCTGTGTTAGCTGGGGACAAGGGGGGAAGAAGACCATAATACTCTACAAAGGTCAGTATTAAAATAATAAAGGAATACCTTAGCCTGAAGAGAAAGTAGGAAAGTAGGAAGGAAGGATGGATATAAGGAAGGAAGGAAGGAAGGAAGAAAGGAAGGAAGGAAATATTGGGAGGTCATAAGAAAACTGAGATGTTTGAGCCTATGGAAAACTGGATGGATCTTTTGTGTGGAACAGGTGCAGCATTTAAATGTGTGGCTTGCCAAATGTATATCTCAGCCCAGTGTGAGCTCAAGAATGCTGAGTTTAAATGCCCAAAGTGTAGGGACAATGAGTAGCTGAGAAAATAATTTAATATTTTACGTAAATCAGCAATTACAGCAAGCAAAACAACCATTACTCCTTGTGAGAATGGCCCCAAACCTAGGGCTGATGTGACCACAGACAACAGAAAGAGACTTAGAAGGGACAGTGGTGAGAGTAATATTCATCCACAGGCAGAAAGCAATGGAGACTGGTCAGTCATCTCAAAACAGACTGTGAAAAAAGGAGGTATGATCGAAGAAGGAAATATATAACATGTGCAAACAGATATTTAGCACTAGCAGAAATTAATACATCAGAGGATTTAGGAGAAAAAGGGAGTGACCTCAGTAATGATAATGAAACTGGCAGCAAAAGGGAAGGAATGTTAGTAATTGGAGATTCCCTTATAAGGGGGTGTGACATACAAATATGTGGAGATGACAAATTGAACAAGGCAGTTACATGTTTACCAGGGGCAAGAGTTAGAGATGTAAAACATTGCCTGCTGAAACTGCAAGGAACTAACTCAAACTTATCCACAAAAGTAACACACATGGGAACAAATGATATTGGAAAAGAACACGAGAAGGATATAATAGGGGGCATTATTGACTTGGTGAAGAGAAACCAAGATAGGGGAGCTAAAGCAATAATTTTAGGTATCCTCCCACTTATCAAATGCCATCCAGAAAAAAAAGAGGACAATACAAAGAATTAATGTACGCTCATCAAACTGGTGCAAAACATTAGGGTTCACATATATAAACTTGTGGGATAAATTTATAGGAAAAGCACACTTGTACAGCAGGGATGGACTTCATCTAAACAAGGTAGGGAAGAGTATACTGGGTAGGCAATATGTGATAAACTCCATGGAAAGAATTTCAACTAATTGGGGGGGGGGGTATTGCTGTATCCCAGAAATAACATTTTTCCTACTCAATGCTAGGAGTTTAAATAAGAAGAAAAATAAATTGCACAATGAAAAAATACAAGTATGTGCTGTGTCGGAAACATGGTGGAGGGAGAACACCTGGGGAAAAGATATACAGGATTATTAGGTATTCAATGTAAACAGTACTAGCGGGGGGGGGGAGCGGCACTGTACGTAAATAATAAAATTGAGGAATTTAAGATTAATGGCATAGACAACAGCGAGGAACCAACAGATCAACTATGGGTGCAGATAAATCCACAAAAAAAGTGGCAAAGTAATAGTTTGCATGTGCTATAGGGCCACTATCTTGTCATCTGATAATAACAAAAAAATCCTGGTTCAACTAAGTAACATAGAAGTGTGGACAAGAGTTATTATAATGGGTGATTTCAACTTCCCCAACATAAACTGGAGGAACCTAACTGCTGCTGGTCTGATCGAAGTCCAGTTTTTAGAGTTTATTGCAACAAATAACCTGTAGCAACATGTACATGAAATACTAGAAATGGTAATCTACTGGACATGATTTTAACAAGTCTTGGGGAGGATATTATGGAATGTAAAGTGAGAGAACCCCATAGTGACAGTGACGGTGCAGTTTGCACTAAGAACTAGACGGGAGCCTATTAAGGGTAAAACCAGGGTTAAATGCTACAGTAGCGCTAACATGCCAGGGATTAAGGATATATGATGAAGTGGGACTGGAAAAGGGACTTTGAGGGGTTGATGTACAAAGACAAGGTGAGGGAGTGCAAAAGTGCCATCAGGGAATCCAAAAGGAGACATGAGCTCAGATTAGTTGTAGATACTACTGACAACAAAAAAATAATCTATGAATAAATAAATAGCAGCAAGAAAGGGAAACCAATGGTATGACCAGTCAAAATAGGGGACACAGTCATAAGAGATGGACAACAGGTAGATGAGATACTAAACAATTTATTTATTTATTTAAGAATTTTACCAGGAAGGCATACTGAGCGGTGACCCACTCAATTCCAGATGCATCCTGGGTGAAGAGGAAGGGGAGCACATGACTTACAGATAGACATAGATCAAGTAATATAGATTACAATTCACCAATACTGAGGGCAACAATTGATGGTAAAGGTGCGCTAGACGAGTACACCTCCAGGAAGTCAATTTACATAACAAGCATGTAAGGTTAACATGATATGATTACAGCTAACTAAATACATGTTAAGCATCCTTAGGTTTCAAGCAATCTCAACAATTGTTATAGAACGATGTGGAGAAAACAGTAGGACCACCTAATTAAGACTAACAGTAGCTCATACTAGGCTAGGCAATGATCTAAGAGCACTAAGCAGGGGGTACTACTTAGCAAGAGCCATAGCAGTGGAGAGCAGGAGACTCTGGCCCCCTGGTGGTGCTAGGTGCATGTACATGTGGAGGAGAAATGTGTCTTTAGGAGAAGGTTGAGATGGTGCATGTTTGTGGTGAGCCTAATGTCTGCCAGCAGTGCATTCCAAAGTTTGGGCATGCAGTAATTCAACGTCACCTGGCCTTTAGAAAAGCCCATTAGTGTAACATAAAAAAGCTGGGAGTCATTGCTCCTGAGGGTGTATGCAGGCGGCGGTTAGCTTGAGAGGGTGGATTTGAGGTAAGGAAGAATGGACTGAGTCCAGAATTTAGCTGTGATCCTGGCACAGTGTACCTGTCTGTGGTCCTGGAAAGAGGGCAGATCTAGTGATCTGTTGTGGTTGCAGTGATGAGCCAAGGGAGGGCAGTCCAAGGTGAAGTGACAAAAGGAATGGAAGAGTGTGTCAAGGCTGGCTAGGGAGGCCTTGGGAGCAGTACCGTAGACCACATTGCCATAGTCAAGTAAAGGGATGATCATCTTCTGAACAATTGCCTTCCGGGTAGACAGAGGGGATACTGCCCTTGTTGCGATATAATGCTCCTAGTTTTGGGTTCAGTTTCATGTGTATCGAGTTGATGTAGGCAGAGAAGTCGAGGTGCTGGTCAAGCCAGACCCCTAAGTATCTGAAGGAGGTGCATGCCTCCAAGGGAGTCCCGTCAATGGTGAGGAAGGTAGGGGAGGAGGGGAATCGGGAGAGTCTTTGTCTCGAGCCGAAGGTTAGGGAGACAGTTTTCTTGGCATTAAGAAAAAGCTGGTTGGTGCAAAACCAGTGCTGAATTGTGTTAAAGTCCTGCTGTAGTGTGGATGCCACTTCTGCAGGGGAGGGGCCTGATGCATACAGTACGATGTCATCAGCATACATGTGACTGGATGATCATGGGCAGACTGAGGGTAGGTCATCCAAAAAAAAAAAAGGAGAAGAGTATCAGGCCAAGGATTGAGCATTGGGAGACTCCGGTGGTGACAGGGAGGGGGTTAGAGGTGTGTGTGCCAATTCTTACTATCTGGGACCTGCCTGTCAGGTCCCAGAGAATATTTACGAACCAAAGGACAGCAGGGACTATGATGTACGCATGGGGACATATGAAAAAACTGAGTTACCCATGGAGGAAGCAAGGAGGAAGCACAACGAAGGCTTCAGAGATTAAAAACAAACAAACTCCCAGGTCCTGACAAACTTTACCCATTTTTATTACAGAAGATGGTGGTTAAAATATCAGGCCCCTTAGCTGACATATTCTCCACTTCCATCTCTGATGGGGTAGTACTACAAGAATGGAGACAAGTAACAGTTGTCCCAATACACAAAAAGGGATAAAAAAATGGAAGTAAAAAACTATAGGCCAATGAACCTTACTTCCACTGTAGGAAAGCTAATCGAAGAGTTTGTGAAGGAGACAATCCAGGCATATATTACAGTGGGAGGACATGAAGACATTAAACCAACATGGGTTCAGGGCAGGAAGGTCCTGCCTGACAAATCTGTTCCATTTCTTTGAGCCTCTTAGCAATGCTATGGATGTAGGACTCCCAGTGGATGTGTTATTTTTAGATTTCTCTAAGACTTTTGACAGCATGCCTCATGCTCTATTAAAAAAGGAATTATACAACATGAAGATTCCCAATAATATAATTAGTTGCATACATTCATGACTGCAAGGCAGAAAGCAGAGGGTCTACATAGCAGGGCCTTGTCCTCATGGGCTGAAGTCACGAGTGGTGCAAACCATGGTTCAGTCCTGGGACTGACTTTTTTGGAGTATTTATCTTATCCCTACAAACATCTGTAAGCTTTTGGAACACAAAATTTGCCAATGATGTTAAAGTAGGAGCTATAGTAGAAAGTGAGGAGGTGATTAAAATGCTCCAGGAAGAGATAGATAAAACTGAAGAATGGGGCAGGTCTCACAAACTCACATTTAATATGAAGAAGTACAAAAGAATGCACATGGGAAGTAGGAATAGAAGGACAGTATATTATATGTATGGGAAGGAGATAAAGGAAACTCAAAGTGAAGGAGACTTGGGAGTTATTACAATGACTAGTCTGTCATATGATGAGCAATGTAGAGAGGCAGTCAGTCGGAGCAACAGGATAATGGGCTGCATTCAAAGAAACATAGAAACATAGAAGTTGATGGCAGATAAGGACCGCAAGGCCCATCCAGTCTGCCCATTTCTTTTTCTACCTTATAAATGTGCCATCGTCCTTTGCTGTCAGTGGCCTATCTATTCATATTCCTCTGTATTGCTCCCTTATAACTATCCCATGCCTGTTTGAAGCCCTGCACTGTATTCATAACCACCACTTCCTGAGATAGGCCGTTCCATGCATCCACCACCCTTTCTGTGAAAAAGAACTTACTTACATTGCCCCTTAATTGGCCTACCTCTAATCTCATGCTGTGTCCTCTTGTCCTGCTATTTTTCTTATATTGAAACATGTTAGACTCTTTCACATTGTTAATGCCCTTAAGGTGTTTGAGAGTTTCGATCATATAACCTCTCTCCCTCCTTTGCTCTAGGGTATACATAATGAGCTCCATTAATCTGTTCTCATATGTCTTCTGATGCAGTTCCTGCACCATTTCGGTTGCTCTTCTCTGGACTGCCTCAATTTCTTAAGGTGTGGCCTCCAGTACTGCATGCAGTACTCCAGATGGAGCCTAACCAGTGTCTTGTAAAGAGGGATTATTACCTCCCTCTTACGACTTGTGATACCCCTACTAATATACCCTAACATCCCCCTAGCCTTACCTACTGCTTTAAAAGTCTACTTGGATGATTTCAGGTCATCAGTGATGATGATACCCAAGTCTCTTTCTTCCTTTGTGACTACCAGCAACTCCCCTCCCAGCCTATAGGTGGCTTCAGGGTTTCTTTTCCCTATGTGCATGATCCTGCACTTCTTTGAATTAAATCCCAGTTGCCACTTTTCTGACCATTTTGCTAGTTTATCCAGATTTCTTCTCATTCTGCCCACCCCATCTGGATCTTCTACTCTGTTGCAGATCTCGATGTCATCTGCAAACAGACAAGCCTTACACTCTAGTCCATCCGCAATGTCACTGATGAAGATATTGAAGAGGACTGGCCCCAGGACTGATCTCTGAGGTACCCCACTTGTGACTTGCATCTCTTCTGACTGCATACCATTTACCACCACTCTCTGTTTTCTGCCCGTCAACCAGTTTGTCACCCAGTTGACCAACTTCTGACCCACCCTAAGCCTACCCAGCTTGTTTATCAATCTTCTATGTGGAACAGTGCTGAAAGCTTTGCTGAAGTCAAGGTAGGCGACATCAACTGCTCCCCCTTAGTCCACCACTCTGGTTACCCAGTTAAAGAAATCTATGAGATTACTTTGACAGGACCGTCCTTTTGTTCACAGGAATAGAGCAAGTAGAGACAAAGAGGTGCTGGGTCCCCTGTATAGTTGGTTGGCACACCCTCACCTGAAGTACTATGTGCAGTACTGGGCAACTAAAAAAAAAAATGTTTAACTGTTAGAGAGTGAGCAGTGAAAAATTAAAAACCTATCTACTAGACCCTATGGGGAATGCTTGAGGGAGTTGAACCTGTACTCACTGGAGTATAGGAGAATCAGGTGAGACTACGTATGGTCTACAGAACTATAAAAAATAAAGATATACTAGAATGTACTGGACTAGAACTAAAGACAGCAGTAAGGGAAAATGGAGGACATTGTATACAGCTCAAAGATGTGTTGTATAAAACAGAAAAGTGAAGGAACTGGTTAAGTCAGAGGGTGGTAAAGACATGGAATAGCCTGCCAATGAACATAGTAATGTATGAAACAATGGAGGCTTTCAAGAATTCCCTGGATAGCTTTATGGGGGATTGAAAGTTAATTTACCATGACTGTGTATATGCCAATCACATGGCTATGGCTAAGGAATTTGAAAAATACAACTGTCACGTTCACAAGGTGAGGTGAACAAGACTGTGTTTAAAATGTGGGTTAAAAATATGAAAATACTGTTGCATTGAGTAAACTTGTCAACATTTTAGTGTTTCTTCATAACTGTTGTTTTTTGAGATCCTGACCACAAATATTCAATAGAGTTTTTATTACTCCACCTTATGAGCATGAGAGGTATCCATTATGAAATCCTGCCTGAAACATAATTTTGCCGCATGACCATGAAAACACATTTAGGGCAGGATTTGACAAATTACTCCTGTCATGTTCATGAGGTGGGATCAAAAAGAGGCTCAGGAGGTTGAAAATTTGGGGCCAAAATCTCAAGAAACACCACCTTTACATGTAAGCACTAAAATATGTCAATGTTTCTTTGAGATTTTGACCCCAACTTTTCAGCATAGGCCTTTTATTACCCCACTTTATGACCAAGACAGGTGTATTTTTATTTTTCCATCTGAAAGATGATTTCAGAGAGCGATTGTGAAAATGTTTTGGAAGGAATTGAAATATTACACCTGTCTTGTTCCTGAGGCAGGGAAAAAACATGTTGAAATTTGGGGCCAAATACTTGTAAAATGACAAAGTTATGAGTGAAATTTCAAACTACATTAAAAAGTCATTAACTAGATGTGCCTTGTTTTCATTCAGATCTTTCAGGAACAGTACAGTGTGCATTGCAGTTGCTTGTGGAGGATTACTTCATGGGACCCTAGACAGGTAAGTAAGAAATGGGGTGTATGGGGAGATGAGTACTTAGAGAGAGGTTGGGGGAAGCTAGAAGACATCAATGGACTTCTTTCAGGTGTAAAATAAAATAGGAGAATTGACAATTGATGGTGTTCATTGTTTCAAGAGTGGACACTATGGATTGGACACCCCAGTGTCCGTGTAGTGATTGACCGCACTGGGGGTTGGGCACCCTAGAACTGAATTGTGGTGAGCATATTGATTGGCACCCCAGTGTCAGACTGTGGTAAAGATGTGTATATTGTTTGGCAGCACTGGGGATTGAGCATATCAGTGTCAGAATGTGGCAGAGGAGTTGCTGGAAAAGAGTGAATGGGCCTTTCCTTCAAATGCCATCAGCATTTGCTTCTGGTGTTGGGTGGAAACTCAGGTGAAGGCCTCTGAAGCACCATAGTTTGCTCCTTAGAGCACAGCAGACACACAAGCTCTGTCTCCCTGCTCTGATGAGGGTGGTGGGTGATAAAGCACAACAAATGCCATTGAAAGGCAAAGTCAGAAAACCAGCACTACTGGTATGGGGGGAAGGACGCTGTGTGGCAGACAAAATAAGTGCAACTAAGTTGCATGACTGACCGCAGACAGAAACAATTTGTGGTTGATTTGGAACATCTCTGCCATTCCCTTGAGGCAGAGAAAAAAAGCATTGAACAGCATTACATGTGGAACAAGTAGCACAGGGAAGGTTGCTAGTATGGACTACAAACTGTACAAGACAACCATTAATTTCACCGTACATTTTCCAGGAATCTGATTGGCCAAGTATGAAAGCAGAAAGCAGCATGAAAGGAGAGAGTTAACAGAACTGTGATGGAGGGTGGGGTTTCTGAAGCTGTCATAGGTAGAAGACAGCAAAGCCCTCAAAAGCCCTCTCATCACTATCATTTTCAAGCCCCTTCCAGGCAACAGGCAAGCCAAATGTCAGGGCATGATTTTAAAATTATCTGGACTGGTGCAGGGGGGTTCTGTCAAGGAGACATGGCACAAAGGACTACTTGCACCACACATTGCACCAGTCCCAATTTTAGAAGGCACCCTGTGCCACTGGGGGGACCACCAGCACCAACCGGGCTTGCACTGTCATTGGTGTGGCTGCACCAGTGCACCATGGTGAATGGAGGCTTGTGCTGGGGCAGAGCTGCTATATCCCCTAAAGTGGGATTTTGCAAGTCTTCTCCATGGGTACACAGACCCTGCTATTAGACCAGCCCAGAGTGAGTCTAACCCAAATTGTGCAACTCCCGGAGCAATCGCTGAGTGGGTGTAACTCAGTGCTCCCCTGGTGAAGGCTTCCTCAGAGCCCCTGACACCTGCTAGACCACCACTGGAGCAGGTGGTGGTCCATCGCAGATATGAGCCCTCAAATCCTCACTACTCCATGGTGGTGCTGGTACATCTGCCCCCATGGACCTACACTGCAGGCAGCGATCATGCAGTTGCCCTGCCAGGGGCTGTTGCCACTCTCTCTCCCCTACTGACCCGTCGCCCCCTTTGTGAGCCAGTGCATGCCCAGGATGACCCGTCAGCCACCAGGCAACCAGTTGGTGGGTCGCCATTGATGGCCGTTGCTGCCACGAGCCTGTTCCATGGCTTATGGCATTCCTCAATGTACCGTTTCTTTGGTGCAGCTGTTGACATGCAGTAAACCCATAAATGTTGGTGCTGGGACCCTATGTTTTGTAAAATCAGGTGCAGGGTCCCTGGTGCACCCTGGTTTCCATCAGTCAGCAGTTTGTGGCACCATGGCTGATCTTATTGCACCTTTTAAAGTTGAGCATCAAAACTCTGGCTATCGTACTGACCAAGTTATGACCAACTAAAGAATTACAGAAAATTCTGCAAAAGTTTGTGAAATTTCACCAGAATTGTGAACAACTGGAATTTGTTAATTTCTGCCAGACTTATTGCTGACTTATGCTGGACTTTTCATTGATAAAGCAGGCACCCATGAAGCAGTGATATTACGGCAGCAAATGGTGTGAGTTCCTACCTGCAAACATCGCTTCAAGCATGCAGCCTGTAGACCAGGGGATACTGGCAACATTAAAAAAGCTGTACTGTGTCAAGCTACTCACCATTGTCCTCACTGATGAAAATGAGGAAATGACTCTATGTGACATTATAAAAACAGTTACGATTAAAGGATACTGTCTACACGTCACAAAAGAGCTGGATGGAATCTGGACAAGGCACAGTAGTGAATTGCTCAGACAAATCAGGACTGCTAAAAGAAGACTCTCAAGAAGCATCTGGTACAGCAGACAAGAAAAAGAAATTGCTGCAGCATTGTACACTCTTACTGAAGGTACTGACATGGGCATCAAAGAATGGGAGATAAGAGATAATGAAGACCTGGGCCATGAGCAGCTAAGTGAAGCTGAAATTATATCCAGTGTTCTTCCAGACAGTGAAAACCAGAGAAGCCTGAAGAAGATAATGACCCCCAACCACAGTACCAATGAATGCTGAAGATGTGTAAAGGTTTGAAAAATGCATACACTGGCTTCTAAAATTACAGAGACAGATCGTCTGCAAATCCTTCTACTCTTCCAGTTCTGCAACAAAGCAGTAAGAATGCTTTACAGTAGAAAGAAGCATACAAGTGATGCAAGACTATTTGAACGAGTTGTGAAATTAAATGATTTTATTATTGTATTTTCCTACTGTATGCCTTTTGACAAACTTAGCTAACAAAACTCTGTTTTTGCCACATTCAGTGTGTTTGTTCCAGTATCATTAGTGCTTAAATAAACAACTTTGCTAATGTAACACAGAAAGTATGTCACTCACTTGTCTGAGATTTAATTTATCCAAGAGTTTTGATTGTCCCCTTGTGAATTCAGATAAGCAGAGCTTTATTGGATTTTGCCCTCTTACCTTTCTTTCTTTTTTTTTTTTGTAATTAAACCAGTTTTACTAGTTTAACAATGAGTAACACAAATCCAGATATACTGTAAATAACAATGATCAGAACATTAACTGCAGGAATCAAACTCCCAGACCACGCCCACCCTTCCCCCTTCCCCTCCCATGACTACACACGTAACCAATTCTTGATTCACCGATCCTGAGGTGAGCCGGGCCTCAAGGCTTCCAGACTGCCATGAGAGCCTCAAGAGTACTCCAGAGTGGTGCGTATGCCCTGGCCCTGCCTTTCAGGTAGGCTATATGCCACTCCAACTGTAGAGCTAAAGTGCACTCCTTGTACCACTCCATCAAAGTGGGAATCTTATCACTCACCCAGTGCCTCAAGATTATCAATTTAGCTGTTGCAGAAATGAGTGAGATATGAGCCCTTTTGACTTTAGTCGTACCAGCTGGAAAGAGGCTAATCAGACACACTTTGGGGGTAAATAAGGTTTCTAAGCCAAGGATAGGGTCTAAGGTGTTATTAATAGACTGCCAAAAGGCCTGCACATGGGGACACAACCAAATCATATGATACAGGGTACCAGTGCTCCTTTTGCATTTGCCACAAAGGGATGTGGTCGTTGTCCCATATTTACATAACTGGGTGGGAGTTAGGTACATATTGTGCATTATATTAAAATGTACCAATCTCAGCCTATCTTGTTTTATGAATTTATACATTGAGAACCAGAGTTTCTTCCAGAGATTGGGCTCCTCCAGGATTCCCAACTCCCTTGTCCAGTAATTGCAGATCCCTAACGGTAATCTAAAATCCCACTCCTGAAGGGTTTTATACAAATTTGAGACTGAATGTGGCTGGGAAGCTATATGTAAGAGCGTGGCTAAATCTCTTTCACCAGGGTCTACCGATGCAACCCGGGAGAAAAAGGAAGTTAGGGCGTTATTATTTCCTTGCGTGTGGCACTTAAGGACACTTGCAGATGGCTAAAGGGGAGCAACTTTCCATTCGACCAAATGTCTGATACCCTGGAGTGATTTAACTGGGGCCAGAAGGTAAGAGACAGTGGGACGCCCCCAATCTTGAAATGAGGATTACCAACAATGGACTGGTCAGTCGAGTGGTACCCTCTTATAGCAAGGTATTTTTGTATCTGATGGAAGACTTTTAATGACCATCCCATAGGGTTACTTCTAAGGGACTTGGGAATAGCCGATGGGGAAACATGTAGAAGGGCCGGCAGTGAGCATTTGACCCGCGCGCTGCCAGATGCTGTTCTATATCTAACCACAACGGTAGATATTCTGTGTGTCCGCTCCCCCTACTCCAGTAGGCCAATTTGTTTATGTGCTGTGCATCGTAGTATAGAAAAAAGGAAGGGGCAGCCAGACCACCTCTTAGTTTCGGGCCGTCAATTTGAGGTAAGATCTACGGGCCCTTTTCTTGTTCCATACAAAGCGACTAACTGCACTTTGCAATTTGGAGAACCACCCTTTCAATAGATAAACACCCAGCATACCAAGAGGATATAATATCCTTGGTAGTACGTTCATTTTAATTACACTTAACCTACCCCAAAAAAGAGAAGGGGAGCAACCTCCACCTCTCCATGTCCCCCATTATCGTTTTAACTAAATTACCCAGATTGTCTTTTATTATGGAGTTCAGTTCTTTGCAAACATTGATTCCAAGATATGCAAGTGACTTTGTTTCCCAGGAAAGACCAAGGGGTAGCAGTTCGGCCTTATTAACCCTACTATTTAAAGGGAGGATTCTTGTTTTGGCCCGATTTAATTTATCGTAGGAAAGTTTAGAGAAGGCCTCAATCTCCACCAAGGCAGCTGGGATTGAGACACCTGGGTCCTTGATGTGCAGTAAAATATCATGTACATATACCGAATAAGCATATCTGGTGTCCCCTATTTGTATACCCTTTATGACGGCATTCGCTGCCATTCTGCGCAGTAGTGGCTCCAAATATAAATTAAAGAGTAGGGAGACAAGGGGCATCCTTGCCTTGTACCCCGAGCCAACTTGAATGGCGGGGACAGCACCCCATTACACTTGACCCTGGCTGAAGGGAGCGAGTATAGAATTTGTACCCATCTCTGAAATTCTTTCGGCAGCCCAAAAGAGGATAGGGTAGCCAGAAGGAAGTCCCAGGATACCCTATCAAACGCCTTTTCAGCGTCCAATGATACCAGCACCATTGGTGTGTCAGAGTCCCTAACAGTTGTAATGAGATGTAGCAATTTTCTCATGTGGTCCTGGGATGATCTCCCCATCATAAATCCCACTTGCTCATGACTAATAAGATTACCGATGACTTTGGAGAGCCTATTTGCAAGAACTTTAGCCAAAATTTTAACATCTGTATTTAATAGGGAAATGGGGCAGTAACTGTCTATATTAAGAGGGTTCTTCCCTTGTTTTAAGATTAGAGAAATTGTGGCTTCCTGGAAGTTGGGGTCTGAAAACCCGTTGTCATACCAGTACTGGAATACCTCTTTTAAAATAGGGGTCACTACCGAATAGCAGGCTTTATAAAAATTACTAGGCAACCCGTCTGGCCCAGGGGATTTATCTAAGGGCATCTGCTGAACGGCCTGCTGTATTTCAATAACAGTAATTGGGGCACTCAGAGAGGCTGCCTTTATGTCTGTAAGCTTAGGCAGGTTCACCGAATTAAGATAGGAACTAATGTCATCATCAGTAGGCCGTTCAGCTGAGTCCACAGCGTACAATTCTTTGGAAATAAAAACCAAAGGCTTTCGCCATTTCCATTGGGTCAGTACAGACTTGTCCCTCCCGCCCCATATAAATTCCGGTAATGAACTGTGATGAGTCTAATTGACGAATGTGCATGGCGAGCAACTTACTCACCCTCTCCCCTGTTTCTAGATACTTCAGTCTGGTCCTTAAGAGGGCCAATTCTGCTCTTTGAGATACCAGGCTTGCATATTGGGCCTGTAACTGGTGAAGTCTGGCCCAGCTCTCCACCGAGGAGGTGCGAGATAGGCTATGTTCTAAGCTCTTAATGGAAACTAGCAGGGAGTCCAATTGGGCTCTTTGCATCCGAGTCCTCTTGGAGGCCATCTTTATCAATTCTCCCCTTAGGGAACATTTTAAAGCTGCCCAGACTAAGTCATATTTAGCCACCGAGCCCTGATTGCTATGGAAAAATAAGGTAATAAAATCCATTATGTGCCTCAGGGAGGCTTCATCTTTCAGTATCTGACTATTTAGTCTCCATTGAGGTGACCGTTTACTTCCAACCCCTAACCAGAATTCCAAACTGACTGGAGCATGGTCGGACAAGACTCTGGCTGATATATCTGTTTGCATTACCCCAGACATTGCAAAGGAGCTTATCAGTATATAGTCGATTCGGGAATATGTCCTATGTGCAGCAGAGAAAAAGGTATATTGCCGCGCAGTTGGATTTATGATGCGCCAGGCATCCACTAGAGCAGCATCTCTAATGAGATCCTTCAGTGCTCTTTGTGATGGAGATAGCCCTCACCTCTCACGACCAGATCTATCCAGGTCTGTTTGGAGCACGAGATTCCAATCCCCACCTAGTATTGTGAGCTTCATTGGATTAGACACCACGATATTTAATAGTCTCACAAAAAAGGCTGGGGAGTCACAGTTTGGGCCGTATACTGAGCCGGGTAGAATCGGGTAAGATTCTAAAAGACCATGTACAATAATATATCGTCCCTCCGGATCCCAGGTTTCCTGGACCGATTTAAAAGGGACATTCTTTGCTATGAGAATGACTACCCTTCCCCTGTTCGTGGATATCCCTGCCCCAAAAACTTGCCCTACCCATGATCTTCTAAAAAAGATGATATCCTCTCTCCTCAAATGCGTTTCTTGCAGGAAGCCAATTTGCACCCGTAATTGCCACAGGTGCCTCAGTATGGTTTGTCTCTCGACCCTATCCTAGGCTCCCTTAACGTTCCAGCTGATAAAATTGTATTGACTACTCATATCCTATGCTAATGAGACATGAACAAAGAAAAGAAAGAGGTGCCCATGGTGAATTGTACAGAGGTTCTTTTGAAATATCAACACATGTTCTGACTTTAAATAGCATTAAAGAATCCTGACAGTGTGTAGTCATGGTCCCCACCCCCAGATGAGAAATCCCTGCCCTGCACTCACAACTAACAAAGCTATAGCCCCCCTGCCCTATTACAACAAACTTACCCCAGTTCAAATTAACCGCACTCCCATTTATATTATGCCACATGATTAACATCTAAGCAAACCAAGCTTAACAGTCATACCCCGGGCCCCCTAATACTGTCAGACTAAGCGCAGGCCTATACAATTAACACTAAACTGTTATATTGAGCAGCAGTTATCTCTGCTATTTGCCAAACCTCAGGTCCCTGCTAGCCTCATTATCCGACTTTAAAAGGCTTCATGTCTGTGGGACCAAATATACAAAGTATGATCGGTAATCAGTTTCTCAGCTTTGGCATGGCGTAGTTTGATCAGCAAACTATATTAAAACCCATATGCTGAGACCCGCGGTCCCGTTACCCCCAGCAAACTTAGTACTCTATCATCAGAGAAGAAGGAAAAAAAAAAAAGGAAAAAGGTTTTTGTTAATTTTGTCCTCCGTTGAACCTATTTATTTGCACTGTTTAATTATTACAGTCAACTGCACTCTACAGGGCGCATGCCATAGCTTCAAGTCAGCTTTGTTGGATGGCCGCACTGGGACTCGCAGTTCCCTGTTCGTTATCTCGGCTGTCTATTCCAGGAAGCACTCCTGCTATCGTTGCCAGCATAACCTCTGCCATCTAAGCCTCACGTTGCTCTCCCGTATTAGAGGGCCAGTTCCTGTTTACCTCAATACTTTGCCTCATTCCTAATCATTCTGCTGTTGTAGGCAATGGAAACAATAAAGGTGCTCTTTGTCTCAGAGCCAGGAATGTCTTATCCGTAACAAGCAATGTACGTCTAGGCAGCCAGTCAGTGTGTACCCATCTCAGACTGTGCTGCGACCTCGTAATCACTGGGTAAAACAACATAAACATTTGACCGATACCCCTGAACTAGAATTATGCTTAATGGCATCGATGTGACATTTAGATGCAGGGGTAACATTGCTCGAGTCCCACCAGGTCATAATCAGCTCCCGCAGGCACTAGTGTGCACCTTCCAAGTCCACTCTGTCATTGAGCTCCTCCCAGGGGAAAAAACTGAAGTGATTAAACCACAAGCCAACTAATGAAGCAAAATTTGTACCCAGGCATTCCCCTTCTCCTGAGAGATTGTCCGTGTAATGTACTCCACAGACTCAGTCTTTAAAACATACTACGAATCAACAGTGCGATATGCTCATTGCCCAAGGGTGGTCCCCTCTGCTGTTCACTTGAATAGATCTGGGAAGACACTTTTGAGCTCCTGTAGGGCTTGTGTGGGTGAATCGAACGAAAGCCATTTATCCTCGTGTTTCACCAGCAGGATAGCAGGATATTTGACCCTGAACTGCTTAGAAGCCGCCACCAATTTGGAGACTAAAGGATGGAATTCTTGCCGCCGTACCCTCACCGAATGTGGTAGGTCCTGGGTAATACGAATCTTCTTGCCCTCCCAGGTCATTTCACTGATGCCTCCAACTTTGGATAGAATGTATTGTTTGTCTAAATAATTCAGTAATTTGAAAATGATCGGCCTGGGTGGCTCGTCCTGGGTTGGTGGAGGGCGCAACGCTCGATAAGTCCTCTCGATTATGTATTCTCCTCCACCCAGAGGAGAGCTGGCAATTTTATTCCAAAGCTTCTGCAGGAAAGGTATCATAGCGCTCCCATCCTCTTTCTCAGATATCCCTATTATAATTAAATTGTTCAGCCTACTGCGCCCCTCTAAATCCTCCAACTTATCCTCCAGCTTCTTCATTCTGCACATCGCATTTGTTAACTCTCACTCGAACTTCTCATGCTTCTTCTCAAATGAAATTATTTTGACTTTTGAGTCACTGACCCTCCTAGTCAGCGACTCTACAGACCCCTTAATTTCTTGCAAGTCTTCTGAGATGGAGGCTATAGCAGTCTGGAGAGGCCGCATTATTTCCATAAATTTCCCTTCGGAAAGGGCTGCTTCTGCGGTGGGCATCTTGAGCGTACCAGATGCCTACTGCTTCGGCCTTTTCGCGGTCTTGTCCTTCTCTGGCGTTCACGGGGGGGGGAGTGCCTCGGAGGCGCCTTTTTCATATACACCTCCATCAAATTGCCTAACTAGAGCATTGGTGGTAAGTAGACGCTAATCTATACTGATTTTAAAGTAGGTTTTGCTGAGGATCACTAATTAAAATAAGAAAATCAAGGGATAGAGAGTGCAGCTCTGAGAGACCGCTGCCATTGCTCAGGCTGCCATCACGTGACCTCTTACCTTTCTTTTTTAACGGGTTATCTACTTTCTCCTTGTTCTTTACAGTAACACACAGACCCTTAAAAAGAGTCACTACTATCTGATCAGACTTTCCTATCAGACTTACCCATTGGAATAGCCAGAATTCCTTGTCCTTAGTTCCCCAGATATTTTCTTCCCCACGTCATCTTTCTGAGTATCTCCAAATCCTAGACTGTAGGGTGGGACAAATGAGGTAGCCATGTGGCCAGTGGCCACTGAAAAATTGGAATGGCTACCAGATTTTGAAAAGTTACCAGCCAACTGGCTATCTGCCTTTGAAGTGATTTTTGAACCCTTAAAATTGATGGCCACTAAAAATATTGATTTGGCTACTAGATTTTGAAAACTAGTTGCCAAACTGACTACCAGCTCACAAACTGATTTGTCCCATCCTGCCTAGACTTATAAGTACATCAGACTCTCTGTGTAGTTGATTTACTGGGTGTGACTCTTACATAACCTGCATTCAAGTTGGAAGTCTTGGCATTCTGTGTTTCCTTGCTCCAGTGGAGGGTTGGGGTCTACTCTTCTTGTGTTACCTAGCTCAGCTGTCCATTTCATGGTAAAACCCTGCATCTATCTCCTGTAAGTGGTGACCCCTTGCAATTGCTGCCTCCCCAGCCTCTATTCTGTTATTTTAATCCCCCAGGTTTCATTCCATTGACAAGACTAATACCTCCTCCATCTTGGTACAAATACACTGCATACTGGGAAGCAGGGATTCCAGACCCCAGAAAAAACTCTAATTTCCTGTAATTTGCCAGAAAAAGAAGACATTTCCTCTTTTAACAGAATCTTAGAAAAAGTTAGCTTATGTAATTGATGCCACTGCCATTCCTCACAGGCTCCAGAACCATGAGGACCTTGGAGAAGATCCCTATAGGCATTTACAAACATCTCTCATTCAGTAATTGATATCTTCATGTCCTCAGGACTTGTACTCCCTATCACAATGCACACATTAGTCAGTGAGCCCCTCTACTTGCAGTGCTTAACTGGGTATAACTCTCATTTAACCTGAACAGGCAAATCACCTAATCTGCAATAGCATAACGGGCCTGCAATGTCCTTCCAGCCATCCAACTACTTATACAATGGCGTCTCCCATGAATCCAACCTTATTACTACTTCCATAAGGTCACACCTCTTCTGCTTATTGAATCATTAATGGCATAGCAAACTCTGCCCTGGCTAATTCACTGAGTTTTAGTCACTTTTCTTAAATATGTTTTTTCTTAAACTTTATAGGACTGCTGTTGGTGTGGGACTAACATCAGAATCAAACAATTACAGAACCGCTGCACCCGCACAGACAAAATGTGGTTCAAATGAGCCTGAAATCAATGAAATGAAATGAATAAAAGTTACTTCATTTTCTTCATTCTGAGATGTCAAGACCCAATGGTAGAACCAGGTTGAAGGCATTGCCCAGTAAATGTCATGAAGGAAAAACCTGCTCAAGGTCCAGTGATGTCATCAACTGGAACAATTGGACTAGAGACTGGAGGATGAGATTATATCAGGGTTCCAACAGAATGAGACATTTTCAAGGGGTTATTAAGAACAGGAGGGAGGCTGGTTGTTAGGGAGTGTTCTGGAAGGCCAGAGTAATTTCAATGTAGGACATCAGGGCAGACTCAAAAGCCCAGGATTTGAAATCACCCAAAACTAATAGCCTAGTGGACTCCAAAACCATGATGTTGATGAAATGCATCAATCACTACAGGGACTACCCTCAGACCTATAGAAGGTGGGTGGTAAACATAAAGGATCGTACACTAGTAGCCAGAGACATGTACCAGTATATGTCTAGGTATAGCCAAGTAATTACATCAAAATTAATTAGAGGGATTTCCTGTGTTATATATAGATATACTGGGACTTGTGTCTGGCTGCCACTGAACAGTATACCCTGTTTGCACATTAGCTCTGACAGCCACGTACTAACACAAAGCTTCCACAACTGGTGATTTGTTGTGGCCAAAATTCACTCTAAAAAGGATGGCTGCCTCATCTGCCACTGAACAGTGCATTAGTAAAATATTTACTGGGATAACAAACCTCCAGAATGAGTTTAGAGTCATTCCCAAACCTGTTTTCTATTATGCAGAACAAATTAGCGGAGGAGTCTGCAATGTAATCTATCAGTGTAGTTTTATGCCTCAGCGACCTCTCAATTCAAAGAATTGCCCTAAGAAAAGTACCATTGATTACCTGGTTCTCTAGTCACTACCACAACAATGTTGGGGGCTCCCTTGCAATGGGATCCAGACATGGAGAACCTCTGTCCAGGATCATTTCCTTCTCAGGCACCTCCTGATCCTAATACAGTGAACATGGCCCACTTTGACACACACCACCGGATCATAGACACCCTATCTGATGAAACTTCTCAGGATATCCAAGTACCTTAAAAAGCAGAAAACCATATCTGTGAGAAGGAACCTGTGGAACAGGTACAGATGATACAGCTTTTCATGTCAATAGGGAGGATAAGTGTAATACCTGGAGGTGTAAAGACTGGGTTAGTGAGAGAGTAATATCAACTTGGTATTCAATGCCCGAAGAGGTAGTAGCTCAAACAGCAATGGATAGCTTTAAACATAGCTTAAATATCTTACACAAAAATTGGCATATATAGGAACTTTGGGGCAAGTATAATGGACTAACCATCTTTAAAGGCTCTGTACTAACCTATGAGGCCTATGAGACCTATGAATAGGTATAGGAGATATAAACTGGAATGTATGACATAGCAAAGCTAAAACAGATCCAGTAACAATGTTTAACTATCACATAAACGCACACTATTTCTCTACCTAAATCCTTAACACACTAGCAAACTACTGCTGCCCCCATGATACACTCCCCTGTCCACTTTGACTCTCACACAACCCCAAACTCTCCAATAACTGTTACTATAAATTAAATTATAGTCACACAATCTCCAAACACATTAACACACTTTAAAACTATAATATACAATAACTGGAATCATAAATAATAAACAATAGAGTTGGAACTATGATGACGCAACCAGCCAAAAATGCTGTAATCAAGCAGAGTCTTCCAATTTACAGTCCCAGCCCTGACTCATACTGAGAAATAGACCACACAAAATATCGCGCACAGATGTAGTTTATAACAATCTACTGTAAGTGATCATAAAATAGTTGTCTGCTTAAGAAGTTTAAAAAATTGCCCCTCTTGTACATAATTTATCACTAAATGAAGCTTTCACAAGTTCCACCTACAAAACTACCCAGCCGAACTTAGGGGCATAAATTGGCATAACTTTTACTTAGCCCCTTCTGTGGGTGAGGTGATCAACATCTTGAATACAACTCTTTTAAGTATTGCAAATAAACATGCACCATTTGTAAAAAGCAGGGTAAAAAAAAGATCTCTTGTTTCTGGCTCACTCCAGAACTTTACTCAACTGGATAAACTCTGGGCCACAGCCAGATGTACCAAGGTCCCTTTAGACTGGATGGCTTTTAGAGTCTCGCATAATGTCTGCACCAAATTTATTAGAACTGTCAAAATCAATTACTATGTGTCTGCCCTAAAGATGCTAAAGGCAACTCAGCAAAAATATGGCAAACAATCAAATCTGTTGAAGGTCATAGAATCCCACCGTCAATACCCATCAAAATCATGATACAAGGAGCAGTGATTTCTGACTGAAATACTATCTTTGAGAAATTAAATTCACATTTTGTGACAGCAGGTCTAGCATTCGACTCCTCTCCAGCTTTTGCACTAGTAGACTGCCCTTCATGAAAAGGACACCCACATCGACTGGCAGGACCTGGAATCCTTTAATCTCACCACAGTAACTTTCAAGCAAGTAGAGGACTTCCTTGTAAAACTGGATGTGAAAAAGAGCACCGGCATTGACTCCACTTTTTTAAAGTTAGGATATTACTTTTTAACAGCTCCTATAACACACCTATTCAACTTGTCTATTACACCGGGAACAGTTCCCTGTCTCTGGAAAACAGCCTTCTTGATACCCCTGTTTAACTCAGGTGAACCAAGTGACTTGAACAACTATAGACCCATCTCTATTCTGCTAGTTTTGTCAAAGCTCTTGGAAAATGTAGTTAACAATCAGTTAAAAGAATACCTCAACAATTCAAACTTGTTTAACCCATTGCAATCAGGTTTTTGGCAAAACCACATCATCAGCTCTTGCCACAGTAACAAATGATTGGTTTACCGCCCTTGATAATAAACAGCACACTGGAGCCATATTCCTAGGTCTAAGTAAGGCATTTGACATGGTTGACAATGATCTTCTGCTTACTAAGCTTAAAGAGCATGTGCTGAACAATTGTTCATTAAATTTGTTTTTAGCTACCTAACATGCATATTCCAGCATATCAAAATGGAAGGGATACTATCCTCTCCTTACCACTTACAAGAGGTGCACCACAAGGATCCATCCTTGGGCTGCTACTTTTTTCAATTTAGATAAATACCCTAAGTAACAATATCCATGATTCCAATCTCAATTTCTTTGCCAATTACACTGTTCTTTACACTTCAAAACCCTCCATGTCAGATGTTAGCACTCATCTACAGGCTGACTTTAATCAATTATAACTTAACCTAATACATTCTAAAGTACTGTTAAATGCCAGGAAAACCAAAGCTATGTTCTTTCTCCCCCACTATCCCTCAACTTCACTCTGCAAATAAGCCACACCTGCACCCATTACGATGTTGCTCGGAGACTCTCTGGAGGTTGTCGACAAATTTAAATACTTAGGTATTTGGCTCAACATTAATCTTTCTTTAGCAGTCCATATCGAAGCCCTTACAAAAAAGCTAAAAGTCAGACTGGGCTTTTTCTTCAGTAATAAAGCATTATTCCCCTCAGACATCAGGACTTGGCTAGTACAAGCAACCCTCCTCCTCCTTCTTGATTATGCTGACATCATTTATAATAGTAGTTCAGTCTCTAACCTTCACAAGCCTGACGTTCTTTATCATAGTGCCCTACACTTTGTAAACACTGCACAATTCAGAACCCACTACTGTAACCTCTATTCTGCAGTGCGACGGACCTGCTTGGCCACTAGAAAGATGCTCTTGTTGAGCAAACTTCCTACATATGTCATATCCCTATTCCACTGCTCCCACAGCTGCTACTCCTGCAGCAAAAACACCAGCATCCTGTAAGACATTCCCAAAGTCTGCACTAACTGTGGTAAAATGGCTATTCAATAAGCTATTCCATCAGCTTGGAACAAGCTTCAATCATCACTCAAATTTGCTGAATTACTGTCAATTAATCTCTGAAAATCCTTGGCCAAAAAAAGCTGTCCAGGAAACTTGTCAATGTCATACCAGCTAGCACTCCTTCCTAAAGGTTTACTTTTTTGTACGAGCACTTATGACCCTTCATCTGTCCCTTCCATATACTTGAATGTATGCTTTACCCCATATGCATGTATTATAGGTATGTTACATGTACACAAAGCCTGTACCTAAATACCATTGTATGCTTTCCTTTGCCCTTAGAATGTATGTGACATGCCACTTTATACTGCATTTTTTGATACTATCAAACTTTGTATTATGTACTGTATTGTACCTTGTACCAAGTCATCCTTGGCAGGACCTACCTGAAAATGAGGATTCTCAATGGAGCTTTCCTGCAAATAAACTTGAACTTGAACACTTGAACTCAGGCTCTGAGCACAGTCACAAAGAAGGTATCATAAAACACAATAGACTAGAACCATGACAGCTAAAGTGAGTGTGAATCTAATGTCACAGACAGGTGCAGAAATTAAAACATGGGGGGTTGATGGACTTACATAATATTGAACAAAAACAGCAACTCACAGAGATTGATATTGTTCTTAATTTCTTTTATTTACAATGGAGCCCACTAGGACACAACACAGTATCACAGATTTCTGCATAAAATGGGGTTAACTGCCACAGAAACTGACTAGTTTTCCTGTAGTAACTCTGTTGCAAAACTCCACATTGTAAAATGGATTGGGGGAAATCATGCATCCTTACTGGCTGACAAAGGTATGCCAATGCTACAGTGAAACTTTTACAGTGATTGCATCGATGCCAACAACATCGACAGGTCGCTGTAAAGTCTGCTCAAGACCCCGGCACTTTTTCCCCAGACCTGCACCCCCTCCAAGAATCAACTCTGACTTGGAGTTGATAATCCTAAAGTCTGGAGGGGGCAGAGCCCCCCACATGGGGGTCTCGGGGGGGCAGAGACCCCCATGGGGGTCTCAGGGGGGCAAAGCCCCCAGAAAAAAACAGACAGTTTACCTGACAGATTTATGCCAACCACAATTTGACTCTGAGCAAGTAACTAAACCACCCAGTGCTTCAAGGTTGCCCCTGAAAACAGGCACTTATGTCTAGTGAGACTTATCCAGTTACCAAAGACTAAAATAAAAAAAAATTGTACTCAACATGAATTCATCGCTGTAACATTGGTCAACAACATTGTTATCGAACTGGTGTCATAGACCTGTTGACATCTACAATATGTCTTACATCTGACTAATGCACAGGATAAAACAAGTGCTGGCAATAAGGACACAACACACTAACAATATCAATGCCATTTTTCAAAAACTTCTGTTTGCCATTACAAACAATGGCTGCCACCTAAAGTAATCAAATTATCTACAGTATGTCCTGAAAGTAAAGCTCACTCAAAATAAAAAAGAACAAATGTATCAATGTTCTTTTATATTCTGTTACACACACACACACACACACACACACACACACACACACACACCTTGTTTTCCTTTAGGGATATGAGGCTGTGCTGGAATATCCAGGATCTGTGGCTAGATAGATAGTGAATAAAAACTGAATACAGCAATATTAATCATTCGCACTCACTCTGGCTATACGGCCAACCATATCCACAGTAACCAATGAAAGTTTAAAGTCATAAAAAAGAAAAATAGAGAAATAAACCATTACCCCTCTGGCTTGCTTTGCTCATGTTCCAGTGGCAAGAAACTATTGAGGACTCACTGACAGTATACCGACATGCTATGCATATCTGCTAGGTGCAGCCCCATCACATTAGATCTTATGACCTAGTGTAGCCACTATGCACAGTGCAGCAGCAAACAGCATGGTATCAGAGAAACACAACCACCAATTTCTGCCTCCATGCAAAATTGCAGCCTAGACAGAATGGCTCCAAGGACATGTAAACAGCACTGAGCAATGAACTACTAGACCTTTTGAGAGGTTGCTCTCACTGGCCTCCACACTCAGTGACATGACTCTTAACCTGCTCTCACCTGGAATCTAATAAACTGGACAAATTATCATGACAGTAAGGTGACTGGGCAGGATTGATTCCAACTGTGAAAACTAACCTTGGCCTGATCAGAGCCCGAAGAATGCTGTCCTCTGTTTAAAATGCGTCTCATGCTCTGCTTGACAAATCAGAGTTACCAACAGGTTAATGTGAACAGAGGCTCTTTGTGCTGTAATATTCCAGCCACCTTTCCCCCAGCATTTGCCAGAAGCTTCCACTGAAAACTGGTTGCCGCCCCCACTCCTAATTAAAGGGAGAAGCTTGCACTGTACTTAGAGTTCCTGAGCTGTGTGAGCAGACCTCAGAAGAGTGCAGGCACTGGCATGAGAAGACAGACATGGATAGAGAGAGATCAGCCACTCCCACTCCTCCAACTGACACACACAAGGGGAAGAAAGCACTGTGTATTGCTAGAGATAACAAGGAAGAGAAACCCAGAGAAAGACAGACAGATAGTGTGAGAGAGAGAGAGAGAGAGAGACAGAGAGCAAGGTATCAGAGCAACAGATTAAGCAACAGAGATAGAAGGAGTGTAATGAGTACAAGTGTAAAGTGTACAAACAGTTGACAACCATGAGACCCTATGGTTCTGAAGGAAGTTGGAATAAATGGAAAAGTGAGTGTCTCCCTTCGAGCGTGTCACCTGTAGTTTGTGAAAACCCATTACATTCTTCAAGGTGGTGGAGGATGGCAGCCTAAGCTAGACAGGCAAAGCCATGGAGGAGTCTAGGAGAAATACACTGAAGGCAGCAGTTGAGCACTCTCACTGTAGAGGTAACACCTGTGCCAAGCATCACTCATCAATGTATGTGTCTGTGCCCCCGGATGTCTCAAGAAAGTTCACCCTACATTTTGCTGGAGTTGAGGGTAGGTTCCAGGGAAGTCTATGTGGAGTTACCCTAATAAATGTAAGCCTCCCAGTGGAGACAGTAACAACAGATCCCCTAGTGCCAGCGGGTGTGTTGTATAATAGCCAGCTCCTTTTATAGCAATGTAAGGTCTGAGAACTGTTTGTAAGTAGCAGTCAAAGGGCTGAAACATATGTGCATAAGGCTCTCAGTAACTCAGGGACCCTTTGCAACATCCTAGATGTTGTCTGCCTGAATATAAGTGTGTCCTCATGGGGACTGAATACATGTGTGTTGTGGCCAACAAAGTAATTGTGCTTGACTGCTTCCTTGATTGGACAATGGTCTTTGAAAATATGTCAAACCCATTTGCCAGTTAACAGCAGTTTAGGTGACTTCCTTTAGTCCGCAGTGCCTTGACACAATTAAGTTTCCATGCAGTCTCCCCGCCTCGTGATGTGAGGCCCATAGCAACCGGCATCCCAGGGACTAGCTACACATCTGGAGAAAGTATCTCTACCACTGAACACTTGACATTGTCTTTATGATCTGGGTGGCTGCTAGCTCACATTCATCAGAGTATGTGGACTGCTGGGTGTTCCATTTTTGGCCAGAGACATGAACGGCTAACACAACCTCTGACTGGGTGGGTTGAAACGTACGGTTAGTGGGTGCTGTTGCATCCTTTGCTCTACTGTACTGGTATTTTGTTTAGCCTGAATTTGCTGTGAACCAATACATACATTAAGATGACTGCTTGTTATAGTGTCATATTCTGGGAGGACAACTGGTGAGTGCCGTTCATTTCTTTTTCAGTTGTTGCCTGCATGAACTCGAACAATCTTTCTGGTAACCTACAAGCCTCTCCATGCACTGTTTTTAATGCCACTTGAAAAATTACTTTTAAATGCAGCTGTTCATGAAGTGCTTACCACTTCTCTATCATTTGCCTCTGTTCTGTGGTTAATGCTGTAGTTTTAAGGCAGTAGAAGAGCTAGAGGTTCATCAAGACTGCTCCCCACTGTCTTATTGGATATATCTTTCACTATCCTTTTCCCTCAGGTAGTTGTCAATACTTATTTTCATTACATACTTTATCTGGTGGTACTTCAGTCCTAATTTTAATGATCCTCTGCATGTAGTACTATTTCCTGTTATTGGATTCTACTATATCCCTTTGGAACTTCATATTGTGTCATCATAGGCTATATCCTTTTCTTTGTTTTACGTTACCATTTAATGTATTCTTGTTTATATCATAACTTAACAAGAAATCCTCTCTTACTCTCCTTGCCGTCAGTGCATGAAGTTCAGTTTCATTTAATTGTTCTTTATATGACATACTGTGTGTAACATGTCCCAAATAATCTGTATTGCCCTTCTCTGGACCTTTTTAAGTGATTTATTTTCCCTGCCAATTAGTTGGCACAGCAGTGGTGCTACCGCTCATGATGCTGGCAACCCAGGTTCAAAAGAGAGCCCAGGTCATTGAAGGCTGGCCAGGGTGAGGAGGATTGAGCATACCAGAGGATGCTCTCTTCCCCCAGGGAGGGAGGGAGGACTGCCTGCTCTGCTATGACACTGCCACCTGAGTGACCACACTTGGCAGTGCAGTGGAGCAGCAATGGGTGGGCAGACACTTCTTGGCCAGGTCATCTGCATGCTTTTGTGCAGAAGTCCACATGGCCATAACCCATGAAGTGCTCAGGAGATGAGACCAACACAAAAGAAAACACCTCCATAGCCTGCAACAGCATGACACTGCCTCTCTCTTTGCAGAACCCATACCACTCACTTTGCTCCTGATTGTAATGCAACTTTGACTCCTCCTAGGCTTGGGGAACCTGGGAGGCTCCACCATGGAGGGTAATCCAAGGGACACTGAGTGTTTGGAAGGTAACTCCTGTGGATAGTGAGTGACGGGGCTTGGAGACAGAATGGCCAAAGACAACCAGGCAAGGATGAAAAGGTACAATAAATAAAAAAAAAGTATATTCCTCATTTCATAAGGAGACAGAACTGGGCTGCATATCTAGTACACTGTTTAGACTCAACATTTCCATGCTAGTGTAGGCAGCTTGGAGAGTAGCAACAGTGTACATTTGTGAGTGTAAACTGTGCAGTCATCAAACCAGTGTGACTCTTCTACGTCTTTCCCAGACAGAGTAGCTGAACTGATGTGGGTGCTTTCAGTTGTAGGTAAACAGTGACCAGTTCACACATCAGTCTCTGAGGGTAATTTAGAATTACATTTCAAATAGCACACCTCACAGGATTCATGTTTTAACAGAGATAAGGAGCTGGGGCTAGAAACATTCAACTGTGTCCTCCAATATCCTTGCAAAAACTTGTCCAAATGAACAGTTAAATACAAGAATAAAACAGTCATCTACATTTCAACCATGCACAGTAACCCCAAGCAGGTTGTAATATTAGTCTCCCAGAAGATCTGCACAGTAGCCCGACATAGCTTCAAATACTGTAGGGCACAATAGCCCCCTCTTATCACACCCAGATAAACCACTGCACCTCCATTAAACAGTAGTGATTGCACCCTAAAATTCGCATCTACCCAGTAATAGCTCCATCTCTCTTGCACAGTAGCCCCACCACCATCCCACACAGGCCCCTGCACCAAGCAAGTAAAAATACCCCTCATACCTGCACAGTAACCCTCCCCCAACCCACACAACATCTCTCTCCCAAGCAAGTCACAGTAACAAAGAAAACCAATTAATTATACTACCAAGCTCACCACATGTTTCTACAGTCTAGCACAGCTATAAGGTTTTCTCAGTTGGCACACTTTGCTCTGCTCCCTTCTTAGACTACAGTGGTCCAAACAAGTACAAATCTAGGGTTCAGTTTTGTATGCATGCTCTGGGTTCCCTCCACAGCTGCTCTGCTGCAGTCCAAAGAATGCATGTCAGTGGTCCACTTCAGAGTAGTATTGTCTCCCTCCTTAGACTGCTCTTTGGGCAAAGAAGTACAAGCCTTTTGTCTGGTTTGGGTGCACACTCCCTCCTAAGACTGCTCTGATGTCAAAAGACATGCAGACCGACAGGCCTGTTCGGGGGTACATAATCTCTGCCTTGAAAACTCTGGTCCAAACAGGCAGAAGTTGTGCACTATAACTTTCCACATATTCCACTGTTTACTACCTCAGCAGGCAACCAGAAGTTATTAATGATGGCACCCTGAGGAGGACAGTTTTGAATTTGCTGGTGCAGCTGGAGAACAGATGTGTATGTATGCACTAGACACCAGTGTCACACCAGTGAGGAACCTGCATCTCAGAAGTGGTATACATCAGTGTCTGCATAAAAAAACAGGTGCAGAATCATGCCTTTCTGAGCCCCACCAGTCTGCAACTGAGGTCTTACCAAGCTTCAATACAAAGTCATTAATTACTAATTTACTCTTACAGATAGAATGCCTGCATATATATACGGTACATACAGTGGGATTCTAGTTGATCATCCCAGAATGTCTTTGCACTGCACCACATTTAGATTAGATTTTCCCATGACTCACATGCCTTTTTCTTTCATTATAGCATCTGTTTTTTGTTTATACAGGTGGCCATTTTTTACTTTATTTGTCTTGCCAAAGCATAGGACCATACATTTTTCTTAATTTGACGTCATGCTTTTAGCTGTTGTCCATTTCATAATCTATGATAAATTACATTGAGCTGATTCACTTTGTTCTTCTGTGTTTCTGTATTTGTATATTTGCATATTTAATTTGTAACTTCCTGCATACAAGGCATCATGAGTGCTTGCTAGAATGATGTCTAGCTACTCATTATGTAGTTAATTAGTTAATAATATGCAGTGCTTGGAAGAAAATGGGACTGCAAAATAAAAACCAGCCAGTGGCAATTTAAAATTTCTAGCATCTCCAGAAGATGATCCAGACAACTCCAGGGCCAGAAAGTCTGGGGTGGAAGGAAAATGAATGCCTTAGCAGGTGATTCTTAATGGAATGGATGCCACGGACAGACAGATTGAGGCTACTCTCAAGTGTATGGAGAGCCATGATATTAAAGAAGGCACGGTGACAACTACAGTTTAATTAGCAGATGAAAAAAGAGTGTGCATTTTTGTGTAATAATGCCCCTTCCAGGGTGTTGAGTGCACTCTACCTGCAACCTCATGCTTCAATCCACATAAGGCATGTTGTTATAATACAACAACACACACCCTGTTGTGCATCATTGCATAAAAGGATGAGGATGAGAAACACTATCACCATAAGGTTGTGTGTATACATTTTCTTTCTTTGGCACTGCATGACTGTAAGCAACAATTTCTCTTGACATACTAGGTTTACTAAGTATTTTTGGACAAAAGAATGCATAGTTGCCCATCGAGATTGCCCCCCACTCCTGTGGGACATTTTAAACCAATACTTGTTTTGAGTAATAGTAATCATCTAATGTTTTCTTGAAGTTGGAAACACTGTTTATATCAACAAACTTCTGTAGTAGTCTGTTCCAGGCCTTGGCTGTATTGCAGTAAAGAAATGGTCCATTTTATTGATGTTGGTCCATGGGACCACATAGTCTTTCTACCAATGGGAATTTACAAGTGCCACCACAGCTACCACCACGGAGACCATTCCATAACATTATGTACTGTACCATGTGACCATTCTTTTGAACAGGAAATTGCCCATGTGGTCTGCAGTCAAGTGCATACTTCACTGAGTATATTGCACTTTGCTATTTTTTTACTTCACTATGAAGACTGTGGAAAGTGTAGTGAATGGACTTCCCTCAGCAGGACTACTAAGGCTTACCTTTAAGCATTTTGAGACATGCAATATACTATGTTGTAGTTTCCTCAGTGGGTGAGATTCAAAAATAAGAAATTAACTTCTCCTGAGCTGTTATATTTGACAATGTAATAATATTTTATGATGATTGGAAGAGAGTTTATATGTTATTGTACTTTCTATAAAATGCAAATACCAAAAAAAATGTGATCATGTAACACCAATTTTGTTGAACATACATTGTTTGCCATTATGACAGTTAATTGATTATAACTCACAATGAGACAGCATATTGATTTTAAAGAGTGCGGGTCTTTACTGCATTGCATTGTCAGCAGCTCATTACCTATTTGACCTACTTAGATTCATTTGTCCTACTTGTATTGTATCCTGTGTCAATATGGTTCTCTAGCTAACTATGTCACATTTATGCTTCTGTATGCACATTTCTAACATGAAGCCTTTGACCATTTACTGTATAAAACTATGGAAGGTGATATGAACAATTTGCCACAGTGAAAAACTGTGATGCAGTACGTCCAGATTCAAATATTACTATACCCTTTCATTCAGTGTGACCATAAGTAAGTTATTCAACATTGCTGGGATATTCAATCAATCAATCAATCAATCAATCAAATCTTTATTTTTCCAGGTGGGCACCGTTGAGCAAGCTCATTTACAAGGTGGATCTGTGTCGCACATGGTCATATAGAAAACAGATAACATAATTGACAGGGATACAAAAATAAGACAAAGTACAAACATTGTTGTGAAGACAGTAATAAATGTGTTCAGTGGAACAGGCAAATTAAATATCTATTCTAACTTTGAGGATTAATCAGTACGTCGAATCCAGTTTGGAGGTAAGTCCATATCGGGACGCAGAGAGGGGAAAATTAGGGATGGCCAGCTATGGCACCAAGAGGCACTGGTGGCCAAGCTCTCAACAAGGGGGTTCGAGGTTCGTAGAGGTGGGGTAATTAACAAAGAGCATGTTATGGCACAGATAGGCGACGGCCGCCCGGAGGCAACAAGTGGCATCCTAGCAGTACTCCCGGAGGAGTATGGAGCTTGAGGAGTGTGAGCTGCTCTGGACAATTACAGGTGACAATTTCTGTGGCACCTGCGTGGATATACTTGATCATCCGGCGGCTATCCTTGGAGGACATAGGGGGTCAGTGGCCCTAGGAGGGGAGAAATCAGAGCAAGAGTAGGATGATGAGAAGAAGGGTTTGGCAATGGTAGGTGAAGGAGGGGGGTGAGTACGCTGATGAGGCAATAAAGGTGTAGGTGAGTACAGAGGCTATAGCAGAGTAAGGTCAGTGGAAGCAGTGACATTTGTCTCCGATTAGCTTTGCATATAAGGACTTAAACACTGTGATAGTTACTGTGGTTCTTAGCTTCAAAATTTTCTGGATTTCATTCCAGAGCGATGTATGTGAGTAGCTTATGGCCGCAGTCCCATAACATGTGCGGACTCTGGGGATATTCAGGGTGATAAAGGAGTAGCTCCTTAGGGTGTATTTTCTGACTTTGCTTAAGGGCGGGAGATCAGAGATGTAGCATGGTAGTTTTCCAGCAAGTGCTTTCAGAGTTCCAGTGGCCATGTTTCTTTTTCATCTCGATTGAAGGGAGGTCCAACCTACAGCAGCATGCAGGGAACAGTGATGGGTGGAGGAGGGGAGACCGGTAATGAAGTGCATCAGTCTGTGGTACAGGACACCCAGCTTACTTAGATATGAGGTGTTGCAATGGCAGTAGATAAAGTCAGCGTAGTCTAGCAGGGGGATGAAGGTAGACTGTACAAGCTGTTTCCTCACCTCCATAGTTAGAAAGCAGTTTATCCAATAGAAGAGCCCTAGTCTCTGTCTTAGGTTTTTTTACCATGTTCTCCAAGTGTTCTCTGAAGGAGAGCTTGTGATCTAGCCAGATTCCCAGGTATTTGAACTTGGTGACATAGTCCAGGTTTTCCCCCAGTAATGTAGTGAATGGGGGGGGGTGCCAAGGGCAGAGTGGAATGGTGGGTTGCCAGGAAACAGAATCATTGCCTTGGTTTTTTTTTTGGCATTGAGTAGCAGTTTTTTATTGAGAAGCTGGTGTTGGAGGATGTCGAAGTCCGACTGTAATGCTTTACAGGCAACTTCAGGTGTAGACCGGCTTAGGTATAGTACTGTATCATCTGAAAACAGGTGGATGTTGGCATTTTTGATACCAAGGTCGATGTTGTTGATATATATGGTGAAAAGTATTGGTCCCAGTATGGATCCTTGAGGGACACCTCAAAGTAATGGTTTGGTGGGGACAGCTCCCCTTCTGCTTTGACCTGCTGCTGCCTATCCATTAGGTACTTCTGAAACCAGAGCATAGAGGTGGCATCTAGGCATAATGTTTTTAGTGATGAGAGAAGTAGGGAGTGGTCAACAGTATCGAATGCTTTGCTGAGGTCCAGAAAGACAGCACAGATGAACTGTTTATTGTCGAGGTTGTGTAGCCAGTCGTTGGTGACCTTGGCCAGTGCCAAGACCATACTGTGATACATGTGGAAGCCTGATTGCATAAGATTTAGAAAATTTGTCTTTTCCAGATAGTCTCGTAGTTGGGCGTTTACTATTTTTTTTAGGATTTTTGAAAGAATGGGGAGTAGTGAAATTGGCCTATAGTTATTTAGGTCACAAGGGTCCCCGGATTTAAAGAGTGGTATAATGTGGGCAGTTTTCCATAGTTCAGGAAGGGACCCCTGGGAGAGTGAGAGATTGAACAGATGGGTGATGGGCACTGACAGTACATGCCAGGCAACTTTTATGAAGTAGTGGTCTAGGGCATCCATGCCGGGCACTTTTCTTGGTATCCAGGTGAAGTAGGTGCTCTTCAACTTCTTTTAAGGTAACTGGTAAGAAGGAGAACATGGCTTTCCTTGGATTTGGATCTGGAGGCAATAACTTCATGTGGGAGTACAGCTTACAGACAGGCGAGTTGTTGAAAGCCAGACCAGCTGAGGCAAAGTGGTTGTTAAATGCTTATGGTATTTTGTTTTTGTCGCTAATGATACCATTATTGGAGGATATTTTTGAGGGGAGTGTGTTACCTGTCGTGTGTCCAGTGAGATTTTTTACAGTGGTCCAGAATTTTGTTGGGCAATTTGAAGCAGTGTCTAACTCTGAATGATAGAATTTGGATCTGGTATCCCTGATCAGCTTTGTGCATAGGTTCCTAGCAGTTCTGAAGAGACACCGATCCTTATCCAGCTGTGATTTATGAGTGCATTTCCAAAGCTTGTCCCTGTTTAATAAAGCAGCTTTGAGGTCTGCAGTAAACCAGTAGTATGTTCTTGGCTTTATACGGGTTTTGACCATGGGAGCATGGGCATTGAGGGCATGGGTTAAGGTTTCTTGGAAGATGGTAAAGGTATTGTTTACTGATTTTGCTAGGTAGAAGTTCTGCCAAAGTGGAGAGGTCTTGTGGTCATTGATATAGGTCAGTGGGTCAAAGTTCCTTTTAGATCTCTTGGTTGAAAATCTCGAGGTTGATTTGGGCATATGACTAGATCTCACACCTGCTATAAAGCGGTGATTACTAATGTCTGCATGGAAGATTCCTGCATGGGAGAAAAGGTGAGGTTTATTTACTAATAGGACATCTAGAAGGGTGCTACTTGATGGGTTTTTCTTATTGGTGCGTGTAGGTTATTTGATAACTTGTGAGAGACCATGGGAGTCTCAAAAAGATTTAAGTGGTAGCGAGGTGTTGGACAGTCAGTCGTAGTTGAGGTCTCCCATTATTATAGTTTCAAAATTGGTGGAGTCCATCATGGAGGAAAGGTGGGTTAGTAGCTGTTGTTCTGCGGAAGGGGGTCTGTAGCAGCTGATTAGTCTGATGTCTGATGAAGGGGATGTTTCAATTTTTAGGGACAGACATTCATAAGCATTTGAGAGTGAGGAGTAGTCAAGGATAGTGACTGAGAGTTTGTCCTTTGTGTAGAAGACAACTCCACTGCCCCAGGTTTGTCTCTCGGCTCTGAACAGGAGATAATTCTGTATGGCAATCTCCTCATCAGGCGTAGAAGGAAGGAGCCAAGATTCTGTTATGACAAGCACGTCGGGTTCTGTATGAGTGATCCAGGCTTGTATAGAGGACAGTTTTTTTAGGAGGCTACATGTATTAACATGCATGAAGCTGATACCCTTGAGCCTAGGGAGATCTGAGGGTCAGGCACTGTCTTTGGTGGGCCCAGGATTAAGTTTCACATTTCCTGAACATAGTAGCAGGAGGAGTATAAGTTTCTTTAAGGCTGCAAGTGATATTTTAGAGATTTTTATTCTTCTCCTAGTGGAAGTAACATCTAAGTCTGTTTGCTGGGGGTTGCTATAGGTGGTATGTTGTCCTACCATTACATAACATAGGGCCCTAGCTCTGAAGAACCAGGGGGTGACTTCACTGGAGGGAGATGGCTGACTGTTTCCCACTGTTATTTGATGTCCTGATGCATGCCAATAGTATCCTCCATGGTAAGAGTGCAGAGGTGCAGTGGTGTTACAGGAGTAGAGTAAAGGCTTGATGTACACGTATCTTGCTCATCTGCTATAAAACTAGATATATACAATTTCAGTAACAGTGACTCTGGATATTGAAGCCAAGGTATTTGATGATCAGGTATGCTTATTTATTGATTTATTTAGAATTTTGCACTCTGTAATATCAACACTTAGGTGAGATGCCTAGGTTTTAAAAGGCTTCAGGGGGGACAGTTACAACAGCAGAGCATTCTTCAAAAGTACATACAAATGAATGTAACATTAATGATGTACACATATTCATGCATATCTACAATACCTACCATCAGAAGTTTATTGATGTGGTGTATTTCTGGTATGGGAACTTGGAACAACTACAGAAGTTTGTGGACTATCTACAATCAACTAACCTTAATTTGAAGTTTATGTGTAATGTGGATCCTAACAGCATTACTTTCCTTGATCATAAAGCAATAGTATAATGCCTAGAACTAATAGTGGTATTAGTTTTAAAAGCAGTCAATGAATACCTTTTACAGCTGAGGTAATTTTTATTTTCTCTTTGGTTAATTGGATGATTTTTTTACCTGATGTTAATAGGTGTGATATGTGGAACAGTACTCTGCCTCACAGCTGACATGTCTGGCTCTGTTCCTCCCAGTACATCACTAGCACTATGACCTTGCTGACTGTGACATCACAGCTGCTCAGGAAGAGCCACTCTGGAGCTGCCAGGTCAGGACAAACACAGAACAGCCACGCAGAGAACTTGGTGCCAGTGACAATTGTAAGCATATGAGCAGACTAAAGTCAAAGCACTCATCACAAATAAATGCAAAGAGGGTCCAAACACAAGGTACCACACACAAATGATTGCTTTTGGAAGCATCTCTCTTTATTCCAGCAGTGAAGTAACGGAACACAAATTTCCACAGCATAGAGGAAGCACAAAAATCCTAATGTTTCACCCTGTAAAAAGCTGGGGTGGTGGTGGTGTGGAGATTTTGATAGTAGTATTTTAGGCAAGGATGCAATTTGAATTTCATCTTTAGGATTAAAGGATTGGCTGGGATTTAATGGAAGTTTTGATGTAGCTTCCTTTCTCAGATAATAACTACAGTACAATACACATTTAACTGCCCCGCCAATGAATTGGTTTAGCATTGTTTTTTACAGTTGGCCTTGCATTGGCAACTCATACTGCATTGCTTTTTAACACTTAACCAGCTCAAGAGCAAAGTTTATAAAATGTTTTGCTACTCAATTGGAATGCAGCTTAAGCCCAACACAATGCAGTGCAAAACTGAAATATGACACTTAAGAAATAGTTTGTGCAAGGCTTTGTACTAAATCCAGTAACACTTATGCAACTCAATCAGAAATGCTAAAGCAACTCATTGGTGTAACAGTTTACTGTGACTTGTACTGTACCTATCCTTATCTTGCCTCTAACCAATGTTTTATGTCTATTGTTTTTGAGTTAGTGATCTTTTGGACCTCATTTATAAAATTCAATATGTTGGGTCCAGTAATCTAACAAGAAGATATTTCTTGGACCATATATTTGGACTGTATATTTGTGGCCCATTTATTTAGAGTTTAACAGCATATAAAACTAAATTTCTCATTATTTGCTATCAATTTCTGGATGTAGTACGCAATGTTTATCTGATTATAGTGAATGGTGGAATGTAGTTCAGCATGTATTTCCTTGCTATGTAAAAAGTCATTCTGCTGCACTAGTGACATCCATACTGCAGCAGAATGACTTTTCATTCTGCTGCAGTAGGGACGTCATCAGACAATGCTCATAAGTTTTTCCTGACTTGGGCAAAGAAGCGATGACAGATCGAGCAGAAAGGCACAGGATCCACAGAACACCAGAAAAAAGGCAGGATCAACTAGATAAGTTAAATTTACTATTACTGTGCTGCAGGATCAACCAGATTTAAAAAGAAATTTCAACACCCAGTCCTCTGAATGAAAGCTAAACTGCCATTTTTTTTAACTTCGAAACCCTGCCCAAACCCGAACATCAACCAATCGAAATGCAACATGTCCCAGGTCCCTAACAACCACGCAGCATGCCCTAGCAACCAGGACTAACTCTCAGGAGTAAAGATTAAAATTTTTGCTCAGGAAAAAACAAACATTAAGGTGCAAAACTATATTTTATTGTTTTTTGGAGGACATCATACACTATATAGAACAGTATATGGATCTCTAAACACAACACAGTTCTTCTCATCTTGTAGGACTGGTGCTTTGACAAAGTGTTGGTATATGTGGAACATCTTAAGAAATACAGACCAGTTGAGCAGTCTCTTTTTTACTTGTGTTACCTTTTTTCTACAAAAGTTTATAGACTTTCACCCAATCTTTGGTTTATCCACTGTCTTGTTGTGGCTTTGTGAGTTTAATTATTTTCTTTTTGTTACACTCTGATTAGGGGTAACAAATACAGCAGGTATAGCCAAACCTACACACAAGGTATGAAACTAAGTCTGTTTGATGATGCATATGAAATACAAACATGCCAGCAGATAAAGGCATTAACGATCAAATGCCAATGTTTTACAGATTTACAATAAACACAGTAGTTCAAGTCCCTCTTTCATGATTAGTGTTTCCTGAAAATATCATGCAGTTTGGTTTTGTGGTTTTCTCTAAATCAGCATCTGTTAATGTGCTCTGCGGTAACTGAAAACAGTGAAGATTTTTCTGTTTCTATCAGTGAGAGATGACACCATTTCTGTTCAGCCTGTTGTTGTAGCAATGAAGTCCTTAATTGCCTGTAGTAGTACTTGCACTTCCCAGTCAGAGCAATCTATAGGGCTAATTGCCTTTACTCCAAGTGTGTTACTAACCCATCTGGTTTGTGTTGAGATAGATTAGTTTACAATCTACAATATCATTCTGTTCTCATAGAGTTGGTCATTTGTGTTTCAGTGGTTCACTGAAGTGGTATAAATGAATGTTTGTGAGAAATCTCCTGTCTGTATCACACCTGAGTTCTTTCAGATCAAAACTCTGCATTGTTTTTGGCTATGTAAACCCAGGGTTGTTTAATGGATATAAAATAAATTTAAAGTTTAAGTTATAGAAGTAGTATGTCTTTGATGTAGCCTCTACACATATATTCAAGTTAGAACAATATTGTTGTTATGTCAGATTGACAAATGGGTATCTGCCACACTTTGCTATTTCAGGAAGATGTACTGTATGAACTCACAAACTTCAGTTCTCTGTGGGATTCTGTGTGGAAATACATCATGTATTGTACGTGTGTAACTAGACATACTATATGTCATCCTGATGCACCAATCTCTTGCCCCTCAGTAGAGGATGCTGCACCCTGCTTCCATCTGCCCCCCCCAACAGGCAGGGCCAATGTCATCTGTTGCCCCCTGTTGCAGTCTCCACAGACAAGACTGCTGTGCTCTGCTAAGCCCTAAAGTCCCAGGGCCTCTGCCTCCACAGTTGGGGTTGCTGCACCATGCTGTAAAAGGCCACAAAAGGTGGGGATTTTGCTGCACCCTGCACTACCCCCAAATGGGCAGGACAGCTGCAACACATGCCCCTTGTCTCACAGTCAGGGCTGCTGTACTCTGATGCCCCACTGTGTCCTGCCCCACAGTCAAAACATCTGCACCATGCTGTCCTCTGCCCCCTGCCACCACTGTGCCTGCTGCACCATAGAGCCTCTTTCTTCCACAGTTAGGGGTGTTGCACCATGCTGCTTCCTGACACCAGAGTCAGATCCTTTGGTACACTACCCAAGCAGCTCAAAATAAAAAACAAACACTTTAATTTTGTGTTATAGGGTGAGGACAGAGGATAGCAGGGTGCAGCAGCCCTACCTGTGGAGCCATGAGGCTCTTGGGCACAACAGACCTTGACTGTGTCAACAAGGTTGCAGGATGCAGTGGCATTGGATGTGGTGGCAGAGACAGAGGACAGCATGGTGCAGATGCCTCAACCATGTGGCAGGGCAAAGGGTGGCATCTGGGTACAGCAGCTTTGACTGTGAGACAGAGTGCTTGTAATGCAGCAGCCCTGCCCATTTGGGGGCAGTGGAAATGGGTAGCAGGGTGTAGCAAAAGCCCCTCCTTTGGTGGCCTTGGTCAGCACGGTGCAGCAGCCCCAACTGTGGAGACAGAGGCCCTGGGACTCTAGGGCTTAGCAAACAGGGGGCAACAGGTGGCATTGACCCTGACTGGGGGACAAAGGGAAGCAGGATGCAGTAGCCTCAACTAAGGGCAAGAGACAGGGCATGAGGATGACATGAAGTATGTCTAGTTACACACACACACATGATGTATTTCCACACAGAATCTGTCAAGGAAGTGAATTTTGTGAGTTCATATAGTACATGTTCCTGAAATAGTAAAGTGTGGCAGACACCTGTTTGTCAATCTGACATAACAACAATATTGTTCTTACATGAACATATTTATGGAGGCTACACACTAGTTCTATGACTTAACAAATTTAAAATTTATTTTATATCCAGTAAACAATCCTGGGCTTATATAGCCAAAATACAATGCAGAGTTTTGATGGGAAAGAACTCAGCTGTGATACAGACAGGCTATTTCTCACAAAGATTAATTTATTCCACTTCAGTTACCCACCAAAACACAAATGACCAACTCCTTATGAGAACAGAATGATAGATTGTAAACTAATCTATTGCAACACAAACCTGATGGGTTAGTAATGCACTTGGAGTAAAAAAAAATAGCCCCACAGATTGCTCTGACTGAGAAGTGCAACAGCTACTACAGACAATTAAGGACTTCACCGCTGCAGCAACAGGCTGGACAGGAATGATGTCATCACTCACTGACACAGACAAAAAAATCTTCACTGTTTTCAGTTACTGTAGAGCACATTAACATATACTGATTGAGAGAAAACCATAAAACCAAACAGCATATTTTCAGGAAACACGAATCATGACACAGGGACTTGAATTCTTGTGTTTATTGTAAATCTGTAAAACACTGGCATTTAATCTTTAAGGTCCATCTAGTCTTCTGAATAGTGTAATTTCCCTAGTGTTTACAGAGGGAATTGCTCCCTCACTGCTTCCCTCCTGACCTTCCTCAACTACACTTCCACATGGTTTTATGTGATAAGGGTGAGTTGTTTAAGTTGCATACCAGTAAGAGTGACTAAACAACCACCCCAAGTCACAAAAGCAAGCAAAAACAGATCGACCGCTGCAAACAGCGATGGTCTATACATTAAATTAACAACAACAATGAAACATTTATTTATGTGGGGAGGGCTGTGCCTCCCACACACCCAACTAAAAGATTCTCAACTTCAGTGGTGGGGGGGGGTAGACTTACAAAAAAAAAAAAACCAAGGATGCACAAAAATCATATCCACCCCAGGACCAAAACTCAGGTCCTTCAGCTCTATAGGTGGTGGCTCTAGCTACTACACCAAACAGCCAGCTTGGTGGAGTTTGGCCACACTACCCCTCTTATCAATGTCAAGTGAGAGCAGCTGATGGATGTAGTTGCTCTCACCTGTTCTTCGCTATACTGCACCACTAGCTCTTCCGACGAGCATTTCTTTTTTTTTAGATTGCAGTTTCTCTACTCCTCTATGTCCTGCCAGCCCTGATCCTTCGGGGCTGCCAAGGAGTCATCCTCCTGCCCCTCGCTCTACCTTCACCTACCTCCAGGTCCCCATGGAGCTTTGGTTTATCCCCCAAGCAGGGATGAGGTGGGGCACTACACCCCAAGCTTCTAACTTTTCATTGGTCTGGAGGTGGCAGAGTGAGCAGGGGCACATCGAAGTCATGCTTCAGGCAGCCCATCTTCCTGGTGCTGGCAGGCATTTTCCTCATTTTTCTTCTTGTACACAGTGCAGCCCCAATGTCAAGGTGCAGTGCGCCAACATCCACTGCATACTGTGGCCACCCATCCCGTACAGGACTTGCAGAACCCTCAGCCTCCGCTAGGGGTCAGGCAAGTTGAGGGCATTGGCCCCCCCTCCCCCCAAGAGAAGGTGAGCTGTTGTTGGATGCTCAAGCCGTTCCCCCCAGCCAGCCCTCCAGTTGACGAGCAGTTTTATTGAGTTGCTGTTATTGAGTAGCTCAATAAAACTCGCTCATATCACATGATACCCTTCTGCATACACTTGCCTTCCTCTATCAACCACTTTCTCTCTCACCATGTCCCATCCCTCTGGAAGCTGTCCACTGTTTTTAGGGATACTACCTCCTCTGCCATCTGATTCTACTTGGCCACTACCCTCTCTGTAAAAGGTGTCTTCTCATCTTCCTTCTGAACCTTCCAGTCACCAGCTTTTGGCTGTACCCCCCCAGTGGGCTTGCTTCCACTAAGGCTCAAGATGGACTCATTGCTCACCTTGTTTATACCTTTACGTTACTTGAAGGTCTCAACCATGTCTCCCCTCTCCTTCTTTCCTTGAGAATGTACATGTTGAGCCCCCTGAACCTCTCCTCATAGGTATTGCCCTGATGTCCATTGATCATCTTGGTTGCCCTTCTATGGACTATCTCAAGAAAGTTGATTTATTTCTTAAAATAAGGGCACCAATATTGCACACTGATACCTGGGCACTGTCCAACAGGGCTTCAGGTGAATGGTGCCTGGGCTCAGCTGGTGTTGTCATTAACCATAAAGTGGTGCAGTGCCTCTGTCTATGAGTATCTTTTTTATAATTTTAATTTTATTCTAATTTTCCAAGAAATACACAATCAGTGCATATTACACCATTATAAGTGCATTGGTACAAAAGCTCAATAAAAAACAAAAGAAAATACGGAGAAATGTACGCTACCAGACTTCAACCTGATTCTCATTAAACATCTTATGGATATTTCGAGTGAAGAGTGTTAGTGATAGAAAGCTAATCCTGTTGCTTGACAGCTTAAAACTCTTACTGAGTAGTGGATTGGGACCTGAGTGGCCTATGGAATGAAAGAAGAATCTCTTCTTAGTTAATAAATAGTCCGTTTTTGCCATGATTGGGCAAATGTTTGTTGTATATCATAAAACGCTGCAGTTATAGCCTTTTTAGCAACTGTTACAACAAGATATAGCAACTTTAATGTATTACTACGAAGTCAATGCTCAGGGTCAGGGATGGTGAGCAAAATTAGAGAGGAAGGCATCAAATTGCTGATCCCAAAAACTGCCTCCAGGTCCTAGCCAACTTTCTCCCAGTAGGCCTGCAGGCTGTGACATGCCAAGAAAACATGGGACTGGTCTGCATCCCTATTGCCACAGCCCCTCCGGTATTTGCACCAGTCTGGGCCCATGAGCTTTGCTTGCACTACTGGTGTACGGAAAAACTGTACTCTGCAGTTCCAAGCAAACACCGTAGTATAGTGAGCAAATGTCACCTTAAAGGATGGAAATGTATATTTCATCCACACCTCCATGGAATGGTCTGTCCCCAGCTCAGCATTCCATTTAAAAAAATATAGAAACATAGAATTTGATGACAGATGAGGACTGCCTAGCTCACATTATCTACTCATTTCCCTTACCTACTACAACACCACAGATCCTACTTGATCTCCAGCTTTATCCCCCCCCTTTTTCTTACCACTAAGGTTCCCTTATGACTATCCCATGCATTCTTGAATTCCATTACCATTTTGGCCCCCCACTACCTCTGCTGGGAGGCTATTCCAGGTATCCACCACTCTCTCCTTGATCAAGTAATTTTTCACATCTACCCTGGGTCTACCCACCTCCAGCTTCATATGCTCTTTGGATGTTATACTAATTTCCTGCAGGCTCCTATAAAAATACCCAATAAGGTGCTTCCAAAGATTTCCTGTTCATGCCCCCTTTAAGATACAGTAGCATAAATCTGTGCTGGCTTTTCTGGAATCAGCAACCAGCCTCCAAATGTGCAGGTCGGGTAAGTGCACAGCTGCAAGTATTGAAAATGAGTAGTATTTGGGAGTGACTAGGTCTGCTGCAAGGAGACAAAGGGGAGGTAACCTGTAATATGGGCAAAACAATTGAGCAACTCGATTTGAGTGACTCAATTTGACCATCTGTTACAAGAGCAAGTATGAAAGGATAGCAAACATCGAAAGAGCAAGCATAAGAAGACAATAACCACAATGGAAGGATAGAGCAACAGTCAGAGGAAGCTCAAGTGAATAAGGATATAGAAGGTTGTTTGTCCAGACTGTTCCCAGCTGGCCATTTGGTCTTGTGGAGGTAGTCTATGTCTCCGGTGCAAGAGGACCTAAGTTCGGAGCTGGCTAGGTGTGTGGGTATATATTTTTTTGTCTTTTTGGGCACTTCAATTTATTTTTTGTCTTGTTCCCCACTCCCCCACCTTCCTGGATGTGGTCCCCCCATCCACAGGTTGCCCCACCGAATATCTCCCTCCCAAATGTTCTCCTGTAATCCTGTGGCAGGCCCCACCCCCCGGGTTGATTATAATAAGAATAGGGGGTGCGGGGGGCAGAGCCCCCTGCATAAAAATATCAGTAGATATTGGCCGTGGACAGAATGGTGCAGATCGTTGCTCTCTTTGGATCTGCTGTAGTGCAGATCACCATTTTTGTATTCAGCAATTTGCACTAGCTCATGTTCCATTTACTATTGTTTCTTCACTGATATCACATGGAGCCTAAAGGAGATGACCCCATGTACATCCAGCAAATGTTGCAGATAGGTTAAGCCAGAGTGGTTCCAACAGGGTCAAGATTATGCAGCCTCTTCAAGGGATAGTTCCTGATGTAAGGGAAAGCCATAAGCCATACAAGGATGGTTACTAAGAGTGAGAATTGAGTTATGTTGTGCCAGACCTTTAAGTTTGCCTATGTACAGGTCAGGAAGTTTGAGAAGGGAAGATATCCTGGTGAGCTAGAATTCAGATATTTTTCCATATGGTACAGATCATTAAGAACAAATTCAATATGTTTCCACTGTGGGTTATATGCATTGAATTCCAAAAGCAGACAGTTCTCAAGTGAGAGGTGGTGGCATGCCAATGCAGGATGGGGAGGTTCATGTCCCCTTAGTCTCCAGCAGTTGCAGTATGGATAATTTTTCCAGTAGTCACCCCCCAAAAAAATAAATTGAAAGATGTATTTATTCCAAGATTGAAAATACACCTTGGACTGGAAGAGTGTGGGGTTTGTAAAAAGGACAGTATGCAGGGTAAGCATGCTGGCCGATCACCTCTACTCAGTTTAAGAAACTGAAGGAAATTTCTGACCAAAGCTGCAAGTCATGCTATACTGCACTGGTGATCAGCTCAAGATAAAGTAATTCTAGGTGTTCCTGGCTTCTGGTGAGATTAATTCCCAGGTATTTTATTGTGCACTGAGTCCATCAGAATGGGAAGAGACATGAAATTACAGGTATGGGTGCTGTGGTATAGTTGAAAGGGAGCATCTCCATCTTTAATGCTGTTTTGTACTTGTGCTTTGATATGCTGAAAAGCGCATTATAAATAAAATTTGATTGATTGATTGATTGATTGAATGTGATGAAGGCGACCCCACTAGGGCTTCAAACTGTCCTAAAAGGTCTCATACTTTTGGAAGCTAAAACTGGAGCCAGAACGTGAAAATCCATATCAATTAGCAAAAGTCTGGCTGCACAGTATGTTAAAAAAAATACACTAGTAGGTTAGCTCCAATTAAAACATATTTATTGTTAAAAAGCTAAACATGGCAGCAACAATTCCAAAAAAGGCGCTAAACTAAAGTTTTCATTCAGTGCACAGTCCCCACTGGCCCATAAAATATAGTACCATCTGCTCTCCTCATGTAGGAGCTTGTTATCTAAATAGCCCCCTCCATGGTTCAAGTTTTACTTTTCGTAATCCTTGAAACTGAAAATAATGTCTTTGTCCCATCTCTTGGATATGTATTGCAGGAGCGGTGATAAAAAAAATGTTCTGGCAACACATAATAATTTGATGCCTTTTAAAAAAATTAAAGACAGAACTTAATTATTTTTTAATAAAATATAAAAATATAGGGCCAACCTGTTGGTGCTGAGGGTTGAGGCACTGAATGCCACACCTCATGCCGCACCGGCGACCTGGGTTTGGGAACGGGCTCAGGTTGTTGGGGGTCAGAAGGGGAGGAAAGGATTTAGCATCCGGATGACTGCTTTCCTTTCCTGGGATGGGTATCTGGGGATGCACCACTTTGCAGCAGCCCTCGGTGGAGGCCAGGGGCACCACAGTAGCATGCTGCTTACAGGGGGTGAGCTGGCAGTGGATATCAGCTGGCTGACCACCCTTGGCACAGATGTCATTGCACGTCCACACCTCAATGGAGGATGTAACCAAGGAGGAAAAACCCCCAGTGTCCTGGGAGACAATGGTGGGGCTTGCGTGGCTAAGCCCACTCACCCAATGCGGGCCCCGATCTCGACTTGACTCTCCATGGTCCCTGCCACTCCCATTCAGGGTCGCGAGAGGGGGGGACCCAACAACTGATTCCTTGGTTCAGAGAAGGGCATGGCAGGTGGTAGAGGTGACACTGAGTGGGTCCCCACTGGAGAGATGCCCAGGATGCCAGTGACTGGAGTGAAACAAAGTTAAAAAAAACATATAAAATAGAAATTAATCTTTTTGACAGATGCAATGCATATTTAGTATTTTTGCACAATGTAACCATAGTGTATAAACTGTTTTAGATGTGGATGTATTTATACAAGGTAATGCAGTGTGCACATTGGTTTTCACATGTGTTTCTTATAGGTGCTTTATAGCGTGATAGTGTTCTGGTATCTTGGTGGGGGGTTACTGCTTATAAGTGGCTCTCAGTTGATTAGTCACCCTTTGTAAGGTACTGTGACTTTAAATGTATGCTTTAAAAAGCAACCACTATTCTGTGAAGCCACACCTTGATAAAGAGTTGAGAATTACTTAAAATGTTGGCACTTTGGGATTGTTGTTGCTGTGTTTAACTTTTTAACAATCAATATGTTTTAATCGGAGCTAACCTGCTAGTTTATTTTTTCAGCATAATGTGCAGCCAGACGTTAACTACTTGATAAAGATATTTCCCCCAAATAATGCTAGTTTATACTCCCATCTGCCTATCAGAATACTTTCTAAAGAAGCTCCCTGTCTAATAGGCAAGGTGAGAGCCTCGATATTCAGGGCAAAAAGGAGAAGAGACAGGGGACAGCCCTGATGAGTACCTCACTCCAGGGTGATAATTTCTGACAATGAGCCATTAACTTTAATATTAGCCTGCAGTGATGTGTATATCCCCCTTCAGTAGCTCAACCCTCTCCTCCATGATGCCAAAAGCCAGGAGCATCTTTCTGGAACACCTTTTCACATAAGAGTTTCAGAACTCTTTAATATATACTTACCAGGTACCTGCACTTGGAATTCCTATTTTATTGTTCCAGATACTGTATTTCCTGCCTCTATGTACAATTGTGTACAATGCTGCTGAGTCAGAAGATGAAGAAGAGCTGGAGGGCCAGAGATTGTGTTAGGGCTCAGCAGTCTTGCAGCAGCCAATGTGTAGAATCAGGAGCCAGCAGACAGGTGACTGAGTATGACTGAGTGGCTAAGACAGATGAGAGAGACAATTAAGACTGAGACAACCAAGTTGAGGGAAAGGAGCACAGGGTGAGCTGTGCATGTTTTGTATTGAGCTACAAGATGGGAGATTATAAAGCGTAAATATAGCAGTGAACTGGTGTTGTGGTAAGTGCATTAGAAATGTGTTGACTGATTTTATGGACATTGCGAGAGTTTCCGAATTAGTCTAAAAATTGGTGTACATACTGTATGCTGTATGCCTTTTGCAATTGGATAACCAATTCATATTTGTAAAATTTAGATGGAGTGGGAGATTAGTATCTAGAAGACTTTTATATATTTTATTTAGGGAGCACTCTCTGAATTGTAGGAGATTATATTTTTTATTACTTTCTTTTTCTGAAAAAATTTGAAAAGCATACACTTTAAAATGACATTCTGCTCTTTTGACATCAGAAATCACATAGCAGTGATAACTAGTGTGTGCCTTGAAGTGCATGAGCTCAGAATGCTAGTATGTTGTCAATGCAAGCTGATATGAAAACAAGGGAACTTTGCCACAGGTAAAACTGGACAATGGCAGAAGCTCTGCCAATCATCTGGTTAAGGCTACATTGGAGTAAATACTAAGCTCCTGCTAGCTGAACTTGTTCCCCTATCACTGACACACTACCTCTACATCCAGCGCCGTAGCAAGACATTCTTGTGCCCGGGACAAGCCACATATTTTGAGCCCCCCTCCCCATCCCACACATATACCAGAGTCACTTGAACTATTTTATTTTGTGTTGCTTAAGAAACTACAGGTCAGCAACCCCTACACATTACCTACTATCAGGCTTCCTGAGGGGGGGTGTAGATGACAGAAACAGAGTTGCAAGCCACCCCTCTCAGGGAGGGCTTAAAACAGTACTCTTTTCCATCTGTGACCAGTTTGCCTTTATGGGCAGCTTGGGTCTGCCCCTTGGGGGGATATTTTTGCCCCAGCCAGCTTAAATTGGGGCAGCTGGGAAGGTCTGAGAAGGAGTCAGCAGGCTGGAGTTAGGGCCATTGGGCCAGGGTTTCAAACCCCCGGCCCAGGAGTGTCAGGCATCTTTATGGTGGTAATGCGGCACCTACAGGCTATTGGGGGGGGAAGTATATAGGAGTATGCGACCGTGGAATGCAGAGTCCTGTTAGAAGGATGGCTGTGGTAGACAGAAGATCTGCGGCAATCCCCTCATTCACTGGAGTGGTGTCAGGATTCCTGGTGCCCGTTTGAAAGATATGGGAATGGGACTGTCACAGCAGTGGCAGGGCTGTGACAGGGCCCCTCAGTGGTGGCAGCTCTGAAGAGGTTTTTCTCAGTGTGGCACACTGCCGGGGTGAGTCTGGTGCTCTGCATGGTATCCAACTTGCCGTGCCTGTGTGTGTGGCAGCATCGGTGTTAGGCCCATTAAAGTGCAGTGCTATGAGTAACTGGAAGGAGGGAGCTGTGTTGCAACATTTTAATTCTCCCTGTATCCTATCCTCATAGAAGAGGTTATGGAAAGGAATGTGTTCATCTGGCAAGGTTTCAGCAGGGCCCCGGTATGGTTATTAGGCCACATCCATGGGTTTGGGTTAATGTTATGCTGTGTAGAGGGCAGTAAGTCACTCCCTCAGTCTTTGTCTTAGGTCCTGGTTTGTACCCTCTTCTCTCTCTGGGCTTGTTTCTGGCTCAGAAGATACAGTATCAGCATGGAGCTTGCACCTGACCTGTTTTTGGCTGTGCTAATACTATTTAGCCCGATGCTATGTACATCTCCTATGTGTGTCTTCTAGCCTGTTTGAACCCTCCACTTCACAGATATGTGCACTTTAATTGTTTTATTAATTACGGTTCATCGAAATGAAAAAACAAATGATTAAATGTTTTTATTGTTCTTTTACTTTGAGTGTGCTGGGATTATTTATATGAACTAACTATGTTGCTCCTTCTATGAAGTAGGCTTAGTCCACTCAGGCCTGGTCTAGAAGTCCAGCTACAGCAGAAAACAGCAGAAAACAGGAAGTTGTTATCCCTCTGTACAGACAGTTGGTGAGATCCCACCTGGAATACTGTGTCCAGTTCTGGAGACCCCATCTCCGCAAGGACATAGACAGGATAGAGGCAGTCCAGAGGAGGGCAACTAAAATGGTGCAGGGTCTGCAAGAGAAGCCGTATGAGGAGAGACTAAAGGAGCTTAATATGTATACCCTTGAGGAAAGAAGGGAGAGGGGGGACATGATAGAAACTTTCACGTACCTCAAGGGAATCAACAAAGTCAAGAGGTAGCATCTTTCAGAAAAAGAGACTTGCAAGAATAAGGGGACACAATTTAAAGATAGAAGGAGGGCGGTTCAGGGCAATGTAGAAGTATTATTTCACAGAGATGGTAGTGGATGCATGGAACAGCCTTCCTGAGGAAGTTGTGGAGTCTAAAACTGTGGGAGAATTCAAGAATGCATGGGACAGACATAAGGCAATTCTTGTGGGGGGCAGGAAGATATAGGCTGCTGGTTAAATAGGATCTGCGGCCTATCCTGTAGGTAGGGAAATGGGCAGACTAGATGGGCCTAGCGGTCCTTATCTGCCGTCAAAGTCTATGTTTCTATGTTTCTATGGTGGCCTAGCTAGTAAGAAAATCTGTTGAGCTGTGCTGTTCAAGACCTGGAGGCAAGGTAAGGCCTTTCCTATTTGAGCTAAAGACTGTGATTCCTTTTTTTTATATACTTTCCTTTTATTATTATTACAATAAACATACAGTACAGTCTCCAGAGGCAGTACCTGAGGAGATAAACCATATTCCACATGAGGGCGCCACCTCTCTTAATACAAGCAGGTTAAAATGTTTAACACACTGCTTCAATTAGATACAACATTTGGGGGATCAAGCAACACTTTTTACCTCATAACATAATGCATACATTTAAAGTTGCTTAAATGACCCATGAGCTGCATGATAATTTAGTCCATATATATAGTCCATAAAGTTCAGTAAACTATTTCCTGTAAAGGAAAAATAAATATCATGCTATACCGTGTGTTAAGGAACCTAACTGGTATCCTATTAAAATGAGACTTAAAGCTCAACGATGTGAACTGTAACAGATAGTCATATAGAGATTCCACAACCTTCCAGAATCATTTTTCAGTATGGGCATCTTACCTAAATAAATTGTACCTTCAACCCCCAACCATTTAGCTTAACTAAAATATATTTTAAGGTATTTAGAAATTCCCCTGGGTGAAGTGCCATTTTTAACTGTAAAATATCAATTAAAGAAATAGGACACATTTTCGAGAGCTTACCCAGTTCTGTATTAACAATGTTTTTGGTTTTTTTTTACATCTCTTTTTCCCTCCGGTCACAGTCTGGGGGACTCTCTCAGGCATCCTGCCTGTTCCTGCCCTGCCTGAAGTCCACCTACCTGTGCCTCCTCTCTTCCTCCTCCTCTGTCCATGCTCAGCACCCCCCAGCTTAACCCCTCCTGGGTGGGACAGCTCCTCCTCTTTGGGTGCTCTTTCAGACAGACTCTGACATGGGAGAGGACCCGGGTGGAGGAACCTGGAAGGCCTGGCAGGATGGACTTAGCCTTGGGCAGGGGGGCAGGTGCCGACGCCTACACCTCAGACTGGGCATTTCCTTGTTCTGTAGATCCTCTCCCTTCCCATGCATGTGCACGTTCCTGATGCAAGGCGTACACGGCAACCCTTGCCTGCATCAAGGCACACAGATTATGTGCTGCTGAGCATGCTGCAGCACCTCTGGTCTCCACCAGGAGCCACTGGCATGCCAGGCTATCCCTGACCTCCCCCCCACCCGGGAGGAGAGCAGCCCAACAGGTGCTCAATCCTCACCCGCACATGCCGACCCCCAGCACCTGAGCTCACTCCCAAACTCGGGTTGCCAGAGCAGTGTGAGGTGTGGCATCCAGCACCTCAACCCTCAGCACCACCGGGCTGGCTTTATTAACAATGTAATAGGCAGAAACTTTTATCCCATTATGATTTAAAAGTCCCAGATTTTAATTATTGATACTGTCCAAGGTAGAGCAAATCTGGAGTCAGTTGCAGTAGCTGCAAATAATTCAGCTCTCGTCTTCATCTGATTCCTCTCGGTCTATCAGGTCTGGGGACACCGTCCAAGCAGGGGGAGATACGTGGCATTGGACCCACTTTAGGGCCTCACTGGAATCAGAGAAAATAAAGACCCTGACCTTGTAAAGGATCCAGAGATGTTCAGGGAACAACATATTATGTGGAATGCCAGCTTCCCTTAAAATAGCATGGACTCCACCAAAACACTTTTTTTTTTTTGTCTCATAGCATAGCTTAAGTCTGGGTAAATTTGTACTTGGATCCCATCATGAAGTAACATTCATTTTTGATGAGCCAATGCCAGGATGAAATCTCTGGATCCCACAACATCGAGGACTAGCACTATTGCCCTAGGTGCTTCAAGGTTGTCTGGACAATCTCTATAAGCCACTTGGTAGGCTTTTTGTTTAAGTATTTTACGGTTGGTGAAAGGCTGTCCCAATTGTTGCTCCATCCACTTGCTCATACAAAGGCTTAAGTGGTCTCCTTTGCTTTGCTCTGGCATGCCCATGACTCTCAGATTGGCCTCCCAGGCCTGATTTTCCAAGACCTCAAGCCTGGAGCGAACATGCGTGTTTTCTTTAACCAGTGATGTAGCGGTGCCCCGGGCCATGTCTGAACTTTTGTGAGACTCTGCAGCTTCTGTTTTGACAACAATCATCTCTGATTCTAGCATAGTAACTCTAGTTGCCATCGTATCAATTTTCTCTACTAGCCCCGATATTGTAAATATGATGTGATTGATTTTAACTACTAAAGTCTGTAGAGTTTCATCTCCAGTTCCCATGTCTTTGGGTGCAGTATAAGCCTGAACAGACCTCGTGGCTGGGGGTCCCGAAACATTTTTCCCTCGTGCTCCTTGTTGCTGCGATCTTTCTTTCTTTGGATTACCCATGTTTAGTCTTTAGGTATTCCGATTTATTTATTTGCTCGTGAATTATTTCAAATCATCAGAAGGGATAGGTTAAGTTGCTGAAATATATAAATTTTATAGAGAGCTGTATGTCAGGACTTCTATTTAGCTTGGCTTCAACAGCATCCCCCGAAGACTGTGATTCCTTTGAGGGTCTGCTTTGTACCCCTCTCTCCATATTCACTATCAAGACCCCTAGACAGTGAGATGTGAGCTTACAAAATGTGGAAGCTCATCCAGAATCTAAAGTCGGATGCTTTAGGATGGACTAAATGGAGTAAGGGTCTGGCTACTGTGGCAGGCTTGAATATTTCTTGGTGTGTCACATGGCTCACCATCTGGTGGGTGGTTGGCGCCTTTTATTGATTTATTTGTTTGTTTGTTTTTGATAACTGGGTAGGTGCGCTAGACATAGTAAATGCTTATTTTTCAGCATGACCCAAGAGAGTACAAAACAAGTACAGCTAGTACAGACAAGGCAGTACAATAAAATACATGAATAGTACATCATGAGATAACACAGGAACATTGTAGACAGTAAAATACATTAGTAAAGTACAGTACATTGGGATAAGTATTAAACAGCTCTGTCTGCCTGCAAGAAGAGGACATATGGCAGTCAGGAGGAATGGTCAGGTAGGGTGAGGTAACATCACTGATTGACTCCTGGTCTATCTGGGTGAGGAATGTGCTGTGGAGGCACCATTTTCTCCTTGAGTCCATGGTATAGAGGTGAAGATTGTGAGAAGGGAAAGGAAAAGTGATTATGGCTGGGAACATTCCATCTGATGAGCCCCTGGCCACTGTCCCAATATTGTTATTGACTTGGCTGTGGAAATCTACTGGGCAGGGAGCAACTGAAGACAGATGTATTCAGTGCAATTTCCAAGGTGAAGTAGTGGTTTGGATGACCCTGTGCTCTGCCTGTGTAAGGGGGCCTATCCTGGATTCCTTGAAGCCTCTCCATATTCGTTTTCCTGGGAGTAGCCAACATCACCATATGTGGGTTCTGCATCCCTGTTATCTGTGGGAAGCCTGAATCTATATGAGGAGCCCAAGCTGCCCGCACCTTCTGCTGAACTTAAGGTGGAAGCTCCAAACATCATAGTGGTGGCCGTGGAGGAGGACACTATGAAGGGTGCTGTGGGGCACAGCCATCTGCCCATACCTACAGCACCCGCTACCGTTGGCTATCCCACTGGCTGAAGGAGAAGTAGGGGATACAATGTGGTATCTGGTGGCCCCTCAGGGCCCTGGGGGGTCAGCCGTGGTCCCCTGCCTGGCAACGGTAGCTCAGTAAGCACTCCACAGGAGGAGGAGGATCCCATGAAGGCTCCTCCAAGTTATTTAGAGCTGGCGGAACCACAACATGAGATAGTGTGGGAGGTGCCAGCTACATTGCCCCAGGAACAGACTTAAAGGCCTTATCAATTTGCTGACCAGGAGGTGTATTATGCTATTTCTCACACCTATGTGTGCCCATTGTTGACTTTGCCTGATACTACCCCATGCCCCCCATAGCTGTGCAAGAGAATATGAGCATGGATAGATGGACTGCTCACCAATGATCCTGTGAATGTGCCTTATTGGACAGAAATGTGGGTGCAGCCTGGTCAAGCCCGTCGGACCAGTGTCTGGGACCTCTTGGAATGGTCCCAGGCTGAGAGGTGGGTGTGCTAATGTACACATATTTACCCGACTGCATAGTATCCATATATTCTGGAGAAGCTCTGGGGCATTGTGGAAGAGAAGTGTTAGGACTGGGTATTTCGTAGACTAGTGGATAAGCTGCTTTGTTGCTCTGGATTATCCGGCCCACCAATGGAGGAAATTATCAGAAAGACTAGGTCTCTGTGTTTTTCATCACCTTGAAAAGTCCTCACTCTCTTCAAACACTATGCTCTAGTTCAGGATGTGGCTGGTTACAGCATGAAATACTATATTATAGCTATGGACTCTTTTGCAGATGAAACCACCAAACCAGACCCTGATTATTACTATACCTGCAGAGGGGTCCAGCGTTATAAACTCTGCACACCCAGTGTTTGTATTTAGCCAGGACTGTTGCTAACCTACAAGTTGCAGGTAATTGTGCCTAATTAAAATTGAACATTAAAGACCGGTGCCCAGTGGAAGTTGTTGCAGGACTCTTTTCCTATTTGAGGACTGGGACTGGTGGGCTAAATCCACAGTGTTTTCAACTCAAAAGTAATGTGTAAAAGTTCATAATATGTGTGCACCTCTTCTCATTTGGGAAGACGTAATATTTCATAGGTATCATAGGTATCTTAGGTGGAATCAAGCTTGTAGACTGTTGCCTTTTAAAGCTTGCAAGGACCCAGATTAAAATTGGAATGTCATCTCTCTATAGTGTCTGTCCAAACTATTCTTAAAGATGTTCATATTTGGACTTTCAGCAACTTCTATTGGAAATTTGTTCCACAGAACTACTATCCTATGACTATACCAAAATTTGTGCCAATTACGATTCCAGCTCTGGTGTAAAAGCTGTCTGTTGTGCCTCCTGGCACTAGACCACCCCAATTTGTGTTGGAGACCTATCTCCGCCAAAAGCTTGTTTTCTTCCATTAGTCTGTAGAGTAAACACAAATCCCCCCTATGTCTCCTATAGTGAAGAGAGTACTGTATAGGTTGAGGGATACCAGTCTTTCACCATAAGGTTTATTTTTCAATCCTTTCACGGATCTGGTCAATCTTCTCTGCAGTCCCTCCATCGTATTTATGTCCTCTCTATTCTACGGGGACCAAACCTGTGCACAGTACTCCAAATGGGGCCAAACCAATGCAATATACAATGGAATGGGTATTTTTTCATCTCTGCTAGCTATGTGTCTAAGAATGCAATTCAGGTTATGGTTTGCTTTCCTTGTCTGTGTCCTGCAATGAGAGCTAAATTTAAGGTAATTTGTGATCAATATCCCTAAGTCACTTTCCACCTTAGTAACACTAAGTAAGTTATTTGCAAGTTTATAGGACTGCACTACATTATTTTTTCCAAAATGCATAACCTTGCATTTGTCAATATTCAGGACAAGTTTGTTAGTTACTGTCCATTCAGATATCATATCTATAGCCCCTTGTAGTGATGTAGTATGTTCATGACTATTTACTACTGCCCCTATTCTACAATCGTCTGCAAATTTATAAAGCCAGATATTTGGATTCTTTAGTTTAAGAGAGGAAATGTAAATGTTAAAGAGGCTTGGTCCCTGAACAGAGCCCTGAGGTACCCCACTAGTGATGGGAGCCCAATTAGAGAGAACCCAATTTATGACCACCCTCTTTTTTCTTCCCTGGAGCCTGTCCAATACTCAGTTACAAATGTTACGATTGAAGTTAATCTCCTCTAGAGGGGTTAATAATTCATAAAGGGGCAATTTATCAGATGCCTCAGCAAAATCCAGATAGATCACATCCACTGAGTTCCCGAGGTCCAGCTCCCTGTTGACATTCTCATAAAAAGCTAGGAGGTTAGTTTGACATGATCTGGACTTTGTGAACCCATGTTGTGCTGGGTTAACCAGATCATGAACTGTTAGGTATTCGAAAATAAGAACTTTAATTAGTCCTTCCATGATTTTTCCTACCAGGGAGATCAAACTAATGGGCCTAAAGTTGTCAGGCTTTGTTTTTGGCCCTTTTTTTTTTAAGATGGGGACTATCATGGCTGTTTTCCAGTCATTAGGGACTGTTTCTGAGTCCAAGGAAGCCTGGAAGATATAAGTAATTGGCAGAGCCAAAACATCTGCCAGTTCTCTTAGGACTCTAGGATGCATGCTGTCAGGGCCTAGTGATTTATTAACATTAAGCTTCCTAAGACACTCAAAAGTATCCACAGGATCAATGATTATTTCCCCAGGCCTAGATGTTTTTTTTGCCTCTATGTAATGAGGAGTTACAGTTATTATAGACGGAGCAAAAATACCTGTTTTGCAGGTCAGCCATCTCCATGGTAGAAGCTGTCTGACCAGTCTCATTTAAGAAGGGACCTATTGTACTGTGCCCTGTTTTAATGTTGTTAATATAAGAGAATAATGCTTTTTTGTTTTTCTGCACCTTATTTGCCAGTTCTACTGTTCATCAAACTGGGTTCGGCTTTTTTAATTTGTACTTTAACCTTTTTAAGATAGCCTTTATAGGTTTGATAAATCACAGCTGATTTGGTTTGTTTTACTTTTTTATGTAGCCTGTTTTTTTAATTTATTAATCGTTTGATTGAAGCATTCATCCAGGCAGGTTTGTTTCTCTTCCTACTAATATTATATTTAGGAACACTAGGTATATATTTATGGACAGAACTATCTATTTTGGACAGCAACAAATTCCACAAGCCCTGAACAGATTCATCTTTGAAATCATTTTCCCAGTCCCAGTGTAAGAATACTCCTATAATACTAGGGACATCAGCTTTATTAAAGTTTAACCCAGTAGTAGTGCCAGATGCTCTTAGATATAATAATTCACAATTTTTAATTCACAATAATTCATAATTTTAAAGTGGTCAGAGCAGTGATCAATGTTACCTAGGGGCCTTTTTACTTGGACCTTGTTTACTTACCTATATTTGTTTCTGCTAAAACTTAAAATCAGTGTTAACGATCTTGATTCTGGAGTTAAATGGTGAGAGTGTGGTCTGAGAGACAGTGTGCTAGCGGTGAGAGGTGATATAAGTTGGAGTGTATTTGATTGAGGAGGGAAGTGTGCAGAGTGAGAGTAGCTTGTTTTCTCCAAATCCCTTTGACTGTGTTTGAATATGAAAAAGTAAAAATATTCTTTGATGTCCAAGGAAGTAACAGCCTGGCATTATTGGTTTGTATTAGTTTCTGGCCCCCCAGTTTGTGCTGATTTAGGGCAGGACCAGCTCCACACAGTGGTTGGTAGGTGGGCCCCCTAGAGTTTCTGATGCACCATCGGAGGCCTGGCTGTGCAGGGAGTGTGCATACCCATTTCAGTCAGTGCCGCCATAGAAGGCCAGTTGCCCCATTTCCAGGAGGAAATAAATTAAAAGGGGGAGAGAGTAAACCACCCCTCCCGGGGGGGGTTACTATAATACCCTCTCCCATCTGTGGTCAGTTTTCCTTTATAAGCAGCTTGGGGCCACCCTGGGGGGTTCTTTTTACCCCTGCCTGTTTAAGTTGGGGATGCTGGGAGGTTTTGAGCACTAGTTGGTGGGCTGGAGTTAGGGCCAACGGGTTGGGGTTTCAAACTATCGGCACGGGAGTATCAGGTATTTTTATGGTGATGATGCTGCATGTATAGACCATTGGGGGGAAGTATATTGGAGTATGTGATCATGGAAAGCAGGGTCCCATTAGAAGGACAACTGTGGTGGACAGAAGATTGGAGGTAATCCCCTCATTCATCAGAGTGGTGTGGGGATTCCTGGTGCCAATTTGGAAGGTATTGCAGTGGGGCTGTCACAGCAGTGGCAGAGCTGTGACAGACCCCTCAGTGGTGGCAGCTCTGAGGGTTTTTTTCCTGGTGTGGCACACTGCTGGAGTGTGTCTGGTGGTCTGCGTGGGATATCGTTTTTCTTTTAATTGAGTGTACTTTATTGAAAATGTAAAGATCAATGAACATCAACACAGCAAACAAACAATCAACAAAATCAATCCAAAGAGTCAAATAGCCTCAGTTCACCAGGGTCTGGCCTAGAAGTCCAGCTACTTATGTTTGGCTGCCCAGCTGGTAAGAAAATCTGTTGAGCCATGCTGTTCAAGACCTGCAGGCAAGGTAAGGCCTTTCCTATTTGAACTAAAGACTCTGATTCCTGGGAGGTTCTGCTTTATATCCCTCTCCCCATATTCACCATCAGGATCCCTATACAGTAAGAATGGGGGCTTACACAGTCATTAAATGTCCTTTATCTTGACAAGCAAAGATACAAATAAGTGCAAATACATTCCAAGTGCAAATGTCAAACTGCTTATTAATAAAGTGCAGAATGTGAAAAAACAATACATAACACCCAAACTGATCATTACATAACTCAAAGTTCTTGGCTGTGTATATTAAGTGAATGCCCAATCCAAATAAATTTTGTCCTTTGTTTTAGTATTTTCTATACATAAAACAAAAGTAGCAGCTAATTTGTGTTTAGAACAGCTTTAGAGCATTTTCTGAATAAAAGGGAAAATATGTTCCCAACAACTGAAGTGCTTACTGACCTATCAGAATTTGTGCTTAAATGCAATTGCAAATTTCTTCCAGAATCAGTTTTACCTTCAAAAAAAGGGTACAATAGTGGGGGCAAGTTTTGCCCCTAATTACGCTAATTTGTACTTGGGAAAACAGGAGGAGGTCATTCTCAATCCAGAGGTCAACCTGTATTTACACACAGGTTAGACCTCTGGAGGCGATATATATTGATGATATCTTACTGGTGTGGACTGGTACTGAACAGATCCTTTTTGAATTTGTGAAAATGTTAGAAAGTACAAATCTAAATCTAAGGTTCTCAGTAGCTTTCAGTAACAAACAAATCAGCTTCCTGGATCTCAGCATTGCTAAAGATGGCAAGGCAGGGGTCACCACAGACTTGTACCACAAACCCACAGAATGCAATAGCAACCTCAAAGCTAGCAGCAGACACCCCAGACATACAACCAAAAGTCTAGCGAAAGGACAGTTTATTAGTGTGAACAGAAACTGAGCAGATAACAGTAAAAACGTGGAGAGAGCAAATGAATTAGAAAATAAACTGTTTGAAAGGGGGGTTTCTCGGCAGAGTGTGGAAACAACCAGGAATGCAGTAGATTCTATTGCTCAAAAGGCAGTACTAAAAGAAAAGGACACGAGAGAAATTGAATTCACCTAAGTAAATTTTGTTACCACTGTCAGTGCCCAAGTAAACAAGGTTACTGAAATAATCAAGAAGCACTGGCATCTTGTAGAAATGGACTGGGGCCTCACAGACTTGAGTGATACCCAACCCAGATTTGTCCACAGGAGAACATAAAATGTGGAAGATTGGGTTGTGCATTCCGTACAACCAAAAAATCAGATTGAAAGACCAAGAATGTGGTCTCCCTCCAAAACTGAAGGTTTCTTTAAATGTGGAACATGTAAATACTAAGGTAATGTTAATGATAGCTAAACCTTCAAGAATCCAAAAAAAGAAAGGGCATGTCAGGTGAGGGGGCTTATAACTTGTAGCACTGAGGGCATGGTGTATTTGGCTAACTGTACCTGCAGTTGCTTTTATATAGGCAAAACTAAATTCCAGTTTAAACACCACATAGGGGAACATATGGGAGCCATAGAACATCAGGATCTCAGTTATGCTTTGGCTGTTCATATCAAAGGGGGCAAAATAGAGATTCTCATAAAGTGTCTTTTATTGGGATCGAAAAACCAATTAAATGCCAGAGTGGAGGCAACTATGATAATGTTCTGAAGAAAAGAGAACAATACTTGAGTATTTTTTGATGGGGGCCACAAACAGATCAGGTTTAAATGATAAGTTGGAATTGGGTCCATACTTGTCTAAATAACTTTGTTTTGGTCAACCCCCCCCCCAAAAAAAAAAGAAAAACTGGACAGCAATACTGTTAAGCATATTAGAACAAGAGATTTCATTATTGGGTACAAATTGTTGTTTCCTTCTTGCATAACCTCGCTTGTTATATATTTTGCACAGATGTCAGGTGTTTATGAAATTTAAATTATTGAAAACCTTGAATAACTTAAACATTGTTTTGATCTGTTTTCTGTTTTAGGATGGAATCCAATATTATGCCCCAGGTCAGGAATTGGAAAATAACCATCTTATGCAACTGAATATGGACTGGTAATTGTACAAGGGCTACCCCATGTACTAACATACATACTAGCATACTAAAATGCCAGCAGAATAGGCCTAACGGTCTTTCGCATCTGCTCATTTGGTCAGCCTCCACCCTGGGAGCTGACCTTGCTGCCCCCCTCGCCTCCTCTGGCTTCTCCCTTCCCAGTTCCAGATATTCTCACTGCATTGGATTTTGCTTCCAGAACCCTTCCCCTGTACCTGTCCAACCCCCCTTGAACCCTTCCACAACTTCTGCCTCCACCAGCCCCCTAGACAGAGCATTCCATGGCTCCACCACCCTCTCAGTGAAGTAGCACCTCCTCCTTTCTCCCCTGAATCTTCCCCTCCAGTTTCCACCCATGCCTTCTAGTGGCCCCCTCCTCCTTCCTTCAAAGTACCTTGACTGTTGCTCCCCCATTTACCCCCTTCATGTACCTGAAGACCTCTATCATGTCCCCACGGTCCCTTCTCTCTTCCAATGTGTACATATTTAGCTCTTCAAGAATCTCCTCATAGGTCCTGTCCCCCAAGCCCCAAATCATTTTGGTTGCTCTCCTCTGGACCCTCTCCAGGAGTTTAATGTCCCTTTTTAAGTGTGACCTCCAAAACTACATGCAGTACGAGAGGTGCGGCCTCACCAAGCAGTTATACAGAGGGAGTATCACTTCCCTCCTTCTGGAGGTGATCCCCCTAGCGATGCATCCCATCATCCCATTGGCCTTGGCTGCTGCCCTCTTACAAGTCTCCGAGTTGTTCATCTTGACTTCCACCACCACCCCCAGGTCCCTCTCAGCCATGGAGACTTGTAGCATTCCCCCCCCAGTGTGTACACTTGGCCAAGGTTTCTGGCCCCCAGGTGCAGTACCTTGCATTTCCCTGCATTGAACCTCAGCTTCCACTTTCTAGACCAGCTTTCCAGAGCCTCCAGGTCCCCTGTAGGGCCACCTCCCCATCTCCCATCACCACGCCCCCACCCAGTTTTGAGTCATCCATAAGAGACTCATCTCACTCCTGATACCTGTCCTTATGTCAGAGATGTAGCTGTTGAACAGGAGGGGCCCAAGGACTGATCCCTGTGGGACCCCACTAATGACCCTCCTTGGGGATGAGACTATCCCTCCAAGTACAACCCTCTGGGTCCGGTCCTGCAGCCAATTGCCTATCCATCTGATCATCTGGTTCCCAACCCCCATTTCTCCCAGCTTATCCAACAGGCCTGTGTGAGGAACAGAGTCAAATGACTTGCTGAAGTCTAGAAAGAGGACGTCCACTGGTCTACCCAGGTCCAAGGCACTAGTCACCCAGTCATAGAACTCCACAAGGTTTATCTGACATGATTTCCCCAGGATGAATCCATGCTGTCTATCATCCAGGCACCCAGACTTTTCCAGGCCCCCCAGCCTCTCCTTGACAATGCCCTCCATCACCTTGCCCACCACCGATGTCAGGCTGACAGGCCTGTAGTTCCCTGCCACCTCCCTTGATCCCCCCTTGTGGATAGGCACTATATGAGCCACCTTCCAGTCCTGGGGCACCCACCCTGTCCTCAGAGAGATGGTGAAAAGCTCCACCAAGGGTTTTGCCAGGACATCCTCAAGTTCCTTCAGCACTCTGGGATGTAGTTTATCCATCCCTGGTGCTTTCTCCATCTTAAGACCCCTGAGGGCTTCCCTCACTCTCTCTGCTGTGATTTCCACTTCCACTACCTCTTCTCCCTCCTTAGCCTTCCCCCCTCCTGCCAGTGATGCCTCCCCCTCTCCCCAGACCCACCGATCGGTAAGGGTCCCCCCTCCTCAGTATCACTGTCTCCTCCCATGTATGATGCAGCACCCCCATTTTCTTTGGTGAAACTGAGGTGAAGTACTCATTTAGTACCTCAGCCTGCTCCCCTGGGTCTTGTGCCCATCTGTCCACTATTTTAATCCTGCTAATCTGCCCCTTCACCCTTCATTTTTCCCCAATGTATCTAAAGAACCCCTTGTTCCCTCTCCTAATTTCCTTGGCCAGATTCTGCTCTTTCCTTGCCTTAGCCACCCTCACCACCCTAGTGGCCCTTCTAGCCATCAGCTCATACTCCCCTCGATTCCTTTCACTCCTTGAGCACTTGAATTGCCTATAGGCTGCCTTCTTTCCCCGCACCACCTCCTGGACCTCCCTGGTCCACCAGCAGGGTTTTTGGGCCCTACTGCATTTTCGTCTTATTCTTGCACAGGTGCTGGTAGCATCCTGCACCCCTCTCCTGATGATTTCCCACCTACTATCAGCGTCCATGTCTGACCCAATCCCATCCAAATGCTCCTTAAGGATCCTTCCCATTTCCTTAAAATCCACCCCTGAAGTCAGTTACCTCCGTCTTTGTGCAGCCTTCTACCCCCTCCTAGGTCCAGGCAGAACCAGACCGTGGCATGGTCACTCCCGCCAATGGGTCCCTTACCTCCAGGCCCCCAGTCTGGTCACTGTCTGCCAGGACCACATCCAGTACCCACACCTCCCTGGTCAGTTCCCCCACCTGCTGAGTTAGGAACGCATCTTGAAAGACATCCAACAACCTCTGTTCTCTGGCCACCGAGGATGTCATAGTCTCCCAGTCTGTTCCTGGCATGTTTAAGTCCCCCAACACCACCACCTTTCCCCTGCCCAGTCTGCAGTGTCTCCCAACATCTGCCACCAAACTCTCCTCCAGCTCCTCCGCGAGTGCACACTACCAATTGGCCACCTAGTACCTCTCCCAAAATGCTAACAAGAGTGAAATGCATCAGGTCAGGTGGGTCTCCAACAAATGACTGAGAGGAGAGGATAGAAGATAGTAACATCCTGTGTGTCCTTCTATGCTGAATATTTGTGCACTTTAAATAAAATTAACCACTGCTTTGGACATGATTACAGGTATGCTCTCTTCCTTGTATTCTTGGCATTCAAGTGACCAGCTACAGTTCCTGCAAATCTAATTAAGAAGCTAGTCAAATGAACTGTTAATTATAAGAAAATACAAAATCACACATGCCCCCACAATGCAAAGCATCGTGGGCTGCATATGCAAATCACCACAGAATGTTATGCTGGTCAAACTTTAAGCAGAATTGCATGGTGCCGAAAGGCCTCTCACACAGTTTGCAAAGGGTGCTAACAGAAGACATTGACACGTGTTTCATCCTACCAGGACTCATCAGTATACCTCATCTGTTTGACACCCCAGTGGAATGGACCAGCTACTCTATAAGGCAGTGTGTTGGATATGTCTATGTCTTCTGTTAGCACCCTTTGCAAACTGTGTGAGAGGCCTTTGGCACCATGCAATTCTGCTTAAAGTTGGACCAGCATAACATTCTCTGGTGATTTGCATATGCAGCCCATGATGCTTTGCATTGTGGGGTCATGTGTGATTTTGTATTTTCTTGAAACTTGGCTTCCCAGCCAAATGCCCTTTGGGGTAACCCTTTCCTCAGTGTTTGCGCACAGAGGTACTTTGTCTGTTAATTATAATACACCAACTGAGGTTTTCGTGGGTGCTGGTTTTCTCTCTTTGGAATTACTTGCTATTCATTGGCTTAGCACCGCAAATCCAGGTGTATTCTCATTCATTTTACTTTTGGACAGCTTCTTTTCTTGGTTCTTAATCAGGCTGTAAGAAACCAATGACCCACCTACTCAGTAATTAAATAACATGGAGGAATAGTATCCTCCAAACTAAAAAATGATCTAGGAAAATTGTCAGATCTAATGTTACAGTATGCCCGTGATGTTACCAGTTATGATCAAGTTGTTCTGGTAGGGCTATAATCTACTACTACCTTGAAATTCCAAACAGACCTACCAACATGACTGGTTGCTGTACCAACTACAATCCAGTGGATCTTGTCAGGCTATCGTTTGCTACTCATATTAAAAAAAAACAAATGGTGTAATTTGCATCATAATATTTATATCACAAGAAAGTGTAGGTCATCAAATTTGCCCGATAAAGAAATCAAGTGCATTTTGATACTTCTGGCTGGACTACCGTCCACAGTGATAGTACAAACATCCCATACTATGACAATCGCTGGTGCAGAATAAACACAACATCAAAAGACAAATTAAAATATGCCTTATTTGATGAGGCAAGTATTTATTTATTTCTTTTTATTTATTTAAATGTTTGGTAACTGGGAGAGGCACACTGAGCAGAGGCTCATTTTCAGGTGTGACCCTGGGGAGGGGCAACAAGGAAGCAAAAATACAGAAATACATCCACGCCAGGCTGGTTATAAGTAAGTATGCATATATAAAGGAATGGGAAATCATAAAAGGAGCCTAACTAACATATAACAAACACAGAGTAACAGCACAAGTCAAGCCACACATTCATTTAATTTTAGGCGAAGATGAAAAAAATGACCTAGAAGAGCAAGGCAAGGCAGCAAACAATTCTTTCTGGGTAGACCGCAGTGATGAAAGTGAGCAGGAACGAACAGGAACTCGGTTCCTGTACCTTTTTTTCGGCAGGAACTGAGTTCCTGTACTTTTTCCTACTGATATTCGAAATGAAAGTCTTACAACAGTAACATAATGACAATTTCTTGGCCTGTGACATGAGATCAGTGGATTCCATCACACAATTTGACTTGCAGAACAATTTAATTTGTTTTAGAAATACTTTGACATCTCTGATTGGGTACACCAGTATCTATACGGATGTGCCTGGAATTGAAAGACGTATAAAAACATAGATGTGGACAGCAGAAAAAGCTCCAATTGCCCTTCCAGTCCCAAGAGTTATCCTTCGGAGCGAGGATCTTAATTATGCTTTTCATCTGTGCAAATGTTTGAGTTCCTGTACTTCTTGTTCACCACTTACACCACTGGTAGACCGTGGAAGAAACAGAGGGAGTCTGGGTTGGAATAGCAGAACAGTAGCAGTCAGTGAGCAGCAAGCAACACTTAGCACAGAAGCAATGAGATTTGAGAAATTTTAAAGCAACTAGCTAGAGCTAGATGACAACAACAAGCAGCAGCACACTTTAGTTTGCTCAACAGCTCAGCCTGTGCTTAAAGTCTACTCTTCATAAGCCAGTGCAGATCATGGACAAGTCAGTGAAAACAGCTACTTGGTTTGAATTGGCCAATCAGAATCAGTTTTTCTACGGTTTTGCATAAAACCAGTAGGTGTGCATTGGTGGTGGCTGACCGGATGGGCTCACTCAGTGGGGGGTGGCAGCCGTGGGAGGGGGTCAACTTCAGCAAGATGGTGACATGGGGGGGAGGTACAGAAGAGATAATCAATAACATCCCACTGCAGCAGCACCAGCCAACAGAGAATAATAGTGGGAGTATCGCAGATAGAGATGTTGCGAAATTAAATGTTGCCACTGAAATTGCCACGAAATCAGCAATTTCGCCGTGTGAAACATTTTGCGCAATTCCACCATTCCACAAAATTTTTAGCAGGGAGCAAAGTTGCAAAATTTTGCCTCCACAAAATGCACAATTTCACCTGAAATGGTGACATTTCACCTGCTGAAATTTCACCTTCCGCAGCTGAAATTTCGCATTTCGCACTCGTGACATATTTAGTGAAATGCGCGAATTTCATAAAATATTTTGCATAATGAAATTTCACAGTTTTGCATATCTCTAATTGCAAGCAGATAATCAGCATGGGAGGGGCTTTGTGTTCATTCCCCAGAGGCTTGCACCTGGGGCAGCTGCCCCTCTTGCCCGCTCTTTCTGTGGTACTGTCTACATCTTTAATACTATCTGTACCTGCGAAAAAAAAAAATCTATAAAAAAGAGAACACTATATTTAATCTATATATCTCCTAGCTGTTTAGAGTATGGAGTGTGCAGAGCATTCTGGTATTTGTAGTCATGTGGTGAACAGGACTACAAACTGATGTTGGTGCCCACTTTGAAATATTATTTTAAATAAATAGCAGTGTTTCTACTGTGCAGTCAGAGAATAGGGCTGTTTGGTTCCTTTAAAGCACTTTAGTGAAGTAGTAGGATCACACTATCAATGTTACTTCAGCAGGCATTTCCAGGGATAGGAGAGGTCAGGAAGGCACATAAATATAGAGCTCAGTGGGAACATGAAGCAGTGCCAGGGGAGGCCCGGAGGCCATGTGACTCTATGAATAGTGAAAGTGAGTCCACTTACATACTAGCAGGTCAAAATTAGTTACGAAATGATCAAATTCATGTGAGGAGAAAAATTGATACAGTGTTTAGTCTGTAACTTGGTTACAAAGTTTTTTTAATATAGAAAATAACATGTTTTTTTTTTTTTTGTCAGCACTGTGATAGTACTAAGATGCTTAATGAGGAAATGAACTGCCTAAAGAATTAACTTAAAACATGCAAGATATAAGGATTCTGGAAGCTTTCATAGACAATATGTTAAGGGAAATTACACCATATGAACCAAATACAGATAATATACTGTACCAGTGGGAGGCAAGAAGAAGATATAGGAGTGAAGAAGCTGACGTGGAAGGGGATGAGGAGTGGACACTATTTCAGCCATGGAAGGGAGCAAAGAAGGGAAGAAGAATGGGTATGTTTGAATCAAATAACCCAGACAGAATTCCATGTTATACTAATGGAACTGAATACTGAAACTGACAATACCCCAACAGACAGTGTTAAAATATGGTAGTAATTTGAGACTCAGTAGTCCATTTTACTGACAGAGTTGTATGTTATAAAGACAAAGCCAGGAAAATGTTTAGCACCAGGGAACTGTGGTGGTTCTCTCAATATTGCGATATAAGTAATATAAAAATTTAGCACCCACCACAAAGTGAAAGTCCACACACACGGTTTTAAAAACTTTTACCGTTTATTGCTTATTTGAGTACACAGTCCCACACCACCATGCCAACACCAGACATCAGAGAGCGCTGGTGCCATACAATTATATTTTGCTCAACAGCTGTTGAGCTTCAGATGATCAGATTTCCCCATGTCCCTGAAGACATGGCCTACAGAGGTGCGGCTATAGAATTCCTTGTATGCCCCGGTAAGAACTGCCTTTACAGTGCTACCTGTTCCCTTAAGGAGAAACCACCTACATGTTCTCTACTGACTGTACTGTTAAGGACCCCACTTCACTCTCACTATCCCCTTGCATGTATAAGGTGTCTGTGGTGTCCACCCTCATTGTCCTCAACACCACCACCTTCACCACATCTTTGGTTCTGGGGTAAATGGAGCCAGTTTTGTTGGTCAAAAATAAATTATGCTTAAATTATACTATACACAGATACCATCCCCACATAGCACAGGGCTGGAGAAGTACATTAAAAACAACATAGATTTAAAATGACGAAGAGGGGGCTGAGTTGGATAGCAGGGAGGAGGCACCTTCAATGGGAGACCAGAAGGCCTCACTTCCAAGATAGGGAGGAGGAGAATGACGGGAAATTACCAAGGCAAAAGGGGATGGGGGAGAAATGGGAAGAGGAAAGGCAGGACACAAGGTGGACTGTAGTATCCTTGAATCCAAGGAGCTTAGCAAACAAGGTGGCAGAGTTCCAGGCAATGATGGTGGAGGGAAAGGTAGATATTGCTGCCATCTCAGTGACCTGGGCCACCCAATTCCATGACTGGGATCTCACGATCCCGGGATACAAGGTGTTCTGCAGGGACAGGGAGGGGGAAGGAGGGTGGCAGGAAGGGGATACTGTGTACAAGGGAAGAGGGGGATGAGGGGAGGCACAAAACTATATGGGTATTGCTCCAAAGCCCTAAAGGTAAGAAGCTCAAGATGGGGGTGGTGTACAGGCCACCCTCACAGAGCGAGGAGGTGGATAGGGAGCTGGGGGAGCAAATCAGGAAGGTTAGTGGCAAAGAGAATGCAGTTATAGTGGGAAACTTTAACCTACTTGGGTTTGACTGTCAGTCAGTAACTACAGGACACACCAGGAACAGGTGCTGCTGAAGGCTATCCAAGACAACTACCTAGTGCAAGGGGTGATGGATCCTACTATGGAGGTGAACATACTGGACTTGGTGCTAACAAATGGGTATCAAGTTCAGGATGTGGTAGTATAGGACCCTCTAGCAGGAAGTGACCACCACTCAGTGTGGTTCCTACTCAACACAGGAAGGGAGTCGGCTAAGACCAGGACAAAAATGTTGGACTTCAGGAAGGCAAATTTTGTCAGAATGGGCAGCATCCTAGAAGGGTATTTAGCTAAAATTAACCCAGGGATGGATGCTGAACAGAAGTAGGCAATCATTAGCAAGAGGCTGAATGAAGCCAGGAACACATGTGCCAAATCTCATAGTAAGCAGTCCAGGTCACAAAAACCTAGCTGGCTCAGCAAGGAAGTGGAGGGGAAGGTGATTGCTGTTGCTAGCCTTGCTTGTAGATCAGAAAGCAGCTAACTAAAAGAAGCTACATTTTCTTATTTAGTTAACACTTATATCACAGCAGGAGTCAGTGTCTGTTGAGATTAAGCAAACAGATACTTTATTAGAAGTAGAAGGGGTCTTATTTAGGGTTAAAAAAAAGAAAGAAAAGAAAGAAAGTCAGTGTGGGTTCTCTGCTGGGAAGGGTACTGTATCAGTTTACTTTGCTAAACCAGTAGGAGGAGAGAGAGCTTAAATTGGGGGTGTGGCTTAGACACTATAAAAGCAGGTGACTCAAATTACAACTTCCTGTTGCTAGTCTTTTTTCTTACTAATTGCCCTCCATCCCACCCTAAGCCAGTTCTACTTTTATAGCCACTGGATTTGACTGTCAACAGGAACTTCCTGTTTGGCAGTAGGAAGGGAAGGATCATAGAGAAACATTGGTTTTGTCAACCCTAAAGGAAAAAAGTAGCTCACTCTCCCCCTCTAGCTGCTGGTGGTCTGACACTGAGCAAGGAAGAAGGAGGCTACTGAAGAATATAGGAAGTTGCTGTCCCAGAACTGGAAGGGATAGAGTTGTAAGGAGAGGAGAGAGTAAGCATACAGAGAAACAGGAAAGGGGACACAAAATAAGACATGTTAGGAGCGGTCCAGTGCAATGGCTGTGGGGCGGTAGTGTTCCGGGAGACATTCGGGAGGCTGCGATGCTGCCCTATTTGCAGGCACCTCTCTGGTCTGAGGGAGGAGGTTGCCCATCTCCAGGCTGACCTGGCTAGGATTCATGAAACCTCCTCCCCCACCACCCAGGGACCACCAGGGCCAATGCCACCACCTCAGAGGTTGCCAAGAAAGAGAGAGGCTGGACCAGGGTGGGCTCAGGGAGGAAGAGGGTGGTGAAACAGAGTTGCATCCCTCCAGCTGTACCTCTCCACAATTCATTCACTCTTCTGGTGGATAGTGGATCCTCTATGGAGGCACCTGCAGTGGAGACCAAGGAGGATGCTGGGAACCTTCACAGAGGAGACCCACAGGACTGTGTCATGAGACCCCACAGGGGAAGGAAACAACTCCTGGTGGGGGACTCAATCATTAGGGGGGTAGGAATGGGGGAGGAAGGGGAGAGGGAGGTAAGGTGCCTGCCTGGCACCAGGGCTTGGAGGGACAGGAAATGAATCCTCAGGATTGTGGGAGCAGCTGCACAAGGGAGGGAGCTGGATGTCATTGTCCACCTAGGGGATAAATGACCTGGCTAGGAATGGGATCAGAGCAGTGCAAGAGGAGTTTGTAGAGTTGGGTAGGGGTCTTAGACAAGTAGCGCATACAGTAACCTTCTCTGAGGTGCTACCTGTCTCTGGCAAGGGTGATGCTAGGATACTCCTCACCAGTGAATTCAATGAATGGTTGAAAAACTGGTGTGGAGCTCAGGGTTTTGGCTTCACTGGGGACTGGGGAGCCACTTGGAGGGATGCAGACCTATACTGGTGCGATGGTCTACATCTGTCCATGGGGGGAACCAGGATCCTAGATGAGAGGTTTAAATGCTTCTTTGGCAAGCATTTAAACTAGCCAAGGGGGGAGGCACTGAAAGGAAGCAGGGAAATCCCAGCCTCCCCCCTCAAAACACGGTAATTAGTGAGGCAAACACCATGGTAGAGAAGTCATTACGGAGCAGGACAGTGGTAAATGTGAAAAAAGGCAAAGGCAGTAAGGACAGGAATGGGGCTAAAAGGGGTAAGGCCATCAAAAAGTGGAGGGTGATGAGTACCAATGCCTGTAGTCTGTGTAACAAGCTTCCTGAACTAGTGGCCTTGATGGAAGAGGGTTGCCTGGATATTGTGGCAGTCACAGAAACATGGTACACAGAGAACCATGACTGGGATGTCAACATACCAGGATACACAATCTACAGGAGGGACAGGGAGGGTAAAAGAGGAGAAGGAATAGCAATCTATGTAAAGGAAGGTATCAAAGCAACAGAACTAAAGAGTAAACAGGGAGCAGATGAGACACTCTGGGTCACCCTGGAGACAGGAAATGGCACCACAATCCACATGGGGATTATATACAGACCCCCATCTCAGGAGGAGGGAATAGACAAGGAAATGATAGAAGGCTTCCTTAGAATGGCAGAAAAAGGGGAGATATTGTTGATGGGGGACCTGAATATGCCAGATGTTAACTGGAGCACCTTTGCTGCAGGCACATCCCAGAGCAGGGTCATTCTTGAAGCCCTACAGGGGGCATGCCTCAGACAGCTAGTATTCAAACCCACTCGGGAGGGAACAATCTTAGACCTGGTACTCTCAAATGGGGATGGAGAAAGAGTCTCAGATTTAGAAGTGGGTAGCCATCTGGGAGCAAGTGACCACCAAACAGTGTGGTTCACGATAAACACAGCCATACAATCAAGCCATACAAAAGCAAGAGTACTGGACTTTAGGAGGGCTGACTTTGGGAAAATGAGAGAGTGCCTCAGAAAAGCACTAGCAAACAGGCAAGAAGGAGGGGTGGAGGAACAATGGAGAGTAATCAAAACAGCCATCACAGAGGCAACAAGCCTTTGTGTAAAGCAAATCAACAAAACACAACAAAGGAAAAAAACGCTATGGTTCTCAAAAGAGGTGGCAGGGAAGGTCAAGGAGAAAAGGATAGCATTCAGGAAATATAAGAAACACAGAAGGAGCAGGACAGAGAACTTTATCAGTTAAAGCAGAAAGAGGCTGGGAAGGCAGTCAGAATAGCAAATGCCCAAACCGAGGAAAGGATAGCCAACTCTGTTAAGAAGGGGGATAAGACCTTTTATAGGTACATTAGGGAGTGAAGAAAGACCAAAGGAGGGATACTGAGGCTTAATAAAGGGGAGGGAATGTGGGTAGAGGGTTACAATGAAAAAGCAGGGATACTGAACAAATATTTCTGCTCAGTATTCACAAAGGAAGAGGAGAGGGAGGTACCTAAACCAAACAAGAGAAACACTCTGAAGACGGGGGTCGATACCAGCCCATTTACAGAAGAAAGGGTTCTAAAAGAACTAATAAAATTGAAGGTGGACAAAACTATGGGGCCTGATGGGATTCACCCAAGAATTCTAAAAGAACTAAGGTAGAGCTAATGACACGCTGACTACTCTCTTTAACAAATCATGGTAAGATGGTGTGGTACCTGAGGACTGGAGGAGGGCAGATGTGATTCCTCTTCACAAAAGTGGGAGCAAGACAGAGGCAGGAAACTACAGACCAGTTAGTTTGACCTCAGTGGTAGGGAAAATGATGGAATCACTTCTGAAGGAAAGAACTGTTGAGTACCTAGAGGCCAGTGGGGCACAGGACCCAAGGCAGCATGGATTCACGGTGGGAAGGTCGTGTCAGATGAATCTAATAGATTTCTTTGACTGGGTGACCAAAGTAGTAGACCAGGGAGGGGCTGTGGACATGGCTTACCTAGATTTTAGCAAGGCATTTGATACAGTCCTACGCAAAAGACTAATACACAAGTTAGCCAGCCTTGGAGTGGGTCCCAAGGTGGTAGCCTGGATAAAAAATTGGCTAGACAACAGGATGCAAAGGGTAGTAGTAAATGGAGTCCACAGTGAAGAAAGGAGGGTTACTAACGGGGTACCACAGGGTTCAGTACTGGAACCGGTCCTTTTTGATGTCTTTATAAGTGACATTGCAGAGGAACTGGAAGGAAAAGTATGTCTCTTTGCAGATGACACAAAGATCTGCAACAGGGTTTATACACCAGATGGAGTTGAAAAGATGAGAAGGGTCTTGGCAAGGTTGGAGGAATGGTCAAATGTATTGTATGGCAGCTCAGATTCAGTGCAAAGAAGTGCAAGGTAATGCACCTGGGAAACAAAAGCCCAGGGGAAGAGTACACAATGGGGTGAGATACTGACAACAGTAAAAATGGAAAGGGACCTGGGGGTAATTATATCAGATGACCTAAAGGTGGGCAAGCAATGTGAGAAGGCAGTAAGGAAGGCTGGGGGATACTGGGATGCACAGGGAGAGGCATCAATAGTAGAAAACAGGAAGTTGTTATCCCTCTGTACAGACAGTTGGTGAGACCCTACCTGGAGTACTTTGTGCAGTTCTGGAGACCCCATCTCCGCAAAGGCATAGACAGAGTGGAGGCTGTCCAGAGGAGGGCAACCAAAATGGTGCAGGGTCTGCACCAGAAGACATACGAAGAAAGACTAAAGGAGCTTAATATGTATTCCCTTGAGGAAAGGAAGGAGAGAGGGGACATGATAGAAACTTTTAAGTACCTCAAGAGAATCAACAAAGTCCAAGAGGGTGGCATCTTTCAGAAAAAGATATGTGCAAGAACAAGGGGGCACAATTTAAAGATAGAGGGGGACAACTCAGAGGTAATGTGAGGAAGTATTTTTTCACAGAGAGGGTTGTGGATGCATAGAACAGCCTCCCTGAGGAGGTCATGGATTCAAGAACAGTAGGGGAATTCAAGAATGCATGGAACAGACATAAGGCAGTCCTAGTGGGGGGATAGGAGGAAGTAAGCTGTTGGTTAACTAGGATCTGCAGCTTATCTGTTAGGTAGGAAAATGGGCAGACTAGGTGGGCCAAGCAGTCCTTATCTGCTGTCAAATTCTATGTTTCTATGTGATTGAAAAAAGATTGGCCTTCATTAAGCTTAAAAAACTGGGGTGTGAGGAGGATAGCGAAGCGTTCACAAGGGCATCTAGGGAGCTGACCAGGCCAGTCAGGGCAGCCAAGGCAGCAAAGGAGCTGAAGTTGGCTGAGGGGATCAGAGAGGGGGAAAGGGGTTCTTTAAACACATAAGGAAGAACAGGAGTTGTAGGCATGACATTGTTTGAATCAAGAGAGAGGGGGATAGGTGGTACAAGGGGAAGATCAGGCAAAGGCACTCAATGAGTATTTTTGCTCAGTGTTCATGAAAGAAAGGGATGACCCAATACCGAAAGGGAAAGGGGGCCAGGGTGAGGGGGCAGAGATAACAGATAGGGTCATCCAAGAGGATAGAGTTCAGAAGCACCTTAAAGTCTTGTGGGTGAACAAGGCACCGGGACTGGACAGTGTACACCCAAGGGTCCTGACGGAACTGGCAGAGGTGTTGGCAGGCTCTCTGACAGACCTGTTCAACACCTCCTTGGAGAAAGAGAATGTACCCAGGAACTGGAGGATGGCTCATGTGGTGCCCCTTCACAAGAGTGTACACAAGGACCAACTGGGCAACTACAGACCAATGAGCTTGACTTCTATAGTGGGGAAGTTGATGGAGACCATTCTGAAGTAGGGACTGATAATCTTTCTCAATAGTAATGGTCTATAAGATGAGAGACAGGATGCGTTTGTCATGGGAAGATCTTGCCAAACTAACCTGATATACTTCTTCAACTGGGTCACTAGGGCGGTTGACGAAGGCCATGCTGTGAATGTCCTGCATCTGGACTTCAGCAAGGCTTTCAATTTGGCACTGCACAGGAGGTTAATAAGCAAGCTGCGGGACGTGGGGGCAGGGAAAAACTGGTGGGGTGGGTGGAGAGCTGACTGCAGGGCAGATAACAGTTGGTAGTTGTAAGGGGGGAGACATCCAAGCCAAGGCCAGTAACAAGTGGGGTACTGCAGGGTTCAGTGCTGGGCCCTGTTTTGTTCAATGTCTTTATTGGAGACATTGCAGAGGGGGTCAAGAGTAAGATCAGCCTGTTCACGGATGATACTAAGATTTGTACAAAAGTGGACAATGAGGAAGAGAGGCAGGCACTGAGAGAGGATCTAGCTAAACTCAAACACAGGTCTAGGGAGTGGCAGTTGGGGTTTAATGTTAAGAAGTGCAAGGTCATGCACCTCGGAGCCAGAAATCTCAGGAATGGCTACTGGCTGGGGGGAGTGCAGGTAACAGCTTCAGAGTAGGAAAGGGACCTGGGGGTAATAGTTACAGGGCACATGAAGGTATCAACACAGCGAAGGAGGGTGGCAGCAAGGACAAATAGGATGCTGGGGTGCATTGCCAGAGGGATCACCTCTAGAAAGGGGAGGTCATCCTGCCACTGTATATATCACTGGTGAGGCCACACTTAAGAGTACTGTGTACAGTAATGGTGCCCACCCCTCAATAAGGATGGGAGATTACTGGAGGGAGTGCAGCATAGGGCTACAAAAATGATCATGGGACTGGGGGAGTTGCCATACAAGGAAAGGTTGAAGGAGCTCAACATGTACTCCCTGGAAGAGAGAAGGGAAAGAGGGGACGTGATAGAGACCTTTAAGTACTTGAAAGGCATAAACAAAGTTAGGGAAGGAAGAGTGTTCCATTTAAAGGGGGGAAGGGTCACTAGGGGGCACTGTCTGAAGTTGGAAGGGGGAAGGTTTAGGAGGGAGATGAGGAGGCACTACTTCACAGAGAGAGTTGTGGTGGGTTGGAACACTCTGCTGGAGGAGTTAATCGCTCAAAGGACAGTGGATAGCTTTAAGCAGGGTTGGGATCAAGTCAAGGGCAGGGTTAGTATAGACAAGAGCACAAAGGGGGAAAGGACCGGCAAAGAGGAGTAAGGGAGTGGTTTGGATCGGGGTGGGCAGGTGTAGTGATATGAGACTAAGAGCTGCACAATCATGCAGACTTGACAGACCTGTGGGCCTTTTTCTGCAAGCAATTTTGTATGTTCATATGTTCGTAGCACCTTGGGGCAGGCCTTAACTCATTAAAATTTAAATCCTGGATCATCATTTGGTTACATTAGCGGTTGTAATAGCAGTCCTCCAAACACTGTACCCTGTGGTAACAACTGGGGACTCAGGGCATAACACTGAAGCATAACTTATTTGCAAACCTTCAACAATTTATTTACACAGTACTGCATTTACTTGAGGCAGTGTCAAGTCTGAAGCTTCAGTTCATATATTTGGGACCAGTTTAGATCAGCAGCCATCACAGTCATCATAATTTGGCACAATCAGCTTGAGCAATAATGTCTATTACTGTATAAGTCCTGTGACCAGCCAGTCAAGTGTTTGATTCTTATTAGCTGCATAATTATTTATCAACATATTTCCAGTTCAAACACTGCTGCTCTCCTGCCCATATTTCAGTTACCTTATCACATGCATAAAACATGGTCTCATTAATTTATGGTGATACACAGGGAAACTCTTCATGGTTGCAGCCCCTTCTTGGCTGCATGCAGGATAAATGCATCAAGGTGTACCAGGCCGTTAATGAAACTGATGGGCATTTTGTAGGTCAAACTAGGAGTATACTCTTACCAGAATGCAGACATTAACACAGAATATAGGTAAGTATATTGTTACCTTGCTCAACCTGCCCTTAATAATTTGCCTCCAGGGCTGGCCCAGTGGTGCTGATAGTTTGAGGAGCTGGACACTACACCTCACTCCATGCCAGCGACCCGGGTGTGGAAGCAGACTCAGGTTGCCGGGGGATTGGTGGAGGAAGGAGAGGATCAAGCATCTGGAGGACTGCTCTCCTTTTCTGTGGAAGGAGGGCAGTGTGCCTCGCTGCACTAGCTGCTCTCGGTGGAAACTGGGGGCATTGTAGCAAGTGGGGGCATGTAGAGTAGGGTAGGGAGCATCAGCAGACATCCTGCACATGGGTGCAGGAGCATGCCCATCGCGCGCTGGACATCAGTGCATGTCCATGTTCCCAGGCACAACACAAAGAAAAACCCCTGGCTCCAGGGAGGCAACTGCTAGTCTCCAGTGGCTGAGCCCACATGCCCAGTGCCAGCCAAACCCTGACTTGACCCTCTGTGGTCACCATCCTCCTCGCATGAAGGCCTGGTGGGAGGGGGGGACCCAACACCTGATTCCTTCATTGGGGAAGGGGTTCAGGCAGGTGGTGGAGGTGATGCTGAGCAAGCCACCTGAGAGATACCCTGATAATTAGATAGGAGGAGGAAAAACAGAGTTCACAAAAAAAAAATGATTTGCACCATGGAGTCAGAGTTAGTGTTTAATGGTCAAAGACAGTAGCAGCTTACTCTTTACTGGATACTAAGTCCATCCCTTACCCAGGGGCTCAGATCCTTAATGCCAGCTGGACTAATCCTTCACAGAATGCAGGCTCTTTAACCACAGGTCTGTGCCAGTTCAGGATTCTTATCCACAACTTTATTCATTAATTCAGAATACACAGAAAAGATTGTGCAGAAGCCATCAGGAGGCCCTTCTTGAGGATAAGTCCCCAACCAGCTCCTTCTGTCCCCAGTTTTGGTCTCCAGTCAGAGCCAAAGCCTCGAGAGACCCACAACAGAAGGAGAAAGTGTCACCCTGGCCCAGAAACCCTGCCACCATTCCTGGGCCCACCCGCCGTCGTTTAGGCAGTTGTAGCCAGAGAAGCATACCCAGAGGTGCTAACTCTGGTGCTGTTGTATAGAGGAAGTCTGGAAAGGAGTACCAACAGAACAACATTTACTTTTCACTGGTCCAGGTCCCCTATTTATATGCCCTAGCAGGTGGGAGACATTGCCCAGGAACCCTCCTATAAAATGAGCAATTGCATGTACAAACTAGGACCTAGACCTTGACACCAACCAGAAAAATACACTGCAGTAAACAGGATACACTTTGTTTTATTCATAACCCCAAACACTTTATTTCAACTCAGATAGGCTACTGTATATAGATAGCCCCACATGTAACATGGATTAGTTTTTGCAAATGATATGAGTTCAAGTTATCAATATTATGACAGCCAGGTTATATAACTTTGTCATTTTTATGCCTGAAGTGGGAATTTTAACCCTTCATTTTACAGCATAGTTGCTTCTTATGTTAAGCCACATAATGCAACAGTTTGTTTTGTGAATATTGCCATTTTTTATATTTGTCCCTGATTTTTCATTTGCCCCTTTTTTGTGCATTATTCCCTCCCATGATAGGCTAGAAGGGAACATTGTCACATGGTCACAGCCTTGTTCTTCCTGCAGCAATTTAACCATGTGATCAACATTTTGTATACCACTTGAACTGCTCAGATGTTCTCTATTTGCAAAGTAATCCTGACTTTGGCAACAAAGCGCCATGCTTAGTTTTGGGAAGTGCACTTCACTCCTAATTAGGCAAAGTTGGTTCAGTTTGTGAGGTATTTGCTAAGAGTAAAGTTTGTGACTTTGCCACATCTTCAACAATGAAGGAAAACCTTTAAGCACCTCAAATTTATAGAGGTGTGTGGAATACAACATTTCACCATTAGAATACCTACCGAATTACTATTCTGATTCCACAGAATGTTGTGGAATTTGCATGAAATTCTGAGAATGTTGCCAAATTTTAAATTTCAGTTTTGTTGGTCTTGTTTTCAAAGTTTGTTTCCAAATGATACCACATATTGCAGGTGTACTTGTATAAGTGGTCTTCATATGTTTACCAAATGTTAGAGTCCTAGACTGAAAGGGAGCTGAGCTATGGGTGGCCAAACATTTAATCACAATTTGATTTTCAGTTATTTCCATCTAATTTTAAAATGACTGATTCAAATTTCTGCACAGTTTCAGAATTTAGAGAAGCATACAACATGGGTATGGCACCAACTTTTAAGTCTGAAGCTTTAAAGGAGGCTATGCTCCAGGTAGCCAATCATTTTGCCAACATTTAAATTTTAGTTATTTTAGTATAATTTTAAAAGTATTCATCAACATGTTATACAATGTTGCAGGTGCATAGGCTATTACTACTGTACATTTATATGTGTGCCTAGTTTTAAATGTCTAGCTCAAACAGTGCCTGACTTATATGCAGATAAAAATGTTCATGAAATTTTCAACAAACAATAAAATGACAGATTTTGAGCACCTATAATGTTGAGACAATGCATTCTAATGTCATGATATTAGCCACATTAAAACTCTTATAATCAAGTAAGCATGCCATAGTTTAAATTGCTAGCTCAAATAAGGTTGAGTCATGATCAGATTATTACATTTCAAAACTTCCACATAACTTAACCACATTTTAGATTTTAGTTATTTTAGTCTAGCTTTCAAAGTATGTATCCAAATGATATCAGATTTGTTAGGTATATAGTACTAATGGCTTTCATAAGTTTGCCAGATTTCAGAGTCCTATTTTGGAGGGTTGAGTTATGGGTGGTAATTTGTACCACACAAAGGGTCATGCTAAGTCGTGCTAAACACCTTAGTGTGGCACTAGTCACTGAATATCTCATAGCACCTATATTCATGTTCAGTTTGCCCCTTGCATATGTTATGGTTTGCCCAGCACTAATGCAGTTTGCACATGCTATTTGGCCTTTTGAATATAGCAAACCCACGCTAATCCCGCACTAAATCCATGCAAACGGTTTGCTCACCATGCAAAGCTTTGAATATCTGGGCCTCAAGCCTTGAGGAAAGGAAGGAGAAGGGGGACATGATAGAAACGTTCAAGTACCTCAAGGGAATCAACAAAGTCCAAGAGGGTAGCATCTTTCCAAAAAAGAGGTGTACAAGAACAAGGGGCACAATTTGAAGATAGAGGGGGCGTCTCAGAGGTAATGTAAGGAAGTATTTTTTCACAGAGAGGTTGTGTGATGGAACGGCCCTGAGGAGGTTGTGGAGTCAAAAACAGTGATTGAATTCAAGCATGCATGGGACAGCCATAAGGCAATTCTAGGGGGTGGGGGTATAAAGAAGTAGGCTGCTGGTTAACTAGGATCTGCAACTTATCCATTAGGTAGGGAAATGGGCAGACTGGGTGGGCCAAGTGGTCCTTATCTGCCGTCAAATTCTATGTTTCTATGTTTCTATGTTTCTATGTAAGCATTAAAGGAGACTGTACAATAGGTAGCCAGATAGTTTGCAAAAAATGTATATCTGATTTTTTTTAATTTAGTTTTGAAAGCATTCATCAAAATATTATTAATGTTTGCAGGTATACAGAATATTACTACACTGACATATGTACCTACTTTCAGAATTCTAGCTCCAAAGGTGCCTGAGTTATATGCAGACACAAAATTTTCATGACATTTCCCACAAAAATAAAATGGTTTACCTATGCCAACTCTACAACAGTGTTGCTGAGGTTTGGCATAGCGTGATCCCTGATGTCGACAGACAAAATTTTGCCTGTCAGACACAGGGTGTTTTTCTATCAGGGGGCTAATCCCCCCGAACTCCCCATGCAGAGGGCTTTGCCACCTGTGCCCCCCTTCTAAGGATTGTTGACTCTGAGTGAGAGTTAACTTGAAGGGGGGGCAAAAGTTGGGGAACGGTGAAATTTTTCCTTTGGGTCCCCCACAGCGACAATTTTGAATCTTGTCAAAATTGTCACTGTGTGGGATTTCACTGTCGGGGTGTTGACTTTCAGTCAGCATACCACATAAAATGACAGATTTTGAGTACCTACAATTTTGACACAATTGGCTCAATTCTCAAAGGTCGATGCAGGGCTTGCGCAAGCCGTGCATCAAACCCTGGATTGTGTCGGAAACATTGGTGCACCATGCATACAATTCTAAAATGGTCATGTGAATTTGCAACACTTTATCCATTTTATAGTGACTTGCTCCAAATATATGGTGTAAACCCCAGAAACAGGCTGGCAAAGTTAGACCAGAAAATGGTCTTGGGGCAAGTGGTGCATGGGGTCGAGAATCCTGATTGCCGGCCAAGAAATGCTGCATGCCCAATGCACACCCAGGCTTACAGCATTCTAAATCTTTAGAAAATTGATCCCAATGTGTCCTAATGTCACGATATTTGGTACGCTGTTGGAGCACCTACCAGTAAGTAATGATGCCAGATTTCAGAGTACTGTTTCTGTGCCTGCTCCCTCCCTCCCTGGAACGGACTATCACTGTAGCAATCCAGGCAGCACATTCTACATCCTGCTGCCTGTTGCCACCTCTCTGAAATGCCCTACTCATGTGGACCTTACTATGGATGCATACAACCTCCAGGGAGATATTCCCCTAGGGTCATTAACATTTTTGGTGTTTGGTCCCTCATGGAGAGAAACCTGCACATGATTTCTCAGGAACTGAGGACAGTGTTGCATGGGTTTTGAGCCTTCATCTCTTCACACCACACCTTGGTATTAGGACATTGCTGGCTCATATTGATAGTTACTGTGTCATGGTCTATGAACCTGTGAAGAGGGAAGTAAATTCCAATTCCATTTTCTGAAAAACAGTCACAGTTTGGGAGTGAGCTGTGGAGCACACCATACAAATCCTAGCAACATAACTGGAAGGGTTACAGAACGTACTCAACAACACCCTGGGTCACTTGGTGGCAAAGCTTCATAAGTGGCTGCTTCAAGGAAATGTGTTGGAACTTCTGTTCTAGTGGTGGGGGCAGCCAAAGTTGGATCTTTCTGCATCCACTCAAAACACAAAACAAAGATGATGCATATTTGTTTGCTCACTCACTCCAGGGCATGGAGTATTTGACTAGAATCATTGCTCCTCTGTTGGAGGGGAAGGTTATGTATACATTCCCACTGATTGTACAATGAATTAGCAGATACTAGTCAAAATCAGGAATGAGTCAGTCACCATGATTCAGGTGGCACAAATTCTGCCCAGACTAACTTTGTTTTCTCAGCTGTGGAAACAAAGTTGCAGAACCACTTTTCTGGTTGCCTCTCAGTTCAGGTCCATTGTTCTAGTTTCACAGAAGGCAGCTGCACCCATATCTTGTGTCACTGCAGCTTTATTGCTGGGTAGTAGAGGATAAGAGGATGATCATTCTGTTATTTCACAGGAGTGTCAACTGTCCTTCTGTGGACCAGAAAACCTTCTACCTGAAACACATACTCCCAAAAGTAGAATCATTTCAGCATTAGCTGTCAGTCCAAGTCCTAGGACTTCAAAACTACAAAACAAATGGTGCACACCAGTGAGTAGCTGCAACAAATTGATAAAAAGCATTTCACATTGTCATGATAGATACAAGACAGACATCCCAATGTGTAAACCAGAAACAGAGGACAACATAACATTCTTAATGATCAGCTGGTGCAAAGGAAAGGGGCAACCAGCCCAAGTGTGACAACCACAATCCAGGAGGTTGCTTACATTCACAGAACAAAAAAACTGCAGTTCACTGTGTTGTTAATCTTCAAAATAGTGCCATGTTTGTTGATAACAAGTGGAGACAGAGTCAAATAGGTAGACTACATGCCACAAACAGCCCCTGCATCTGGAGCACATTTGCTGCAGCCACATCCAAGAGTAGGACCATTCTCAATGCCCTTCAGAGGGCATGCCTCAGACAGCTAGTTTTGGAACCCACTCATGAGGCAGCAATCCTAGAACTCATACTCTCAAATGGGGACAGTGACAGGATCTCAGATCTAGAAGTGGGTTGCCATCTGGGAACAAGTGACCATCAAACAGTGTGGTTCACGATAAACTCAGTTACAGAGTCAAACCATACAAAAGTGAGGGTCCTGGACTTCAGGAGGGCTGACTTTGGAAAGATGGGAGAGTGCCTTAGAAAAGCACTAGCAAACAGGCTAGAAGGAGGGGTGGAGCAACAATGGGGAAACATCAAAACTTCCATCACAGAGGCAACAAGCCTTTGTGTGAAGCAAATAAATCAAAACAAAAGAAAAAGCCACTATGGTTCTCAAAAGAGGTGGTGGGGAAAGTTAAGGAGAAAAAGATAGCATTCAGGAAGCATAAGGAAACATAGAAGGAGCAGGACAGAGAGCTGTACCAGTTAAGGCAGAAGGAAGCAGGGAGAGAAGTCAGAATAGCAAAGGCCCAAACTGAGGTAAAAGATAGCCAACTCAGTTAAGAGGGGGGATAAAACCTTTTATAGGTACATCAGGGAGCATAGAAAGGCAAAGGGAGGGATAGTGAGGCTGAATAGAATGGACGGTGGGTGGCCAGAGAGGGACTGTGAAAAAGCAGGGATACTAAATGCATATTTCTGCTCAGTATTCACAAAAGAGGAGGAGGGGAGAGGTGCCTCGTCCAATTAACAGAAGCACTCTTGATAGGGGGAGCGATCCCAGTCCTTTCACAGAAGAAAGGGTTCTGAAAGAACTCCTAAAACTGAAGGAGGACAAAACAATGGGGCCTGATGGGATTCACCCCAGAATTCTAAAAGAATTAAGGGGAGAACTAGTGAAACCACTCACTACCCTTTTTAACAAATCATGAGTAGATGGTGTGGTACCTGAGGACTGGAAGAAGGCAGATGTGATTCCCCTTCACAAAAGTGTGACCAAGACAGAGGCAGAAAACAACAGACCTGTCAGTTTGACCTCTGTGGTAGGGAAAGTGATGGGATCACTTCTGAAGGAAAGAATTGTTGAGTACCTAGAGGCCAGTTGGGCACAGGACCCAAGACAGCAGGGGTTCACAGTGGGAAGGTCATGTCAGATGAATCTAATTGATTTCTTTGACTGGGTGACCAAAGTAGTAGACTAGGGAGGGGCTGTGGACATGGCCTACCTGGACATTAGCAAGACATTTGACACAATCCCACACAAAAGATTAATTGTCAAATTAACCAGCCTGGGAGTGAGTCCCAGGGTGGTAGCCTGGGTAAAACATTGGCTGGACAACAGGACACAGAAGGTAATTGTAAATGGAGTCCACTCTGAAGAAAAAGGGGTTATTAGTGGGGTACCGCAGGGTTCAGTACTGTGTCCAGTCCTGTTTAATGTCTTTATAAGTGACATTGCAGAGGGACTGGAAGGAAAAGTATGCCTCTTTGTAGATGACACAAAGATCTGCAACAGGGTTGATACACAAGGAGGAGTGGAAAGGATGAGAAGGTACTTGGCAAGGTTGGAGGAATGGTCAGAAGTATGGCAGCTTGGATTCAATGCAAAGAAGTGCAAAATAATGCACCTGGGAAACAAAAACCCAGGGGAAGATTACACAATGGGGGGAGGTAGTAACAACAACAAAAATGGAAAGGGACCAGGGAGTAATCATATCAGATGACCATAAGGTTAGCAAGCAATCTGAGGAGGCAGTAGGAAGGGCTGTGGGTATACTGGGATGTATAGGGAGAGGCATCACCAGCAGAAAACAGGAAGTTGTTATCCCTCTGTATAGACAGTTGGTGAGACCCCATCTGGGGTACTGCATTCAATTCTGGAGACCCCATCTTCGTAAGGACATAGAGAGGATAGAGACAGTCCTGAGGAGGGCAACTAAAAAGGTGCAGGGTATGCAAGAGAAGCCATATGAGGAGAGACTAAAGAAGCTTAATATGTATACCCTTGAGGAAAGGAGGGAGAGGGGGGACATGATAGAAATTTTTAAATACCTCAGTGGAATCAACAAAGTCCAAGAGGGTAACATCTTTCAGAAAAAGAGATGTGCAAGAACAAGGGGACACAATTTAAAGATGGGGGGGTGGTTCAGAGGCAATGTGAGGAAGTATTTTTTCACAGAGAGGGTGGTGGACGCATGGAACAGCCTTCCTAAGGAGGTTGTGGTGTCTAAAACTGTGGGAGAATTCAAGAATACATGGGACAGACATAAGGCAATTCTTGTGGGGGCTAAGAAGAAATAGACTGTTGGTTAACTAGGATCTGCAGCTTATCCTGTAGGTAGGGAATGGGTAAACTAGGTGGGCCAAGAGGTCCTTATCTGCCATCAAAGCCTATGTTTCTATGTTTCTATTTGACTCTGCAAGGGACCTCCTTTTTTGCACCCCAATGTTTAGCCTCCAAACAAGCTTAAAGTAGGGGGTTCTTGGTCTCACTCTACTGTCTCATCCAGGGATAATAGAATACCTTCTCCACTTTTTCCAATCAGGGAATGCAGGATTAGAAGCCATTCTAAGTTTCTTTCTAAGGCAGTACCTGAGTTTACTTTCAACTAATTCATCAAGCTGTCTGCATTTTTTGTAAATCCTAAGAGCCCAGGTAGGAGCACCTTCTTGAAAACAATAAGAAATTATGCTGAAAGCCTTCTGCACATGGAATGGCATTTTTCCAATGTCAACCACAGAACTGGAATGTCTTATTATGGCTAAAAAATGAGCACCTGAAGTAATTGTAAACAAATCAAGCACTGAAAACATCAAGATTATGAGTTTCTTTGTTTTTTTTTATGTAATTAATATGGGAAAGAAGTCCCTTCAAATAACTTTTTTTTATTCTTTGGTAACTGGGTAAGACCCACTAGGCACAAATGCCTGTGTTCAGAGCTGACCAGGTAAGCAGTGGAGAAGTTAAGCGACTTGCTCAAAGCCACACAGCATGCAAGTGGAGGTTGTAGGAATCAAACCCAGGTCTGTCAGGTAAACCAAGCTCGTTCATAGCGCATTACTTTAACCTCTCGGCTATACTGTTAACCTCGTGATGGACTATGTTATGGACCATGTGTGTTGGACTGGAAGTGGGTTACAGGTTGAGAGGCAGCTTTGAATGCAGAAACTATTTACACTAGGGGAAGACACCTGTCCCAGCATGAGTCATTTAAAACACAAAAGACATGGCCTTATATCTTGTAAAAAAAAGAAGACAGACGGGATACATATTATTTCAGAGTTTGCTTTACCTGCCCTCCCCACAGTCTTCGCCAATGGGGATCTACACAGAGCAGGACACAGAAACCCTGGATGACCATCACATACAGCGATGGGGTGGATCATAGAGTTTTTTTCTAAATTTTCTCCCAGAATGACTGCACAACATGCAATGGAATAACGGATGAGCTCTACCTCCATGAAGACATCCTCAAATACCTATGATTGGTTGCGGTGTGTGGACCCAGGTTGTGCTACTACCCGGACACCTTCAGGTGGCAGACAAGCAGCATGTCACAGTACCCCCCTCCATGAGAGTGGAGAGCTCTCCATTGGGATGTTCAATTCTTCCTCCCTCTACCAGCCTCTCAATGACCTGTGTTCATTTCTGAACCTGGGTTGCCGGTATGGTAGGAGGTAAGGCACTGGGTAGACTAGGTGGGCCACACAGTCCTTAGTTGCCATCACCTTCTATGTATCTGTGTACCTCAGCCCTCCATGCCATGGGGCCTGGTCTTAAGCATTTGAAAAGTCAGTACTGTACCACTTCCTCAGGGGAGGAACTACAAGGAGGGAACCTGAAATGGAATAGGGGCCCTGAAATGGAACTGGATGACACAATGATTGATACACAAGGGGGGTGGAAAGGATGAGAAGGGAATTGGCAAGGTTGGAGGAATGGCCAAAAGTATGGCAGCTTAGATTCAATGCAAAGATATTAAAAGTAATGAATCTGGGAAACAAAAACCCAGGGGAAGAGTACACAATGGGGGGTGGGGGTGGGGGAGGTACTAACAACAACAAAAATGGAAAGGGACCTGGGTGTAGTCATATCAGATGGCCTAAAAGTAAGCAAGTGTAACCACCTAGTCCCTTGGGGTTACCAGAACCCCCTCAGTATCAGTGCTAGGCAGGGAGAGGCAGCTGGTGATTAACTAGTTAAATAGGGTTTTCTGCTACTCACTCTTTTGTTTACTTGGCATGAGATGAGATGAGAGAGATGAGCACATTTGGAACTCTCGCAGCAGCATAAGCCACAGCAGTTGTGAGTAGGGAGTTTAGAATCTTACGACAGAAATCAGTGTAGAGTTGTAGTTGGAAGTTGGAGGAGTGAGAACTGTTCAGCTGAGGGCTCTGAGTGAAGAGCCTGCTTTCTTTTTCTAGACCGAATTAGAGGTGTGCAGAAATAAGCTTCCAACGGCAGAAGTTCCCCAAATGGCAGATTTTAGCTTCCACAAACATGCAGAAATTAAATTAGCAACTTCTTCAGAAATTCCAACTTAGAACAGTGGGAAAAATTTATAAAATGGTGGATTATTGCATTAAACTGTGGAGAAAAAAGTCCACAGAACTGATCACTGAACTGCGTAATAATAACATGAACTGAGGAATAATTCATTAACTGCGGAAAAAAAAATCCTCAGAATTGTTATTCCATAGTTCATGTCCATTATTCCACAGTTCAGCCAAAAAATTCCATGGAGCAGAGTGAAAATCTGAAAAACACATTCAGAAAATTCCAATCTCACCAATGGCAGAAGTTCATAAAATTCTGCGAAACTTCGGAATACCAGTGAAAGTTCCGTGAAAGTGGAATCTGCAACTTTCACCCACCTCTAGTGCTGATATTCTCCAGTTTGCCCAGTGAAGTGGTGGAAACTGTTGTCTACAGCAGTATCTCCTGATTTTCATCCCAGGAGGGGTCAAAAGGACTGCAAGTGGGTGGATACTGGGAGCAATCTCCTTTTTGATCCAGGATATCTGAAGCTGCCTGAAATGTCTGACAGTGAGTAGGATCTGACTTTTGCTGCAGAAAGCAAGTACCTGTGCTGTTGTGTTCTTTGACAAAGAGGGTAATGCACAACTCTTCTATGAGTTCAGAAGTTTAAGACTGTTCTCATTTAAAGTTGGCTGAGGTGTGTGATGTCCAGAGGGTTGACTATATCACATTGTTCAGGACTTTAGTTCTTCCACTACCAGTGTAGTGTTTTAAATGCTGAATGTGAAAGTTCATTCAATTATGCATTTATCCAAGTGTGTTCAAGATGTTAAGGTATAACTCTGAAGAATGGCTGGGTATGGATTTGATAGCAAAAGGTGGGCAAACCCCATGTACAGTAACCAGTTTAGGACCACAGGTTCAGTAAGGGCGCCTGGTTACTTTAGACATAGGGCCAATGTCTGAAAGGATTCAACCCCTGTAGTGGGTTGTGCTAGTTGTTAGCCAAGTGAATGTTCAGTTGTGGCCAGTGCCACTGGAAGAAATGTTAACTGTCCTATGAAAAATGAGAATACAAGGTGAAAGAGTTCTGTCAGTAAAGGTGTGTTGAGTTGTGGCCAGTGCCACTGGGACAATGTTCAAAAGTCCTATGCTATATGGGAATGCAAGTGCAAGATGTTCAATGTTCTATGACATATGGGAAGATGAAGAGTTTTCTGTCAGATACAGTCGTTTGGCTATTCTGCATGTTCCTAGTGCCACGATGTGTAAACCTTGGGGGTCCACCCTTGCTTTATAGAATATCTTTTCGGAATAAAGACACACTCTAGAACCCCAGCCATGGTTTGGACAATTACATTATTGCTTCATGTGTGTGTGGATTTACTGGATACCCCTCCAGAAGTATAGATCTAGCATAGCCCTAGCAAAATGTTCTCTCTCCAGGACCTGATTTTTTGTAAATACCTTATAGGTCACAATGGTTGGTTTTGTACACCTCCAACCCTTTGATCTTCACAGCAATGAGCCTGGTATACATTCCCAAAGCTAGGGAAGGTACTATTTATAAATATGTTCCAAGGGTCTGTGTCCAGTTATGGGTGCCAGGGGTAGCTAACTGTGTAAAATAGTGGGGGGGGGGAGTGGCTTCACAAGCAATGCGAGAAAGCAGTAAGGAGGGCTGGGGGAACACTGGGATATATAGGGAGAGGCATCACAAATGGTAAATAGGATGTTGTTATCCCTCTGTACAGACAGTTGGTGAGACCCCATCTGGAATACTGTGTGCAGTTCTGGAGACCCCATCTCCACAAAGACATAGACAGGAGAGAGGTAGTCCAGAGAAGGGCAAAAAAATGGTGCAGGGTCTGCACCAGAAGCCATACAAAGAGAGACTAACGGAGCTAAATAAGTATACCCTCAAATAAAGGGGAAGGGGGGGACATGATAGAAACTTTTAAGTGCCTCAAGAGACTCAACAGAGTCCAAGAGGGTAGCATCTTTCAGAAAAAGAGATGTGCAAGAACAAGGGAGCACAATTTGAAGATGGGAGGGTATTTTTTCACAGAGAGGGTGGTGGACGCATGAAATGGCCTTCCTGAGGAAGTCATGGAGTCAAAAACAGTGGGGAAATTCAAGAATGCATGGGACAGACATAAGGCAATTCTGGTTGGGGGGTAGGATGAAGTAGGCTGTTTGTTAACTTGGATCTGCTGCTTATCCAATAGGTAGGGAATTGAGCAGACTGGGTGAGCCAAGCAGTCCTTATCTGTCATCAAGTCTACTTTTCTATATATCTACGTCTATGATCCGACCAACTGACCAGATTAACCTCAAAGTCTTCCACCTTGAGCCCCAAGGAGAATATCTGATCCAGTGCATGGCCATGTAGGTGGTTACCAGAGGTAATAACTTGTGCAAGGCCCAAGATATATATACCCTGAAGAAAATCTCTACCAAAACAAGAATCTTTGTCATTGATCCAGGCATTGAAGTCACCCATTATTAGCCATCTCGGCGACACAACACCAGGTCCCAGATGAGGGACAAGATTTCCTGCAGAAACTTCCCCCTGACCTGGAGGCCAGTACACAAGGAGGATTCTACAATCTGCTCCCGGCCCCCCACGCACAGTGATGCACTCAAAAGACTCAGTATCCCACACAGGGTGTGCCATGAGGTTCAGTTCAGTTCAAAAACTGATGGCCACCCCCTCACTTGCGATGCCTCCTCAGGCAATGCACCACAGAGAAATCAGTAGGGATCTATACCTCCAAAACTGGACCCACATCTTCCCCCAGCTAAGTCTTGGTAATGCAAGCCAAATCAACCAATAAAACAAGATCCACCATAATTGCAACATTATTCCTCATCAGCCTGGCATTGCATAGCACCTCCCAAAGTTGACAGAATGTGCCAACCATCCCATCACCTGTCTGCCCACTCTGTCTGACAGGAACCCTGGGGTCATGGACCAGACCTGAATCCTGCCAGCCAACCCAGATGCAGGAAATTCCTTACCCATTTCATAAATTCTGGAAGTTCATAGGGGCTCAGTTTCTACATTGATCATCTGAGTTCTCCCAGCTAGTTGTTTCCTTTGCTCCACAATAACTGGGAAAACTAGTTTCTAAGCAGTGTATTTATAAATTAATTTCATCCTGCATTGAATTCTCTAACCTTCAGTCTAGCAAGACAAAGCTGGACAGAGTCATTGGGAATTAGGGGCATGACTGCTTCTATGGCATGTTTTTGGTTGGTGTCTGTTTCTGAGATCTGTAATGTGGCTACTGTACCTGGAGCAAAATCTGTATGTTTTTAAAGCACTAACACCTGGATTTAATCTCTTGTACAAGAGCTGGGGTTGGTTTAACTACCGAATGTGTGCGATTCTGTGGAGGCGATATCCTCAAAAAAGAATGTAGCAGTACTTACCAGTAACAATAAGTCTTCTAGTGAAACACTTCCATAGAGGAGGAGGGAATGCAGGGGTGGGGGAGTAGCCATCTGCTTTCGAGCCAGCTTAGGCTTCACCACGCACCCAGTGGGAATGGCCCAATCCTTTGAGTGTGTGGCTATGCATGGAGGTTCAGGTGCAGGTTGCAGGATTCTCCTTGTTTACTGTCCATTGGTGTTGGGGGGAGAATGTCTATAGGAGGTTGTGGGCTTCGTTGGTGGAGAAGTGTTTGAGTCCCTTAGATGTTTGGTTCTGGGGGACTTCAATGCTTGGGTCAATGACGAATCCTCACAGTTTGGTTATGACCTCGTCCAGCTGATGTCATCGCTGGGCCTGTCACAAGTGCAGTAGTAGTGCTGAATCTATTAAGGGATTTTCAAGGATTTTTAAAAACCCCTATTGAGAATTGTGAAAGCTTTCGTTAGGAATTTTTTGTTGTTGTTTCATAGTGTGTTCACTGCTAGCAGGAGGGGGGGGTGCTTCCATCTGACAGTCTAGTTAAAAATCAACTAGATGGTGACTGAGTGCTATAAAAGGTAGATATAACCAAAAGAATTTTAGAGTATTTTTTCCCTAAATGTTTTGAAGGATAATTAGGGAATCTCACAAAATTGCTTGACAAATTCGGCACTACTACTGTAGTTTCTTCTGTGGCCCATTGATATGGCCACATAATGGACCTGGTGTTCTCACTGGGGCTTTAGATTACTAACCTCAAGATTGATCAGGTTATGCGGTCAGATCATTACACAATGAAGTTCTCATTCGGGGGCCACACCTGAAAATCCTTCCCCTGCAGAGGTTACCTACCACCCTTTAAGGGTAGTGTCCCCAGAGGGACTACTGGTAGTGGCTGACCTATCTAGTGTAGATGCTGCATGTGAGGCTGGCATGAGCGAGGCAGTTGCCACCTATAATAGGGTGGTAGCCGGGGTGCTCAATGCCATTGCACCAGTCCATGTATGACCCAGTCCCTCTCACTTGAGATCCCCTTGGTTTGATGGGGATCTCAAGGCAATGAAGATCAGGGGTTGGAAGTTAAACCATTGCTCACAGAGGACCCAGTCAGAGGAGGATAAACTGGGCTTGCGTGCCCATTATCAGGAGTACCAAGGGGCAATCAACCATAAGAAGATAGAGTTCCTATCCAGGAAGATTGCCACAGGGAAGAGCAGACCAGCTTGGCTATTTCAGACTGTTGACAGACTTTTACATCGGGTCTGTCTACAACTGAAAAAAGCCTTTTCAAATGCTTTATGCAATGAATTTGCTTAGTTCTTCTCTGACAGAGTGTTCTCTATCAGTCAGAGGATCCCATTAGTGAGGTGATCTATGCCTTGCAGTGTCTGCCACGAGGAAACAGAAGCACTCCGCCTGTGATGGGAGGAGTTTAAACCAGTGGAGGTGTCCAAGGTCATTGAGGTCATCTCTAAGTTGAAGCCCTCCTATTGTGAAATGGACCCAGCTCCAACCCGTTTCTTGTTGAGCTGTGTCATTTCTCTTGATCCGGTGTTCACTGGGACTGTCCAGTGTTCATTATCAGAGGGTGTTTTTCTAGATACCTTGAAAGAGGCTCTGGTTAATCCCCTTCTGAAAAAATCATCTCTCAACCCTGACATCCTAGCCAATTACCATCCTATCTCCAACCTACCATTTTTAGGAAAGGTTGTTGAAAAAGTGGTGGTACAGCACTTTGAGGAGCACCTCGTGTCCATTGAAATCTACGAGCCACTCCAATCAGATTTCAGAGTGAGGAATTGTTCAGAAATAGAGTTAGGGTGCAAAATGACTTGCTCGGGGATAGAGATAGAGGAGACAGATAAGTTCTGGTGCTCCTCGATCTCAGTTCAGCTTCTGACACCATAGATCACATTTTGCTTCTTGATTGCCTTAGAGAGTACTGTGGACTCACTGGTACGGTCATCAACTGGTTTGAGTCCTACCTATCGGGGAGAAAGCAGTGGGTGGTGATGGGGAATTTCTCTTCCTCCCCGAGGCCAATGCCATGTGGGGTGCCCCAAAGCTCAATCTTGTTGCCAGTGTTATTTGCAGTGCACATGGTGCCCCTGGGTGAGCTCATTAGATGATAAAGTGTGATACCCAGCTGTATATGTCCTTTGCCTTAGGAACACACAATTCCATGGATGTACTGAACAGCTGCCTTGTTGAGATCAATGACTGGATGTTCTCCAGCTGGTTGTGACTGAACCTGGACAAAATGGAGGTTCTGGTAGTTGAGCTGGATCACAGGCATGATGGGAGTGCATCCAGTGTGGGCACTGGTCTTTGCCTGGGTTCTGTGCCATTGATTGCCTCCTCTAGGGTGTGAGATCTTGGAGTGATTCTCGATAACAGTTTGACATTTGAGCCTCAGGTGTCGGCTGTTGTCTGTAGTGGTTTTTACCACTTAAAGAATATTGCCAGGATTAAACCCCTAGTTTCATCTGAAGATCTGCTAGCACTGCCTCATGCTTTTGTGATGTCCAGGATAAATTACTATAACACTCCTTACTTCAGGGTCTCTGGCAGGGCACTCTACTGGCTGCAGCTAGTGCAGAACACAGCGGTCAGGTTTCTGACTGGCCTTTCCAGGTCCAGTTATGTGACTCCAGTCTGCAGGCCCTACGCTGGCTGCCAGTCAGGTGGAGGATCATTTTCTAGGTGGGCTTGCTCACCTATAAGGCCCTACATGGATCTGGCCCTGGTTACCTGGCTGATTTCCTGACATCTGCCTCCTCAGTTCACTCCCTTTGTTCCTCAACCATGGGCTTCATCATTGTTCTGAGGGCCAGACTGAGAACTTCCAGTGACCATGTTTTAGCATCACTGGCCTGACCTTCTAGAACTCTTTTCCACTCAGTGTGAGAGAGGCTCCATTGGTTGAGGCATTTAAAAGGGGTCTCAAAGCTTATCTGTTTTCCCTGGCTTTCATCGCTGTTGATTATTGATTAGTTTTAGTTGTTTTAAATCTGTGATATAGAAATTTTATTAGAATTGCTGTTTAGTTTATCTCACTGTTCTATGTCTCTTTTGTTTTGTGTATGGTGCCCAGAGCCTCCTGGATTGGGCACCATATAAATAAATTTTGCCTTGCCTTTGCCTTTCCTTCCCTAGAGCCACACAACTCCACCATTTGTCCCCATGTGTCAACTGTCTATCAATGCTGGGTGTCCTTCAAGGGTCACTACTGTACATGTTCTTTCTTCTAATTTCTCTGTCAGCCTTTGCATTTCCACTCCTCCCCTGCCTCCCCTGGCATGATTGACCTTGGGGAAATTATTGGTGCATCATGACATGATACTTTGCCTTTTCTGCTGGTAAACGTTTAGAACTCGGTTTATCACTAGCAAAGACATAAGTGGATAAGGACCACTCACATTATAAAGGTAGTGCCAATGAATTCTGTCAGGCACACAGTGATGTGGGCTTCCTCAGATGAAAAAGGTCTTGCACCAGGTCCTGACATAGATGGCTCATAGTCCAATGCATGTTGCTTCATCCAGGAGAGTCTCAGGAATATCTACTGTTATTGCTAAATAAACAAAGTGTCTGACAGGTCAGTCTGTCTGGCATTATCAGTGATGCAACACTGCTGCTCCCCCTTCCTCCCTTTCTGTTGCACAGCAGGTGTCAAATGACAGTCTTACTTATCCTACAAACAGCACACTGTCAGATGGGACAGAATTCATTGTGTTAAACTGACTCACACTATTGTTGAGCCCAAATCATGGACTGAGGTCAGTAGGGGGGCTTCAAGTTATGAAATGTCCTTCAGGGGTGTGGGTCTGGCTAGGGATGGAAGATTGAGTCAAAAAGATAGTATCAGGACCCAGAAGAGTGCCAGCACTTTTTATTGTACGATCACTGCATGGATGAATGGGAGATGGGGGGGGGATGACTGCGGGTGGGGAACCATTACTCACTAGTCCAATCATGGCCATTTGGGGAAGTATAGAATTTTTTTTATTTTTATAACTTTTTATTTGTTGTTTTGCTTTACTTGTCCTTTGTACAAGAACCAGGAATTATGAGAAATACTCATTATTCAGTCCACTGTACTGACAATTCTATCACTTGCTGTAATCAGGAATTAATATCCATTACTTGTATAGTCCTACTGTGTTCACAAAGCTACCAGATACAGTATCATTCACACTCTTTTATTTGGTGAGAAAGAAGACAAACTGAGTATTCCAGCACTACCTCAGAGTGTGTGCTAATCTGTATTCTCCTTTCTACACCCTGACAACTTGTCTAATGTTTTACTAAAACTGAAATTCCAAATGTTTCAACCTTTTTGTGAACTGCTCAAATGGATGGTATATTTAATTGTATTTGCCAAACTTAGTCTGCTGAAAGTGTACCACAGTTCTGAGTTCCGGTCTATGTCTAATTTTATGTTTGAATTGCTTCAGTGAATTCATACAACACCTTTCACATTTGTTCAATGAAATGTGGGACAGTGACAGTTCATATGTGTGCAAATGTTGGAAAGTAGCCCTCATAACATGAAAAAAAAAACATCATTTAAGATAGAAGCTCAGAACACTTTGGGAATGACTCTGTCTATTTGTGCAATGTTTAATGTTGCTTTAACATAATCAAGTATAAATAATTAATATTTACTACACTATAGCTGTACAGAGCAGAATATTTTCCATGTGGGACAAAGCAACTGCAATGGGTAAAAGGAAGGGGAGTTCCTCCTAAAGTGGTGTAGTTTACAGCTATGAATGCCTTTATTATTTCATTTCTTTAGAAGCTGGTAAACAGGAGAGGCACACTGAACTGAGACTTATTTCCAGGTGAAATCCAGGAGAGTAGGGTTAAACAATGGGAGAGGATTAACAATAACAACACAGTTAAATTGACAGCCACAAACCCGCTGTTACATGAATAAATGGGTGGCTCATCTGATATTAGGTCATACGGAACTCTTCTGGTATGGATTTGGAATCATATTTGAACATTCTCTGCAAATACAGTTTTTCAAACATGGTCAATAGTCAGGCATTTTTCCTGTGTCAGTATTTATGTTTCTGAGTCCTGGTCCTGTAATAAGATGTTGTATGAAATTATTATTACAGTTTCCAACTGAAAAAGTCATTACTGCTGAATCAATGAAAATGACTATGAATGGAATACAGTTTGCTTTAATTTTGTTCTGAGGCTCATAACAATATTTCTGTCAAAACAAATGGAGTGTGTCTGATCAACTTCACATGCAAGGTTCACTTTTACAGAGCACATGCATCTACTTTGATTAAAACCAGTTGACCGTATGCAGTGCATATCTACAAGGAATAACTTCATAATGGTTATCTAAGGCAGCCTACATCTATTTTTTCATATTTGGGGTGGAAGTATTGTATGATATCATAGCACCGGTTATGTTGCCTTTTATACCGCAGAATGATCATCTGCTTGCGCATTATATCAGTAGGTTAGTTCATCATGAGGCTTGCTCACAAGTGTTCATTTTAATTAGTTAGTCAAAAGCAATGAATGGGGCTTTTAACACTCAGAACAAATCATGCTCAGATCAATTGTGAGTGGAGATATTGTATATGTTGATTATCATATCATTAATTATAAACCTTATGATGTAATTCACAAGAGGACATTGTAATAGATTCCTCATAAAAACACTGTTGAGAATGTTTATACCTCTTGAAAACAAGTATGCTTAGAGCAATTGTAGGTAATGCTATTACTGACTGATCACAAAATACTAAACTCAGAATGTGCTATAGTTAATAAGAGTATAATATCTGCAGACTGTGCAGAGCAACATACTCCACTGAGTTAGAATGTTGGGGAATGTTGCCTTCTGTGCTTTTAAGGTGCCAACATGAATAGCTTACAGCACCTCTTATAATCATGTGTACTCATTTTTTGCATTTATTAAAGAGTACTGTTACAGTATATGCACTCTTTGTGATTTGCTTGCATGATGTCATTTCTGCTGTCAGTGCTAGGGGATTAAGGGCTTGGAATGGGTTTACAGACCACTGAACTTTTACTTTTATGTTATAGTCTGCAGCCAAATATGTTCCAGTTGTGGCTTGCTTAGGTTTGAATGTAACCTGGTAGAAAGCATTCATTCCAATTGCAGATATGCCATAATTAACCTTAATTGCAGGTAATAATGTGTGTGTGTGTGGGGGGGGGTAGAAATGACATTTAGTCAGAAGTTATATGCAGATTGATTCACAGCAAAGACAAGTATTGGTAAATTCAATAATGTTTGCTTATATACTGTACATTATTTCTTTGTTCTTTGTCACCATGATTTGTGATTCAGTTGCTAAGCAGTTGCTGATTCTGCAACAAACATCTAATTGTCCTCTTGACTGTTCCTAGTTGCAGGATATGCAATATTATAGAAAAGGATCCTGCATGACCAAGTATGTATATAGCTAAGTGGCAGAGCAGTGGAATAGCATTCTGGTTGCCTGGGCTCAATTCCCAGTATGACACGTGCTTACTTTCTCACTTCATATTATGTTACATAGCATAAATTGTTAGATCAACTTAAGAAATTCTAGCAGAAATGTGTGAATTTTAATGAGACTTTAGTAGGAACTGGGCTGTGTATGTTGGGGGTGGGGGGGGACTGATACACTACAAAGACAAGCACTGGTTAATGTATTAATGCTTGCTTACATGTTGTATATTATTTCTTTCTTCTTTCTCACTACAATGTGTGATTCAGAGGCTAAGCATTTGCAAATCTTGCACCAAACATCTAATTGTCTTCTTGATTGTTCCTAGTTGCATGATATACAATACTACATATAAGAAGTCTGCCCATAAATGCTATGGCCAACCCTGTAGCCCACTAGATCAATGGTAGAGCAGTGGAACAGTATTCTGGTGGCCTGGGTTCAATTCCCAATAGGGCAGATTTTGACTTTTTTCCTGCGCTGTTTGTTGTATAAGAAAACTTGTTAGTAAGAGTGAACTTAATTACAGTACAGTAGTTCTGGATAAGGCATGTGTGTTTGAATGCAACCTCAGTAGGAAATGTTGATGTGTAGGTGAGAAAACAGCAGTAAGCTGGAATTTATATGACTGATATACATATAAGTTACATTTTAGTGAGCAAAGGAGGGCAACTGTGTGCGATTTTGTTTTCTTTTTTTTTGCAGTTGATTTGGCAAGTAAATCCCAGCTAAGATGCAACATTTTGATTCTACTGGAGCCCTGGTTTTACACTTTTGGAAAACACATTTATCCAGGACAAAATGGCTTTGATGCAATAATCCATTCATAAAGTAGTTGATTGTAAGAGGGTTTTAAACTAGCAAACTCCTAGTTCCCAGCAGTGCTCTATCTACTGTACCAGAGTAAACCTTACTGCCTGGGGAGGGGCACTGGGAAGGAATGGTTTCCAGCCATGTTTTTTTTAACAGTTTGTTTACCAAGAGTGGACTAGCTGATCTGCAACATCTCCTTTTCAGTGGGATCCTGAGTTCACTTATTTTTGCAATGTATTTCCTCAGAACAGTGACTCTGAGATGCAGTAGCCTAGGGACATCAGGCTGTTGCAGGTTTGAATATGTGATCTCCCAGATCTCAGCAGTGCTCTAACAATGAAACCACACTGCCTACTCTGTCTAGGGACAGGGGTGAAAGTGCCAGTTACTGTAGGCAAGACATGTATATTTTTTTTTGTAATTTGTTTACCCAGAATGGGCCAGCTGAGTTGCTGCATCTTGCCTCCAGTGAGGTCCTGCTTTTATCCATATTACAATGCAGTATTTTACAGTCCCAAGAGCAAGGATGCACCTTGAAACAAGTATTATAGCTTACTGTGCCTTTCCTTGTCAAAATTACAGATACATAAAATGTACCCAGAATACTTCAACTAAAATGCAAATTTGTTTTCATTGGGCCTTGCTTTTACCAATTGTTGCAATGTATTTATACAGACTAGCCAGCTGAGATGTCACATTTGATTTTAGGTAGGATTCTACTTCCATCCAGTTCCATAACTTGGCAGATGGAGTGCTGGGAATATAGGTGAGCTGCTCAGAGACACACAGTGAGTATTTAATAATGATTTTCTATTCAGTGGTATCAAAAAGCTGTTGTATAGTATCAGTGCATCTTTAAAGGCAAACAGTCAGCACTAAGAGCCCCACACTCAAGTGTGTGTGTGGGGGGGGTGGGGAGGCACTAGTCCCAATGTGCACTTTGTGTGAAAAAGCATTTTGGTTTACTTATAGTTTACTATATTGTACTACATCATATTAGAGTAATTTTGCTTAGTTATAGGCTATCTTCTTCTACCACAAATCACAGAATCCCCTGCAGCTGACATCAGAGCAGTAGGCAGCAGTGGAAGATTCAATAACCTGCATTGCACATTAGAGTTTATACAAGCTCTGATCTTTTGTTTGCTGGTTCTGCTGTCCTCCTTAGGCTAAGTACTATCTTAGGGGACTATATGTAGTCCCTGGGGGAAATGCAGACCTGGAAAACATCTGATAAGACATTATAAAAGACCTAACATGCATTGCAGGCTACTGAATCTCCCAGTGCTGCCTTCTGCTCTGTTGTCAGCATACATACGCATGAAGGCCAAAAGGCAAAAGAAGAAGGAAACCACTTTGGTTCTCAAATACAGTAGCAGAAAAAGTCAGAGCCAAAAGGCTGGCCTTCAGGAAATATAAGGGAACACAGTGGGATGAAGATAGGGAGGCATACCAAACTGCCCTAAGGGAAGCAGGGAAGGCAGTAAGGCAGGCAAAGTCCCAAACTGAGGAAACACTAGCATGAACAGTAAAAGAAGGTGACAAGAAATTCTATAGATACATTAGTGAAAGGAGAAAGTCCAGACGGGGTATTGCTAAGCTTAATGGAGAAAAGGGAGAAAGTGAGGAGGAGGACCATGTAAAAGCATCTATCCTAAATAGATACTTTTGCTCAGTATTTACTGAAGAGAAGGTAGGGCAGGGCCCACAGCTCAGCACCAGGGACACAGGGGGGAGGGAGGTGAGCACTACTCCCTTCACAAAAGAAAGGGTCCTACAAGAGCTTGCTAAGCTCAGGGTGGACAAGGCAATGGGTCCTGATGGCATACATCCCAGGGTACTTAAGGAGCTAAAGGTGGAACTAGCAGAGCCATTAGCAGAACTGTTTAGTGAGTCTCTGAGCAGAGGAGAGGTCCCAGAAGACTGGAGAAGGGCTCATGTGATCCCGCTCCACAAGAGTGGTAGCAGGCAGGAGGCAGGGAACTACAGACCAGTCAGTCTTACCTCAGTAGTGGGCAAGATTATGGAGGCACTCCTTAAGGAAAGGGTAGTGCAACACCTGGAATCCATAGGGGCACAGGATCCAAGACAGCATGGGTTTACAAAAGGAAGGTCCTGTCAAACTAATCTCATAGATTTCTTTGACTGGGTAAAGAGTGGTGGGCCAAGGGGGCAGTTGATGTCACCTACCTTGACTTCAGCAAAGCTTTTGACACTGTTCCACATAGAAGATTGATAAATAAAGCTGGGTAGGCTTGGGGTGGGTCAGAAGTTGGTCAACTGGGTGGCAAACTGGTTGACAGGCAGAAAACAGAGAGTGGTGGTAAATGGTATACAGTCAGAAGAGATGCAAGTCACAAGTGGGGTACCTCAGGGATCAGTCCTGGGGCCAGTCCTCTTCAACATCTTCATTAGTGACCTTGCAGATGGACTAGAGGGTAAGGCTTGTCTGTTTGCAGATGACACCAAGATCTGCAACAGAGTAGATGATCCAGATGGGGTGGTCAGAATGAGAAGAGATCTGGATAAACTAGCAAAATGGTCAGAAGAGTGGCAACTGGGATTTAATGCAAAGAAGTGCAAGATCATGCACATAGGAAGGAGAAATCCTGAAGCCCCCTATAGGCTGGGAGGGGAGTTGCTAGCAGTCACAAAGGAAGAAAGAGACTTGGGCATCATCATCACTGATGACCTGAAATCATCCAAGCAGACCTCTAAAGCAGTAGGTAAGGCTAGGGGGGTGTTAGGGTGTATTAGTAGGGGTATCACAAGTCGTATGAGGGAGGTAATAATCCCTCTTTACAAGATACTGGTTAGGCCCCATCTGGAGTACTGCGTGCAGTATTGGAGGCCACACCTTTACAAGGACATTAACCAAGTTGAGGCAGTCCAGAGAAGGGCAACCAAAATGGTGCAGGGACTGCATCAGAAGACATATGAGGACAGATTGACAGAGCTCAATATGTATACCCTTGAGCAAAGGAGGGAGAGAGGTGATATGATCGAGGCATTCAAATACCTTAAGGGCATTAACAAGGTGAAAGAGTCTAACATGTTTAAATATAAGAAAAATAGCAGCACAAGAGGACACAGCATGAGATTAGAGGGGGGCCGATTAAGGTGGAATGTGAAGAAATTCTTATTCACAGAAAGGGTGGTGGATGCATGGAATGGCCTACCTCAAGAAGTGGTGGCTATGAATACAGTGCAGGGCTTCAAACAGGCATGGGATAGGCATAAGGGAGCAATACAAATGAGTATGAATAGATAGGTCACTGACAGAGCAAAGGCTGATGGCACATTTATAAGGTAGAAAAAGAAATGGGCAGACTGGATGGGCCCTGCGGTCCTTATCTGCCGTCAACTTCTATGTTTCTATGTTTCTAAGGCATTGAGTAGAGCTGATAATTGCTACATAATAGCATGTGCATGGCCCCTTAGCACCTTAAATGCCATCCGTGGTCATTAGCATGCAGGCTTCTGAATACAGCACCTGGGGTGAATGCGCTACTCCATTTAGGAAAGGCTGTCACACCTTTCTCCGGGGTGTCTGTTCCCAGCAGGGACTGTGGTTTGCTGTGCTCATACACTTTGGGCAGTGCTACCTTAGCCCAATATTCACACATATTGCCTTATAAATATTCTTACCAGAAGACCTTACACTAGTTTGCATGGCTCAGACTGCTGTGTCTGAGAATTGGAACCATGACTTTTAGCATGTATTTACTGCAAGGTGGGTGCTCAGCTAGAATGACTGGATAGTCAAATGTTGTGTTTTTCAAAAACAAAGTATAATATACTGAAATGTGTAAAACACTGACAAAAACAAATGAAACCCAAGCACTGAAGTGATCAATACACATGAAGAAAATTCAAAGGCTTCCCGGTGCACTACCATGGAACAGGGCCGCAGACAAAGTGACATGTGAACACAAAGGGAAAACTGTACTCCAGATAAAAACTGCTGTGCAGCAAAATGTTTGCAGATAAATATGGTTAGAATGCTTTATTAAAGTAGTACCGACAAAGAAACAAACAGCAGGCACACTAAACCTCTGGTGCTTCAAACCACACCAGGTCTTCCTCAGGGGGGGTAAAGCCACAGTCCTTGAACCATTTTAAAATAGGGGATCCTTGAAGTGACAGTGGCCCACCTGTGTCTAAACAACAATCAATTATCTCAGCAACAGGAAAGGCATATTCATGTTAAACTGATAAGATCCCCACATATTTAAAATCTTAATTCACCATCAAGCTGAGAACTGAAGATCATAGATCACGAATGATATAAAGTTAGAAAAAAACAAAGAAGAATAAATGAGGAATGAACAAGAGGGGGAAGGGGTAGGGGGGAGGAGAGAGACAAATTAAGGGAATGAAAGATGGGGACTGGTGGAGAGAGGGGCAAAGTAAAAATAGAAAAAGAAGAAAGGCAAGGGGAAGAAAATGATAAACAGAGGATGGAATTATAATCATTCCACCATAAATCAATACTTAGATATTAAACTGAAAAAAAAAATATATATATATATATATATTCAATTTGGGTATACAAAGTAAAGACCATTAAACATGACATTCTTTGTGATTTCTGAGACCTGTAAAATCAATATTTATTTATTTATTTATTTAAAATTGGTAACCAGAAAAGGCACACTGAGACGAGGCTCGTTTCCAGATGTGAACCAATGAGTACTATGAGGCACAGATGAATGACTACAAAAAACAACAAAAAAGAAATGAAATCAACAGTACAGGCCAATGCTTTCCAGTAATATGGAACTTCTGAACTATTTAATGGTTCAACTATGCAATCTAATCTCAACACTCCAATGTAAAAGTTAATCTTGTCTTGAAGAGACAAATAATTTGCTGCCTGGTACAGAAAACAGTGATGAAATTTACTTTTTTTTTTTGTTTTTTGTTTTTATTATAAAACAGCATATGCTTTTGTAACTCACCCTTGGTCTGGACAGCATCATCTCACTAGCCCCAGCAAGGGTAGCCCATAATCCAAGACTGCAAATAGTGCTCTATGGGTTAACAGTTGGCTATACTCTGGTAGCAAAAAAATCATACAGTCTAAATAACAGACACCTCCTCTGGTGGACAGTTATAACCTCTTGTAAGAGATGGGTCTCAAATGAGAGGGTGCAATCCAGGACCACTCCTAAGTTCCTAAAGCTTTTGGCACATTCAGTTGGTTCACCCTTTCGATCAATTATGGTCAAATCTACATCTTTTTCTTTCCTAGAAAAAAAAACATTTCTGGTTCCAGGAAAGAAAAATATGTAAAGAGCGAACCAATGTTCAATACTAATTTTCTAGACAAAAGCCAATTCTGGCAAAAGTTAGAATCTTCCTGAACCTTTTCCATTACCTCATTCAACATGAGACTCACACCAAAAATAATCATCCGTGTAATGGATAACTTCTGAGGACTTGCAAGACTGTGGGACAGAATTAAAAAATAATGAAAATAAGAGGGGAATCAGGACTGAACCGTGGGGCCCCACACGTTGAATAAGATGGGATTCTGATAAGTGGCCTAAGATAGATGTTCCATGTGTCCTTTCTTCTATATAGTTTGAGAACCATAACATTACATAAAGACAGAATATGTTTAGCCAGTGATTCCAACAGAAGCCTATGATCCACAAGATCAAAAGCATTGGTGAGGTGCATGAATACCACTGTGGCACAGTGCCCTCTATCAATGGCACTATGCATGCATCTGGTGAACTTCACTAAGTCTGTCTTGTGTTGCGCGAGGCTTGAAAACCATGTTGAGAATTTAACACATTTTAGTAAGAAAATGTGTCACCAGGTCAAAAATGATTCTTTCCAGAATTTTTGAATGAGGAGCAAATGAAGATATGGGGCAGTAATTTGAGACAACGTCCCTACTCCCAGTTTTGTGAATAGGCATAACAGCAGCCATTTTCCAAGATTTGGGGACTACACCATGGCAAAGTGAGTAACTGAAGATGGAGGCCTGGGATTTCATGAAGTTAGCAATTACCAATTTAAGGATTCAATAGTCCACATTATCGGGTCCAATGCAAGGGTATTGATTATATTTCATTATACAATGGCAAGAAAATTTCCCCAATCCTGATTGGTCACTGTGCGTCTGCCACAGTGATGTTATTGAACAATAACATCACTGTATGAAGTGCAGGCACAGAAGTGACCGGTGAACACTGAAACAAAACCCTCCCTGTCCATGCAAGCCACCGGGAAGCCAACAGTTCCTGAAGCTGTCACAGCATAGCCACACTCGTCCCCCCCACACTCCCCACCCCGGAAAAACACACATGTTTACTGCCTAACTGCCTTGGTCCTTCAGGTATTAAACAAAACTGCAAAATTCAAAAGAAATGACAGCTTTTACTATAGCTGCCTCGGTCTGTGAAAGCACAGCCACGCGCCGCTTTCCATACAGTCCCATTTCAAATATTTCTTTCGGCAAACCCACACAGTTTCTATTTTCAAAACCTGTTTCCAAAAATAAAAATAAAACCTATAACTCAGGTTCCGACCGATATTCAGTTACCGAGCTTAGGAAACCAAGTTACCTCTCGGCACCGCGCTCATCTGTTGTGTCCATCTGCCCTTCACGGGGGAAACAAAACAACAATTTTCAAGTGCTTCCAGGATAAACAGTGGCAGCACACTCATTAAAAGCTGCCATGTAACGACAACTATGTTGGGGGGGGGGTTACCAAGCCAGGAACCAAGCACAAAAAACACACAAAATTGCCAGCAGCACCACCTACTGGACTACTTTTTCTTTTATTTACAAAGTATGCCTGTCATACAAAAAATAACACAAATATAATGGGTTTTTTTGGTTTTTTTTACTTTTTAATATTATTTTTAAAAAACGAGCCATTTGTATAGCATAATAAGGCACTCAAGGTGTGTGTTATTGTGTAATAGCGTCACTCCTGGTGGCGGAAGCACTCGGCTTAGCCTCGTTGCTTCGACTCCACCCCAGGAGGACGCCAATACACAATAACACACACCTTGTCGTGCCTTATTGCTTAAATATGTAATCCCATACCATCTCAAGGGCAACAATGTAAAAGTGAAACCTAGGATAGTTTTCCTGAAGGTGACAGTCCTGATTTGTCTGGAAGAGGGAACAGGAAGAGCTACTGCTATATTTTTCTACCTCACTGAAGAATTCCTGTTTAGCCAAACAACATCTCCTGTGCCCCATTAATTAATATTACAAAATAGGTGTGAAAATATTTTATTATATAGCACAAATCACTTCATTTGGGGCTTGGTAGTATGTTAGATGCTTTATGCTAATTTTGTCATGATTAATGTTACATTTTGTGTGAGTCAGTTTTGCTTCAGCTCTGATAAAGCCAAGTGTAGTCAGTGACATGTAAGTTTGCTCATGTATGTGTGTGCATGACTTGTGCACTGTCTTGCATCCCCTCATGGCCATGAATCCACTAATCTGCTACTGGATCTATAGAAGAACTAAAAACTGGTGATGTTTGCAATTGTGGCCGAATGATACAAATAATAATTCATGTAAAGGCAGCAGTGCTATAAATAGTGACTTATGCTGTTTCTTAAAGCAGGTGTTTGAAGATTTGAAACTGAAAAAAACATGGTAATGTACTGCCAGATTTGTCATGTCTGATGTTTGGGCTGTGGTTGATGGCAATAGACTAAAGCTTGAACATTTTGCAGTTTTATTGTTACTGAAATAATTTGTTTGCCTCAGAGTGACAGTACACTGGGTGTTTTTATAATGAGTGATTTGGCATGAGTTATATTTCAGTATATTATCCTGTACCAGCTCAGGGGTAACAGGTTTATATGATAACGGCGAACAGCTGTTATCACTCGAGTCAGTGCGAACATTTTTTCTGCACTCTGACAACCCTGACGCACCAGCACAATGGCGCCAGGACATTTTTTTACTACTTTCTTTTGGGGCTGCCTCTACACCCCTCGGGGGGCTTCACCCCCGCACCCCCCTACTTAAGGATTCTCAACTCCAGGGGGTGCTGTCAGGGGTGAAAGTAGTGAAAATTAAAATGGTTGGGGCCGGGCGCAATAAACATTGCACTGGCACCCGGACCCGAACCCAGTACCTCAGCCACCCCAGCCATTGCCCAATCCCCGACACCATGATGCAGCTCAACTGACAACCACAGCATCACCCCCTACAGCCTCTCCACCCCTCAGCCCACGCTCACCGTGCTCGCTCCCACCCCCCACATGCGTACATATAGTGACATCCTGTCGCCTAGTTCACCCACCCCCTCATCTGGTCTCCCTATCTGTCGGTTGCCATGAGTGAATTGCGCGAGGAAGGTGTCACCATAATGGACGGCGCCCTTCTTCATGCACCCACTTCACAGGTTACCGGGGGTGTAACAGTGTGAATGTATAACCTAGGTTGATTTTCCTGAGGGTGAAGGACCTGATTAGTCTGGGAGGGGAGCAACAAGAGCTATCTTCATATTTTTCGAAGTCACTGAATAATTCTAAACCAAGAGACAGCTTCCGTGCCCCATTAATTAATATTACAAAGCAAGTGAAAAATATTTTATTATACAGCATGAATTTTGGGGCCTGGCAGACTCTTTGGTGCTTTATGTCTATTTTGTCAAGATTAGTGTTACCTTTTGTGTGAATCAATCATACTTCAGTTGCTTAGTCAGTGTGGTTGCACAGTCAGTGGAATGTAATACTGGATGTATCTTTTTCCTATACAGTTGTGCAGCAGGGCATGTAGCACAGATGTCCAACAGGCATCTGGGAGTCCCTGACAGGAATGTCTTCATCTCACTCTCAGCTATTAACCATGCTGCTCACACTCTGTTTCTTCATTTCTGAAGCTGCCAGTATAACTTTCTAGGGGTTGTGGTATACCACCCAGGAAAATCTACTGCCACCTAGGAGCAGGACATATTTAGCTTTGGGTGGGGTACACTTTAGATAACTTTCAGACGGGGGAGTCAACACAGCCGATAACAACATTGATAAGGGCTCTCTGTGGCAGGGAGCCATCACTATTGGTGGCAATATCAAGAAAACCCTCTACTAGCAGGAGACATAATGGCATACTGCAACATCAATAAAGGCTTTGTGGGTAAAGCACTGTAACAGCAAGCTATAATGTGCAATACATTTATTTATTATTATTTATTTGAAAAGTTTCACCAGGAAATCAAAACCTGCATTGGACATTATCAAAAGCCAGTTGAAGGCTGGATGCCACATCAGTGGGGGGAGGTACCGAAGCAATACAAGACAGTATCATTCGCATACATATGGCTATCTGCAGTTGAGCAGGCAGTAGGCAAGTCATCCAGAAATATTGTAAAGAGTATCATGCCAAGTACTGAAACTTGAGGGACATCAGTGTTGATAGGGAGCGGGGGTAAATGGAGTTACCTACCCTTACCGATTGAGATCTACCTATGAGGTAGGACCTGAACCAGCTAATGACAGACTCAGAGAGACCAGCTGCAGCCAGCTTGAAAAAAAGTAAGGTGTGGGCAACAGTGTCAAAGGCTTTATCCAGATCAACAATGATTGATCAACAATGATGATACATGATTGTATGCTGCTGGGATTCCACCCTCTGCTCTGCCAGCGGTCATCAAGTGGTGAAGAGGGCCCAAATTTCTGTTCTCCCTGCCCTCCTCTGAGCTGCTGGATTCTGCTCTCTGCTCTGCCAGCAGTCATCGAGCAGTCGAGAGCACTGGAATTTCTGTTCTCCCTGCCCTCCCCGAGCTGCTGGATTCCGTTTTCTGCTCTGCCAGGCATGCCACGGATCCGCAGTTGCAAACGCCTGCTGAGGACATTTGAATTTTAGCACCAAGTCCTTCAAATCCTGCTAATTGTTGTCCACACAGCACTTCAGATAGTTTTATTTGCTCAGACATTTTGGCTCTGTATACTGTCATTCCTGGGAAATGCTTAGTTATTTTAAGAATTAACTTCTACAAGATTTGAGGGAAAATAGCCCCTGGATCTGTATCTAGTCATTTTCTGACAGGCTTTAAAATTCATTTTAAGATAAAAAGGAGTTTAGTTTAATTTGGTCAGATTAGTATACCGTGATTTCTATGAAATGTTTAGTTACTTGAAAAATGAACTCTGCAAGAATTGCTAGTTCCTAAGATATTATAGCCCCCAGGCTCTGTATCTAGTCATTTTCTGCCAGGATATAAAAGTCACTTTTAGGTAAAATAAAAACTGCTTAGGGCTATTGGTAACCCACTCTGCTTAAGAAACAAGTTGTTCTCTAAACTGGACCATGGGGCTGCCTATTTGATTTTTTTAACAATTGTAATTCAGCTTCAGCACAGCCATTGGAGTCTGGTTTGGGAAAGGGGTGCAGCTCTGTAAGTCCAGTCCTAATGTTCATTCCCTGCTAATTTATTTCCACATTCATTTTTTCAGTCTGAATAGGCATTCCCCTTCCCACTGTCTGCACCTCCCCCAGCAGTACCTGTTATAAACTGACTTCTTTCCCTTTTCTTCACAGTGGTCGTTGAGCATCAAGAGGGCCTGAATTTCTGTTCTCCCTGCCCTCTCCTGAGCTGCTGGAGTCCAATCTCTACTCTGCCAGGTACACCACAGACCCGTGATTGCAAATGGTTGCGGAGGACAGTTTGGCCCCGCCGATGCTTCGTGTCAGCTACCCCACCACCACCTTGGTAAACCACTCCCTTTATACTGATGCCCACATGATACAACAAATCAAACCGCCTAAACTCCTATCTGCAGCTTATCTTTGCTCACCACTAGATGTCAGTCTCAGATATCCTCTCTTAAATAGTGGCACCTTCTCCAGGCAGTACTGTCTTGTGCTCCCTCTACTCACTCTACCCTTTACAGGATCTTACTCCCCCTTCAGCCCTTCACATCATGGCTCTTCTCTATATTGCTGTCTTCTTCCTCTACATACACTTGGTGTCCCTTCCCCCCTCCAACTACCCAGTGGCACCGGACTGTTACCAGCCAATATGCCCCATACCTCCTCCACCTCCCAAATCTGTCACCACCATCCACCTCCTACCACCCATTGTTCTCCATCAATCCTGGACAACTGGACCTCCATACTACCCTCTTGTTTCCATGCTGGACTGATTGCCCTGAAAATCACCCCTTAGTCTACCTTGACATCTGAAATTAACTCCCCCTCCCCTGTCAGTAGATCCAAGGTAACCCTGTCCAAGTTCCTACCCTACTGCTGCTAATGGCTGGAGATATCGAACCAAATCCGGGTCCTGTTCCCCCTCTGCAGCTCCCCCATGGCTCTAAGATGACCCACTTAAACATTTGTAGCCTCCTTCCCAAAATCACATTGCTCCAGGCAATTGCCCTATACCTAAAACTGGACATTCTTATTATTATGGAGACATGGCTAAAACCTCACATGAAGGACACATGCATCTTAATCCCTGTCTACACAATTATCCAACAAGATCGTGTTAGTGGCAAAAGGAGCGGTGGTATTGCAATGTATATCAACTTCTCTTCCAAGCAACCACTGCTGTCTCTCCCATACTCACAACATGCTATTGAATCCTTGATGGTGAAAATCTTGCTACCTCACACAATTCCCATCTACATAACTGGCTCCTACTGCTCCCCAGCTTCATCTGTATCCTCTATCAAGGACCATCTAAAATCCCATGCCCTGGGTGGGGAACTACATATCTTGGGAAACATCACTGTGAATTGGCTCAACCCTTCCTGCTCTAAAGTACAAAATTAAGCGGTCACTCTAAACCTGGCCCAGCTGATCACAGAACATACTCGCCTGAACCTCCAAGACTCAAAACCACTCTTGACTAGACTGGTCCCTTACCTCACACCCTCATCAGATAATCTCTGCTGGTCTCTTGCCTGACTCTGTAAGTGACCATCACCTAATATACTCAATAAGGAAAGTCTTCAGTCCAAAGGGCCCCCCCTCAGAATCCTGCTGGTAAGATCCTATAAATCCTTGGACCTTGCATCCCTCCTAAATGACCTTGCAAACATTAACTGGACTGTTATCTCTCATGCTACCTCCATAGACCTTGCACTGGACTTTTTCAAGACAAAGTTCCTCTTGGTCTGGGACACCTACGCACCTCTTAGACAAACCCGGGTTTGGGAGGCCCACCTGCCCTGGATCTCTGCTGATGTCATGGCCTGTCTCAGAGCCAGGGACCAGGTGTGGAAGGCACATAAGGCTACCAGCACTTACCATGCATATCAAAATTACTGCACTCTATGAAATGCATGCACTAGGCAAATCCTCAAGGCCAAAGCAAATTACTTCTGATCCACTTTCTTATCTAATATAAACAACCATAACAAATTCTGGAAAGTGGCCCAATACCTCTTCTCCCCACCCTCACAACCCCCAACCCCTGTCCTTAAGTCAGAAGATATCACTCTCATTGACCCACTAAAGGTAGTGTCTGAATTCAACTCCTTCGTCACAACCTGCACGTCATCTTTGTGGTCCTCTCTCCCTCCCTCTACACCTGCCCATCCCTTCCCACTACTATCTTCTCAAGCTGCCTGCCATGCCTTCACCTTCCAACAAGTCACATCAGCTGATGTTTACAATGCCCTGCTTACTTTAAACTTGCCAAGGGCAAATGCCCCTCTGGTTTGGATGCTAAAATGCTCTATGTTTCAGCCCCTGCTATTGCATCACCACTGGCCTCCCTTTTCAACCTCTCCTTCTCTCTAGCTTCTATTCCAACAGAATGGAAGCACACCACAGTTATCCCTCTTCCAAAGGGTGGCGACTCCTCTTCCCCAGGTAACCACCACCCTATCTCCCTTCTCCCCACTCTAGCTAAACTGCAAGAACACCTAATCCTCTCCCAGCTCACCTCTTTCATTGATTTTAATGCTTTCTTCACTCCGTACCAGTCTGGGTTAAGGAAGTCACACTCCACTACCACCTCTCTCCTAAGGCTCACTGACGTCATCCTCACCGGTGTGGATCAAACCCACATTACCTCAGCCATCTTTGTCGACCTCACAAAGGCCTTTAACACTGTATCACACCCTCTTCTCCTCACCAATCTTTCCCTAGCTGGGCTCTCCAATATAGCTACCAATTGGTTCCACTCCTACCTGGTGGGCTGGACTCAATACATAAGGATTGGAAACTCCACCTCCTACCCACTCCTTATCTCTTCGGGGATTCCTCAAGGCTCAGTCTTAGGGTCACTTCTGTTCTGCATCTTCCTCAATGATCTGCCCTCTGCCTGCCCATATACTTCCATTCATATATGTGTGGACAACACAGTCCTGTATACATCAGGCCCCTCTACCCCTGATGTGGCATCCAGACTGCAGCTTGAATTCAATTAATTTCAGGTCTGGTTTTGTGCAAATCAGTTATTCCTGAATGCCAAGAAAACTGTCTCCATGACCTTTGGCACAAGGCAGAGATGATCTTGGCTCTCCTCCACACTCACTTTCCACACCCTGGATGGGACAAAGCTGGAGACTTGGTCCTTCTTTAGATACCTTGTGGTATGGCTGGACCAACACCTCAATTTTTCTGTACACGTTGATACTCTCCACAAGAAGCTGCACCCCAAGCTTGGGGCCCTGTACTGGAATCGTGGCTGCATCCCGCTACTGGCCTGGTGGGAGATTGTACAGAAAATGATCCTCCCTATCTTTGACTATGGCAATGTAGTTTACTGTCCCACTCCCAAAACTACCTTAACCAGACTGGACACTCTTTTCCACTCCTTCTGTCATTTTACCCTTGACTGTCCTTCCAGCACACACCACTGCTCCATCAATCAGAACTTACACCTCCCCTCACTGCATGATAGGAGGTTGTCACACTGCGCTAGACTCATGGCCAAGTTCTGGACACAGTCCCTGCCCCAGTACCACTCTAGTGTCCTGTCCATCCCTCCCCAACTTTCGCACTCCCTCAGAAATTATGACACCCATTTTTTTGAGCATCTCTTGTATGGCCACTACTTCATTACAGGCAGCATTCTCATACCGCATGCCCAAACTGTGGAATTCTCTCCCTCTGTCCATTTGGCAAACCAAATATGCCTACCAACTCAATTCCCTCCTCTGAGCCCACTTCTGCCCCTCCTGTACATGCACCTAGACTGCTAACCCAGTACCATGGCTAATCAGGGACCCTAGCCAAGGACAATCTGTTCCCAAGGCCACAGTGTAGCCAGCTCTAGCCCAGCTGCTGAACTGGTTATCTTTCACTCCCCCTATCTAATCCTAATTGTCCACGAGCAAGCTTGTTCTGGCTCACAACATGCATTAACCCTGGTCTAATGTACTGTACTCCCCAAAAAACCTATTTAAATGTTTTGTTACATAATGTTTTATTTTATGTGTTGTCCCCATGTTCCCATGACTAACTGTTATCTCCCAATATTTTGATAATGTTTATTAAGCTGTCTGTATTGAAGTTCATGCCTGTATCTTCTGTGCACAATGTGTCCTGTAATTATGCATTGTTTATTATATTTATGCTCTACTGTGCACTTATACGCTGTATTGACTCCCTTGCTCCCCACCCCCAGGTCGCATCTGGAATCAAGTGGTAGTCTGCTCAGCATGCTTTCCTGGTAAAACTTTTAATTAATTAATTAATTAATTAATAAATAAATGAATGTGTGTGCATCTATGCAAGTATGTGCGTGAGTGTGTGTTTTAGGGTGTACTATTATTCAAACTTTGGCTTACCAATGGTACTTTAATTTGCATTTGTCCAAGTTTATTTCTTCAGGATCAAACTGATTAATAGTCTCACCATTCCTCTTGTCAGTGAATTTCAGTTGCAGGATATTGTCCTCAGGGATGATTAAGTAGACATGCCTGTGGCTCAGGCACTTAATTTATTCCTTGAAGCTATTATCTAATGACAAGGCCTGCAGGAACAGATCAAATTACTTACCTGAACCACTGTTTCATACTGAAGAAATAGAAAGAAGCACCCTTCTGCATGGGGAGGAAAAGCAACCTTAGATCAGTTTCAGTGAATCTTGGCTTACAAAACAGTGTGTATATTACACAGTTACTTAAATCACTATATGATGTACATTTCCACTCCCCCAAAATTGCAGGAACAAGAATATTCATCTGGTATACACCAATGATGTGTCATTGCTTTCATTTTCTTTTCTGGGTCTTCAAAGAAAGGTCAACAAATTTCTAAATTTATGTGTGTAAAAAGAAAAAATGTATGTGATAATTACAGTCTGGTAATAAATACAGACAAAATCAAAATGATGATTTTCAGTACAAAAAAAGAAGCTTCCCTTTTTATGCATAAATAGACACCCAACTTGAAACAAAACTATGACTGTCTAGGTCGTAAATTGTCTTCCTCATTACCATGAGCAAACAACATCAAACTGATTGGATTGGAATGAAAACAAGTAAAACTATATAAGTATTTAAGAGATTTAACAGTAGATATTGTGACAAATCTGTAAAAGGTATGTTATCCATCTTTAGGGCAAAAATCAAATCATCCACCTTAAATACCTTTGAAATATGAGGCTTTGAAAATATTTCTGTCCTTGTACTTTTGAGTAAATTGTGTAGAATTTATTTAGTATCCCTACTTTTGTCAGTTCTGTTGTATTAAGGGCTGAGTTGGACCAATTGTTGCTTGAGACCCTGATAAGAAAAAGGATAACAATTTTCCATATGGACCTTGTGAAACTACTTCAGCAATGATTCTCTGCAAAATGTTTGGAGTAACAGATAAATTATTCAACCAGGGTTTTTAGTTTCCATATTCATCATTTATCAAAGCAACAATGTTTTCTGCTATGATAGCCTTTATACTGATAGATGTAGAGCCAAAAGAAATTATTGTTGCTATGATAAAGTAAAGATATAGGGACACTGACTCTCAGAAAAAAAAACAACACTGAAGCCTTAGGGACACTCAGGTTATATCATAGGCATGGTATAAAACTAACAAAATAAGATCTAATTTTGAACCTTCTTTAAGTCTTCTGAATAATCCAAAAGAACATAATATCATATCACAATTTCATATAAAGGCATATACAGTTAACACTTTACTTTTAAACAAAAACACAGTGGTATTCAACTCCTACTTTACTCTTGTATGTTAAAAGAACTTGATGGCTTAAAACATATAGTCCCGAGATGTCCAGAGTAGAAAACATTGAGAGCTTAATGGCTTGGCCCCATTTTGGTCAGGTAAGACAGGTCTAGTAACAAATTCATGGCTTTTCTCTTTTGTTCAATGAATACTGAAATACTGATGAAGCTGGCTGAATTTTTTAACTTTATTTTTATTTAATTTCTGAACATTACATTCCAGAGTGCATTTCAAAGTGAAAGTTATTACATCATTTTAACTCATCATGGTGATCACAGGATTTAATACTCCATACTTTCTTGCTACACAGGAGAGGTATTGCTCTAATGGCACAAATTCTCTGTATTACACTTACAGTAGGTACTGTAATATCAAAGGACAGTTCATAAGCCAAATGAGCCACTGTGCACCACATGGCTGCAGACAAAGTAATTGATAATAACAGTCTAGAAATATATTGGATGGGCATCTATGCACCACAAGAGTTCAAGTCCATAATTTTGCAACCATAGAAGGGGAAAAAGTAAATAACATCAAGCATACATCCGTGTAAGACCAGTTTAAGCAACCTAGACAGTAGGGTTGTTAACCCAAAACAAATGCTTATTTTGTAATATCAGCCACAAATTTAACGTTGTAACTAGAAAACGTGAGGAAAAAAATCACACTACAGGTCTATAAACATCAGACCTTTTGGAGAAGGAACAACACTGATTCAGAACCACTGTGCACATTCATATTCCAGTCCCCCCACAATACACTTCGAAGGATAAGGAGGGCTACAATAGTGTGTGGCCATTTTGTCCCCAACATAGAGGCATTCATACAATGCAAAACTTATAAAAAGTCCCAAAGTCTTGGCCACTGATGATCGGCTTGAACTAACCCTAATTTCCAACATCTAGTCAAGTACGTTGTATTGAAAAAACAGAATATGCATTGTTAATTTAGGAAATTATATCAGAAAAAGGGGAGTCACTCAATTAGTTCTCCTTACTGTGCTCTGAGTAGGAGGCTTCTTCTCTATCTTTGAACTCTTTTTTTAATCTTGTCCACTAACTTGCCAGCATTCTTGGTTGCATAAAATAAGTAAGTTTTACCTGTGTAGCTGACACATAAGTGGGCTAGGAGCTGCATAAAATGAGAAACTCCCAGATCCCACAACTGAGATCTGACCCTGTTGAATGCTTTTCTTTTTCACCACATGGCAAAGCTTAGGACAGGCAAGAGATGCAGTTGATCTCCAGACTCAAAACTGAACTGCTCCAAAGCTCAGGCTGCCACCAGAAGTTTGTCCCTTTCCACACTGTTCTAGATCACTAAAAGTAATGTCCTCTGTCCAGCTGCAGGCTATTGCCACCATTGTGGGGTGATCCTATATGCCTTTAAAATCTGTGCTCAGTTCTCCACCCACAGTTTATCCATTAACAAAGTCCATGTGAAGACCATTGGATCTGTTCCTTTGTTGTCCTCTGGGAGCCCAAGCAATCAGATATTACCTGCCTGACTTGCATTTTCTAAGTGCTCCAACCAGGGCCACAAGTGCGGACTACTTCCATTGTCACCAACAGGGCTTTCTTTGCAGTGTCTGCAATCTGATGTAGGGCTCCCTCCTGGAGATCCTTCCTTGTTTCAAGTTTCTGGACCCTGCCATTGAAAGAGTAATTTTTTTTTGCCAGGGTCTGCACAAAAAGGTTCAGAGACTATATCATGTTTAAGACAGTTTGAAGTGTTGTCTTGCACGAGTCCACTATTTCAGTTTTGGTGTAGGCTATCCAGCTTCTGGGCCTCCCTTCTTCTTCCCACTATCTCCAGCTGCTGCCATCTTCAGTTGACCCATTCTCTCAAAACCACTCCAAACAACACCAGTTTTAGTCAAGTTTGTCCAGCAGGTTATTGTTTCAGATATGTATAAATTTTACTGTGTTTCAGCAATATTAAAATGCAATTTTGACTTTAATCTTAGTTGATATTACTTCAAGGTTAATGAGTGTTACTTTGGTGGTTGTAGGCTCTGCCTCCAGAAGCTGGCTGGCTAAATTTTTGTTATCTTTGAAAATATGGTAGATAATGTCATTCACTATAGACTTTTGGGAGCCATGTGCACATCAGTTTGAATTTAGACTACTCTGTATGCCCATGGGTGTAGGTATCCAGAAAAATACAGCTACTGCAAGTAATGACTTTTTTTGGTGTCTTGATGGCCCCCAAAGGTTCAATACTCAATATTTCATAACAGATGGCGTGAGGGCAAGTGAATATAATCCTTGCAATAATAGCCACTCTACAAATGTTGTAGTTTTCCAATAAAAATTTATTACTCGAACCATGAAATTTCACCCTCCAGGAAGGCTTTCTGAAGGGGATTCATTTCATAGATTCTAAATAAAATGATAATATACACTGCCATCTGGTAATAGAAAAATGTATAATAAAAATGAATTCTTACATATTTTTACTGTGTACAAAACTTTACCTTACTGCTGTACTATGGCTTTCACCTGGTACAACAAAAATCTTAACTACAAAATGAAACAAAAACCATAGTCTTTGCTGGCACTCATATCAGAAATAAAGTCTCCTCCCTAAGCATCCTAAATGATCAGGAATTCCAACTTGAGCAGGTGCCCACTTTTAGATATCTGGGGGTCACACTGGATGAGTATTTTGCCTTTACAGAGCACGTAGACAGTATGATTGGGTTGGCTAATAGAAAGTTAGGAGCTCTTTTCAGGCAGCATGTTAATCTAACCAATGATGCCAGGTGTCTAGCAGTTACAAGCTCTGTCCTCCCTCTAGTTGATTACGGTCTTACGATATATGCAGCCACATCTGAAACCATCTTGAACAGGGTGTGGGTACTGCTCAACAAATCTTCAGATTCATCACTGATGTGGATAGATGAACTCTCCACTGCACCTTATATTCCCTCTCAGGCTGGCTTACCCTGAGTGAGTGGATAGAATACCAGAGTGTCCTGCTGGCCAAAAAAGCACTTGGCGGTTTTGCTCCTTCTGCCTTGTCATCACTCTTTCGCTCAGTTCATAATCAATAAACCACTATGAGTATGACAAGACATGCACTGGTAGTCCCTATAGCAGAACCAACCAGGGTCAACGTGCTTTCACAACCTGAGCCACACAATGGCTAAACAGCCTCTCAACCTACATCACTGAGCTACCTAAAATGTTTCAGTTGAAGAGAGCCCTAAAGAACGAACTAACCCTAGACTGCATGTGCAAATGCCATTCCTAACCCGCCCCTTACCTGCCCTCTCCTCTACCTAACCCAATAGTTCTCAGACTTTGTCACAGTGAGCCTCCCCAAATCCATAAAAAAGATTTTGAGCCTCCCCAAACACTGAAATAATCTTGGGCCTCCCCAAAGTAAAATAACATACTGTACTTTGCATAGTACACCATGAATAAATTGAAACCCTTTGAGTGTTTGGCTCATATTCAGTTCTTTGTCTTACACTGATGTGGAATCTTTGAAAAAAAGCTCCTCTGCTCAAAGGCGTTATCTGAATAACAAATAAATAAAATAAATAAATGTTATTCAGCTTACTGTAACCCCCCCCCCCCACAGGCCAGCCTACTTGCTCCACTATTTTGTTTCTTTAACCATTGTTATCCCTTGTTGCAGTACCTTCATGGGTCAGACTACTTTCTCTGTTTCCTTTCTATACAAAATAACCTTCCTACATACTTTGCCTCTCCCTGTCCTTCCCTGCTCCGAAGCAACTTCTCAGGGATTACTTTGTTCCTTCCTGCTATTGGTGTTAGCACTTCTATGTTCAACCCTTGTATTTGGGCTGTTCTGCCATCAGGCTACAAATTGATCAATTACCACCTTTCATCATTAGTTTTTTGTTCATATTTGTTTGCACTATTGTTCATTGTGTAGTTCTTGATTGTTTTGTAGTTACCTTTTAAAATGTATTGACTCCCTAACCTTTCCCGAGTACACCTGAAAAGAGCCTTGGCTCATTCGCCTTTCCTTGTCACCCATGCATAAGATTTACCTACTATTATCCTCTTTCAGTTTGCTTCATCTCTTCACACAAAATATATAAAACTCAAAATTTAAATACAGTACTTTTCAGACTTGCTTGAGCCTCCCCTGGAATAGGTTTGGGCCACCCCAGGGAGGCTGGCCTCACCATTTGAGAACCCCTGCTCTACACTGATGATGCAGCTCTGTACCGCAGTAACACTTACCCCACTACTATGTTCCAGAATCTGCAATCTGACTTTAGAAAGCTGCATCTTTGGTTCTCCGGGAATGGCCTGGTCCTCAGTGCCAAGAAGACAAAGTTCATGATCTTCTCTGGTGCAAGGAAAGCCCCTGTCTCAGGCCTTAAAGTTTCCGACTACTCTGGCACTTCCATTGAACAAATCCTTGAGTTCAAATACCTGGGCATTCACCTTGACCTTCACCTCTCCTTCAACCACCACATTAGTAACCTCTTTAAAAAGGTCCATGTCAGGCTCGGTCTCCTATATAGGATTAAAGAGTACCTGATCCCGGGTTCCAGACTTTGCCTGGCTAGCTCCCTACTCCTGCCCTTAGTAGACTATGGATCCATTGTCTTCTCCCCTCCTACCTCATCCCTTCTCTACTCCAAACTCAGGGTCACTGACAGCAACATAGCTTGTTTCGTCACTGGTCTCCCCTGGAGAACCCACCACTGCACTCTTTACTCCTACCTTGGCTGGCCCACTCTAGAAGGGAGGTGTCATCAAAAAATGCTCTCCTTCCTCCACAAGAGATATCTCAATTTTCTCCCACCTCGTCTTAACTCCCTCCTCCCACTCACAGCCCCCAGGAGATCAAGCAGAGGTTCCTCCAGTCAGCTGTTTGACACCCCTTTCTACTGGACCAAACTTGCCCAGAACTCCATCACCTACAAGGCTATGAAGCTTTACAACAAATTGCCACCAGAAATCCAGGCCTGCAGATCCATTAACTCCTTTAACACCTCTCTCGAAGGGCACTTCCTTGTATCGTCCACCTGTCGCTGCCCCAATATGCCCTCTCCTCTGCCCACTCACTAAATCCAGAAGTTCACTCCTACGTGTTACCTGCACTTAACCCCACCTTTAATCATTACAACCATAGGCCCTTCACAGAGCCCACCTCCCCCCTGTCCTATATTGCCTGCCTCACCTGTTCCCCTACCGTGTCCCTCTGGGCAACATCTCAGCTATGAAGTTACTCCACTGCACCTTATTACCATCCTTCTGCCCAGAGAGAGTAGCCTCCTACAACCTCTAACTACCCCCGCCTCATCTTCAAACCCTGCTTTTCTCCTGTTGCCATTTGTTTTTCCCCATGCCCACTTTAAATACTATGTATACCTAATGCACCCTTTGGTTTTTGTGCTTTTACACTGAAAATACACTCTTTATATTATGTATTCTTATGACCTTGTTCTTGTGCTTCTATCACTGTAAATATGATGTATATATTATGTATTCCTCTTGCCTGTAACACTGTAAACACAATGTTTATATTATGTATTCTTATGACCTTGTTCGTGTGCTTCTACCACTGTAAATACAATGTATATATTACATATTCCTCTTGCCTATAACTGTTTACCTGTTATTGCCAATACTGGACATTTGTGAAAATGGGCATTTTTGCTCACATATCTTCCAGTATACAAATAAATTGATTGACTGATTGAAATGTGTGCAATATGAGTATGCCACTATAAGTAAAAATAATATTGTATATGACTATGCAAGGTGGACTGTGATAGATAACAGTATTATTAGTGCTTTAATATGCCAACTCCTACTGTACATTTGCAGTATGACAGTTTTACAGTATCTTGAACTGTAGTAACAAGTCACATGTGGCAGAATATCCAGATGTACTGTACAGAACAATAATGCAGTGCATCTCAAAGAAATTCATTATTAATTTCAGTTGGACTGCCTCTTATATTTCCTTTTATATCTTGTGCAGTACAGTATACTGTAGAGCACCTTGACACAGACTACCACTGTACATTTTGATAATTTGATAATGTCCTACTTGTTACAAATTTCGTAACTGAACCCTGTCTTTGAAAATAACAGTTTGAGCAGTCTACTTTCATTAGAATGGAGCTCAACATAACTCGTGAAATCTAGAACTACTTAACATATACAGCTGACAGACAACACACATAATTGGGTTCCAATGCAAATAAACTTCGTGGAAGTATATTAGTTTGCAACAAAGTTATTATTTGCTTTAGCATAACTTCACTGCTTCTATTGTACTATGGGGAAAGGGGCTAAAGGGGAGTGCAATGGTGACTGATAAACTAGCCTTAAAATAGCTGCTATGGTATATTCTGTGAATTCAGTTGTTACAGGCTATGTCTGGAAAGAACCTTATCTGATTATTTTTTTTTTCTAGACTCACTAGGAGATTTTGTCAGCTGCAAGAAGGCTTCAGTTTATGCTCAGCGCAAACATATGCCAGATACTCAAATGCATTAAAAGGTTCATATCATTTAAGGCTAGCAGGGAATTCTAGAACAGCACTGCCAAGTCCAGATGTTAGATGTCACAAGCACTTTCATTAAAAAAAAATATTGGATTCCTATTTAGATTTGTTTTGACACAGAGAGTACTGAAGTAAAAGACATAAAATCAGTATTTGTGGAAAGAAGTGCCCTCTCTCGACTCAGTGGGAACACAAATCATCTATAACTGTGTTTGCATTCTGTAATAAAATATGGAAATCTGACAAGGCACAGTGAGCAACTGGCTCCAAGAGATTTGTGTAGCTAAGCTTGACCTTTGTAGAAGGATCACTGAAGGATGTAATAAGTGCTGCTACTGAAATCTGGATCAATGCAATGATGAACTCATTCAGAACAGGACTGTTTTTCTCCCAACTGGAGTCACAAAGACCTGGTACAGTAATAATCCTAGAACAGATATCTTAATGGGAATAATGTGAAACACTGTATGTATGGAAGTCAGAATTTAAATGTTTATCTACAGCTGTGCTGCCACTTTATTTTATTTATTTATTTATTCATTTGTCTTTAATTATCGGGTAGGTGCACTGGTCCGAGGGACCATTTTCAGGCACGACCCGGGCCGTAAAAGATGGCATAGCTAGGCAACAATTTAAATCACAAGGCACAGGGATGTTACAGGTTAAACAGAGGTCAAGAACATTTTTACATACAGGGAATAATACATGCAGGAACAAATGCTGTAAATCATGGTACAATAGGTGAGACAAAAAGAGGGTACAAACAAACCCTACCATTTTCCCTTGATTCACCCCACCTTTGAAAGTCACATCTAGACAGAGAGAAGAGAGAGGAAGAGAACAGGAGCCAGAAACAAGCTTGTGGAGAGCAGCTAAGAAACTCCCCAAGGAGTCAGGTTAGTGCAGGACAGATAGTGTTAGGTGTGAGGGGGTCTACCCCTTATAGGCAGGAGCAAATTGCTCTATCCACAAGCCAGGATTTGTAGAGGGATCTGAAAGCTGAATGGGTGTTAGTGGAGTGGTGGGGAGCAGGGATCCCATTCCACAGTGCAGAGGTGGCAATGGATAGTGCTTTCCCTCCCATACCACTGGACACCCTTGGTACATGTAGGAGAGGGACAGTAGAGGAGCGGAGACTCCTGTGTAGAGTTCTGACCTTGAGCAGGGGGAAGAGAGGGGCACATCACCGCTTCTGATGGTACTATCCATGATACAACCAAGGGTAAAATCAAAGCACCCTTGGAGGAGTAGTCAGCCAAGGGAACTGTAGAGGTTGCAGTGGTGAGTTGAGAAAGGTGCCATGAGAGCAAAACGGCAGGCACTGTTGTAAGCCGATGTGAGCTTGGCTCTGAGGACCAAGGATGTTTGAGAGTAGATGGGGGAACAGTAGTCAAAAATAGGAAGTAGGTTACCCTGGACAATGGATATTTGATCCTCTGAGGTTAGCAGGTGGCATAAAAGGTAAGCAGCCCCAAGTTTTTAATTGATCCTGTGAACCACATTACCCGATTTGCTATTACAACAGTAGCGTTGTGGCTATCAAGGCAATTACAAATAAACTCAACATGTGGTAAGTATTAGTACTATGCTAATGCACTGAAATTATTTGTCTTTTGAATTGCTTTCCTATTCTGGGTTCCTAAATACTCAAACCTGTGTGATCGAAAATGGCTGGTTCCCCCATTCTTGGGTTAAGATACAGAAGAGGCATACTGATTAGTCTTAACAAGAAACAAATGTTTGTGTATGCTGACTCAGCCTTTTCAGATTTTTTGGCATGGCAAAGCAAGATAATTTTTATTTCTTCAGCACCATTGCCAAAGGCACAGGGTTCATTACAATCACAGAAAACAGTAAATCTTTCAGAAGTGTAACTAAGACAAGTAAAACATAACATATGATTACATTCTAAAACTGTTTAAAAACAATGAACAGTCTGGGATGCTTCCTGGAATAGATATGCTTTCATGGAGATCTTAAAAGACCTCTATGATGTGGCAGATTGAACATACATTTGTAGTATGTTTCCTAATTTACGGTGTGCAACACTGAAAGCCCTGTCCCCTGACAGTTGCAGGCAAGATGTAGGGACAGAAAGAAGGCCTGCAGAAGAAGAGCAGGGGGGCAATTTGGGTACTGAGGGCCCAGGGTGTCTTCTACGTAGTCAGATTAAATATTATGTAGGGCCCTGAATATTATCAAGAATCTTTAATTTTATTCATCACTGCATAGGCAGCCAGTGCTGCACATGCAGAACCAGCATGATATAGTACCTACAAGAGGAGCCCAACATCAGCTGGGCTGCAGCATTCTGGATTAGCTGCAGGCATTGGAAAAAAAACTTCCATATAACCCTAACTATAAGATATTGCAGTATTCAAGGCTAGAGGTGACAAAGGAAAGAACTATCATATCCAGATGTGCAGGGGCTAGATGTGGTTTTGTCCTGTCAATATAATGAAGATGGTAAACACCAACCCAGATCACAGCTGATATCTATTGATCAAACATCAGTGTGCAGGCCAGATGACCATGAGATTCTTAACTACATTTACAGCTCTGAGTGGTTGACCACTCAACAAAGGAAGACATGTCATACCATCCATCATCAGTGGACCCTGCCTATCTGGCTCAACAATCATAACCTTCATCTTGCCACAGGTAACCACTTTTTCTGATCTGAGGCCTACATAGCTGGAAGAACACAACAGGTTGCTCTCAGTAATCACATATTTAGAGTTTCTGTGCTCCCTGTGGAGCAACAACAAACATTCTCTTCTCTCTAGTTCCATCTCTTACCCTCTTCTTTACCTAAATACCCTACCCTTCTTCCTCATCCCACCTGATTCACCCTCCGCCATCTTGACTTTGCCGCCCTATCCACCTTCAGCTTCACTCACTTTCTTCTTCCCTCCACTGCCAATTGCACTCCTAAGTCTGTATTCAATGCCTTGTCAACCTCCTCCATCTACCTACCTAATTATTGCCACTACATGAGTTAATCCTGTATAATACAATTGGTACTGTATGTTGCACAATGTTTTACCATGTATCAACATCTTTATTCCAAAAGTATTACCAGTAAATATTGTCTAAATAATCCTCTACCCTATATATATCTTAATTATTATTTTTCTATTTATTGTGCATTGTTTATATTGCATTTGTCCTATGTGTTCTAACTGCATGTTCAGAACCTCCTTGTAAATGATTTTTTTTCCTGACAATAAACTTGACTTGACTTACCTGGGTTAAGACATAGCAAGCTGAAGGCCATTCAGTCATTGATTTCAGCCAAACACCTCCTAGCACAAAGGTCATCTGAAACCCATCTGGAGTGCTAGACAGGTGTAGCTGAGTGTTATTTGCATAACAGCGAAGCTTAACACTATGCTGTTGAATAATCTCACCCATGGAGACATGTACACTAAAAACTACATGGGAGCAAGGATCCACCCTTGAGGAACACCCCCAGGGAGCACAGAAGCTCTGAAGATGTGATTAGTTAGAGCAACCTGCTGCATTCTCCCAGCTATGTAGTCCTCAAATCAGATAAAGTGGTTACCTGGTGGTAGGTTGTAGCTCACATAGCTAATCCTGGTGCCTTCTGTAGAGGGATGTTCTGCTGCACCAAAGACTGGATGATGAAGAAGCACTCATGGACCAATATGCAGGTTGTATGTTTTTTTTTTATTCAGGCATCTTGGTCAGGAAACAGTTGTTGAACATGGCTTCAGAAGACCAGAAGCAGGAACACCTTGCTCGAGAAAAAAATTGCTGAACTCCTCAAATTTTTAAGTAGAAGAATCTCAAATGGACAACAGGCAGGATGGGTTAATCAACCTGTTCATGGTGCAAAAGAGGTAAGCTAGCCAATTTCTACCGGCCACAATCATTTGTGAGGGGAACACTGTCTTTTTCAGGGTGACTGCCCACTGATTCTCACCATAGTAAGTCTTCAGTGCCAATCTGTCATCCTCTGATCGGGATCTATTTCAGCGGATGCAGCTTATCACAATACACATTAAGGGGCCAAGGAATCTAAGGCAGACATAAGAGCTCCATTGTGGTGTTCCATGGTGTCCTCAGATCCATGTGCATAGGCAGGTATCATGTCCGAGACATCCAATACCTCCAGGAGTTTATAAGGCTCCAGATTATGTTTTGGATGATATTGGATTGTCTACATAGAGGTGTAATAAAACAGTGGACCCTGCAGAGGAATGGCACCATATGATGATGTAACCAAAACACTGGATCAACCCTGAAAGCACTTATGCTAGACCCAGTGAGAAGATCCAGTCCAGAGTGTGTCCATGCTGATTCATACCAGAGAGAACAGCATATGTTAGTCTCAGTGAGGTCATCAACTGGAGGAGCTGTTGACCAAGGAGTGAAGTTTCATTGTTGATCTGGGCATTGAAGTCCCCCAGAACCAAACATCCAGGGGCATTCAACACCTGTTCAAATATGAAATCCACCAACTCCTGCATAAAATCACCCCATACCCCAGTGGATGGTTTACAAGAATGATTTTGCAACTATCACCTAGGGTTCCACAATTGGAACGCACCTGTCCAAGTGCACCCATTATTAGGCACCAGGATTTTTAATTTGCAGCACCATATTTATGCTAGGGGCTGCATCCCCCATGCCACCCCTAACTAACTATTTGAACTCCGGGGGGGTGGACCTCGGGGAAGGGGTGGAAAATTTTACATTTTGGTGCCCTGTTGATGAGCCCACTCGGATCAGTGGACAGATGGCTGGAAGGGATCACCTAGATTATGTCTAACAGTGACATACTCAATAGACCTGAAAGTTCCCATGGGCTATGCGGTGAATCTCATAGCGGGCTTAAGACAAATGGCCATCAAGCTCTCCCACCTTGGTCCCACCTCAGCAGTGTATCACTGAGTAACCAGGCAGGATAAAAGCAATTTAACAGCATTTAGTCCAGTGTTTAGTTGTCCTGCCAGTTTCTTAATGGTGATTTTAATATATTTTCCTTGATGCTTTGCATTAGTAGTGCATGCATAATTTTACAATATTGTTATAGAGCTGTGGTGATAGGAAATATTGGAAGGACAAAATGATGTCTATTTTCAAAGTTTTACACTGGAGTGCATGTTACATAGAAACATAGAAACATAGACTTTGATGGCAGAAAAGGACCACTTGGCCCCCCCAGTCTGCCCATTTCCCCTACCTACTGGATAAGCTGCAGATTCTAGTTAACCAACAGCCTGCTTCCTGCAACCCCACACTATAATTGCTTTGTGTCTGTCCCAAGCATGTTTGAATTCCCCCACTGTTTTAGACCCAACGACCTCCTCAGGAAGGCTGTTCCATGTATCCACCACTCTCTCCGTGAAAAGAATTTCCTCACATTTCCCCTGAGCCGTCCCCCCTCTATCTTTAAACTGTGCCCCCTTGTTCTTACACATCTCTTTTTCTGAAAGATGCTACCCTCCTGGACTTTGTTGATTCCCTTGAGGTACTTGAAAGTTTCTATCATGCCCCCTCGTCCCTCCTTTCATCAAGGGTATACATATTAAGCTCTCTCAGTCTCTCTTCATATGGTTTCTGATGTAGACCCTGCACCATTTTAGTTGCCCTCCTCTGGACTGCTTCCATCCTGTCTATGTCCTTGCGTAGATGAGGTCTCCAAAACTGCACACAGTACTCCAGATGGGGTCTCACCAACTGTCTGTATAGAGGGATAATCACTTCCCTTTTTCTACTTGTGATGCCCCTTCCTATGCATCCCAGTATCCCCCTGGCTCTCCTTACTGACTTTTCACATTGCTTACCCACCTTTAGGTCATCTGATATGACTACTCCCAGGTCCCTTTCCATTTTTGTTGTTGTTAGTACTCCCCTACTGTGTGTACCTTCTCCTGGGTTTTGTTTCCAGGTGCATTACTTTGCACTTCATTGCATTGAATCTAAGTTGCCATATGTCTGATCATTCCTCCAACCTTGCCAAGTCCCTTCTCATCTTTTCTACTCCTCTTGTGTATCAACTCTGTTACAGATCTTTGTGTCATCTGCAAAGAGGCATACCTTTCCCTCCAGACCCTCTGCAATGTCACTTATAAAGATGTTAAAGAGGATTGGACCCAGTACTGAGCCCTGAGGTACTCCACTAGTAACCCCCCTTTCTTCGGAATGTGTTCCATTCACTATTACCTTCTGTGTCCTGTTGTGCAGCCAGTTCGCTACCCAGGCTACCACCCTGGGACCCACTCCCAGGCTGGCTAACATGATTATTAATCTTTTGTGCGGGACTGTGTCAAATGCCTTGCTAAAGTCTAGGTAGGCCATATCCACAGCCCCTCCCTGGTCTATTACTTTGGTCACCCAGTCAAAGAAATCAATTAGATTAGTCTGACATGACCTTCCTGCTGTAAATCCATGTTGCTTTGGGTCCTGTGCCCCGCTGGCCTCTAGGTGCTCAACAATTCTTTCTTTCAGAAGTGATTCCATCATTTTCCCTACCACTGAGGTCAAACTTACAGGTCTGTAGTTTCCTGCTTCTGCCTTGCTCCCACTTTGTAAAGGGAATCACATCTGCCCTCCTCCAGTCCTCAGGTACCACCCCATCCTGCCATGATTTGTTAAAAGTGTGGTCAGTGGTGTCACTAGGTCCCTCCTTAGTTCTTTTTTAGGATTCTGGGTGAATCCGTCAGGCCCCATTGCTTTGTCCACCTTGAGTTTTAGGAGTTCTTCAGGACTCTTTCTTCTGTGAATGGACTGATATCAACCCCCACCCAGAGTGCTTCTATTGTCTGGTTTAGGTAACTGCTCCTCATCGTCTTTTGTGAATACTGAGCAAAAGTATTCATTCAGTATCTCTGCCTTTTCACTGTCTCCCTCTGCCCACCTCTCCTCTCCTTTATTAATCTTCACTATCCCTCCTTAACCTTCTATGCTCCCTAATGTACCTATAAAGGTTTTATCCCTTTGACCGAGTTGGCTATTTTTCCTCGGTTTGTGCCTTTCTATTCTGACTGCCTTCCTACTTCTTTCTGCTTTAATTGATACAGTTCCCTGTCGTGCTCCCTCTGTGATTCCTTATACTTTTTGAATGCAGCCTTTTTCTCCTTAACCTTCCCTGCCACCTCTTTTGAGAACCATAGTGGTTTTTTACTCCACTTTGTTTTCTTTATTTGTTTTACACAAAGACTTGTTGCCCCTATGATGGCAGTTTTGATTTTTCTCCATTGTTCTTCCACCCCTCCTATTTGGCCATTTGCTAGTGCATTCTTCAGGTGTTCACCCATTTTACCAAAGTCAGTCCTTCTAAAGTCCAGTATCCCTGTTTTTGTATGGCTTATCTCCATGGTTGTGCTCATTGTGAAGCACACTGTGCAGTGGTCACTTGTTCCCAGATGTCTACTGACTTCTAAATTTGTGATCCTCTCTCCATTTGAGAGTACCAGGTCTAGTATTGCTCCCTCCCGAGTGGGTTCCAGCACTAGCTGTCTAAGGTCTGTCCCCTGCAGGGCATCGAGAATGACCCTGCTCTTGGATGTGGCTGCAGTACATGTCCTCCAGTTAACATCTGCACATTCAGGTCCCCCATCAACAGTATCTCCCCTTTTTCAGCCATTTTGAGAATGTCCTCTATCATTTTCTTGTCCATTTCCTCCCTTGAGACGGGGTCTGTATACAACCCTGTGCAGAATCGATGCCATTCCCCATCTCCAAGGTAACCCAGAGTGCCTCTTGTCCTCCCCTTTACTTTTTAGTTCTGTAGCTTTGATCCCTTCCCTTATGTATAGAGCTACTCCACCTCCTCTTTTGCCTTCCCTGTCCCTTCTGTAGATTGTGTACCCTGGTATGTTGACATCCCATTCATGGTTCTCGGTGTACCATGTTTCTGTGACTACCACAATATCCAATTGTTCATCTTCCATCAAAGCTACTAGCTCAGAAAGCTTGTTTCCCAGACTACGGGCATTAGTAGTCATTGCCCTCCAATTAATGTTGGCTTGATCCTTTTTTCCCCCATCCCTGCTCTTATTGCTCTTATCTATTTTACCATTTACCCCCATCCTGCCCTGTGTTGAGCTCTGTACCTCAGTGTTTACCCTACTACCTGCCCTGTTTTGTGGGGGGAGGCTTGACTTTTCCTGCCTTTTATCAGTATCTCCCCCCTTATCTAGTTTAAAAGCTTGCCAAGGAAGCATTTAAACCTGTCACCTAGGAGCGTGGTCCCCTTTGTGGACAAATGCAGACCATCATACCAATATAGACCTTTATCTCTCCAGGTGGACCCCCAGTCCCCAATGAAGCCAAAGCCTTGTGCTCTGCACCAGTTTTGCAACCATTCATTAAACTGCATGGTGTGCAGTACCCTAGCCTCATTCCTGCCATGGACTGGTAGCACCTTGAGAAGGTTACTGTGCTTGCTACCCATCTGAGGCCCTCCCCCAGAACTCCAAAAATTCATCCTGCACTACACTGATTCCATGCTTAGCTAGGTCATTTGTCCCAAGGTGGACAATGATATCTAGTTCCCTCTCCTGTGATGCTGCTTCTGCAATCCTGAGGATTCGCTTCTTGTCCTCCCAAGCCATGGCACCAGGCAGGCAGCTTACTTCCTTCTTTCCCTTCCCCAGTTCTACCCCCCTAACAATTGAGTCCCCTATCAGTAGCTGTTTCCTTCCCCTGTGGTGTCCCTTGCCACCCTTTTGTGGGTCTTCCTTGTGGATGTCCTCAGCATTCTTCTGGGTCTCCACTGAGGGTGCCATCATAGAGGAACCTTGCTCTGCCAGAATGGCATCTGATTTGTGTAGAGGTACAACGGGGCTTTGCTCTGGTCCACCACCGCACCCTCCCAGAACCCACTGTGGTCCTACTGCTCTTCATACTCAGAAACCTCTGACTCAGTGGTTGTGGCAGTGGTGCTCTTTGGGAGGGAGGCCTCCCTTAGTCCTTGCTAGTTCAGCCTGGAGGTGGGCAACCTCCTCTCTCAGAGAGCTGACAGTTGCTCACAATAGGACACAGCAACGCAGTTTCCAGAATGTTTCCCAGAAAACTGCTGCCCCACAGCCAGTGCATTGCACCACTCCCCACATGTCCCTCCTTTATTCTATACAATATGTAATTATATATGTATTATTATTTGTTTGTGTAACTACTCTTTATGCACATTGCAGGGTTATTAGGAATATGACAGTTCTGCCCCAAGACCTGTTGAGGAAGTGATGTCAGAACTGTGGCTATAAAGGAAATGCCATGCCTGGGGGTGGGGAAGGGTGGTGGGTAATGCACAGCCACTGGTGACTGTTAGAAACAATCAGATACACAACTGCTTCACCACCCTGGTGAGTACTGTCCTTTATAGTAATACAACTAACACCACAATTTACTAGACCACGGCTCCAACACAAACCACTCTACTGAGTCCAGGGATAAAATGAACTCACCTCAGCCAGCAGGACACTTAAAATGTTACAAAAATATCCTTCCAAATGCTAGGTCTCAACCCCCTGACTCAAGCAAATTCAGTTGTATCTCACTCTGGTTATAAAATTACTACCCTTTTAAAGGAATCCTGCAATTCTCTGCTTAATGCCAATAAGGAAAAATACAAATAAAACTTTTTGTAGAAAGTGTATCTCCCTTCTTACCCAGTGCTCTGTAGTATTATGCCTTAATCAGGTTTCCAGGTCCTAAATGGAGTTGCAGTTTATTCTTTGCAGTAAGTTTGAGCTTCCAACAGACACTTTAAAGTCAGTGTGACTGTTATTGTTGGTCCAATAAAAGGTATCAAATCATTTGTTTCTGGATCAGTCCAGTAATCATTAATTAATTACATTTCAAATTGAAGCAGTTCTTCATAGGAATGATACAGTATGAATAGCCAGCAGCAAGAGGGTGGGGCAGTAAACAACATATAAAGGATAATATACAGTACTCTATCTCCAAAACAAAAATGCTGTTTTTTATTACCTTGTCATAAAATGTATTTCAGTTGCTCTACTGCATGCTGGTGACTGTAACCTGTTGCTCGTGTTCTGTGCAAAACTTTCTCATTCCAACATCATTAGTCTTATGCAGAGTATGTTAGATTGCAATTGTTGACCAGTAACTGCAATCTGAGTTTTGACAGCTCGTTATCCAGTGCACTCTCATCGGTGGGTTAAATGGATCTGTTTTTCTTTTATGAAAGGTGCTATAAGATTTTTAAAGTCCACCTGATATTTATTTAATTGAGAATCTCATTCCAAGAATTTCAGTGGAGTTTTATTTGAGTTCTCCACTCAGAAGCAGCGACTTGTGTGAAGAGATATCTAAACGAGAACATACTTTAATGTGCTGCTGTGGGCCTTGTTCTCTAAAGATTTTTAGTGGGAGAAATGCTTTTGTGAATATGGTTCACTGCAATGATCCGTGATTTGTTCTTCTCCTTACTCTTTACTCTTTCTGACTTGCACCTCACTCTTTCTCTAATGTTCATTATGGTGCTACACAGATAATTTTCTTTTCAAAAGTCTGTGATGTTCATTTATACAGAACAAAACAAACAGTAGAGAGAAAGAAATAAGTGCCTTAGCTGGGATTTGAACCCAGGCCACCCTTAGTAATTATCTGTGCATCAACAGGTTGTGCCATAGAAAATAGTAAGGTGTTTCTGGGAGTCCAGGTTTGCAACTGCCTTGATGACACAAATGGTTGTGCAACACAATGGTATTCTGGGCAATCTGGGTACAAATCCTAGCAAAAGGCACTTATTTAGTTCTCTCTTCTGCTTGTCTGGGTTCCATATCGTTATGATTATGTGTTATGTAAGTTAAGGGACATATCTAAACAAGGATATTTAGCCATAACAAGAAACGTAAAAACAACTGTACTTTACCCACTTTAAAACAAGCATTTGTCAATGCTGAATGTTGTCTTGCTGACATCAGCATCGGTAGTGCAGGAGTTGAACAGATGCATAAAAGGAATGGCAGTGAAGTATGAAAGTGACATCAAACCCCACATCACCCTGCAGAGACTGGCAGGCACTGAGGTGTGCCTTTGGGCATTGGCCATAATGTTCATAGCATTTCAACTCACCCTATACTGCAGTGCAACAAATTTCTTGTTGTGTCTTGGGGTCCTCGGGCCTTATGCTCACTCCATTTGGCCATAACACTCATGGCATTTTACCTCACCCTATCCTGCAGACACCAACAAGTGCTGAGGTGTGCCTTTGGGTGTTAGGCTTTACAGTCACCCCATTCCATAAGGACTTATGCTGACATGGATACAGCATAGGAGAATGGGGTGAACTGTGGGGCTGAAGAGTCCAAGGCACACCTCGATGCCTGTCAGTGGCTTGAGGGTGGGGGGTGGTGGTATGGCACAAGCATGACAGCTGGCAATGGAAAGACACACCCCTGATACCTGTCGGTCTGTACAGGGTGGGACGTTATGGTTAGAAATTCTAATGCCCCAGCCGTTTGTTGGTATTTGCACTACAGATATTTGCAACATGGCATTTTTGTGACCCCCACCTCATGAAAGTGTTTGGGACCTCTGCTCATGAATCGTGGCACTGTGATTTTGTTAATCTGTCCCGAATGTTGATTTCTCACAGTGACCACGACATTTGGTGCCAGATGTGGGACAACACCATTTGGGCAGGATGTGAAAAATGACAGCCGTACCAGTCATAGGCAGGTGTGAAGAGATGGCAGTGTTGAAAATCTTGAGTGAAAATATTAAAAATGCTTGAATTTACTAGCATACATAGAAACTGCGCAATGCACACTCATAACACAGTCATTTAGTTGAATTATTTCACCAAATTTTCAACATAGGCATTTTGGGACCTCTGCTCATGAACACTGTCACTATGATTTTCTTTATCTGTCCTGATTGTTGATTTTCCACAATGACCACGCCATAGTGTGCCACTTGTGTGAAAACACATTTTGGCCAGGATCTGAAAAATGAAAGCTATACTCTCCATAAGGACGAGTGCAAAATTGACAATGTTGAAAATGTTAAGTGAAAACATTACAAATTGTCGGAGTTATGAGTGCGCATGGAAACTGCACAATGCACACTTGTAACATAGTCATTTTATGGACTTTTGTCACCAAATTTTCAACATAGGCATTTTAGGACCTCTACTCAAGAACAGTAATGCTGTGATTTTCATAATCTGTCCCGAACACTGATTTCCCACAGCGACCATGATATTCTGCGCCGGTAGTGCAAAAACACATTTTGGCCAGGATGTGAAAAATGACAGCTTCACTGTCCATGTGGAGGTGTGAAAAAATGCCAATGTTGAAATCTGGAGTGAAAATATTACAAATTAGCAAAGTTATGAGTGTGCATGGAAATTGCACAACACACGCTCATAACACAGTCATTTTTTGGAATGTTTTCACCAAATTTCCAACATAGGCTTTTTGGGAGGCTATCTCATGAACAGCGACACTGTCATTTTGTTACTCAGTCCCAAAAGGTGATTCCATACAGTGACCACAAAATTACCTTTCTAGACCGGATAACGCCATGCCAGTGACAGAATTCATGAGAAGGGGTCCCAATAACCACATGCTGAAAATGTTGTGCCAAAATTCTCAGAAATGCCCGAGATATGCACCAAAGTTGAAAAAACACTATTTATGCCATTATACAGCTTACCGGCATTTCTTCAGTTCACGGTCGGCTTTGAAGAGTGCAGACGTGTTCCCAGTCCATGGATGATCATCATGCTGGGCTCCAGAGGAAAGTATGGGGTGAAGGGGGTGTGGGGAGGCAGGGTGCACAGAGGGTGGGCGTGGGTTGGGGGAGGGGCCACAGACTCAATGAAGCACCATTTTCTGTATTATAGGGTTAAAACAAAAAAAAAACATTGCAGGACTGTTTTATTTTTCAGGGACATTTGGCAAGCTGGGGTGGGCTCCCAGCATGCCTCCTGTGTGTTTGATGGGAGGGGGGTTCTGTAGCCGACAGAGATTGGGTACCCCCGCCAACACATACAGAGTTGGGGGGAGTCACATGAGCCAAAGGGGAATTGGGCACCATTGTCAGCAAGTTAAATTAGGAGGGAGCATGCTGACAGGGGGATTGGGCACTCCCATTTGCTTTCAAAGGGACTATGAAAGGTGGCAGCTGTCCCTCAACTTCTGCAGGGACTATGAGAAACTGACGGGGAAGCCTCTGCCATGTTGCTTGATGGGGACACCAGACAAGGCAAGCAGTAATTGGCTGCTACAATCAGGGACTGTCCCATGGCACTCCCTGATTGCAGTGGCTAATTTCTTTCAAGGTGGTGGCACGTTTTCTGAAACTGCTGTCATAGACAGCATGCTATGCCACTGGCACCACAGAGCCCAGCCACAAAAAGCAGTGGCGTCATTTTCTGCAGCAGGACCACACCTCCAAAACCTTCTTCTCCACTGAAGCAACCACAATATGTTGTCTGCACTGTGTGCGTAAGACAACATAAAAATGAATAAGAAGGGTATTTGCATATATTGTCAAACACTAAAGTGAGGAATTATAGCACCAAGTTAAGATTTATAAAAAATTGAAACTGCAGTTGTATGCAGTAGGTTTCAAAATCATTCTTCAGAACTAAGACTGTGTTCATGTCCTTTGCAGGAAGTGAAATGCATTCAACACTATTTATTATATTGCCCAGTTTATGAGAAAATTAGAAATAAATAATTCTGACCAATCCTGGCTGGTAATTACAGTATCTGGATCCTGTTTCTACCTAATATTCTTTTTGATCTCTCAAAATTCAAAAGTAATGGAAAGTGTTACTGCTTTTGTTTGTCAGGTGATACACTAGGAAGGAATAATTTTCAAATTATTAAAGATGTACAGTTTTATTTGTTTCAAATATAGTAGATAGTCCTTTTATGTATTTAGAATTTTCATTATTATCTTAGCACGTGGCTGGAATCTATCTCATCTTATTTCTTATAATTATGAATATGGGATTGTATTTTGTATTAATCAGATATGTACAGTATGTTGCATGTCTGATTATGGTGAAATTTAACTTGACTTGTGATTACAGAGCTTGTGATTCGGGCTGGCAGCATAGCATAAAGGTTAGAGCAACGAGCTGTGAATGAGCTTGGTACCAGCAGACATGGGAAGGGGGGCGGGACATGATAGAAACTTTCAAGTAGTACAAGGGAATCAACAAAGTCCAAGAGGGTAGCATCATTCAGAAAAAGAGGTGTGCAAGAACAAGGGGCACAATTTGAAGATGGGGGGGTGGCTCAGAGGTAATGTAAGGAAGCATTTTTTCACAGAGAGGGTTGTGGATGCATGGAACAGCCTTCCGGAGGAGGTTGTGGAGTCAAAAACAGTGGTGGAATTCAAGCATGCATGGGACAGTCGTAAGGCAATTCTAGCAGGTGGGGGTAGGAAAAAGTAGGCTGCTAGTTAACTAGGATCTGCAGCTTATCCATTAGGTAGGGAAATGGGCAGACTGGGTGGGCCAAGTGGTCCTTATCTGCCGTCAAATTCTATGTTTCTATGTTTCTCCACTTGCATATTGTATGACTCTAAGCAAGTCACTTGACCAGCCCAAAGCTCCCGGATCACCTCTGCAAACAGGCACTTGTGCCTAGTGGGCCTTACCCAGTTAACAAAGACTAAATAAATAAATAAGACAATATGAGGTTGTGCATCATGTACTACTACAAAAATGTACAGGTAGAATTCTGAACAATATCAAACACAGCTATGGAACTCACTCAACCATATTTAAAATAACTTGCCATTGTTATTGTTTGATACAATTAAACTTGACCAGATCATAGTAAAACAATAATTCTAATGTTTAGTAGGGATGTTTTAATGAATCATTGGCCACTGTTTAAGGTCTCTTTGAACCATTCTCTGTGGCAATGTGATTTCAAAAAATACGATTTGTTCTTCACTTACTGTTAAGGCTGGGTGAATTTAACTTCTGCCACTGAAATTCTGGCACAACTCCTATTACAAAAAAGTTGTGATTTCAGTTATTTTCATTTAATTTAAAAGGTATTTGTCCACATTGCACCCCGTTTGGTATGATGGCTTTGCCAAGGTCCAGACAAAAGTGTACCACATTTCAGATCTCTAGCTGTAGAGGTGATCAAGTTATTACCCTCCAAACATTTGGAAATGTTAACATTACATTTTACAATTTTGTAAACTCAAGGAAGTTATCCAAAATGCACCAAATCTGGAATGATGACTTTACCAAGGTCCATGCAGAAGTGTAATGAGTTTTAGATCTCTGTCTTTAAAGGTGACTGAGTCATAAGCCTCCAAACTTTTGGAAATCTTCAAATTACATTTCACACTATGTAAACAGCAGAATTGTAAGCCTATATAACTGTAGAACTAGAGAACAGAATATCAACAGTTTTGTTAGAGGTTCACTGACCCTAAATATTAGACTTTGAGACCACCTTCCTGGCCCAGCAGCAGAGTGTAATGCTACTATGATGATGACCAAGGTTCAGGAGCAAATCTGGGAAGTCATATTGGGAGGCAGGCCATGGCCGAGACAGCTGCTGCTTGAAAGTTAATCTCAGTCAGTGAGGTTTGGCAGCTGGTTCCACCAATACAATGACCCCTGTGGCTGGGCCAAAGATCTTGCTCCAACACAACACATGCTCTCAAAGGGGCCAGGTGCTATATTAAAAAGTGAAGCACAAAAGAAAAACCATGGCATTACTCCCAAAATTGTAAAAAAGTATGAGAGGTACAAATATAAAGTTACAAGTGTAGCCAAACCACTTAGGTGAGTCTGACAGAATTTTCTGGATATAATTAGTCATGATGGAGCATGATGCTGGGCATCACTGTTGCAGGAATGTTGGAGGGGTACTGCAGGACAATGATGCTAGTGCAGGTAAGGCAATTCACTGGTGGCAAGTGTTTTGTGAAAGTTAAATTCCACAAGTAGAATTCTAGTGGCATTACCAAGAATGCATCCATGAATTTGTTCAGCAAAGTTTGCCAATTAATAATTTCTAAAGTATCTACAAAACAATTTAACCTACTAAACCACATTTATCCAGCTTAATTAGATTCCAGGACACATTTACTGTGTTATGCATGCCAAATTGTGAGTATATACGTGCAACAGTAGTGGAGATATACTGTAAGCATCCAAATATTCTTAACATTTTCACATGATCTGACAAATAAATGGTGACATTTTGAACTCTTGTAACTTAGTTTACACAATCAAGTACCTACAGTATTTAGCAGTTCCTATGAATTTTTCAGGGAAGTATGCATTTATATTTTCAGTTTTATAGCTTCAAAGGTAACAAAGATGTAAGCATAGAAACATTTCAGAAATGTTCACATGAATAACAAATTGTTTCTATAACTTTCCCACCCCTCATCTAAATGTAATGAAGCATGACATCAATTTTAGGGACCTTTCCCAACAATATGCATGCTGAGGTTCAGATCTCTAGCTGTAACATGCACCAATTACAGAATTCCAGAAAAGTTCACCACATTTTGCAAAATTTCACAAAATATTAACAGAATTGTGTGGACATTTTTTCAAAATTGGAATTTACTAATTTCACCCAGCCCTACTTACTGTCATGGATCAGGACTTCAAGCACCAATTCATTCCTTAGTCTTTCCCAGCTGCTCCTAATGAACACTTCTAACTGCCATTTTCAGTAAAATGTAACAGCTTGTGCCCAGAACACTACTTAGTTATCATAGAGATATTATTTGTTTAATTCACTTCAAAGAGCTCCAACACCCATAGCAGTAAAAATAATTTAAATAATCATGAAATAAAAATATTTTTTTTAGATACAGTACCATGCAAATTATGTATAATGCCACTCCGGTATATACAGTGATATATACTGTATATATATATATATATATACACTGTATATATATATATTTTATAGTGGCACGACCAGTTAGGTTTGAGCAGCCAGTTACATACTAAAGTCAAAAGTTTGGATGTCAATAACTTTGGACCCATTCAATAGATTTGCCTGAAATGTGGGACACATATTGGGGCACACAAGATCTCTTCATCTGCCAAATTGTGTTTCTGTCAGAGTGCCAGTCTTCATGTACGAAAGCACTGAAAAATGCAAAATTATCCATTTTTGAAAGCACCTTTTGGCATTCTTAATGTGGTCCTGCACAGCTATTCTGTGGTGTGCCACTCTGCAAGATGGCTCATTTCAAAGAGCTTTGGTGGCTGAACATGCCACTTTTTGTTTGGTGGAACAATATTAAGGCATTCAAAAGTTATGGCACTTTTAAGTTCCCATTATAAGTCAATGGGAAAATTTATATGTATATCTTGCGATCAAAGAATGGGGGTTTTGGCCATCTGGTCCCACCTGGCGGTCAAAGAATTTGCAGCCTCATGGTTTAAGAATCTCTGTTCCTGAGGATTTTCAAAATTCATTGATCACGAGGTCCGTCATTTTGCTTTTTATTTTCCGATTGGAAAAACACAAATATCTCAGCTCAGAGGTCACTTCTGTAGTAAAACTGTGATGGGTTTTACTTAGGGGGCTCTGATTTATCGAGCCATGCCTTTGGTTTCATCCAAATTGGTCAAAAATAGAGTTATAAGCTTTTGAAATCTTAATTCATGGCTCGCTAACGATCTTTGATCACGAGCCTGCAAATTCTTTGATCATGAGATTCTTTGATCACTATCTTGCATCATGACCTAAAAACACTAATATATTGGCTCAGGGGTGGGCTAGGGACACAAATGAGGGTGGGTTTTGCTCAGGAGGGTCCATTTTATTGAGGCATGCTGTTGGTTTGGTTCAAATTGGTGAAATATTCACATTTCACCATTTTTAATTCTTTGTTCATGAGTCTGCAAATTCTTTGATCATGAGCCTGCAAATTCTTTGATTGTGAGATTCTTTGATTGTGATTGTGCACAATGAGAGAGGGATGAGATGGACCAATTTAAAAATCAATTTTCCTCAGCCCAGGGGTGTCCTAGGAAGTCAAATGAGGGTGGGTTTTACTCAGGGGGCTTCATTCTGTCAAACCATGGCAGTGATTTACTGCAATTCCTTCAGTTTTTTTATTTATATTTTTAATTCTTCGTTCATGAGCCTACAAATTCTTTGATCGCGAGCCTGCAAATTCTTTGATTGCGATCATGCATCATGAAAGACAGATAAGATGGCCCAATTTAAAAATCAATTTTCTCAGCCTAGGGGTGTCCTAGGAAGTCAAATGAGGGTGGGTTTTACTCAGGAGGCTTCGTTCTGTTGAACCATGATGGTGGTGTACCACAATTCCATCAATTTTTTGATTTATAAGATTTTTTAATTCTTTGTTTGTGAGCCTGCAAATTCTTTGATCATGAGATTCTTTGATCACCATCTTTGATCGCGAGATAGGGACAAGATGGCCAGATTTTTTATAATGGAATAGATAGGGAAATTTTACCAATCTTTAACATTGAATATCTTGGAAATGGTTTGGTCTTTTTACTTGAAATTTAGAAGGTGTTTCTGGCATGTCCTGTAGATGTGAATTATGGTGTTTGTGTATTGGACAAAATTTATTTTGCGGAGATATTGCGTGACGCACTTTACGTGTTGCAGACAGTGTTTTGCTTATGGTGTCATGGATGTAGTTTTCAGTTGTTGTGTGTTTTAAATGTCAACAGGTGAAGAACTGTGCCAGTCTGACAAATGAAAATCTCATACGTTAAAATGTTATATCTCGGACACAGTTTGGTCTTTTCAGTTGAAATTTGGGGGGTGTTGACAGCTTGTCCTGTGGATGAAAATTACTGTGTTTCCATGTTGGAAAATGTTTTTTGGGAGCAGATATGGCATGGTGCAGTTATGTTCTGTGGACAGCGTTTTGCTTGTGGTGGTGGCTTGAAATTGATAGAATACCTAGCCTTTGTGACAAGGATGTAGTTTTCAGTTGTTGTCTATGTTAAATGTCAACCATTGCGGAACTGTGCCACTATGACAAATGAAAATGTCAAATTTTGATATGTCATATCTTGGACACGGTTTGGTCTTTTTACTTGAAATGTAGAGGGTGTTGACGGCATGTCCTGTAAATGTTAATAGAGGTGTTTATGTGTCAGACAATATACATTTTAAGGACATATCGTGTGGCGCAGTTTACATTTTGTGGACAGTGTTTTCTATTGTTCTACTACATTAACATTTGTTTGGTGGCTGACTTTGCTGTTGTGAATGTACTTTTTAGTCATTGGGTGTTTAATGTGGCCTGACACTTGTAAGTTGGTGAGAGGGCCCCACGCTCCCACCAACTTGCGTAACTGTCTACTTTTCTATTCTTTCTTAAAAAGTAAGGAAATTCTAGGAAAAAACTTAGTTAATGCATCAGTTAGGGTTCTTCTACAGTGAAAAAAGTGAGGAAATTCAGCATTAGGGTTCCCACCCCTTGCACCCCACCCTCACCCTACCCCCACCATCAGGCATCGGGGTGTGCGATGGGGTTGTTGGTCCTAACTCTCACCCCATTCTCCTACACTGCACCATCTCAGCTTGTTTACGCATGGGATGATGTGACAGTTAGGACTAACAACCCCAACACACACACCAATGCCTGCTGGTGGGGGTATGGTGGGGGTGGTGTGCAAGGGGTGGGAAACCTAATGCTGAATTTTCTCACTTTTTTCACTGTAGAAGAACCCTAACTGATGCATTAAAAAAGTTTTTGGCATAGAATATGTATATATATATATATATATATATGTAGTCCTAACTGTTTCTAACGGGCAAGATTGTGGCATACCATTTTGCCCATTGTAGGAGATGGACAATGTATCCAAATGCTGACTCAAATTAGGGGTTTGCGCTAACTAAATGAAGTTACTTAACATCGATAGCAAAAGCAGTACTGTACTGTAATCAAACACACTCAGTAAAGGCAGTAAAATATACTTTACTTTAATATACTTTGCTTTACTTTAATTAATTGAGTAAAAAAAAAAGGAAAACTCCAGTACAGTACAGTAACACATAGTACAGTGCAACAGAAACTGCGATGCTACACCTACTTGTGTCCCAGCAAAAACTCTATTATCTGAGTCTGGATATTCTCTTTGCCTCAATAGATCAGCCACAGTTGATTTTGGTAGAATAAGATGTTGAGCCAAGTCTCGCTGGCTCATCTTGGGCAGCTCATCAATCTTTCTAAAGATCTCTATTTTTTGGCTTAGGGACATCATCTTTCATTTGCCAGCCATTGGTATAGCAGTCCAGATACAAACTGATCACACTGAAGGTGCTGTAGCACCTCTTTTGTAATGGAACAGTGGGCCGCTTTGAGTGAGCTTTGCAATTAGCTTAGCAATTAGCAATTAGGAAAGTGATAATCGGGTGTGAAAAGTTTCAACAAACAGCAGAATCTGCCCGCTATAGAAGGTGGATAACGGTCGATGTAACCACTTGCTGTTCCATTGGACTCTATGAGACTTGGCAAATGGTTTTGCAATTTTGCCCAATGTAGACGATTGTCCGTTTTACTGCAGGTGATATAAATGGAGTAGACAGTATATATATATATATATATATATATATATATTATGGTAGCACGGTAGTGCACCATAGTTAGGGTTGAGGAGCCATTTACATGTTAAACCCAAAATTTTGCACCTTAATAACTTTGCAACCGTTCAATGGATTTGCCTGAAATTTCGAATACAGAATCAAAACCTGTACACCTTGGGACCTGCCAAGTGTTGTACCAGTCAGATATACAGCTGCAGAGTTATTAAGCGTGATCTGCATGTGCTTTTACGCTTTTTTTGGAATTCTACAGTTGCACCTACAGGTCACACAGTTTGTGCGACTGGTCCAAAATCTTCAGGGAATGTGCAGCCGGGGTCCTCGATGTGCCTTTCAAAGATTTCGTGAAAAAATATTAAACGGTTCAAAAGTTATTCAAAAAACAAGTTCCCATTATAAGTCAAAGGGAAAAGTTAACAAAAAGTTCAACACTTTCGCAAATGCACTTTTTACTGTCTCAAATGGCCCTTTTACTGTCGCAAATCCTCCATTTTGTTTTCAGTTAGTGATCAGAAAAATGCTTGGCATTTAACATTGAGACCCTCTAGCAACCTAATTCTTTTTGTATTCACCTAGTCGGGCCCTGAGGAAGCTAGCCATGACTTTATTTTGGGGTAAAACACCCCAGAAATATGTTTTTCAGATTTCTGGAAAATGTAGTTTTGCAAAGTAGTGTCGCACTCACGAAAGTGTCGCAAATGTTTGTGAAAGCTTTCCCAAATCATGACACTACTTTGCGACACTATGCCCAAAATAACAGTAATTATTTGGCACCCCGCTGCAAAAGAATGGTTTGCAGTTTGGGGCTGAAATTTGAAGGGAACGCAGCCGACATCTCACAGATGTGCCTTTCAGTATTTCACTGAAAAAATGTTACACAGCAGCAAAGTTACAGTACTCCAAAATTGACACTTTTTCCAATAGGATAACATTACGGCGGATGACGCATTGCAGCAATCGTTTGGTGCCCTGCTGCAAAATAATGGTTTGGTCTTTTGGTCTGGAATTTGCAGGGAACACAGCCAACATCCCACAGATGTGCCTTTCAGTGGTTTGGTGAAAAAATATTACAGGGAGGCAAAGTTATGGCAGTCTGAACTTCTGTTTTTCTCCCATAGGATAACATTACGGCATTTGACGCTTTTGAGGCCCCATTCAAAAACAGTACAGATACGGACTTTTTGTCAAAAAATTCTTAGCCCCCCAACTAGCCAGGAAAGTGATGGTACATATGACTTTTATATTTTTTTCTATGTCGTATGGTTACTAAGACATAAGCAATTTACTATTCCGAGTCCTCATTTTTGTGTTCCGAGACTCATTATTTTGCATACATTCTTTCTACTCACTGTCTTTCTCTGTACAGCTTTTGGGGAAAACCAGCCTGTGCACTTACATTACTGTTACCATTACTGTTTCTGCTTGCGGTTCCGTACCCATTTCACTTACCGTTTACGTTTACACCACCATGTGCATTACCCTTTGTGTTTTCATTTGTGGCTGCATTTGCGTTGTTTTTAACATTTCTGTCTACAGTACTGTTTCTCTTTCTGTTTTGCTTTGTGTCACCATGAGCATTACAATTTGCATTTGTGGGCACAATATTACTATGTGACTAGACATCACGTGGCCGGAGCGCGGGGCCTGCATTACATTCACTATTTCTCATTATCATTCTCAAAAAGAAGGGAAATTAGGGCAAAAAACTCTGTTTAATGCATCAGTTAGGGTTGTTCCACAGCGACAAAAGCAAGGAAATTTGATGTTAGGGTTGAAACCCCTTTGCACCCCTCAGTCCACCCCCAACTGGAATCAGGTGCACATTGAGTCATCAGTCCCAACTGTCACCCCATTCTCCTATTCCTCAGCTTCTTTCCACATGTGATGGGGTGACAGTTAGCCAACCACCTCGTGTGCACCCCGATTCCAGTTGGGGTGGGCTGAGGGTGCAAAGGGTTTCAACCCTAACATCGAATTTCCTTGCTTTTGTCACTGTGGAACAACCCTAATCTGATGATTATACAGAGTTCTTTGCCCTAATATATATATTTATATATAAAGACAAAGAACCTCTGTGCGTAAACACTGAGGCAAGGGTTACCCTAAAGGGCATTTGGCTGGGAAGCCAAGTTTCAAGAAAATACAAATCACACATGCCCCCACAATGCAAAGCATCATGGGCTGCATATGCAAATCACCACAGAATGTTATGCTGGTCCAACTTTAGCAGAATTGCATGGTGCCAAAAGGCTCTCACACAGTTTGCAAAGGTGCTAACAGAAGAAATAGACACGTAGCCATCCTACCAGGACTCATCAGTATGCCTCGCCTGTTTGACACCCCAGTGGAATGGACCAGCTACCCCTAAGGCAGTGTGCCTGGGATATATTGTGGTGAACCCATTAAAATAAAAACTATTTAAAAGACAAAGAACCTCTGTGCGTAAACACTGAGGCAAGGGTTACCCCAAAGGGCATTTGGCTGGGAAGCCAAGTTTCAAGAAAATACAAAATCACACATGACCCCACAATGCAAAGCATCATGGGCTGCATATGCAAATCACCACAGAATGTTATGCTGGTCCAACTTTAAGCAGAATTGCATGGTGCCGAAAGGCCTCTCACACAGTTTGCAAAGGGTGCTAACAGAAGACATAGACACGTGTTTCATTCTACCAGGACTCATCAGTATGCCTCATCTGTTTGACACCCCAGTGGAATGGGTTCACCACAATATATCCCAGGCACACTGCCTTAGGGGTAGCTGGTCCATTCCACTGGGGTGTCAAACAGACGAGGCATACTGATGAGTCCTGTAGGATGAAACATGTGTCTATGTCTTCTGTTAGCACCCTTTGCAAACTGTGTGAGAGGCCTTTCGGCACCATGCAATTCTGCTTAAAGTTGGACCAGCATAACATTCTGTGGTGATTTGCATATGCAGCCCATGATGCTTTGCATTGTGGGGGCATGTGTGATTTTGTATTATATATATATATATATATATATATATATAGACTGACAGACAGACAGAAAGATAGATATCTTTTTATGACTGTGGGTGGAGCCTACAGCCATCCTGCTTCACTTGAAAAATGGTGTTTCCATGAAACACATCTTTTAGGAGTTTTCAGTGTATCCTTAAATTCTGCAAACCTCCATGGCAGTTAAAGAAATACTCCCTTCTTTCTGTTTAGTTAGAATGATGGACACAGAACTCCAAGCTGCTTTTCTCTGAGAACAAATGTGCACACCTTCCAAACAAATCTAAATATCTTTAAAACTATTCAAGGTGCACAAAAACAACTGGCATGAAAGTTGTTCAGGGCAAAAAGACCTTTCTTATGAGGTTAGACACAAATCTGAATTCTTTATATTTTGTAAAATATGGTCTTCCAAACAACCTCATTTTTTTCTCTCTGAGTTAACATACAGTAGTAGGAGTCATGACAAGCAAATGTAAATATCTTGGAAAATATACAAGTTACAAATATACAACCATCATGAAAGATGTTCAGGACAAAATGACCCTTCAAACAAGGGTAATCACTAATCTGAATTCATTCAATTTTTTTAAATATAGCCATCCAAAGGTGAACATTGTGATGAAAATTGAAAAATGAGGCAATCAGATGGCCATAGTGTAAGAAATATAATTTCTGCAGCTTAATGAATAGGCTCATTTGAAAGGTATTGTTGTCCTGAACAACTTTCTTATAGGTTTATTATCTGTAAGTTGTATACTTTTAGAGATACTTACATTTGTTTAGCATAACTCATATTATACTTCTAAACAGCCTCAGCTTTGCAAATTACTTCTCCAAGACAGGATTAGTTTCATCAAAAGAAAGCTATCCCAATGTTAAATTTCTCTGACTTGAAAGTACACTCTCTAACACAAGCTATAAACCAACTGAAGCTTCATTTTAAAACCCTCTGTGTGTGTCTGTGCTAGCATTATTAAATGACAATGATTAAAAACACAAGGAAAAATAAGCTTAACGAGCAGTTGACACCTTCAATAGAACTTTAACAAATATAATATTTAGATAAAGTTCTGCTTGTATTTCACATTAGTTCTTTATTCCTCCTCTTCATTATTTATTGCTGAGGTAATTTGCATGAAAACAGGCTTTTTGCTCTTGAAGAATTCATCTATTTCTGTTGCTGTCTCCCTACCTGAGGTCATAATGCACTGCTTGTGACTTCACAGTTACTCTCATGGCAACAGATTGTGATGTCACAAAAGAGCATTATGACTTGAAGTAGGGATATAAGTATGCTATAGAGGCATATTAACTTTAAAGTAATTGCAAGGGATAAAAATTATGTATTCATGCTCATTTTCTCAGTACTAAATAATGGGAGGAGAAATCTAGAATATATATGGAATACAAGCAGAATTTTACTTAATTATTTTTTTTTGAAAGTTAAAGTTTTATTAGGTTTATCATATAAGTAACATACAGGTACATTGTCAAGAGCTGTTAGTTGGATAACAAAAATGACAACGATATGCATGAATAATAACATCATCCCCTCTCCCTCCATCTCCCCCCAGAGTGTTCGCTCAGAAACAGAATGGTACCCTAAGCTTAGAGACATATGTGAAAGTAGCAATGGGGAAGTCAGAGGATATACAGTCATGTTAAGATAAATACAAGGCATATAATTTGCCCCACTTTTTATCAAAAAGTTTAAGTTTGTTACTAGTACTAGTAATTAGACGCTCAGTCTGAAAGTATAAGGTGAGTTCCTTTAACCATTCATTATAGGAAATAGCCTGTTGGTCCATCCAGTGCCTGACAACAAGCTCCTTGATTGCCATGGATATGATAGCAATGTGGACTCTTCTCTCCTTGATGTTAATGTTGGAATAAGAACCCAGAAAACAAATTTCCACAGTAAACAGCCCATCAAGCCCCAGGATAGGGTCTAATCTAGTTTGTATCATTTGCCAGACTGGGCAACTTTTTCACATAACCATAAGATGTGCAGGATATTCCCTTCTTCCTTACCGCACCTGGAGCAAACAGGAGAGGGAAAGCAGCCCATTTTGGCTAGTTTTACTGGTGTGTAATACATATTATTAAGAATATGATATTGAGTGAGCCTAAGTTTATCCTGTGTGTTGTAAGTATAGAGGTCTTTCCATATTTGTGCCCAGTTAAGGGAATTGTCAGGTAATAAAGAATCTCAGGCCTTGGAACTGGTCAAGATATCTGGCTGAGAGACAGACAAAAGATATGGATGCATACATGAGATTCCATGAGGTACATTGGTCAATTCTGAAAATCGAGATAACATAAGGTATACAACAGGGGTTTAGGCCTTGTTCCAAAAAGCTGTACTAATGAATGCCTTAGTTGAAAAACTTTGAAAATTTGCACTTTATCAATGTTGAATCTTACAAGGCTGTCAGGAGAGGAAAGAAGAGATTCTTTGTTGTAAAAGTCAGTGACCGTGGCATCCTGTAACTGAGGAAGCCATCCTGAAGAGAGAGTCTTACCCCCAATCTTGATAACAGGGTTAGAGAGTATGGGTTGAGAAGGGTCCATATAAAGTGGGATCTTCAAGGAGGAACAGAACTGAGAAAAGACTCTGATGGAGGTTCCAATTGCTGAGTCCCTGATAGGGACCAGCAGGGATTTCCATGGCCAGTAAAATAAATTATGGGGAAGAAGATTCTGTTGTTGCATAATTTGATTCTTTATTTGCAACCAGTGGAGGGTATAGCCACTTTCAGTTACAGAAAGCCACTGACTGCATTTAGAGAAATGGCTAGCCCAATAATAAAGAAGAAAGTTTAGGAGACGGATCCCTCAGCACTCCCTTGAAAGGCTCAGCTTAAGGAAGGAGCATCTGGGGAATTTTTGTAGCCAAATGAATTTGGATACAAGAGAGTGAATATTCGGGAAGAAGGAGAGGGGAAGCCATATGTTCAACATGTTCAAGGGATAAAAAAGCCTGGGGAGGATATTCATTTTAATGATGTTAATACGACCCCATAAGGATAATGGAAGGGATTCCCATCTCTGAAGGTCTTGCTGGATGTTGGTCATTAGGTCATCTAGATTCAGCTTTTTAACAAGAGAAGGGTTGGTAGATAGCATTATACTTAAGTAACTTATAGAGTTAGGAGACCATGTCATGCCAAAATGAGTAAAATCCACCTTGTAAGTGAGGTGGTTAAGAGGAAAAATGTCAGTCTTATTAAAATGTAACTTATAATTAGAGAGGAGACTGAACTGGGATATTACCTGTAAGGTACAAGCAAGTGAGATTAAAGGCTGGTCTAAGTGCAGTTAGATGTCATCAGCATATACAGAAAGAGTATATTCAGCACCACCTATCTGAATATCATGTATCTGGGGGTGGACTGAAGATATCTAAGAAGAGGTTCCAGGTATAGAGTGAAGAGAATGGGTGATAGAGGGCAACCTTGTCTAGTGCCTGTAAAGAGGGAAAAACGAGAGGAGAAACCCTCATTGCAGTATATCCTGGCTGAGGGAGATGAGTAGATCACTTTAAGCCAGGACAGAAATGTTGAGGGGAAGCCCATTTTCTTCAGGGTTGACCAAAGAAAACACCAGTCTACCATGTTGAAGGTCTTCTCCACGTCAAGGGATATGAGAGCCATGGAGGAATGAGAGGATTTGGCTATGTGAGGAATACAATCTATTTTTCGTAGGTGGTCTGCTGAGGAGCTGCCTGGGATAAACCCCACTTGCTCTGGGATGAGTAGAGGACTCCAGACCCTTCTTATTCTGGCAGCAAGAATTTTAGTGAGACTCTTGATGTCACTATTCAGGGAGAGAGATAGGTCTGTAGCTAGAAGGATGGGAGGGGTTCTTGTTTGGCTTGAAGAGAAGAACGATAGTAGCTTCCAAAAGTGAAGAGTTGAAAGAACCAGTTTCTAGGATATAAGTGCATAAGTACAGCAGAAGAGGAGTTAACTCTTTAGAAAAGGTCTTATAAAAGCTAGAGGGGAAACCATCCAGTCCCGGTGCTTTGTCTAATGCGAGGCCATTGATAGCTTCTTCTACCTCAGTAAAGGTGATTGGGAAAGACAGAGATAGCTGGTGGTGGTTGGGGAGAGTTGGTAATGGGAGAGCATCTAGGTATGCATCTACTTCTTCAGCAGTTGGAGGTGAAGTGCTCTTAGTGTAGTGCTGGTGGAAGTAAGCATCGTAGACTGAGGCTATCTCTCTAGGGAGCATTTTATTTGAGCCATCTGAAGCTGTAATAGAGGGAATCAATCTGTAGCCTTCCAGCTTCCGTAAACAGAGAGCCAAAAGTCTCCCAGCCTTTTCACCCTGGCCTACATACCCTGATTTAGTTTTTAAGATGGCATATTCAACCCTCTCATTCATAAGATCAGAGTATTTATTTCTTAACATGAACAAGGCCTCAAGAGAATCAGAGGGAGAAGAGGAAGACAGGGACACATCTAATGACCTTATTTGTGATAGGAGAGATGGGGCCTGGGATTCTCGCAATTTTTTTTTTTGGAGGCAAGCTTAATAAATTCTCGTCCTAGGAAGCACTTAAGTGTACACCATTCATAATCAGTTCTGGTTGGAATCTAAAGTTGAGTTCAGTAAAGGTCTGAATAAGAGATTAGATGGTGGATATGATGGATTGGTCTTTCAGGAGTTGGGTGTTAAATTTACAGGCAGTATCCTTATGAGTGTCAGGATTGGGAGATAGCTCAATCCAAACCACTGAATGGTTGGAGAGAATTATTGGTTCAGTACAAGCATTGTATAAACCAGAAAGACTGGGAAGGCTGATCAGTATATAATCAAGGTGGGACCAGGACTGATGAATAGCCAAACAGAAGGTGTAAAGATGAAGGAAGGGGTTAAGGATTCTCCATGGGTCACATAGGTCCAGCATCTCCATGAGGTCCCCCCAAAGCCCTCTGGGTAGGGGTGAGAGGTTTAAGTGGAAGAAAGGTCCTATCCAAATCCTGCATAGGCGAGATATTCCAGTCTTCTCCTAGAATTAGTTGGGTAGGTAGAATGGTTGTCAGTTTATTCATGAGGTCCATAAAAAACTGGATGTTCCCCCCAACTGGACCATATACGCTGCCCAGCACAACTTCTTTGTGGTCCAGAAGACCTTTGACTAAAATGTATCTTCCATTCAGATCTATGATGGAAAGATCAGCTCGGAACAGAACATTCCCTATAAGTAGAATGGCTGTCCCCTGGCTCGAGGATGAGTCTTCAGCAGCAAAAACTTGAGTCACTCCCTGCCAGTGAAGCCAGGTGATCTCTTGAGCCAAGAGATGAGTCTCCTGCAGAAATATAATATGAGCCTTTAGAAGAGCACAGTGTTTCAAAATTTGGTATCTTTTAGTGGGGTCTCTCAAACCGCTGACATTCCATGTCACAATTTTAATCACATTACTCATCATATTTAAGAGTCATCAAAACAGATGGTGATGAAAGCATACAGATCAATAAATCTTCTATGAGACACACTCCATCCCACCCCCCCACTTGAACAAGTCCACCAATAAAGCAAGGCCCAACTGCAGAACAATGGAGCTCTAGTATAAAGCCAACAATAAATGAACAGCACTAATAAGTAAACTGTGCTAATCAGAATGTTGAAGTCAGGCATTTTGGAAGCCTGATCCTACCCCCTTTAGCCATTAAATTGTTAGTTATGAGCCAGTGAAGGGTGTAAGGTATCCCACTCTCAACCCTTAGCAAACCCCAAAACAATAATCTAATAACAAAAAACAAACCCCAGAGTGGTATATGTGCAATCCGAGCAGGAAAGCTGATAGTAAAACCCACAAAATTTCAGTCCCGTATCCCACCCCCAATCTTAATATTAATTAGATATGGGTATACATATGTCCCACCTCTTTTATAAGACAATACACTAAATTCCCAGCAATTATTTACAAAAGACTTCACTAGTAAGAGAAAGAAACATAGATAAAAAAAGAACATGAAGGAAGTCCCAACTCCCAGATTCCCCCAACTTATTAATGAAGTCCAGGAGCCAATGGTGAAGCTAAACCAAAAGATTGGGGTGGCATCCCCCCATCATGCAGTATGCAATGCAGTATAACCCTGAGCCTGCATAGTAGAAGCAGCCCGAGCACCTCCCCCTCCCAGTCAAGAATAGTCCTGACGAGGTTCCAGCCAGTAAAGGTGCAGGGAGCCTTTATTAAGCTACTGTGGAGGCTAGGCATCCAATAGAGCCAAATCAGGCACCGGATTCAATCAGCAGTCCAATCCATAAACTAGGGGGTGCTGTGTTTTGGAATACACACCTTCCATAATGCCTTCTGATAACCATTACAGAGAGTCCAGGTTGGGGTAATAGCTTAGGGACCTGCAAGGTCAGGAGCCATGCTAAATAAATGAAAAACTATTTACTAAAGGAAGGGTCCATGTCACGAGTGCCTGATAAATGGGGACAGATTAGAGGAGCAGGGAGCTTGCCTACCTTTTCTCTCCAATGGAAGCCATTGCAAGGTCATAAGTAGCATAAGGAGTGTGGAAAGCACCATTGGCTGCCTCGATGATGACATGGAAGGAAGTAACCTGAGGAGAAGGATGAAGCTACGGGACCGGGAGTTGATCCTGTCCTTAATCCATCCCCTGGGAAACAGCTCCCTGTAGCAGAATTCCTAACAGTGCAGCGGATACCCCTTTTGGTCCCAAGTGTGTAATTACGAGGTATATCCTACCAGTGAGAGGAAAAAAGAACTAAGGCTCATATCCCCCTTTTCCCCAACTTCGTAAACTCCCCCCCGGGTCAACTAAAACAACAGATAAGTAAATAAATTTGATTGTGAGTTCAGTAAGAAACTTAACAACCATTGTTCATCAAAGCCATGCATTAGTCTATGATTGTTCAGACTGGTTTAAACAGATCAGGTAACTTGGTGGGGAGTTGTGAAGAGGCTTGGGTGGGGGAATCATAGAAGAACCCAAGAGCCATTCAGGGAGACCAGTAGATGTGCAGGATAAAACATTTTAAATGAATGGTATGCCCACCGTGATTAGTTTGGAGACAGTGGGATGAAAGGCAGATCATTTCTGACATGTCTTGTAGGGTAGGTCTTGAGTGATTCAGAGTTTAAATCCCTCACAGGTAATTGCTTGAAGTTCTTGGGTTTTGGCCAGAACATGCTCTTTTTCTACATAACTAAGGAATCTCAGTATGATTGGATGTGAAGGAGCTCCAGATTGTGGTCTTGGTCTGAGAGATCAGTGAGCCCTTTCAGTCTGGTAAGAGGGATTGAGGGGAGAAGGGTTGACCACCCCATATGTCGAATGGGAAGAACACCCCTCCCCCCTCAGCTAGTGGTCAAACAGGGATTCAGCATGTTTGCAGTTCATTTGCATCACCAGGTAAGAAAAAAGGTTTGTCTCCCCATACAATGCACAGGGGTAATGCCAAACCTCACCCAACAACTAACACACTGAAATCTGGCCAATGGAAAATCATGTACACAAATGCTCACAGCCTGGGAAATAAGATCCCAGACCTGCAGGCAATAATTTCAGAGGCTAAACTGGACATAGTAGCAATTAGTGAGACGTGGTTTACCAGTAACCACACTTGGGGGACTTCAGTACCTGGCTATGTATTGTTCAGAAGAGACAAAGGTGCAAAAGGGGGAGGAGGCCCTGTATGTCAATGAAAATATCAAAGCTACAGAAATTCAGAATACACATAGGAGCCAGAAGAACTGTGGGTCACCCTGGAAACAGGAAATGGGACAGCCATAAGAACTGGGATTGTCTACAGGTCCCCAGACCAGGGGAGGACATAGACATTACTGTTAGAAGATATACAAAACATGACAGCTAAAGGAGGTTCTGATAATGGAGACTTCAACATGCGGATACAGATTGGTCAATACCAGCAGGAACATCTGCCAGAACTAGACACATAGTGGATTCCTGCAGGGGAGGGCCTCAAACAACTGGTACAGCAACCCACAAGAGACAGGGCTATCCTAGATCTAGTACAGACTAACAGGAAGGGATCACAGATCTCCAGGTAGAAGGTCACCCAGCTAGTGACCATCACATGGAATGGTTCAATTTGGCTACTACATCTAAATCATCCCATTCCAAGGCAAAAATATGGGACTTCAGAGGAGCTGACTTTGATAAGATGGCCAACAGAGTTAAGCTAGCCCTGGCAAAAGAAACACAGGTGAGGGGGTACAGGCAAAGTGGGCAAGCATTAAGGATGCAATACTTGAAGCAACATCCCATTGTGTTAGACAGAAAGGAAGTAAAAGAAGAAGGAAACCACTTTGTTCTCAAATACAGTAGCAGAAAAGGGTCAGAGCCAAAAGGCTGGCCTTCAGGAAATATAAGGAACACAGGGATGAAGATAGGAGGCATACCAAACTGCCCTAAGGGAAGCAGGTAAGACAGTAAGGCAGGCAAAGTCCCAAACTGAGGAAACACTAGCATGAACAGTAAAAGAAGGTGACAAGACTTTCTATAGATACATTAGTGAAAGGAGAAAGTCCAGAGGGGGTATTGCTAAGCTTAATGGAGAAAAGGGAGCATGTGAGGAGGAGGACCCTGTAAAGGCATCTATCCTAAATAGATACTTTTGCTCAGTATTTACTGAAGAGAAGGTAGGGCAGGGCCCACAGCTCAGCATCATTGACACAGGGGGGAGGGAGGTGAGCACTACTCCCTTCACAAAAGAAAGGGTCCCACAAGAGCTTGCTAAGCTTAGGTTGGATAAGGCAATGGGACCTGATGGCATACATCCCAGGGTACTTAAGGAGCTAAAGGTGGAACTAGCAGAGCCATTAGCAGAACTGTTTAGTGAGTCTCTGAGCACAGGAGAGGTCCCAGAAGACTGGAGAAGGGTTTATGTGATCCCGCCCACAAGAGTGGTAGCAGGAGGAGGCAGGAACCACAGACCAGTCAGTCTTACCTCAGTAGTGGGCAAGATTATGGAGGCACTCCTTAAGGAAAGGATAGCAACACCTGGAATCCATGGGGCACAGGATCCAAGACAGCATGGGTTTACAAAAGGAAGGTCCTGTCAAACTAATCTCATAGATTTCTTTGACTGGGTAACCAGAGTGGTAGACCAAGGGGAGCAGTTGATGTCGCCTACCTTGACTTCAGCAAAGCTTTGACACTGTTCCACATAGAAGATTGATAAATAAGCTGGGTAGGCTCAGGGTGGGTCAGGAGTTGGTCAACTGGGTGGCAAACTGGTTGACAGGCAGAAAACAGAGAGTGGTGGTAAATGGTACAGTCAGAAGAGATGCAAGTCACAAGTGGGGTACCTCAGGATCATTCCTGGGGCCAGTCCTTCAACATCTTCATTAGTGACCTTGCAGATGGACTAGAGGGTAAGGCTTGTCTGTTTGCAGATGACACCAAGATCTGCAACAGAGTAGATGATCCAGATGGGGTGGGCAGAATGAGAAGAGATCTGGATAAACTAGCAAAATGATCAGAAGAGTGGCAACTGGGATTTAATGCAAAGAAGTGCAAGATCATGCACATAGGGAAGAGAAACCCTGAAGCCCCTTATAGGCTGGGAGGAGGCTAGCAGTCACAAAGGAAGAAAGAGACTTGGCATCATCATCACTGATGACCTGAAATCATCCAAGCAGACCCTAAAGCAGTAGGTAAGGCTAGGGGGGTGTTAGGGTGTATTAGTAGGGGTATCACAAGTCATAAGAGGGAGGTAATAATCCCTCTTTACAAGACACTGGTTAGGCCCCATCTGGAGTACTGCGTGCAGTATTGGAGGCCACACCTCACAAGGACATTAACCAAATTGAGGCAGTCCAGAGAAGGGCAACCAAATGGTGCAGGGACTGCAATCTGAAGACATATGAGGACAGATTAACAGAGCTCAGTATGTATACCCTTGAGCAAAGGAGGGAGAGAGGATATGATCGAGGCATTCAAGCCCCTTAAGGGCATTAATAAGGTGAAAGAGTCTAACATGTTTAAATATAAGAAAAATAGCAGGGCAAGAGGACACAACATGAGATTAGAGGGGCCATTAGCGGGGAATGTGAGAAATTATTTTCACAGAAAGGGTGGTGGATGCATGGAATGGCTTACCTCAAGAAGTGGTGGCTATGAATACAGTACAGGGCTTCAAACAGGCATGGGATAGGCATAAGGGAGCAATACAAATGAGTATGAATAGATAGGCCACTGACAGAGCAAAGGCTGATGGCACATTTATAAGGTAGAAAAAGAAATGGGCAGACTGGATGGGCCTTGTGGTCCTTATCTGCCATCAACTTCTATGTTTCTATGTTTCACTTTAAGAAGGAATTTCTGTAAAAAGGCAATGATATTCGGCCCTTCTTCCGACTCTGGTAGGCTAATTATGAGAATATTGTTGTGTCAGCTTCGCCCCTCTAGATCTTCGGTTTTTAGCTGGAGTTTATGTATTTGCTGGCAAAGGTGGACAATTTCAGGATCTATTTTGTCTCCATATTTCGAGAGAGGAAGAGCAAGTCTCTGTGTCTCTGGCCCCTCTTGTTGAGCTCAGCTACAGTAGATCACTTCTGATGGTTTTACTTTCCAAGGAGATATCAGCTAGCATTTCTCTGACAGGTAAGAGTTCCTGCAGAAAACGATCCTCAGTCAGAGGGATCGATTGAGAGGTTACCAGATTGCTTTTCCCAGAGTTCTGTGACTTGGGTTTTTTAGGCATTCTCTCAGGTGTTGCCGGCAGTGTGTTTGAGAGGGGCCTGCCGCATATCAGCCTCCATCGCGGCTGTTTGAAGCCAAAGGTGATGCAAAGAGTGCTAAGTACGAATGCTGAAGACAGGTCCTCAATGTTGAAATAGTTATTTCTGACAGAACCTTGTTGGATTAGGTTAAATTGTCTATTATTCAGAGGAAGAATCAGGAGCTCCAATACCTTGCTGCCACTAGGCTGCCTGCATCACGTGATCCAGAATTTTACCTAATTATGTTTTTCAAAGTTTTCTTTGAGGAGTCAGTAGCTCATTAAGTAATACATAGTAAATAATGATAAAAGTCTTATGAATATGAAAATATATATCTGTGTTAAGTAAAAAATAGGTTAGAAGACAACCTGCCCTACTGTAAGTTAAGCATTCAACAGCTGTTTCAAACAGTGGTGTCAATTACATTTTACACAGTGTACTGTTCAGATACATTTTTCTTAAACTCTGTGTACAATGAGTCTATATTACTCATGAATAGTCAAACTTATATTGTCTTAAACATGATATATCTGCAATTTTGTAACAAGTGACTAGTGTATGTATACATTCAAAACCAAAACCTGACATAGACCCCCTTGTAATTGAGATACTGTTATCCTAATATGTCCATGGATCAACATGTGTCCATATGTACCTAATCTGCAGTTGTATTAAATAACAATTCTATAAATCTAAAACCAAATCAAAACACAACTGACAGCTTCAGCTTTTATTCAGACCCAGTTAAAATAGGGATCCTTTAGAGGTATGAATATAATTTATAAAAATAGAGACATTTCAAACAGCTGCACATAAGTAATCAACTCCTGTTCCCTTTAACTCAAGGGGTCATTTCTAAAATGTGCACGAGGATGGGGACCACTTTTTTTGCAGAGCATGCCACCACTGGCAGCAACCACTTCAAGACTCCTACTACCTTCTCCTACAACAATCAGAGCTAATCCAAGAGTAGTCTACCAACACTGAGATCAATATGGTTAAGGCACATTTACCAGAAATTACTACTTAGAAAAGAATGAAAAAATGTCTGTTATAATGAGCAAATCCAAGACCAGATCTCTAGCTTGTTAATAGGTTCCTCCCGAGTCTGATTTTTACGGTTGTGTGGGCCAAGCTCCACAGATGTTATGCCATCATCAGATTTGTAAAAGAGTACTATGGAAGCATGTAACCAGACTGCTGTCTGATGTTCTGCCCCAGTGCTCCAGCATAGTTTCCAGTGATTCTGTATTTGCAGCCCCTCCCCTCTGCGGGCTGCATAAACATACCCACTTCCTGGTGCACTACTTTTGCTTTCTGCAAGTGTGGACGTGACAGCCGCCGTGTGCAACATGGTGCCGCAGACTTAAACAGCGCATGCACGAGTATCGTGCATATGTACTGTATGTAACCCCACACCACCTTTGGCTAGCTGGCACCCCCTTTAAAAGAACTACTGACAACTACATGGCATACAATTTTCTTTTGGGAGAGCTACACTCATTGTACCACCCCTAGCTTTGGATTGTATACCAAGCTTGTTATCTAGAAGATGGGGGGTGGGGGTACATAGTAAAATGGACCGTTTTATTTACAACCAGGTCCAGGGGAGAGGATGCTAGGCATATGCTAGACCTAAAGGCTGTGGTGCCCCAATAACGTTCATACTAGAAGCAATAAGCAGAATGTCCAAAGTAGTAACTGGGATTTTGCAGTATGACTTTATTTATAGATGTTACTTAAAGCAAGAGTGGTCCCCCAAATGTTTATCACTGCATTACAGGCACACTCTCTTTTGCAGGACACGTTGCTAGGCAGTACTGTTTTCCACAAAAAAGCATCTCTATCTCCCTTTCAAAGTGTATATATGTGGGATGTGCCTCACACTTTAAACATTTTCCACACATTTCCATTTTCAAAGTGTATATCTGTGAGATAGGCCACACACTTTAAAATCCTCCTGTTGCATGGTCATTGCCCAGAGAACACTGGTGCCCATCCATGAGACATTTAGCCCTACCTGAAACTCCAGATGGCATTCCTCACCATATCCCCCAAACAGCCTCTGCCATTCCGTCAGGGTTGACACCAAATGAGTCTCCAATCCCCAGTGAATTGCTAAAGACTCACAACTTTAACTTTAAAATCAGCACAGTTGTGTTGAAAGGGGTCCTGACAGGTGTGATCTAGCCTTATCTAGGGCACACACACCTCAGACAACTCCCTCAGAGAACAGTCTCAAATTCTGTACTCACAGATTAGTTGTTCCTTCCTCCTAGTGATGGGCGAAGTGGCCTCAATTCACTCTGTGGTGTGATTAGCAGGTGAAGGTGGTCGCAGAGTGCTCCATAGCAATGAGTACTTGATTATTAATGGAGTAACGGAAGTCCACTGAAAACACTGACTTTGCATTACTCCAACTTCCCAAACCACTACTCCTAATTTTTAATATGAGCACATTGAAAACAATGTACTCACTCACCTTGTATTTAAGCTTCAAAGGCAAATGTTGCAGTGATTCATGGGATTTCAGGTCACATAGGCTCTAGATTGTTCTGCACAGCCTCAGTTTGGGGTAGTGTGTGTAGGAAGCTGTAGGAGACAATCTGCTCTGAGAGCTCTCTTCGATTCAAACCTTCAAAAAGCTGTTAAAAAAGCCTTTTTGGGTAATTTTTTTGCTGAAACTTTAGTTCATCGATTATAGGAAACCCTCCTGTGCTCATATCATCAAGTGTTTATTGTTTGTGTATGGATTTTGAATGTTAATGTACAACATTCAGTCTGTGTACTGAGAGACATTGGAAGTGTGCTTTGGGAGAGGGGTGTATCTGTGGTGTAGGTAGATACCTTGGAGAAAAAGACAGTGCTTTCTGTTTTGGTGATATTTTTCTTGTATGACTGTATTAATGTACACACTGCAATATTTTCAATATTTCTTGCCGTTTTTTTCCTGATTGTTGTGGTGCAGCAGTGCATAATTTTAGTTTGTTTAAAATATGTGGTTATATTACTGAAGTTTTCAATTTGCATGCATTACTTAGTGTGTGTGTGAGCATGTGTGTGATGCATGTCATCAAATAAGACACCTTTTATTGTACTACATAATAATTTCAGCAATGTGAAGCTGCTATCCACTGCAGCTGTGTGATTTTTGTACTTCTTTGTGGTATCTTTACTGGTACTGGTACTAGTGACTATTACTGCAGCAGTGCTACACTGCCCCCCCCCCCCCCATGGCCAGCCCCAACCGGCAAAGGTAGTCTTTTCCAGATTTGAATTTCTGATGGTGAGCGCTGGTTAGGTGTTGTGCCTTTGCCTATGCATCTCTTCAGTGCACAGCGCAATCTTAATCTGTCTGTGCATTTGTATCTCTTTAGGGCCCAATCTCCATCTGTAAGTTAAGTGACAGTTGTTTCTTTAGCTTCCCTTCAGAGTACTGGACAGGTGTGGTGCTTAATTCTTCATTAATATTGTACTAATTAATATGTATTTTTACGTCAGGACCATCATCATGAGTCACTCGTGATACAAATCACGTTCTTCTTCATCATGGTCACAAATGCAGTCACAAATCACTATTCACGATCACGTCACAAATCACAACATTAATTTTTTTTCTAGTTACTTGGCTGTATTGCAAGCCTGTTTTGTAGTATCTTTCCAGGCTTCACGCCCCCATTGTACTCATTGATACATGTTTTTAAGTCTGGGAGTTTTAAGCTACAGCTCATCGAGGAAGTACAGCTGAAGGCAGTAGGCATTCATGTTTCTTCATCATCACGGTCAAAAATGTAGTCACAAATCATGATTCACAACATTATTTTTAATAATTACTTGGATGTATTGTAAGCCTATTTTGTAGTATCTCTCCATGCTTCACTACTCCACCATTGTACTCATTAATGTTTGTTTTTAAGTCAGGGAGTTGGACAGTGGCTGCAGTACATACACAGACTGGAAAGAAGACTGACTGCACACATGTAGTTTAGTACAGTATACTTGCACTGCTCAGAGTACAAAGTGTCATGCATATGGATGACAACAAAAAAAGGGCATAATTACATACAAGGGTCGGGGATGGTGGAGGAATACATTTTATAACACAGCAAGGAAGGTGTGGGGAGGCACATGGTGTGAGGAAAAAAAAATAATGAGTGATCCAGCAGCAGTTCCAGCTCGGACATAATTTGCAACTGATGTCCCTCTATGTGATCCAGCTGCTGCTCCACAGTACTCACCCTCTCGTTGTTATCATCGACAGCACTTCAGAGAACTGCCAAGTCAGCCTGTGTTACATGCACTTCTCTGGGGTCCACACGTTCTACAGGCTGACCTGCTGGTGGTGGTGGTGGTGGTGGGGGTGGGGGTGCTGGTGGAGCAGCAGGTGCTTCTGTGGCCCTCCTCTCCTTAGGGATGCTGCAATGGACAGCTGTACCCTCTGCCACAGAATGGCCAGCAGATGCAGGCATGGTCTGTTCTGTGGCAGCCTGCCACTCCAACTGCTGGTGATTGAGCATATGGGTGTGCTGGCCCCCAGTCCCCAGGTGAGTCCCCCGGGGGCCACGGAACATCACCACCTCACATAGGTGGCACTTGACCACACTGCTGTCCCCCCGACACAGTCAAAAAACTGAAACAACAGAGGTGCGGGGAGGACCAGGCACACACAGGGGATGGCCAGATGAACTAGCAGCGAGGCTGGTGACAGTGCTGAACAGGGATGGGATCCACACCTGGGCCCGGGGGAACAGCCACATCCTGCTCCAGAGGACCTGGTGCTGGACATGGTGGTGGCGGTTGTGGTTCAACTGCCTCAGAGTCAGGACAGGAGGCGGTGCTGGTCCTGCTTCTGGAGGGGCACTCACAAGTTTTGAGTGGACCAACAGGAATGGGCACCCATGCCCCTCCACACATGCACATGGTACGATGCTTACCACTACCAAGCTCTCCCAGAGCTGCCCCCGCCCCTGACATTACCTCACCCTGGTCCATCTCTCCTACTGAGCTCCCTCAGTCCGAGCAATCACTACTCACACTGTCACACAACACACACAGTCACGCAGACACAGACAAACAACTAACTACTTATAAAGGCAAGAAAAATAAAATTTACAGAAAGAACAAATTAAGTAAAAAAGAGTACAGAAAAGACAAAAAAAATGTAGCTTTTAAAAAAGCTGTTGGGTCTAAATCAAAGTTTAAATCTGCTCCTCGCTTTGATCTCAAAGTATCAGCAGTCAAAAAACACACTACTCTCTCTCCGTCTGCAGAGGAGAAAGTAAAAGTGTCTGCTTGTATGACTTACTTTCTTCCTGTCTAGCTAAAGAGTATATGACTTGCAGTACTGTAAGCCATGTGATTCATTGGGGGGGCTGCCAAATCTGAAACACCAAGTGGATCACTTAGAATCATAATGAGGAACGTGAAGTCCATTAAAACCAATGACTTCACCTTACTTTGCATTGCCATTCCACCTTAAAGTGAAGTGGTAGTGACAAGGTGGAGTGAGCACTTTGCATTGCCCACTCCGCATAGGGGAGTGGCAACACGAAGTGCCCACTTTTCGTGTTCACTTCGCTGGTGGAATTTAAATTCGCTGCATCTCTACTTCCTCCCAGTCATGGAAAGAACAGAAGGTACCTTTCCTTCTCTTGTAGCAGTAAGATTCTACTCATAGTTCTTCCTTAAAACAGCCTGTGAATGTTAGAGAATTGCCCCTCGGATCCACAAGAACTGCATTCCCTCTTACTCCCCCCCTGGAGTGAAACTAAAGAGTTCTGCTGGCAAACTGAAGATTTTACCAAACTAGGGTGAGAAATACCAGGGTGCCCTTTGACAGATCCCCAGTGGCAGACCTCCTGCCAGTCTAACTGCCACACTTGAAGTTACTGATGAACATTCTATGCTACCCAAGAGCAGCTGACACTAAAATGGTTATTCGTCTGTGAGAGTTTTAAATGACATAATGATCCTTCTCTCAGGCTAGCTGAGTAAACAATGATGTCATTATGTAGAAAGCCCCTAATGACCTCCCCACCAGCTGCTTTTTTCTACATACTATTACTAATGGGATTCCAGTAACCCGAGGGGAATGGGTTGTTTCACGTAGTCATGTCAGCACCGCCATGTTGCACAGTGCAGACTCCGGGGCAAGCTGCACATGTACGAGTATCACACATGCACAGTACTGCAATCACTGCAGTATTATGGCTGACTCCTGTGCAGCGAGAGCACAGCATATTCTGTTCATCACTCTTGCTACTCCTAAAAGCTTTCTAGAGCCATATTGGCTCTGACCAGACTTTGTTTACGAAGAAATCACAGAGTCTGAGTTAATGCTGCCATGGACAAAGTGACCATATGCTTGGTCATCAGATACAATGTACTTTTATTAAGTTACACAGCATGCAAAAAACCAGTGGAAATTGTAATCCACTGAACTGCCAAACAGTTTTGAGACCCTGTCTCAAGGCGCCTGAGAAAGAGACAGAAGTCTCAAAAACATTTGGCAATTCAGTAGATTACCATTTCCACTGGTTTTTAGCGTGTCGCGTAACTTACTAAAAGTACATTGTATCTGACAACCAAGCATGGGGTAATTTTGTCCATGGCAGCATTAGCACAGACTCTGTGATTTCTTCATCAAGTGACGACAATGTCTGGAGCTTGGCAGTCTGTCTGGAGACCACCTCACTCTTTCTTATATATCTCTTTATCTTTCCTGTAATAAAGAAAACTGTCTCTTGATGGTTTTTTTAATGAAACCTGTAAAAAATGGTCCCTCACTGATCTGACTCCCCCACCCAGACCTCCCACTGAGCATCCACCACTCCACACCCTCCACACACCCTCATTCACATGCCCTATGCAAAGATCCACTCTATGATTCAAGACACATCTTGCTGCTGGAACTGCTGACTGCAATATGAGAAACCAAGCTAAGTGTGGTTCAATATATTTAAATGGCGTTTTGAACTCTGGAGCATACCTTTGTCATTTTTGCATATTATGACCTCAAATTTCCAAAATGGCCTTTTCAAGGACCCAACCTCATGACCAATGGCGGTGGAATTATGCAAGTCATGCTGAATGGTGATTTTACAGTCACTTGGTGAATCACGTTTCAGGTGGGATTTGAACATTTTCAAGGCTCTTGTTCATGAAGTCGGATCATAAGAAATCTATGTTGAAAATTGTGGGTCAAAATATGTAAAAATGGCGAAGTTATGAGCATGTGTTGAAATTTTACTTCACTCGCTTGTAACTTTGATAATTTTAAATATTTTGACCCCGAATTTTCAACATAGCCATTTTTTACACCATCTTATGAACATGACAACTGTCATTTTTCAAATCCTGGCCAAAATGTGTTTTCATACATATAGCACGGAATGACATTTTGATGCCACAGAATGATGTTTCAGCAGGGATTTGAAAATTTTCATTACCAGGTTCAAGAGGTGGGGTCATTTTATTTTTCTTAATCCTTTTTACCTGTATGGTGCTCTAGTCTGCTGTTCACGTCCCAGCATCCATCCATCTCCAGCAGCCATCTGGCCCTGCCCGACCCCCAGTGAAGCCCCCATCATCATCTACCCCCATGGCTTACCCCCCGCAGTGGGGTGGCAGGGAGTCCCCCTTACTCCCCACTGACACAGGATCCAGTATTGGTTGATGGTGCCCCAAAGGTCCAGCAGTTCCCCTCAGACAGCCATCAAGCCTCTGCGACCGAGTGCCATGTTTTTCTGCTTTTCTGGTTGGTGTGGGCTGAGGCGTGCAATGATGCCAATGGAGGGAGTGTGCTCACATCCGCACATGTTCCCTCCCAGCACCGTGCCCCAAGCTCACCCCCTTCCATGCAGTGCCAGTGCACCATCCCCCAGCCTCCGCCAGAGAGGGAAAGCAGTCCATGGATGCTCAATCCCTCTCTGTCCCTGCTGGCCCCTGGTGACCCGAGTCTATTCCAAACCCCGCTTGCCAGCGTGGAGCGAGGTGTGGCATCCAGTGCCTCAACCCTCAGCACCACTGGGCTGGCCAAGAGGTGGGGTAATAAGAAGGTTATGCTTGCAGTTTGGTGTACAAATATGATAAAATGCCACAGTTATGAGTGAATGTTGTAGTATTTCAATATTCGCTCATAATGTCACTAATTTTCATTATTTTGAGTCCAAACTTTCAATATAGCCATTTTTCCATACCACCTCATAAACATGACATGCCATTTTTTAAATCCTAGATGAGATGTGTTTTCACTCTTCTGGTGTGAAATGAAATTTTGACCAGTGTACTATAAATGGTACATGTTGTGTTTATTAGGCGAATCATAAAAGGAGTAGCTTGAAACTTTGGGCTCAAAATTGAAAACAAATATATAATTGGTAACACATTTTGGGTGTAGTACCACTCTTGACTCAAGTGGGTATGCTTTGTGATCCCAGGCTGGTGAGCTGAGTTCAGGCATGAGGTCAGTGACCCAGTTGGATGGGGTGAGGGTGGGAGAGATGGAGCTGTTATGCAACACTATCCCAGACAGGGAATGAAAGGTGCAGGGTTGTCCTCATGTGCATGGGTACTATATAGTGAAGCCAACTGTCCTCTTAGCAAAGGGCCTCAGACCCCTGCATCCCTAGGTGGCAGAGGGCCCTGTGCATTGGCTAACAGATGAACTCTTTGCCCTGCATATCTGTATCTGCAGCCATATGGAAGTGCAAGGACCACAGAGCCCTGCACTTCTGCAGCCCTCTAGAGAGCCACACACATTCTTCATACCCATTGCTTTAGTGAAATGCAGGCCCACATGGGCCCTGCAACTCTGTAGGTGGAGAGACTGTTCCCTTGTCTCAGGGCATCAGGTCCCAAAGGGACCTGGGTGAATGAGGATATGATTCAACTATTTCAAACAGAAAGTCAATTCTTTGCAAAAACCTTTGTTTATGCATTGGTTTGTGTTAAACTAACAAAAGTAAGCAAATGTGGCATTAGGGTTTTCAACTTTAATACCCCACTACTACCCTCCAGGCAGCAACAGGAATAACCATTACAGTTTCACCTCTGCTGCATCTTTGCAAATCAGGCGTGGGGTATGCCTTGGGGTTGTCAACCCTAACACTCACCCCATCTGCTCATTGGGCCCTGAAAACCTCTAGCTCCTGATTTCTGCATCACTGGCCATCTATCCCTCCATGGAGCTCCTCCATGAGCCTACTCAAGGGAAGGAGAGAAGTAAGTTGTGTGGCCATAGGGAAGTCTGCTATATTGTAAGGGGGAAGTCCTAGCATACATGAACCCTGACCATGTGCATGAGGCAAAGCATCCATCATTTTATTAAGAGCCAGCAGATTTTACCATTGTGACACAGAGAAATTATTTAAACACACTTCTCCATGCAGTGGATGTTTTCACCATCACTATCTAGCCTTCCATACAGAAGTGATTGAATGTTCATGACTGCTGTTTCCTATGAAAAGCTTGGAAGCAGCAAAGTAGTGGAATGAGCATTCTGTGGTAGGGGTGTGAGTCGGAAAGTGCTGGCAGATTACAAAAAATGTTCAAGGCACAACAAGTGTTATTTTATTCAAAACACAACAATAATAAATAATAGGGTGGGGCCCCACATTTATGGTTGAGTAGGGTGTTTAATGGTAGACCTCAAATTTTTCACCTTAATATCTTCTTCCCAATTCAACAGAATTGCATGATGTTTTGTATGCATGGTCGGGGGGTTTCTTGATCTGGCAAGTTTCGTGATGGTGAGATGTCCAGATTTTGAGATCCAGATAGTGAAAAAAGTGGAAAAATTGATTTTGTTTTTGCAGTTTTTTTATTTTGATGTTGCTGTCATCTACAGTCCAGACAGTCTTGAATTTTGTTCTGAAATGTTCAGAGTAGAAGGGCCTTACCCTAGAAGGGTGCCTGTTTTATTGGTTTGGTGAATAAATATTATTTTTTTCCCGAGTTATAAAGATTTGAAGTTTTGATTCTGAGTATGCTCAGGATCATTCATGTATATAATATGAAAAAAGAGGTTGGGCTTCATTTTTTTTCCTTATAAAAGAAGATCCCTCTTTCATAAGTCAAAATTCTTCTTTTGTGAGAAAAAAATCTTCTTTCATATGGCAGCCATCTTGTTTATTTTTTCAAAAAGGAATTGAAAAACCCATAAAAATTATGCCCTGGAGAAAAACAAACACATGCATGTAGTTAAACAGGACCCATTTAGCTAGATTCTGGTGTTTGTTTTCTGAACAAATACCCTCAAATATGGTTTTGGGACATCCCTATAATCCTAGGCATAAGGTTTAGAGAGGGGTCATGATTCTTCTTTCATGAGCCAAAGTTCTCCTTTCGTGAGTCTCACAAAAGAAAACTCTCGGCTCATGAATGAAGAGGGTGGGACTTCATATTTTTTCCATAGTTCTTTTGTGAGCTGAACTTCTTTTGGGAGTCACAAAAGAACTAATGAAAGAAGGAGGTTAGCTCACAAAAGAAGAGTCTAGGACTTTGTTTTAACAGTTCTTTGGTGAGGTCATATGAAAGAAGTACTGTTCTTTTATGAGATCTCATGAAAGAACTGTCCATGAGTGTGACTTTCCTGAAGTGTGAAGCTGCAGCAGGAGTGGTGCTGCTGGCTTCAATCAGAGCAGTGAGGCAGTGGCTTAATAAGGGCTCATAGGAAAGAACAGTGCAAAAGAACTATAGTTCTTTCATATTTTTCTTTTGTGAAAACACCTAGAATTTCTTAAACATTGAAACCACAGCTAGAGTTGTGCTGCCTGTTTCAATTGGAGCAGTGAGCCACTGATCCCCTACTCTGTCTCTCTCACTATCTCTTGCTCTATCAAACCCATTCTATCTATCTATCTATCTATCTATCTATCTATCTATCTATCTATCTATCTATCTATCTTCCTATCTGTCTATCTATGGCTTCACTGTATCTACTTACCTATCTGTCTGTCTCTAACTATTTATTTTACTATCTATCTAGCTAATTTATTTATATATTTTATATTTCTTAAGCAGGCAGAGGTGTCAACATCCACTACCGTGCCTATCTCTCCTCTCCCCTCCAGGCTGCACTCCCCCTTTCCCAGTGTTCTCTTCTTCACAGAACTAAAGCACACTGGGATTTCCACTCCCAGTACCACTTCTCTTGCCCCTCCCCTCCAAGGGACCCCCATTCCCTTAATACATGTGGCTCCACTGGGCTGCCCACCCTTGGTGCCACTGAATATCATCCCGACACTAGGGTGCCCAGTCATCAGTTTTGGGTTGTGTCTTCCTAATATAAAGAAACACATCCCTTATTGATATTTTTTGTCAGTCTAACCTGAAAAAAAGAAAATGATCCATCAGTGGTCAGTCCCAGACCCCCACCCATCCTACCCTAACCCCCTACTCAACACCTATGATCCCACTCCTACACACATCCTCACTCACCTGAACATGTCACATAATGTATAGCCACTCTCCAATTGAAGAAACTTATTGTTGCTGAAACTGGCACCTGTGATATGAGAAAATAATGTAAGATCGGTTTAATGTATTTCCACAGGGTTTGAACTTTTACTCATAATTTTTTCATAGTTTAATATTTCCACACCAGATTTTCAACATGACCTTTTTTGAACCCCACTTCATGAACAATAGTGATAAAATTATTCAAATCCATCCTGAAAGGTTATTTTGCAGTCACTGTGTGAAATAATCTTTTGGGTGGGATTTGAAGATTTTCTCCACCCTTGTTTATGAGGGGAGTCATAAAAAGGCTATGTTGAAAATATGGGGTAATTCTATTTAAAAAAACAAAGTTATGAATGTACATTTACATTTTTCAATATATGCTCATAGATTTGGTAATTTTCAAGATTTTGTCCCCACATTTTCAACATAGCCATTTCTTCATACCACCTAATGAATGTGAGAAGCTGTTATTTTTTAAATCCTGACCAAAATGTGTTTTTGCACTTGTGACATGAAATGATGTTTTGGGCAGGATTGGAAAAGTTTGCCCTACCAGCTTCATGAGGTATAGTCGGTCATAAAATGGCTATTTTGAAATTTTGGTGTCAAAATAATATAAAAAAATAAAATTATGGGAATATATTGAAAATGTTCTATGCTGACTCACAAGTTCAGTAATTTTCAATATTTTGACCCAAGATTTTCAACATAGTCATTTTTCATATCACCTCATGAATGTGATACCTGTCATTTTTCAAATCCAGGCCAAAATCTGTTTTTGCACCAGTGGTACAAAATGGAGTTTTGGCAAGGATTTGCACATTTTCACCTACTGTGTTCATGAAGCTGGGTCATAAGAATGTTATGTTGAAAATCTGGTGTAAAAATATTGCAAAATGACCAAGTTGTGAGTGAACATTGAATATTTTTTTTTTTCATTTCTGTAGCCTGATGGACTCCACATTTGTCCCAGAGCCCAATGGGCCCTGCACATCTGCATCTATAGCCACATGGTACCACAGGGCCCAGAGGGCCCTGCACTTCTGCAGCTAGATGGACTTCTTACTTGGCAAATAAGCCCTTGGGGGGTTGGCACCTCTTCACCCACAGGTGCAAGACATACACACTGACTTCTGGCTCCAGAATGGCAGGACACTCTGGGCTTGCTGCATGCAGATGGAAGTAATGTTGCAATGTGGGTACCAGTTTCAGCAGAAACTGTTTAAGGTGTAGCCATTTCTCAGTTATGTAGAAGCATATAGAATAGAGGGAGCTCAGTAGTGGTCTTGGTGGACTGGAGGAGGGCAGATGTAGTCCCACTTCACAAAAGTGGTAGCAGGGAAGAGGGTGGCAATTATAGGTCAGTCAGTCAGCATGAGCTCAGTGATGGGAAAGTTAATGGAATCACTGCTGAAATAAAGGATTGTGAAACATTTTAATCCAATTGGTTACAAGACCTGAGGCAACATGGATTCATGGGGGTGTCTTGTTAAACAAACCTGATGGAGTTCTTTGTTTGAATGACCAAGGAACTAGATCAGGATGGAGTGGTGGAAGTAGTCTACCTAGATTTCAATAGTGCATTCAACATCATTCCACATCAGAGTCTAGCAAGCACACTGGGTAGCTTTGGAATGGGTCCAAAAGTGGTAAACTGGAAAATAAATTGTTTAAGAGATAGGTGGCAGAGCATGGTGGTAAATAGAATTCACTATGATGAAGGGAGGGTGATCAGCATGGTGCCTCAGAGATCTCTGCTTGGACCAGTCCTCTTTAATGTTTTTGTAAGTGACATTGCAATGGAGCTGGAAAGGAAGGTCTGCATCTTTGTGGATGACACCAAAATCTACAATAGGGTGGACACTGTAGGAGGAATGCAAATTAACAGTATTCACAGATGAATGGGAAGATGGCAGCCATAAAAAAGTAACAAAAGCACTCAAGGGAGGGAGGTGGGCACTAGTCCTTTTTCAGAGGCAAGAGCCCTGAAGGGACTCACAATCTGACAGTAGAAAAGGCAATGGGGCCAGACGGGATACATCCAAGGGTGTTGAGGGAGCTCAGAGAGGTAATGACTGCACTTCTGACAGTTCTATTTAGCACCTCATTGGAAAAAATGAGTGGTTCTGGAGGACTGGAGGAGGGCAGATGTAGTCTCATGTTACAAAAGTGTTAGCAGGGAGGCAACTATAGGCCAGTCAGCCTGACATTGGTGATGGGAAAGTTAAAGGAGTCACTGCTGAAGGAAAAGATTGTGGAATATCTTGAATCCAAGAGGATACAAGACCTGGGGCAGTATGGTTTCAAATGGGGTAGTCATGTTAAATGAATCTAATAGATTTTTTGACTGGGTGACCAAGGAATTAGATTAGGGTGAAGTGGTGAACATGGCCAACCAAGATTTCAGTAAGGCTTTCCACACTGTTCCACATAGGAGACTCCTAAGGAAGCTGGACACCTTAGAGGTGGGTCCAAAGGTGGTAAACTGGATAGAAAACTGGTTAAGGGATAGGCAACAGAGGATGGTGATAAACGGAGTACACTCCATAGAAGGGAGGGTGCCTCAGGGACAAGTACTGTGACTGGTCCTCTTTAATGTCTTTATAAGTTACTGTATATTTCCAGTCAGCTGGCAGGGAAAGTCTGCCTCTTTATGGATGACGCCAAAATCTGCAACAGGGTAGACACCCCGGTGGTTGGGTGGAAAGAATGTGCAGACTCCTGAGAAAACCTGAGGAGTGGTCAAGGGTATTGCAGCTGTGGTTCAATATGAAAAAGTACAAAATTGTGCACTTAGGGTACAGAAACCTAAGAGTGCAGTGCACAATGAGAGAGGAGGTAGTGACAAACACCAAACAGGAAAGGGACCTAAAGTTAATCATATAAGATAACGTAAAGGTGGCCAGGCAGTGTGACAAGGCACTTGGGAGGGTGAGTGGGATGCTGCAGTGCATAGGGAGGGATATCACCAGCAGAAGGAGGGTGGTGGTATTGCCTCTGTGTAGATCACTGCTGAGACCTCTCCTAGAGTAATATATCCAGTTTTGAAGACCACATCTCCAGAAAAACATAGACAAAGTGGAGACAGTCCAAATGAGGGCAACTAAAATGATGCAGGGTCTGCATCAGAAGCTGTATGAGGACAGACTGAAGGACCTCATCATGCATAGCCAAGAAGAGGGGTGGATATGACAGAAACCTTTAAACACCTGGTGGGAGTAAACAAGAACAGGAGGGAAGCATTTTCCAAAAACATGATGCTCAAGAAAAAGGGAACATGCAAGGAAGCTGGAAGGGGGTAAATTCAGAAGAGACATGATGAAATACTTCTTCACGTAAAGAGTGGTGGATACCTGGAACAATCTCCCAGCAGAGGTAGTGGGGAAAAATTAGTGGTTGGTTTCAAGAATGAATGGGGTAGGCATAAGGGGAAAGGAAGGGGGGAGAAAGAGTTAGCGATCAAGTAAGGTCTGCAGTGACAATGTGGTAGTGAAAAATGGGCAGGCAGGATGAGCCAAGCAGTCCTTATCTGCCATCAGATTCTGTTTCTGTCTTTAGTATCCCTTCCTGAAATTCCAGGGTTAACACAAGAACATGTGATGTAATACATCATGAAGAACTCTACCACTTAACACAATGGACATGGCTCACACAAATATTACTGTTTTGGAGTTATCACCAGCAAGGCAGGGTGTGCCATAGTAGTGGTGCAGCCCCCATAAATGCCCTGTCATCAGACATTGTCTGGGGCACCATTAGTAAGTCAGTATTGGTAAAGCAGAGAGAGTGGACAGAGGTATGTGGGGTCATGAGATCTTTCAGGTACTGTAGCTAGGTCCTATATTATGTAGGGACTTGAATATCAATAAGCCTATCTTGAAGCTGTGAATGCACCACCGAATAGGGACCCAGTGCAGATTGCACAGCACCAGGGTGACATGATCCCTCTGAGCAGTACCAGTCATCAGCTGGGCAGCTGCATTCTGGAACAACTGCAGGTCATGCATCAGAATCCCAGATAACTGTAAGCAGAGAGCATTACAGTGATCCAACCTGGATGTGATGATGGAATGGACTGTCATAACCAAGTTATCGAACATATGTCATGTACAAGAAGTAAACTTGCAACAGAACAAACATGGCAATCTATGTAATCACAAAAACATGGGGATGGACGTATTCAAAATTATAAAATGGGGAAGGTAAACCAAAAAAAAGTGATTGGTTAAATGTGAAATGTCTATTCAATTTTATACAATGGCAAGAAAGAATGCTGGCCCATGATTGTCCAGACTAGGACTGGACCCAGGATGTTATCCCAGCACAACATCCCTACTCTAGTCCCAGTACAGACATGACTGCAGCAAGTCTCCCAATATCATTACATGCTACAGTAACGTCTGCTCAGCAGTCAAACTTGCTGTCAGTGTCCAACTTACTCGCTGAAACCACAAACAGGGAAACTCACCGGCATTGTCCCAAATGTGCTCCCAACCTGGCCCCCCACACAGTATTACCCCAAGCAAGAAAAAAAAAAGTTCAAATAGAAAAAGCCATCATCTTAGACGGCACTTAAATTTCGTGATCAGCTCTAGTATGAGCCCTTTGAATATGCCATTCTCCACCCAGGTAAAGTGAGTGGTCAGTTCTTCAAATGGCCACATTAAAAATTTAAATAAATTCCCACCAACAGCACAGAAACCTAACAACAAATTTAAAAAGGAGTATCTTCAATCAAGGCACAATTACTGATAAACAGGGAAAACTGGAAGTGAGCACTGTAACAACTTCTCCTTCTCATAGCTCTTACATATATAAAAAAAAATATTCATCCAGTGCAGACAACCAGCACATCTACCAAAGAAATGCAACAGATGAAGGGGTGGAGGTGGGGGGGGGCGAATACATCAAGCAAAGCAGCAACACCACCCTCTAATCAAACAATAGAGGAGCACTATTTTTTTAATGTGTGTACCTATTCAGTAAAAAATGACTAAAAAAAAACATTTTAAACATATTTTGTATGTATCTTTTTGTTTCATTTTAGGAAGGAGCCATTGTATAATAGGAATAATGCCCTCCAAGTTGGTTGTTATCCTGTGGTAATATCCCATCTCGGGTGTTGAATGCCCTTGGCCTGCAGCCTCAGGCCCAAGCACCTGAGGTGGGATGTTATCCCAGCATAAGACCCACCTTGTTGAGCAGTATTGCTTCATTCTAGCATATTAGCACATCAGCATAGGTCAGAAATGTTTACTTTCTGAACCACATTATTCAATTCCAAAATGAATAATCAAACCAGTATATAATCACGAGACAGTCCAATATATATATATATATATATATATATATATATAATACACACACACACATACTGTATAACTGTGGAGTAATGTCACCTTTCATGTGTGTCTGGCACTCAGCTATGCCTCACACCTCACTCCAGGTGTGCCAATACCCCACAGTAACATGCACCCTGTCATGTTTTATTGCTTCACTATGATCCTGTATGTAAACTGAGCTGGGCAATCTCAAAGCTTTGAATGTTGGAATTAGAGGCGTGAACTGATCTTCAAATTAAACATACTGTATGGTTAATTGGCATGAATGGGGGCCATGATAATTAATATGAGTTGTCCACAATCTGAATATGTTGAATGATATTAGTGGATGAATCAGGAAAGTCAAACAATAATGCGTTAGAGTGCTCAGGTAATTTTATTAATTATTTGCAATTTTGTTCACTGAGATAGTCTCATGAATTGAAGCATCTTGCTTTTATGAGTCCGAGGTTGACTGCAAGCATGCAAACAGACACTTTAATGGACACATACAGGAAACAAAATGGATAATATTAAAATAAAGCATAATGGTAAAGCAAAGCTCTGTTCTTGTTATCCATTCTTTAGTAAATGTTTAATATGATCAAAAGTATTTGCAATGAATGAAATAGCCAAGTAAGTAAAATGGCCAACCATTTAAAGATGTGCTATCTAATCAAGTTGTGCATCTCAGATCTATGGATTTTCAGTTTTTCACAGTACATCAATGTTGGCATCTTTATAGTTCCACAGATAATTTATTTACTTTATTTATAGGAAATAGGAATGTGCCGGCAGAAGGGGACCACAAGATCCATCTAGTCTGCCCTTTTGACATTCCCCAGCTGTAACTTAGTTTCAGGTTCCCACACAGCTTATCCCAAGCTACTTTGAACTGCTTAACTGACTTTGTCTCAACCACCTTCTGTGGCAGCCTGTTCCAGGTGTCCACCACCCTTTCGGTGAAGAAAAACTTCCTGACATTGCTTTTGAATCTGCTTCCCATTAGGCACATGCTATGGCCTCATGCCTATTTACTTTGTATCTGTTTGTAATTTTTAACTAGGAAATGCACATTAAGCTGTCATAGTTTGTTTACAGGTGCATCCTGGAGGTGGACAACATGGAACTGTTTTCATTGATGGGGTGTGTTTGGCCAGGACAGGAAATGGAAAATGTTTTAATTTTCTTTGCTTGCTCTGTATGCCTCAAATAATTATTTGGGCCTTTTTTCACTTGAGGTAAGTATTTGTGTTTAGATTTGTGTGCATCTGATGTACAATATATATTTGTTATTACTTAATAAAAATTCCCCTACTCTTTGTGGGAGAATGGAGATACCTGATGCTGTGAAGGAGGAAGACATGGACTCTTGGGTGGTGGAGATGGCCCAACTCTCCACTGAGAAAGCTTCTGAGTTTATGATTCCTGATTCTCATATGGGCAAGTAACTCACGGCAGTATTTTTCCAGAACGTGGTCTGGAAAAATAGAGGACGAGATTGTATCTATGAATATACCTTCTAAAGCTGAAGTTGTCATGGCTGGAAGTGGGACCCTATCCATTTCTTGCATTCAGTCTGCAATGGAGAGTCTAGATGTTGTATGTCAGAGGACTGAACATTTGAAAGTTACGAGAGAATTGACAATGAGGGCAGGAATTCCTGAGTTGGAACATGCTGCAAACCAGAAGCTTACTGACTTTAGTGGTGGGAAAACCTCAAAAGGTTCTGAGGTTCTAAAAGGTTCTGATAAGCAACAAAAGGTTCAAATGCTTGTCCTATAGTTTTCTGAATCTTTTAGTACCTTTTTGCATTATGGTAACTGTATGTTGAAAAAAAATCATTTTAAACAGCTTATTTATTTATTTTTATTTATTGAAATGTTTCACCAGGAAAGCAAACTGAACAAGTTGCTCATCTCCCAGTGTGACCTGGGGGGAGGGGCACAGAGGATGGAACAGTAATACATTCAAGGTGCATGAAACAGCAGTTACATACAGTGAACATAAAGTAAGCAATTTAGTGTACAGGGAGGGGACAAGAGGGCATCACAGGCATGTACCGAGTACTAAAAATAAATACTAATAGTTAGGGATCATTTGAGTAAAGACAGACCAGAGAATTACAGTAGAGGAGACAATTACAGATAAGTGCAAAAGTAGTAACAAGTGCATGAGGTATAGGCAATTCTTTAAGTGCCATGGGGAGAGGGGAAATAAGGCAAGTAGGTATTGAGTGCAATGAATGAAAAGGGGAATGGGAGAGAGGAAGGGGGAAGGAAAAGCTGAACCCAGGGACCCCTTCAGGATGTTGAGAACCCTGCAAGGGGGCAGGGAAGGCTTGAAGAGAGGGGGAGATTTTGGGGACTGTCAAGGGGAGAGGGGCATTTGGGCATGAAGGTAATCAAGTGCAATGAGTGAAAGAGGGGGAGGGGAGGGAGAAGGAAAGGAAGTGAGAGCCATACCCAGGGGACCCTTCAGGATGTTGAGAACCTTGCAAGGGGGCAGGGAGGTTAGAAAAGATGGGGAGAAGGAAATAAGGTGGATGGCTGTGGGAACAAGAAAGGGTGATGCTTAGGTGAATAGGAAGACTGAGTTAACTAAAGAAGAGGTTAGGTGTAGAGATAGGTTGGAAATGAGTCTAGACATAAGCAAGGAACATGGTTTAAGGAGGGTCATGGCAGGAGCAGCTAGATGAAAGATAGTTGTGAAGGGTTGTGCTGATGGAGTAGTAGTAGGAGGAGGAGTGACGAACTAGAGAAGGGAGGGAGTTCTAAATTTTGGGGAAGTGGTGAGAGAAGTCTGACTGACCAATGAGGGTGGAGCAATGGGGAGTCGCCAAATTATGTGAGTCAGTAGATCTAAGGGAGTGAGAGGGAGGGGGAGAGGTGATAAATGAGGAGGAGAGGTAGGTTGGAAGTTCATCTAATCAGTGTTTGAAGGTGAAGTTAGCACAGTGGGAGAGGTGTCTGTTTCTGAGAGAGGGGAAGGACAGGGCATGATAGAGATCAAAATGATGGGTGCAGGAGGGAGCATCAAGGATAAAGTAGCAGAAGGAATGGAATAAGGCGTCCAATCTGGTCAGGGAGTATTTGGGGGCAGCACCGTAGACTACATTGCAGTAGTCAAAAATGGGGAGGATCATCTTCTCTACAAGTTCATGCCTAGCCACAAGACAGATGCAACTACTGTTCCTGAACAGAGCACCAAGCTTGGGATGCAGTTTTTTCTGGATGACATCAATATGTCCAGAGAAGTTGAGGTGTTGGTCCAGCCAAACCCCAAGGTATCTGAAGAAGGAAGTGTCCTCTAAGATAGTCCCATCCAGGGTGTGGAAAGTGAGCAGGCTTGGGAGCCTACAGAGTCTCTGCTTAGTGCCAATGGTCATGGGGACAATCTTCTTAGTGTTGAGGAAGAGTTGGTGGTTAGCAAACTAGAGTTGAACTTGGTTGAAATCATGCTGCAAGCTGGATGTAACCTCAGCAGGACTTGTGCCAGAAGCATACAAGACTGTATCATTGGCGTACATGTGGATGGAGGAGGAAGGGGAGCAGACTGATGGCAGATCATTTAGGAAGATTGAAAATAGCAAGGGACCAAGCACCGAGCCCTGTGGGACTCCTGTGGTGATTGGGGGGAGGTGACACCAGAGATCCTAACTGACTGAGTTCTACCAGTGAGGAAGGCCCTGAACCAGCTAGTGGCTGAAGAAGACAGGCCAGCTGATGAGACAGAGTCTAGGAGAAGGAAGTGGGATACAGTGTCAAAAGCTTTGGCAAGGTCGGCAAAAATAGCTGAGGTGATAAAGCCATTGTCCATCCCGATAAGGATGGAGCCAGTGAGCCTGAGGCGGGAGGTGGTAGTGGAGTGGTTTTTCAAGAAACCAGATTGGAACGGGGTGAAAAAGGAGGAGTCAAATTTAGCTGGGAGAGAACCAGGTGTTCTTGGACTTTACCAAAAGTAGAGAGAAGAGAGATGGGGCGATAGTTGCCAGGGGAAGAGGGGTCCCTGCCCTTAAGTGAGTGGAGGACCACAGCATGCTTCCATGAAGTAGGGATTGAGCCAGTAGAGAATGAGAAGTTTAGAATGAGAAAGAGGGGGTAAGCGATGACAGGGTCTGAGAGAGAGAGAGAGAGAGAGTAGTTTGGGGTCAAGGTCATCAGGGGAGAAACATTTTGAGGGGTTGATAGTGAGTAGGGCATTTAAAGTGTCATCCGGGGTGATAGTGGAGAAGGAGAAGGAGGTGGAGAAGGAGGGGCAGAGGAGGGGGAGGTGTTTCAGTGGAGGAGAAGGTTGGAGGGGGAATAGAAAGGTAGGGACTTTAGAAGCTCAGTGGCATATGAGGTGTGGTAGGAGCTAAATTCCACAGTCACAGCGCACAGGTCAGCAACAAGAGTATTGCTTACTTTAAGCACTGGGGAGGAGGGTGGGATTGGGGTGCAAAGAGGCATGCATGGACCACCTTCCAGAATTTTGAAGTATTTATGTTTGTAAGGAATGCCGTTTTAAAGTATTCAGGCTTTGCTAATCTTGTTGCCTTGGTACAGGTATGTGGCGAAGTCGCTAAGAAGCTAGTTTGATTTATGATGCTTCCAAGTATGATCTCTGGCTCTGAAGCAGGCCAAAAGTTCTGGAGTAATCCATGGAAGATGATTGTCCCTGACTCTGGTTGTTTAAATAGGGTTAAAGTATCCCAAATATCTAGGAATATGCCTTTAAAATATGTAAGGGCCAGGTCAACCAAGGAAATGGAAGCTAGGTGTGATCGGTCAAAGAGTGTAAGGTTTTGCAGCAGAGGTTCAAGATCCAAAGAGTTAAAAGAGCGTAATTGCAAGGTTTTATGCAGGGATATTGGCCTTTTAATTCACATATCTGTAGAAAAAAACAATTAAGTCACTGTTTAGTAATAATAAACAGCATGACTAGTGACAAGAGTGAATGAAACTGCAGATGTGCCTAACAGTGCCAGTGCTCTATTGTGCATGCAATACCTCCTACCCCAACACCCTCCCCAAAAGTATTGTTTGGTTCAAGGGCAGACATGTCCCAGGGCAGGCATGTCCCAGTTCTATGAGCATCCTTTATAGCTTGGTAATTAGAACCATAGTGTGAATGAGAATACATAGACCAGTTAACAAATGTGTGTGTGTGTGTGTGTGTGTGTGTGGCGTGGTGTGTGTGTGTGTGTGTGTGTGTGTGTGTGTGTGTGTGTACTCAGACAGCCAACCATCATGATTTTGTCAAAAGGCAGGCAAATCCCAGAAATTTCTATAACCACTCTTCTGTTTCATACTTTTTTAGAAGGTAATACTGTTAAGCGCTTATGGTTACTTCTATCTCTCAACAGGCACCACTGTGTTAGAAATGTGTCTTAATAATGAATGAAGAAGGAAGGAATACACCAGCATTAAGGAGAGACTGAATGTAAAAAAAAAATCACAGTAGCTTATCTGATTGCTTACTTTCTCTAAAATGTATTGATCTGCTTCCTTTCTTAGTAGAAATGAAACACATGTTAATGCTGTAATTATATCAAACACTGTTTTGTTTCAAATCTTTGATCATCTGTTCTTGTATGCTTCCTGACTATTACAAACACCCCCAAACAGTGTAGCCACTCATGATACAATAGTTTCCTCTCCTCTTACTGCATCATGAGTGGCTAGCCTGTGTCGGGTGTTCCAAAACCCAGGATAGATACAGTAGAATTTGTTCAAGCAATGTAAGCAAAGACATTTTTGTGTCATAGCACCAGTATGGTGGGAAGTCTGTTTTTCACTTTTGCAAAGAAAAAGGAATGAAAATCTAACAACCAGCTACCTCAGCAAATGCTACAGATTGTAAGCACTCATAAAATGTTTTTTCATTCAGTCACTTCACTACCAGTCTAGCATTGCTTGTAAAGCGCTTTGGGATACTGTGTATGAAAAACGCTATATAAATGCTGATTCTTCTTTTTTTTTTAAACTAGGGATGATTTGTGGCCTAAGAGGGTTGATGGTGTCACTTTAACGGGAAAGTCCCCTCAGCCTATTTTCTGTATATCTTTGTAGTTTGTAGGCATGAAGAATGATTCCTTCTCATTCATCCCCCAAAATTGCAACTTTATTACAGGGGCACAGTTGTGCCCTATATTTAGTGTTGTATGGCCACTTCAATGTTAAACCCCAAAATGGCAACTTTAATAGCTTGGCAACTGTTCAATGGATTTGCATGAAATTTTGCATGTGCAGACTTGTGGGGTAGATCGTTTGATGTGCCAAGTTTTGTTCTGATCAGGTGTGTGTCTTCTGAGATACAGATAGTGAAAAAAGTAAATGTTTTGGAATTTTTTTCCCATTGGTTTGAACTGGATTTCTGTCAACTTGGCTAGCACCCGGACAGTTTGGGATTTTGGCCTGTCATTGTCAGGGTATAAAGGAACTGGCCCACAGATGTGTCTTTTACTTATTTGGTGAAAAAAATATTCATCCATTCCAAAGTTATTTAATTTTGAAATGTTGAATAATTGGTACTGAGCATGCTCAGTAAGCACTAAAAATAGCTGTATGAAATGAAAAAGAAAAAATTAACTTCATACTTACCACATTTCCTTTTCTGTAAGCTCCAACATTGTCAATGTGTAATCAAAAAACTGGGTATAGTGCACCCCAACCAGGGGAATGGCACAGCCCAATCTTTTTGAATGTTGGGCTCATGAGGATTCCAAGCAGCAGCAAATCCCCAGTCACAATTGACTTAGTAGTGCCATTGTAGCTACACTTTCCATATATTATATCCAATTAACTACATGCAACATTTGGCAGTACTCTAAATAATGTTATCTTACCTTCCTGGCAGACATCCGAGGAAGAAAAACTTTCCACTGGACTCAAGGTGAGGATGATTTGGTCCTTCTTGCAGAAAGAACAATCAGGCAAACTGGAAGGCTCCAACCAGTCAGTCATCTGGTAACTGAGGCTGTTCACACACCAATGTATAACTTCCAGTCAACAAGTTAATGCAGTGAGACTACCTGCAACAAGAATAACTTAAGAGTTATTACTAAAGCTGTTCCCTCAGGGACTCCCTCTTGAAAGGTTGATGGTGAGCAAATTTGTTCAGGTATTTCAAATCCAGAATAGGCCTGAAAACTCCTCAGCTTCTCGGTAACTATGATATAGATCCAACAGGACTCCTGACCTTTTATGATTAGTGGGACCTGTACTATGGCTCTGAATGAATTAGGGGGTCAGGGACTCTGACAACACCTGGCCTTTGCGATGTCCTTGAAATTGGGGCAGAAAAACTTTCCCTAATAAGGCATCTGACATTGTTTTTGGCCCATCTTGAGGTAAACTCCTGTAGTCTTCTACCAAGAAAAAGGAGTCAAGGATGGATCTGTGTGCCTTCTTGTCAGGCACCAGGCTTCTGGTGCTGGACCTCCTGCACAGCACTTGGCCAGGGATTCTCTGATAAATGTGTTACCTGAGTTCCCAGCTGAAAAGATGATGATATTGTAATGATGCATCATGAATGATCATGATCAGTTATGTTCAAAGATCATGTTCAATCTTCAAAAATCATCACTGTGATTATAATGAACAATAATTAAACATCAACGTTAAATAGCCACCAATCAAAAACCCTGAAGTTAAGGAAATGGTGATTGTGATTAATGATGATTAGGGATGTAAGTTTGTCATGGCAGTCATACACGTCATTGATTCCATGACATTTGATCTTTATTCAGGACTTTCATGACTTTCACTAGTGCCATCAGAATGTAGCAATGATGGCAGTGCCACAACATTTACTACTGTTTACTAATGATTTCATGAATAAACAATGAGTCATTAAAACCTCATCCATGACAAACTTACATCCCTAATGATGATCTCATATCATGATTTTTCATGATTGCCCATGGTCAGGATTACAGTAATAAACTGAAAAAAATATATATTTATCTTTTTTCTGTACTTTCAGAATGAATTTATCTTGTATTTAGACATCTTTAATGCACTGTTCATAGCCCAGATGACTCTATGTATATATTTTGTTCCTATTCTAACTGTGTGTACTGACTGCTTGTGTTATGTTCATCTGGTTCTACCTGATTATGTGTAATGCCTTACTTGTATCATATTGTCCTCTGCATGAACTTGTATTTCATTGTACTCTCCTGGGTCGTACCTGAAAATAGGCAAATATCTTGTCTAGTGTACTTACCTTGTCAACAAAAGCTAAATAAATATATACATTTTTATTGGAATGATCATTTATGATACCCTTCTTTAGAGGCCTGCTATTTTCAATTATACTTACTCTGATACCTCACATCTTACTGGAGTTAAAAAGGCTCATATTGGTTTATAAAGCCCCATTAAGTGATTCCATTTATGGTTGAGGTGAGTTTTTAAAAGTACCTGGTTTGTGCTGAAAACCTTTCCTAATAGTCTGCAAACTAATACTGTCATTGCAAAATTAATTTAAAAATATAAATGACCATTGCTTTGGTCCATAAACTGTGCTTTTGAAATATGCAAATTAAGTATGTATAAATGTATATACTATACCAGATATTGCACATACTCTTCCCAATGGGATTAAAACTTGACTTCACATGATATACATTGTAATTGAATAATTAATTTGTCTTTGCTGATATATGACATTCATATTTCCATAATTGTAGCAAATAAAACTTTAAGTATATCTGTAAATTGCAGTCTTATAATACTGAACTAATTTAATCATCAATGATCATCACTTGATCATCCACAGATCATGAACAACCAACAAGCTGATTTAAGCTTACAAAAATAATCAATAATCATCAGTTGGTGATTTGAAAGTTCGTGTTTGATGATTAAATCATAATATAGATGATGATCTTAGATTGTTTTTTCAACTTGAGTAAGCTGTATTGAAAAACAAAGAGGATAACAACATACACACGTCATATCAAAGCCTGAGGATACAGTGGCAAAAAAAGAGACCATAAACAGGTCCAGAAGGCATATTATATTACAATATAAATACCTCACAACCCTTCATCCCTCACCACCCCCCCATATCCCCCACCCACTCCGTTCTGCTCGTAATGCGAAGAGTATCTCCCTATACCACTCAAGGAACCGAAGTGAGCACTGGTCAAGCCAAAGCTGAAGGATGACCTTTTTTGCACATGCTGAAATTGCGCGACAATTGGAAGTATCGAAAACAAGAAGAAGTAGGCCAGTGATATAGGATGCGGCCTTCCTGAAAAGATCGGAGTTTCTGATTGTGAGCTAGGTCCTCAATTGTGTCCACTCCCATACCAGGCCAAAACCCTCTAGATAGCATCTGCCTAGCTATTTGAAAGTAAGGATTCCCAAACAGAGGTTGAGATGAGTCTTTATATGTCCAGATTTTAACCAGAGAACATACCGATAATTCTACAGAATTTATTTATTCTCGATGGCTTTTCTGATTAGTTAATTGGATGGTTTTATTGAGGGTTTTATTATGATGTCTAATGTTTTTACTTGTGTACAAGTGCTTTGATACACTTTGAATTACACTTTTTATAATGATTTATTGTTATTATTTATTATAAGATAAAAGTAGCTCTGTCCACTTCAAATGGCACAGCTAACTTGGGGAGTTGCTGCTGCTTGGAATCCTCATGAGCCCAACATTCGAAAGCTTGGGCTGTGCCATTCCACTAGTAGGGGTGCACTACACCCAGTTGTTTTGACTACCCGTTGACAGTGTGGAGCACTACAGGAAAAAACTAATTTTTGTATGGAGTCATCCTTTTTTGTGATGGGAAAATCCTTTTTTGTTTGGCCACCATCTTGTTCTCCTTTATCATGCTGCCTGATCCTCATATTGTGTAGTTTTATGTCAACTGGACTAATGCCCAGACTGTTTAAAATTATGGTCAGAAATAGCATGGTAAAAAGGGGCTATGGCAAAGATGTGCTTTTTGTTCATTTGGTGAAAAAATATTAATCCCTTCCAAAGTAATTTGTTTATTGCTTTTTTTAAGGTTTATAAATCTTTTTTTGTCACTCGTGATGTGAAAAAAGATTATTTTTTGTGTTATGAGTGATGGAAAAAGATCGTTCTCTGTCATGGAAATTTACTTCTTTTCTCAGGCAACATTTTTTAACTGGTGTCTAGTGGCACCCCACCCTCTGATAGCTCTCCCCATTGCTAGTGTGACTTTTCCTAGTGTGTACTGGCATCCCCTACCCTCCAATTCTTGCCTGGATGACTATTTTTTTAAATCCTTGGTGTCCAATGGCACCCCCACCCTCTCATAATCCACCCTTAAAAATGCTGTATTTCCCTGGTGTCTAGTGACACCCCCACCCTCTGATCTCTGTCCCATACTAATTTAATAACACTGACACTGGGGTTGCCCAATCCCCTAGTGTCACCACCCTCAAACTGAACCCCCATGGTGCAATATGATACCAGTCCCCTGACTCTCCCTGTCAACATCCGCCACCCCACACACCTCCAACATGGCAGTGGCACTGGGGGTGCCCAAAGTGCCCAACATTATGATGCTACATTGAATTGTATGAATGCAGGCTCATAACGGTGGTAATTTTCAATATTTTTAACTCAGATTTACAACATGGACATTTCATTACAGCACTCCATTAATGTGACAGCTGTCATTTTTTAAATCCTGTACAAAATGTGTTTTTATATCCCAAAAGGTGATTTAATGGCCCCTGCATGGAATTATGTTATGGTGGTGTTGAATCATGTTTTGATGGGGATTTGAGAACTTTCATGACTGGGTTCATGAGGTTGGGTAATAAAAAAGGTATGCTGACAATTTGTTTGCTATTGTACTACAAATGGAATTGCAGGGCCCTTTGGGTCATGTGCTTCCTCAGATATACATATATATTAGATATACTGTGTACAGTAATGGAGAGACTTGCATCCCCTATATAATAATGGCCTGCAACTTCTTAAATAACAATTAAAATGTTTCCATTCTAGTACTCCCTAGTATTGTATTCAGTAAGGACATACTGTAAATAATATCAGCCTCTGTTGTGTTACTATTTTGCTGTGGACCCATCTGGAGTGCCACATTTCCTCCTTAAGAAACATGCCATTTTGTGACATTGTTCTATGTCACTCATAGAGTGTCTCATTGCTGTCTCAACATCTACATTTTAAAGAAAAAAAGTTGTATGCTAGTATCTCATAGTTAGCTCTTGTGCTTCTTAAAACTTTCTTATTTCTAAATTTATAATTTATGTAGTTTTATATGCCTTTTTTCCCTGGTAACTTACTAACCAGTGGTGTCCCCCCTTCAGTACTTTCAGGACTTGTATAGCCCTGGTTTTGAAACAGCTTTTTGTCTAATAAAACTGCCCAATTGCAGTGCCTCTGACTCTCCTAAACATAATTTCTAATTTTTTTTCTTTACTTTGCGGTATTCATGATGTTTTATTTAAATATTTGGATCATCCTTCCTTGGTATCCCCCTGTTACATACAACACTGTGGGTCCAAAAATTCTCCACAATATCAGCGGTCCATTTGCAGAACTAACAGCACTTGTCTGTATTGTTGCTGAACATTTGAAGGTCTTAAAAGCCCCACACTTGCCCAAGAAACTTCCTTTCTACTTCTCATTTTCTTTCTAGGTGTCTCCATTCCTCTCACTGTTATGTATGACTTGTTGTGGTGTCACTGTTATGTACATGACTTTTTATGAAAAAAACAGCTTTTAAATAAATTACACCAAATAATTAGGAAATTAAGTTGTGTCTAACTTTTCAGCCAACGTTTACATAGCTGATTAAGAAAAAAAGAGCTGTAAAAAAACAGATATGTTCAGCAGGTACACTTTGACACCTCTGGTGAGAATAAATTCAAAAGTAAATGTTTAAACATAACTATGGCTGCATTATGTACATTAACACAAGTATTTCTTGTAGCAGGACTATATCAGATAGTTACACTTATATTGTTACTTTTGTCGGGTCCCTGTTAACCACATGACTTGATGTGGTGTCACTGTTACGTACATGACTTCTTATGAAAAAACTGTTTTTGAATAAATTGCACTGAATAATTAGGAAACTCAGTGGTGTCTAACTTATACACAAAGGTTCATATAGCTGATTAAGAAAAAAGAACTGTAAAAACAAACAGATGAAATCAGCAGGTAAACTTTGACACATCCAGTGAAAATGCATTCAAAAGTAAATGTTTAAAGATAACTATGGTTGCTTTATGTACATTAACATAAGTATTTCTTATAGTAGGACTCTGTTCGATAGTTACACTTATATTGTTGCTTTTGTTGGGTCCCTGTTAACCACATGACTTGATATGGTGTCACTGTTACGTTTAGTTTAGTTTAGTTTATTGTTCTAGGAATTACTACCTTAGAGCCAGAGGCTCTTTTACAAAGGTTCCACGTCAATTAGGTACAGTACAAAAAAGGTTACATAGATAACATAACAATTTGTGCTGTGTCAAGGGCGAGAAAACATATACAAATACATATCAAATCATTTGTGCAAAAGGACATGAGATATCAATAATCACATTATTATTACAAGAAAGAGGTCATGCCAGATTAGGAGAAACAAATAGGGAAAAGTCCAGAACAGAGAGGGTAAGTGAAAGGTGGGGAGCAGACAATAGCAGGAGAAAGGTTTCCACACATGTCTTTGTCAAATAACGGAACAGGGTGGGTAATGAGAAAATAGGAGGTTTAATCAGGGCAGTCACAGGAGCTGGAGGTGGTAAGGTGAGAGAACAGCCTTGATTTGAAAATTCCTAGAGAGGTGGAGGCAGTAATATGAGTGCTGAGGGCATTTAGCCAGCTGGGGGCACGATAGGCAAATGATCTTTGTCCCTGAGAAGTCCGGCATCGGGGGACTTGGAGAGGCTGGTGTTCTGATCTTCTGGTAAAACGGGTGCTAGCGCTTGGGCATAACAGGTCTTGGATACAAGGTGGAGTGAGGCCCAGAGTGGATTTTTTCACCATCAGGCAGGTAAGGTACTTTATCCGGTTTGAGAGTTGCAACCAACCTGAGTCAGCATAGAGTTCACATGTGTGGGTACGCCGATGTGCACCAGTGAGCAGCCGACAGGCCTTATTTAGGGATGTTGTAATGCGACTAAGTGCTGTAGTAGTGGCAGATCCGTATATAACTAAGCCATAGTCAACGACTGAGATGATAGAGGATTGGATGGCAATCCTCAGTGCAGAATGGGTAAGGAGCTGTCGGTTCTGATACAGAATCCCAATTTGCTGATTAATAGTTTTTGCTGTACTATCAATGTGAGTTGCAAAGGTTAGGCCTTGATCAAAGTTGATTACAAGATATTTGAAGATTGGCACTTGTTCAAGGGTATTTCCCAGGTATGTATTAATGGTGAGTGGGACTTGCCGTTTCTTGTTTTGCGGGTTAGAGAAGAGCATGGATTTAGTTTTTTTGTGGTTTAGAACCAGCTTATGTTCAAGGAACCACATTTCAACTTTGGAAAAGCATGCTGAAGGTTGAGGCGCAAGAGGTCTGGATCTTTATGAGTGGCAAGAATCACAGCATCGTCGGCATAGAGGATTATTTGTTCAGGGCAGGATTTGGGGAGGGAGTTTAGGAAAGGCTGAAAGGAGGGGCCCAGGATGGATCCCTGGGGAACTCCTGAGGAACCGGTTTTGAGTCTGAGAGAACTCCAGCTACTTTTACAGATTGAGAGCGCTTGAGCAAAGTAATTTTTACCCAGTCACCAGGACTATGTAGAGCCCTAGGGATAGTAGTTGTTTGATAAGTAGGCCTTGGTGTACTGTATCAAATGCCTTGGTTAAGTCAATGTAGACTGCTCCAGTTAGGTTTCCTTTGTCCATGGGATTGTGGATTGCTCCTGAGAATTCAAGTAGGGCAGTCGATGTGCTTTGCCCTTTCCTAAATCCATGCTGCTGAGTGCATAGGATGTTGTGCTTTTCCAGGTAGTCTGAAAGTTGGTCCGCCACCAAGCGTTCAAAGGCCTTAGAGAGAGGTGGTAGTATTGATATCGGGTGATAGTTACCAGGCAGTGACTTATCACCACTTTTGTGCACCGGAGTGACAACTGCAGCCTTCCATTTCCTAGGGAATTGGCTGTAGCAGAGGGAGAGAGTACTTCCTCCAGAGTGAGGGACAGAAGTTTAAGGTCAATAGTGTTGCTGCTTGCTCGGGACTTAGAAATGGCTTTCTTTACATATTTATAGACTTCATGTGCCTTTACTAGTTTGAAATGGAAGGGTGGTTTGGTTGGAGAGGCAGTAGTAGAAGTAGAAATTGGAGGGTCAGCATCAGTGAAGAAATCAGATGAGAGGACACCACTAAGGTCTGTGAAGGTATCATTTAGGGTGATTGCAATGATCTCTGGGTCGAATGTAGTGGTTCCATCCACATTCATTATTGTATGAGAGAATTTGGACTGCTGACCCATGATATTTCTTATGTTGTCCCAGAAGGATTTCCCTTCACCCCAGGAGTTGGAGAGGGCATTCTTGAAGTAGGAGCTCTTCATCAGACGGATCTGTTTAGTACAGTGGTTGCGAGCCTGTTTATATTTTTGGATGTCCGACAGAGTGCCAGTAGCTCTTGCAGTGGCCCAGAGGTGATCCCTACTTTTGAGTTGTGCCAATAGCTTCCCGTGAGCCAGGGATTTGTGAGTGCTTTGATTTTGCGCTTTTTACTGGTGCATAGGTGTCACAGGCAGTGTTGAAAGTAGTAATAAAGTAATCAAGGCTAGGTCAACATCTTGAGTTTTGTAAATCAAGGACCAGTCTATCTGCCTAAGACAGGTCTTGAGATGAGTAAGGTTGCCATAAGGTAGGACTCTGCTATAGATGGTTTTTGGAGGTGGCTTACGAAACTTATTTGTCCAGGTACATATTATTGGAGAGTGATCACTGAGCGAGTCAGGGAGAACACTTACATTGGTTATACGGGTAGGGTGGCTGGTAAGGATCCAGTCAATGAGGGTGCTGGTCCCTGATTTGTAGTTTTTCCTGGTAGGGGAGTTTACCACTTGTGTTAAATTTGCTGCTAGGATAGCATCTTTGTTTGACCTCGTCCAGGAGTAATCAATTTATATTAAAGTCCCCAAGGAGAAGGAGTTCGATGTCAGAAGGTTGTGTACTTACAATTCAAGGACAGCCTGTAGGCGGAATCAGGATCTTTTGGTGGGATATAGACAGCAGCAATCGTGAGGACTTTGTTTTGGGCACCAAGTAGTATCTTGATAGGGAGGAGTTGCACTGAGGTTTCTGTGGTGGGGTAAGAACCAGGGAGACAGGCGACGTAGTCCTTTATGTAGACTGCACACCCACCACCCCTTTTCGAGGTCCTATCCAGCCTGAATATCTTGTAGCCTTGTATAGAGATGGCATGATCCGGAGTATTAGGTGTCAGCCAAGGTTCGACGATGGCAAGGATATCCGGGTTGTGTTGGCTGGCAAAGATTTGAAAGGAGGCCAGTTTTGGGAGGAGACTGCAGATGTTTAAGGTAGCAATTTTGAGCCTCCCCTCCATCTTGGCAGGCTTTGTTGCACTGTAGGAGACAGGGCCAGGATTTGAGTGGACCCTTCCTGATATCAAGAGGAGGAGGAGGAGTAGGAGTTTAAGAGACAGTTGCCATACTTCGTAGTCAATAGAATTACACTTCTGAGGCTTATGCGGCTTGGACCAGTGCAGGCATCTAGGGTCCCAGAGCAAGGAGGTTGTTAGTAATAGAGGACGATATGCCCATTTATCCTTGTTGTAGCTTGTCAGTTGCACCCAGTCGCTTGCAGATAGGTACCTGGTAGTTAAGTCAAAAGCCAAAAGAATGATCAACAGCTGAGGTCCAGAGTCACTGAAATGTTAAAATTCCTGAAGGTGATTAACTGTGCCTGCACATATGCAGGGTGTGAAACCTTTGTCTGTATGCTTCTTTGTCATTCAAACAGGTTGCTGAAAAGCCCACATACAGATCATGGAGCAGGTCAGACGAAAATGTGGATTCCAGCAGGACCCAGAGTCACCGAGTTTGTCAGATGTAGTTGCTTCACTTATGTTTTGCTTGGGATAGCTTCCAAAAAGTTGATTTTAAAATGAAAATAAAGATACCTGATGATGATTTTTTGCAGAAATCCAGTCCAGGAGACTTTCACGGATGTAGTGAGCAAGAATTGTATAGTTACGTACATGACTTGTTGTGGTGTCACTGTTACGTACATGACTTCTTATGAATAAACAGTTTTTACATAAAGTACATTTAAAAATTAAGAAACTCAGTGGTGTCTAACTTATCCACCAAAGTTCACATAGCAGATTAAAAAAAGGGGGGCTGTAAAAACAAATGGATATAATCAGCAGCAAAACTTTGACATATCCTGTTTTCACAGCAGTGGTGCCCAAAGATAAATTGTGGTGTAATTACCATCAGGTGATGCTTAGTGTAAAATAGTGAAATGTTGCATATTATGGTTCATAATTGGCTTCAATAACCATACTAATTTGAAAAAAAAAAAAACTAAAAGAAATTTAAACTGACAATTCAACAGAAGGGACACTGTGTTACGTACATTACTTGATCCATGAGCTAACTTAAAGACTCATTTTCTTATACTTCCAGATGAAGAACTATCTTTATATTTGGTATTACATTATCTCCATACCCACCCAATGTAACAATGATACAGTTTATGGGATTTAAGTAAAAAAAAAAAAACTGGGACATGAATGTCACACTTTGTCTCTCCAGTATCAAATACACAATATTAATATATATATATATATATATATAAAAATGGGCACGTAAAATCAGTGAAAATCCACTGTCCTGATTGGCTGAAACATGTCACATGACCGTGCATTATTCTACAACGACCGCATGCCTGAACTACTTTCCAGCCCTCAAAACCTTCTCATCAGCAGTGAGACCACTCCACACCTGGTGCAGCTAGGCAGCCACATACAAATACATACACATGCACGCATACACACACACACATGCAACTGGCACCCACAGGCATAACTAAATACACCAGTAGTAGTCCCACACTGTACAACCTGATGTACTTGACCATGCCATCAATTTCTAAATCAAATATAATGTAAAAATAAAATCCTGCCTGCCATTTTCACAGTCTCTTAGTGCAGAACCACAAACTTTTATTATTGTAAGCTGTTACCAAGCAGTCTCAATCCTACTAAAAAATATGTTGGCAGGTGTGTAACAGAAACCTAGCTGTCTACAAAACAGCAAAAGAATGGACATTTCTTATAGTTTTCAGCTCTTACTTTCTGTGAAAAAAGCTCCATTTGTAGGGAGAGTAGAGTGATCATGGAGCACTTTCACTTTTCATTACCAAAATATAGCGTGACCGAGCGGTGCGCATTGCAGAAAGTGACAGCCTGTTTAGAGTACAAAATAAGCCCCTCTCAGTTTAAAAACTATGAAAAGTCTGTTCCTCCTGCTAGCTTGCCTGAGGTTTTAGTAATAGAAGCTGCAGACTGTATCCACAAAGGAATGAGAAGAGACCGAGTGAATCGGCAGCTTTAGGAAGCTAGACGGAAGCCAGAGCAAGTGTTGCCATGGTCCGATTCCAAGTCACGTTACGCATGGCACAAGGTGATTTACACCATACTCTATGGGACAAATCACAACATGAGTTGCAGTTCCAAGTTGTGGCTTGCGCCATGCCGCATGTGCGTTGCACCAAAGGTGGGCTACACCACCCACTACGCCCACAACCCACTGCAGCTTAGTGCAAGGGTGGGTTATGGCAGCAACTGTGTCCTATTGCGGAAGGGTGGCTGCTGTAACCCACTTACATGATTACAAGACCCACTATGGCACTGCGGGGTTAGACCACCATGGAGGTGGTCTAAAGGGCATCTGTCTTGGCAAAATGATGGATGCCCTCCCGCAGCACCATGTATGGCACATTACACTGCCCCACATACCCTCCAGCACAGTGATGCCTCCCACCCCCCCAATTTTCAGGGATCCTTGGGTCTATTTTGTGCCATGCACCCCATGCCCCTGTGACACCTGGCCAGCCCCCCCAAGGCCCCCAAGGGATTGCGGGAGTGTTACATGGTGGGTGGGGCTCAGGGGGCAGTTCAATGTGGGCTGTAACTTGGGGCACCCAGATCCATTGTACCATTCCCATGGTGCAAGCCTGCGGCTGCTGCATGTCACAGGTCATAGGTGCCGGGGACTCTGCCTGTCTTGGAATAAGGTGCAGGGTCCCCAGCATAGCACTGCATGGTGCAACTCACATATGTCAGTGAGTTGTACCATGTGACTTGGACCCATGGTCTTTATCTTCTAGTGTGACTGCTGAAAGGTGATAAAATGGAAGGTAGTACTGAAGAAGGAAAATGGCAAGATAGTAGGCTTTCAACCAAAGCTCATATCCCAGAGAGAGTATTTATTTATTTGGTTACCTGGTAAAAACTCTTGATAAGAAGCTCAATTTCAAGTGTGGCCTGAGATGAGAGGCATGCAAACTCATAAACAATTTGGAGTGATAGGAAAAATATGGATGCCAATATCTATAAAATGAGACATCCAAAATAAAATGATAAAAGCTGAATTTGCTGGCCAGACAGCCGAACATAGTTGTATCATGCATTCCTTTAAAGACAGAAGGTCCATAATATTTAGGGTGTTACTTCCAAATGTGATTTAATTTCTTAATATAGCAACTTGAAACAAAATGTAGATTCCTTCTATGCAGTAAATGGTGTACTAAAATGACAAACATGTGCCTAAGGGGAATTGTGACATATGGCAGCTCAGATCTTTTAACATTATCAACAAAGAAAAATATTATAATAGCCTAAAAAAGGTATATTTAATTATTTTATTAAAAATATAAACACTAATCTATGTGTGTGGCATTGTTTTGAAGCAGATATGTAACACAGTACTTCTGCTACAGAAGAGGCATACCATTCTGCACTTTTTAAATGTTCCCTTCAGCCCGGGGGGGGGGGAGGTAGTATGAATGAGTGTTCATGTAAGTGTATGTCAAATATAGCCTAGGACCATTTTACAGCTGTGTGAATATATGACTGTAGAAATGAAAGTTCTTGGGTTGAAAACACTAGAGGATGATACAGCTGCTGCAGCACATGAGTATGGCAGATTCTATGGCATGAATGACTTATACAAAATGACAAGTGTAATATGCCTTGTTAGCTCCAAGAATAAGGGGCAAATAACACTTATTTTGGTAGTAAAATGACATTAAATATTATCCTTATCTTAATTGATACACAAACTGAATACAATATGTTGTGTTTGGTAGGTATACTATTATAGCAAAACATGAAGACGTAGGTACAGTAGTTTTATTTTTGAAAGAGACTTTGTTGTAGTTCAGAATATATAGCATATGGAGATTGGAAATTTATGACTATAACACAGTAAGCTACTGATTGCAGATACATACATAAATACATTTTCTGTATTCTACAGTGCAGAAGAAGAATCCTGTAATGTAGTTTAATCATGACCCAGCACTACCATAAATAACTACTAGAGTTGTGTGTGTTAATTGGTAACTCCATGTCATTAACTTGTTTAATGGTGTTCAAATTTCCCAAAGTAGAAACTCTTACGGCAGTATAATTCCTTTTAGCTTTTGATAAAGTCCTCCATGAATTAGGCAAAACCTATATTTACGGTGGAGTTATATCCTTCCATTTCAGTAAATGGGCCAGGAGATCAGGGGGCTGTGGGTTCATTTCCCACATCTGGCACTTAGGTTAATATCCCAGTACTGACACTGTAGTGCAGCATGAGGGGTGTGCTGCACTTTTGAGGTGCCGTCTTTCAGATGAGATGTTAAACTGAGGTCCCATCCTCCTGGATTGGTGGTAGTTCAGGTGGATGCTAAAGATCCCATGGCACTTATCGAAAAAGAGTAGGGGAATTTTTTATTGAAAAAGAAAAACAATACATCAGTACAATAGAAACAACCTAGAGTCATCTGCCATCTAAACACAGCAGCCGGTCCCCTACCTGTGAGTAGGGGTATTTCCCTGGTGTCCTGGCCAAATATCTCCCATTCATTAAAAATACCACCAACAGCTTAATCTGGTTCAATTTCAGTTGCTTACTATCTGTATCCCCTTCCCCCCAGTTGCCCCTGAAAAAGGGACTTCTAGGCCCAGTGGGCTTACTGGGTCAGCAAAATAAATAAATAATAAATAAAATAAAGGTGTTTGCCTGATTAAGGAGGCAAGGCCTGGTTGGCCCTGGTCATCTGACCTGGGGTATAGGGGCTCAGTCAGGCAAGGGATTAGCAGGGTTGGGGAAAGCAAAAAGGAGGGAAGGGAATGGGGAGGAGCCAAGAAACAAAATGGGAGGGGCTAATTGGCAGAGACAAAAGGGGGAGGGGCAGAAGGGGCAAGCAACAAAGGGGATTGGTTGGGAAAAAGAGAGAGAGAGGGTGGGGAGAGTAATAAAAAAAAGGCTGCACAAGAGAAGAGAGCCCTCATTATTTGTTAGCCAACAATTTGCTTAGTCAGCAAGCATATCAGTCGGCAATTCCAGAAGAATTTCTTGGTCTGCTGAGGATAAACAGAAGTAATCTGGGGATAAGAAGGGGAGTTATGGATGGCAAGTATTGGGAAAAAGAAATCAGAAAGCTGAAATATACTGGTTTGTAGAGTTTATTTCTAAAAACCAAAAACAAAAGAAAAACCTATGAATGATGCCGGTTAATGTTAAGAAATGAACTGTTGCCTGGTCCCTGGGATGTGGAAGGGCCCATAAAGAGGCTGCAGTAAAGAAGAGGACAATTGGATTCCTTCTGTGTTTTTTGTTTGGGCTGTGAGGTGTTTGCAGCAGGGAGAAAGAGGGACATGGTGGTGTTTTTTTTGTTTGTTATGCCAGTCCATAGAAGAAAGATTGTCGGATGTGGGGTGCTCCATCCTCCATGCAAGCAGGAGTTTTTTTTTAAAGGGAGATGTGTTTTATGTAGCAGCCAGACAGTCCCAAGGAGCTTTGGATGAGAGAAAGAACAATGGTCTGGCAGGAGAGGAGGCAAGGAAGTGATGGGGTTTAGATGGGGGAGACAGTTGTGGGTGAGACAAGTGCTCACAAATTGCAGAAATAACCACTGGACAGTGGTGAGGAGATCAGTGAGAGATCCATTTGGGTCAATGGGAAGGGGCAGATGATGTCTTATTTTGGGGCCGGAGGGAGGCATCCAGAAAAACGGGCCAGCGGGATACACAAAAAAAAACACAAAAAAAATGGGGAAGGACACCAGGAGAGCCAGTTGGGCAAGGCAGAAAAGTGTTGGTGTGGCCACATTTCCTGGTGAGCGCTCACAGCAAGTAACCAAGGGTTTAGACCTGAAAGAGATAGTACGGAAGCTGGATCAAGTGGTGGAGGCCGGGTGGAGGGGAGGATGAATGTGGTTTGAGCAAATACAAGGAATGCTCGATGAAAAAGGGGCCAGGTGCTTTCAAGAGATGACTTGTGAAATGCCTGGCAAGTGCCATACAAGGAACATGGGAGGGTGAAAAAAAAAAGGGTCCAAACTTGTGCAGCCACCATTTTGGGTTGGTTAGGATGGGTGCCATTTTGAAAATGGCCCGAACACACAGGGAATGCCATTTTGGATGGAAGGCACAGTAAAAGAGGTGAGACTTTAGGGGGGTGAACTTTGTGTGGTATGTCCTGCCATGGCCGCAAAACAGGAGTGTACCATAGACACACAGCAGTTTAAAATAAAAAAAACAGAGATATATATAAAGTACATATATATATATATATATATATATATATATATATATATTACAAGAGAGAGTCAAATCAAATGTTTTAATAAACATTTAGGAATGTATCTGTGGGTCATCTTCCTTTGTTTTAAACAAGGGTATGTGTGCTTTGCTACAGTATCTGGTATACCCCAAAGGCTTTTAAAAGTGATTAAGGGGAGCAGGGCAGAAAGCGGTCCCATGAGGCAACATAACATTGGGACAGAGACAGCTCCAAAAAGCAAAACAAAACAAAAACATTTTGTGTTTTTTTGTTACTTAACAAAGTATGTATATACTGTAACTCATCTGCAGCATTTGAAGCATGGCCCCGAAGGACATAATGTCTCCAAAGAGGAGGCCATGTGGAGAGTCATGGAACTGGTGGAGAAGGCCCAGAAGATGCTGGATGTGATGGATGATGCCCCAACCAGACCAAAGCCCAACAAAAGGGGCAGGAAGCAGAAAGGCGGAGCCACACCACTGCCTGGGGGGAGAAGCAGCCCAAAAATCCACCTATCCCAGTGCCTTCTCAAAGAGCTCTATCCGAGCTTCAGCCCAGCCCTGTCTCACTGCAGCCTGATCATCCCTTGCCAGAACCACCATAGACTCCCAACCCAGACCCCCTGTAGCTGGTTTAACCACAGCCGGCGCTTCCACTGAACCCAAGTGGAACAGGTAAAGCTATGACAGGGCAAGAGGAGGGTGATGGGGAATGGTCCAGGAATGAGAAAGGCATACAAAAATTCTGTTGGGGTTTTAACAGAGTGCAGTGCACCTGACCAAGCTGTCATTTCAAGCACGTTTGTTCTAAGGGCTTGGGGGCTCATCCGGCATCCAGATGCCGGATATATGGGGATAGGGGCACATGGGACACCAAAGGTGGGCCCCCCTTTCTGGGGTGTTTCTCAGGGGTACAAGGGACACTGTGAGGCTATGGGGGAGGCTGAGGGGTTTGGGAAGAGAGGTTTTGGGCAGGGAGCATGTAAAGAAGGGTCAGTCAGGTGGAAGAAAAACAATACCAGTTAGCATGATCATTGGTACAATTGGAGGTGTTGAAAGAATGGGTAAAGGATTATGCACATAAAGAGTCTGGCAGAACATTGGAGGAAGGGCTTACCAGGGGTTTTAATCTACAGTTTATGAGGGAACAGAGAAACATGAAGGTGAAGAAGACAGGGTCTACAAAGGGTAAGGAAGAAATGATGTCCCAGAAAATACAAAAAGAAATCAAGGTGGGAAGGGTAGAGGGACCGTTCAAGGACCCACCCCAGGACAATTTCAGTGTGTCCTCATTGGGCTTGGTACTCAAAAAACAACCTGTGGAAAACAGGGTGATCCATCACCTGTCACACCCATAAGGAGGGTTCATGAATGACTTTGTAAGGAAGAAAGATAGCAGTGTGTCTAATACAAACTTGGAGGAAGCGGTGCAGATGATCTGGGCAGTGAAAAGGGCATGGTTAGCAAAAATGGACATTGAGGCAGCTTTTCAGCTGCTCCTGGTACGACCTGAGGACTGGGACTCATTGAGTTTCCAGGTAGAGGGAAAATACTATTTTGACAAGGTCATGCACATGGGTTGCTCCATTGCTTGTGCCACTTTTGAGATGTTTAGCACCTGGCTGCAATGGGTATTTATGGCCAGGTATGGTCATCATTTGGTGGTCCACTACCTGGATGATTTTCTACTGATGTGCAGGGGAAAAGAAGAGGTCAGGGACATGCATTGAAAACTCTGGGAGATGTGTGGACACGAGGGGGTTCCCTTTGCAGAGGATAAGATTGAAGGCCCTAACAGATGTTTAGAGTTCATAGGGATTGAGATTGATGCCAAGGCGGGGTTGTTCAGATTCCCAGCACAGAAGATATGAAAACTGAAAGAATTATTGAGGTCAGTAAGAGGGAAGAAACAGGTGCCTTTGAACCTTGTGCAACAGCGGTTGAGACATTTGAATTTTGTCTGCCAAACAATAGCGCCGGGGAGGACTTTTACATGGTGACTGGCCACGGCCACAAGAGGGGCCACCTGACCACACCATTGGATGGACATTATGAAAGGGCTGAGAGAGGACCTGAGGATATGGGAGGATTTCCTGGTGACACACAATGGTGTGACATTTTGGCAGGACAAGTGGGTTTTTAATACGGATCTGGAATTACACACAGATTCAGCAGGGGGCCACAGGATGGAGAACTATTTTAAAGGGAGGTGGGTCTCAGAAAAAAAGGCCAGGGGAATGGGTGAAAAGGGGGCTGATCCAGGATATCACATTTTTTGAGATTTTTCCCAATGTGGGTGGCAACAGTAGTGTGGGGGGAGGAATTACGGAATCAAAGAGTGACTTTTTGGTATGATAATAGAGTGGTAGTGGACACATTGAATAAGAGAGGAGCATTTTCAGAGACAGTAATGAGGGTGATGAGGCAGTTAGTTTTGCAGGGGTGACAACTCAATATGACTTCCAGGACTAAATGCATCAAGGGGATGCAGGACACTGTGGCTGATAGCCTCTCCCATCTCCAGTTGGACAGGTTCCAGGCCATCACCCAAGGGGCAGAAAACAAGAAAACAGCGGTACCCCAACACCTGTGGGAAATTGGCTGGATGGAGCCAAGCTGCTCTTTCACAGCTCAAGGTCAGCCAGGATGTTTAGGACATATAAGGGTTCATGGAGAACTTTCCAGACTTTCAGAGCAGAGCAAGGCATGGAGGTAAGTGGAGTGGTCACAGAAGAGCAGGTGGGAAAATTTATGGTGAGTAAATGGAAGGAGGATCTTCACATGACCATGGGTGTACATCTATAGGCCACAGGCCTAGTACATGGTCTAAAAGGATGGAGAGACCTGGAAAAAGGCCAGCTAATGAGATGAATAATGCAGGGTTGGTTGAGGCTTACAGGAAAGGAAGTCGATGGCAGACACTCCCTATCAAGAGCATTATTGGCAAAACTGATGGAGGCCTTACCTTGGGTATGTCATTCAGCAGTGGAGGCATATCTATTCCAGGCTATATTTAAAACCATGTATCATGGAGTATGTAGGGTAAGTGAAGCTTTGGGACAGGTAGGATATGGGGGAACCAAGGTTTCCTGTGTGAGCAGGTACAATGGCAACAGGATAGTTTGGGGCTATGTCCAAAATGGATCAGGCAGGAAAAGGGACAATGATAACCCTACAGTGACTAGAAGAAGAGGGGATATGCCCTGTGTGGGCACTACAAGGCTACACGGCCATTATGTCAGTGACGGGGGAGGGGCAATTGTGTATCCATGGGAATGGAGCCTTGGTAATGGGGGCACAGATGGCAACAGTGTTAAAGAAAAGCATGGAATTCATAGGAGAGGACCTGAAGTGGTACTCATCACCTCATCACACTTGTTTAGGATTGGTGTTGCATCAGAGGTGTCAGCTGAGGGGGGGTCCAAGGAAGAAGTGAAAAGACTTGGGAGATGGGCATCAGACTGCTATAAGAGATATGTAAGAGAATTGACATGGTAATGTTGTATCTGTTTTATTTCAGGTGTAAGAAGCAGGGGCCCAAAAGAAGCTGGGCCAGCAGGGGCGGGGGTGAAGGGGAAGTGACATGAACTAGGATAAATCCCCTGTTTTTCTTTGGTAATCTGACAGGCCCCATAGGAAGGTGAAAAGTATGGATTTGTGGTCACCCATTAGTGTATTGGGAGAACAAAAAGCATCAGGAAGAGCTGGGTGGGGGGGAGACAGCTATACCAGGACTGGAATACTGTCAGGTTGCACAGGAAAGGGATCTGAGGCATGAAATGGCCACAGTGTTTGTTGCTATTGGAGGACTTGCAGCAACACTACTGGAACCATACATGTTAATTTTGCATTTAGGAGGAAATTATTTAGTCTGTTGGCCATGGCTGGACATTATGTGGAAGACAGAGGGGGAGATTGCCCAGGTAAAGGAGTGGTAGCCGTGTTTGGTGGTAGCATGGTCGGACATGCTGCCTAGGCAGGTATGGAGACAGGCTAGAGATCAAGAAATGTTGGATGATGTGAGAAAACAAATGCACAAAAGAGTGGGGACTACATAAAAGCAACGGGTGGTATGGTGATCAAGCATGAAAGGATACTGGAAAGTTGCCCAGGACTGTATAAGGGCCTATGGTGTACACCTCTCAGACACAGTAATAGATACATTTAATATAGATCTGGGAGATGTAACAGAGCACTGGGAATTGGTAAAAAGGCAATAAGCAAGAGAGAAGGGGGAAGCCCACCTTCCAAAGCAAGCTGAAGGTGGGGCTGGTGGATAAAAGAAAAGAAAGGGGGGGAGGGATGGCATGGGGACGACCCTGGCCTGGATGTACATCAAGACTTGGAGGAGAGGCATTTGGATGTGCAGCCAAGGGGCACTAGAAGTGGGGTATGGGTGTACACACATACTCAACAGGAGAGAGCGATAACGAGAAGGAGGAAGACACCTTGATGTACATGTGGGTGGCAAGGCAGTCAAATAAAGAGGAAAGGAGATGATGAATTGCATGACAGAAAATGGTGATCATATGGAAATAACGAATAAAGAAGGAAATGATGATGAAATGTGAAGATGTAAAAGTAAATTATACAATGGTGTGTAAAAATCCTGTAAACTTATTGGTCAAAACATGTCACATGGCTGTGGGTAAATCCTGCATAACCCAGGACTGAGGAATGGCATTTATAAAAAAACATAATTAAACACATTTTGCATTTACTTTACACATGGGTCCATTGTATAATTGCAATAAGGCACTCCAAGGTGTGAGTTATTGGGTGATTTGCCCACTTCTTGTGTGGTTAAGCCATTAGGCTGTGCCTCGTGACACACCACACAAGGCGTGGGTAAATCCCCAATAACCCACACCCTGTTGTGCCTCATTGCTTAATTAATAAATTGAAAGTTTATATCAGAATTATGGAATAAACATTTTTGCTGACTGAGCACACAAAAGAATTAAGTGTGGCATGTTTTTCTTTAAGGGGGAGAGGCTCCAGGGACAAATATTTTAGCTGTAGTCATTGCCAACTAATGTTAATGTGTATTGCATCATAGAGATACAGTAATATACCTATATAAATCAATTCCTAGCATGATCAGTGGATTATGCCTTTATAAGTGTATTCCTATAACTAATGAGAGAAAAGCAAATATCCTATTTCAGAAAGATTTAAGACAAGGACAATTTGCAAATATATGCAATATTGTAGAGATCAATCTATACTGGGACAGCTGGGGCATCAGTCAGTCATGTCAGGATTTATTTTATTTCACTTAACTGGATTATAGTAGATTCTATGGTTTTCATTAAGTGGAATCTGTTGCAGATTAGGTTATAAAATAGAGAATAATATATGGGGTGGTGTGTGTAACAAGATTTTACACACACCCAAGCTGTGGGATGCTACATAAACCCTGAGGGTGAAGCCCAAGGGGTTTATGAAATGCATCCCACAACGAAGGTGTGTATAAAATTGAGTTTTACACACACCACCACATATTTTCTTTTTTATAATTGCTGGCATGTGCTTTTTTGCCTCAGCAATTGTAAAAAATCATGAAACAGATTGGCGTTTAGGCAGCAGGGGACTAGTGAGGATTTTGTGCTGTCCTGGTCTGTGGTCTGCCAACTTACAGTAAGCACTTGTTTGTCAAGTCACATATATCCACTTACTTATGTGGAGCAAGCATAATATTTGTGTTCTATATTTTTTTCTAACTTACCAGCGAACAGCAGTTGAGGAGCTTTGGAGTCTTTCCAGTAGGAAGAGTTGGGCAGATCCGCTGGCTCTTGTGTGCTGGCAGGGAAACCGAAACCAGAGAGTGTGTTTCAATATTTTTGGTTTGGTTTTCCCTGCCAGTGAGTATAGGAAGAGAAGAGAAGAGAAATTTTTTTTAATTAAAAAAAATATTCAGCGATGACTGTGACCAACTGCAGTGGGGCAATGTTCTAACCCTCGCAGCTGAAGGAAGAGCGCGCGACTGGGACATGCACGAATCAAGGGAAACCCAGTTATAATTTGCCGTTATAACCAGCTGGTTATAACGGCAAATTATAACCGGGGTTTCCTATGGGAAAAAGCACTACCCAGTAATTATATGCTCATAATAAGCACATTTTTAATTCTGGTCCAATCTTCTTTTGTGACAGTGACTTCTAATCGTTGTTCCCTCTTGCCTCTGAGTCATATGAGATCATTCTGAGTAAGGTATACTATAATCTAGATATTTATTTGAGGGCATTTCATGCTGTAGAATAACAGCTACTGGAAATGAAGATATGGTATCTTAGATCCACCTAGTTTTGATCAATATTGACCTATAAAGTGCTTTCAAGGGAGTTGGTAGTCATTTTTTTTTTAATTCTATTTTATCTCCCTGTGGCCCTGGGCATCCTTCCGGGGTACTCTCTCAGCGAGGCCTCTCACTCCCTGCCTGAACCCCCACTGCCAGCTTCCTCACTCCCAACACCCAGTCTGATCCAGCCCCCCAGCTAACCTTTCCCTTGGGGAAGGGTCCACCCTCTTGTGGTGACCTTACAGACTCAAGGGATCTTACCTGGGTGTCGAGTGAGCCCTAGGGAGTATCCTGGTACACTGGGCCAGAATTGGGATCTGGCCTTCCCCTGGAGTCCCCATCATCTTCATGGTTCCGCAGATGGTATTTCCGCCTTCTGTGTGGTTTCCCCCCCTTTGGAGTGCAACATGCAATGACATCTTAGTGCACGGCAACACTGCTGGCGTCTGCTGCACCCCATCCACCATGTTAGCCAGTGAATTCTGCAATGCCCCCAATCTCCATTGGGAGCTTCCAGGATGCTGAACATCTTCGGAGCCCTACCCCAGGGAGAGGAGAGGAGAGCTGTCCCCAGATGCTCCATCCTCTCCCTCCCCTGCCAACCCCCAGCAACCCGAGTCTATACCCAAACCCGGGTCTCTGGCATGGCGCAAGGTGTGGCGACCAGTGCCTCAACCCTTAGTGCCACTGGGCTGGTTTGGTAGTCCATTTATAACTGAATAATTGATTTCAAGATGTAGGTCTTTTCCTGAGAATCATTAGATTTGAATTGTCTATTTTATATTTTATTTAAAAAATTTTGCCAGGAAAAGTATACCAAGCTGAAGCTCATTTCCAGATGCATTTCAAGAGTACAGAGAGGTTCAATGACTTAATCAGGGTCACATAGAAAGTAACTGAACCTTAACCAGATCTGCTCTGCAGAATGTTGAATTCCACAGAAGAATTCAGACAGAATGGTAAATCTGCTCCCAGAATGCTCTTTGGAATTTTTTGTTACGTTTTGAGGAATTCTGTCTGCGATTGGGCACATAGAGGTCCACTGGACCACCAGGGCTATTGGACAAAGAAGTCTTTATTATTATAACACATGCCCACGATCGGGCACATAGCGGTCCACTGGACCACTAGGGATATTGGACGAGGAAGTCTCTCTTATTGTAACACATGCCCGCTGGCCACATTTCTGTAGTCCCACCCCCAGTATGCAAGTTTGCATGAGGTGGAGTAGTGGACTCAGGCAGGCAGCCAATCGAATGCCTGGCCTGGGACCCACAGTGGATCTCCTGTGCTGCATGGCACAGGTCCAGGGCAGTGCATATGGACTGCCGGTATGTGGTCCAGCGCAGCAATGCCCATCGTCCAACATTCCCCCCCTTCTGCAGGTACCAGCCCCTGTGGGTGCACCCACCCGGATGTTCCTCCAGACCACACACCACAGCCCTGACCCTGTAGTCATGCCCCACCCCAGCCCCATCGTGCAGCACCCTGGCCCAGTGATCTGCTGGTGCCTACCCCATGACCCCAACCTGGCCCCGTGGATGGCACAGTGTTGTATTGCCCCCTCACACCCGCTGTGCCCTGCCCATACCCCCAGTCCCTGTGCACTGTCACCAGGAAATCGCCCCGGCATGGCTCTGAGCATATGGGGGGCAGCACTGCCATGACCCAAGTGAGGATATGGGGTTATATACCTGGGGGCATGGCAAGTGGTGGTGGGAGGCACCCTCAGTGCTACTGAGCTGGGGGATGGGGACTCTTGGTACAGTGTGAGAGGAAGAGTGGGACTAAGGATGATGGCAGCAATGCTGGGCATGCTGAAGGAGTGCTGAAGGAGTCCTGAGAGATTGCACTGTATGTGTTGACTTTTAGTTTAATCACGTTTTAATCGCTTTCTTGGCTTTTTGCTTAGCTGTTATTTATTCCACTTTGTCATTATAGTGTGATTATTTGTTAATCGCATAGCAGCAGTTTGGTTTAAAATGTATCCTTGCTTCATCTGGTTTAGTTTAAAATTTATCCTCGCTTTTGGAGCGTTATCAGAATCGCTCAATGGCTATGAAGTGTATACCGGGCTGTCTGACTGGCCTGCTACCACCCCGAATCTAGGGAATTTTCGACCGTGCTGTGAGTTTGTTGTGAGCCTGTTGAAGGAACTTTGTCAAAAGAACTTTTTTCGGCAAGTGTAGGCCTTGGACCTGGAATAAGAATTTGGACTGTGTTACGATTGTCAGCAAGTTGTGGTTGGAGGGAGTATAGCTGGAGGAAATGCTGCTGATCATATTCTTTGACTGGGAGTAAATTGTGGCTGGAGGGAATTGAAAGGAAAGTGTAACAAGCACTTTTCCAGATTTGTTTGTTGGGACTTGGCTTTCAGAAGTCTGTGGATTTTTACATACGGCGTCTGCCCCAGCTGTCCAGCTAAGTTTGGATTTTCCATTTAAGACTGTGGGACCTGTATTTTGTGAAGGTTCGGCCTCTGAATTCTACCCTGATCAGGCAGGCTAGGCCGAGTGGGTCGGGGAGTCAGCCAGACAGTGTGTGGTCTGCCTAGGCTCTCTGCTGGGCAAGCCGGTGGGCTTGCTTGAAGCGGACTGCCACATTTGCTGGGTAGATATTTTCTGATGGGGTGAAATGGACACATGAACCAGGTTCTCCTTGTCTTGTGCCCATACCCAAGGGTTCTGATTTCATCAGGCAGGAAGTGGGGTCACCCCCTGGACTCCAGTCCCTTTCAGGCGGTGGTAAGCAATGCCAGGTCAATGAAAAATAAAACAGCAATTATTGCAGATCTTGTGGCATCTGCAGACCTGGCTTGTATCACCAAGACCTGGCTGGATGGCAATGCTGGCCCCATTTTGGAGTCTGCAGTTCCAGCTGGGTTTTCGGTGATTCACCACCCGACACTGGATCGTCAGGGTGGGGGGGGGGTTGCTGTCTGTTTTAGACAGGAACTGGGTATCATGGAGGTACCAGTTAAGGTTACTAACGTCTTTGAATGCATAATGGGAGCAGGAGTAGGCTACAGGATGCTTCTCATCTACCGTCCACCAGGTGATGGGAGGGATTTCCTGAAGGAGGTTGCGGAATTCAGCACCGACAAAGTGTGGGAGTCTCCCAGAGGGTTGATCTTGGGGGGATTTCAATGCCTGGGTCGATGATGAACTCTCACCATTTGGACAGAACCTCCTCCAATTGATGGATTCATTGGGCCCAACATGGGTTGTTACCACTGCTGCCCATAAGACAGGACATTCATTGGACTTGGTATATCACCTGGGGATGGAGACCTCCGATGTGGAGGTGGAGTCCATCGGATGGTCTGACCATCACCTCCTGTGATTCAGTTTCACAGCCCCCCCCAAAATAGGCCCCCCCAAGGGAGTCGGTACAGTTCTGCCCTTTAAGAGGAGTTACCTCAGAAGGCCTAATGGCGGGTCTGGACCTCTTGGGATTTCAAGGGGATAGCACTGATCCAGGGCCCTGTTGTGTCAGCCTATAATAAGGCTGTTACTGAGGCACTGGATATCATTGCTCCTTCTTGTGTTCACCCTCTTACCTCTCATCCGGGTGCCCCATAGTTTAATGGGGAAATCCGTGAATTAAAGAGGCGGGGGTTAAGGTTGGAAAGACATTGGCGGAAAACTCACCTGGAAGTGGACAGACTTAGATGGATGGACCATTACAATGTCTATCAATCAGCCATTTTCCATAAGAAGGCAGAGTTCCTGTCCAGAGAAATTGCTACAGCAAAGAACAGACCAGCCCAGCTCTTCTGGACTGTGGACAGACTGTGCAATCCAGCCTGTCTTCACTCTGGTCGAGACTTGCCACAAAAACAGTGTGAGGAGTTTGCACAGTTCTTTTCTGATAAGGTGTCCACCATCAGGAATGAGATCAGCCAGTGCCTTCCCATTGGTCCTTGCATTAGTCAACCGGGTGGTACTAATGCCCAGCCGATCTGGTCCACCTTTAGCCATCCAGTAGTCGTGGATATAGTGAGGATAATCCAGACTCTGTAGCCAACCTACTGTAGTTTGGACCTGGGCCTTACATGCCTACTAGTGGGGTGTGTAGCGGCAAGGCAAGGCAAGTTTTATTTAAAAAGACGCCCATGCCGGAGGCTTTGGGCGCTGTACAACAATCAGAATAAATATAAAACAACATAATAACAAACCCTTAAATACAATATTCCAAGCAACTAAAACAGAATTTACTAGCCTCAACAGTAACTAAATAAATTAAATAAAAACTAAATCAGACATCAATTCCTAAAACAGGTAGAGGTCATTGGCCCGGTCCTTGCTGGGATAGTGGAAGTTTCATTGGAGAGAGGGATCTTTCGAGATCCCTTAAAGGAGGCAGTAATTCACCCCGTTAAAAAAACCTTCCCTTGATCCCAACTGCCCAGCTAACTACAGACCAATCTCGAACCTACCCTTTGTTGGAAAGATTATTGAGAAGGTGGTCGCACTGCAGCTGGAGGATCATTTGACGAACCACAATATCCATGATCCTCTCCAGTCTGGCTTCAGAAAAAGGCATAGCACTGAAACGGCCCTGGTGAGGGTACTAAATGACCTTCTGATGGCGAGAGATTGGAGAGCCCGTTCAATCTTGGTTCTCCTTGATTTCTCAGCAGTATTTGACACTGTGGGCCATGGGGTACTGCTCGAGCACCTGTGTTTTTTTGTAGACTGAGAGGGGCGGTCCATAGTTGGTTTAAGTCCTTCCTCGAGGGTAGGTCTCAGAGAGTAGTGTTGGGAATTTATCCGTTGGCCCCTCATGGACTGCCCTGTGGGGTTCCACAGGGCTCAGTGCTATCCCCCTTGTTATTTACAGTGTATTTGCTTCCATTAGGGGACATTATAAGGCAGTACAGTTTGAGTTTTCATTTGCTATTCTGATGATTCTCAACTGTACATGTCCTTTGTACCCGATCAGGAATTAGATTCCATTACGGTTTTCAATAACCGCCTACTGGAGATGCAGAACTGGATGAGTACCAGTTGGCTTCAGCTGAACTCGTAAAAAACTGAGGTATTGGTTTTGGACCTTGGTCATAGGGTGATAGGGGCATGGGCAGGAAAAACATCAGGATTAGATCTTGGTGGGATCCCACTTATTGCCTCTAGCCAGGTGCAAAACCATATGGAACTTTTTATTTACTAGAGGAAAATATGCAAATTTTTTTTGCTTTGTTTTTTTACTAATTAGAAACATAGAATATTATAGTTATTAATGGAATAAAATGCTAACTGAAATAATAGTGGTGTAAGAGCATTCAGCCTGAAGGTACCTCAAAGTTCCAATAGTCTAAAATGCAAATTGATATTTATATCAATTTAAGACTTGGATACAACATTATTCTGGTATTCCTTTTGAAGTAGGTGCAGACAGTAAACCCATATGTGATGTAGGGCATATGCAACTGGGACCAGTGTGATGCATTATTTATCTACGCAAGAGCACTTTGACCTTGAGTAACCACATATGTGGTGTAAACTGTGTCAGATGGCAACCAGCTGAGGAGGTGAATAAAGGGCTGTGCTGACTGCTGCTTTGAAGATGGATGTTGGGGTGATTGTTAACTGGGGTGAGGGGTTACAGGGCAGAAAATCTTCAGTGGGTGGTCGGTGTCAATTGTGAGGCAGGTTGGTGGCACTTGGTGGGGGGGGTTCTAGCCCACCAGGGAATGGTGCTATGACTGCACCATATGACTAGAGATGCAGAGAAATTTAATTTCGCCTGCGAAATTCCAACAAAATCAGAAATTTTGCCCTGCAAAATATTTTGCAAAATTCACGCATTTCGCTGAATATTTCACAGGTGCTGAAAAGAGTGTTTCCCTCCACAGTGGTGCTGCTACTGCAACCCATATGCATTTAGGCACAGTCAGAAGCCAATGTCTCAGCTGAAGTAGCGGACTGACCACTGCATATTGCTTTTGTAAATGAAAGTCCAGTCCTTCTTCCACCCCCCCACACACACTTATGCATTGAGTAGCACTAATGACAATTACAATAGAACTCCCAATCAGTGTCAAAAATAAAATAAAAAATGATGCCTCCCACCCTTATCAGTGATTATCTCCACCCTACAGACAGGTATGTTGTGTGTGTTTAATCTCCTGAACCGCTACATTTGATGCTGCTAGTATGCTGCTTCATTTTTTGGAGCTAGGGGGATGCCACATGACACATTTTTATTTAACTGTGAGCAAGTGTCTGATTTTGAGAATTAGTCTCTTCCATCCTGCCTCCCCCAGCCCCAAACACACACACACACACTACTTTTAATCTGAATTACTGCTGGTCCCAGAAAATACTACCAGATTGAGAGACTAGCAGTTTGAGTCAGTTCTCATTGTAGTCCTGATGTTTTCAAAACAAAATCCCCCTCCCTCTCACCTTCACACTACTATATACGGATTGTCAGGGTTTGTTGTCATCAGTGCTGTGCCAGTCAATCATCACTATTCATTTTATCCCACTATGACCATCATATACTGATCAAGGATTATCGTTCTGTCCTGATGTTTAGGCGGTGACCATGGTATGTTGCTTAGGGAAATAAGGGAATTTCCTAAATTGGAGATGCACACTAAGCTGCTGCTGCTGTTTACTATGTACAAAGTGACTCATTATCTCATGTTCACTAGTAGCAGCGACGGGATCCAAACCTGTGTGTCACGCTTTGTGGATGTGATCTCCATCAATGTCACTTTCTGCCTGATTGGTATCACCAATATGACTATAGCATCCCTGCCCTTCAATCAGTTGGAGTAAAGTTTGTTGTTTGCTAATATATACCTTCCAGTACTCATTCTTACAGAATTTACATATCGAAAGATGGCATTTTTTTGTTCGGGGATGGATTTGGAGGGATGGCACATGCAGAGACGAATGTTGACAAGGAATTTATGTTATAATTAGTTTGCAATTATTTTGGTAGTGTATTATTAATTTTCTTTATGTAGTATTTAACCTCAACCCCACTCCCTCCTCCCCCCATATAGTCTACTTGACATTTTGCCTTTTAACACCAACTGTCAAACTGTTCAATTCACACTATGTCAATCCACTTATTGGAATTTGTGATGTAGGTACTGCCTAGCAAACCCCCCATCTCCTCCCCCAAATATCATCTTATGTAACTGTTTCTGTGACATGCTCAGCTTTATTCTGTACAGTGTGGTTCTGAAGGGATCTTTTACTCAACCCTGTACATGGAATCTTATCTCCTGAATAAATGTTTTGCCCAGAGACTTCACTATAGGTCACAATAATTAACCCATCTTTTGTTTTCATGGCTCCTGATCTGATTCAGAATTAGATATAGATACACGTTCTGTTTGTATGTCTTGAGGTGATTTCAAAATAATCCTCATTGTTATAGACCTCTGACCCCTCATCCTCCGTCAGATATTGTAATTGAGTAAATTCTCAACACCATGTGTTGTGGTTGTCCTTTGTGGTAATGCTGCATGAGATGTATGACAGTATAATATGTTAAGTCCAACTGAATTTGCATTCATATATTGGGTTTCTTGTACCAGCATCTCATTTCCTTTTTGCTTTCCCACCCTAGACTTCTGACATTTGTTACTTGAACGTCCTACTTGCACACTGTTGGTAACCACTAAATCCCCATGTTAGGTGTAGAGGGGAGTGTTGGCAGTATAAAATGTAGTTATGCATATCATCAGTAAAAACTGTATCATAGGTTGTAATGAGTTGTAAATACTAAATATTTACTTCAATCCCTGGATGTACAGTAATCTGAATATGACCACCTTCTGTAAAAGGGTAATGAATGCTTATCATTCTGATCCTGCATTCATGTGAATGAACCCAACTTTATTTAGTAATATTTCAAGATTTTGTAAACCCATAATGCATTACTTAATAAGTAAGTGATTATGTACTTCATTATCTTAATGAGTAAGTCAGACCCTCTAATCATTTTTCTAATATTTTTTAAATCATTACTAAATGTATCAAAAGAGTAAAAGTTATCAGTAGGTGTAGTGTTGCCACTCCTATATGCTACATGTTTATATGCAATCTCAAAACGCATAGTTGAAAAAAAAATGCCCCTCAAGCGAGCCACTGTTTATCTTTTTTGTTCCTAAATCATTTGCTTGGTAGTCAATACTCCCAAAGCTTTTTGTTTTATGCATTTTCATTGACTATTATTTCTTAAAAAATCAACTGTATTACTGCTCTATATAGCTGCTGTTCTACTTCTCTTAATTGTGCTGTTTTGATTTTATACTAATGTTCAATATTTTTTGTTTGCCCACCAGTAACAGTGCTCCCAGATTGATTTGGCATTTTCCCTGTAACTTCAGGTCATTTTCTTGTAGTATATCCCCCTTCAAATGTGGAATTTCACCTGTGGGTGATAATATTCTGCATTTTGCCAGCAAAATTCTGCATTTCACAGGCGAAATTCCGCATTTTGCCTGCAGAATTTCACATTTCGCACCTGTGAAATACTTCGTGAAATATGCGAATTTCATGAAATATTTTGCGGAATGAAATTTTTGACTTTGGCCCATTACTACATATGGCAGCAGCAATTGTGAGGAGGGTATATGCAACCGGAACCTGTGTGACACATTGTGTGATACATTATTTTGCTACATAAGATCAGTTTGACCTTGAGTAACCGCATGAGTGGTATAAACTGTGTCAGATGGCAGCCAGCTGAGGAAATGAATAGAGAGCTATGCTGGCTGCTGCTTTGAACATGAATCTTCAGTGGGTGGGTGGGTGGCATCAGTTGTGAAGTGAGTCAGTGGCACTTGGTGGGAGGTGCTAGCCCACCAGAGAATGGTTGTGTGACTGTACCATATGACAGGGGCAATTGGGATTAGGGGAGTTCACTAGAATGTTATTGATCATATTCAACTAAGGTCAAGGGAAATCAGAGGGGTAGGGGATCCACTAGATTAAAAAGATTAAAAAAGATTATCTTCACCTTAGAACAGAGGCAATTGGGGGTTCACTAGACTACCAGGAATTATCTTCACTTTAGGATGGGGCAACAAGGATCATCTTCACCTTAGGCAGGGATGATCGAGGGTGGGGGACCACTATACTACACAAGGGATTTTCCACCACTGATGCCTTGCACTGGTACTAGGGGTCTGCTATATCCAGGCAAATAAGCCCATAAAAGTTATGCATATAGCCCCTTTGCACCATACATGCTCGATAATCTCATCTGCATGCTTTGGCTGAGTATGGCTGACAGCAGCCCTGGTGCTATGCCATTTAGGGAAGTACTATCTCCTGTAGCCATATGCAGCCTTGTGCCATGCGTGTGCAGCCCATATCCACATAATGCTGCACTAACATGGCCTATAGTCAGTTAGCACACTCTATTAATGGGAGTTAACTGACTGAATATAGCGCAGAACTGACTGTGCGCTATTTTTAGTGCAGCACTGCAGGCTGCTCTGCACTTGTGGCTGGATCTGAAATTGGGTACCTAAATGTACAGACTGATTGGCCTCCTAGATATAAGTGCAAAAATATTTTCATAGATCCTTTAGAAATGCTCTTATCAGAAATTAAAATAGTAGGTGTACTCTCAGAATTACAGGCAGGGTTTAGGCATGGTTACTTAACTACTGATAATTATGACATATAGTTGCATCTTATGGAAAAGTATTTACTGCTATGAAAAATTGTATGTAGCACATATAGATTTCTCTGTTGTGTTTGATTCAATTTCTAGAGGGATCTTATGACACAAAATGTAGGACACAATTTTAATTAATGTTACTGGGGATCTTTATGCTCACACATGGGCACACTTTTACTTGGGGACTAGGGAACAGCTCTCTAACACATTTCTGACAAACAGGGGTATGATACAGGGCTGTGTCCTAGCCCCTAGCCTAGTTTGCATTTACCGTAATCATTTGTTAATTGCTATGGGGAGGATATAACAGGCTCCCCATAGACTGGCTCTGTACTATGCCCTGCACTGGCAAATGGAGATGATTTAGTGCTGTTTGCTCTTTACAGAAAAAATTTGACCTCTGTAAAGGTCTGCAAATGAGTTATTGAATGATTGCCAGGCTGGATTAAGAAAAGGATACTCAGCAACTGCCCAGTGTTTTAATCTCCAACATATTATTAAAAAAATAATATATAAGGTAGAAACTTATTGCCAAATGTTCAAACCTGGCCTTAGACAGATGTAAGCTGCAGCACACAGCAGCTTGCACTGGCTGCCAGTGCGTTAGGAACCCTCACCAAATTTTAGTACAGGTGGGGTCTGGTGCCAAACACCATGGACCTACCACAACCACTCCTGTGTGCCAAACAAGTGGCAAATGTAAGGGGTTTGACGGAGGTGGATGGCACCCCCAGGCCACAGAATAGCTGGCCCACCCCTGGAGGAACAACCATGGTTGAGAGGGCACAGTACCTGGCAAGTGACAGTACTATGTTGTGTAGTTGCAGCCAGTGGGTCAGCGGGGCATTGGGGAACACATAGGGCATTGTGAGGGACATTGTGCAAGCACTGGACTGTGGCAGACGGGGGAGATGGTGTGGTATGTGGGATGGTGAAGGGTTACGGGACTTCTCAGGGCAGGGCAATGGCGGAATGAGGCAATATGTGGGCAGGGGTGTCGAGGACATGAGGTAGTTCCAGGAGCCTGGGGGGGAAAGGGGAGTAGTGGTGCTACATGGGGGGAGAGATGGGAATATGTGTCTGGACGTACCCCTGGTGGGCAGAGGGGACAGTTTGACATGTACCAGGTGCAGTAGATTGGGACAATGCTCCAAAGGTGGATGGAAGGGTCACCCTTTTCATGTGTGGGTCATGTGTTTAGGGGGGTTGGATGCTGTGTATGACAGGCATTGCCCACATAGTGCCAGCAATCCACATGTTGGTCCCTGCCCAAGGCCTCGTCACAGTGGGTGTGCCCTGTGTCCTTTGGGACCTGGTAGGGTCTGACAGCAAGTGAAGACATGGTAGGCATTGAGGGTCATTGGATTCATGGGCTGGGATGGCAGTTGGCATCTGACTGCACCAGGAGGACCCAAATTCTCCCCAACCCCCACCCAGACCTGCCTTGACGTGTGGTGCATGGGCAGATAGACCAACTCCAGACTGGTCTAACCTGAGGGAGACTTGAAGCTAGTAGGGGAGCTTTGGGAATCCCAAAAAAGGGGATGCTGCAGCTCTGCCCTAGCATAGATACATAGAAATTGTCAGCAGTTAAGGACCACTAGGCCCATCTAGTCTGCCCGTAAGCCCTATACTTGTAAGCAGTCAGTGACCCTAAGTGATCAATGGCTTTTCATCACTCCTTCCCCCACCCAATGTTCCCCAGTGCCTGTCCAAGGCAAGTTTAAACACCTCCAAACACCTCCACTGTGCTTGCCCCCACCACCTCTTGTGGCAAATTGTTCCAAGCATTCATCACCCTCTCTGTGTAGGAAAAACTTCCTCATGTTACCTCTTAATCTACCCCCCCCTCCAATTTCATATCATGTCCTCTCATTCTGATATCTTTTCTACATTGGAAGAGATCCCCTAGCTGTACCTTGTTTATGCCCTTAAGGTGCTTGAAAGTTTCTATCATGTCCCCCCTTTCTCTCCTCTCCTCCAGTGAGTACATATTGAAGTTTCTTAGTCTCTCCTCATATGTTTTGTGATGCAAGCCATGCACCATCTTTGTTGCCCTTCTCTGGATAGCCTCCACCTTGTCTATGCCCCCCCCCTAAATTGTTTAACCAGTAGTGGCACACTAAGCTGAAAGCTTGTTTACAGGTGCAACCTGGGAGCACAGGGAAGTTAAGTGACTTGCTCAGGGTCACAGAGTATGCAAGTGGGGGCTGTGGGATTCAAACCTAGGTCTCCAGATTTGCAGCCCAGAGCCTTAAACCACTGCACTATACTGCCTCCCTACATGGGGGTCCTTATGCATGTCTGGTCTCCAGTACTGCACACAGTACTCCAGGTGAGGTCTTAACCAGTATTTTATACAATGGCATCACCACCTCCTGTCTCCAGCTAGTAATTCCTCTGTCTATGCACCCCAGCAAACCACTGGCCAACCCTGCAGCCTTTGTGCACTGCTTTGATACCTTAAGGTCATCAGATATGATACCCCTAGGTCCCTTTTCTCTTTGGTGGCAGTCAGCACCCTCCTCCCATTCTGTAGCTCTCCCCAGGATTCCCCCTACCCAGGTGCATTATCTTGCACTCTTTTGCATTGAACCTCAGTTGCCACACCTCCAACCATCTTTCAAGCTTCTTCAGGTCACTCTTCATTTTCTGCACCCATTCTGCAGTATTCACCCTGTTGCAGATATTGGTGTCATCTGCACATAGACAGACCTTTGCTTACAGACCCTCTGCAATATCACTAACGAAAAGATTGAACAGGACTGATCCCAGTACTGATCCCTGTGGTTATCTGCTGGTCACCTCTCTCTCCCCGGATTGGATCCCAGTTACCACCACCCTCTGCCTTCTGTCCATCAGCCATTTTCTAACCCAATGTATCACCTTATGCCCCATGCCCAGACTACTCATCTTGTTAACCAGTCTTCTGTGTGGGATGATATCAAAGGCTTTGCTGAAATCTAGGTAGCCGATGTCTATTGCCCCTCTCTGATTCACTTCACTAGTCACCCAATCAAATAAATCTATCAGATTTGTTTGACAATATGTTCCTGCTGTGAATCTGTGTTGCCTCAGATCCTGGGCACCACTGGATTCCAGGTGTGCCACTATCCTTTCTTTAAGCAATGTCTCCATGATCCTCCCCCACCACTGAGGTGAGGCTGTCTGGCCTGTAATTCTCCACTTCCATCTTACTGCCACTTTTGCACAGTGGGACTACATGCACTCTCCTCCCGTCCTCTGGCACCATGCCTGTGTTGAGTGACTCTGTGAACAGGGCAGCCAGAGGCGCTGCTAGTTCCCCTCTCAGCTCCCTTAATATCCTCAGGTGTATGTCGTCTGGTCCCATAGCTTTATCCACCTTCAGCTTTGTGAGTTTCTCCAGAACTCTCTCCACTGTGAATGGACTGGTGTCCACTTATCCCTCCTCCTACTGCCTCTACTCCCCAACTGTGGTCCTTGACTCTCCCCCTCCTTAGTGAATACTGAACAGAAGTATTTGTTCAGTATTTCTGCTTTGTCTGGATTCCCCTCCTTACAGTCTCCCTCCTCCCCTTTGAGCCTCACAACCCCCCTTTTTTCTTCTGTCACTGATGTACCTTAGAATGTCTTGTCCCCTTTTTTTCACAGTCCATGCTAAACCCTCCACTGTCTGTGCCTTGGCTCTACTAACAGTTTTCTGTGCTTCCCTTAGACATTCAAGGTTCACCACCCTGTCCTCCTCCCTTTGGGTCTCCTTATACTTCCTGAATCTTGCACATGCCCCCTTCCACCGTCATGCACCCCATCTTAGATGAAGGACTGGTGTAGGGCCAGTTCACCACATGGGCACCAAATTTCAATGCAGAATTCATTTAAAAATCAGGGATGCTCAACTTTTGATGCAAGGTGTCCCTTGCACGAATTCTAGTCAATGCAAGCATTTTGCTTCACTATCGGGGCTCTGAAAATCAGGCCATTATTCTCTATTTAGCAATTATTGTTTTTAAAAGAGCTTTTGACTCCATCTCAAGAAAGCTATCGTGGACATAGTTAAAAAGGCTCAAAGATCTAAGGATTGGTCAGTTGTGAGATGTAATTAATGTGGCAATGTAAAAGATCCTTTGATGCATATGTGGCAGCCAAGCAAGAATGCTTATTGGCTGCATTGCTTTTAATTTGTTCATTAATAACTCACCAGGAAGCTTGGCAGATCAAAGGGTTCAGTCAGCAAATATTGAGGGAGCTTCTATGCCTGTGTTAATGTTAATGTATGGAGACAATCTTGTTAGAATTTCTGTAACTCCCATTGGTTTGCAAAGAAACTTTAACATTAAAAACTTTACCTCACAGAATCAGCATTTCTAATTAGTAAGGCTAAATATAAGATTTTAGTTTATGGGAAGGAAAAATGTATGAGACACTGGGTACGTTAAGGAAATGTACTAGAAACTGTAAACTCAGTCTGTTATTTGGGCCTACATTTTGCCTCTAATAATAAGAGCATGCTATAAAGAATGCCATTCCAAGACTGAATCAGGTTTATGCAGAGCTTATTAGGTTTAACTGTATGTATGGGGGGTTCTCTTTATTTCCTGCATTAAAATCAGCTGAAGCAGCCAGCCCAGTGGTGTGAAGAACTGAGGTGCTGTGTGCCTTTATGTCCTACCACACCTGCAACCTGGGTTTGGAAGCAGAATCAGGTTGATTGAGGTCAGCCGGGTAGGAAGAAGATTGAGCATCAGTAGGAGTGCTCTCCTCTTCCCAGGAAGGTGGACTGTCATTCCTGCTGAATGACTGCCATCAGGTGGAGGCCTGGTGGTAGTGCAGGTCTGGGATGACAACAGATGGGAGGGTGCTGTAGGGTCTGTAGTGTGTGTGCGTCTCCACGTATGCACGCTGATGTGCATGCCTCTGCAATGGGGAATGGGGAGAAAATGGAAAATGGATGCTGGCAGTCTTCATGACGCCCTTTGGGGCTGAACAGAACTCTCTCAAATGAGAGAGAGTCGATGCCTTGCCTGCTTGACTACTACTGGAAGAAAAAGCAATATGGGGTAAAAAACAACTGAAGCAAAATTAAGTTGTATTGCCCTCTATATGACAGAGACATGAGGACAAGGTTGAGCAGGGAACATGGAGCAACCTTTTGCATTTTGTACTACTTGATCAGCCGTATGTTAAATGTGTAAAGGCAAAGTTATGTGAAATATTGATGGAAAAAGACATTAACGGGATACTATCACTAAAGCTCTGCCCTGGTATGCTTAAAATAAAAAAAGAACACACAGTAGATGAGAATCCTACTTACTATTAGTACCCGACAAGGCAGATAGAAGGATTTTTATAAAGTACACACTTGAAATATTCTATTCAAATATTCTGAAAGCAAGATATGGGAAAAACGTAAAGCGACAAGCAGAGAATGACTTGACCTGTAATTATAAACAATGTGTAAAAAAAGATATATTGCATGCAGTTTTATATTGCTCAAAATATCAGGCTTTGATACACATTGTACTAGGCTTTAGGATCCCATTTTTGTATCTCCCCCCATATCAGTGATTTTATTGTATGTATATGGCTTTGTATATATTCTAGTTTGCCACTTTATTTTGTATTCCTTTCATATCAATGTTTATTTATAGTATGTACAGTACATGTCTTTGCTTATACTTTGTATTCCTTATCAATAGTACCTAAAAAAGGGACTGCATGGTCTCAGTGTGCTTACCCGGTTACCAACATTCAAATAAATAAATAGGGAGAAATGATTAGTGCCTTACTTATTTTCTATTTCAGGAAGAAATGCAGGGTGGGCTAATGAACCCTAGTATAGAAACTGTAGTCCAGGACATGGTGGCTTTCTTGGGAGGGGTTGAACACAGAAAAAGCTGGACAATAAGGAATCAGAAAAAGTTTGTGGAATGTAACATGTTGATGGGAAGGGATTTCCATTATGCAATTTAAATGTTTTGTTGTTAAATTGTTTATTGAATCTATTTTCCATATTACATAGTACAGCACAAAATACATTACACAGATTGAAATATATATAATGTAGTATATAGTGTTAGTAGTAGTATGTTTAACATATTATTATAACCAGTAGTATTGCAATAATTATATATTTGCATACATACTAATTCAGTATGTTATTAATAGTCTGTACTATGCAAAAAAAAATTGAAGAAAAGTTATCAAAATATAACAGTTAACAGTTCTATAACTAACAGAAGGAGCTGCAAAAGTATAGTGTTATACAACCATATCCGTACCCAAAAGTGATGTATATTTTAAGTAGGAGAGAGAAAGTTTATCAATGTATGTCATTTTTGAGATTGAAGAAAGTTCAAATAGTCCTGCCAACAAAGGTAGTATTCATTGAGTCGGTCTGTTGTTAAGTATGAGATCCGTTCAAGAGAAGAGGTGTGGGTTAAATTATTTAGAATATCAGTCAAAGTAGGAATTAAGTGAGATTTCCAATGCATTAAAATCAATCTTTTAGCTTGCATAAACAAAATCTGAAGCCATTTATGTTGATATTTTGTTAAGTTTATATTATTATCTATAACACCTAATAAATAAAATTTAGGGCCAAATAAAATATTCCGACCAGTAATTTTTATAGCTAATCTATGAATAGATTGCCATAAATTTGAAATAGGTTTACATAACCATAGTATATGCAGAAGATCCCCATTTGGAGCACTGCAACACCAACAGTTATTGTTAGGTAGTAAACCTATATTATGCAGGTGAGCTGGAGTTTTATACCACAGATGTAGGATTTTATATTGTATTAATCTACTACGCATGTCTTTAAACGAGTCATGACAAAGTTTCCAGCATTTATCCCAATGGAAATCAGATATCTTTTCATTCAGTACCCGATTCCATTTATTTCTGGCCATGAGGGACTGGTTTGGGAGCATGTCCCTAATTAGTTTATAAATTCTACTGGTTAGGCCATAAGGAGTATTAATCCACTTATTAATGTGTAAGGGAGTTAATGGTAGGTTATTAAATTGTTGAATAAAGGGGTGTATGGCAGATCTAACCTGTAAATATTTCCAGAATTCTGTCTTGGAGATATTCCATTTAGTTTGTAGATTACTGAAGGTGTCTAATGTATTACTGTTATCCGTTAGTATATCATTTAAAAAAAAAATGTTTTTATGTAACTAGGAGTGACAATATATTGGTTTATTTTCTAGTATGAATTTCGGGTTTCCCCAAATTGGCATATAACGCATAGGTGAAGGGTCACTTTTAAGCCATTTGTGCATTTTAAACCAGTAATATATGGATGTGTTGATAATAGGATTTTTTTTAAGTTTAGACGTTAAAGTAAAATAAATAAAACTGTTAGGGTTTTGTCCAGGAGATAGTGAGGCTTCCATGTCATACCACAAAGGTACATTGCAGTTAGGTTTAAGAAACCATTTAATAGTTTGTGAGGCTCTAAATGCCCAAAAGTAGGCCGTAAACCATGGTAAGCCGAAACCACCATGAGACCAATGAGATCGTAATATAGTACGGCTAAACCTTGGTATGTGTCCTTCCCACAAAAAGTCTCCTATCATTTTGTCAATTTTATGTAGAAAGCAGAAATCTTGAGTGGAATACAAGCAAATAAATAAAGTATTTTAGGTGTAATATTCATTTTAATTGCAGATATTTTACCAAAAAGAGACAGATTTAGGCTTTTCCATTTATCCAAATTTATTTTAATATCTGCTAGTAAGGGATGAATATTTATATCCCAAATCTTATTTAAATCGGATAATATTTTTATACCTAGATATGTAATACCATGTGAAGCCCATCGAAATCTGAGGCAGTTGTTCATTAGGGTATCACAATGTTCATTTAATGGTAATATTTCAGTCTTTTGATAATTGACCTTAAGTCCAGAAAGTCTGGAGAATCGGTTGAGTATATTGTTAAGTGGTTGTCCTGATAATTCAAAATTTTCTAGCAGTATAAGCATGTCATCCGCATATGACAATGATGTATATTGCCTATGACCAATGGATATACCTTTTAGATCATTATTCTATCTAAGAAAGGTGGCTAAAGCTTCAAGAGCTAAGATGAAAAGGGATGGGGACAGAGGGCAGCCTTGTCGCGTGCCCCTCTCTAATTTAAAAGACTGAGATAATGTAGAATTGGTAAGTACCCTCGCATGAGGGTTTGTATAAATAAGTTGGATCCAAGAACAAAACCGGTTGCTAAATCCAAATCATGATAAAACCAGATAAAGAAAATTCCAATCTAACGAATCAAATGCTTTTTCAAAATCTATAGCAACAGCTACTGCCGGAGAAGGAAGAGACTTAGCCTTACATATAAGGTTAATTAAAGAACATAGATGATCAGAAGCCATCCTTCCCTTAACAAAACCTACCTGGGATCTATGAATTAGCTTGGGAATATACGATTCTATACGATTAGCCAGGATCTTAGCGAAAATCTTGCCGTCTGTATTAAGTAATGATATAGGACGATAATTAGCCAGGATAGTAACATCCTTATCTTTTTTTGGGAGAACTGTTATGACAGCATCTGTCAACGTATTAGGTAAATGCCCAATTTTGGTAGATTCTTGAAATACGTTACATAATAGAGGGGCCAATTGTTCAATAAGGATCTTATAGAATTCAACAGGAAAGCCATCTCCTCCCGGAGAACGTCCGGCTTTAAGGGAAAGGGTAGCTTTTTTTACTTCTTCTACGGTAAAGGGTATATGCAGGGAATGTATTGCATCTTCTGTTAGACGAGGGAGTACAAGCTCATCTAGAAAAGAGGAAATGTCTGAGGTACATGTTGGGGAGGAGGAAGAGTAGAGTTCCTTATAAAAGGTTGTCATGATTTCATTAATGGAGAGTTCACTAGTACAAATTTTTCCTGTTTGATCTTTTAAGCAGCAATATGACGTTCCATTTGTTGCATTTTAAGTCTATAAGCAAGTATTTTACTCCTTTTCCCCTCCTTCCCAGAATTTATGTTTTATTCTCAATAATGCTAATTCTGTTTTTCTAGAGATTAATTCGTTGATTTGCATACGTAATTGTAAAATTTCATAGTGTAAAGTCGAGGAGGGGTCAGGGTTAGGGTTATTTGAATATGCTGTTTGTTTTGCTTTAAGTAGTTTTTCAAGATTGTTAATTTGTTGTTCCTAGGTTTCCTTCTATAAATTCTGAAACCAATTATTTTGCCATGTAATGTGGCTTTAAGTACTTCCAAGTAATACCCATAGGCGTATCTTTAGGATCATTAAAGGTTATAAATTCTTCTACTTGTGTTTTAATCCAAGGTAGGAATTCTGGATCTTTTAGTAATAGGGGATCTAGGCGCTATGAGGGGGATTTCATGGGGGGAGGACCCCAGGTAAATAAAAGTTTAACTGGGGAATGGTCAGATATAATTAGTGGAAGGATCTCAACATCTATTATATTAGCCGTGATTACAGTGGACGTCAACCAATAGTCTATTCTACTATAAGTCTGATGACAAAAAGAATAAAAAGTGTAATCCCTATCTCTAGGGTGGAGAGTCCTCCATATATCAGTTAAACCAAGGTCATGCATTATTTGAGAAATTATGGTAGAACTTCTAGGATGACTGTCTAGTGAACCGTTACTTCTGTCCATATATGTGTCTAAAGTAAAGTTAAAATCCCCTCCAATCAATAAAGGGGAATTAACTAGGTTTGATGAGATTAAAATATGAAATAGATTTTGAAAAAACAGGGGGTCATCTGAATTTGGGGCATAAATGTTAACTATAGTTAATGGACCTGATGGGGTATCAAAGGTTATAATAAGCCACCTACCTTCAGAATCTTTCTGAATGTCAGAAGGTTTCCATTTCAGTTTTTTGTGAATCAATGTAGCCACACCTCTTTTTTTGGAAGCAGCAGAAGCCACAAACACCTGACTGACCCAATCGCTTTTTAATCTGATGCTGTCTGCATCCAACAGTTTAGTTTCTTGCAATAATGCAATCTGTATTTTGTGCTTTTTGAGATGATTAAGCACTTGTTTGCGTTTATTTGGTGTATTGAGTCCCTTGACATTCCAAGTACATAATGATATATTAGCCATCATATATTAAATATTTTAATCTGTGATAGAGTAGGAATAGTGTCAAGGGGCTCAAATACACAATTATGATCAAGTGAAGGTATGCAGATCAGCTTATTGTGATTGTAACATATAAGTAAACTGTTGACAGAACTATTAATAGATATCAGGCCAAAAGAATGAATACAATCTATTTGTTCACCTTCCTTGCAGCTCACTACTAACATTGTAACCTTAACACTACAATATGTCAGAATTATATAATAATAAAAAAGAATTATTGTCATCTGAGATGAACAGAGAAGAAAAGGTCGGTCTAAGTTTAGAAAAAAAAAAAGCAAGAAGAAGAGACCAAGACCACCTCTCTGTTCTCTAGGACGTAGCTTAACAATAAGGGAATATGATAGCATTAGCTAAAAATAATGAAAAAGAAAGAACGAAAAGAATAGAAGATGAGAAAAAAGTACTATCCTATTTCCCTGAAAATTGAATCTAACAAGGATTAAGTTAACAATACCAAGGTATTGTAATTTTATACAAGACCCCAAAATGGGATAAAGTATATTATTCTTGTTTTACTTTTCTAAGTTAAGCGCAATAGTATTTCAGTAACATTGTCAAATCCAGCATCACCTCTAATGGATTGAGACCCAATGATCTGCAAATAATGTGTTACTACAGTAAGAAAAAAAAAAATTGAATTGCTCTTTTTTTTACAGAATCAAAGATCCTACAATAGTAAAGTTTCAGTAATTTATAGCATGCAAATCCCATAGATGCAATATGCCCTGTATCTATATCCCCATTATATCATTGTTACAGTTATCTGATATTATGATTCTTTCAAGTTCCCAGTAGGGATCTTACAAGGTCAATCTTGCCAAAGTTATGCTAATTTTAACATTAACATCCATAGTTAGGCATTACAGACAGCAACACCAGATATATTTTACAACTAATCAAGGATATTCCTCAGTGCAAGGCAGATTCATATTTGTAGCACGATATCATCGATCCACGTAAACTGTGCCCTAGATACATCGATCAATTGAAGTAAAAGAGATAAACATTTCCATGAATTATTATAGCCAATTATGTAAATGCTATGATCAGCAGACTGTTTACATCTGTCCACACCGAATGTCATGGGGGTATCCTCATTATCAGTGTATAACAAAGGGTACCGTTTCAATTAGGTGTAAAACATCTGTCTTGTAATAGTAGAACTGAGTGATATCGTTTATTTAGTTTCTGTTTATAGACATCTGAGTGTCCTTCCAAGCTGGTAATGTCATTTCATGTGTAATGCATGGATAGAACATATATACCCAGGTCTCAAGTTTTAGCAGTTGAGTTACAATGATCTCCAGATATACCTGCTATTAGAGATGCTCACCATGTTTCGAAGCTCAAGAGGGAAGCAATATGAGGTGTGTCCCCGATCAATTGTTAAGGTGTTGTAATCAATCAGTTGTCTTCATCGGACTTCCACCTAATATTTATTGAGCATACCCTCCTCACAGCATGAAACCGCGATCCACTCTATAACTTAATCAGATGCTCAGATTAATGCTTCCGAGGAGTATCCCCTCTATTCTTATTTTTTCCACATCATCTCTTCTTCAGGGGTTCATTTATTTTGAAAGGTGAGCTGTTCCCATTGTAAGTCCAGGAGGCATTTTTCAATTCACAATCCTCATCCATCGTCAATGGAGCATTCGATTCACCTTCACAGTAATCATTACAGGTAGGTAGATCTTGCAGAAACTCGTATCTGTTTTGTACAGCAATACCAGGGGCAGTTAAAACGAAATCAGTGGAAATGCCAACACTCGCAGACATGGGGGTACAGCCCTGTGTCACAGAGAGATCAGCTTCTGAAGTTAGTCTTTCCTGTGTATGATTATGCTGCATTTGTGAAATTATATTAGAAGGATCAGGAAGAATGGTAATATTCTCTGGGATTTTTGGGTCTATGGTTTTTTCGGTACTGGTAGCTGTCTGAGTGTCGGCTCTGTATTGAACCTGTCGGGTCTCGGGGACTTTCTGGTTAATTGCCGTATAGTTATTCAGGAAAACCATAAGTGATTCTGGGCTGTTGAAATCTTTAAATGAATCCCCCATAAAGACCCTCATAATTGCAGGATATCTAAGAGAAAAATGAAGTCCCATCTGATGCATAGTACGTCTGGCTGTCGTGTAGGCTTTCCGTTTCATAGAAACCTCTTTTGAAAAATCACGGTATATGTAAATGTTATGCCCCTGCCAGGAAAGTTGCCCGATTTCTTTAGATTTTTGCATAATTAACTCTATGTTGGCATAATTAAGAAATTTGGCAATTATTGGTCTGGGTCTTAGCTCTGCAGAAGGTTTTGGGCCTAGTGATCGGTGAGAGTGTTCTATTATTAAATCATTACCGGATTGAAGTCCCAGAATTTGCGGTAGTACATGTAGTAGGAATGCCGTGGTGTTTTTGGCCTCCACGTCCTCGGGAAATCCAAATATTCTGAGATTATTTCTACGATTTCTGTTTTCCATATCTTCAACTCTAGACTGTAATTCTTTAATAACTCGATCTTGGGACCTGATAGTGGATTTTAATTCTTGTATAGCTTCTTCATTCAGACGAGTTTTATTTTCTGTAAAGGCAAGTCTTGAGTCGATGGTTTTCATTGTTTGAGTATTTTGTTGGGTAGCGATTTTTAAATCCTTCATGTCTGTTGATAATTTATTAAACATTTCTTCAATTTTACCGAGAGGATTCACTTGTTTGTCGAAATAGGCCATGATAAGTTTTTGCAGCCTTCCCCACTGAGACTATAGAAGATCTGATTGTGATAAAAAGAGTCTCATGCAGAACAAAAAGGATATTACCAAGTTGACTGTAGTATCTTCTTTCTTGTACTCTCAAACTCAATGTATATTTGACTTAGATGGCTTAAGATGATGCTGGATGTTGTTTATTCAAAGGAGCTCAGAGCTTAAACCTCCATCTTGTTCAGATCCAGGCCATGCCCCCCATTTAAATGTTTTGAATTGAAATGATTTTAGCAAAAGCTGTTTGTGAATTCTGCTATTCTCTAAGTTTCCTCCTCTAACACAGTCTTTTAATGCTTGGATTTTAATTTTTCTATTGTATGTGTAGCAAGTGTAAGGTCCAAAAGATGGCTGAACAATAACATTTGAAAATTAGACCTGTTGTATAGACAGGCACAGGAGAGGTGACTTAGCATCGATATTTCAAAAATGATGCATGGTTCCAATATAGTGACATATAGATGGAAGCTGGGGGAGTTCATATTTGATACAGTTAACTCATGTGTATGCCTAGGTATTACTGTCCAATTGCAATTGTTTTAAACATGTACAAAACAATGGGGAAGCAAAAACAGACTGCTCAGCAGTTAAGAAAATTTAAAATTAAGTTTGGTGGGAACAGTATGTGCCATCTGACTGATTCTGCCAAGGCAAAATGCAATTCACAGGCTGCATACACCAAATATCTTTTGTACATATCAGATAAAGAGTTACTAAAAAGACTATTAAACCAACTAATCAGGATAGCATTGGATATAACTAAATCAACCCAAGCATTGTACATTAGAGCCAAACTGGGTCTTCTGAGGTTGAAAGCAAGGTTTTGTTTTTGAGATTTAGATTGACCAGGTAAGTGCACTAGACAATTGAGGGCAGAGATTCACAAGAAATATTACTTTCAGCATCTCAGTGCACTGGTGCAAATGAGATGTGTCGATCCAACTGTGGTATCTACAGAAGATGCGCCTGAAGATTCTCCCGGTGCATACCCTCTGTGAATACCACAGTTGCGTCCAAACCAAGATGCACTGCTGCATCCCCCTGGTCAGGCTGTGAAATTGATGGGGCAGCACATCTCCAGATGTGCTGCACTCAAGGTCAGTATTAACAGCCCCAGACATGCAAATGGGGACATTAGGCATGTAAGGTGCAATGGGACAATTTGCATGTTATTATGGCCCTAATTGCATGAAGCTTGCAGGGATTCACCCAGCAGGATGCTCTGGTCGTCCTGCAAGTTTGGCAGTGCAGACACAAATAAAACACCCCTGGTAGTCTAGTGTCCTCCCTCCCTGCCAGTATCTCCAGTAATGTCAAAAACAGAGCAGCATACTCCCTTATAGACTAGTGGAACCCATCTTCCTGCTTGACCTGATAGCATCATCATATGATCGCATCATCATATGAATGTCCAAAGTATCCCTTGTGGTCCAGTGGACCCCCCCACCCACTCAGGAACCACACCACACCCCACCCCTCTCCCCCATCCCAGCATGGTCAGAAAGTTGGTGGGCAGCTCAACCCACCTGCAAACTGCCATGGCTGCCTGCTGACTGAGCTGTCAGTTAATGACAGCATACAGTACTCCTGTAAGCCCATTGGTGGACCCTGTCAATCAATGGGCTTGCAGTGTGTACTGTAAGCTTTCATTCATGACTTTGTGAATGACAGCTTATAGTACACACTGCAAGCCCATTGGTCAATAAGGTCTACCAATGGGCTTACAGGAGTACTGTATGCTGTCGTTCACAGACAGCTCAGTCAGCAGGCAGCCATGGTGGTTTTCGGATGGGTTGAGCTGCCCACTGACTTTCTGACCATGCTGGGACGGAGGGAAAGGGGTGGGATGGGGGTGCCTGAGTGGGTGGGGGATCCACTGGACCACCAGGAATACTTTGGACATTCATATTATGATGTGATCAGGTTGGGGCAGGGTGGAGTTGGGGGTACTACAGACTACCAGGGAGTATGCCACTCTTTTTTGAATAAGGGCAGGGAGGTGGGGTGGGCACTGAACTGCCAGGGTAGGCAGACTGCCATGCTGCTGTCTGTAGTACTGCAGCTTGCCTGTGGGTGGACACACAGTTAAATCTATGTTTTGTAGACTTAACTTTTGGGGGTATAGCTCCGGAATTGCTCCAAAGTTGCGCCTCCATGGTGGACTGTGAATAGGGATGTGCCCCATATGTATGGGCAAGCCACCTGCACTCCCACTCCAGATGCACCGAATACCATTATAGGTGGTGTTTAGTGCATCTCTGCCCTTTGAGGATCATGCTTGGGTGCAACTCCGGGATGTGACGGTGCATCTCAGATGTGTTGGGTGCATCCCTTTTGTGAAGCCCCCCATGAATGCCTATTTTCAGGTATGATTCAAGAGGTTACACAGGGTTAGGGTCAGTAAACAACAAGTTACAGTACAGCAGTGGTAAGTTACTTTGACAACAGCATATGTAACAGATTACATTGCAAAGGTAGTACACAGATAGGCAAAACCAGGTCAACATTACAAGGTACTGGAGGAGCAGGCCAACTACTTGTTAATGAAATCAGACAATATAAATAATCTATCGAGACACTGCAAGGCAAGTCTTGTTAGCAACAGGAAGACTAAGGGACTCAGGTGTAGCAAACAATTAAAAAATATAGAGTTCTAGACACAAGTAGTAGACCAGGGAGGGGCTGTGGATATGGCCTACCTGGACTTTAGCAAGGCATTTGACACAGTCCAACACAAAAGATTAATAAACAAGTTAGCCAGCCTGGGAGTGGGTCCCAGGGTGGTAGCATGGGTAACAAATTGGCTGGACAACAGGACACAGAGGGTAACAGTACATGGAGTACACTCTAAAGAAAGGGTGGTTACTAGTGGGATAACACAGGGTTCAGTACTGGGAACGGTCCTCTTTAATGTCTTTATAGGAGACATTGCAGAGGGTATGGAAGGAAAAGTATGCCTCTTTGCACATGACACAAAGATCTGCAACAGGGTTGATACCCAAGGGGGTGGAAAGGATGAGAACGGACTTGGCAAGGTTGGAGGAATGGTCATAAATTTGGCAGCTTAGATTCAATACAAAAAGTGCAAAGTAATGCACCTGGGAAACAAAAATCCAGGGGAAGAGTACACAATGGGTTGGGGGGGGAATAACAACAACAAACACGGAAAGGGGCATGGGCGTAGTCATATCAAATGACCTTAAGGTAGTCAGGCAATGTGAGAAGGCAATAAGGAGAGTTGAGGGAATACTGGGATGCATAGGAAGAGGTATCACCAGTAGAAAACAGGAAATTGTTATCCCTCTGTACAGACAGTTGGTGAGATCCCATCTGGAGTACTCTGTGCAGTTCTGCAGACCCCATCTCTGCAAGGACAAAGGATGGAGGCAGTCCAGAGGAGGGCAATTAAAATGGTGCAGGGTCTGCAACAGAAGCCATTCGAAGAGAGACTAAAAGTGCTTAATACGTATACCATTGAGGAAAGGAGGGAGAGGGGAAACATGACAGAAAGTTTCAAGTACCTCAAGGGATTAAACAAAGTCCAAGATGGAAGCATCTTTCAGAAAAAGAGAAGTGCAAGAACAAGGGGGCACAATTTGAAGATGGGGGGGATGGCTCAGTGGCAACGTGAGGAAGTATATTTTCATGAAGAGAGTGGTGGATGCATGGAACTGCCTTTCTGAGGAGGTTGTGGGATCAAAAACAGTGGGGGAATTCAAGAATGTATGGGACAGACATAAAGCAACTATAGTGAGGGGTAGGAGGGTAACTGAATATAAGCCCAGAGATGGGGGGGGAGTCCATCTCTACATGGTACTGTTAGAGGGGTAGTACTGCTTTTCATTTTGAGAGCACAGCCAATCAGCATGGCCTGTAACTTTGCCATATTTAAGAGTAATTTGTTAGACAGGAGTCAATGCTGCACTCCATAGAGGTCAGTGGATAAATTAGTGTTAATGTCAGACATGCTGCACGAGTTTAGGTGCAGAACAGGTTGTCTGCATATAGGACAGGGGTGCATAGGGAAATGATCTGGTAAGTGTCTTTCATAAGAAGGGAGAATAGGAGGAGTCCAAGTATTGAACCTTGTGGCACTCCACTGTGGTATGGGCAGGATCAGAGAAAGTAGTTCCTACTTTTACCTGTTGGCTCTTTCCATCAAGATAGTTCCTAAACCAGGGTAGGGCACAGGAGGATACCCCCAGGTTGCTTACTCAGGTGCAAAGCAGATGGTGGTCTACCAGGTTGAATGCTTTATTGAGGTCAGTGCATACTGCCCCTGTGTACTCACCTCTCTCCATAGCATTTTCAGCCTGGGAAATGAAGGAGAGGAAGCAGTGGTAGTACTATGTTTTTTATGAAAACCGTGTTGTGCTGAAGACAAAAGGTTAAGCCTGGTTAGGAACTTGGATAACTGTGAAGAAACAAGCTTTCCTAGTATTTTGTTCAGTACAGGAAGTATGACAAATGGTCTATAGTTCCTGACAAGTTTTGTGTCACCTTTCATAAAAACTGGGATTATATGAGACAGTTTCCATAGTTCAGATACAGTCCCAGCCACAATGGAAAGGTTGATGATTCTAGTGATAGCTGAAGACAGTTCAGTAGAGCAACCTTTATTAGCTTTGCATCAATGCCATCAGAGCCTGCAGAATTGGCTGTAGGGATTTTCTGTAGTAGTAGACACATTTTAGACACTTTTAACCACATAGAAGTAAAACTGAGGGTAACTTAGGATATCATAGCATGGATCTTTGATACGGAGTGCCGTCGATGGCGAAGGTGGGAAGGCCCCAGAGTAAAATGAGAGGTCTGAGAAGCCAATAAAGGCATCAGCTATGGTGTTGGGACTTGAGATTGTTACAGTTGACATTGTTTATACACATGTCAAGGAGGGAAGGGTTGGTAGATAGAACCATAGCCAGTTTAATACACTTCTAAAAGTGGTTTGTTACCTACTGTACATTGGAGTCAAGGAGTTACTTATAGCAAGTACCCTTATTTTGGCAATGACTTTTATACTTACCTTTTTAAGAGCACAATATTTTGACCAATCAGACGCAAGCCTAGTGGCCTTGTATGCAGACCAGGATTTCTCCCTAGCCTTGATCAAGGTAAAGAGTAGACAGTCAGACCATTTAATTACAGGGCCCCAAGCCCTCCTAGTAGTAAGTGGGACATGTTTGTCCTGTAAACCAGAGAACATTCCATTGAAGTGAGATGTAGCCAGATTAACATCATTTGTGTTCCAGAGGTATGACCAGTATGTACCCCTGATATTTTGCTCAAACAGGGTTGGGTTAAGGTGTAAAGAGTCCTGAAAGTACAGAAGTCCTGAGGGGGATATTGACAAATGGTCATTGATTACATCAGGAAGAACACCTGATAAGATGATCCTATCAGCCCTGGGTGTTAGGATGCAGGCTATTAATGAGGTTTTGCTCCCTTTATTTATTTATTTAGTTTTAGATAACTGGGTAAGCGCACTAGACACAAAAGTGACTATTTTCAGGCACAACCCAGGAGTCCTAGATGGATCAGATATGATCTGCGTAAGGTGCAGCTTACCGAGATGTAGGTCATCATCTTTACTTTTGGCACTGAACCAATCAATATTAAAGTCACCAAATAGTAAAAACTCATTGGGCTCGATTCTCAAAGGCTGTTTAGATGGGTGCAAGCTGCGCCAAACAGCAGCTTGTGCTGACGCCCAGTGCGCCAGGGACCCTGCACCAGATTCTGGTACAGGTGGGGTCCCAGAGCCTAAGTCCCCTCACCTGTGGCAACCACTTCCATGCAGCAATCTCCTGGTGCACTGAAGGGGTTGCCACAGGCTTCTTGCATCAGGGCAAGCAGTCCCTCCTCCCCATCCCCAATGCTGCCCCCTCTATAATTAAGAAACCCCACCACCCCATGATCCCTGACATTGACATTAAGCAGATGTCATGCCTCGATCCCCAATCCCCATGATTACAGCAATACAGATGCCGGTCCCCCATGTTCACAATATTAAGTATATCAGACCCTGATCTCCATGACTACATAATTCCAACAATAGTAACATGCCCCGATCCTGATCCCATGTGATCACATGATGAATAATGAAGTCCTTTGCCCTGATCCTCCTGTGTACATGAACAATAAATAACTGTCATGCCCCTTCCCCATCCCCGATGATACCAGTTTGTATATAACATATGTGCCATGCCCCCCGAAACCCCACCCACAGTTGCTAGCACAAATGTTAATGAGCAGAGCTGGTGACCAGCACAGCACATCTCTCACCTCCGTGGCTGGCCACCAACTGAACTAAATGTGCATGCTGCAGTTCACAGCAGCCAGCCACGGAGGTGTGAGGTGGGCTGTGCTGGTTGTCAACTCTGTTCATTAACATTTGTACTGGCAGCTCTGGGGTCTGTGGGGCATGGCACAGATTTTATATACAAACTGGCATTATCGGAGATGGGGAGGGGGCATGACAGTTATTGTTCATGTGCACGGGGGATCGGGTTATAGGACTTGAATAGTCATCATGTAATCATGGAGAATCAGGGCATGTCACCATCATTGGAATTATGTACTCATGGGGACCGGATCCGGATATATTTAATACTGTGATCATGGGGGACCAGGTCTTGGGACTTGTATTATTTTACTAGTGTGATCTTGGAGGATCTGGGACCACTGCATACTGCAAACAGGCTTCTCTCCCAGGGGAGATCTAAGTTCCATTAGACCAGCCCTGGCTGGTCTAAGGGTACTTAGGATTTTTTTCTCCAGGAGAGTTCTGAGAATTGCATTTAGGGGGTAGTGGCAGCCTATATCTGCCACATGCCCCTTAGCACTGTGTCATAACTCATTTCTGAGCACAAAGGTGGCTCAAGCCCCCCTTGGGGCAGGCAGCCTATGATTGATGCAGGCTTCCTTTGTGAATAGCCCATGGAGCATTTTTGGACACAAGGTGCACCTCAAGCCATATTTTTTTTTTGAAGGTATTTTGCATCCTACTTTGGCCTTTGAAAATTGGGCCCATTATTTTTAGTTATGGGCCCTACAGTATTCAGGAAAGATGGAAGTGTCTGTTGACTACCAACTGGAGGATATAGGTACAAAAAATCTGTAAAAGTTTTGTTCCACCTAGCAGGAGAAGAGCATGAGAAAGTTCAAAGCCTTTGTCAGTGGGGAACAGGGTGACTGAAACAATGAGGTGAATGTGGGATTGGTACCATCACTGCTCTTTGATCCAGAATGATAATTTCTGATAAAGTTGTTAGATACAAGAGGTATACCCCGACAGCGACACCAACACAGTGACGTACGTCGCTGTTGACAAAATCCACAGTTCTTCAACAGGTCACTGTGTTGGTGCACCTGAGACAGGGGCACACTGTCTCCCGATCCTGCACCCCCTCCCCGAATCAACTCAGAGTTGATTATAATTAGTATGGGGGTGTGAGGGCAGAGACCCCACATGGGGTAGTTCAGGGTGCAAAGCCCCCTGATAGAAAAATGGACCAGGAGACTATTGGGATTTATGTCGACCACAACTTGTGATTGACATAAATCCCATCGTTGTGATGGCGGTCAACGAAATTATCATTGAACCTGCATCATACAGCCAATACTAGAAAGCTGAATTATTGGCTGACCATTACTCAAATGCCCTAAGAACATCTGCCCAAATGTTGTCTTGAAGAAAACCTGACTTAAATAAAGCTGTCTTTAAACTATCTGCCTGTCTGAAGGAAATGCAAGTGGTTCATAACATATGGGGCCAAATTTTCAAAGGGCCCTTAGACTGATGCAAGGGTGCATCAAATATCCACCCTGCATCATATTCAGGTACACTAAATACTGAGTGCCATAGTTTGCAATAAAAGTGGTCACTGTGGCAAAGTCCCCCAGAATGATGCAAGAGACTCACTGCATCAGGAATATGACACGTAGGATGAGAATGATACAAGCTGAGAACAAGTCAAGCTGAGTCAAAAATATGATGCATGGAGCAAAAATAATGTAAGCTGTGTCAAAATTACAGCAGATGAAATGACTTCTGGAAGCAATATTTTAAATTCTATAGTACTTGAGAAAGCATGATCATGTCTACAATGCAGGCCTCTTGCAGCAGAATGCCATTCATAGCATCTTACTCAGGTCTGCCTACCTGCTGTGGGCCTCTGTGTATACTCTAGTGTCAGTCAGACCAATTCTGGCTTCTCTAACAGTGACATGCATCTTAGGCACAATGACAGCACCAAACGTCTTTGAAAATCCTGGATAAGGGGATAGTATCTCATTTCGGTGATGATGGCACAAGCCACTCTGACACATACTGACCTGTTTTTGACGGAAGCACCATTAGAAAATTGGAATTTTTGCAAGTTTTGATGCATCATGTTCCTTGTGTGATTTTTATTTTTATTTTGATGCAAGCACTGTACGACAGTCTCTGGCCTTTAAAAGTCCAGCTCTTGAGCTAAGCATTCTCCCAAGATATGTGAACAGAGAAATAATTTTAAGTTTAAAATGCAAAAAATACATAGCATGAAAACTAGGTAACTATGACATTGTGAATGGCCTAGCAGTGATAAAAATGCCTACGTTATCATGTTGGTTTGCCAGAATGATTGCCAGCATGGGAACAGATTGCATATTGATTTACTGTATTAACAGAGCCAGAAAATAATAAGACATATAAAAAAGTAAGGCTGTAATTGTTGCAAAGTAATGCTTTGCAAACTTGATATAATAAATGAAGATATGCAAAAGAGGAAAACTGTAAATGTAGTCTAGAGGGTAGAGAGGTAGTATGGTAAAACATGTAATACTTGTTCACAAATGGAATGTAAAAGTCAGACATTTTAGGCAAGGGCCAATTTTGTTTTCCATTCCAGGAACTGAAATAGGTACAATTCTTATAATAAATCTGACATCTGAGGATGATTGTATAATACAAAGAGCAGCTAACTTAGTTTGTGCAATAATGAAAATGAGACAAAGTTTTGTTGAAGATGTACAAGACCTGATTTAATGTATTACATTATGGTGTCTGTATGTGTATGAGTTTTATTCCATGTTAAGCTGCATTGCCTGTGCAATATTTTTAATTATGCTAATCTGTATCAATATTTGATACACAGGTGTATGTATTTTGGATTTTAACATTTCGTTATTTCATGATGTCTGAGATTATTTTGTAATGATCTTTTAAATGACTAAAAAAATATAACTGAAATTGAAATATTGTGTATCACACTACATTTTAGACGTGCAAAAATCTTGACTAGTCTTAAAACTTAGATTGTGATCTTGCAAAAATCACGTGTAATTGCAATATAATTGTGTTTATTCATGCAAGAAAAATCACAGTTTCTGTACCCGATAAAATTCTTGCACAGTTATGCAACAAATGTGCGTTCATTTTGAAGCTACTGTAAGTTCATTTTTTATGTTATTTTTACAAATTATGCAAGACCAGTCATAAACTGTACAATTTATTCAGTAAGGGTTACAATGTTTAGAAAGCTCCCAACAGCCATACAGACTAAGGTGTGTGTGTGTGTGGGGGTGGCCGATGCCGATGCCCAATCTGGTCATCTCCTTTAATGTACAGGGCTATTTGCTCTACAAGAAACATTTCTGGAAAATCTGCAGATGATATGGACATTAAATATGGAACATTTGGCAGAATTTTACATTATTGCAAGCCTTTGACCATATCCACCATGACTTATTGTTCAAGAAACTCAGTGATACTGGTATTTGATTGTTATACAAATCTGGTTTAAAAACCATGTTCATGATCAAAAACAACTGGTTAAACAAAAAAGAAATGTTTTAGCATAATTTATTCTTTTCAGAGGAAGTGCTTTTCTAGGTTCCATCTTAGTTTCTTATTTTTTTGGTGTTTATCAATAACTTCCTACATCTTAGTTCCAAAATATATCAGTGTTTATCAATATTACCTCCCACAGCTTAGTACTAACTGCAGGTCCAACTTTAGGAAGATTACCAGATAATTTACTACAGTTTAAATAATCTATCTAAGTTGAGTGTTAACTTCAAACGTGGCCATGGTCTGAATCATAATTGCCTGATTCAACACACACAAAACATGAATATGTCATGTTCTTGATTCTAAACCCAGACTAAAACTGGAAGTTGAGGACTACTGATAAACAGCCAGTAAGGTGCATTACATGAAGTGATCACCAGTATAATATATTGTATATCTCTGATCTCAGGTGTTCTCATGGGTGTCCAGAACAGACAAAAAATGGGGGTAAGAAATGTTCTTTCACCTCCCTCATCCACTCCAGTCAATCCTAACCTCATCCATCCTCCCCTATTCCTTCAGTCAGTGATTAAAAAAAAAAAAACAGCACATGACACAGTGTCAGGAATCAGAAATATATTTTTATAAAACAAAATGTCAGGCGGGAGGGTGGAAAGTGACTTGGATGGGAAATGAGGCATCTCTTAGATTACCCTGGCCACCTGGAAAGGGCTAGATTGCTTTTTTTAATGACCTCACTGAAGGTCAAAATGATCCAAAGTGGTTCAAAAGTTCAACTGGGTTGATCAAAAGTAAAAGTGCCACATTACATAGAAACATAAATAGTGATGACAGGAAAAGACCACTGGTTCATCCAGTCTGCTGAGCTCCCTATTTAGCCCTGGGATCTACTGCCTGTCAATGGTCTAAACCCTCCCCAACCACCCTTTTATTCCTTCCTAAGTATGCTGAGCTGAGCAACCACTATACCCTTCATTCTGTCCCAACCATGCTTAAAATCATCAACAGTTTTCACACCCACCACCTCAACTAGCATACAATTCCATGGCTCCACCACCCTTTATGTAAATAGTACTTCCTCATGTCCCTCCTGAACCTCCTTCCTGTTAGTTTCCACTCATGCACACATGACTGTGAGCTAGTATTCAAGCTAAAAAGTTTCCCACAGTTCATCTTGTTAATTCTTTTTAGGAACTTGAAGATCTCTATCATAGAGCACTCCACCAGGGCTTTCTGTCTTCTTACTCCCTCAGTCTTGAGCTCCTACATCAGCTTTGCTTCCCATCTCCTCTTCCACTCAGACCAATACCCCAACCCACTGTTTGTTTTACAGTGCAAAGATCTCACCATTACCTCTTCATCTTCTTTCTTGCCCTCCTCATGGCTGGGGATATTCATCCCAACCCTGGCCCATCCTCACTCCCCTTTCCTCTCCATTACCCAAAGATCTGAAACTTTCCCAACTCAATGCAATAAGTCTGCTCCCTAAGCTTGACTCCCTTAAGGTCTGGATCTCCCAACACTCTCCAGACCTACACTACATTTCTAAAACCTGGCTCTCCTCCAGAGTTCCTGACTCTCAATTATCTCTCCCTGGATCTCCACCTTTTACCAGGACTGTGGTAAGCAAGATAGCAAGGTAGCCATCTATGTTCAACATAATCTGATTTAATCTATCCTGTACCATCCCTCTTTCTGAATCCCTTCCCTCCTCTGATAAGCTCCTTATAGTCAATATCAAGTTCCACTCTTCTCTAATTACCTTTGTTGGTGTGTTGTACATGTCTCACAAAATCTCTCTTCCCTATCTTGTTGACATCATGTCCTCTCTTGTCTCTAGAGCCTCCTCAGGTGAACTCATTCTTCTCAGTGACTTTAACCCTAACTGCCCCACCTGCCCTCAAGCCTATTTTTAACAAGATGGAGTCCCTGAACCTCTCACAACTAATCAAGGAACCCACTTGGCCTAACCACCTTTCCCCCAACCACTCTATCCTGGACGGGGTGCTCTCCTTTCACCCTCACCCTCACCACATAGTTGCTGCTGGTACCCTCCTCAATGCCTTCAGTGACCACTATATGACATTGTGTCAGAAGGTGAGTCATTCACATTCTGCCACATTAACTCTGACTCAGGTCCCTTAGCTCTCTTAACACAGATGCCCTCCTATGAGACCTCTGACTGGTCTCTTGTCTGCTCTGCCCCAATACTGATTCTGCTTTCTCTCTCTTCTGCCCAGTCCTAAACAGGGTCTGTAACCCTCACAATTCCCCAAGATGGTTCAAGGTCAGATCCTCCTACCATCCTTGGATATCAGCAAACATCATTCAGCTATTCAAGTCCCAAGATCTTGCATGGGCACACTACAAATTCTCCCTCTACCCCTCCAATCTCCTCCTCTACAGGTTGCTAAAACATTCTTGTACAAATTGGAGCAGGGAAAGACCAATATTTGAAATATTCTCTTCAACACAACTTAAACTCCCACTCCAAGTTCTGGCAGGTTCTCTACTCCCTATTTAAACCCCCTCCCAAATCTCCCTCCCTCACTCTGTTGGATGACAGTTCACCAGTTCTCCTCTGTTGCTTCTATTCTCAACTCTTACTTTACTACTTGTGCCCTTCCCACTAACCCAACCTCTGAGCCACCTGCTCCTTCTACTCCCCATCCATCTAAGGGCTTCTGTTTCTCTCACATTTCAGAGCAAGAAGTTCTGACTCTCCATTCACTCAACTCCTCAAAATCCAGTCCTGCTGGCCTTGACCCCAAACTTTTCCCATTCTCTGCTCCTGCCATTGCTCTGCCACTCTCCCATATACTGAACCTCTCAGTCACACTTGGTGCCACTCCCCACACATGAAAAGTGGCCAAGGTGTTCCCACTTCATGGAGGGGTGACCCCTATGCTCCTAGTAACTATAGATTGATGTTTCCCTTCCCTTCTTAGCAAAACTACAAGAGTCTCTTGTATTTACTAGATGTACTGATTACCTCAACTCCTCTGACTTCCTATCCCCTTTTCAGTCCAGCTTTAGAAAGAATCATTCTACCATTGCTTCCCTCCTCTGTGTCACCGAATCTATACTCATGGGCATCACTGGCTATTTTCATCGACCTTGCCAAAGCTTTGGATTCAGTATTTCATTTGCTTCTGCTAACCAAACTTCTCTCCACTGGTCTATCAGTCTAGGTTGTAAACTGGAATTGGTCTTACCTCTCAGGCCACACAGAATGTGTCCAGGCAGGAAGTGTCTCCCCCCCTTCTTATTCTATCTGAAGTCCCTCAAGACTCCTTATGGGTCCTATCCTTTTCTATATCTTTCTGAAATACCTTCCATCTGTCTGTGTCTCTTCCCATGTATATATGTACTCTCATGACATAGTCATCTACACATCTTGACCCTCAACCCTGGCTTCACAGTGATTTCTTCAGGGTGCTGCATTGGTTCCAGGCCAACCAGCTTAAGGTAAACACAAGGAAGACTGTGTCCATGACTTTTGGTACCACACAGAAACTTGACAGGCTTCCCCCCCCCTTTTCCTCCCTTGATGGCACCACACTCAATACCCTAGATAACTGTTTTATTATAACCCATTTAATAGAAAAATATACTACTTTAAGAAAACAGAAAATCTATGCTTTGTACATGGACTTTCAGACCACTTTTGATATGGTCAGCAGATCTATATAATGAGAAATAATGAATGACGGAGGTATTGATGGTGGACTGATTAATATTATAGAGATATGATATACAGATACATGGGCCCAGATTAGAATGGGACAGCAGAGATCCCTGAAAATAGTAATTTCAGTGTCAAAAGGAGTATGTCAGGGGTGTGTTATGGCACCGACATTGTTTACCATATATGTGAATGGCTTGCTAGAAAAAATTGGAGAATCTTGTACAGACTCCACAAAACTTCTGGATGGAAACTGTGGTATTCTTGAATTTGCAGATGATATTATTTTAGTTTCATTATCAAAACTGGGATTACAAAGGAAAATACACATCTTGCAACAAATGATTGATTATTTAAATCTGGACATTAACCTATCCAAAACACAATCAACCATTTTTGGGAAAGGTAAAAATAAGGGTTATTTCACCTTTAATGGTACAAAAATACAAATGGTTAAAACATACCCATACTTAGGTTTAATCTACTCATCGAATGCCAAATGGACAGATCATATTGATAAAACACTAGAGAAGTTGGGAAAAACTGCTAATGCACTGTGTAAATTCAGCTGTGCCTATGGAGGACCAATGCTGAAATCCTTAATGGAAGTGATTAAAATGAAGCATCATTCTCAGTTAACCTATGGAGCTGAAATTTGGGATGCAATTAATAGGTAGAAACTGATGACCCCATTTTATAAAATATTACGTAAGATTTTGGCTGTTGGTCCTTCGTTTCCAGCTTTATATATAAGAGCAGAATTGGGGCTAGACAATGTCCTTGCTCTCTTTGATATAAGAAGACTGAGCTTTTGGTTAAGACTAACTAGAATTCCAGGTGATAGGTTAGCTAAGAAAGCTTTGTTAGAAAAAGAATTCTAGAGGGAAAGGAAATGTTTTGATTCATTATGGTACAAGAAATGAAGGGAAGCAATGAATAAATATGCTTTGAGCTTTCTTATGGATTACCATAAACAAAATACAGTGTTGAGTACTCAGTACTTGCCCTATATTTCAAAAAAGGTGAAGAAGTTTTGGATGCAACAAGATCTGTTAGAAATTAAAACAACTAGATATTCGGAGTAGTATGCTAATAATGTGGATAGTTATGAAATACAACCTTATTTAGAGATCCTAACTAATCCTAAGATTAGGATAATATTTACAAGATACAAGTTTGAGATCCAGAAGAGTAACTTGATATTAGCACAATATGATAAAACTAAACAGATATCTAATAAATGTGATTGTGGTTAAGAGGAAAAAGAAGATTTGTTAGATATCAACACGAGATGAGTATACCATAAAATTACTGGGGAATCTTCTAATCTCCGCAGCTTGGAAAAGAAAGAAAATTAAAGTAAGAGATTCTTAATGACTAGGTCATATGAAGAAAATAGTGGTTCATATTTAGAGGTACTTGCTCTGAGTCAATAGTCTGTGTATTATTAAATGAATGAGCTAATCCTAAATTATCTGGGAAGAGAATTAATTTTTAGATATAAGGAAAGTATTGTGCAATAATGTGTGATTTGTCTGTCCTTTAATAATTATACTCACTTTTTAGTTTTGTATATTGATGTGCAAGATATTGTAATAACACTGTGTGTTGAACAATAACATGAAATGATGATTTTGTTATGTCCACTGGATATACAGCACAAGGAATCATTTAGTCTGATCATAAAGAGATTTCTACCTATCCCCATGACCTAATTTCTTGAAGGAGTTTCGACCCTCCCTGTACATGCCAGGACCGTTATTGCCATTATGGTTGCCCTAGTGTACACTGACTGGCTGGTTTGAAGTAGTCACTGATATGAGTCCCATGGTCCCTTTTCTCTGTTGTGGTGAGCCTAACCGCCCTACTCCTGTGCTTATTACATGGATTCCTCCTTGTTAAGTGCATAAGTTGGCCTTCTTGGCACTGGATCTCAATTGCTATATTTTGCAGCACCTCTCAAGCATCTTCAGATGATACCTTTTTAACTCCCTCACCTTACCGTCACTGCCTGCCTTGACACATAGTTTTATTGACCACAGAGAGACACATTTTTGCTCTGGATACCCTCCTCTATGTCACTAATGAACATATTCAATAGCATTGGTTCCAGGATTTGCCTCTACGGCATCCCACTTGTGATCCCCGTGACCTCTGATTTGGCTAGTTACCTACCACCCTATGCTGTCCCCCCATCCAGTTCCCCACACATCTGATCAATTCCTTCCCCATTCAAAGGTCTTCCAACTTCCTCAGCAGTCTCCAGTGTGGCACTGGATTCTATGCTTTGCTGAAATTTAAGTAAACTAAAACTACTCCCTGCTCTTTGTTAAACCACCCGTGTGACCCAGCCAAAGAACAATATTAGGTCAGTCTGACATGGCCTTCATGGCAAATAACTGTTTTACTTGCACCTTTGTTCTCCCAACCATCTCAATACCTGTATGTTAACCTGCCTGAATTTTGCACATCTACACTAATTTAGCACTTTATTGTTCTACTTTTTGTAAGTGCAATAAATGTTCAGAAAAAGAGCTTATGAGTTCTCAGAGTTTTTTAAATCTGTACCCAGTAATGTTAAAGGGAAAGATGTCTGGTTTGCTTGGTACTCTTCAACCTGTTTGCCTCTAGGTAGGCTACACAGTTTTCTTTGACCAGGGTCTTAATCAGTTTACATTCAATGAAGGTAGTGCAAGACTGATTGTCTGTAGTTTCTTGGGTCTTCCCTGACCTCCCCCTTTGTGGACTGGAATCATGTCCACACATCTCTAATCCCTCAGCAACACATAACATTTTATTAGCCTTTGAATGGCTCAGAAAGGGAATCAGCCAGCTCTGAAGCTATCCCCTAATCACCTTCAGGTGTAAGCCATCCATCTACTTTAAGGGTAGCAAACCCTTTAATACATTGTCTACCATGATGACCACCTGCCCCATTTCGTTTACTGTATGTGGATGCCTTTACATCACTGTCTGGCAGAGGCCCATTGTCCTCCACCACAAATACCAAGAGAAGTAATTTCTTAAAACATTTGTCTGCCGGCCCATCAGCACAGCTGAAAGGTTCAGCACTACAACAACAGTGACCTGGGTTCAGGAACGGACTCAGGCATCAGAAGGACAACCGGGGGAGAGAAGGCTTGAGCATCTGATGACTGCTTGCCTTTCCTCAGGCGGAGGGTGGGGTTGAGGCCTGGTGCCTGCTGACTCCTGTTGGAGGCCAGGAGAACAGCAGTGTGTCAGGGTCCCATTGCCTAGGGGTGCATGACAGACATTGGCATCTGCCTTGATGTTCTGCACGTCATGCTCCTACAGGAAAAAAAATGGAGGAAAATGGTGCACTGGCCAGTCGGATGATGACCTCCTGGTCCCTCATCACTGGAGCTCCCATACCAGTAATGGCCACCCCAACAGCACCCAGAACCACTGGCAGGCTGGTAAGGCTAATTTCCTTCACAGGAAGGGATACATTGGGGTAACCTGGGTGGCTGCAATGTGGGGTGGTGGGAAGGAGGGAGTAGCACGGGACGAGCATAGGTCCTTGAGAGACCCGACGGAGTGATTGACCGGTGTGTGGTTGGGGGAGCATAAAAAAAATTGTCTTCTGGTTGTCATCCTTCACTATCCTCCTCAGTCTGACCCCCCTACCCAGCCTTCTTTTTTCACTAATATAACTAAAGAATGATTTCCCCGTCCTTTGACACCCTTAATAATATGCAGCTCTACATAGATACATAGATACATAGACAGTGTCGGCAGATAAGGGCCTATGGCCCACCTAGTCTGCCCATTTGAGCTTGTAAGTTCAGTTTGTTTTCCTAGAAGTCTATTTCCCCTTACCCCTGACCTCTAGAATTCCTTTATGTCTATCCCATGCATTCTTAAATCCCATGATTGTTTCAGCCCCCACCACTTCCTCTGGCAGGGTGTTCCACTTGTCCATCACCCGTTCTGTGAAGAAATTCTTTCTCATGTTTCCTCTGAATCGTCCTCCCTCCAACTTCATCCCATGCCCTCTAGTCCTGAAACATCTTTTTCGCTTAAAAATAGTGTTTTCCTGCACCCTGTTCCTCCCTGTAAGATACTTGTATGTCTCTATCATATCCCCTCTCTCCCTCCTCTCCTCCAGGAGTACATGTTCAGTTCCTTCAACCTGTCTTCATAGGATTTGTGATGCAACCCATGCACCATCTTTGTTGCCCTCCTCTGAACCTTCTCTACCCTGTCTATGTCCTTACGTAGGTATGGTCTCCAGAACTGTACACTGTACTCCAGGTGGGGCCTCACTAGTGTTTTGTATAAGCGGAATTATGACCTCCCTTTTCCTGCTGGTGATGCCTGCCTATACATCCCAGCATCCTATTTGCTTTACCTGATGCCTTGTCACACTGTTTCCCTACCTTGGGGTCATCAGAGATGACAACCCCAAGATCCCTTTCCTGCTTGGTGCATGCTATATCCTCACCCCCCAACTGATATATTGTGCCAGGGTTTTTGTGCCCCATATGCATTATCTTGCACTTCTTTGCATTGAATTTCAACTGCCAAACCCTTGACCATTCTTCAAGTTTCTGCAGGTCCTTCTCATTCTGTCTACACCCTCTGGTGTGTCTACTCTGTTACAGAGCTTTGTGTCATCAGCGAACAGTGAAATTCTGCCTTCTATATCCTGTGCAATGTCACTGATGAAGATGTTGATAGGACCGGTCCCAGCACTGATCCCTGTGGTACCCCACTGGTCACTCTTCCTCTGTGGAGTGACAGCCATTTACCACCACCCTCTGTGTCCTGCCACCCAGCCAGTTACCTACCCACCACACTACTGTCCTGCCCACACCCATATTCCCCAGTTTGTGTAATAGTCTTCTATGTGGCACAGTGTCAAGGCCTTGCTGAAGTCCAGATAGGCCATGTCCACTGCCCTCCTGATCCACCTCCCTAGTCACCCAGTCAAAAATTCAATGAGGTTGGTCTGACATGACCTCCCCCTGGTGAAACCATGCTGCCTTGGGTCCTGTAGTCCATTGACAACCAGATGTTCCACCAATCTCTCCTTCAGTAGTCTTCCATGATCTTCCCCACTACCGAGGTGAGGCTGACTGGTCTGTAGTTCCCTGCTTCCTCTTTGTTCCCACTTTTGTATAAGGGGACTACATCTGCTGTCCTCCAGTCTTTGGGTACCTCCCCTGTTTCCAGTGATTGGCTGAACAGGATAGCCAGAGGTTCAGCCACCACCTCTCTTAGTTCTTTAAGGACCTAGGGTGCACCCCATCTGGCCCCATTGCTTTGTCAACTCTTATTACTTCCAGTTCCTTCAGGACCCTTTCTTGTGTAAAGGGACTTGTGTCCATTTCTGCCATTTTCACCCTTGTACTCCTTCAGACCCATTACCCCCTCTTCCTTAGTAAAGACTGAGCAGAAATACCTGTTCAATATGTCAGCTTTACTGTTGTCATCCTCCACGCTGCTCCCATCCTCCCCTTCAGTCTAACTATCCTCCTTTGACCTTCTTTTTCACTTATGTACCTGTAAAAGGTTTTGTCCCCTTTAACCACTGATTTGCAATGTGTTCTTCTGTCTGAGCTTTGGCTTCCCTTACTGACTTCCCTGCCTCCTTTGTTTCTCCTGGTACTTCTCCTATCCCTTCTGCCTGTGTCTTTTTGTATTGCCTGAATGCAGTCTTTTTGGCTTTCACTTTCTTTGCTACCTCTTTGGAAAACCATAATGGTCTCCTCTTTCTTTTCCTCTTGCTAACCTGCTTAATGCATAATTCTGTTGTTCTTATAATCCCCATTTTAAATACTGCCCACTGTTCCTCAATCCCTGATTCCTGTCCCATTCCCCTTAATGCCTCTTTCAAGCATCTCCCCATTTTCCCAAAGTCTGCCCCCCTCTGTGTCTGTGCTCTGTGTCTGCCTTTGTCCTTTTGACCTTCCCCTTTGCCTCCTTTAACTTGCCTCGATGTTCTCCTTTTTCCTCTTCTCCCCTGTTGTTCCTTATATCTTTTGAAGGCCTTTGTTTTTGTCCTCACCACCTCTCTCACCTCTTTGGAGAACCAGATCAGCCTTCTGTGTGTATTTCTTTGAAACAATAGTCCTCATGTAACAGTCAGTCACTTCTACATGGCCCTCTTAATTACTTCCCACTTATCCACTATCCATTTGACACTATCTTCTCCTTCCATTTTTTTCCAGATCTATCCCTCATTTTCCCAACACCTGCCCTTCTGGGTAGAAGACCACGTCTTTTTGAACAGGACCTGCAGTTAACCAGGACCAATCTACTTATAGATGTATAATTTACAGTAATAGGGTCTACAGTTAAGTCACAATTGTGGTTTTTACCTCATTTATGAGGCACCATTTGCTTCTTGATCTCACATGTAACTTTTACTATTAGTGGGTGCTATGCATGAAGAGGGTGGGGGCACATGGAAAAGTCATGTACCCTGCCCGCGACCCTGCACCTTGTGGAGAGGTGTGCCCATACTGGCATTCACCAACACTAGCCACCTGTCCACGGATCCTCTCCCCGGCACACAGGACTCCACTGGGCAGCTGGGGGTGGAGTGGCATACCCAGGTGGACATCCAATCGGATGCCCTTCCCAGGTCCAGGAGTTGATCCTTTGTGCTGGAAGGTACAGGTCTGGGTTGTGCATAGCCCCTGTGAGCACTTGGACCTGCATGACCACACACCAGGGAGGGGCAGGCACAGGAGATTGACCCCCACACCCCTGGCATGGTGCAACCTTTACCCCGGAGGCCATTGTTGGACCCTCCCACCCCCATGGTGCCGACACCCCAGGACACTGGACATGTTGCTGGTGCTGTGGCATGGCTGCCCCAGCCCTCCCAGTCTGCCTTGTGGGATTGGGCGGCACTGCAGGACATTTTCTGTTCCCCTCATGACCAGTGGAAGGCATCTGTGGGGGCGTGCAGAAAGGTTATAGCATGGTCTACCCTGGCATATCCTGCACCCCCTTCTGCACCCATGTGAACAGCACTATGCAGGTATGTGAATACCACGTAGTGCTTGCATGCCCCTGGAATGCCCCCAGCATGGTGCAGTCTGTGGATATGGAGGATCGGGTGTAGTGGGTCCATGTGACCCCTGTTTGTGCATCCTGCGAGGGGGCGCAATGGGTGTGGAGTGGCTACATGCTCCAGATACACACGTGTAGCCACTCTGCACCATTCGTGCATCGCACCCACTGTTCGCACTACTGTACTTATCTCAAATTGAACTTTTCCCTATTGTTTCCCCCTCCCTCAGGTCACACCTAGAAAAGAGCCTCCACTTAGCGTGTCTTTGTTGGTCAACATATTTCAATAAAAAATAAATAAAATTTGTTTTAAGCTGTAAAGTGTTCCAACTGTCAGAAGTTGCACTCAATAAATAAAATTACCTTGCCTTGCTATATTGTTGTTTCCAGTTAAAGAGCTAGTAGCACAGAAAAAGTGGGCAGAAAATGTTAGTCATTGTTAAAAGAAGTCACATATTAGTTTTTATTTCTGAACTGTTTTTCTATGTGCTCATTGGATGGCTTTCTACCTAATAGTATTGGGTGTAACATGAAAAGCAGTGTTTTACCAGGAAGCAGACATACTGTATCTAATTATTATTTTCCCTACTACATCATCAGTATGTGACCCCACTTATTGTTACATTAGAAGCCATGCTGCCTGATTGGTAACTTTTGTCATAAGTTACCAATTAAGCAGCAGGAGATTGTTTTTTCTTGTTTAGCAGTGATGTCACAATCAGTTAGTTTACAAGGCCGATGATGAATGGGGAGGAATAGAACTAAGTCAGCCTCCAGGCACAGTACTGTTCCACACATCACACCTAGTGCTGTCAGATAGAAAAAACATTTCTAATTAGCAAAACAGAAAAAAATACTTCAAACATAAGACATGATCCCTGACTACTTCAAAAAAGTTACCATTAATTTCGAGCAGCACACTAGCTCTTCTATGCACTGAAGAACTATGCTACATTATCCCACCCATGTACATGGGTTTCTAAAACTGGATTTTGTCACATCCGTTATAAAGATAGACAGAGGAGGCAGTATAGCGAGTGGTTAAAGGCACTGAGCTGCCAACCTGGAGACCTGGGTTTGAATCCTGTCAGCCCCCACTTGTATACTGTGTGACTCTGAGCAAGTCACTTAATTGCCTTGTGCTCCCAGGTCACACCTGGAAATAAGCTCCAGCTTAGTGTGCCTTTCCTGGTTAAACAATTTCCCCTTTCCCTTTCAGACAGACATACAGTTGTGATCGTGCATGGCAGGTTGTGTGTTCATTAGGATACAAAGGGAATCCTTAGATGTGGGCAGAAGAATTAGATTGCAGTCTGTGTGATCCACATAGCACATAAAGGAACAGAAGGAAGTTTTGGTCCATATTATCATCCCCAGCTTCATAAGTAGGGATAAAATAAGCATGCTATGCAAAGAAGTGCTTTCTTACATCCTCACTATCAAATCCCATATTTCATAGGATTCATACGCTGTTATGAGTTAGGAGGTCAGGAGACCTATGTATAACTCGTCACTTGTTAGTGGTAATACCTGCATTTTTCTTCACCCATTTACTTGTCCAATGCTTTCTTAAAGGAAATCATAGTTTCTCTCATTATCACCCATACTGGTAGTCCATTGCAGACTGGTGCAACTCTCTAGTTGAAACATTTTGTTTGTTTAATAGTATTAGCTACTTCGCCTTGTAGTTGTAAGTTGTGGGCTCTAGTTCCTTGAAATACTGGTCTCTTACATAGACCTATGCTTTCAAACATGAGATCATCCTTCATTGCTCTGTATACTAAGTTGAGGTCTCCTCTAATTCTCTTGTAATGCATGGAGTACAAGTTCAAGTTACTGTATGTAATCTTTCTCTGTGTGATTTATTTACTTGATTACTGATTTTTTTGTTACTTTTCTTTGAACTCCCTCAATTAATTTTTGGCTTCTTATACTTTGGGGTGCACAGAATAGTGAACAGTACTCCAAATGCAGTCTCACCAATGAAGCATACAATGGCGTCATAACCTCTGGCTCTCTGCTTTTGATGTTTTTAAGTATGGTTGTGAGGATCCTCTTACACATTTGAACTGCTGATCTTGTATTAGTGTCAAATTTTAGACCTTTGGTAATTATGACACCCAGATCCCTTTCTTTTGATGTTTCCTGTAGTATAGTGTTATTCAGTTTGTACTGGTATCCGGGGTTGTTTTTACCCAAATGCATGACTTTACACTTTCCCTCATTAAACCTACTTTTTATTCGTAGCCCAGTTTTCCAACTTTTTTAGATCATCCTGAAGGTTTTTAACTGAGTCCATGCTATTTACTATTGCTCCAATTTTACTGTTGTCCTTGTATTTACTTGGCCAGGAGTGAATAGAGGTTTGCATTGTTGAGCCTGAAGAAGTCTCTATCTATGGAAAATGTGTACAGTTATCTCTGATTCTGGGTTGCAGCTTCTGTAGACTTTTTATTTGTAGTCATACTAATTCCACCGTTTGTTGCTTCTATGCCCAGGTCACTCCTATGAAAGGTACTCTATCCCAGTGTGCTTAACCAGTTATCAAAACAAAAATATAAGGAATAATGTATGGGTAACCACAGCAGTGAGCCTGCATGTCCTTCGAGGGGTGGAGATACCAGCGTAGGGATCTCAAGAGTGGAGCACAAGAGGTCCATGCTGGTATCTCAACCCGAAAATGGGAACACAAAGCGAGTTGTGTATGGTCATCCATATTTTATTTGTCATAAGGTATGGTTTTAAAAACAAAGACAGAAACAATATAATGGAGTTTCTAAATGTCTTTACTGTAATGACTATTATAGCAAGAGCAACAAATTAATTCTAATAGTTTTGAAATGGATACATAAAAAAGAACTGTTGAACACTTAAGTATTAAAGTAAGGAGCCAGCCCAGTGGCGCTGAGGGTTGAGGCGCTGGACAACACATCTCGTGCCACGCCCTGGTGACCCAGGTTCTGGAATGAGCTGGGGCCTCTGGGAGTTGGCAGGGTAGGGAAGAGATTGAGCGTCTGCTGACTGCTCTGTCTTCCCGGGGGTGGGTATGGGGTAGCATTCGCTCTTGAAGTGACCTCTGGCGGTAGCTGGAGGATCACCAGTGTAGCGACGCGATGCAATTCCTGGGGCAGAGCCACAGCAATACGTAGCCTTGCTGGTCAGGTTCCCCGGGGGGGGGGTAACAGGAAAAAGCAAGAAAAGCCTCCTATACTAGCCAGGAGATGAGGGTGGCCCCAGTGGACCCTCCCACATCCCAAATACTGGCCCAGATGTGCCCAGGATCTCTCTCAGGGCTGACCCGATGACTTGCAGGTAGGCTCCTCACACTTAGGAGGTAGCTGCTGAGAGAAGGTGGAATCAGTCCTGGAGATGGTACTGGGGATGGGTCTGCCTGTGGTCGTACGGGGAGAAGGGATCAGGGGAGATGCGGGGGGGGGGTTCAGGTTGGGAGTAGGGTAGGGACTCCTGAAGGATGCCTGGGGGTGAAGGAGAATAAAGGAACAAAAAAAAGTATTAAAGTAAGGAACATTTGCTTTGTTTTCAGGTTTTGTGTCCAAGATCAAATCGTACTTAGCAGTGCATTGCAATCAGTAAAAACAGTGGAAACAAAGTGCCTTGGAATCCATAAACAGTAGCGATACACAGGAAATGTAGCTTTTTTTCTTGTTCGAGGATGAACTTTTCTCATTCTGTCATTTCGTTTGAATGAACCGCAGCTGACTATTTTTTTTTAAATGTGTACCACCATGATGAGAGTGGTGGGATTCAGTGCACGAAACAACTGAAAGCAATCAGTGGGAGTGAGCGTAAGCTAACTGCAGATGCATATAACAATAGAACATGCACAATAAGGTTTTTAGAATGTGCACAGTAAATTTAGAATATGCACAACAAGGTTTTTGACGGTATGCCATGATGATAAGTGACCGCATATGGACGACTGTCAAAACGGTGATCCATATGATGGCACTATCATCGTGGGTGACAGTAGGTGAACAGCGAATGATGTGACCGTAAGGGTAGGTGACAGGAAGGGAGGGTGGGCAACAGGACGTGGAGGGATGGGGAACAGGGATGTAATCCTGTAGTGAGCCTGCTTCTGCCGAGCCAACCGTGTGGTGTGGTGGGTAGGGTGGTTAGCTCTGATGGAGCAGGTCCTGGGTTCAGGACTGGGGGTGAGTATACTTTTGCAAGGTCCTACAGCTACGAGACTTATTTTTTTTTTAACCGAGCTGTATCCCCCTCCCCAACATGCACCCCCCTGGAGCTGAGAATCTTTAGTAGAGAGATGCGGGGGGGTGTACAGTTTCCCTGTTGACTTTTTTCTGCATATTGCTGAATATGATTTTCGGCGACAATGCAGGTCATGATTATAGTGACTGCCTTTCAGGGGTCACTATTATCACATTGAACCTTTTTGACCAGGCTGAATTCCATGCACAATAAACCCTAACCATACAATAGATAGATAGATAGATAGATAGATAGATAGATAGATAGATAGATAGATAGATAGATAGATAGATAGATAGATAGACAGACAGACAGACAAGATAGACAAACAGACAAATTGATAAATAACATCATAATTTCCTACCCCCTCTACTACCCAGGGTAGCCGTTGAATCACATGGTAAGCTGAAATTTGTCCAGGACTACCTTAAAGGCCTTTACTGTCTCCACTGTTCCTGCTTGTAGGCTATTCTATTGACTCCACACCCTCTTAGAGAAACGGAGCTGTCTAACCCGTGAATTCACCTCCCCTGCACTTCAGGGTGCTTTCCTGTATCCTGCTACATACACTAGAAGGGATCATTTCAAGTTGTATCTCTGCATCACCTAAGGAGCACATATATTTCAACAAATGCAGTGTACTGGATTGGGTTATAGTATTTATTAAATGGCCTGATACCAAACATCTCATTGGCTTGTAAAATAGCTTTGTGACTATGAAAAAATTAGATTATGAAATTAGTTTATAGGGGCTGCCCTGCCCAATGGTCCAGTATCAGCATTTCATACTGCTGTGCTGGTGGCAAAGGTTTGGAAGAGAACTAGGGGAACTGGCTGGGTAGCCTGTGGCCATGAAGCTGTGCTCCCAGTTAGTGATAGATGGCACTGGGTTTTGCTGTCAAAACACCTAATGAGTGCTAGAGATCTTTCTCCTCACAAGACATCATCAGTGTCCACACAGTCAAATAGATGGCCATTATCAGGCACCTTGGGAAGCAGGTGGCAATCGGGGAAATCTGGGAGAAAACACAAATGCCATTGGGATGTTGGCCGGCAGTATTCTCAAGACCTACATCATTGAGCCCCACTAGAGACACAGTGGAATTTGTAGAAGACAGGGTTGACCATGCTGTCATGGGGGTGTGCCTCTAGAAATGTGGACTGGAGGATGGCAGCAGAGGACAGAAAGCTGTATGAAAAGAATGAGGTATTTGCAGGATACTTTCTGTGCTGTAATAGCTCTTTAAACACCTCTGTCATTTGTTGTTCTTTTCATGGTTTGTAATCTCATTGTAAAGTTTTTTTTTTTTCATCATTTCTAGTTTAAAACCTCAGGGTGAATATTGACAATGCCTGTGTTTAGCTGGTAGGAGTTGTCAAAGATATGAGCAATGTGAGATTAATTGTTACTTTATGGGTACAGTTAGTTTATGTGTAATTGCGTTTGTTATAAAATGGTAGAAGCAAGTTTTGTGCTTCAGGCTTTCCATGTGTGTGGGAGGACAGACTTTGCTTTACTGTGCATGCAATCTGTCTTTTTGGAAGGTGGCATCTTATTTATAATTCCAGGAACAAACAGAATAAAGAACTATGCCACTACTTTCATGGCTGCTCCCACAATGAGGAGTCATCCAGTCCATAAAGAATAAGACATGACTATAGTGCACAGAGATCCTGGGGTTACAGCCTGGCAAATGGCACTTTATGTGATGGTGTACTTGAAAATACAATCCTTTATTTTTAGCCCTGCAATTTTTCTATGATAATGTTCTGTGTTACTCAAAGACTTTGTGTGCCCCTGTTTCATGTTTTAGTTTATTTATAATTCCATGTGTTATGAAGTTTTTTAACTGAGTTTTGTATATGGGTCAGTCACTTTTTAGAGAAACTGACCTATTTTCTGTGCTGTGTTGTATTCTTACTGCTGTTTTTTTGGGGGTGTTGTTAGTATTTGAACATATACTGGAGACACTGCTTGTGTATTGATATGTATAGCCAGATCTATTGTGCTTTGCCTTGGGCAGTGGAGTAGATCCAACTCGAGTGGTTAGTACAAATAGGCAAGTCTTGAGACCAGTTTCATCGAGTTAGGAAGCAGTATGTGTTGTGGTCATCTTGACCCATTTTATATAATCTATATATCTATCTATCTATCTGTCTATCTATCTATCTATCTATCTATCCATTCACCCAAAACACAGTTTTGTAAAAGATGCAGTTTTTTAAATTAATACTCTTCTAAAACAAGACTATTTTGTACTGTATCATTATCCCATGGCAATGTCTATATTTCTGTGTTTAGAATAACACTGGAAATGGGCATCCAAAGGTACAGCAATGGGGGCACCAGTTGATCCTCATACAAAACTATTTTTGAGTCGGCTAGAAACAGCCACACTTTGTTTAAGTTCATTGGAATCCATTCCTTCAGGGGACAGCTCACTGGAACCACTTTATAGATAACATAATTTGTGTTTAGGATGAAACAGATGATGGGATGAAGGAATGTATGGATTGTATTAATAATAATGATGTCCACTTATTATTCACTTCATCTTTTTAAAAAACAACTTTTTTTTTCTGGAAATAACATTTTGGATAAGCGACAAAGGAAATGTTAAATCAGAGTCTTTTAGGAAACCAACTGCAGTTAATGCATTATTACCTTATGATATTGTAGCTGTCACTCCAAGAGTCCCATCTCAGTAGAGTAAGATCTTATTTTTTCTAATCTCACTTGTCTATCACACTCATTTTCCATAACTGTGGCTGACCTATCTTTTGCTATGTCCACACTCAGATAACTGCCACACTCAGATATCCATCAAAGACAATAGGAACTGACAAGGTTGGTCATCTTTGTGCTGACTGTATTCTCATGGATGAGTTTCTTAGAATTTGTACTAACTGCTCCAGTGAGGCTGGATTTGAGACACACTGTGTTGACTCAAAGGAGAGGGTTTAAAGAAAAAGGTTTCTCTACTAACGTCCTTAAAACAGATTACAGATGGTTAAAGGTACAGATAGGAATTCTGTCTTAACACCACAATGTAGGAAAGCTATCAATGAGAGTAAGGAACCATTTAATTTTATAGCAAAATTCACACCATTAGGAAATCAAATTAATTAAATTGTAAAAAGCAGTTTGTATATCCCAGTTAATGACCCCTTCACCAGAAAAACAATTGGACCAATATCAAAGTTTACCTTTTCAAAGGCACAACATTTAAATGACATGCTTATGCAGAGTCACTATGGGGAAATGGAAAAAATATATTGGTAGAATACAAAACCAAGAGGTATGCATAAATGCCTTAGATGTCATCTATTCCTGTTTTTAAATAAAAAAACTTGAAACTTAAATACTTAAAAAGCTAAATAGATCCATTGTTAATAAATTGATGGTGACTTTTGACTAGTTGTATAGTCTGAGCCTTAAACTTTTGGATATATTCAGATCTGAATTTCATGGCATTCTGTGAATAATGTGGGAGACTAGGAATCATAATGCTCATAGGAATCATGGGAATTATACTGAGCCTGAAGATGTGCATCCATTATGCTCTCCCTATCAATCAATTAACGTTGTAAAATGTGTCCAGTTTGTGTTTAAAGGACTGTGTGGTGCATCTAGCCACCAACTCAGTGGGTAATCTGTTCTAATCATACACCAACCTTTGGTTAAACCAGTTCCTTGATCTCAAAAGCCTTGATTGTCTTGCTTTTAACTGTAATAGGTGGGATCTAGTGGTATATACTTTGTTAGTTGTTTCTAGGCCCAAGTTTTCCCATAGGTCATTTTTTGTCCCTGCGTTGTTTACTGCACACATATCTCCCCTTTTCCTCCTGTACTCCAGGGAAAACAGATTTAATTTGTCCAGCCTTTCTTGGTACAATTTACCTTTCATGCTTACTATTCCTCTAGTGGCCCTCTTTTGGATCCTTTCCAACATGGCTACTTCTCCATTTTTATAGGGAGACCAAACCTGGGCTCTGTACTCCAATATAGGCCTCACCAAATGTATGTAAAGAGGCATAATAACCTCTCTGCTTCTTGCATTAATATGCCTAAAAATGCAATTTAAGATATTATTTCCCTTCTGTGATATCTGCCTGCAATGTGTTGTAAATTTCATGTCCTTCGAAACCATGATCCCCAAATCTCTTTCCTCTCATGTAATTCTTAACAGTTTATTATCTAATACATATTTCTACTCTGGGTTATTTCTCCCTAGATGCCTAACAGCACATTTATCTAAGTTTAATGATAATCCAGCCTTGGTTGTCCAACCAGAAACATGATTTAGTGCTCTTTGTAATGTAGAATTCGTGGAGCCGTGATTGACTATAGCCCCTAACCTGCAGTCATCTGCAAATTTGCATAACCAAACAGCCTCTTTTATTATACTGTAGTGTACATATATATATAAATATATATATATATTTTTTTTTAAAAGGCAAGGTACCAATACTGAACCTTGTGGGACGCCACTTGCTACTTCTGTCCATGTAGAATATGATCCCTTTATACTAACTCTTTGATTTCTGTTAGTTAGCCAACCTTGCACCCAGCATATTATAAGTAATGGGATACCTATATTGCTTATGGCTAACAATAGACCTGCATGTGGTAGCTTATCTAAAGCTTTGGAAAAATCCAGGAAGGCCACATCCAGTGCCCTCCCATTGTCAAGCTCCCTTACCACTTTGTCATAAAACTTCAACATGTTTGTCTGACAGGATCTGCCTTTGACAAAACCATGTTGTGTGCTGCTAACTAAGTTATTTTGATTTAAGGTATCTAATATATTATCCTTTAGTATACCCTCTAATATTTGTGATGGAATAGAGGTCAGGCTCACTGGTCTATAGTTAGCCTGGTCAGATTGTGCTCCCTTTTAAATAAGGGAATTATAGTAGCCCTTCTCCAGTCATCTACTACCTCCTCTCTATCCAGAGAAACCTGAAATATATATGTCAGGGGACTGCCATTTGGTTGCTTAGTTCTTTTAATACTCTTGGGTGCAGACAGTCTGGTCCTGGTGATTTATTAGGATCAAGTTTCTTCAATCTAGCCTGTACATCAATTGGTTCTATAATTATTCTTTGTTGATATGTTGTGTCAGTGACCTGTAAACTCTGAATGCTACCTACTTTGTTATTAAATATGGATGAAAAGTATATGTTAAGTAGGTTAGCCATCAAATTTTCATCAGATGTTAATTCCCCATTTTGACTTTTTAAAGGTCCTACATTATGTGAATTACCTTTTTTGTTATTAATGTATGAGTAAAACACTTCATAGTTTTGGCTAACTGAAGAAGATAATTTATGCTCATAGTTTGCCTTTGCAGTTTTTATTTTATTTCTTAAAGTTTTTAGAATGTGTTTATAATTAAGTCTGTTAATTTCTGTGCCACTAGCTCTCCATTTTTTGTATAACTTATGTTTCTTGTTTGTAAGTTTCTTTATTGCTGGAGTAAACTACTGGGGTTTGAATCTTGTATGTTTGTATCTCTGTTTACAGGGAATATTATTAGTCATTTCCTTAGTTATTTTGTTGCGAAATGTATCCCACATAATTTTCAAAGGTTTGTCGCTTAGATCTTGTTGCCAATTCCATCTAGCAATATTAGATTTTATAAGATGAAAGTCAGCTTTACTGAAATCCACTTTTATATTTTGCCCTACATTACAGAAACATAGAAACATAGACTTTGATGGCAGATAAGGACCACTTGGCCCACCTAGTCTGCCCATTTCCCTACCTACAGGATAAGCTGCAGATCCTAGTTAACCAACAGCCTATTTCGTCTTACCCCCACAAGAATTGCCTTATGTCTGTCCCATGTATTCTTGAATTCTCCCACAGTTTTAGACCCCAGAACCTCCTCAGGAAGGCTGTTCCATGTGTCCATCACCCTCTCTGTGAAAAAATATTTCCTCACATTGCCCCTGAACAGCCCCCCCATCTTTAAATTGTGTCCTCTTGTTCTTGCACATCTCTTTTTCTGAAAGATGCTACCCTCTTGGACTTTGTTGATTCCACTGAGGTACTTAAAAGTTTCTATCATGTCCCTGCCCTCTCTCCTTTCCTCAAGGGTATACATATTAAGCTCCATTAGTTTCTGCTTGTATGGCTTCTCTTGCAGACCCTGCACCATTTTAGTTGCCCTCCTCTGGACTGCCTCTATCTTGTCTATGTCCTTTCGGAGATGGGGTCCCCAGAACTGGATGCAGTACTCCAGATGGGGTCTTACCAACTGTCTGTACAGAGAGATAACAACTTCCTGTTTTCTGCTGGTGATGCCTCTCCCTATACATCCCAGTTTACTCCCAGCCCTCCATACTGCCTTCTAACATTGCTTGCTAATCTTAAGGTCATCTGATTTGATTACCCCCAGGTCCCTTTCCATTTTTGCCATTGTTACTACCTCCCCTCCCATTGTGTAATCTTCCTCTGTGTTTTTGTTTCCCAAGTGCATTATTTTGCACTTCTTTGCATTGAATCCAAGCTGACCATTCCTCCAACCTTGCCAAGTCCCTTCTCATCCTTTCCACGCCTCCTTGTGTTGTGTATCAACCCTGTTGCAGATCTTTGTGTCATCTGCAAAGAATACTTTTTCTTCTAGTCCCTCTGCAATGTCACTTATAAAGACATTAAAAAGGACTGGACCCAGTACTGAACCCTGTACCTCACTAGTAACCCCTCTTTCTTCAGAGCAGAATTCATTTACAATTACCTTCATGGTCCTGTTGACCAGTCAATGTTTTACCTAGGCTACCACCCTGGGACCCATTCCCAGGCTGGTTAATTTGACAATTAATCTTTTGTGTGGGACTGTGTCAAATGCCTTGCTAATGTCTAGGTAGGCCATGTCCACAGCCCCTCCCTGGTCTACTACTTTGGTCACCCAGTCAAAGAAATCAATTAGATTCATGTGACATGACCTTCCTGCTGTGAACCCATGCTGCACTGAGTCCTGTGCCCAACTGGCCTCTAGGTACTCAACAATTCTTTCCTTCAGAAGTGATTCCATCACTTTCCCTACCACAGAGGTCAAACTGACAGGTCTGTAGTTTCCTGCCTCTGTCTTGGTCCCACTTTTGTGAAGGGGAATCACATCTGCCTTCCTCCAGTCTTCAGGTACCACACCATCCTCCCATGATTTGTTAAAAAGTGTAGTCAGTGGTTTCACTAGTTCTCCCCTTAATTCTTTTAGAATTCTGGGGTGAATTCCATCAGGCCTCATTGCTTTGTCCACCTTCAGTTTTAGGAGTTCTTTCAGAACCCTTTCTTGTGTGAAAGGACTGGGATCACCCCCCCATCAAGATTGCTTCTGTTAATTGGATTAGGCACCTCCCCCTCCTCCTCTTTTGTGAATACTGAGCAGAAATATTCATTCAGTATCCCTGCTTTTTCACTGTCCCTCTCTGCCCACCCACCGTCCATTCTATTCATCCTCACTACCTGTCCCTTTGTCTTTCTATGCTCCTTGATGTACCTATGAAAGGTTTTATCCCCCTTCTTAACCGAATTGGTTATCTTTTCCTCAGTTTGGGCCTTTGCTATTCTGATTTCCATCTCTGCTTCCTTCTGCCTTAACTGGTACAGCTGTCTGTCCTGCTCCTTCTGTGTTTCCTTATACTTCCTGAATGCTATCTTTTTCTCCCTGACTTTCCCTGCCACCACTTTTGAGAACCATAGTGGCTTTTTCTTTCATTTTGATTTGTTTATTTGCTTCACACTAAGGCTTGTTGCCTCTGTGATGGCAGTTTTGATGTTTCCCCATTGTTGCTCCACCCCTCCTTCTATCCTGTTTGCTAGGGCTTTTCTAAGGCACTCTCCCATCTTGCCAAAATCAGCCCTTCTGAAGTCTAGCACCCTCACTTTTGTGTGGCTTGACTCTGTAGCTGAGTTTATCATGAACCACACTGTTTGATGGTCACTTGTTCCCAGATGGCAACCCACTTGTAGATCTGAGATCCTCTCACTGTCCCCATTTGAGAGTATGAGGTTTAAGATTGCTTCCTTATGAGTGGATTCTGAAACTAACTGTCTGACACATGCCACCTGTAGGGCATCGAGAATGGCCCTGCTCTTGGATGTGGTTGCAACAAATGTGCTCCAGTTAACACCTGGCATATTCAGGTCTCCCATCAACAGTATCTCCCCTTTTTCTGCCATAACAAGAATGCCTTCTATCATATCCTAGTTCATTCCCTCCCCCTGACATGGGGGTCTGTATACAACCCCTGTGCGGATTGTGGTGCCACTTTCAGTCTCTAAGGTGACCCACAGTGCCTCCTCTCCTCCCTGTTTACTCCTTTGTTCAGTTGCTTTTATCCCTTCCTTTACATAGAGAGCTACTCCTCCCCGTCTTCTCCCCTCCATGTCTCTCCTGTAGGTTATGTACCCTGGTATGTTAACATCCCAGTCATGGTTCTCTGTGTACCATGTTTCTGTGACTGTTATGATATCCAGGCATCCCTCTTCCATCAAGGCCACCAGTTCAGGGAGCTTGTTGCCCAGACTATGGGCATTGGTACTCATTATCCTCCATTTCCTGATGGCCTTACTCCTTTTTGCCCCATCCCTGTCCTTACTGCCTTTGTCACTTTCTCCTTTTACCCCTTCCCTTCTCCCTATTGACATCTCTATCTTGGTGTTTACCTCACTTACTATCCTGACTTTTTTGGGGGGGGCTAGGATTCCCCTGCTCCTTTCCAGTGCCTCTTCCTTTGGCTAGTTTAAATGCTTGCCAATGAAACATTTAAACCTATCACCTAGGATCCTGGTTCCCATCCTGGACAGATGCAGCCCATCATGCCAGTATAGGCCTGAATCACTCCAGGTGGACCCCCAGTCCCCAATGAAACCAAATCCCTGAGCTCTGCACCAGTTTTTCAACCATTGATTGAATCCCATGGTGTGGAGCACCCTAGCCTCACCTACGCAATAGACAGGCAGCACCTCAGAGAAGGTTACTGTGCATGCTACTTGTTTAAGGCCCCTCCCTAACTCCACAAACTCTTCCTACACTGCTCTTATCCCTATCTTAGCCAGGTCATTTGTCCCTAGGGGGACAATGACATCTAGCTCCCTCCCCGTGTAGCTGCTCCGGTGATCCTGAGGATTCGCTCCCTGTTCCTCCAAGCCATGGTGCCAGGCAGGCACCTTACCTCCCTCTCCCCTTCCTCCCCCAGTTCCACCTTCCTAACAATGGAGTCCCCCACCAGGAGTTGTTTCCTTCCCCTGTGGAGTTCCATGTCACCTTCCTGTGGGACTCTCTTGTGGAGGTTCCCAATATCCTCCTTGGTTTACACTGCAGTTGCCTCCATAGAGGAACTACACTTTGCCAGAACAGCATAGGAATTGTGGAGAGGTACAACTGCAGCGATGCACCTCTGTTCAACCACCCTCACCCTCCCTGAGCCCTCTGTGGTCCAACCGCTCCTTCTTCTTGGCAACCTCTGAGGCAATGGCAGTGGCCCTGGTGGTCCCTAGATGGAAGAGGAGATTCCACAAATCCTGGCCAACTCAGCCTGGAGGTGAGCAACCTTCTCCCTCAGCCCAGAGAGGTGCCTGGAGATGGGACAACACCGCATCCTCCGGAACGTCTCCCGGAAGATGGCTGCTACATAGCCACTGCACTGCACCACTCCCATCATGTCTTACTTCTGGCCCCTTCACTGTTGTTTGGAATCCTTACTCTTTACTCTGTTTTTTTTTCTTCTCTCCCTACTTACTTACTGCCTCTGTGCCCTTTAAGCTCCTGAGCATCCTGTTCCAAGAAAAGGGCTCTGCATGGCATTTTACACTGCCAAATAAAACCAGAAATAAGACTATGTAATTTAGTAAACCATGTTTGAGGAAGAAATAACTTTAACATGCTAAGAGGGTATAAGACCCTCGGCAGGATATTTGTTTTAACTACTTTAACCCTACTCCAGAGAGAAAGAGGAAATAGACCCAACGAGCCTAGTCCTGTTTTACCTGGTCAAGCAACTTATCCAAGTTATATTTTTGCAGCTTTGTGGGAGATGTATTTAAATCAATACCTAAATATTTAAGCTTATTGGGTACCCATACAAACCCCAGGTCATCCATTTGAGTCCTAAAGGTTCGATCATTAAGCAGCATAATTTCATTTTTATTGAATGTCATTGACATATACTGAAAGTTTAAGCTGCCAGGCCCCAGCATCACCCCTTGCATCTCAGGTGTCGCGCTAATTTTCCTAATTAAAAGTTCAAGACATAAATTAAACAAAAGCGGTGAAAGGTGACAGAGCTAATATGTACCGTGTTTCAAGATAATCACCTTGGAGAATAGGCTGTTACAAAGTATTATAGCTGTAAAGTTCACATAAAGTATCCGGATCATTCAATAAAGTCCTGGGGGATACCAAATTTCTGTAAGATAGTGAATAAGTAACTCCATGAGACCTGATCAAAGCTTTCTCCACATCCAGGGATTCCAGCACTGCTGGGATGTGGACCTCCCTGGATAAGGAGAAAATATGCACTAGTTTTCGAAGATGATCTTATGACAGTCTTCCATGGACAAACCAGACTTGATCAGTACTAATCAAGGAACCCCAAACAGTACTAAGATGAATTGGTAAAATCTTGGAGAGAATCTTATCATCCAGATTGATCAAAATGAGATAGGATGATTGCTGGTAACTCAGGAGGGATCCTTGCCAGGTTTTAACAATACTATAATAAGGGACTCCATTGATGTCCAGGCCAAAGTACTGTGAGAGCAAATGTAATTAAAGGTATCTGACAAAATCAGTGCCAAAAATTTTTTAAATTGTTTATAAAAATTAGGAGTGAATCTGCTGGGGTCCAGAGCTTTATCAGATGAAAGGGAATCAAGGCAAGGCAAGGCAAATTTAATTTTTCTGGCACCCAATCCCAGAGGTTCTGGGCGCCGTACAAAAGACACAGGCTCAATTTATACATCCAGAACAATATCCTCATACAAATCCCATAAATATATAAACCCCTCTAAATTTTAAAAGGACTAATAACACTAGTGTCAAAGAGAGTCTGAGAATGCCTGATTGAACAAACAGAACTTCAGGCAGCTCTTAAAGACCTCCACTGATGGGGCCTCCCTCACCAATAACAGGAGTGAATTCCATAAGATAGGACTGGTGACACTAAAAGCTTGGTCGCCTGCAGTTTTTAATCTTGTCCTAGGAATCGTCAGGAAGCCCCTGGAGGAGGACCGGAGGGGCCGAACCAAGGCAGCAGGTGTAAGAAGGTCAGCCAGATAACAAGGGCCCAGTCCATGTAGGGCCTTATAGGTGAGCAAGGCCACCTTGAAGAGCACCCTCCATTGAACTGGCAGCCAGTGCAGTTCTCGCAGCACCAGGGTGTCATGATAGTATTTCAACTGGCCAGTCAGCAACCTGGCAGCTGCATTCTGCACTAGCTGCAGTTGATGGAGGGTGTCTCCAGAGACCCCGAGGTACAGCGCATTACAGTAGTCTAACCTGGATGTGACAAATGCATGTACCAAGGAGGGGAGGTCCAGGGGTGGAATCAGGTGCCTAATCCTGGCGATATTTCTCGGATAAAAAAAGCTTCCCTTGACAACGGCAGACTCCTGATATTCCATCATCATACCGCTGTCAAACATCATGCCAAGATTATGCACCTTAGAGGAAGTCCTCAAAGGGACTGACCCTAGAATAAGTCCAGAATCTGTCCCCGGGGGCAACTCCACCCACCTCCTGTTCAACTCCACCACCAGTACCTCTGTCTTATCAGGGTTCAGTCACAACCAGCTGGAGACCATCCAGTCATTGATCTCTGCCAGACAGTTGTTTAGTACATCCACCACATTCGATGTTCCAGGGGCAAAGGATAAGTACAGCTGGGTATCATTGTCATAGGAATGAAATCCCAAGCTGTACTTCCTAATGATCTCTCCAAGGGGTAGCATGTACACGGTGAGCAACATCGGTGACAACACCGAACCCTGAGGTACCCCACAAGACAGAAGGCTAAGAGATGAGAAAAAATTCCCCATCACCACCCTCTGTCTTCTGTTTGTCAAAAGGGACTCAAACCAGTGAATAACAGTGCCGGTGAGTCCACAGAAGTCCCTCAGATGGTCCAGCATCACCCGATCGTCCACCGTGTCAAAAGCTGAGGAGAGATCGAGTAGATTGAGAAATGTCCCCTCTCCTCCATCTCTCATCCTGAGGAGATCATTTTGCAGTTGAACTAATGTGGTTTCTGTTTAATGTCTTCCTCAAAACCCTGACTGAAGCGGCTCATAGATATCAAATGCCATGAGGTGATCACCTAACTGACGTGTTACAATCTTCTCCACCACCTTTCCTAAAAATGGAAGGTTGGAGACTGGTCGATAATTCGCCTTGATGTCAGGGTCCAAAGATGACTTCTTCAGTAGGGGTCTCACCAGCGCTTTCTTCAAAGCATATGGGACAACCCTCTCGAGCAAGGAACACCGGACAGTCAAGGTGAACACTGGACCAATAGCGTTGACGCATCCCACTAAGAAACGCTTCGGCGCCAGGTCCATTTCACAATATGCGTGCTTCAGTTTTGAGATCACCTCAATGACATCAGCCACCTCCACTTGTTTAAACTCCCTCCAACCGGGTGGAGTGTTTTGTCGACCATCCCGGCGACCACCGTCGACCATAGTATGGGCCACTGGCAGAACACCCTGCCTGATGGCAAACACCATCTCTGAGAAAAACTGAGCAAACTCATTGCATAAAGCCTCAGAAACTGCTATTTTTGGCTGAAGACAGGCAGGATGTAATAACCTATCCACAATCCAAAAAAGCATTGTTGGTCAGTTTCTCCCAGCAGCAATCTCCCTGGATAGGAACACTGCCTTCCTACGGTTGATTGCCCCCTGGTACACACCATAGTGTGCATGCAGAGCCAGTTTGTCTGCCTCCAAGCCGGACCCCCGCTAGCAGTGCTCCAACCTCTGACCCTTGATCTTCAAAGCCTTGAGCTCCCCATCAAACCATGGGGATCTCAAGTGAGAAGATTTGCGTCATACAAGGATCAGTGCAAGGGAGTCGTGTGCCTCAGTCCCTGCCCTATTATAGACATCAACTGCCTCACCCACACCTCCCCTGCATGCAGTATCCACACTAGACAGGTTTGCCACAGCCAAAAATCCCTCCAGGGTCAAACCCCTCAATGGGCAGTAGCTCACCATCTCTGCAGGGGGAGGGATCTCAGAGTGTGCCCTGAGCAAGAACTCCACTGTGCAATGATCGGACCATGCATCCTTAACTTCCTGCAAAGTTAAGGGAGTTTGAATCTGATTTTGTAAGCGAGCATACAAAGCAGATAAATCAAGATATTGAAAAAAGAGGTTTAAATTAGTCATGTAGTTATTGTTCTGTTCCTGACTCTATAGTGACTGGTAATACATCTGAAATTCTGCTGCAGTTTCCCTAGGTTGGGTCACTATTGAACCATCATCAGAAATAATAAAAGGAATGATCCGATCTGCTGCTTGTTGTCAAAGACAGAGTGCAAGTACTGTAGCTTCCCAGTCTTCTTGCCTGGTTGCAATATTTAATCCGCATTTTAAGTATAACATGTTCTGTTTGTTTGCAGAGAAGGTTATGGTATTTAACTCTTAGGGTACTGAGATGGGCCCAAGTACTCTCTGGGGTAGAAGAATAAAGGACTCATTCCAAGTCTCAAATTTGTGCTAATAGCATGGAAAACTCCCGCTGACTGAGGGCCTTGCGCTTGGAGGCCAAGTGAATTAATTCCCCCTTTAGACTACATTTCAAAACTGCCCATAGTGTATGTAAATGTGGCATTGAACTTGCTATTCTGGAAGGAAAATATAGAAAATATTAACAGGGAAACTGGTATGGAATGAACCGCTACCCCCTTTGTACATCCCCTATTTCCAGACATGCCTAAAGGTTATATGTGCATGTACTGTAGGCAGAGACAACCATTTGCAAAGTATTACAGTACACAACTCTCTCTGTTAATCCCTGTTTCCCCTAGATGCTTTGTGAGTGTTCAATGTTTTTTTTACAGGAAGGGCTGGACACCACCCCCTAATACTTTGTTGTATTCCACTTTCCACTTAGGAATCAACTCTTAGAGCTGATTACTCAGATTCGCACTAGGTAGGCCTGGTTTTCTTCACCTGTACTACTTCCTCTAAAAGGCAGTTGTCGTAGGCCTAGAAGAACAGGTTTGAATGCACAGCCTGTATCCTTCCTGTGTTGGTTCTGATTTCTGTTTTACTGAAATAATAATAACAATTTTAACAACAAAAATGTGGCATTGAGGGTGAATTAACTTCCAAAAAATTCATACTAAAAACATGGGTGTGATCAGTAATTTCAATTAACTTTAACAATAGGTTATTGAGTTGCCAAATTTTGTCAATGCTAAAAATGGAGGAGAAAGCCAACTGGACAATGACTGGATGGTGGTCCAAGAGCACTTTGGGGGAATGCTCACATAATTGAATTCCTGAGAGGTGGTCAACTCCCACTAAGAAAAAAATCAGTTCTTGAAAATGAGTATGTGTTAATAAATGAAAGGTATAGTCCCTTTGGGTGGGATACAACACTCTCAATGAGTCTACCAGCTTCAATGTATCCATCTACTCGTATCTTTGAGTGCCTGCTGTGCAGGTGTCAAACCCCTTCTTCTATTTCCTGGATCTATCCAAGTCATTGTTAAGAACTATATTCCAATCCTATGCTAATAGACTAGGGAAAGATATCCATGGGGACAGGGCAGTCTGTATAGCTGAGAAGAAACCAGGGTCATCGATGGTCAGACTGTAAATGGAAGCCAAGACCATCTCCTTATGTCCCAATATAGCCCAAACAAGGACAAAACATCCTTAAAGATCAGATATTGCTTGTAATGAGTGAAAGGGAAGTTAACGAGCTACCAGAATAGCCACCTCCCCTTATGGGTATCAATCCCAGCACCAAATATTTGTCCTACACAATCCCTTTGGAACCATAATAATTGGTCTTCCTGTAGATGTGTTTCCTGTACTATTGATATATATCTACTTGCATATTTTTAAGATGAATGAAATTCTTATACCTCTTAGTTGGTGTTTGGGCTCCTTTAATATTCCAAGAGCAATGTTGATAAACCTGAGTCATACTCAGATGAGAAAAAAACAAAAACAATATATGATATTCCATACCCCCAAGGTAAAAAAATAACCATACAAACTCAAAACCAAATTGAACTCCAGAAAAAAATGCTCACCCCATATTATTACAATTCCCGTTCCATACCCCGACACCCTATCCATAACGAATACACAGAAAAAAAGCCCCACAAATATTCCAGACCCACCCGTGTCCCAGAACAAGAAAACAAGACCCCCCAAAAATTCTTTACCTTGGTCCAGGATACACATCTCCAGAGCACAATCCAGTCTGCACTCCCCAGATTCCCAGGTCCTAGAATGGTTAACTACTACAAAAAAACACAAGAGGCATATATTCAGAACCAGCTAGGAAAGCCAAGAAGACAAAGCATCAGATAATAATAGGAGTTATAAAGATTAAAGTAAAAGAAAATAAAGAGCCCAGAAAGAATATGACGCAGCACTAGAAAACAAAAACTGTGTTCTACCAAACAAATGGCTAAAAAAATAGTGACTTAAAGTAATAACCTAAGAAGGAGGATAAGTAATGTGTGGGCTCCCTCTAGTGGCCATCATACAGCATAGCAATATAATACAATAAAAGTAAACCTTGACTAGAGGCGGGCCAAGTGCGTAAAATTCACTATGCATAGTATTTTACATAGAACCTGAATTCTGCGTAATAGTCCACAAAGCGAAGCAAATAACTTTGCATCTCAAAGTAACGCAAAGTTTCCATTGTTTTCTATGGACTTCACGTTACTTCATTTTTGTTTTCTGCTCTTCAAGGTGAATTTTGCAGTGATTCCTGGGATGTAAGATCACATGGGCTCTATATTGTCTTGCACAGCCGTAGTTCAGCGTAGTGTGTGTAGTGGAAAGCTGGATACAGTTTGCTCTCAGAGTTTGAGAATCAAACCATTGAAAAACCTTTAAAAACACATTTTTGCTACAAAATTGTGTGTCAAAATATAGTACATTGATTGTAGTAAACCCTTGTGTGTGTATATCATCAAGCATTTATTGATTTTGTGTGAATATTGAATGTTAATTTAGTACATTCAGTCTCTGTATTGACAGACACTGTAGAAGTATGATTTGGGGGAGGGGTGGATCTGTGGTGTAGAAGGGAGATTAGTGAGAAAGGCAGTTTTTCCAACTGTTGTTGGCTAATTTTTTAGAATTTGTGTGTTCAGGTACACACAGTACAACTTCACTTAATATTTTATAGGCTGTTTGTGTTTGCTGGGCATTTTTTCAGGAGTTTTAAAGACTGTCTGTGTTGCAGTTAACTGAACAGTTAATGCTTCTATGCCTGACCTGTAATCTGTGTTTGTGGTGTCAATTGATGTGAATTTCATTGTGGCATTACAATAGCAGTACTCTCAATTTCTCAGCCTTTCTGCAATATATTTCCCTGCTTCTGTGTAGCTGCTAACTACTGCTGTACACCTTCCCCCCCCCCCGGCAAAACAAGGTATTAATTTTGGACTTTTGGATTTTTGAAGACTGGTTAAGATCTTGTGATGTGACTGTATGGCTGCATCTCTTTTGTTTTTTGCTTTCCATCTCCCAAAAACAGCAGAAATATAAAGCTGCTGGTAATTTTCTGTCATCTTAAAAAATGCCCATGAAGAGATGGTCTGGCAAAGCTGTTTCTGCCTGTGATGCTGCTGCCAAGAAGACTATTATCAGTGGAAGTTGTGATGATGAGGCAGGTTCATCAGGGGCTAGCAAGTTCAGCAGTGCTAAGAGTGGTCATGGCCATTGCCATGGTAGTATGCAGCAGAAGGGAAAGGTAGTACTGTAGTTGCTGCAAGTAAAGGAATTTCTCTGACTCTGTTTTTCACAGCGAAATCAGTCGCTTCAATGCTGGTTGGCGATGCTGTTGTACCTGCTGGTAGTAAAGTTAGTGACGGCATGGTTGATAACAGCATGAGTATTGCTACAAGTTCAACCTGGGCAACGTTATCAGGTGGGAAAATTGTTGTTGAATCTGCAGACATGAGTATAGTTGATGTCCCACTCCCCCACAGCAGTTGAACATGATTCTGATCATGCTAATGACTCTCAGTCTCATGTTTCCACTGATCTTGAGGTTAGGCCATCCAAACATTCAGATGTTGATGAAAAAAGTGTGGATGATAGTACTGAGGCTGTGGTTGGAATATCTCCACAGGAGAAAAGCATCCAGAGTGAATTTGTGGATGATGATTACGATGATGATGCTAGCGACTCCATTTGGGAACCAGACAAAAAGAAAGTAAAGGTGGCTATTTATAAACAGTCTGTTAGTCAATCCCCCCCCTCCTCAAAGTTCTGAGGTAGCTGTGTCCTTTAATGATCCGGAAGTAATAATCATATTGTGATGTTCAGTCAAAGCACAAGTGTGCTCAACACCAGAAATCATGCAGTACACACCCCCATGCTATCGCCACCCAAACTTACATTCCATATGCACCACCAGCAGTGACATATGAAGAGTAGGGTATCCAAATCCCTAATTTGCGATTTTTCCATACAAGATAGTAGTGATGAAACAGTGGCAATTTGCTAGCTTTGCCAAGCATGCGTGAAGCATGGTAAAAAGGGTAGCAATCTGGGCACTGGGGGCCAGCATACTCATCTCAAGAGCAGGCACGTGGCACTGTGGACTCATCACCAGAGGGGAGCTAATGCAGTGGTGGTTCACTCACCCTCATCCACCTTAGTGATCATGAGATTCCCTTCCTTCAGTGTAAGTAGCCATGTTGGTAAAAGTGGTGAAATGACACTGGAGAATTACTACAGGCATGAGGAGGAGGAGGATTTTGAATGCTCAAGTAGTGGTCAGTGTTGCAGTGGTGGTCCATATAGTAATTCTACTACATCAACCCCTGTGCTTAAAACAGGGACAATAACCACATTTATTGGCTTGTCTCCTATGCACCCACCATCCCACATCAAAGGTACTGTACCCCATCCATGTTAGCAGAGGAGAGCCATTTGTCACACCAAGTGCAAAACAGCAAACAATGCAGCCCGCGTTGCAGTCTTTTTGCACAGAACAGTAAATACCCACCAAATCATGTGGTTGCATGTGAATGCAATGCTGCCATAGCAGAAATACTGGCAATCAACTTTTTGCCATTCTTTTTTGTGGAGAATGCAGGATTCCAGCACTTTGCAGCACGCACGTGTCATAAATGGAAGATCCCATCCAGGACATACCTTTCCATCTGTGCTGTCCCTGAGTTAAAGTTAAACTTTGCTGCATGCCTAACCTTGACACTCGAAAGGGAAAGCTGAATAAATAGTGAAGCCAATTGTTAGTACTGTAGACTTAAAACTAAATATAGAGTGGGAGGTATTGAAAGAAAGAGAGAGGCAAACAATATCAGTCAGAAGATGTAAAAGATAGGAAGGCCAAGTCCTTTTTAGAAAAGAGAAAAAGGAAAAGGAGTGCAGTTTTTTCAGGCATTTGTCTCTACAAGATCCAATAGATCCACATTCCAAATTGCATTAAAAAATTATGTAACTGTTGTATCGTAATCAAGGCCACTGACTTACAATGATTAATGTAATGAATTCCATTTTCAAGACTTGAAATCCTGGGACTTGCACTCGTGATTGCTAGTCTAATTTCTGGATTTTACCAGGATTCAACTGTCATTCTTTTAGTATGTATATAAATAATCTAAATAAAAGAATGGCTAATATACAAAGCATTAAATGAGTCAAACTGAGCAGAATACAGGAAGTATTTATAAGAAAAATACAATTTCTGTAGATTTACTGATCTGGCATAAAGTGTCAAATTCCATGAAATTCTTTGTTTTTGAGTGTGCAAGCAGTCCAGATTCAGATATTGTACTGGGTAAAAAATGAAAATCAGTGGCCTTGGTCATAATAACTATACAGAGGCCCAGGAGTTCTTGCAGACCATCCAGAATCTAGAAAGGAATATCAGCTCGACTTTGTCTGAAGAGGATTGGATTCAGCTCAACAAAGTGAGTGGAGTCTATGCGGAGATGAACAGGGAACAAGCGGACTATACCATATTTTGATCTAGATTCAATTATGAGATGTTCGGGGAGAAGTGTAGCAAACTGCTAGTCATGAGGCTTAAACAACTGGAAATGTTTCGCTTGATTCAGGGGGTACACTCAATCTCAAATAATACTGCATTGACAGCCCCCAGGGATATCATAAGAGAATTTAAACAGTTTTATACTAATCTTTACAGCACAGATATGGACCCCGCAAACTTGCAAACTCAAATCCAGCAGTATTTCTCTGCTGCTAATCTTTCCCATTTGGACCCTGCTTGAGTCCCTCTTTTGTCAGTCCCTATCAGTAAATTTGAAGTGGATAAGGCTGTCTCATCCCTCTCTTTAGAAAAGGCCCATATGGCTTTTCACCTAATTTCTATTCCATATTAAAGTCAGAATCAATATCATTTTTAGCACTTTTTTATAGTTTTTGCTATCAGAACAATGCTTTCTCTGCAGATTTTCTAGAAGCATTAATTACATTAATCCCCAAACCTGGGAAGGACCCCTTAGAAGTGGGCAATTATTGTCCAATTTCATTATTAAATGTAGATGTTAAAATATTATCTACTGTATTAGCTAACAGAGTGGCCTAGATATAGTATCCCTTCATCGGTAGGGAACAAACAGATGCTATGCAGGGATGGCCGGTATTGGATCACATGAAAAAAAATGTTCATTTACTTTCGACCTCCAGGAAGTCTAACACCTCTGCGGTGTTGATCTCGCTGGACACAGGAAAAGGTTTTGATCACGTATCATGGTCCTTTCTATTTCACAATTTATCAGCTTTTGGGATACCAGATACATTAATAAAATGGATACATCTTTTATGGTCTACCCCTTAGGCCCATATTTTTTTAACGGTGTCCTATCAAATGCTTTTGATTTATAGAGGGGTACGAGACAGGGCTGTCTCATCTTTTATTTAACTTCTACTTGAAACTCCTTACTAGGCATTTTATTCAACATCCCTTGATAACCAGAATTTTTGTTGGCCCTATGTATTTACACTTTCCATATATGCAGGTGCTATCCTTCTCCACCTTACCCTTTGGTTTTGCTACTTTCCACATTGCAGGTTTTGATGGAATTTGGCCACTTGTCAGGGTACAAATTGAGCTTACCTAAAACAGTTATCTTCTCTCTTAATTCTGCTACTTATAAAAGAAACATACCACCCAAATTGCAAAATTGCTGGTCCATGGTGGGCCTTAAACATTTAGGCATCCAACTCCTTCGGGTATGAAGAAATTGACAGATCATAACATTTAACCACTGCTTACCACTATAAAGATGGATCTTTCTTGTTGGCAATTTCTGCCTCTTTCTTTATGAGGCAGAATCTCAGTAGTGCAAATGAATATTTTGCCAAGGTTCTTTACCCTCTAAGTAGGACTGGTATCCCACTGACCCAGACCTGGTTCATAGAGCTGCATAAGATAATTAATGATTTCCATTGGGTGTGTAAAAAACCTTGCAGTACATTATCAAAATGAGCTTGGACTAAATGTCATGAAGGACTCCAGTTACCCCAGTTTTACTAGTATTATTTAGTAACCCAAGCAAGTAAATTATTGTCCTGGTGTCTTGCCAATTTGGGGATGCAAGTTAATCAGATTTGTTTACCATGGAAAGAGATAGAGTTGCACTATTGTACGGCTTATGGTATTTCGCCTCAAGCTCTGGCTCATATATCATGTGCAAAATTACCCTCAAATCTGAGAGACACTCCAATAGGGTGGTCAGCTCAGAACAATACACAGCTCTGTTGTTTGCTTAAGTATGATCAGAGCTGAGACATCCATCAGCTGCTTAGATTAAATTCCAATGTAAAAATCGAAAATAAACCCATACCCGTTTTTTTTACAGCTCCACTCTCCAAAATATATCAGACCTCTTTGAAGAAGAACAATGTATTATTTTGAAACTGCATGTCACAAGATTTCTGTACCCAACTCTGCTGCTTTTGCTTTTTTCAGTTCAATCACACCCTATTAGAATTTATGTGCCCACATCCTTGTCACCTTGCTAATGGTTCCAATTACCAACATCTGTCTGAATTAGTGACTCAACCTCATGCTGTGTCCGTTCTATACAAAACTCTTCAGGACATATTGGGGGCAAAATTCCCTGTGGAATGTGGATATTGGTTTAAGGAATTTCCTGACTCCTTGCCTCACTTGGATTCTACTGCAGCATGGGATTTTGTCCATAGTTATATTAAAGTAGATAAACTTAGGCAAATGCAGTATAATATTTTTACATAATGTTTGTTATACACCATATCATCTATTTATTTTAGGCAAATTAGAGACACCCATGTGTGGATGACATAAAACTCAAGAGGGTACTCTGAGACATATGTTATGGGATTGCCCCTCTATACAGGCCCTTTGAAACTATATAAAGTCTAGTTTGGACCACTATTGGGACTTAAGAGAAGTTTAACCCCAGAGTTATGTATTTTAGGCGCCAGTGTTAAGCAACTATTAGGGCCTCAGAGATTCCACTTAGCCCTTATCATCACTGTTGCTAAACTTGTGATTTTGCGACATTGAGTAGACAACCAAACCCCTTCCTATAAAGAATGGCACTGTGAAATTCTGACAATATTAAGAATGGAAAAATCTTTAGCTAGTATTTGCCACAACCTTTCAGCATATAAAAATAGGTGGGAAAGGCTGGTTACCCTTCTTCAATGAAACTAGCTTCAGTTTCTTTTTTTCATATCCAATACACAGGTATAATAGTATGCTCATTGGGTCCCTTTCACTAGTTTTGTGATCTTTATTTTTTGTACTTGATCTTTACTGGTGCATAGTTCTCAGGTGGGCTCTATTTTCTTTTATTCTATATTGCCCTGCTAAATGGTTGTTTTTAGACTATATTTTCCTGTATCACCTGTAGTGGTTTTTTAGGTTTAATTCAGATACTGTGTTCACTGATGGATTGTTATTATCACCTTACCCTGTATTGCATTTACTTAACCTCAGTGTTATTTACTGGACACTGATTTATCCTGCGTGTGTTTGTTCCTTGTTTGGTTTTAGAAATGTTAATAAAGTTTATTAAGTTTAAAAAAAAAATAACTATACAGATCCAGAAGCAAATGATTTGATACCTTTTATTGCACCAACATAGATGTTCAAAAGAGAAAGCAACATCTATGTTGTAACATCTATGCTGATCCAATAAAAGGTATCAAACCATTTGCTTCTGGATCTGTTCCTACAAAGACCAATATGGCAACTAATCTATTTCTGTATAATAACTATACAGAAAGAGTAGCACTACTTTAATGACATGTAACACATGAGAAGCAACTATAAGGAATAATGGAGCAGCTGAACATTTACAAGGATCAACAAAGGGGGAGTTACACATTGGGTCCTCATAAATCATGGAGAATACAGGGTTCACAATAGTAGTCTGAAAAATCCATGCAACAAAAGCAGTCAAAGGCAAGCACATTTCGAGCCCTGCCACACTATTACATTCTGATGAAACAATTAAGCAAAGTAAGATCACAGTGTAAACACTGCACCATGAAAATCTAACCAATTAAGATAGAAATACGTAAGCCACTCAAAATAGATGCACAAATAACTTCCTAAAACACAAGCCATCTCAAAATTATCAAGGACAGTAAACACAGTGCCATGTCTCATAAGTTAAAAATTAAGATGCTGAAGATGTGGCAGATTTCACCAAAGGAAAGAGATTAGGAAACAGAGAAGGCAAGCCATCCCAAACTTCCTGAGCCATATTAGACTACTAGTGCCAGGGTCTCCATTAATAAGAACCCTTGCTGGATACAGCATATTATATGAGATGCCAGCTGCATTCAGTTTTGAGAGGATACCTCTGTATTCTCCTTGAAGCTGCCAAGTGAGAGGGGTGAAGTCATTCAAAATATAAAACTACAGTGAATACTAAAGTAACATCCTTTTACCTCAACTTCTGTTGGATAAAGGTTTCATCACAGAAATTCAACAATTTCAAAGTAATATTTCATGGGCTTTCATTAGGGTTAGGGATAGGATGGAAAGCTTGGAGGACCCTTTCCACTACATATTCGGGACCATACGGTGAGGGGCCGGTCACCGACTATAACACCCGTTGAACAAAGCCCAACTTTCAAAGCCCTCTTCCTGCTCAAGAATGCTGACCAGGACTAAGTTGTTTTGGTGATTATACCCTTTCTGGTCCTCTATGCTAGCTTCACATTCGACCACTTTCTGACATGAAGAAATAAGCTCTTTTTCTTCCTTGGCCTGCCTTTCTTCAGCCAAGCTTATCTGAGCCTCCTCATTGCCCATGTGATGAGTGAGTTGGTACTTCCAGCACAGGACGAAGTCACTTCATGTCTTCTGCAAGTCCTATGACCACTGCTTTAACAGTTGTATGATCATGCTTTAAGTGACAGAGATGTCTGCAATCTCTTCAGGAATAATAGAAGATTACAGGTCACTTTTCATACATTTAGGCTCTCTGGATTTCTCCAATGTATGTGGAGGGATATGGATTCTAAAAGATTCCATGACCGGTAGCACATCCATAGGTTCAGACATTGCAAAAAAGTCCCATAACCTACTGCTGCTGAATTTCCCCATGATCACAACAGCTAGTTGGTTATGAAAGAGCGAAAAACTATTAAATGTGCCCTTGTGACAGCATTAATAAAGAAAATTCCTGAGAATGGAGCTCAAAGACCCACATCTACACAATGAGCTGCTTCACATGACTCTTCCATCAATGGTACAGTTTCTTAGCCTGAACAGCTGATCACACCCACTATTGCCCAATCCCTAGTTCCAGCCTGCTGATTGCCCTGGGACTAGGTAAAATGGTATTTCTCAATGCTGCCTGCTTGCCCAGTTTTCCTGCTACCAAGTCCTGAGAATGGGGGACTGGTTGAAGATATTTTTCAGGCCACTCACTGGCCATGAATATAGTGAGGCTGTAAAAGGAAGTGTCAGAAGCTGATGTAAGCCCCTGCACTGGAGGGGGAGGGAATTACACATGACTTTTTAGTGAGCTTGTTCAGATTTCAATAAATATTAATAAAAAGGACTTAAATTTGCTTTGGCTAGTATGGTAATAATTCAATTTCATTAGGGTATCAACTTATATATAGCCTAATATGCTGTCTGTTGTCTTTTAAACTCTTTTTTTTCAGTGTATAATTCATTCAATACTGTAGTGTTTAAGTATTCTTTAATTTCTTATGTTTTGTTATGCTTTTTAAGTTTTTCAGTAGAGACTTTAAGATTACGTAGATACGTAACTTCGGATAGCAGATATTCATCAGTCTATCTAGTATGCCCATTTTCTACCTACATTAACTTCATGTCTGACCTAATATTAGAATGGAGTTACTGTGCCTCCTCCCCTTCTAATGTCCCAGTACCCATCCCCCAGCAGTTCATTTCCCCACCCACTTAGCTCTGCAGTGTGCCAGTCCATAATTGAAACCAATCACTGATTTGGATTTTACCATTTCTTTGGTAGGCTATTCAAAACATCCACTATCTGCTCCATGAAAGAGTACTTTCTAACATCATTTTTGAAGCCCACATAGCAATCTCCACCTACATTATCTGGTTATACTGTTTTCATTTCTCTTGAATAGATACTGTACAGTACTGCAAACTGCTTTGTTGATACCTTTCAAGACCTTGTAGGTCTCAGTCATGCAACCCCCTTTCTCTGGCCTCCAGTGAGTACATATTTAGGTTCAACAGCCTCTCTTCATTTGACCTGCCCTGTTTCATCTGTATCATTTTTCCTCTCCAAGCAGTCCTTGTTCTTCCTGTGGGGGCTACTCAATAACTGGGTAAAGTAATCCATGAATGTTTGCAACATGCATGCATAGAGGGGCAGTATAGCATTGTTATTGAATTTTTTTGAACATTGTGTTTCCTTTCCCTACTCAAACAACTTGAAATAGCCAGACAAGTTCCAAATCAATAATTAATTGCATTTTTTTGTTGTATTTTGTAACAGTGGAATTATTTGAGATAGGGTGTATTCTTCAAAACCATGATTTATTAAAAAACTGAATACAGTACACTCTCGATTAACCAAAACCTGATTAACCGAATCTCCACATTATCCAATTTCATTATTTGTCCCCCATTCATCTGCGCTTAATTGATATGTTCACCTTACAACTATGTTCAGACACTCCATACAAAACCATTTGTTAAATTGCTGTCATTAGTGGCTCTTTACCGATAACAAGCAACCGCATAAATGTGGCAAATGAGGTGCTGAAACATGCAGGCTGTCAGTCTGTGGCATGGTAATGACACCTAAAAGAAAATGGCATCTTTTTTTTTATTTTAGTCTTTGGTAACTGGGTAAGGCCCACTAGGCACAAGTGCCTGTTTTCAGGGGCACCTGGGAGCACTGGGCGGGTAAGTGACTTGCTCCGAGTCACACAGTTTGCAAGTGGAGGTTGTGAGAATTAAACTCAGGTCTGGTCTGCTGGATGTATCAAGCTTGTTCAGACCTCATTCCTCTAACCTCTAGGCTATACTGCCAGCCCTTTCTGTTTGACATTCAACAAAAACGTAGAGTTCTACAATGTCTGGACAATGGCGACCGCATAGTTGATGTACTGTAGTACTAACATTTGAGAATGGTAGTGCAACTGTTTGTGACATCCATGCTGCTAGAGAAAAAAATCAGAGAATATGCCTCAATTATGGACTGCCCTAATAGTCCATCTCATCAGAAAAGCATAAAAGGAACTAAGGACAAATCACTGGACAAAGCATTTTACTTATGGTTCATTCAAAAAAGAGTAAAAGGCACCCCAATTTCAGGACCCGTTTTGAAGCAGAAAGCTATAGGTTTTCACTGCAACATTAATGGATTGGATGATACCTTTGGTGCCAGTGAGGGCTGGTTGAGCCATTTTAAAAAGCACCAGAGAATTTGGCACCTGTGGCTGGAGAACTTTTGTCAGCATACACAGACAACATAGCCTCATTCAGAAAACATCTGAGTGAACTTATGGCATCTGAAGGTTTTACAAATGCTCAAATCTATAACACTGAGGAAACAGGTGCTTACTGGAAAATGCTGCCCAAAAAGACACTAGCCTGTTCATCCAAGAAATTTGCACCTGGATTTAAAAGAGCAAAGAAAGATTCATTGTGCTGGGGTGTGCAAATGCCACAGAAACCCACAGTCTTAAGTTTTTGGACATTGGGTAATCTTTGCACCCCAGATGCTTTAACATGTTAATGTGGAATCACTATCTGTTACCTACACAGCTCAAAGTACCACAAGGATGAATGCTAGCATTTTTAAGCACTGGTTCCACTCAGAATTTGTCCCAGCTGCATACAATCATTTGCATTCTTTGAACCACCCCCAATGACACATTCTTTTACTCGACCATGACGCTGTCCACCCAGATGCAGAGCAGCTAATTTCAGCAGATGAAAGCATGCAGTGTCTGTTTTTATCACCCAACACCACCTCAAAGTTGCAGCCAATGGACTAGGGGATTCTGGCAACCCTCAAAGGGTTGTATCATGCCAAACATTTGGCTACTGTCCTGGCTGAAAAAAATTAGTAATTAACATTAACTTAGGCCATCAAAAAAACTCACCATTAAAGATGCATGCTACCGGTTGGGTGAATTCTGGTCAGAGGTGTGGCAAGAGACAATTGTAGAATACTGGGAAAAGTCAGAAGTGCTTCATGAACTCTTATCCCACAAGAAATTGAAGCAAACACTGCTTTGCTGGAGGTTGCATGGAAAACTGAGTGTGTGCATGAATCTGTACAGAAGTGGGTAGAATTAGAATGTGATGCAAATGATAACGGCTACAGGGAGCTCAATGACGAGGACATTGCCAACATTTCTCAGAATGGGGGAATATTTCTACTCAGTGTTCACTCAGGAGGATGCTGGTCCATTACCCTCATGTACTGGGAAGGTGACGACCAGAGGGAAGAGATGACTGATGGGATTATTGTAGATAGTAGAGTTCTAGAGGGTCTTATGGCACTAAGGGTGGACAAGGCAGCAGGTCCTGATGGCATTCACCACAGAGTGCTGAGGGAGATGGCAGAGTCTTGGCTGGGCCACTGGCAGACCTGTTCAACACCTCCGTGGATTTGAGCTGCATGCCACAGGGCTGGAGGATGGCCATGTTGTGCCCATACAAACAAGGGGCCCACAGGACAAGCCAGGCAGATATAAGCAGTGAGAATCATTTCCATAGCGGGTAAACTCATGGAAGAGATACTAAAGGAGCGACTGGTGACATTCCTCAAGGCTGATGGCCTCCAGGATGGGCAGCAGCATGGGTTCATCTTGGGGAAATCTTGCCAGACCAATCTAATAGTGTATTATCATTGGACGACAAGAGAACTGGATAGGGGCCATGCAATGGATATCCTCTATTTGCACTTCAGCAAGGCCTTTGATTCAGTGCCCCATAGGCAGTTGGGGGAAACTGAAATCTGTGGGGCAAGACATAGTTGGTAAACTGGATTGTGAACTGTCTGAGGAGGAGGCAGCAATGGGTGGTGATGGAGGGAACTCTCAACTCCTAGGCCAGTGATGGGTGGAGTGTCACAGGGCTATGTGCTGGGCCAGTGTTGTTTGGGTTATTCATCTCAGATGTCTCACAAGGAGTTGGGAACAAAATCAGTCTGACAACAGATGATACAAAGACAGGAGTAGTAGTGGATGATGTGGAGGGATAGAGTGGGCTATGGAGGATCTAGGCAAACTGAAGGAGTGATCGGTGAGGTGACAGCTGGGTTTTAATGCAAAAAAGTGCAAGGTTATGCACTTTGGGGTGAGGAACCAGAGGAGGGAATATTGGTTGGGGGGATTAGGCTGGGGGTCACTGAGGAAGAGAAGGCCTTAAGGGTGATGGTAACTTGCACCATGAACAAGTCTGCCCAATGCAGGAAAGCTGCAGCTAAGGTCAACAAGATGCTGGAGTGTATAGCAAGGGGATTGTCATCCAGAGATAGGGAGGTGATCCCGCCCCTCTATAGGTCTGTAGTCAGGCCACACCTGGAATACCACATGCAGTACTGGTGACCGTATCTCAAGAAGGATATCAGACATCTGGAGAGGGTGCAGTGAAGGGTGACAAAAATGATATGGGGGTGAAAGCCAAAGCCTATGAGGACAGGCTGAGGGAACTGAATTTGTAAGCCCTAGAAAGAGGAGGGACAACCGAGATATGACTGAAATGTTGAAATATTTGAAGGGGATCAGCAGATCTGGTAATGACAGGTTATTCAGGCTGAGGAAAGGAAGGGACATGGGGGCATGGGCTAAGATTGGAAGGGGCAGATTTAGGAGGGAGATGAGAAGGCATTATTTCACAGAAAGAGTGGTGTTGAAATAGAATTCACTACTAGAGGAGGTGATATAATGTAAGATGGTGGGTAGTTTCAAAATAGCATGGGACAGGGCACTGGGGGGGGTCTGGGTAGGTGGTAATGAGAAATGTCTGTAGGAAAAAAGGTGGGAGGGGATGGGGCAGCTGCAAACTAGGCTCGAAAGCTGTGTACTTGAGCAGACTAGAGAGACCACAATGCATGTTTCTTCTGGCAGATTCGTATGTTCTTATATATGTATTTTTTTTTTTATTATTATTTTCTCCTTATGCCCCCTTCACCGCAGTACTTCCTTTCTTCGGGAGACTCCTGTGTTGGCCTTGTACATCCCTGCTCCTCATGCCAGGTGTCGGTGCAGTCCATCCCCCCCATGGAGCCTTGGTTGTACCCCCCAGGCGGGTACAGGATGGGGTGCCCCCTTACCATCCCGACGTGTCTGTATTTCGTCGGAGGGATGATGTCATCAGGCACCGGCTGGGGCACTGGGATCGGGGCCTTGGAGCTCCATCTACAGGGAGCACTGTGGGGTTTTTCCCCTTTTTCTGTCCCCTCCCACAGGACATAGGCATGCTAGGGGAGCCAAGGGGCAGTGCACATCTAGACGTGCGAGCGCACCAGCTCCTGGCCCACGTCCCCCTCCCTTCTTTCCGCAGTCCCGCTGCACCTCCACCTGTGGTCACCCAAGTGGTGGTAGAGAGGTGGGACATGCATCCAACCCCACCCTGAAGGAGGAGAGCAGCCTCTGGGTGCTCAATCCTCCTCTCCCCGGCCGACCCTCCCGCAGCCCGAGTCCGTTCCTGAACCCGGGTCGCTGGCGTCACAAGCGGTAACCCTCCCGCTGTGCCAATGGGCCGGCTATATATGTATGTTTGATGTCCCCAATGATATGGAGTCTACGAATGAAGAGGATGATGACAGAAATACATATACAGTAAAATGTTATTTTGCCCATAAATATTTAGCAAAATTCCACACATTCAACAAAATATATCACAAGTGCAAAATGTGAAATCTCACCAGAAAAATGCAGAATTTCATTAGAGAAATGCAAAATTTCACCTGTGAGCAGCGGAATTTTGCCTTTGAGTGGTGAAATTCCACATCTCATTGGTGAATATTGCATTTTGCCAGTGAAATTCCACATTTCACCAGCATAATTTCACATTTTGCACCAGCAAAATCTTTTGCAAAACATACGTCTTTTGCAAAATATTTTGCGGAATGAAATTCCCACAGTTTTGCACAACCCTAGACAGAAAGCAAGCTCCTCAAACTCAGGAACTCACAGCCTCGGAAACTGTTGTGGCTTTCACAAAATGTATCCGTTGGCTGGAAAGGTAGGACAGCAGTGACTACCTGAACACACTGTCGGTCTCCAAGCTGCGAATGCAAGCAATTGAAAAAACGAATAAAAACTTCAAAACAGTCTGCCATTACTGAATTCTTTAGTGTGCTGTGAAATTTATTAGCCTAACATGCCTACCCTTGCTTGTTTTTTAGTCTCTTTATGTCTACCCCAAACAGTACTGCATATCGCATGCTACTGTACACTTTGTATTCCGTACTAAAATAAAATGCACTTTTACATCGCACAGTACTTTGTAATGCTTGTTTTTGAGTCTCAGTATGTTTTCTGCATGTGCAGCTGTAATCCACTATTGGCTACCTTTGTCTGTTGTGGAGGGCGAAGTTCCTGAGCTTTGCTAAGCAGAGTAATTCACATATAACTCGAATTTCACAAAATACTCAGCAACACTCAGCGAATAACTTCACCTTTAATTTTAACGTGAAGTTCCATTGATTTCAATGGACTTCACATTAAATTTACCTTTTGTATTGCTCTTTAAGGAGAATTTTGCAGTGAATCATGAGATGGCAGGTCACATGGACTCTAGATTGACTTGCATAGCCTCAGTAAAGCATAGTGTGTGTAGTTGAAGCTGGAGACAGTTTGATCTCAGAGCTCTGAGAATCAAACCATTGAAAAACCTTTAAAAAAAACATTGTTGTGACAGAATTTTGTGTCAAAATTTTGTACATTGATTGTAGGATACCTTTGTGTTTTTACTGTACATCATCAAGCATTTATTAATTTTGTGGGAATATTGAATAGTGATTTAGTACATTCAGTCTGTTACTGTAGAAGTGTGCTTCGGAGGTGGGGAGGATTTGTGGTGAAGGGAGATTCACAGTGAGAAACCCAATCTTTCCAACTGTTATTGGGTAATGTTTTACTATTTGTGTGTATATGTACACACGTTAATACTTCTAGTAAGTTTTGATCATTTGTTGTAGTTTGCTGTGGTGCTTTGCATTTTTTCAGTCTGTTTAAAAGACTGGGCTGTAGTGTACTAAACTGTTAAATTTTCTGACCATTACCTTTAGAGTGTGTGTGTGTGTGTGTGTGTGTGTGTGTGTGTGTGTGTGTGTGTGTGTGTGTGTGTGTGTGTGTGTGTGTGCATGCTGTCAAGTTAAATGCATTTTATTGTGGCACTGTAATCACAGTACTCTTAATTTCTTAGCCCATCTGTGTTATTTTTTACTGCTTCTATCTAGGCACTGCAGTACCACCCACCTCCCCGCAAAAGAAGGTGTTATTTTTCCAGTTTGGGATTGCTGACCACTGGTTAATGTGTTAATGTGCCTGTGTAGCTACATCTCTTTAGTGTGCAACCTCCATCTGTGTGTGCCACTGCATCTCTTTAGGGCCCAATCTCTATCTGTAAGTCATACTTGTTTTGTTTTGGTTTCCCATCTTCCCAAAAGTGACTAAATCTAAATTTGTTGTTTATTATCTGTGTAATCACAAAAAAATGCCCATGAAGAGCCGTGCATGCAAAGTTGTTTCTGGCCGTGGCACTGCTGCCAGTGCCAAGAGTGGCCATGAGCATGGTAGTACACAGCATAAGGAAACAGCTGATGCAAACAAAAGGATTTCTCCAAGTGCAATCAGTCACTTCAATGATGGTTGGAGATGCTGTTGTCTATGCTGCTGGTGGTGGTAGTGAAGTTAGTGATGGGCCTGGCATGAGTATTGTTCCAAGTTCAACCCATTCAAACTTATCTGGGTACCAAAATGCTGTGGAGTCTGAAGATATGATTCAGAGTGTAGTTGATGTCACATTCCCCGTCCTCACATTAGTTAAACACGAATCTGATCATGACAATGACTCACAATCTCATGTTACCAGCGATGTTGCGCTTATGCCTGGGCCATCAAAATATTCAGATGTTGACAAAACAATTGTGGATGATAATACTGCATCTGTGGTTGGAACATGTTTGCCACATGACAGCATCCAAACTGAATTTGTGGATGTGGATGATGATCAGGACCATTGGTTTTCATTTTTTACCAGAAAACCTGGTAAAATTCTAGAATTAGGGCTGCCTGAACACCAGTAAAAACAAAGATTTCATGGAATCTGGCATTTTGTATCAGATCAGTAAATTTACAAAACTTGTGTTTTTCATATAATTGCATCCTGTACTATTTTCAATTTGTTTTATTTAATGGTCTGTATAGTAAGCCTTCTTTTTTTCTGATTATTTATACACATACTGAAAGCATGACAGCAGAATCCCGGCAAAATCCAGAAATTAGAGTAATGATTACCACTGCAATTCTGGAATCTGAAGTCTTGAAAATGGAATTTCATTCTTTTAATCACCAGAAATCAGTGGCCTTTATGATGATTATGGTGACGATGCTAGTGATCCCAGTTGGGAACTGGAGAAAAAGAAAGTGAAGGTGGCAGTGTGTAAACAGTCTGTTAATAAATCACCCCTCCTCAAAGTTCTGATGTAGGTGTGTCTGTTGATGATGATGACCCAGTAATAATCATAGACTGTGATGTTCAGGCAGAGTCCCAGTGTGCCCAGCAACATAAATCATGCAGTGCACCACCCATTTCAGTGCCACAAAAATTGGAGTCCAAAATGCAGCATCGGCGACATGTGAAAAGTAGAGCATCAAAATCCCTAGTTTGAGATTTTTTCATACAAGATGAAAGTGATGAAACAGTGGCAATCTGTCAGCTTTGCCAAAGATGTGTAAGGCGTGGTAAAAAGGGTAGCAATCTTGGCACTGGGGGCCAGAATACACATCTGAACAGCAGACACATGGCACTGTGGACTCAACACCAGAAGGGAGCTAACGTCACAATGGGGCATTCATCCTCATCCAGCTTAGTGAGCATGGCATCCCCTTCCTTGACTGTTAGTAGCCAAACTAGCCATGTCCTTAGAAGTGGTGAAATACACCAGATAATTACTTCAGGCATGAGGAGAAGGATGATTTTGAATCATCAAGTAGTGGTCACAGCAGCAGTGATAGTCCATGTAGTAATTCTAGTACGTCAACCCATGTGCTTAAAACAGGTAAAATAACCTCATTTGTTGGCTTGTCACCTGTGCACCCCCCATCACACATCAAAAGCACCCCATCCATGGCAGTTTGCAGAACAGAGCCTTTTGGCATGCCACGTGCAAAATGGGTAACAATGTAGCCTGCGCTGTACAGTCTTTTTTCATGTCACATGAAATACCCACCAAATCATGCGGTTGCACATGAACTGAAAGCTGCTATAGCGGAAATGCTGGCAATTGACCTTTTGCCCTTCTCCTTTGTGGAGAATGCTGGATTCTGGGGCTTTGTGGCATGCGCATGTCCCAAATGGAAAATCCTATCTAGGCCCTACTTCTCCACCCGTGCTGTCCCGGAGTTATATCAGACTGTGAGAGAGTCTATAAGATATGCCCTTCAACATTCCTCATTACCTTACATTCATTTAAGCATGGATATGTGGACAAGTGGCAACATGGTGGGCAGTTCCTATCTGTGTATTACTGCACATTGGGCACAGGTACCGGGGGTTGTCTGCGATGGCAGGATCGGAAAGCAGTGTAATAAGTCAGACTGCAGTGGTAGCAGCCTTCATGGCATTAGACAGCATGCACCATGTGACCTGCAGACTGTCAGACATATGGTCTGTTTGCTGTTTTTCACAAACTTTGCCTTTCTGAAATACAACCCAAAATTAAAGTGAGATTAACAATGCAAAGTTAATTACAGGGAAGGGAAAGGGAACATTGTTTAACCAGGAGTAGCACACTAAGCCAAAGCTTCTTTCCAGATGCAACTTGGGAGCATAAGGAAGTTAAGTGACTTGTTCAGGAGCACACAGAATGCACCTAGGTGGCTGTGAGATTCAAACCCAGGTCTCCAGATCTGCCGCTCAGAGCCTTAACCCACTGCACTATACTGCCTCCTTAAAGGTGAATTTTGACCTTTTATTAAAAGCTTCACATACTTACCTGGGATTCAAAGTTGTTAACTTTGCCTGAACTTCGCATTAGTAGTAAAACTTTGCTGCATCTCTATTTGTCTGCCCTTTCAGTGCTGCAGACTGCAAGCATCCTAACATACACTCTGTGGTACATAATAAATTGATATGAACTTTTCAAGTTTTATCTTGTGCTGCTGTATGTACAGTATTTTGACCTTTTTAGTTTTTATGCCAGTTATATTCTTATACTACAGTATTATGATGCAATAGTAACATAAATTAAAAGTTTTTTGATGCATTAGCTTGTTTGCGTTGTGAATTGCATTAAAGTCAATGGACACTCAATTATCTGAGCCCCCGATTATCCAAAATATTTCTTTGTCCCCCTTTTCATTCAGATAATCAGGGTTAGATTGTAAATAATAAAGTTAAAAATGTAAGAATGACTACAAACTATCAATTGGATATGAATTAGAGATTAGTGAAGTATGTTCTATTAAGAACACTTTGCATTGTCATTAGAGTGAGGTACACAAAATTCACAAAGTTTGCCCTTTGTCATTAGTGAAGTTGTGTGAGGAAAAAAAAAACAATCTGGACTTTTCTCGTTGAAAGGATCAACTCCATTTTATGGGTTGAGTGGCTACAAGAACTGTAACAGCTTTAAAAAGAAAATAATAAAATATTTGAAACCCTCCCCAACCCTAATAGCACCGCTCCCCCTTCTCAGCTTCAAAGTCCATGTAATAAATAAACCTTTCCCTGGCCCACTCTGCACCCCATCTCCTACCATCCTTTCCACAAAAAGTAATTTAAATTATCCCCTTTCCTTAACCCATTTAGCACTAGGGATGTGCAACACTGAGAATTATGATTCCGCTTCCACAAAATTCATGGAATTTCTACAAAAATATTATGACATTTTCCTATTTAATTTCCGGTTATTTCCATTGACTTTTAACTACTTAACCAAGTTTCCGCAGAGCTAACATGTTTGCAGTTACATACCACAGGGGTTTGGGTATGTGTGTATGTGTATGTGTAAGTGTAAAGTTTCAGATTTCTAGCCTTAAAGTGGGCTTACTTAAAAGTAAACAAAAAATCAGATATTTTAAATTAAATTCTGCAAGTACCGAATCCACAAAATCCCTTGTAACTTTTAAACTGGAGAATGCAGTATCACATTTGACAGGTTTATAGACCTAAAAAAGGAGGCTAAGGGTGCCAACATGTTAATCTTATGTTTAATGTAAGAGCAGACAAAATATGTAAAACAACAATGGTACTGTACTTAAGCTGTGCTTAAGCTCAAATCTCATGTGTTTTTGTAAACATTGCAGAATTTTGGGATAACTTGGAAGCCATTCCCTTGAATTTTACCCACCCATATGCCTAACCTGCCATGAAGCAGTAAGTAAGTAATGGCTGGACAGAGTTGGAATACAATTAGACTCACAGGTGACTGCATTGTAAAAGTAGCAGAAGAGCTGGAGAGGTGTTGCAGGACCATGATACTAGTGCAGGAAACATTACAGCATATGAGTACCTCCCAAATGGGTCCCATAGGTGTGATCCATATTCAAGCACAGAGCTAGAGGGGAGGTTCTGACTGTCCTCTACAGAGCAATAAAGAGTGCATATTCTGAAGACATGAGAGGTCATTTATTTAAGAAGAGATATTCCTAAAGAAAAATATTTTTATTCAGAGGGATATTCACCAAGATCCTCATGGTACTGGGGTCTGTGAGGAATGACAGTAATGGAAAGTAGACCAACTAATTTTTGTTAAGCTTCTGTTGAGCAGGGCCAGCCTATCAGTGCAGAAGTAATACTTATGCTACTGCAATGCAGATTTGGAAACAAGTCAGGGCATTAGATGCTGGGCAGGGGAGGATAACTAACTATCCCAACAGACTCTGGTCTCCTCCTGGAGGAAAGAGCCCTGCCTCCATTGCACTGCTGCCACCTTGGTGACAAAGTTGGAGGTGCAGTAGAGGCTAGGTGAGAGGGGCATATTGGCTGGGCTCATGACTGAAATGCCCTCAGGTGTGCACTTGTTCTGAGCTCATGGCATACAGATATCCCCGGGGCTAGGAGTAATGCAGAAAAAACACCCCAGCCATAGCAGGATGATTCCTGTCTCTCCCTGCAGTCTCTTCACCATCAACTTTGGCATCTCACCACCAAGAAAGCAGGAATTATATACAAGAAGGAGAGGAAGAATACACAGAACAAGAGGACGGTTCTGGTCATAGGAGACTCTATGTTGTGAGAAGTGGAGGTACAGTCCAACAGTTTGAAGGGAGCTGAAACCACAGCAAAATGCATGCCAGGAGCATCTGCAAGGAGAGCTAAGGACATAATAGGATGGCTGGTGAGAAGAGATCAGGCTTTCACAGGGATCACTGTCCACTTTGGGGCAAATGACACAGCAAATAGGACTGTGGAAGAAGCCAAGGCAGACATGAAGACCCTGGAGGGAGAGCCTAAAGGAGTACACAACACACATGGCCTTCTCAGAGGTGTTACCAATTTAGAAGGGCAGAAGTGAGGACAAGATCAGGAATGAAGAGATTAGGGAATTCAACCAGTGGATCCAGGGTTGGTGTGCAGACAATGGGATGCACTACATTGGAGACTGGGGAACCTTTAGGGACAGGAAACTCTTGAAGTATAATGGCCTGCATCTCACCGAAGAAGGAGTGAGAGCACTAAGGCAGAAGCTGGAGGTCTTCTTGGAAGGTTTAAACTGGGAGGTCTCCAGCACAGAGAAGACCTGAATGAGGATGCAGCACAAAGATATGAAGGTAAGGGGGTTGATGAATGGAAGGGAGCACCCTAACATTGGACTAAAGGAAACAGGAATGGTCCTGAGCAAGGAGTGGCTATAGGTAAACAAGCATTTGTCAATGCGAAATGTTGTCTTGCTGGCATTGGCATTGGTAGTGCAGGAGTTAGAGAGATACATAATAGGAATGCCAGTGAAGTATGGAACTGACGCCAACCCCACCAAACCCTGCAGAGACTGACAGTCATTAAAGTGTGACTTTAGGTCATTGGCCATAACAATCATGCCATTTCACCTCACCCTACCCGACAGACTCTGACAAGTGTTGCATTGTGCCTTGGGGTCGTCGGGCCTTACGTTCAACCCATTCCATAAGGAAATACATTGAGATGGGTGTGGTATAGGAGAATGGGGTGAACTTTGGGGTCAAAGAGTCTAAGGCACACCTTGATGTCTGTCACTGGCTGCAGGGTGGGGAAGGGGTGGAATGGTGTGAGCATTACAGCCGACAGTCCAAAGTCACACCCCTGACGCCTGTCAGTCTCTACAGGGTGGAACATTGTGGATAGAAACCCTAACATCTCAGGCGTTTGTTGGTATTTGCACTTCAAATTTTCAACACGGGGTTTTTGTGACCCCACCTCATGAAAGCATTTGGGACCTCCACTCATGAACAGTGGCACTGTAATTTTGTTAATCTGTCCTGAATGTTGAATTCCCACAGCGACTGCACCAATCTGCGCCAGATATCAAAAACACATTTTGAGCAGGATGTGAAAAATTACAGATGTACCATTCATAAGGTGGTGCAAAGAAATGGCAATTTTGAAAATTTGGAGTGAAAATATTAAAACTTCTCTAAGTTACCAGCATGCATGGAAACTGTGCAATACACGCTCATAACGCAGTCATTTCGTGGAATTTTTTCACCAAATTTTATGTCAATGAAAATAACAAAGCTACAGAAATTCAGAATACACATAAGGAGCCAGAAGAACTGTGGGTCACTCTAGAAACCGGAAATGGTATAGCCATGCGAACTGGGGTTGTCTACAGGCCTCGACCTCCAGACCAGGGTGAGGACATAGACACATTACTGTTAGAAGATATACAAAACATGACAGCTAAAGGGGAGGTTCTGATAATGGGAGACTTCAACATGCCAGATACAGACTGGTCAATACCAGCAGGAACATCCACCAGAACTAGACACATAGTGTATTTCCTGCAGGGGAAAGGCCTCAGATAACTGGTAGAACAACCCACAAAAGACAGGACTATCCTAGATCTAGTACTGAGTAATGAGGAAAGGATCACAGATCTCCAGGTAGAAGGTCGCCTGGGGGCCATTTACCATTAGATGGTATGGTTCAGTTTGACCACTAGAACTAAATCATCCCATTCCAAGAAAAAAATATGGGACTTCAGAGGGACTGACTTTGATAAGATGGCCAACAGAGTAAAGCTAGCCCTGGCAAGATGAAATACAGGCAAAGTGGGCAAGCATTAAGGATGCAATACTTGAAGCAACATCCCATTGTGTTAGAGAGAATAGCAAGAGCAAAAGAAGGAGGAAACCACTTTGGTTCTCAAAAACAGTAGCAGAAAAGGTCAAACCCAAAAGGCTGGCCTTGAACAAATATAAGGGAATGCAGTGGGACAAACATAGGGAGGCATACAAAACTTCCCTAAGGGAAGCAGGGAAGGCAGTAGGCAGGGAAAGGCCAAAACTGAGGAAACACTAGCATGAACAGTAAAAGAAGGGGACAAGACTTTCTATAGATACATTAGTGAAAGGAGAAAGTCCAGAGGGGATATTGCAAAGATCAACGGGGATAAGGAGGAGTTTGCAGAGGAGAACCAAGGAACAGTATCTATCCTAAATAGATACTTCTGCTCAGTATTTACTGAGGAGAAGGTAGGGCAGGGCCCACAGCTCAGCACCATGGACACAGGGGGTAGGGAGGTGTTCACTAGTCCCTTCACAAAAGAAAGGTCCTACAAGAGCTTGCAAAGCTCAGGGTGGACAAAGCAATGGGATCTGATGGCATACATCCCAGGGTATTAAAGAAGCTAAGAGTGGAACTAGCAGAGCCATTATCAAAACTGTTTAGTGAGTCTCTGAGCACAGGAGAGGTCCCAGAAGACTGGAGAAGGGCTCATGTGGTCCCACTCCACAAGAGTGGTAGCAGGGAGGAGGCAGGGAACTACAGACCAGTTAGTCTTACATCAGTAGTGGGCAAGATTATGGAGATACTCCTTAAGGAAAAGGATAGTGCAATGCCTGGAATCAATAGGACCACAGGATCCAAGACAGCATGGGTTTACAACAGGAAGGTCCTGTCAAACTAATCTCATAGATTTCTTTGACTGGGGTAACCAGAGTGGTGGACCAAGGGGGAGCAGTTTGATGTTGCCTACCTTGACTTCTGCAAAGCTTTTGAAACTGTTCCACATAGAAGATTGCTTAGTAAACTGGGTAGGCTCGGGGTGGGTCAGAAGTTGGTCAACTGGGTGGCAAACTGGTTGTCAAGCAGAAAACAGAGTGGTGTTAAATGGTATACAGTCAGAAGAGATGCAAGTCACAAGTGGGATACCTCAGGGATCAGTCCTAGGGCCAGTCCTCTTCAATATCTTCATCAGTGACATTGCAGATAGACTGAAGGGTAAGGTTTGTCTGTTTGCAGATGACACCAAGATCTGCAACAGAGTAGAAGATCCAGATGGGGTGGGCAGAATGAGAAGAGATCTTAACAAACTGGCAAAATGATCGGAAGAGTGACAAATGGGGTTTAACGCAAAGAAGTGCAAGATCATGCACATAGGAAAGAGAAACCCTGAAGCCACCTATAGGTTGGGAGGGGAGTTGCTGGCAATTACAAGGGAAGGAAGACACTTGGGCATCATCATCACAGATGATCTGAAATCATCCAAGCAGTCCACGAAAGCTGTAGGTAAGGCTAGAGGGCTGTTGAGGTATATTAGTAGGGGTATCGCAAGTCGTAAGAGAGAGGTAATAATCCCTCTTTACAAGACACTGGTTAGGCCCCATCTGGAGTACTGAGTGCAGTACTGGAGGCCACACCTGCACAAGGACATGAACAAAATGGAGGCAGTCCAGAGAAGGGCAACCAAAATGGTGCAGGGATTGCATCAGAAAACATATTAGGACAGATTAACGGAGCTCAATATGTATATCCTAGAGCAAAGGAGGGGGAGAGGTGATATGATTGAAATATTCAAACATCTTTAGGGCATTAGCAAGGTAAAAGAGTCTAACATGTTTCAATATAAGAAAAATAGCAGGACAAGAGGACACAGCATGAGATTAGAGGGAGGTTGATTAAGGGGTAATGTTAGGAAGTTCTTTTTCACAGAAAGGGTGGTGGATGCATGGAACAGCCTACCTCAGGAAGTGGTGGATATGAATACAGTACAGAGCTTCAAACAGGCATGGGATAAGCATAAAGGAGCAATACAGATGAGTTTGGATAGATAGGCCATTGACAGAGTACAGGCCTATGGTACATTCATAAGGTAGAAATAATGGGTAGACTGGATGGGCCTTGAGGTCCTTATCTGCCATCAACTTGTATGTTTCAACAGACATTTTGAGGCATCCACTCATGAACAGTGTCACTGTGATTTTCTTAATCTGTCCCGAATGTTGATTTCCCACAGCGACCCCACCATTGTGCACCAGATGTGAAAAAATACATTTTGGGCAGGATGTAAAGAATGACAGCTGTACTGTTCATATGAAGATATGAAAAAATGGCAATGTTGAAAATCTGGAATGAAAATATTAAAAATTCTCAAACTTACGAGCATGCAAGGAAACTGTGCAATGCACACTCATAACACGGCCATTTTTTTGAATTTTTTTCACCTAATTTGCAACATAGGCTTTTTGGGAGTGCACCTCATGAACAGTGGCACTGTCGTTTCATTTATTGGTCCCGAAAGGTGATTCTGCTATGTGATCACAAAATCACCTTTCAGGACTGAATAATGAAATGACAGTGACTGAGTTCATGAGGTGGGGTCCCAAGAACCCCATGGTGAAAATTTGGAGCCAAAAGTCACAAAAATGGCTAAGATATCCACCTAAGTTGAACCCCCCCCCATTGATGCCATTATACAGCTTATCATGATTTTCTTCAGTTCGCAGTTGGCTTTGAAGAGTGCAGACATGTTCCCACTCCACTGAAGATCATCATGCCAGGCTCTTGAGGTAAATATGGGGTGAGGTGGGGTGTGGGGAGGTGGGGTGCACAGAGCTTGGGTGCGGGTGTGGGGAGGGGCACTCCCGACACAACGACAGACTGTTTTTTTTTAGGAAGGACATCACAGGAAAGTTTTCTTTATTTACAGGTGTAAAACCAACCATTGGGCACACTGGGCTGGGCTCCCAGTGTGCCACCTGTGTGTTTTGGGGACAGAGGACTAAAGCCAATGGGGATTGGGCCCTCTGTCAGCAAAGAAAGCATGTCTGTTGGGAGGACATGATGCCAAGGGGGATTAGGCGCTCCCTCATCATATAAAACTAGAGGGAACATTATGCCAATGGGAATTGGGCCCCCCCATTAGCAAACAAATTGTGGAGGGGGCATGCTGACAGGGGGAATAGGCATCCCTGAAGTTGGCTTTCTATGGACTGGGAGAGGTGGACGGCGGCAGCCGCCACCATATTTATTGAAATATTTCAGCAGGCAAGACATGCCCTGCAATGACGGGTCGCTCCCTCATTGCAGTGGCAAAATTCTTTCCAGTTGGTGGCATGCTTCTGAACTGATGTCATAGACAGCATGCTCATTCATTGCTGCCAAAAAGACCAGCCCAAAAAAGCAGTGGCGCCATTGTCCACAACACTGCTGCACCTTCACAACCTGCTACTCCACCAAGCTGACACAACATGTTGCTTGTGCTGTCCATGCAAGCCAACATAAAAAGGAGGGACCTCAGGTACAGTAAAGGAGGGCAGACACAGAAAAGAGGGAATGGTACTGGGGTTATAGCAGAGAGGAGGGGCCATGATTGGAAGGCTATGTGCACCAGTGCCTGCAGCCTGGGTAACAAAATCCCAGAACTTGTGGCATTAATGTCCTCCAAGGACTTGAATATCATGGCAGTCACAGAGACATGCTGCAATAGTAACCATGCCTAAGAGCTAGCCATTCCAGGGTACACGCTGCACAGGCTGGACAGGGAAGACAAGAAGGGGGGAAGGGGTGGCATTGTACTTCAGGGAAGGGATAAAAGTGACAGTCTCACAAGACAAGAGCGGAAAAACAGAGGCACTGTGGGTAACCTTGGAGGTGGGAAGGGGAACAGTACTTAGAACAGTAGTGACAGACAGGCCTCCAGAGCTGGCAGAGTATGTAGACAGAGAACTGCTGGAGACTATAGAGAACATGGCAACAAATAGTAAATTACTGCTCATGGGTGACTTCAGCTAGCCAGGTGTGAACTGGAGCATCCCAGTGGCAGCCTCAGCCAGGAGTAAGGGAATCCTGCAATCCCTGCAAGGGGCGGGTCTCACACAGCTAGTGAGGGAGCCTACAAGGGAGAAGGCAATTCTGGATCTTGTCCTAAGCAATGGGGATAGGATAAAGGAAGTCACAGTGGGGGAGAACCTAGGGAGTAGTGACCATCGAGCTGTGGGGTTCACCATAAGAACATCGCAGAAGGCTAGCCACACAAGGACTGGAATCCTGGATTTCAGGAGGACAGACTTCAGTAAGATAAAGGATGAATTCAAGAAGGCTATGCTGGGATATGATGACATAAGGAGAGTGGTGGAACAGTGGGATAAGATAAGTGAAGCCCTGCACCTAGTAGCAAACCATTGCACCAGGTCCTGCAGCAAGAGCAAAAGAAAGAAGAAATCACTGTGGTTCTCGAGGAGAGTAGTAGAGCTAGTAAGAGGGAAAAAGATGGCATTTTTGAGGCACAAGACAACACAAAGCAAGGAGAACAGGCAAGAATACTTGGAAAAATGAAGGAGAGTGAACAAGACAGTAAAGGCAGCAAATGCCAAAACCGAGGAAAAGCAAGCTAAACCAGTGAAGGAAGGAGAGAAGGCATTCTTTAGGTATATTAGCAAGAGGAGGAAGACAGGCAGGGGGATTGTAACACTTAGGGAAGAGGGAGGCAGGGTAGTAGAGAAAGACATTGGCAAGGTGACCATACTCAACAAATGTTTTTGCTCCGTATTCAGGGAAGAAGGCAATGAGGATGGCCCTCATTAATGGAGAAGGGGTGGAAATTAGACCTTTTTCAGAGGACAGAGCAAAAAGCGCACTAAAATGGCTTAGGGTGGATAAAGCAATGGGGCTGAATGGGATACACCTGAGGATTCTAAAGGAGCTCCAGAAGAAACTGACTAAATTTCTTGCTAAGCTGTTCAGTGCATCACTGGAAACAGGGGTGATTTCAGAGGAGTGGAAGAGGGCACAAGTGGTACCCCTGCACAAAAGTGGTAGCAAGGAGGAGGCAGGAAACTACCACCCTGTCAGTTTGACCTTAATAGTAGGTAAGATGATGGAAACCCTGCTTAAGGAAAGGCTGGTGGACTACCTAGAGACAAGGGGGCTGCTGGACCCAAGGCAACATGGATGGAAGGCAGGGAGGTTATGCCACACCAACCTGACTGATTTCTTTGAGTGGGTGATGAAGGAACTTAGCCAGGGCAGCGCAGTAGATGTGGCCTATCTGGACTTCAGGAAGATCTTCGACACAGTCTCATACAGCAGACTTATCCACAAGCTGGCAAATCTGGGGGTGGGGATAGAGGTAGTCATGTGGGTTAGAAACTGGTTGAGTAACAGAACGCAAACAGTGGTGGTAAATGGGGTTAGCTCATAGGAGGGATGGGTAACAAGTGGCGTACCCCAGAGATCAGTGCTGGGACCAGTACTTCAATGTCTTCATAAGTGATATTGTAGAGGGTCTAGAAGGGAAGGTTAGCCTGTTCACAGATGATACAAAGCTATGGAATAGGTAGATACACAGGAAGGTATAGAAAAAATGAGGAGAGATCTGAAGAGGCTAGAAAACTGGTCCAATGAATGACAGTTGGGTTTCAGTGCAAAAAAGTGTAGGATTATGCACCTGGGGAGAGGGAATCATAGGGTCTAGTATGAACTAGAGGGAGTAACACTGACAACCTCAAAGTGGGTAAACAGTGTGACAAAGCAGTCGGAAAGGCTAACAAAATACTAGGGCGTATAGGGACGGTTATAACAAGTAGAAGGAGGGAAGTGGTGGTACCATTGTACAACTCCCTAGTAAAGCATCATCTGGAGTACTGTGTTCAGTTCTGGAAGCCCCATCTCCAAAAGACATAGACAGGATGGAGGTAGTACAGAGGAGGGTGACAAAAATCGTGTCCGGGATGCAGCATAAGTTGTATGAGGAGAGACTCAGCGCTCTCAATATATACTCCCTGGAGGAAAGGAGAGAGAGAGAGAGAGAGAGAGAGGGGGGACATGATAGAGACCTTCAAGTATCTGAAGGGGATCAATGGAGTACCAGAGGGGAGCATCCGTCACATGAAGGGAAATAGCAGAACAAGGGGCACAGCATGAGACTAAAAGGGAGAAAACCTAGGGGGAACTTGAGGAAGTTCTACTTCACTAAAAGGGTGGTGGAGAGATGGAACAGTCTCCCCCAAGAAGCGGTGGGGGTGGCCACAGTTCAGGGATTCAAGAATGCATGAGATAGGCACATGGGAATTATCAGGCTAGAGTGAAAGGGGGGGAACTGGTCATAGCATCTAGAGTACTTTAAGCATTAGAAAGAGGGATAGGGCAGACTGGATGGGCCACAATGCCCTTATCTGCTGATAACATCTATGTATCTATGCATCAATGTTGTCTATCCTTTAGATAACTCAAGAGGCCTCCTGCCAGCCCTGAAGAAAAGAGACACAATATGGGTGGTAGGCCATGGGGCATACATAAGAAGGGAGGTAAATCTCACAGAGGATGAGTGATGGACTTTGATCCACAAAAACTCCTAAAGTACATCCTAAATTAGTAAAATCTATGAATTATAAATCTGTGCATGTACCTGTAATCAGTGCCAGTATGCAAGTGATGAACTGGTCATCCACTGATGTTTGTACGGATATTAATGAGGCTTTGGACTTGTTTTCCACTAAAGTTTGTCAATATGTGATTTATTTGCTCCGGAAAAATGTTTACTTCTAAGGGAGAATAAACAGCCATGGATAAACTCAAATTTATTGACATTCATGAGAAAGCTAAAAAGAGAGAGAAAAAAGCAAAACTTACAGGATGAGCAACCCCATAATTTTGTAAAACAAAAGTAAGGCAAAAGTAAATGTTTTTAAAGAAAATACGGAATTCCTAAACAACAAAATTGTATTTATTTTATTTATTTCTTTTTTGCTGACCGGATAAGTGCACTAGACAAATCCTGCCTATTTTCAGGTGTGACCCGGGGGAGGAGGATACAGATGAATGTCAGCTGACCTTGAACCAGATTAAGCTGTTGGTGGTATTTTTAGTGAATGAGGGAAATTTGGCCAGGACACCATGGAAATTCCCCTACTCTCTGTCAGTAGGGGAAGCCGCTGGCCGATTGTTATGGCCACTCAGTCTAAGTCGGTGGATGGTATGGACATCTCAGAGGCAGGGGAGAGGGCCTCCTCCCCTGTGCTTGTAAATCTAGAGGCCACCAAGGATCTTTACAGCACTGATCTACTAAACGGGGAACCAAGATGTTTTTCTATGACTGGCTTATCAGAGGACAACGTACTCAGCATTACAGAGCCTGACTTGCAGATAAGTGATTTTTCTTTACAAACAGAAGTGAAAGTAAACTCTTTAAATCCTCTGGAAAAATGCAGACAAAGTTCAGAAGGACTTACAATGGTTTTGGCAAGCCCCAGAACTGTAGATGTAGGCCTGGTTGACAGCCTGTCTGACAGCCCTGTCAGATATTGGCTGACGCAGCTGTATCAAAGGACGGCACCAACCTGGTTCCAGTAGATTCACCCTGTCAAATGCTTGAGAAAACATAGAAACATAGAAACATAGACTTTGACGGCAGATAAGGACCACTTGGCCCATCTAGTCTGCCCATTTCCCTACCTACAGGATTGGCCGCAGATCCTAGTTAACCAAAAGCCTATTTCTTCCTACCCCCCACAAGAATTGCCTTATGTCTGTCTCATGCATTCTTGAATTCACCCACAGTTTTAGACCCCACAACCTCCTCAGAAACGCTGTTCCATGCATCCACTAGCCTCTCTGTGAAATAATACTTCCTCACATTGCCCCTGAACTGCCCTCCTTCTATCTTTAAATTGTGTCCCCTTGTTCTTGCACGTCTCTTTTTCTGAAAGATGCTACCCTCTTGGACTTTGTTGATTCCACTGAGGTACTTAAAAGTTTCTATCATGTGCCCCATCTCCCTTCTTTCATCAAGGATATACATATTAAGCTCCTTTAGTCTCTCCTCATACGGCTTCTCTTGCAGACCCTGCACCATTTTAGTTGCCCTCCTTTGGACTGCCTCTACCCTGTTTATGTCCTTGCGGAGATGGGGTCTCCAGAGCTGGACACAGTACTCCAGAAGGGGTCTCACCAACTATCTGTACAGAGGGATAACAACTTCCTGTTTTCTGCTGCTGATGCCTCTCCCTATACATCCCAGTATACCCCAATCCTCCCTACTGCCTTCTCACATTGCTTGCTAACCTTAAGGTCATCTGATATGATTACACCCAGGTCCCTTTCCTTTTGTTGTTGTTACTACCTCCCACCCATTGTGTATTCTTCCCCTGGGTTCTTGTTTCCCAGGTGCATTATTTTGCACTTCTTTGCATTGAATCCGAGCTGCCATACTTCTGACCATTCCTCCAACCTTGCCAAGTCCCTTTTCATCCTTTCCACGGCTCCTTGTGTATCAACCCTGTTGCAGATCTTTGTGTCATCTGCAAAAAGGCATACTTTTCCTTCCAGTCCCTCTGCAATGTCACTGATGAAAACATTAAAAAGGACTGGACCCAATACTGAACCCTGCGGTACCCCACTAGTAACCCTCTTTCTTCAGAGTGGACTCCATTTACAATTACCTTCTGTGTCCTGTTGTGCAGCCAATGTTTTACAAGGCTACCACCCTGGAACCCACTCCCAGGCTGGTTAATTTGACTATTAATCTTTGTGTGGGACTGTGTCAAATGCCTTGCTAAAGTCTAGGTAGGCCATGTCCACAGCCCTCTCCTGGTCTACTATTTTGGTCACCCAGTCAAAGAAATCTATTAGATTCGTCTGACATGACCTTCCCGCTGCGAACCCATACTGCTTTGGGTCCTGTGCCCCACTGGCCTCTAGGTACTCAACTATTCTTTCCTTCAGAAGAGACTCCATCACTTTCCCTACCACAGAGGTCAGACTGACAGGTCTGTAGTTTCCTGCCTCTGTCTTGGTCCCACTTTTGTGAAGGGGAATCACATCCGCTTTCCTCCAGTCCTCAGGTACCACACCATCCTCCCATGATTTGTTAAAAAGAGTAGCCAGTGGTTTCACTAGTTCCCCCCTTAATTCTTTTAGAATTCTGGGGTGAATTCCATCAGGCCCTATTGCTTTGTCCACCTTCAGTTTTAGGAGTTCTTGCAGAACCCTTTCTTCTGTGAAAGGACTGGGATCAACCCCTATCAAGAATGCTTCTGTTAATTGGATTAGGCACTTCCCTCCTCTTTTGTGAATACTGAGCAGAAATATTCGTTCAGTATCCCTGCTTTTTCACTGTCCCCCTCTGCCCACCCACCGTTCATTTTATTCAGCCTCACTATTCCTCCCTTTGTCTTTCTATGCTCGCTGATGTACCTATAAAAGGTTTTATCCCCCTTCTTAACTGAGTTGGCTATCTTTTCCTCAGTTTGGGCCTTTGCTATTCTGACTTCCCTCCCTGCTTCCTTCTGCCTTAACTGGTACAACTCTCTGTCCTGCTCCTTCTGTGTTTCCTTATACTTCCGGAATGCTATCTTTTTCTTCCTGACTTTCACAGCCACCTCTTTTGAGAACCATAGTGGCTTTTTCTTTCATTTTGATTTGTTTATTTGCTTCACACAAAGGCTTGTTGCCTCTGTGATGGTAGTTTTGATGATTCCCCATTGTTGCTCCACACCTCCTTCTAGCCTGTTTGCTAGTGCTTTTCTGAGGCACTCTCCCATCTTGCCAAAGTCAGCCCTCCTAAAGTCCAGTACCCTCACTTTTGTATGGCTTGACTCTGTAGCTGAGTTTAACATGAACCACACTGTTTGATGGTCACTTGTCCCCAGATGGCAACCTACTTCTAGATCTGAGATCCTCTCACTGCCCCCGTTTGAGAGTATGAGGTCTAAGATTGCTCCCTCACGAGTGGGTTCCGAAACTAGCTGTCTAAGGCCTGCCACCTGTAGGGCATCAAGAATAGCCCTGCTCATGGATGTGGCTGCAGCAAATGTGCTCCAGTTAACATCTGGCATATTCAGGTCTCCCATCAACAGTATCTCCCCTTTCTCTGTCATTCTAAGAATGCCTTCTATCATATCCTTGTCCATTCCTTCCCCCGACATGGGGGTCTGTACACAACCCCTGTGCGGATTGTGGTGCCCTTTCCAGTCTCCAAGGTGACCCACAGTGCCTCCTCTCCTCCCTGTTTACTTTTGTTCAGTTGCTTTTATCCCTTCCTTTACAGAGAGCTACTCCTCCCTCTTCTCCCTGTCTGTCTCTCCTGTAGGTTATGTACCCTGGTATGTTAACATCCCAGTCATGGTTCTCTGTGTACCATGTTTCTGTGACTGCTATGATATCCAGGCATCCCTCTTCCATCAAGGCCACCAGCTCAGGGAGCTTGTTGCCCAGACCACGGGCATTGGTACTCATTACCTCCATTTCCTGATGGCCTTACTCCCTTTGCCCCATCCCTGTCCTTCTTGCCTGTGTCACTTTCTCCATTTACCCCTGCCCTTCTCCCTATCGACACCTCTATGTTGGTGTTTGCCCCACTTACTACTGTGATTATTTGGTGGGGTAGGATTTCCCTGCTCCTTTCCAGTGCCTCCTCCCTTGGCTAGTTTAAATGCTTGCCAATGAAGCATTTAAACCTATCACCTAACATCCTGGTTCCCCTCCCGGACAGATGCAGCCCATCATGCCAGTATAGGCTTGCATCACTCCAGGTGGACCCCCAGTCCCCAATGAAGCCAAATCCCTGAGCTCCACACCAGTTTTTCAACCACTGATTAAATCCCATGGTGCGGAACACCCTAGCATCTCCTATGCCATAGATGGCCAGCACCTCCGAGAAGGTTACCGTGCGTGCTACTCGACTAAGGCCCCTCCCCGATGCCACACACTCTTCCTGCACTTCTCTAATCCCTTTCTTAGCCAGGTCATTTGTCCCTAGGTGGACAATGACATCCAGCTCCCTCCCTGTGCAGCTGCTCAGGAGATCCTGAGGATTCCCTCTGTCCCTCAAGCCATGGCGCCTGGCAGGCACCTTACCCTCTCCCTTCCTCCCCCAGTTCTACCTTCCTAACAATGGAGTCCCCACCAGGAGTTGTTTCTTCCTGCAGGGTCCTCTGCCACCCTCCTGTGGGTCTCATTTGTGGAGGTTCCCAGCTTCCTCCTTGGTCTCCATCATGGTGCCTCCATAGAGGAACCACTTTTCCAGAATGGCATAGGAATTGTGAGAGGTACAACTGGAGGGATGTGCCTCTGTTCCACCACCCTCACCTCCCTGAGCCCACTGTGGTCCACCCGCTCCTCTTTCTTGGCAACCTCTGAGGCAACGGCAGTGGCACTGGTGGTCCCTGGATGGAAGAGGAGGTCCCACAAATCCTGGCCAACTCAGCCTGGAGATGAGCAACCTCCTCCCTCAGCCCAGAGAGGTGCCTGCAGATGGGACAACACCGCATCCTCCAGAACATCTCCCGGAAGACTGCTGCTCTACGGCCACTGCACTGCACCATTTTTGGCTGGCAGTCTGACCACTGAAAAAAGCTAGTGCCTAAAGCCGATCCCTTTCCAAGTGAATGTTTCAACAGTCGCGGTCACTGGAAATCGGCATACACCTGTTGAAAAGATTGAACTCTAGTTTTCCTCAAGTGCCCAAGCTGAGTGAAGAGAGGCAAGTAATTGATGAGCGAACAAAGTTTTTCACCATTGGTTCCCATGCAGTCAATGTAAAGGGAGCAGAAGCTCAGGTTGGTGCTGGAAATGGACTTCAGAGCGATATAGTTTTCCAAACAGACCCGATGCATCAAAAGCAGGCGACTACCTTCTTTTTTCATCAGAAAAAACAACAAACCTCCAAAGTATCTCCCCAAATCCTTGAAAATAAAAGAGCTGCTTTAACTGCAGCAAATCATAATTTAAACTCAACACCTTCTTCTAGGAAGATGGATCCCGGTCCCATAACTGTACAAAATCCTTCAACCACTGAACTTATTCAGCAAGCTTTTTCTCTTCCTTCAGAAGTCCATGATAAATCTGATATATGGCCCCCAAATACAGCTTTATCAGAAGCTGAATAGAAAAGAAGTCCCACAGGGACATGGGTTCCGGACCCAGAGTGGCCTTCCTCCTTTCCCCTGTCTTCAGCTTCCACTGAATGGTCCCCTACTACTACTGGTCAGGAGAATAGGCCTACCCAACCATCCCTGTGACAAAAACAGATATTAACAAAGGGTCTTTGCCTACAGAAAATGGACCTGGACAACATTCTTTACCGGAAGGGACTGAGTCTAATGACAACCCTGAAATACCCCCTCAACCTAGACCCCTTCTTTCGGATCTTTTTTCTCAAAAAAGAAAGGAAGCTGCACCCCAAAGAAATGCAATAAGGATTTGGTATAAAGGGGGTTTACCTGAAAGGCCTGACCGGGTGTTTGTAGGCAAACACTTACTCAAGGAATCTTTACAATTGTCACCACGAGATGTATTTGCCTTTGTCAACATTTTAGGGGAAGACAGCTATGATATAAGTTTTAGATCCCCTTATTTGCTAGATTTATTCTGGAAAAGATATAACCATCTTAAATTCTCCCCTCTGTGGTCTCCCTTTATAGTTACACCATTAACCCAATCCTTGATTAAATATGTGACAATGTTTAGAAATGAAAGTGTGCATGTGGAAGACATCACTTTCTGGCTTTCTCAGACATGTGATGTCCTGAGTGCTCCCGAGGCAGTATTGGACACAGAATTTTTTGGACTGGTAGCTGGAGGTATAAAGTGAAATTATGGCTTATGGATAATGAAACTGAGCATAATTTCAAATTAATTTACCCTTGGTAGAGATAGGGGTGTATGTTTCTATGCTGGGTAGCCCCAGGCCTGCTATAAGTGCAGAGTCCAGACACATATCTCTAGTTCATGTGACACTTCTAGATGTGAGATTTGTGGGGAATTGGGGCATGGTAGTTTTCAATGTGCCAATATGGTAAAATGCAATCTATGTGAAGAATCAGGACATGGCAATAGAGACTGTCCCTGGGTAGCCAAAAACAAGGCTACAGTTATTAGTCCTGAACTATGAATTCAAAAAGCCCAGGATGAAGCTTTTGCTAAATGTCAGCCAAAAAAATCTGAATCCCCCCCTTCGCCCCCCACCAGAGGGAGAAATGGAGCCAGTTAAAAAGCAGGCATCTGAAGTAGGGCCTCTCCAAACTCAGGATGTAGCTGAAAAGACTCCTGATATTTTTAATATACAGGATTTCCCTCCTGTATGTTATCAGGAGATTGAAGCCCCAAAACGTCAAACTTCTAATTCCATTGATAAAAGGGTTACGAGGAGCTCAAAAATACTTCCTCCCCTTCATTCTGCATCTCCACCTCCTGAGGGCTCCCTCACTTTTGAAACAGATAACTCTTATGCCATTTTAGATAAATTTGGTGATGACTCTGACATAGATGTAGGTATCACGGGTCTTTCTCAATCCTCTGGGAGTAAAATATCTCAAAACGACTACAAAGGGAAAAAAAAGAAAAAAAGGAAAAAAGGACCCTGAATAAAATCCTATGGCTAAATTTAGTATTGGGTCCTTTAATTGTAGCCCCAATTGGTCAGCGAACCTCTGAGATCTCCTGTGATTTGCTGCTGCCCTTACGGCTCTGTCTGCTATTGATTGCTCAGTCTCACCGCTTTTAGTGGCTTTTCCGATACCCGCTCCCTGCCCTGGGCGCCTTACGCTTGTGTTGTAATTTTCTTCCCACACCACTTGCCCCAACCCCAGCCTCTATTAAATGATCTTTCTCCAAGAGCTTGGCCAGCCCCCTATATGCTGATTGGTCGTTTCAAGTTCAGCCATGCCTGCCTCCCTGTCTGCATTCCTTGAGGGCTCTACCTTCTTAAAGAAGCTTCAAATTGGTCTTTTTTTTTTTTTTTTTTGAAATTTAAGTTTATTGGTTTCCAAAAAGACAAATGAAAAAACACAAAGGAAACACCAAAAAACACAAAAACAAGTACAGAACAGTCCAAAAATGTAGATAAGAAAATAGCATATATACAGTATAACCTAAATACCCAACTCCAACCCCCCTCCCCAAAGAAAAAACCTGTACTTCAAAACCACCCCCCCATCCAATCACCCAAAACCCGAATAAGACATATAACCATCAACACATAAAGTCCCTTCCAAAACACCCCCCCCTTCCCAACTGGGTGCACCAACAAGGAACAAAAAACCTATTAGGTCTGGATATCACTGTGTGTCAGTAATAAGGTGTCATAACTTTAGCATCCTAAATCACATAATAACAAAAGAAATTCGAGATCTTCAAGTAGACGCATGATACATAAGGGCAAGAAGGATAGGGTCACCGGCAATGTTCCCTCTAATTTTTAGTCTCTGTGGGTGGGCGACTGATATGTGTGTGCGGCACTTTGTGCAAACAAATTGATTCATGTGCACAAATTGGGTGGCCCAAACAAGTGATATATTTTATTGCCAGTAAACAGTAGAAAATATAACCAAATACTCAATGCAAAGTATAAATACACATTCTGACACAGTCTGAAGCTTGGTTGTTCATTGTGCGCCATAACAGTATGAACTTGAAACATCTGTAAACTATGTACATTTTAAAGAGTCTTGCATGCACCTAAAAGGTGTGCTGCTGATGATGCATTGCTAAGAAATCAACATTTACTGTTTTTCTCTCCTGTCTTTCCCATTCTTCCAGTGGACTTACACTTTATTAAGATCCATTTTTCCACCAAATGTTAAAAACAATTTTGTTCGCATCAGCATATCTAAATGGCTTTCTTCCAAGCAGTTTCTTTGTTTGTTCTTAATGCAGTTAATGAGGCTGAAGCCTTTTTCACAGTCAGCACTAGAAGCTTGGAATGTTGTAGTAGTAGCAGTAGTAGTACAATTTATTGTTCGGCATAAAGCAGTTACAATATACTAAAATCAGGACAAAATACATAGTAAATATAGATAATCAATAAATAAATCAACAAGGAACTTACATATCTTTACAGTGCAATTCAATTTAACAGAGTACCTTTTCACATAAAAAACCTCCACAGGACATCAAGTCCCCTAATAAACTTTACAAATGAGTTGAGATTAAAAATCTTGCAAAGATCTCTACTATGTTCTTCTCTTTCATAGTCAACAAATATTCCAAAAGATCCTCCAGGGGGAGGCTGAGATCCCCTAACAATCCACCCAGCAGTTTTTTCCTAGTTGATTCATACCTAGGACACAAGAGTACCACATGTTTGAGATCATCTATAGTCCCCACTCCACATTTGCAATATGGAGAAAGTAACCCCTCTCTTTTGTTTGAAATGAATGCATTGAGCATTACAGTTTTCAGTTTCGGAATCTTGTATAGATTCTTCTTTGTTTAAAACAGGTTAAAAAAAAGAGAGAAATTGCTCATATTCCCATGAAATCTTTGCTTTGTTTTTATAACATCCATATAGCTTAAGCTTGAAGAGCTGAACACAGAAAGAATATCTGTCTTAAGCCAATAAGCCTCAATTTGACATCCTGCCTAATCTCCACAAATGGTCTTGTGTAAATTTTATATAAGAGGTGGCCCAATCTGGCCGGCATTATTATTTCCTTAATAAGTTGAATAAGGGGATGTACGTATCCCATGCTGGCCAATTTGATGGCTTCCACTACACACATTCTGGGATATCTTTGTTGGGGCAAAAGAAAAAAGTTTCAACAGAGAGAGAATCTGTTGTTCACAGATGAGAGAAGTTTAGGAACGTTGTCCTACCTCCAAGGCAAGAATACAGCTTGGAGTTCCATTTAAAAATATTAAGATGTATCTATAAAGTTTATTCAGAATTATTTCTAATTCTCTAACCTTAGTATAACCCCAGATTTCAGAGGCATATAACATGCTTGTTCTTATTTTGGCATTAACAACTCTTAATACCCCACTCACCAATGACTTCCCCATCTTGCTGTTAAATATTTTTATGGCATTAACAGAAGATCCTATTTTAAATTGAATAGCCTCCAAATGTTTGGTCCAAGATAGGCTATAGGCAAAACAGGCACCTAAATAGTCGTAACACTTAACAGTGTCTATATGGTTACAGTTTAGCCTAAAGCTTACCGTATTCTTGGTTTGAGAGCCAAAAACTACAATGTTGGTCTTGCCAAGATTAACTTTTAGTCTCCTTTGAGAACAGAGAGATTCAAAGTGAGCCAATTTTCTTTTAAGACCTAGGACTGAAGTAAAGAGCAAGAGTAAATTGTTTGCATGTGCTAAACATTCAATCCTTTGATCATTAATTTTTGGAGTATGAAAATCTGGGTTATCTGGGTTACCTAGCTGATCCAAGACTGTATTAATGTAGATGTTAGATAGAGTGGGACCAAAATAAACCCCTGTTTGCCCCCACATTTGTCTCAAATCTATCAATTAGATGACCATATTGACTATACTGGACCCTTGCCCATATATTTCCATAGAGTCTATTAATAACATCAAGAAGTGAGGCCTCCAACTTCAGATCCCTTAATGTAGCCCAAAGGATTTTTCTGCTAATGCTGTCGCAGGCCGAGAAGAAGTCTACAAAACAGCAATATAATCTGTTTTTTCTCACCTTAGTATACTTCCAGATCAGGTGCTGAAGCACATTATAGTGTTGTACTGTAAAACAGTCCTTCCGGAAACCATTCTGTGCCTCATTCAATACTGAGTTCTCCTTGACCCATGACAGTAATCTGCCCAAAATTATCCTAGAGAAAATCTTCTGTAGAAACATCTATCAAACTAATAGACCTATACATCCTTGGTCATTCGGATCCCTTTTTAAAAATTCGAAGATAACACTACCTGCCCAACTGGCAGGGTAAGAGTACCCCTGAACCAGGCCATTAAACAGCAAAAGAAGAAAAGGAATCCATCAGTTGGTAAAAACCTTATAGAGATTACCTAGGATCTCATCAGGCCCTGGTGCTTTATTTGCCTTAAGGCCAATCAGTGCCATCCGGATTTCGTTCTCTGTGATCAAAACAGGTCTTGGAAAAATTTAATCCTCCTGTATTTTGAAAGCATCAGGTGTCTCCTGCTCTTCATGAGAATAACAGAGCTTGGAGAAATGAGATGCCCAAACTTCAGGTGTAATATATGCTTCAATTCTATCGGCATATCTATTATATCCTCGGCAACAATATTTGAAAATCGCCTTCCATCCCTATCCAAAACAGCCTGCCTCAGTTTTTCTCAATGTCCCTGAGTATGTTTATGCCTCTCCATTCAATAATTTTCCTATAATTTTTCTTTCAGTCTTTAGCAATTTAAAATCTGCTGCAGACTTATTTCTTTTCTTCTTATGCTGTCTTAATTTTCCTCCAAACTTTTTTTTGCCTGTAGGCATACCAAATTAAATTAAGATCTTTTATAAAGGGACCTAGGATGGTACATTGTTTTATATCTAGGTCCAAGTAAAGATTGAATAGTTTCCCAGTTCTCCAAAATATTAAAGGCCTTACTTTTGTCCAGGACCAACTTGTGAATATCACCTAAGACTCCTGTACTAATAATTTCTTTGAAATTAGCTTGCTAAATCTGCTCCCATCCAATCCTTCTATTGTTTATGACTTCCAGACTCTCTTCCTGTTGTGCCTCACTCCCTAAAGTTCCAAAAGGGCATTTGATGTTAATTACAATAGCAGAGTGTGCTGATTCCAATCTAGCCATGGCCTCTAACTTTTAGATCAGCTTTACTGCTTCCAAATTGGTCCAAACCTGATCAGGGGTTGAAGAGCCAGTAGGTTCTCAATACGTTAAGGATCCAACTAGATCTCCTGAGTTCTCCCATTTAAAATACAGAAATTTATACTGGCCAAGCCTGCTAGCAATTCCATACCTCTGAGGTTCAATTTTAGATCCTGAGCAGTCCTAGTATATGGGATATTTGGATTAATTATTGATATTGTATGGATCATATCTCAATATACATTCTCCAAGAAATGAGAAGGAATTCTGGCATTAAAGTCTCCCAAAATAATTATCTGACAATTCATCAGTGCCATTTTCAGATCCTAGATGAAAAGGTCAGCTGGATCAGTAGCTCATTGCGACGGGAAAGTATATATTGCAGAGAATGATCTTCTCTTGTCCGTTGCTAATCATTAGAGCCAAAATACCCTCTGACTTAGTAGAAATGTTAGTGATCTGAAAATTTAGCAAAGTTTTGATAAAAAGGAAATACCCCTTTAAACCTTCCAAACTTTTTATCTTTAGCTGCTGGCAGAGTAAAGACAGACTATCCAGCCAATTAGGAGTTACATTTTCTGTACACCATGTTTCTTGCAGTCCAATAATATCAAAATTATCCATAAACTCACTACTTCATGGTTAATTGTTAATGGTGTGCTATACCTGGTTAAACAACTAAATAAATAAAAAATAAAAATAATTATTTTAAGATGGATGCCCGCAATATTCCATGAAAGTATAGAAAGGGCATCCACATCTTGATCCCCAGTCCCTTTCCAAATTCAGCTGCAATTCAGAGTTCATTTGTTTGATATTATCTACAGGCTTAATCAATAAGTGCTCAGCAGCAGTAGGTATTAGGGTCAATTAGGTTTCCAAAGTCAATCAGAGGGTTATCTGCCTCTAAGATTGATTCTGGACTATCCTTAGTCTGTTTAAACCATGAAAAGACTTCACCCAAATCTAACATGTTAACTAAATGCATTCCTCAGACAATCCTGCTTGCTGGCCAGAGAAAGCAAGCTGCTAGCTGTATAGGATGTTTTAAATGTAATATCAATCTGTGTTGTGGGCGCAGGATCTCCATATAACTTCTTGGACTCCACCATGTTTCTGGAGATATAAAATCCTAATGCTGTTTCCAAGAGCAGCAACAAATCTTCCTAACTTTCCTATGAGAATGCTTGGAGGAAACCTTCCACCCAAAGATAATTATGGACCTACTCAGCCATACTTTCTCTGCTTCAGTACATGATCCTCTATCACTCCCAAGATTTTTCTGTGCTATTGTAGCCTTCTCACTCTGCACCTTCCTATGGAGACTGTCTTCTGGGGAAGGCTAAGACTGTGTAGGAATCTCTATACATGATAGCTTCACGTTTAACTTGGAATGTAGCACATACATTAATAAGTTTGGCCACCATGCTGTACTGCACGTTAGTCAAAGCAAAGTGGATCATGTCAGTAAATAATCTTAATGATCCTCCCTTTATTTTTTCAGCAACTATAAATCTGAAGTCATTGTACTGGCTAACAATTTTTGCCTGGTCCACTGATGAAAATAAATAGTCCTGATATTTGCTGTACAGTCTCTCAATATTTAATAAGCCAGACTCAAAGCTGCAATGTGGCATTGCTGCAAAATCAAAGGCAGATCAGTCAGAAAGTTCACCTGAAGGAACTCGGCTGTCCAGATGGTCACATAAACGGCCAATGAATTGCAACATCCTGTTGTGTACTTCAGCTGCGCAATTAGCCAAAAGCAGTTTTATTGGTGGGCTCCAGTAGACAGTTTCACCCAGGTACTGGCTTCTGATCTTTTTTTTATTTTTGTCCTAGCAATCTGTACAGCTTCAACTGTTAGACCACTTTCTGAAACATCTTAGACAACTCTGCCAACTCTAAAAGTACAACATTTAATACTGTTATGGCAATGTGGTATTCAGGGTTGGACAGCTTCTTAAAGCAGTACTTAGCAATGGGATCTTTGATGGATGCATGCTAATTGTATGTGATGTCATTTACCCTAGGTATGGTTAACAATGACTATGTTGGGTATTGTCAAGCTCAGTGGGGTTTTGAAATGTATTTTTGCAATGTAGTGAGTGAGTCAGTGTGATATGAAAGAGGAGATGCATTTAGAGACTGTATTTCTTTTCGTTCTGGATTCATACTAAGCTCAGTCTGAATTTATGAAATTAAATGAAAAGGAAAATGTTTTGCACTGCTATTTCTTGTTGTCCATTTTAGAATTACTATCCCCATGTAGCCAACATGGGTAACCCTTTATAGCACTTGATTCATTGAATCTCAAATGTATATATAATGTGAGACCCTGTTTTAAAAAGAAGCGAACTCATCTCTCTAGACATATGTACAGTCAGTGTCTCAGCTGCTAATTGAGAAGGTTATTCCCTATCCCTGCCCCCAACAAATACATACAAAAATTACACAAACAGACAGTAGGTTGCTTTGATGCTTTATTGTAAACATAAACTATAATTTTCCCATTTTCTTGTACTGAAAAAATGAACACACTTTCAATGGTGAGGTTTAAATCCATTATAAACACATTTGTATGTGAGAAGCTGCTTGGGAGGAGGCAGATTACACTAAAATTGTGAAATTTAAAACTGAAATAATATAACATACACCCTATGTCAGAGAATCTCGCATTGCTTTGTTGGGGAATCCACAAAACAAATAAAACATGCCATTTCTGTGAGCAGCAGGAATACTGTTCATTACTAAGTATTGTCTTACTGAAAAGAGGTGTTAAGTCGAAAACATTGCTGTAACTGCAACGCCGATTGGTTGGAATTTTGTGATCAGTTCCATTGTTCAATAAGTGGAGCAAGAGTGAGATGTCTGGCTTGGTAAAGTTAATGGGTTGTGGCCTCAGGGGTGGGCATACAATATTTCTTTCCCATTCACTTTCATGTCCTGCTGTCTGAGTCTTAAATCTGAGTGATGACTAGTCACTACTTCATGAACATGAGGATCCTTGTCAGCTGCTTTGTGCGCTACTACTGAAGCCATGTGTGGGTCATTACTGACTGCTGTTCGGGCGCACGTGCGCACACCTTAGAGGGAACATAGGTCACCGGGCTACCGTGTTAAAGCAAACATAAGGCCTGGAGCTTATCCCATCTTTTGCGAAACAAATCCATACGATCTTTAAAACTGGCAATCAGCCTCTCTGATTGAAGATACGACACTATCTCCTTCAACCAATCAGCATAAGATAGAACCAACTGGTCCGTCCAATGTCTTAGGACCAGCTTCTTAACCTCCATGGACACCAAGGCCATATGATATCGACGCTCAACACTATCTACATAGGAAAAATCACCGAAAACACAAACCTCCGGACAGAAAAACCTGCTCAGACCCAGAAGGGGATCCAGATTCTCCCGGATCAAGGACCACAATGGAGCAACTTTGGGGCACTCCCAAAAAATATGAATTAAATTACCCTCAGCTTGCGAACACCTAAAACAAACCGAAACGGAGGCCATCTTGCGCTGAAAGAGTTTAACAGGAGTATAGTAAAGATTATTCACAATATAGTACTGTGTTAACCGCAACCTATCCTGGGTATGATACCTGTGCAAATTCCTCCATATATTAGTCCAGGCCGGAACAGTCTCAGGGAGAAGCTGTGTCCAGACCGAAGGGCCTTCAACACCCTCCTGAGAACTGAAATTCAAAAGATAAGAATAGATCGATGAGATAGAGTGAGACTGAGAGGCAAGACTGATAATATTAGAGAGAAAGGGGTGCACAGCCGATTTCCTGAAAGTAGTGCCAAATTTACTACCCAGTAAGTGCCGAAGCTGATAGATCTTGAAGACCCCTTTACTTGGTATGTCAAATTTCTCTAGGATATCATCTGATGAAAGAAGTGAATCTTGGTTGAACAAATGTTCAACTCTGGCATCCTTAAGTTGTGGGAGCCAATTCGGCATAATCCAAGAGTTTCCTAACCTAATGTTAGGATTAAGGACCACCGGCTGTCCCAAGTCCACTCCACTAGAAACCTGAAGAACTTAAGACACTGTGCCCATGACCTCATTAGAGCCCATCACTGTGTTATCCGAAACCAGCTGTGAAAGGGCCTTGGAGCACATAAAATAAGGCAGACATGTCCAGTCTAAGTTCAGAAAGAAAGGCCCGTTCGAGCTGAAGCCAAATTGGACAAGGGATCTCCAACCCCGTGGAGAACCATCTCCCTAATTTGGAAAGGTGAGCCGCCCAATAGTACAGCAGGAGATTAGGCAGCTGTAGGCCACCCTTGTCCTTAGGGAGCGATAACTTGGTATAGGAACACCGCGCCCCCTTCCCCCGCTAGATAAAGCTGGAAAACAACCGGTGAAGCTGCTGGAAAAAGGAAAGAGGGATCCAGAGGTTAGTCAGGTTCAACGGATAGAAAACCCAGGGAAGAACATTCATTTTAATGATATTGATTCGGCCCCAAAGCGAAATAGGGAGGGTTGACCAATGCTGTAAGTCTTGACTAATCAGATCTCTAACTCTCTCCAGATTTAGCTTTTTCAAGAGGGAAAGATCAGTAGAAAAGTGGATTCCCAGATACTTGATTGACCTGGGGGACCACCTCATTCCAAAGAGAAGGAAGTCCTGTTTATTAGAATACTTATTTAGAGGGAGAATCTCACATTTAGAGATATTCAGCTTTGTAACGAGAAAAGATGCCGAACTGCACAATGATATCAAGAGCGGCCTTAGAGATGCTGCCTGATCCGTTAGGTGCAGCAAGACATCATCTGCATATGCAGAGAGAACCAGTTCCTGTTGCTGTAGCATAACACCTCTCACCTGGGGGGACGACTTAAGTTTAATCAACAATGGCTCCAGAAATAAGTTAAATAATAAAGGAGAAAGAGGGCATCCCTGCCTGGTGTCTGCAAATAGACAAAAAGAAGAAGATAAGACCCCGTTGCAGTAAATTCTAGCAGAAGGGCAGCTGTAGAACGTCTGAATGGTATTCAGAAAAGAAGATGGAAAACCCATTCCCTCCATTACTGACCAAAGGAAGGACCAATCAACCCGGTCGAAAGCTTTTTCAGCATCAAGAGAGATTAGCGCAACCGGACATAAAGCTGTTTGAGCATATTGAGAAATATGGGACAGAGTCCTCAATTGATCTGCTGCCGATCTCCCCGGTACGAAACTAACCTGTTCAGGGCTCAGCAGCCCCGACCAGACCCTCTTGATCCTTTCCGCAAATATTTTGGCAAGAATTTTCATGTCATAGTTTTGGAGAGAAATGGGTCGGTAATTGGCCAGGTCGTTGAGAGTTTTGTCAGCTTTAGGGATTAGGACTATAGTAGCCTCAAACAAAGCAGGGTCAATCTCAGAAGAAACCGATAAATAATTATATAGTTTGAGGAGGATGGGCACCAGTTCCTTAGCAAAGACCTTATAGAAGTTTGCAGGGGAAACCGTACGGACCTGGTGCTTTATCCGATACCAAGGAAGCGATAGTGCTCCCGATCTCCTCAGCTGAGATAGGGACTAGCAAACTAACTTGTTGGGCTTCTGATAGACAAGGGATATCTATTTCTTTCAAATACTCCTTAACAGCCGAAATGGGATAAGGTAGCGAGGACTGGCTATAGAGATCCGAATAGTATTCCCTAAAAACATGCACAGTATCTCTGGGAGAGGAAACTACCCTACCAGATGGGGAGGACAAAGAGGGGATGATCCTTGAGCTCTCCAATGTACGCAAACGCAAAGCCAGCAGTTTACCAGATTTTTCCCCCAAGATCCAGATATTTGGCCTGGGTTTTTATCAAGCAGTATTCTGTTTTTTCTTTCAAGAGGTCTAAGTATTCATTCTTAGTTAGCAAAAGATCCTTAAGATCCGTTACAGAGGAGGTCGACGAATATTTAATCTCTAGTTCCCTAAGCTTGTTCATCAGGGCTAAGGATCTAGCCAATCGTGTCTTCTTCCTGAAGGAGGCCATTTTAATGAGTTCACCCCTAAGGTAACACTTCAGGGCACCCCAAACCATGTCAACCCTTGAAGTAGAGTTCAAGTTGTCAGCCAAAAAAAGAGAAATCCAAGAACTAATTTTTGAAACACACTGGTGCTCCTTTAGCAGTTGTGTATTTAGCCGCCACATAGAGTCACGGGAATAATCAGGATCTAAAGACAATCGGATCCAGACTATAGCATGGTCCGATAAAATAATCGGCTCGATACCAGATAGAGAGATATTTGGGAGAAAAGGGAGACTAATTAAAACCATATCCAACCTCGATTTAGTGCCATGTGATTGGGATTGAAAGGAAAAGGCATGACAAGAGGGATTGGCGAGCCACCAGGGGTCGAATAAGCCCAGCATCGAACTCAGATCCCAAAAGGCACGCTGAGCCGGAGAAGGTGGGTGTTTATCTTGGGGATCTCTATCCAGGGTGGATGAGAAGGGCATGTTCCAATCGCCCCCCAGTATAAATTGGGCAGGGAGAAAGATAGACAACCTATCCGCCAGAGACATAAAGAACCCGGGATTCCCCCCCACCGGACCATACACGGAACCAAGGACAACATTACCACCATTAAGAGTACCTTTCACCAGGACAAATCTCCCTTCTGGGTCTGAGACAGTCGACTCCTTCGTAAACAATACATGCCTTTTGATAAGAACCACAACCCCTTTACTAGAACAGGAATTCCCCGCAAGGTAGGATTGGGAAAAACCAGATCGGGATAACAACTTGATGTCATCATGGCATAAATGTATCTCTTGCAGAAAAAGAATATCAATGTGAAGCAATGAACAATGGTTAAATGCCTGCAACCGCTTGACCCGATCCCTAAGCCCTCGGACATTCCAAGATGCTATTTTAACTGTATTCGTAGCCATTTTAAAAACATTGTAATACAATCAGATATCCAGACAGAACCAACAAAGTATGTAGGAACAAGGTGCCCTTATAACTGCCCGGTCCAAATATCTACCCAGAACTGGTCAGGCCTGGGTCTCCACAGCGATAGCCTCATCCAGCTTATCCAGCTGGAACAGAAACAAGGCCAGTACCAGCAGGGTAGGTTCACCCAACCATGATACCCAAACCAAACAAATTTGATCCCAAGACAGTCACCCATCCATGAAACCCCCAGAACATGTTCAATATCCATACCCCCCAGAAACAGCAATCTATCACAGCAGACCAGAAACCATATAAAACATCTGGGACATCAATCGTTAATCCTCACCCCACACCTCCCATAGACCAGAAACCAAAAGGTTAGAAAAACTCAGTCATAAAGAAAGAAAGCCCCATCCCCTCCCAGAGACCAAAACCCCATAATCCGATATACCTTAAACCAGATCTCCCCCCCCAGCAACCAGCATCCCTTATAAACCCAAAAATAACTATATACAATGGGTGGTTCGAGCAAAAATAATCCAAAAAATAAACTATTGTCCAAAGGCTCGAGCCACCCAATCCCCAATGCGAACCTCCAACCCTCCAGGACTGGGTACCAGTGCCCGCATACAAAGAAGATCAGGCACAGCCGAAGGGGAGTAAGAACCCACAGTGCCAAAACCACATTCCCCAACTGCCCCAGCACCGGGGAGAGGTTAGCCACCCCCCCAACATATGGCTCGCGATTCCACATCCAGCGAGCAAGCGCTTTAAACCCGAGCCCCCTCACAGCCACCCCCCAGAGACCCAGAACCGATAAAACAAGCATGCAGAATGAAAAAGATAGGGGGGAGCTACACAGGTAGAGGAGCATGAGGATACAGCACAGCATCCCATCAGCAGAAAAAACCCTCTACCCCAATCTAGTCTGGCGATCTCCCCAGCATCCTCACCAGAAAAAGCAACATGAGTGGGACACCAACCCGGAATCCATGCAACCCACGAGGAAAGGAAAATCCAGAAAACCAGCAGCAGGCAGGAAAAAGCATGGGAGCATTAATTCTGGGAGAGACTCCTTCTGAGGGCCGCTGTTTCCGTAGGGACCGAAAAGGCAGAGGGACCAGAATGGGTCCTCCTACCAGGAAGTCCCCTCCAGGAAACAACAACCGTGGAACAGAGGTTCCATCAAGGGAGTGCATGGATGAGAGCGGGAAGGGGAAGAGTGCCACCCAGACCAAAACCAGCCCACTGCCGCCTGAATCAAGCCGAGGAGCCCAGAAAGGAAAGGCCAGAAAGAAAAGATCGAGAACGACCAGAAAAGCGATGAGGAACAGAAAGGAGGCCAGAAAGGAAAGGTAAGAGCAATAGAAATACCAGTCAGCTAATAACAGGCAAATTGTCTGTGCCTCTTGCAAAATACCATACAAATATTTTAAGCAGAGACGAAAAGGAATTTAGACCAGCAAAATCATTAAGCTCCAAGCCCAGGACAAGAAAATTAGGAGTCCTTCAGCCAGGCGATTTAAATAATTCTGGTAGTTTATTTGCCAGTTCCTTGCGGGCAGCTTCAGGGGAATTAAAGCTGATAGTCGAGCCTCTAACAGTAACTTTCAAGGTCGCCGGGTAAGTCATCTTGAAAGGAATAGAGGTGGCTATTAATTTCTGGACAACTGGATGGTAAGCTGCCCTTTTCTCTCGGGTTTCTTTAGGTAGGTCCTGTGTGATCCGGATTCTGGATATACCCCAAAGAATTTCTTTAAGCTCACGCGACTTTGTGTAAACGTGATGCCTCTCCACATAACTGAGAAATTTAATTATAATAGGACGTGGGGGGGATCCAGCCAAAGGCCTAGGTCTCAGAGAACGATGTGCTCACTCTAGGTGGTAAGAGGAGCTGATAGGGGATGGGCCGACCACCTTACATAGAAACTTCTGCAGAAAGGCCATGATGTCTGGGCCCTCTTCCAGCTTGGGTAGGCCCATGATTAACAAATTATTTCGGCGATTGCGCCCTTCCAGGTCTTCAGTTTTGGCTTGCAATTTCTTAACTTGTTGTTTGAGCTCAATAATCTCCGTTTCAGTTCTGGACCTCCACTGTTCTGATGAAAGCGACTCTGGTCTCCATATCTGAAACTCTGGTAGAGACAGAAGAAAGATCACAGTGCAAGGATTTAAGTTCACCTGTCAGCTCCTTCAGGATATCTTTCAGAGGAGTAAGCTCTTGGAGGAACCTATCTTCCGTTAACGGAGTAGCCTGTTGCACCCTGTCCCCACCTCGATCCGTTTTAGCAGGGGCCTGATTCCGTTGCTTCTTAGCGGCCTTCTCCAGGGATGCAGGGGGTGTATGCTTGACTGAGGCCTGCTTCCCATCCACCTCCATCTCGAACCTGCAAGCGTTTATTTTCCAAGTAAAGGTCATTTTGTAGTAGCAGGTTACTTCTCCAAACATTTTCTAAGCAGATTTTGTTTAAAAGAAGCCAAGATGGTTAAGAAAACGATCAAAAAAGGTGGCCAGAGGGGGGGAGCTCAGTATCCCAGCTGCTGTCTAGCTAGATGCCATCACGTGACCCCCTTCAAATTGGTCTGCCAAGCCTATTCATAATTACCAGCATCAAGTGGCAAACCACTAATGAAAATGCAACTTACTAATACTCTTGTGCGTAGTTGCCTATTCTAATGTTTGCATTTATCAGAAAGCAGTCTCCTAAGCTCTGCCCTTGTCAAAAATCCACTTTTGACATTAACCAAGATCTGCCCCTTCCCAGTAATCAATGGCATACAAGAACGGGGACATCTCCTTCACTGCTATGCCCCTACTCATGCCAAGCAACGTCTAGAGACCCTGTACGTATGCCTCTAACTTCTTTGGTCATAGCAATTACCTATGCATTAGCTTCCTCAAACCGCAACAACTCCCAAAAAACAACCATTACTAAACCAATCTTCACAAGACAAGGCAACAAAAGACTACTTAGCAGACTAAGACAGCACCTTAAAAAATTACTGCTACTCCTCCTATTCTGATCCGGAAATGTGGAGCTAAACCCAGGTTCACCCATCCTCCTAGAAACTCCAGCGGACCTCCCTCAATATAAAGGTCTTAGCTTTCTCCACATTAATGCTTGTAGTTTGCTAAAGAAACTGGACCACTTACAGACCTGGGCTCTTCATGCAAGTTCCGATTTCCTCATGATAACTGAATCCTGGCTTAAGCCATCTACCGCAGACAAGATATCAACATCCCAGGATACAATACTTACCACTGTGATAGGCCAACTAGAGGAGGAGGGGTCGTAATATATGCCAAGAACAAACTTGTAATCGTGGTCATTGACTGTACCTCAAAGCCCAAAGAATTTGAATTCCTGGCTCTAAAACTATCACTCTCCAATGAGAAATCACTCCTCATTGCAGCCTGCTACAGACCCTTGTCTGGGGGCTTGGCCCTGCTACCTCATCTCCAAAACTTAATCGAGTTAGCTAACTCGGAGTGTATCTTACTGGGGGACTTTAATTTGAGCTGGAACAATGACAACTCCAAGAAATTGAAGGATCTTGCTGATGCAGTTGGTCTGGTACAAATAACACCTGCAATCACCAGACCGAACAGAAAATATCTGGAACATAGGTCTCTCTTGGACCTTATGCTAGTAAATAAGCCACATAACTTTTCTCATGCCAGCGTATTCTGCAATGATGTAAGTGATCATTGTGCTATTGCCTGCGTCAGACGCCCCTTGCAAACAAAATCGGCCTCCAAATTTAATTTGGTAAGAAACATGAAAAAGTTCTCCCAAAATGAATTTCTAAAAGATCTAAGTAACATCAGATGGCAGAATTTCTATCTAGCTCCCTCCCTTAGCGTGGCATTTAATATCTTTCACAATCTCCTGCTGGGTCTACTAGACAAATATGCCCCATTGAGGTTGATCAGGTCTAAAAAAAGACCTCCTGGTTGGTTCTCTACCACCTTGAAGAAAGCGGTCAGGGACAGGTACTATTGGTGGAAAAGAGCAAGGAAATCTTGAGTGGAGACAGACTGGGTAGCATTCTGCACCTCTAGAAATGCCTGTACCAAACTAATCAGATCCAAAAAATCTAGATACTTTCAAGAAGAACTAGAAGCCAACAAAAACAACTCTGCCAAATTTTGGAACATCCTTAGAAAGGTTGAAGGTTGTTCTACCGGCACATCAATCCCAGCCAAAATTTTGTCTGCTGGATCCACCTACACAGACGGAGCTGATATATTGGAGCAGCTAAATGAGCACTTTGCCACCGCTGGACTAGCGTTCGACACCTCTTCTATCAACAAAATCATTCCACTGGACAACCCTGCTATGGATCCTAACGTTAACCTGACCCCTACCCCACCTTATCCCACTACATTCAGCTTCCACACAGTTACATTTAAACAAGTAGAGGACCTACTACTATCCCTGGATACTAAAAAGAGTGCAGGCGCAGACAATATCGAGCCATACTTCCTAAGACTCAGCCATCGTTACTTGACTGCCCCCATCACCCATTTATTCAACATTTCATTGAAACATGGAGATCTTCCTCTGCTATGGAAAACTGCCTACATTCTACCATTATTCAAATCCGGGGATCCATGCGACCTGAATAACTATCGGCCTATATCAGTATTATCCATCCTGTCAAAACTCCTTGAAAAAATCGTCAATGTCCAAATCAGAGAACACTTGGATTCATTTGCGCTATTAAACCCAGCACAATCCGGATTCAGGGCCAAACACAACACTGTAACCGCACTGGCGAAGGTAACTACAGGTTGGCAGATTGCACAGGATTCTAAGAAATATGTGTTTGCCCTTTTTCTTGATCTTAATAAGGCCTTTGACACTGTGGATCACAATGTTTTGCTCTTAGACTTGAGCAATATCGGGCCCGATAGTTCAGCAATCAAATGGTTTTCCAACTACCTTACCAACAGATTACAACAGGTCAGAGTTGCAGGTGATCTGTCTCCACAAAAAACTCTTCTAAGAGGTGTTCCCCAAGGTGCCATACTAGGCCCAATCCTCTTTGCTATCTACATCAATAACCTGGATTCACATCTCCGCTCAGCTAATGTCCATCTATTTGTAGACGATACCGTACTTTATATGATAAATTCCTCCTGGGACATGGCTCATGAGAGTTTACAGCAAGATTTTATCACCCTCCAACATAATCTTATCAGACACAAACTTCTCCTCAATGGCAAAAAGACTAAAGCTATGATTCTGTCTCTCCAAAGCTAGCCTTGGACCATCGCACACACCCCAGATCCTAACACTACTTGATGAACCTCTCGAAATAGTTGAAACCTTTAAATATCTTGGGTTCTGGCTGAATAATAAGCTTAACTTTCTATACCATCTGAATGAAGTCTCGAAGAAATGAAGACAGTGGCTAGGCTTATTCTATCGTATTAAACATCTGCTCACCCCAGAAGCCAGAAAGAGGCTAGTACAATCTACATTCTTACCCTTATTGGACTACGCCGACTTTCTCTACATGCATTGCCCCATAGCAGTGCTCAACAAACTTGACACGCTGTACCACAGGGCCCTAAGATTCATCTTCAGTCTACCTCTTCACACTCATCACTGCCTACTGTACCAGGAATCAGGGTGGCCTTCACTTTCAGCCAGGAGAAAAAGAAATGCCCTACTTTGGCTTCGTAGAGCACTATCCAATAATCTGCCTACTTACATCTCGAGCCTCTTCACCCAGGCCAAGGGATCGTATGGCTTGAGACGTTTCTCCTTACTCTGCTTCCAGATTCCTAGAGTGAACACGTCATATGGCACAGCTGCCATCAACTTCTCACTCCCATCGCTATGGAATACCATGCAAAACTCCTTAAAACTCATCTCACTACCAGGCATATTCACATTTAAAGCTTCACTAACTGTACTGTTGATGGAAGCCTGCAACTGTTTTTGTAGACACTGAACAACCTGCATCATGCTCCTCTTACAAATCCTACAGCTAAATGTTGATTAAGATTCCTCCCTGCTAAGGTTACCTAGATCACTTAATTCACTCCCCTTACTCTGGCCTTCTTCTTCCTTTCCTTTACCTCTATCATACCTATTTTCTTCATATCTGCCCCCCCCCACCCATTCTTACCATCTTTACCTTTACTACTATCCGTAGAGTGCCTTGGATTCTTGCTCCTCTACTTTTTACATAATTTTTGCACTGAATTGTATGTGTTCACCATTATGACAAGCATTTAGACACTGGCCTTCCGTGGTTCACCTGTATATGTTTTTACATTTTTGTACTACCCTATTTGTGTTATGTTTGTTCTGAACTGCAATGTACTAGTGTACAATGTTTCCTAAAATTTTTTGTTACTACCTTAACTTATCTGCATTTTGCTTGTACTGAACTGCAATGTACTATTGCCCAGGACTACCTTGAAAATGAGCTTGCTCAATGGTGTATATGCCTGGTTAAATAAAGTGATTAATTGATTGTTGAATAAAAACAAAAGGACTGCTTTGTTTCATTACTTACATCAGGTTAAACTAGATGTCTGTTTCTTACAAGAAACATGGCTGTACACAGCAGATCAGTGTCGCTCTGTGACAAACGAATAGATGTGGGGACCCTCCTATTGGTCCTTTGGGTTAGATAGAGCTGACAGTTTAGGGATTCTTTTTTTCTCTTATAATTTCACCCTAAAAAAAATGAACAGATTTAATACCCGGGAGATTATTAATATTGGATGGAACTTGGAAATTAGCTAATTTCGGTTCATAGTTGTGTATGGGCCTCAGACTAAAGCTGAATGGATTAATCTATTTAACACACTATTACCTTATCTGGCTACCACCAATCATATTATTTTAGGGGGAGATTTCAATTGTGAACTCCCATCCTTTAGAAAAGGGAAATTAGGTAAAAAAAACTTATTGTGACACTACAGCTTTAGGGAGAATTGTTACTTTGGCAGGGTTAAAAATGGTAGCAATTATCAAAAAGGGGACCTGTTTACACAATTCAAAAGAGGAAATTTACTTCAATTGTTGATTACCTTTTCTTTCCGGAACATCTCCCCTTCCCCTTTCATTATTCCCATATAAACAAATTTTCTGATCACTTATTGATTATCTTAAGTTTTGGCTCATCTCCCTCTAGTCATAAAACAAAAAATAGATGGAAACTTAATACATCAATTTTAAAGGACCCTAAAGTTATACAAGGTATAACATCATCATTATGGGCATGAACATCAGTGGCTGATTTGTATGATGAGTTATGGGATTGGTGGGAGGATACTAAGAATGATATTAAAAAATGGTGTCAAAACTATAGGAAACAAACGGTTTCATCACAATTTCTTCATTATTTATCATTAAGAGGGAAATTACAGAATTTATTTTTTAATGCCAATACCTCTAGAGTGGATTTTTCATCACAAATTGACCAAGTTAAACTTGCAATAAGGGCATCCCAGTATGATAGAACACGGACCTTACAAACAGAGCTTTCCTTTGGAACCCAAAAAAGCCCTATGGGGGACCCCTTTGAGGCCTTTAAAAGAAAAAAATAATCTATTAACTTAGAGTTTCTACAGAATAATAGTGGAGAACTTAAGTCTTCCCCCATCGATATATACAATATTATTCAGGATCATATTTCAGAACAAGAAGGGTCTGCAGTACCTCCAATTAAGGAAATTGAGACCTTTTTTCACCAGATTGATTTACCACAAACCCAAGGTTTAGACCTTTCTAAACTAGCAAACCCCATAAAGGAACCCGAAATCTTTAAAGTTCTGTCTTCTTGGCAGTATAGCCTAGAGGTTAGAGGAACGAGGTGTTAATGAGTTTAATATATCCAACAGACCAAACCTGAGTTTGAATCTCACAACCTCCACTTGCATACTGTGTGACTCTGAGCAAGTCACTTAACTGCCCAGTGCTTCCAGGTCACCCCTGAAAGCAGGCACTTGTGCCTAGTGGGACTTTCCCGGTTACCAAGGACTAAAAAAATATATATATATATAAAATAAATAAAAAAGTCAGGGGTATCCCCTGGGTTGGATGGTATATCCTATGAGTTTTACAAGTGTTTTCATCATATCCTGGCATTATGCCTTGAAAAGGTTTTTTCTTCCCTTCAGACGGTTCATAGGTTGCCCTCTATGTTTATGATAGGATTATTAGTATATATCTTCAAAGGAGGAGATAAAACTAAACTATATAACTGGAGACCTATCACAATTCTGAATTCTGATTTCAAAATTCTGTCCCACATACTTAATAACAGACTCAGAGCTGTTTCTTGTGACTTATTATACCCCCTTCAATTATGTGGAATTCCAGGTAGAAAAATTCAGTCTGCTTTAATAAATATCAGAGAAATAATAGAATTTTCAAATAAAAACTTATCCCAGAATTGTATTTTATCTTTGGACCAATATAAAGCTTTTGACAGGGTTTATATGCTCTTTTTATTTTCTGTTCTATCACATTATGGAGTTCCTCAGGGGTTTATTAAATGGATAACTTTAACGTGTGACAATGTGGTAGTTTTTCCAGTTATCAAAGGGATACCATCTTTTCCCATTAAGGCTAAGTAAGGAGTTCGACAGGGCTGTCCATTGAGCCCCTTGCTATTGACATTTTTCCTTGACCCTCTACTTAGGAGTTTAGCCTTTTCTGATAGGCTTTCAGGTATATTTGGGACTAATCAAGAGGATACTGTGGTTCAAGCTTATGCTGACAATGTATGTGTTTTTCTTTCCAATATAGATCAAATTCCCATTGTATTAGATTGTCTGGGAAGATATGAACTAATTTCAAACTCAAAACTTGATTTAGAGAAATCAAAAGGGCTTTTTTGGGGGCCTGTAATAACTGACCAGATAGATGTATCAGGAATCATTGTCTCTTCTACTCCATGCAAAATACTTGGTATGACTTTTGACCCCCAGAATCTTCCTTTAGAAAACTGGTATATAGCTTTGAAAAAGGCAGAATTAAAAGTTCAAAGGTGGAAAGGGTGGAGATTTCCAAAACAAAGAGTGTTTCAGTAATTAAAAAATTCATTATTCCTGGATTACTATATGTGGGTATGGTTTACCCCCGGCTCTAGAGACACACCTATATGCCTGCTTCTTCTCCATGTTGTGGGGAAGTAGACTTAACCCCATTAAGTGGCGCTATACTTATTTACCTATAGCTAAGGGAGGTCTAGATATGGTGGATCCTTTAATTTCTTTTTATGCTTTATTCCTTTCTCAGAATTGATCCATGTTTTCCTAGCTCTACACAGCATTTATGGATACTAAATAACTTTAAAACTTTTTTCTGATTTATGGAGTACCCTCCCTTCCAGGTTCCCTAAACAAGTTTTTATTCCCTAATTTTTTCAAACCATGTGCTCAAAAATTATTCAAATGGTCCATTTCTCAACTTTTTATAAGAGCTAATTTAGGAGCTAAATTGTATAGGTCTATTTTAGATAAAATTTACCCAAAAGAACCTGAATTTGCTAATTGTCCCCTAGCATTGAAAGATTATGCTATAAAACAACTGAATAATCCTAGGATTCCCTCTCACGTGTGGGAGGTTTTGTAGCTATCAGTCTATGGTAGATTGAATATTAAGGGGAATACTAAACACAAAATGGTATTGCACTTACCTTAAATGTCAGGCTTTAGATGAAACGATGGATCATTTTTTATTCCAATGTTCATACGCAAAAGGCTTATGGGAATTTATAAGTACTAAATTAAGTTTTAGTTGGTTATTAAAAATAGATTACCAGGTCTTGATTTTGTTTTTTTTTTTCCCGTCATGTTACCTTATATAATGGAAGCACTCTTAACAGTTTTTTTTTGATGTTTAAAGTTTTATTTATGGCATGCTAGATGCCAGTGGGTGTTGCAGCAGAAATTTATGACCTATGACACTTTTTATGTCTTAATAATGAAAGCTATGAAATCAATATATTTGAAAGATAGAGAAATTTATTCATCAAAAAAAGTCTTTAAATGGTGGAAAGGGTTACAAGTCTTTATTAAATATAAGTGAAAAATAGTAAAAACCATATACCTTTTTTTGTGTAAAATAAATGAAGAGATACCAATTCATTTTGGGTATTAGTGTTATAAAAATGTGTTTAAATATCTTATATAAATTTGTTTTTTAGATATGATATGAATGTATTGTCACTAGAGATTTTTATGAGGAATTCCTTTTCATGTATGTTTAATGATTCTTTTGTGTATTGAAATGTCCTTTAAATGTATTTTGATGTATTTTCAATAAAAACTCCCCTACTCTTTTTGATAAGTGACATGGGATCTTTAACATCCACCTGAACTACCACCAATCCAGGCAGATGGAACCTCAGTTTAACGTTTCATCCGAAAGACGGCACCTCAGAAGTGCAGCACCCCTCTCATGCTGCATTACAGTGTCAGTACTGGGATATTAACCCAAGTGCCAGATGTGGGAACTGAACCCACAGCCCTCTGATCTCCTGGCCTCAGAGGCGAGTGTGCTACCTACATTAACAAGACCAACAGTAAATAGCTTGTTGGGAGTTAAAGATAATGAAAGTATTCAGGGTCTCAAAATTGGGGCAGCATAAACTACTGAAGATGTAAGTACTGAGACTTTTAATGATGTTCTTTGTAACTTGTTCCATTATGCTCCTAACCAATAACCAATGTAGCTTACCAAAATTTTATTTCAAAATATTGTCTGCTTGGGATGTTGCTAAATACTCAAATAAAATAAAAACAAACCTGGCAGTGGAGAATGATGGAATTATTGCCCATCTAGTAAAACTGGTTGCTGAATCCATTGCTATCCCCATATGTAAACAATTCAGTTTGTCACTATGTACCAAAACCATACCCGGTTTTGAAAGCAGGTAAATATTACACTGATATTTAAATCTGGTGATCAATCTAATTTTTACAATTATTGACCCATATCATTACTGTGTCCATTGCCTAAGGTACTAGGAAGGATTGATTTTGATCAATTGTTCAATTTCCCTGTTACTATAGGTCTTCTAAAGGAGATTCAACATGACTTTGGGCCTAAATACTGCACTGCATGGCCTTGGTGAGGTTCACACAAGATGTGCACACCTCCTTAGATACAGTCAAGATAGTGGTTGCGATCTTTGGGGACCTCAAAAAGGCCTTCAATCTAGTAAACCATAAATTGTTATTAGGATCTCTGAAAAGGCTTGCACTATCAATGGAAGTCTGTGGCTGGTTTGGGAATTATCTCTCTGGTCATCAGCAGAGAGTGTGAGAATAGGTAAGATTTTTTATTCCTTTTTAGTTAATAACCTAAATATAGCCCAGGGTTCCATTCTGGGACTGCTTTTGTTTAGAATTTTATTTTTTATTCTCTACCCTAGGATTGAACTTCAGCTAATATATTACTGTTCGCAGATGATGCTGTATTATACTGCAGAGGCAATAAATTGGTGTGTTTGAATCAAAATCTTCAAATTAGTTTTAATTCATTATAAAATTGGTTAATGGATCAATCTTTCACCTTAATTTCTAATTAAACCAAAACAACGATTTTTAGAAATGTCCATAAATGATTGGATCGGGATGAAGATTTTGAAAAAATGACCTTATGTCATAGGTATCATAGGTAAATTCAAGCCAAGCAGGCAAATGCCCATTATAGCTCGCCAACTAATAGCAGTACCCCTTCATCATCTTTCTGTTGTAGTAGTCATCTAATCTTTTTTTTTAGATATCACCATGGTCCCACTACCAACCACCATACATGGCAAAGAATTCCATAGGCTGATCACCCTCTGACTGAACCATGATGCCCTCTTCTTAGTGTTAGCAGTTTCTCCCTGTAACTGTGACATGTGCACCTTAGTATTGTGCCTGTTCTCTCTCATTCTCAAGTCCAAACAATCCCATGGCTCCGTATTTGCAAAAGCTTTATACATCATACATAAATCACCCCTTAAGCAATGATACTCCAGAGTGTAAAGCCAGAGTAACGCTAACTGTTCTTCAAAACTCAAGTGTTTAACTGTTTTAATCATCTTGGTCACTCTATAATGCACCCTTTCCAGTGCCTTAACCTCAGTTCAATTGTAGGGTGACCAGAACTTGGCACAGTACACCAAACATGGCCTCACCAGAGATGTATGCAAGGGCAGCAGCATGTCCCTATCTCTGCTCTTTATATTTCTCCTTATATTACTCAAGATGGAGTTTGCCCTTTTAATTATGGTATAACAATAATTTTTGGTCTCCAATCTGTTCATTATTTTTATGCCCAGGTCCTTTTCTTTCTCAGTTTCTCTAAGATCGTTTCCTGATAATGTATAATTAAAGCATTTATTGTTTTCTCCATAAGTGAATAACTGCACATTTCTCAATGCTCAGTTCCAGTTTGTTATCTCTGTTCCACTTCTTGATTTTTGATAGTGCTTCTTGAAATTGGGCTGCATCAACTGTGTTCTCAACCACCTTCCCCACTTTTATGGCATCAGAAAACTTGAGAAGCCATGATCCCTCCATTATGGGCATAGATGTTACGTATATTTTAAATAAGCAGGGACCCAGGACTGATCCCTGTGGTGCCCTGCTAGTGACAGCACTCCGAGACATGTACCCTCTTATGCCCACCTGCTGTCTCCTTTCAGAGAGCCATGATTTAATCCATGCTACCAAAGTGCTATTTATGCCTGTATTATATAGGACCTGCACTAGTTGGTCATGAGGGACCTTATCAAAAGCCTTGCTGAAGTCCAAAATGACCAAGTCCACAGCCATACCATCATCTAGTGCCACTGACTTTGTTGTAGAATTCAAGCAAATTAGCCTAACTTGCCTCTTATTGTATCTGTATTACTTATCTTCTTGATCTATCCTAACATGTATTCTAACCTGTATTATATTGTATGTACTATTATGTTGTTCTTATTTATTAATCTGTACAATTGTGCTTATCTGTATTCTGTCTTGTACTCTTCTGTGTCGTGCCTGAAAATAGGCAGGATTGTTGCCTAGTGCACTTACCCGGTTACCAAAAGCTAATAAATAAATAAATAGATCTGTCTCCTGTAAACCCATGCTATGTTTTGTCAACTACATTAGTGTTTATAAGAAAATTCTCAATACAGTCCTTGATGACTCCCCCCAAAATGTTCCCCAGCCCTGATGTCAAACTCACTGGCCTATAGTTCTTACTAACCTTCATAGATCCTTTTTTATATATTGATGTAATAGGAGCATCCCTCCAAGATGATACAACTATCCCCATGTCCAGGGATTTTGGAAAAATCATAGTAACAGGCCCAGCCAATTCATTTGTCAATTCCTTTATAATTCTGGAGTATAGTCCATCTGCCCCCTGAGATTTATTAGATTTAATATTCCAAAGTCTATCTCATATGTCTTTAATGTCCAATTTTACATCCTGAATGTCAGATCTCTTATGACTAGAATCTGCAAGACGACTTATTGTTTTATTTCCAAAAACAGAACCAAAATATTAATTGAGCATATTGGCCTTTTCTGGATCATCTGGGCAGACTAGGTGGGCCAAGCAGTCCTTATCTGCCATCAAAGTCTAAGTTTCTATGTTTCTATCTGTAACCAGGTTTCCCAACATATCCACCTGCACTTTACAACCTCTCATGGTGTTCACATATTTGTAGAAGGCCTTATAATTATCATTTGTTCTTATGCCCAAGTTTTGCCTCGTAATTAGCCTTTGCCTTCCTAATGTTTGTCTTTACCTCTCTGGCTAACCACTTATATTGTAACCAGTCAGTTATATGGGAACAAACTTAAGAATATTGATCAGTTCACCTATCTGGGACAGAAGGTTGTGGTGGCACAGCTTGAGGCTCACCTTGAGAGTTTTGACATCTATGAACCTCTGCAGTCAGATTTCAGGCCTCGTCACAGTATAGAGACTACACTCATCATGGTATTTGATTATGTGCTTCTAGTAAGGGATTGTGGGAGCCCTCTACTGTCATTCTGTGTAATCTGTCATCGGTGTTTGACATAGTGAACTATGGGATTTTGATGGCACTTCTTGGGGAATATGAGGTACTCACTGGGACAACATTAAATGGTTTGAGTACTTCCTTTCTGCCAGAATGCAAGAAGCTGTGATAGGAACTTTCTTCTTGCAGCCTGTAGAAGTCTGCTGTGGGGTTCCCAAGGGTTTAATTTTGCCCCCATGTTGTTTCTGGTGTATATGCTACCACTGGGGCTGGTTGTCAGATGGAACTATGTGAATTTTCACTATAGTGCAGATAATACTCAGCTGCACATGTCCATTACATTGGATGGGCAGGAGGTGGTATCTGTACTGGAGCATTGCCTTAAATAAATCCCAAATTACATGGCCTCCAGCTGGCCGAGTCTCAATCCGAACAAGATGGAGCTGTTACTGGTGGAGACAGGTCCTCAAGGGTGAAATGCAAGATACAATGCTGTCAGATTTCCATCTCTGAATGACATATTTCTGAAAGATGAGGATAGGGTTAAACATCTGGGAGTCATTGTTGATTCACAACTGACACTAGAACATGAGGTGTGGGCTGTGGCCTGCAATGGATTTTCCAATTAAGGAATGTCTCCCAGATAAGACCCTACCTAGGGCAAGAGGATCTGGTGAACCTAGTGCATACCTCTGACCTTGAGTCCTGATTGCTGTAACACTCTTTACCTACAGCTATCAGGAGGATTGGTGCACAGCCTACAGCTGGTGAAGAATGCCAAAGGTAGGCTGGTGGCTGGTATGTCTTACAGAGTTCATATTATATTTGTGCTGTGGCAGCTGCACTGCCTTCTCATCAGGCAATACACCATCTTCAATATTGTTTGTCAACATGAAAAGCCCTGCATAGTTCAGGACCTGCCTATCTTAAAGACCTTTAAGCTTGGTATTCTCCCAGCCACACTCATTGCTTCACCAAGGAGCTGTTACTAGCCATCCTGAGATCCTACTTGCAGCAATCTTGAGAGAGGGTTTTCTTGGATGGGATGCCTACAATATGAACCTCCTTGCTAAACCATCTTATAAACTTCCCCTTGGTACATGCATTTAAACAGGGCCTGAAAAGTCACTCATTTTGACTTAGCTTTTGATCTGATATTGGTCTAATGACTCTAATTTTATCTGTACCTCTGACGACTTTTATCATATGAAAGTGATGATTTTAATGCTGTGTGAAATGTTATTCTATGTTAAGTGTCCTGAGCCTTTGGGATAGGGCACAATAAAAATAAAATTGCCTTGCCTTGCCTACTATTGAACTACAGTACTTATTATCCTATGACAGCCATATTGAACATCTGACAAAATCTGTCCACCAGGATTTATGACTATTGTACAGAGTGAACTCTCTCAAACTGAGTGAAACAAGAAAGCTTTTACCAGAAAGCTTTTATTGTCCATTTTGGATTATGGACTGCTGTGTTATCGCGCCGCCTTTCAGACAGTGTTAGGAAATATAGATACCTTTTAACACAAAATGTCATGATGTATAATTCAACTGCCTAGGACAATCCATCATTAAGATCTTTTAAAATCTTGTCAGTGCCTGTCTATGAATCAGCATTATAACTATCAGATTGTTTTTATATAAGGTTTCATGTGATTTTTTTGCCAATAGGTGTTGGTAGTTTATTAGCTAGATCAAATGCAGTAAATACTGTATAACTTCAGATAGACTACTATATGAAATTCCTTTGATGTGTACATGTACACATGGGCAGACTTAGGGGAAACGTGAGGAAGTACTTCATCACAGAAATAGTGAATGCCTGGAACAGCCTCCGAGTGGATGTGGTGGGGCCAAAAACTATAATGGGATTCAAGAATGCATAGTATAGGCATAAGGGAACTTTAGTGTCTAAGGAAGGAAGGGCTATGGAAACACAGAAGCTGTTGGCAGAAAAGGACCGCCAGATCCATCCAGTCTGCCTGTTTGCACTAGCTGTACAAGTAGCCTGTGACCCTTGTTTGTCATTGGCTTTAGCTATTTCTTCTCTTCACTGTTCCTTCCCATCACTACGGTTCCCTTTTTCCTGTCCCATGCATGTTTGAATCCCACCACAGTGTGTGCTCCCACCACTTCCTGGGACAGTTCATGCATCCACCACCCTCTCAGTGAAATAGAACTTTCTTCTATTTCCCCTTATCCAGCCCCTCTCAAATGTCATGTCATGTCCCCTTGTTCTGTTACTCTTTTTGTACTGAAAGATGTTTTCCCCTTGCACATGATTTAAGCCATTGTGGTACTTGAATGTCTCAATCATATCCCCCAGTTCCCTCCACTCCTCCACTGTACACATATTGAGGTCCTTCAACCTTTCCTCATACAGCTTATGCTGTAATCGCTGCACCATCTTAGTTGCTGTCCTCTGCACCATCTCCACCTTGTCAATGTCCTTATGAAGCTGAAGCTATGCCGAAGATCAAGTAGGGTTTGCAGCATTACAATAGGTAGGGAAAATAGGGCATACTAGGTGGGCCAAGCGGTCTTTATCTGCTGTCAGTTTCAATGTTTCTATGTTTCTAAACCAATGTCAGAAGTCACTAGGCTGCTATAAAACTTTAATTTTTAACTTTTTGCCCATTGAGATCATCAATTGTATGACTTATAACAAGTTTAAAAACCATTTATAATCTTTCTTGAATGTTAATATAAGATATATTGTACTTTTACCTACATCTGAAATGTGCTTTTCATTTTTCACCCCAGCTATCCATGAAAACATATAGGTTTCTACTCAAGGACCATCCTTGTCTTTAAAAATAAAAAATGAAATGAAATGAGACCACAATGACAGAGGCCAGGTGAAGAGACAAGAGACGTAAGTATCAACTTACAAAAATTATGTTGAAAGACTGATTGTCTACTTTCTCTAGCCCACTAGAGGGCATTTTGGAGAAAGGAATGTCTACATGCTCAGGATGGGCTACAGTTGTGTTAAGAGGGAGGGTGTATTGGTCATGTCAAGGGCAGGCTGCAACTAAATGATTGGGATTTGGGAAAGCAGTGTGCACAGGGGGTCACCAGTGGCAGGAGTTAGATGCAAGGATTCACCAAGGGAAGGACACCTGAGCTGCATAGCACAAGAATAGGCCCCTCCATACCCTGTTGGAGCAAAGAAACATATGGACTGCATTCTGATTTCAAAGTAGGTCATGTAAGAATTACACCCAGCAAAAGTGATTAGCTGAAAGCCTGATATACTTGGATGTCCAGGAGCTAGAGGCTCTCAGAGAAATCTAATGGGGGAAAGAAATGACCAGAGCACAAAGAGGAAGTCCAGCTATTCTAATGGGATATGTCTGACCAGAAAAAGAGTAGGTGACTCAATTTTTTTTGGTAGCCCATGATGAGGGCGCTGGGGAGAGGGCACTGGCAATAATGGTGACCCACTCCCCAGTGCATAGCAGGAATGGCTCCAAGGGGATAAGGCGGCCAGATGGGGGGGTGGGTGACTATTGCGACATCCTGTCATTTTGTGTACATATGTGGGGGGGAGCAGGCTGGCACAGTGAGGGATGTGGGGGTGGTGCCATGGTCAGTTGCCGTGCTGACCCCATGGCATGCTGGAGTCGATTCTGGTGTCTGTTGGCAGAGTACTGATTTTGGGTCTGGGTGCTAAATGCGTTTTGTTGCACCTGGCCCCAAACCTTTTTTTATGTTTTCACACCTCAACATGCACCCCTGGAGTTGAGAATCCTTTATTAGGGGCATGGGGCACAGCCCCTCACAGAAAACATTAAAATTAAGTCCCCGGCACCCTTTTGTTGTAGTACAGGTCAGAGGCCAAATAAATTCTTTTCGCACTCTTGACTTCTACATAATGGCGATCGGCTTTAGGCTTTCACCAATATGACATATATCCTTTTTTAGTTAGTGTGTTAGTGTGAAGAACAAGGAGAATACCAGGGGCAGGAAGTTCCCCTGACTTCATCTGGTAAATCTAACAGAAAAAGGGGCAGGGGCAAAATAGTTACACAGCAAACCAATGTATATGTGAGAAACATTACAGGTTCAGTCATGGAGATATGTGTGCTTTTCTTGTACTGAATGAGCTCCATGTTTATCCTGCATTAACAAAAAGTGTTTAAGGTTTGTGTTTGTGATCCACCTTCATTTGTCTGAGTAAAACAGTCACCCAGAAAACAACTATAGCACTGCAAACAGCTCAGTCAGCCTAGCTTATCAGATGTAATGATAAATGCTTTGTGAAACTTAGATTTCAATAGTTGAATTCTGCCTGCATTACCTATTACACTACCATGAATCTTTGAGAAAATGCTGCCAATTAGTAATTTCCTGCATTTCACCTGTAAATTTTAAATCAATGAGCCAAATGCCTCTGGCTTTGGTAAATTCAAGGATCTGCATACGTGGGTATGCATGCCATGTTTCAGGTCTATACCTGTAATAGTAGGGAAGGTATAAGCATCCAAATTTTTGGAACATGTTACAATGTTTCACAAATGATTAAACAGTGAAATTATGAACCACTGTATCTTAGAAATCTCTTAAACAAATCTCTCCACATTCATAAGTTTTACAACCCCTTCCAAAAAGATAATGCATGCTACTTTTAAGGCAACCAGCTCCACAGGTGGCCATAGTATAAGTATAGAAATATTTTTTTTTTGCAAAATATCATCAAACAATAAAATGGCAGACTTTGAGGGTGGCATTTTCAAACTCCCATGTCCTGTTTTGGGATGTGGGTGCCGAAATCTGCACAGGAAGTTAGACCAAGAACAGTGGGGCTAACTTCCTGGATGGAATTCTACTTGCATTGAAATATGGGTGTGATTCCTGCAGTTGTAGCAGAAATTGCCATAAACTGTAAGAATGGTTGCAAATGTGTCAAGGTGTTTGTAAATATGCCACAAGCATCCTGATGCATTCATCTGGATGCAGCACATATCCCACATACAGACAAGAGTGCTGCATTCTGTTCTTTAAAAAATCCCTCCCTGAGTCTCTATACATTTTCACTACTTATTCAAATGTCATGATTTTTGGTATGTACTTTGGAGACTGTCACCTGGCGTCGGTTTAGGATAACACAATTCCAGGCAGACCACAAGTCAGGTGCATAAAAAATGCATAAGTGTGTTTGTCATTTTATTTTCATCAAGTAAAATATACAGAAAGCAAAATGGAAGTCCAGTCATAGCACTAAGACATCTGGAAGGTCAAATCCCCATTGACCTCCCACCCATGATCACATAAAGATCACACAGAGATCTAAAACCTGATCCTTCTCTCGCTGTACCAGCCCCCACAGATAGACACCACAGGAACCTGCAAAGCAACATTACACATAAAACAGACAGTAGTAACTGAAGTGAAGCCAGGCAAATGAACAAGTCTGTTTTTGTGCCCCAACCTATCGCCCAACCACACGATAGTGTACTGTTGCATAGCAACAGATCACACATGCTCACATGTGTGAAAACATTCGGCACCTGGTTTTGATGTCGTAACTAGGGAAACCGAGGTTTAGCACAAAAACAGGTAAGAGGCAACAGTGCACAGGCCCATAGGAGAAGCAGCAAGTGTCTTTCACTGCACAGTAATTAATTTAAAGGATTGGAGATAAAAAACAAGGTAGAGGTAAGTCCTTAAAACTTAACAAAGCATTGAAGAATGTAAAAAGTAAACTGAGTTGCATACTAAGCAAGCTCCATGGATTGGAAAAGTAAAAAATGCCTGAATCACTTTATGTCTCAACAGTAAAGGGTAAAAGCCAGAAAGTCTCCATCTTAAGCAGCTTAAAAACCAAAACAAAGGTATGGCAATGCACAGTTATAAAGTGGCAAGCCTGTTAGGCAGCATAGAATTAGAATAATTTGCCAGCAAACATTTTAATCACAGCAACCGTAAATGTCTTGCATTCTTCTTTTTTAAATTACAGAAGCAAATACCTCTAACAGGATTAATACAGACTGTTGTATAAACTAAGAATAAAAAGCAGGACAGAAAACATGAACATGGCAACCTTAGGATTGGTATGTTTTGGTACAGAATAAATGTATAAATTAAAACTTTGTAAAAAAAGAAAAACTGAGAATGGAAAGATAAAATGTATGTGTACTTTTAGCTAGATTAAAGAAAGAAAATGAACCCCATGAACAAGCTCTGGCACAGAGTGAAATGTAGGGGAAATCACTGAAAGGTTGAAAAACTCGTAAGCGCTGTGAAGTCTATGATTCTTAAAAGGGCCCCCAGAACACATTACTTTGAAAATTGTCTTTGAGCCTCATCTGGGGCCGGGGGGGGCTGAAGAACCTACAAAAGAGTGTCCATTTCCTGCTCACACTGTAAATTCATGACTTTTCTTCAGCCTAGCATGAAACAGTGTGAAAGCACACACTACCAGGTCTTCCACCTTCCTCAGGCAGTATCCAACTGACCTTCCTAGCTATCCTCTCTCAGCACTGAGATAGGAATTTTTATAAGCTCACTAGAATTTAGAAAAACAATTCCCCCTGCCTTTTTATTAACAGCAGACATAACATAAAACTAGGCACTAGGGCCACTGTTGCACCCCAGAAAACAGTTACTTGGCACCTGGAGAACATTACATAACTTGTTTACAACATTGTTAAAAGTCAGAGCAGAGGTCAGAACATTCTGTGCTCTCTTAAACTGTCTTGCAGGGTCATACTACCTCATCCTGTCTGCTGCAAAATATTATCTTAGAAAAGGGCTGCTAAAATCTAGAAAAAACAGACACAAACCTTTGTAATTCTTATATTAAAACTGCCCTCTTAGCTTTGTAACTGTACTCTTAGTTTTGTTATAGCCAGCCAAGCAGCATGTTGAACATTATACAAAACATATAAACTGCATGGGGAAGGGGTTTCAATTTATCCAAGGGGTGTCCACTATGACAGGGGTCACCCTGTCACAGAGAATTTATACCAAGTATGTAGGAATGGATGCCAAGTCTCATGTTTTCCACTCAGCACTTTTTTTTACCTTTGTTTTACCAGAAGAGACACACACTAAGCTGAACGCTTGTTTACAGATGCAACCTGGGAGCACAAGGAAGTTAAATGACTTTCTCAGGGTCACGCGGTATGCAAGTGGGGTCTGTGGGATTCAAACCCAGGTCTCCAGGTTTACAGCTCAGATCCATAAACCACTGTGCTATACTACCTCCACTTAGCAAAGTTATGATGACCAAGTAAAATCAATTATGAAATTCCATAAGATTCCATGCACTTTCACAGCATATCATAAAATTCCTCCAAATGTAAATGAATTTAGACAGTTGATTCTGCAGAGACCTACAGTATGTAATGCTTCCCCCAGTTCTGATAATAATTGAATACCCCTCCTTCCTACATAGCACACAAACATCTGTGCTACTTCCCCTCCCTGTGGTTGGCAGACTTTATCACTCTAGAGACTAACTGGCAGAGAAGAAATGGCTGCTAGCATAGTTTATCTCACACTACCTTGGCTTGCCATCTAATGCAATCAAAAAGAGAAATATTTAAGAGGTGTATAGTATTTCTATAATAATGTGTGGATATTAGGGTTACAAAGGTTTTAAGCCAACTCAGTTACACCTCTTGTGCTAGTGTCAACATGCTGTTGCACTGCTTTGCCCATGTCACCGTCCTGTTACAGACTGTCTCTAGGGTTATAGCGCTCCAATTTGGAACTGTTATCTATTTTGAAGGAGAAAAGAATATTTGCAAATGTAGTAGTCTGTTTCATGCATTATACATAGCAATGGATGTTGAGGCACACACAATGGGGCTGGTTGAATGCTCAAGTGAAATGGTTGCCAAGTAGTGCTGGGAAAAATTATCTTCTGCCCGCACAATTCTGGCAAAATGACAGTTTCACTTCTACAAAATTTCACATTTCCCTGAAAATGTTGCAAAATGTCATCAAAATTGTGATTTAATTTATTTCCAGCTTATGTAAAAGGTATATGTCCTGATTACACCACAAGTGGAATAATGACTTTCCCAAGATCCATACAGAAGTGTACCAAGTGTGAGATCTCTCTCCTTAAAGATGACTGAGCTATAAGCCTCCAAACACTTGGAAATTTTAAAATTACATTTTGCAGTTATGTAAATGGCAGAACTTTAAGCCCCTTTAATTTTGAAACTAGAGAACAGAACATCAACAATTTTGTTAGGTTCATTGACCTTAAATATTAGACTGTGAAGTCACCCCCATAGCCAAACAACAGAGCATTACACTGCCATGCTGACAGACTGGATTTGGAAAAAAGTCCAAGTCAAGTCAGGAGGCAGGTTATGACTGAAACAGCTGCCACTTGGCAGTGCATCTCAGTTGGGGAGGTTTGGTGGTGGGTTCCATGGTGGTTGGGCCAGGGTTCTTTCTCGTGCTGCAGGGGAAGCTGTGGCTATGCAATGCTGACAGAGGTACTGCCCCCACCACGGGAGATGGGAGGAAAGAAATGTTGGAGAAAAACCTGGTAGCCAACTGAATGTCAGCTGGATTCAGCCTGACCAGGGTATATCCCTGAGAGATGACCTGCTGGCTGGGAGAAACAACAATATGGTAAAAAAGGCTGTGTGTCAACTCTCCACTATCTTGTTTACAATCTGGCCAAGTTATAAGCAGCCAAAGATTCCAAAATAACATCTGTACCTAAAGCTGAATTTCATGAGCATTTGTGAATTGTGGAATGCTGTGATACTTTTCATACACTTGAGTTGCCATTGTAGAGGAAGGTAAACGCTGGGTAAAGTGGCAATAAGGTAGCATTCATAGGAGGGTCTGTTGCAAACGTATAGTGGTACCAAGTGTAAGGTCAATATCTTGAGTGGCGAACCATGAAGAATAGTCACAGGCATCACTGTGCACTAGCCTGAATTCTTGCGATATGCCAGATACCACTAGAGCTCACTGATTTAATGAGTTGTGCTTCCTTCTGGAAGCACATGCATGTGCAGCATTGCTTCTGTACGATGCCAGCTACTGACTCTTTAACAACCCTGTAGTTAACATTGTATATTTTCATATTTGAAAACAGTGATACCAAGTGATGCTGAGCCTTACAACTAGTTGTGACTTAGGCCATTGTGACAGAAGTTTCTGGATATCATTAGTAATGATGAAGCATGACGCTGGGCATCACTTCTGCAGGAATGTTGGACGGTCTGCAGGCACAAAGCTAGTGCAGGTAAGGTGATTCAGTGCCAATTAGTACTTTAGGTAAAGTGATTCAGTGCTGATCAGTACTTTAGGTAAGGTGATTCAGTGCTGATCAGTACTTTAGGTAAGGTGATTCAGTGCTGATCAGTACTTTGTAAAAGTTAAATTCCATAAGTGGGATTTTTGTGATGTTACCTATTATGTGTCCATGAATCCCATAATAAATTGTAACATACTAAGCCACATTTATCTAACTTAATTGGATTCCAGGACACATTTACTTTGGAATTAATATCAAATCTTGAGTGCATACCTGTAACCGCAGCAGAGCTGTATAAACTTCCAAAGTTGTAGAAAATGTTCACACAGTTTAGCAAATGATTAAACTGGGAAATTTTGAATTCCTTTAACTAACAACTCACACAACCAACTGCTTCTCTTTTTAACAGTTTCTATGACTCTTCCAAGATAGTATGCATATAACTGATCTATTATTTAGCTCCAAAGCTGGCTAAGTTGTAAGCATAGAAATAGTTTCAAAAATGTTCACATGAATAGTAAATTGCAAGACTTTGAGCCTCTATAATTTCCCCACCCTTCATCCAAATGATATCATTTTATGGTCTCTTCCAAACAGTATGCATGCCAAATTGTAGACCTCTAGCCATAATGCTGCCTGGAGTTATAAACAATTAAAGACATTTGAAAAATTCTACAAAATGTTGTGACATTTCATGAAAATTCAGCAAAATCGGAATTTGCTAATTTCACCCAGTCCTATTGTCAAGGCAACCATCTCTAGCTTCAGTCTCAAAGGTTGCTGTGACAGCCATTTCTCTGGAACTGTTAACATCACCATTGTATACTTCACATCTGTTATATATGTTTATAAGTACAGTTACTTTGTCTTTTATGGTTAAAATAGTGCATTCTCAAGTTCTTTGGGTGAGAGAACTGTGAAGCTCAGCAGCTCTGACAAATAAAAGACACGAAAAGAAACTCTTATAACCATAAGAGATGTAGTAACTGTATACATAAACAAATTATAAATCATGCTGAAGAATCCGGTTTAAAAAAATGGAACTAGAATTCAAAATCAAATGTTTTAATTTGTGAAGAGTAATAGCAACCCTTGTGAGTGGAAATGGCTATGCCAACTTAAATTCTTTGTGGAAAATAGTAGAACCCCCCTGTGAGTGGAAATGGGCTATGCTAACTTAACTTAGAACATCAGAGGCCAGATATTCAAATGGTAGCACTGGGCACAAACCAGTAGCACCACAAATGCACCCTGTTTGCATCAGCCTGCCATATTCAAAAGACCTAATAGTGCAAGTGCTAAAAGTAAATGTATGCATGGCCCAAAGTGAGTGGTGGGGTCATGCATACAGGCACACCAGCATATTCAAAGACATAGCACCATGCAGTAGGCATCAGCACAACATGTAGCGCAGCGCCAATTGCCACCAATGAAAAGGTCCTCTTAACTCCAGGCAAACTGGTGGATGGGGGGTGTAAAAAGGGTCTCTTCCAAACAATATGCATGCCAAATTGCAGACCTCTAGCTTTACTGCTGCCTGGAGTTATAAACAATTAATAAAACTTGAAAAATTCTACATCATTTTGTGACATTTCATGAAAATTCTGCAAAATCAGAATTTGCTAATTTTACCCAGCCCTATTGCCAGGGCAACCCTCTCTAGCTTCAGTCTCAAAGGTTACTGTGACAGCCATTTCTCTGGAATTGTTAACATCACCATTGTGCACTCCACATCTGTTATATATGTTTGTAAGTACAGTTACTTTGGCCCAGATATTCAAAGCTTTGCGTGGTGTGCAAATCATTTGCGTGGGTTTAGCGCGGGATTAGCGCGGGTCTGCCATATTCAAAAGGCCAAATAGCACATGCAAACTGCATTAGCACTGGGCAAATAATAATTATATGCAAGGGGCAAAGTGAACATGAATACAGGTGCTATATGATATTTAGCGACTAGCGCCGCGCTATGGTGTTTAGTGCAACTTAAACGCAACCCATAGTGCAGTACAAATTACTGCCCTGGGAAAAGCTGGTCTTAATCCTGGGCAAACAGCTTTGCATGACATTGTTGCTTTGCACGGTGTTTGTGCAGCTTTTGTGCAGCTTGCGCTACCCTAACATATGATTATGACACTTAGAAAATGCACGACATGGAGGACACATGCTGCTCATTGATGGCACCACCATGATGCCAACAGCTGCCACCAGTTCCTGCCAAGCACAGGCAGTAAGGGGTGATCTGACCCACAGGGAACAACATGATATTGTGGCCATACAGCACACACTTGCAGACCATACATCTGTGGTGACCAACAGATGCCAGCACACACGTGCAGCACTGTGGGCATGGTGGCCATTAAGGGGAGGGTGTATGGTTGGCCAGACCTCATCACAGCTCAGGTGTGGCCGCAAGGCTGGGACACATCATGCAGTGCACATAGGCCAGCAGTGGGAATACCCCACCACCTGTATGCCTGTCAAATCTTGCGTAGCCCTCCAGCCACATAACGCACAACTGTACAGATGCCACAGCACACACAGCCAGCCATGCATATTTTGCTGTGGGCATCCCATGCCACAGGTGCAGCATCTGTGGATCACACAACAGTGTGACAGTACTGTCCACTGTCAGTAATCACCTGCAAGCTGGGCCTGTCGCTGTGTACAGTGCAGTGGTCATCACTGCCCTACATACCAAAGGAATTGTTGTCTCCCTCACACTACCAGCCCCCTTGCTACTGTAGTGTCTGCTGTGCACTGTAGCATGACCTATAGTGTGACAGTTGCATGCAGCACCACCACTACCTGTGCCTATGCTGTGTTGTCCCATGGGGTACGACATGCTATGCTATGCTGTACTGCTCACATGTAGCCTGCAGCAATCATTATGTACTGCCTAACTAACCCACAGGTGGAGCTGCGGTCAGACCTGGCCAGACCCTGTACTTCCAGACTGACCTACAGGTGGAGCTGTAGGACCCTGAAGTAATGCTGGGCAAACTGCATGCAAATCAGGGCATAATGGGATGCTAATGTGGCTGTTTGCCCAGAGACTACCTAAGAGTGCTTATTTGCATGTCACTTTTGAATATGGCAAAGTTTAGCACCGGGCAAACATGTTTGCACCGGGCAAACAGCTTAGCTCCACGCTAATCCTGCACAAACGCGTTAGCTCCGTGCAAACGGTTCAGGGAATATTATGCTGTTTTGCATACTGTACTTTCCCATAGGCTGCTCCCTGCAGCTATACTGGATCCATGCATTTGCTGGAACACACATTGGCCACATATGTCACCTCTAACTACTTCACGTCACTGTGCACTGTGTTGCTGTTGTGGTCTGCACTTCCTGGTTGCTATATTCAGAGCTGTCTTATTCCAGGGCTACATTTGTCCTGCACTCCCATCCCAGTTTGCCCGGCCTCATTCCCATGCTATAGTCAGAGGCTGTTTGCCCAGGGCTATTCCTTTTGACTATAGCTTGCTTTGTGCTCAGGGCTAACTTTGCCCACCCGGCAGTGCTAATTTAGCCCCGGAGCAAAGTTTTGAATATTTGGCCCCTTGTCTCTTATAGTTAAAAGAGTGCATTCTCAAGTTCTTTGGGTGAATGAACTATGAAGCTAAGCAGCTCTGACAAATAAAAGTCCTGAAAAGAAACTCTTATAACCATAAGAGATGTAGTAACTGTACACATAAACAAATTATAAATCATGCTGAAGAATTCTGTTTTTAAAACAAATGGGACTAGAACTCAAAATCAAATGTTTTACTTTGTGGAGAGTAATAGTAACCCCCTGTGAGTGGAAATGGGCTATGCTAACTTAACTTCTTTGTGGAGAATAACAGAAGCCCCTGTGAGTGGAAATGGGCTATGCTAGCTTAACTTAGAACATCAGGGGACAGATACTCAAATGGTAGCACTGGGCACAAACCGGTAGTGCCACAATTGAACCTTATTTGTATCAGCCTGCCATATTCAAAATACCTAATAGCACTGGCGCTAAAAGTAAATGTATGCACAGCCCAAAGAGAGTGGTAGGGCCATGCATACAGGCACACCAGCATATTCAAAGACATAGCACCATGCTACGGGCGTCAATGAGACATGTAGTGCAGCGCCAATTTCCGCCACTAAAAAGGTCCTCTTAACTCTAGGCAAATTGGTGGATGGGGCTGTAAAAACAGCAGCAGCATATGCAGCAAGGTGCACCTGCTGTGAGACAGCATGGTAGCCCAGTGGCACTCCACCATCTAGTATCCCCAACACATGTGTTAGGGTAACATTTGGACATACCTTGGTACTTTAGTGGCCCCCCTCCCAACCCGATCTCTGATACATGCCATTGGTTACTACATGCACCATCCCAGTTAGACTAGTGCCATTTCAACTCCAATCTCCAATCCCGATGCATGTCATAAGTAGACACTCTCAGCCACCACCCCAACCCCCATCTCCCATGACAAATATCAGATTATCCCTGGTGGTCCAGCAGATGTCCCCGGCCCCGATCCCCCGAGATTGCAAACCCCAATTACCTGGTGGTCCAGTGGATGTCCCTCCCCTCACCCCTCAGTGCCTATCATCCCATTCCACCATCCCGTACCTGAGCCAGTGACTGGCTCAGCCCACTGCTAACCTCCATGGCCAGATGCTGACTGAGCTCTGAATGAGAGCATACTGTATACAGTACGTTCTTTCAGAGCTCAGTCGGTGGCTGGCCATGGAGGTGAGCAGTGGGCTGAGCCAGTCGCTGGCTTGGGTATGGGATGGAGGGTGGTAGGCACTGTCAGGTGGGGGAGCAGGGTCCACTAGGCCACCAGCCTGGCCAGTGAGGTCAGTAAAGCTGCAGAACGTGTGTTGTCACTGGTTGGTTAGCAAGGAGTAGAGGAGTAGAAACAAAAGAATGGACCTGATGAATTCAGCAGGTGCCAGGGGGTAACCAGAGAAAAACCAGAGGTGGAAATGTGAGCTCAACAGGGACACTCATTACTGGAGGGATTATTCAGGACTGGGAAACACCAGGTAGGTTGCAATATTTGGTGGGAGGGGGCATCACCATGGTTGTGTGTGTCTGGTGACTGATCTACTTGCTGTTCTTTTGCTGATGCTACGGCATGGCCTGTGGCACTGTACTAAGGCAGGGACAGTACAATAACAAATAAAAAAGAAATATCAATGAGGGGTGCAGTTGCACTAACCTCCCACCTAGATCCACCACTGCCACCAGGTATAAGGGAAGTGCACTATATGGGGGAATCAGGGCTGGAGCAGTCCACTGGACCACCAGGCATAATTTAATAAGTATTATGGGAGATTGGGGCTGGAGTGGGGGTACACCAACATCCCATATGGGGAGTTTAATTGCAACATGTGTTGGGAACCAGGGATCGGGGTTGGGGGACCACTAGACTACCAAGGAAAGTGAAATCTTGCATAATACCATGAATCAGGGATTAGGGCTAGGGTGGCAGGCACAAGACTAACAGGGAAGCAGGCTTATTACATTGGTTTGTTTTTCACCAGAATGTTGGTGCTGCTTGTTAGAGTTTTGAACAGTTTATTGCATCATTGTTATTGATATGCTTATCAGACTGGTGAAAGGGATATGTCATGACTTTCAGACTGGTGCCCTATATAGACTTAACATTATTTGTACTTTACCTTTTTATTGCACTGTACACACAGCATACATAAAAATAGGCACCAATGGTTGATATCACACAGATGCAGTACCTGGTATAATAATACTGGATCAACTAATGGCAGTACTTTGTCATTTTGTCATCATTAAACATATCATGTAGCATCATGCAGTAGAAGAGAAATCAACATGTTCATCTTGTAACAGTATGAGGGTACACATCACTAGACTGGCCTCCTCCTTTTTGTAACTTGGGAGGGTGATTTTCTTATTACATTGTTGCATGTATGGGGGCTCAGGGATTGGGGCTGGGGGTGGGGACACTAGACTACCAGGAGAAATGTACTAATATTATGGGGATCCATAGTCTCTACTGCTGTGTGCAAAGGTAGCCTGATGCTACAGAACTGTTGCAAAGGTCTGACATAAAGGTGTACCTGTAAGCATTCACAGGCTGTAGCAAACAACCTGTAGTTCCAGTCTGACCTACAGGTGGAGCTGTGTCACCATGAAATAGCACCAGACAATCTATATGGTCCTGCATGCAAAGCAGGCTGTAATAAGATGCTAATGTGGCTGTTTGCCCTCAGACTGACTAAGTGGGCTCATTTGCATAGGAGCTTTGAATATAGAAAATTTTAGCCCTGAGCTAATGTGTTAGCACTGTGCAAATGGGTTTGCAATGGGCTAACCTGCCAATTCCATACCACAGGTCTGCACTGTTTGGCCTGTAATGTTGTTTGCAGTTGGTGTGCACCACTTCATTGCTATCACCCATGTTGGAAATTTAATACAACTCTGCCTAACTCCACCTCTTTGTACACTGGGTTGCTGTTGCAGTTTGCACTGCCCAGTTGCTATATTCAGAGTTATCTTATTTGCTGGGCTGTTTTTGCCCTGTTTGCATCCCTTCATTTGCGTACTATATTCAGCTGATTTAGCCCATGGGCTATTCCTTTGAATATAGCATTCAAACGGTTCTGGGCATTTTTTGCACACTAAGCGGTGCTAATCCTGCCCTGGGGCTAACATTTGAATATTGCGCCCCAGAATTTTAGAACTATGTGCATGAGACATCTTCTTATGGTTATAAGAGTACCTGGAATATTTAGAAATGAACAATTCTAATGAGTGAAGAACAATGTCATGATAAATAACTAATTGTGCAGTAAGGTTAAGATAAAAATCTATTTAGTTACAGTCGTGGCCAAAAATATTGGCGCCCTTGCAGTTTTTTCTAATAATGCACCATTCCTTCCAGAAAATTGTTGAAATTAAAAGATATTTTGGTATCCACATATGTATTTCTTTGGTTTGCAGTGGAATAAAACACAAAAAGCAGAAAAATTTACTAAGTCTTAGCTTATTCCACACAGAAATCCTTAAATGGCCCGGACAAAATTATTGGCACCTTTTAGAAGTAGTTAGAAATAATTAGATTTCAAGCAGGTGATTCTCCTTCACTCTGGAATTGAACTCACCTGTGGTGAGTTGCAGGTGCCTGCAATATAAAAATCACTCATTCAACCAGTCTGAATAGAGAAAAGGACTCATTCTCCTGTTTTGTGTCACTGTGTGTACCGCAATGAGCATGGAAAAAAGAAAGACAGCCAGAGAATTGTCTGAGGAGGTCAGACAGAAGATTGTAGCCAAGCATGGACAATTTCAAGGCTACAAATCAATCTCCAGAGACCTTGATGTTCCTGTTTCCACCGTTCGTAATGTTATCAGGATGTTTAAAGCCCATGTCACTGTAGCCAACCTCCCTGGATGTGGCCGCAAGAGAAAACTTGATCGAAGATTGCAGCGCAGGATTGTTCGAATGGTGGAGAAAGCACCTCGATCAACTGCCAAACAGATTCAAGCTGACCTTCCGACACAAGGTATGACAGTTTCAACTCGCACCATCCGTCGACAACTCAATGAAAGGGGATTATATGGTAGGAGGCCCAGAAGGACCCCACTGCTGAGAGAGAGAGAGACATAAGAAAGCCCAAATGGGGTTTACCAAAACACACCTGAACAAGCCAAAATCCTTCTGGGAGAATGTCCTGTGGACAGATGAGACCAAATTAGAGCGTTTTGGTAAAGCACATCATCTCTATGTTTACAGAAAACAAAATGAAGCCTTCAAAGAAAAGAACACCTTCCCTACAGTCAAACATGGAGGAGGTTCAGTGATGTTTTGGGTTTGCTCTGCTGCCTCTAGCACTGGGTGCCTTGAACGTGTGCATGGCATCATGAAATCTGGAGATTACCAGGCCATTTTGGAGCGCAATGTTGAACTCAGTGTCAGAAAGCTGGGTCTCCATCGAAGGTCATGGGTCTTCCAGCAGGACAATGACCCCAAACACACTTCAAAAAGCACCCAGGAATGGTTCAAGACAAGACGCTGGACTGTTCTGAAGTGGCCAGCAATGAGTCCAGATCTAAATCCCATTGAAAACCTGAACAGGGAACAAGTGAAGAGATCTGAAAACAGCAGTTGGGAGAAGGCACCCTTCAAATCTGGGAGAACTGGAGCAGTCTGCACAAGAAGAGTGGGCCAAACTGCCAGTAGAGAGGTGCAGGAAGCTCATCCATGGCTATAGGACGCGGTTGATTGCAGTTATTTTGACCAATGGCTGTGCTACCAAATATTAAGTCTAGGGTGTCAATAATTTTGTCAATGCCATTTCTTTTAATTTTCTGATTTAAAAGGATATATTAAATTCTGAATCAAAAGCAAAGGTTCTGTAATATTAACAGAGGAATAAAGAATTGTGGAGACCAAATGCTGTACTGTTGTTAATTTCAACTTATGTTTAGAGGAAATTGTGAGTTATTTGAAAAAGTGCAAGGGCGCCAATATTTTTGGCCACGACTGTAAAAACATAAAAAACTATAAAAATGACGGGAAATGTTTAAAGAAAAATAGTGTGAAACTGTTTAAAAATATTTTTAAGAAGTAGTTTGCAATATAAGGCATATAAATACAATGTGAGAAATATGACGAATAGAAAACAGAGTGTCACAGAGATTAATTGTTTATGAATGATAGACGTAATCCACACAGTTGTAAAAGAATGCACATAGCAAGATGAGAATAACAAATAAAATAGTATAAAATATAAAAAGGGATAAAAAAGAATAGAAGCATACCCTGTAAGAATAAAGTACACAAACTGATGGATTTGAAACAATAGCAGATAGTGTGAAGAGAAGACAGGGTAAGGTTGCCTAGAGCCAGCAGTGACATTATGTGGTTGCTAGAAAATGAATGAATACAAAAATGAGCAACTTCCACACTATGACAGCTCTGATGATGGAGATTTTTCTCCAAAATGTCAGCACGATTTTGCAGTGTAGCACGGACCCCTGCTCCACTGAGGATGAGAGGAGGGTCGAGTAGGAACAACAGCAGCAAATAAAACACGCCTGAGAGCAGGCTTTTCAAAAGTATGATGGCACTGTAAATTAATGAATGAACCACAAAAGCAGGAGAAAGAGAGAAGCCCGCTACACTGGTAAGGTTTTCAAGGAGTGACGCACCACTAAAACAAGGATTAGGCAATTGAGCCAAGAGACAAAATGGAATGGGGGAGAGCTAACCCTGAGACTGAAAGAAACCAACAAACTAATAAAGTGACATTTTTGCCAAAATACACATGTATTCAAGTAGATCCCATGTGTAAAAATAAAAAAGGCAATAAATGAAGAAAATACCAGAGTGCACAATAAAAGAAAAAAATAAAGAAATAATTCTTCACACTACAATTAAGGAATGTTTGAGATTCTTGCAGGCATGACAAGTGTACGGTTAAAATCTACTCACTTTGTGAGTTAAAACTCAATAATTATACTGTTCTGTACCGATTGAATGGTGGCTTGATAGACATACTTGATTTATAAATAATGACTTCCTGGTCAACATAAATGCTCCATGTTGCCTCAACTGAGACAAAATTAAAAACTTATTCTGGGGTATCCAGCACCCAACAGATATAGTATCATCCAACCATTTCCAGCAGTCTCTGATCAGCACTTTGGGTGGGATATTAAGACTGCACCAGGCAGGGGTGCAAGCCTGGATTCAGCAAATTGGGATGTGCCAGGGCATGGCCCGGGTGATATTCAACAGTGCTGCACCATGCCTCAGCACCATTGAATATGGCAGCAGGGGAGCAGGGGGCTGCACCGGTGCAAGTACGGTTGCGCTAGGCGCAGCAAGAGCGATATTCAGCCAAGAGCATGCAAATGAGACTATTATGTATGCAAGGTGCAAATGGGGCCATTTGCATGTCATTATGGCCCTATTTGCATGCGGTGTGCAGATCCCCGGCGGCTTGTGCCTGGTGCCCTGCCAGGTTGTAGCCATTGGGGACCGACGCCCACTGCCCCTCAGCGGGCAATGTACCCCATCACCCGATTGTGGGCATATGTATACACTATCCCTGGTGGTCCAGTGGACCCACTCTCCTGCCCATTCACATTTCGGGTCTGTGTAGTACAGTATAGTCTGCATGCCCATTGGCCCACACTGTCAGTCAGTGGGCAGTCGGGTATCTTGCAGGAGGTGAGCTGCCACCCACCACTGACCGGGGGGAGGGTGCAGGGTGGTGGGGCTCAGTGGGTGGGTGGGAAGGGGGTACCACTTGACCACCAGGGATATTTGATCCCTATGCCCATGATTAGGCAGGGGATTGGGTCCAGTGGACCACCAGGGATATTTCTTACATATGCCCATGATTGGGCAGGAGATAGGGTCCACTGGACCACCAGGGTTCTATTTTTATTATGCCCATGATCGGGCAGGAGATAGCAGTCCACTGGACCACCAGGGATATGTTATTAACATGCCTGTGATCGGGCAAGGGGGTGCACAACACCTGGACTGTGTCCCAGGAGGTTGGGTGGCCACCCGCAGCAGGCGGCTGCCGTATTGCACCCTGCAATATGGCAGCCCACCTGTGGGTGTCCCCAACTTGTTCCCTGTTCAAGCGGGTACAACTCTGCGCCCCCTCTGAGCGGCACAAGGTGGGGTTGTGCCCGCATATGCGCCGCACATCCCGGGCTGAATATTGGGTTGCACCGCATATGCATGGGCACGCCCCCCGCACTTGCGCTGCATACATTACTAGTGCACTCCGGCGCATCGGGGATTGTGCAGAGCAACCTACCCCTTTGAATATGGCACCAGGGCGCATTGGTGGGTTGTGCGTGGTGCACCACTGTTGCGCCATGCACAACCCCTTTGAATATCCCACCCCTAGACTACATCTGTTCCATCTGGACTGTATGCACCCAGCAATATGGCGGCTGGCCTGTGAGTGTCCTCCGACTTGTTCATTTTTTTGGGGTACATCTTTGCACCCCCCTGTGTGGCACATGGCGGGTTTGTGACTATATATATGTGCCGCACATCCCGGGCTGAATATCAGGATGTACCGCATATGCATCGGCATGCCCATAGGGGCACTTGCACCACATACATTACTGGTGTGCCCAGGCGCATTGGGATTTGCATAGCACAACATCCCCTTTGAATATGGCGCCAAGATCAGTGGGTTAAAAGGAGACACACTGTTATGTCATGCGCAACCCATTTGAATATCCCACCCCTAGACTACATCTGTTCCATCTGGACTGCATGCATCCTGCCATTTCATTCTATGTTATTGAATTGCCAGGATAAATTACAGCATATACCAACCATTGAGCATTGATGGGTTCCAATCTGGTACTAAATAAAAAAGAGGCCAGCAGCAACACAGAACTAGAGTATGCTACAAAGGAATACAAAGACTACAAAGCACACTAGACAGAAAAATAATGCAGGTACCCGTTAGAAACAGCATCTTTATATACAGTATTAGTATTGACATTTTAAATAGCTTTTTCCTAAGACAATACAACCTAGGATGTATGAACTCTTGTATAACATCTGCTGCACACATATAAGCAACTTGAACAAACACTGTATTGATGTGAATAGTGTGGACATCAGCTGTCTTTTATCATAATGGTGTTTTTTTGCCAACTTTAATCCTCTTTAATTAAACACATGTTACTTGTTATGTGAGTTGTAAAAGAGCTCCATAAGGTAAGGCTCAAGAAGCTGAACAATATGTGATATGTATTGGTATGCACCCATACACATCTTTAATCACCTTGTAGATGCTGAGAGAGGACAAGGCTTCCCTTCTAGTTCATGTAGAAATAATAAGCAGAAGTGGTGTATCATCAGAATATGGGTAGAATTACCCTCCAGTCTGATAGTGAAACATTTTTTTCTAATGTACTAAACAAACAGCACACTTTACAAATTGTTCCTCATTTCAACCTTCTCCTCCTTCAAAAAGTTATTCTCTCATTCCTTTATAGAATCCTGTAACTGCCCCGGAGGCCAGTGAAATAAGTGTTGGACATCCGTTCCCAGGACTTGTGATTCCATGTTTATCACTCCTTCTCCCTTCTGCTCCCTATCACCCCTCCTTCCCCTTTTCCTGAACTGTTCATGTACATACTACATACTATATAATAATGTATATTGACAATATTTTTTTTCTTAGCTTCTTGCATATTGCCTGTATAGACCTTGCCTAATACTGTACTATGTTTATGTCCTCTTCCACATTGTATTCCTCGATTGTACACCCATATTTTTCCTTTGTATATTGTTGACTTTTATGTGCACTTATCCAGATCCACCTTGCAGATGAGCTCGCTCACTGGTCCTTCACCTGGTAAAATAAAGATTAATCGATTAACTGATTGATTTATCCTTTCTTTCAGTGAGCTACAGACCCAGTATCAGATACTGCTTGGTTATAATGTGGTTAGATTGTTTATCAACCTGTTGTCCAAACCAGTAAATCAATGTGATGTTTACTGCAGGTGTGATTTAAAAGATCCCACAATACATACCTCTAATGTCATGCCCATCTATCAGAGGACTGTTAAAATGCTAAAAAGTGCTTTTTAAATACTTCTCTTTCTTTACTTCTGCCACACCCCATAGAATCAATAATACTAGGTAGCCTGCAAGGGGACCTCACAGCAATTGGGACTTTGTCTGTGGCCACTATCTCCCTGACACCCAATCTGGCAGTTTAGTTAGGTAACCTGTGACATCACTCTAGGGGAGTGCTTAGGAAGGCAGGTATGGTCCCTTGGGATGGTGACTTGTGACTGTAGGGAAGGAGCAAATTATATATATCCAGAAGGCCTGAGGAGCTGACTTAACTTTTCTTATCCACTCTGGGTAGAACACCTACCCTACCATCCTTATTAAAGCAGGGTAAAGGGTGGGTAGGTAGTTAGGGAACCATGCTGTGCCACTAGGGTGGATTGCCTTGGGGGTCCAGGGAAAATGTTCCCATTTTTCCCTCCATGTGGGTTTTCTAGGTCTTTAACCTCTTCTAACAGGAAGTACAAAGGTGCAATAGAGGTACAATTAGAGCGTCAAAATCCTGTAAACGTGGCAGCATGGCAGTCTCTCAAAGAGTGCCCAAAGGAGGTAATAAGTAAACTTGCTTCAGACACTGACAATTCTGCTATGGCTGGCAGGAGGCAAGGCCCTGTTGATTGGGTGCCCTATGGAGGCTGGTTAGCAGATAGTTTTTTCAGGCTTGGCCTACATGTGAAGCACAGTCTGACAGGCTATACATCACACGGCCCAAGAGCCACCCCTTATGACTTGGTGGCCAGTCTCCCTCCAGAAGCTGGAGCATTTGAGAGTGTGGGGTCCACCTGGAGAGTCCCCATTGGGGTAGGGGATGGACTAGTTTAAGATGTTTACCAATCAAAGACTTGCTGAGACTCACTTCCAGGCTGCAGATATCAGACTGCTGATGTGTTCTGGTTACCTTCAATAAGCACTTGGCTGTGTCCATTTCTCCAGAGCATTATGTACTGTTGGCCCAGTTGCAAGACATATGGCACAACTCGCCAGCACTTGCGAGTTGTGACATAGGCCAATATGCTGGGGATCCTGTGCCAGATTCCAGAACAGGCAGGGTCCCCGGCGGCTACATCCTGCAACTTGTGGCACCCAAAGGGAAGGTGCACCACAAAAGGGTACCGCATGCCATAGCAATGCCCTCTAACAGGGCCCAGGTCCCATCCCCCATAGCCCCAAATGCACAGCCCCTCCAAGGTCCACTCCCTGAAATAATTGCCCTGCCTTGCAGGGCTATACAGGCACCCCCCCCACACAGCCCATGCCAGCCACATGGTGAAACATACCCCTGATCCGAGATCCCTGGTAGTCCAGTGGCCCCCACCATCCCACCCGCAGTGCAAGTCCACCCCACCACCAACCCATTTCCAGTCAGCAACTGGCACAACCCACCTTCACTGCCATGGCCAGCTGCTGACTGAGATCCCTTCAAGCATGTACTACTGTATACAGTAGGCACTCAATGAGTTATTGAGCAGGTACTGTATACAGTAGTACATGCTCAGAGGGAGCTCAATTGGCTGCAGGCCATGGAGATGAGAGGTGTATTGTGCCAGTCACCGACTGGAAATGGATGTGGGGAGGGTGGGTGTGGACTGGCACTGCCAGGTGGTGGAATGGGGGCCCCAGACTACCAGGGAATTTATGGCATGGCAGGAATGCCAATAGTGGTGGGATGGATATCGAGGATTGGGGACCGGGAGACAAAAACTGCCCTGTGGGGCACTACACAGGGATTGAGGGGATGGCATGAACTGCTCTGCGGGGCACTACACGAGGATCAGGGGGATGGCACAATCTACCCTGTGGGCCACTATATGTGGATTGGAGCTTGGGGGTGCCAGCAGCCCGCAGAGGGCATTCCTGCAAATGGGGGATGGGTGAGGGGGCTTATGTTGGACCATGGAGGGAGTGGCTATTGGGGCACCAGGCTCAGTGGTGCACCTCCAGTTGGATGTAGTGTACACTTAGACCAGCTAACAACTGGTCTAACTGTACTTGGACCAATGTCCTCCAGGGGTTGTCTTTGAATAGCACATTTCCTGTTCCAACAGTCACCATCTCAGAATAGGGCATAACTGCTGCCATAAACCCCCTTGCACCATGTCATAGGGGGTTTATGGCGTAACCAGTGGTGCAGGACAACTGTTGTGCTGGCAGCCTGTGACATGTTGCAGTCTGCCTTCTGGAATACCGATTGTCATTATGCAAGGCACAAAGTGCTACTTGCACCATTTTGTTTGGCACCAGTAGTGATGGACGAAGTGGCCGCAATTCGCTCTGCTAAGTGATTCGCAGAGTGAAGACGAATTTGCAGAGTGCTCCACAACGTGAAGCGGAGTACTTCACGTTATAATGGGTAAAGCGAAGTCCATTGAAAACAATGACTTCGCATTACTCCAGCTTCCCAAACCACTACTCCACCAATTCTTAAGGCGAAGTACATTGAAAACAATGTACTTCACCTCACTTTGCCTTGTTTTTAAGCTCCAAAGGTGAATTTTGCAGTGATTCATGGGATTTCAGGTCACATGGGCTATAGATTGTCCTGCACAGCCTCAGTTTGGGGTAGTGTGTATAGGAAGCTGTAGGAGACAATCTGTTCTGAGAGCTCTCTGCAATTCAAACCTTCTAAAAGCTGTTAAAAAAGCCTCTTTGAGTCATTTTTTTTGCTGAAACTTTAGTTCATTGATTATAGGAAACCCTCCTGTGCTCATATCATCAAGCAATTATTGTTTGTGTATGGATTGTGAATGCTAATGTACAACATTCAGTCTGTGTACTAAGAGACAATGGAAGTGTGCTTTGGGGAAGGGGCGTATCTGTACTGTAGGTAGATTAACTTGGAGGAAAAGACATTAACTTGGAGAAAAAGACAGTGCTTTCTGTTTTGGTGATATTTTTCTTGTACGACTGTGTTAATGTGCACACAGTAATATTTTTAATATTTCTTGCCATTTTTTTGCTGATTGTTGTGGTGCAGCAATGTATAATTTTAGTTTGTTTAAAATATGTGGTTATATTACTGAAGTTTTCAATTTGCTATGCATTACTTAGTGTGTGTGTATGTGTGTGATGCATGTCATCAAATCAGACACCTTTTATTGTGCTACATAATAATTTCAGCAATGTGAAGCTGCTATCCACTGCAGCTGTGTGATTTTGTATTTCTTTGTGGTATCTTTACTGGTACTAGTACTAGTGACTGTTACTGCAGCAGTGCAGTACACTGCTCCCCCCCCGGGGTCCTCCCCAACCGGCAAAGGTATTCTTTTCCAGATTTGAATTTCTGATGGTGAGAACTGGTTAGGTGTTGTGCCTTTGTGTCTGCTTCTTTTCAGTGCACAGCTCAATCTTAATCTGTCTATGCATTTGCATCTCTTTAGGGCCCAATCTCCATCTGTAACTTAAGTTACAGTTGTTTCTTTGGCTTCCCTTCAGAGTACTGGACACTGGTGTGGTGCTTAATTCTTCATGAACATTGTACTCATTAATATGTGTTTTTAAGTCAGGACCATCATCACGAGGCACTTGTGATACAAATCACGTTCTTCATCATCACAGTCACAAATGCAGTCACAAATCACGATTCACGATCACATTACGAATCACAACATTAATTTATTTCTAGTTACTTGGCTGTATTGTAAGCCTGTTTTGTAGTATCTCTCCAGGCTTCACCACCCCACCATTGTACTCATTGATATGTGTTTATAAGTCTGGGAGTTTTAAGCTACAGCTCATCGGGGAAGTACAGCCATAGGCATTCGCATTCCCAATACAGTTTCATACAGGTTATCTAACACCATCGACACCGAATCACGTTCTTCATTATCACAGTCACAAATGCAATCACAAATCACAATTTACGATCACGTCACTAATCACAACATTAATTTTTTTTAATAGTTACTTGGATGTATTGTAAGCCTGTTTTGTAGCATCTCTCCATGCTTCACCACCCCACCATTGTACTCATTAATGTTTGTTTTTAAGTTGAGGAGTTTTGTGCCACACCACATCGGGGCCAGGGGAAGTACAGCCATAGGCATTCATGTTTCTTCATTATCACAGTCACAAATGCAGGCACAAATCACGATTTTCGATCACGTCACGAATCACAACATTCATTTTTTTTTAATAGTTACTTGGATGTATTGTAAGCCTGTTTTGTAGTATATCTCCATGCTTCACCACCCCACCATTGTTCTCATTAATGTTTGTTTTTAAGTCGGAGTTGGACAGTGTCTGCAATACATGCACAGACTGGAAAGAAGTCTGACTGCACACATGCAGTTTAGCACAGTATACTTGCACTGCTCAGAATACAAAGTGTCACGCATATGGGAGACAACAAAAAAAGGGCATATTACAATCAAGGGTCAGGGATGATGGAGGAATACATTTTATAACACAGCAAGGAAGGTGTGGGGGTGCATATGGTGTGAGGGGAAAAACAAAACTAATGTGGGATCCCATGGTGATCCAGCAGCAGTTCCAGCATGGACATAATTTGCAACTGATGTCACTCTATGTGATCCAGCTGCTGCTCCACAACACTCACCTTCTCGTTGTTCTCCTCAACAGCACTCCGGAGAACTGCCAAGTCAGCCTGTGTTGGATGCAGTTCTCTGGGATCCACGCGTTGTACAGGCTAACCTGCTGCTGGTGGTGGTGGTGGTGGGGTTGCTGGTGGAGCAGTAGGTGCTGCTGTGGCCCTCCTCTTCTTAGGGATGCCACAATGCACAGCTGCACCCTCTGCCACAGAATGGCCAGCAAGTGCACGCATGGTCCGTTCTGTGGCAGCCTGCCACTCCAACTGCTGGTGCTTGAGCATATGGGTGTGCTGGTTCCCAGTCCCAAGGTGAGTCCCCAAGGGGCCATGGCGCACCTCCACCTCACATAGGCAGCACTTGACCACACTGCTGTCCCCCCCAACACAGTCAAAAAACTGCCAAACAATGGAGGTGTGGGGAGGACCAGACACAGGCAGGGGATGGCCAGATGAACTGGCAGCCGGCTGGTCAAGGTGCTGAACAGGGATGGGATCCACACCTGGGCTCAAGGGAACATGCACATTCTGTTCCTGAGGACCTGGTGCTAGACTTGGTGCTGGTGGTTAAACTGCCTCAGAGTTAGGAAAGGAGGCAGTGCTGGTCCTGCTTCCGGTGGGGGGAGGCTCACAAGTTTTGAGCGGTCCAACAGGAATGGGTGCCCATGCCCTCCACACATGGGCATGGTACGATGCTTACCACCACCACGCTCTACCAGAGCTGCCCCCACCCCAGACATTCCCTCACCCTGGTCCATCTCTCCTACTGAGCTCCCTCTGTCTGAGCAATCACTATTCACACTGTCACACAGCACACACACACACAGTCTCACAAACACAGACAAACAGCTAACTAGTTATAAAGGTAAGAAAAATAAAATTTACAGAAAGAGCAAATTAAGAAAAAAAGAGTACAGAAAAGACAAAAAAATGTAGCTTTTAAAAAAGCTGTTGGGTCTAAATCAAAGTTTAAATCTCCTCCTCACTCTGATCACAAAGTATCAGCAGTCACAAAATGCACTACTCTCCGTCTGCACATGAGAAAGTAAAAGTGTTTGCTTGCATGACTCACTTTCTTCCTGCCTAGCTAAAGCGCATGTGACTTACTGTACTGTAAGCCATGTGATGTGTGGGGGGGGGGCAGCCAAATCTGAAACACCAAGTGGATCACTTAGAATCATAATGAGGAACGCAAAGTCCATTAAAAACAATAACTTCGTCTTACTTTGCATTGCCATTCCACCTTAACGCAAAGTGGTAATGACATGGTGGAGTGAGCACTTTGCATTGCCCACTCCCCATAGCGGAGTGGCAACGCGAAGTGCCCACTTCGCGTTAACTTCGCCAGCATAATTTAAATTTGCTGCATCTTTAGGCATAAGTCACTTTGCCACATGTGTAATGGTTCTGGAATTGGGCCCTGCATGTCTCCATTTGTTCAGGGGTAAGGGGGGAATGTGACCTGGTAAGATAAAGTGGCCTTACAAAGCTATTCCTCTGCCCCAACCCATTTATTCCAGTAAGGTTTACTAAAATAATCTTATTTGGTTACCCTGCAATTCCACCAATCTTAAGCTGCTTAAAGACAAACTCTCTATTATAAAAAAGCTTAAAATCACTAGATTTACACCAGTCATGATTAAACGTTATTGTTGTCTAGTTTTTTTTATATTATTTTTTATTTTCCCTGCTGTTGGTCTTTGAAATATTGTAGATAATGCAGAAATTATTCTATTGAGTTTTTAAAAATGTATATTACTCTCCCCTACTAACCACACAATTGCTGTTTGTGATATTTTATTTATTTCATTTATTGCATATTTGGAAAATACCTTTGAGTCCAAGACTCATTTACAAAGGCTCCAGGTCACATAAAGTAGAACATTACAGCAGTGATCACAAATTCGAGAGCAGGATTCATACAGGCTAATTACAAGGAGTGCAATATACTGGTATCAGTCAGATCCTAAGGCATATTAGTATAGGTCTAAGTAGCTTAGATTAAAGGCTCTAGATTTATAGTTGGACAGGTAACTCTGGTAGGTGTGGAAAGAAAAAGGGAGGAGGGAGAGAGGAAAGTCTGCCAGAGGCCATTGTTGGGGTGGAGAAAACAGGGGCTAGGTCAGAGACAGTCGCAGGGGTTGGAGGACTGGAGATGGTCTCTGATAAGGGTTTTGAAGGGGCCAATTCAGTTTTCATTAGTGAGTGCACTGGGCAGGCTGTTTACCCAGGAGGGGTCCCTGTAGCTGAAGGACCTTTGTAATTGGGAGGTTCGGCACCTGGGGACTGATAGGAGCTGCTTGCTCGAGCTATGGGTGTTTCGAAGAGTCAGGGCCGGTTGGATTATAGAGGTGAGGCCAGATGGGGAGAGTTCCAGGGCAATCTTTTTGGCCATGAGGCATGTGTGGAACTGAATTCTATTGTTGAGGTTCAGCCAGTTGGTGGAATTATATAGAGAGCATGTATGGGTGAGCCGATCACAGCTGAGGATGAGGTGGCATGCTTTGTTGAAGGAGTGACGGAGTCTGCCTAGGGCCGGCATCACTGTCTGTTGTCATGGTGAGCACTATAATCTCATAAACAAAGGCATCATGAGTTTAACAGGGAAGTGACAAATGTTTTCAAATGGTACCTGAGGACTGGAGGAGGGCAGATGTGATTCCCCCTTCACAAAAGTGGGAGCGAGGGAGTGGCAGGAAACTACAGACCTCTTAGTTTGACCTCAGTGGTAGGGAAAATGATGGAATCACTTCTTAAAAAAAGACCAGTTGAGTACCTTTGAATACAGTCCCACACAAAAGATTAATAATCAAATTAGCCAGACTGGGAGTGGGTCCCAGTGTGGTAGCCTGGGTAAAACACTGGCTGGGCAACAGGACACAGCGGGTAATAGTAAATGGAGTCCACAGTGAAGAAAGGGGGGTTACTAGTAGGGAACTGCAGGGTTCAGTACTGGGGCCAGTCCTTTTTTAATGTCTTTATAAGTGACATTGCAAAGGGACTGGAAGGGAAAGTATGTCTCTTTGCAGACAACACAAAGATCTGCAACAGGGTTGATACGCAAGGTGGGGTGGAAAGGATGAAAAGGGACTTGGCAAGGTTGCAGGACTGGTTAAATGTATGGCAGCTTACATTCAACGCAAAGAAGTGCAAAGTAATGCACCTGGGAAACAAAACCCAGGGGAAGAGTACACAATGGGGGGTGAGATACTGACAACAACAGAAATGGAAAGAGACCTGGGGGTAGTCATATCAGATGACCTAAAGGTGGGCCAGCAATGTGAGAAGGCAGTAAGGAGGGTTGAGGGGATACTGGGATGCACAGGGAGAGGCATCACCAGTCAAATAAAATCAAATCAAAATCTTTATTTATCCAGGCGGGCACCATTGAGCAAGGCTCATTTGCAAGGTGGACCTGGTCATGAATACATCAAGGTACAGTACAGAAGCATGTATACAAAAAGCCATAATATACAAGGAAGAAAAAGTATATACAGTGTATACAGTACCGTACAAGGTTTAAATAAAAAAAAGCATTATTTTACAATTGAAGAAGTCAGCAGATGTACAATCACCAGTAGAATACAGGAAGTTGTTGGCCCTCTGTACAGACAATTGGTACGACCACATCTGGAGTACTGTGTACAGTTCTGGAGATCCCATCTCTGCAAAGACATAGACAGGGTGGAGGCGGTCCAGAGGAGGGCAACCACAATGGTGCAGGGTCTGCACCAGAAGACATATGAAGAAAGTCTAAAGGAGCTTAAGATGTATAGCCTCAAGGAAAGGAGGGAAAGGAGGGATAGGATATAAACTTTCAAATACCTCAAGGGAATCAACAAAGTCCAAGAGGGTAGCATCTTTCAAAAAAAGAGATGTGCAAGAACAAGAGGGCATTATTTAAAGATGGGGGGGGGTGGCTCAGAGGTAATGTGAGGAAGTATTTCTTCACAGAGATGGTTGTAGACTCATGGAACGGCCTTCCTGAGGAGGTCGTAGAGTCAAAAACAGTGGGGGAATTCAAGAATGCATGGGACGGACATAAGGCAATTCAAGTGGGGGGTAGGAGGAAGTACGCTGTTGGTTAACTAGGATCTGCAGCTTATCCATTAGGTAGGGAGATGGGCAGACTAGGTGGGCCAAGTGGTCCTTATCTGCCATCAAATTCTATGTTACCTAGAGGCCATCAGGGCACAGAACCCAAGGCAACATGGATTCACAGCAGGATGGTCATGTCAGACAAATCTAATTGATTTCTTTGACTGGGTGACCAAAGTAGCAGACCAGGGAGGTGCTGTGGATATGGCCTACCTAGACTTTTAGCAAGGCATTTGACATAGTCCCATACAAAGATTAATAAATTAGTCAGCCTGGGAGTGGGTCCCAGTGTGGTAGCCTGGTTATCAAATTGTCTAACCTACAGGACACAGAGGGTAATAGTAAATGGCACTCACCCGAAGAAAGGGGGTTATTAGTGGGGGTACTTAGGGTTCAGTACTGGGTCCGTCCTTTTAATGTCTTTATAAGTGACATTGCAGAGGGACTGGAAGGAAAAGTATACCTCTTTGCAGATGACACAATGATCTACAACAAGGTTGCTACACAAGGTGGGGGGGTGGAAAGGATGAGAAGGGACTTGGCAAGGTTGGAGGAATGGTCAGAAGTATGGCAGCTTAGATTCAATGCAAAGAAGTGCAAAGTAATGCACCTGGGAAACAAAAACCCAAGTGAAGAGTACACAATGGGGGTACTAACAACAACAAAAATAGAAAGGGACCTGAGGGTAGTCATATCAGATGACCTTAAGGTAGGCAAGCAATGCGAGAAGGCAGTAAGGAGAGCTGGGGGATACTGGGATGCATAGGGAGAGGCATCACCAGTAGAAAACAGGAAGTTGTTATCCCTCTGTACAGACAGTTGGTGAGACTCCATCTGGAGTACTGCATGCAGTTCTGGAGACCCCATCTCCGCAAGGACATAGACAGGATGGAGGCGGTCCAGAGGAGTGCAACTAAAATGGTGCAGGGTCTGCCACCGAAGCCATTTGAAGAGAGACTAAGAGAGCTTAATATATATACTCTTGAGGAAAGGGGGGGGGCATGATAGAAATTTTCAAGTACCTCAAGGTAACCAACAAAGTCCAAGAAGGTAGCATCTTTCAGAAAAAGAGATGTGCAAGAACAAGGGGGCACAATTTGAAGATAGAGGAGGGACATCTTGGGGCAATGTGAGGAAATATTTTTTCAGAGAGAGAGTGGTGGACGCATGGAACTGCCTTCCTGAGGAGTTTGTGGGGTCAAAAACATTAGGGGAATTTAAGAATGCATGGGACAGAGATAAGGCAATTATAGTGGGGGGTAGGAGGAAGTAGGCTGTTGGTAAACTAGAATCTGCAGCTTATCCAATTAGGTAGGGAAATGGGCAGACTGAGTGGGCCAAGCAGTCCTTATCTGCCATCAAAGTTTATGTTTCTATACAAACTTTTTAGATGGACTACCAAGATGTGTTATAAATCTTGGAAAGGAACATTGAAAATGAAGAAAACAAAGTTCTAGTAACAGCTGAAACATCTTACTTATGAAATCACATGCAGATGTGCAGAGTTGCTCTTTAATACAGCCAGCATGCCTTGCTGTCTGTGGCTGCCCAATGCTGAGTGAGAGACATAAACAGCTAATTACACCCTGGCAGGTGGAAGTTAAGATCAAGAAGCAAGGACTCTATTGAAAGACGCTGAATGTTGGGATAATGGAAGCATTGCCAGATAAGACCATAGAGTGTAACACTACATTCTGAAAAAGAAAATAAAAGGGCTGGCTTGTCAGTGCAGTGGTAGAGCTACTGCTTGCGATGCTGATGACCCAGGTTTAGAAGCAAGCCTGGGCTGCCAGAAGGCTGGCTGGGGGGAGAAGGATAGAGCATCCTGAGGACTGCTCTCCGCTTCTGAGGGGAGGGTGGGAGATCATCTGGTGCTTGACTGGCCCCTTGCAGAGGTAAGGGGTCTAGCAGCGAGGAGCTTCATAGACTAAGGAGGTGGGGCACATAAAGGCAGGCATGATGCAATATCATTGCATGCCATGCCTCCCAGGGTAGAAAAATCAGAAATGCCTCATCCATGCAGGATACCACCCATTGTTCCATCACAGGTTCCATACTGCTGCCTGGGTTGCCTCTTCTTACTCAACATTCTAACTCTGCTCATAGGTTGTGGGGGGTGCCTTCGGGTAGTGCTCCCCATGGGGAATCATGAACAGGGGAACACAGTAGCAGGTAACTCCCAGGAATGTATGATGGGCTGGGCGGTAGTGGCAGGGCTGAAAGTGGCCAGTAAGTGGCGGACCAAAAGAACAAACAAAAAAAAAAGCAAACTAAAACCAGTGGGTGTAGAGGCAAGATTACTGGATGTGCTAAAGAATCAGTGCAGGATTTTTATAAAAAAAAGTTCAAGATCTGCCCCCTCTATTTACAAATATAAATGTATCCAGAGTGTGAGATCTGCATCTGACTTTTGTAAAAACAAAAGATGAACCTGCAGGGTGCCACATCGTGACCCATGTGCCCCCCATCTGGGATGCACTAACTGGGGCATGCAGCCCCTATGCACCTGATCACCCAACCATGCAGATAGCAACACACTGGGTGCAGGTGGGTGGTGTAGCTGCACTATGTGGCAGTCACTATGGCATGTAGTGCTGTCTGCAGGGGTGCGAAGGGCAGTGCAGGCTGCGGTATGGGGAACCTGTCATAATGACCATACATGGCCATGCCTGTGCACCGACAGTGTCCCCCCCATCACAACCAGTCCTGAGCTCCGTCCATCCAACATTCAGAGCCCCCCATCCCTGTAGCTTGGCCCCCACCCCTGCACATTCATTCCCTGTCCCGATGCAGGCAGTGGAGGAGCTGTGTTGTTGGCATTGCTGCCAGTTGCCCATGGACACAGCACCCTTCACCAGATCTGGGGGTCGGGGAGGTGTGGATGGTGTGGCAGAGGGGAGCCATGTCTGTGTGCGGATGATGGTACCATAGTCCCAGGGCCATTGCTCCACTGTGTGCTGATGGAGGGAGGTTTGGGTCCCAGGTAGGGCATTCCATTGGCAGCCCGCCTGGGGCTGCAACTCTGCCCCTGTCCACCCCACGCAAACATGCACACAAGTGAGGCGGGGCCACAAATGGGTGGTCAGCACTCGTGAATGTCACTGGTGTGCACCTGTCTGCAGGTGCAGAGCTCTGTGGGCATGATATGCATCTCTGGCTTGCAACTCCCACCCCTATGGGCATAGGGCCCTAAGACTTTTTGTTGCAAATGTATGCATCTTTTGAAAATAGCAGATTGGGGCTCCTCATTACTCAGGTGCTATTGAGTGGATACAGACACAGACACAGACACAGACTCAGCATTCAGATGTATCTGTGTATGACCCTTTGAAAATCTGGCCACCAGTATCTGTACAAATAAAGTGTATAAACTATTACATTTACAACAGTTATTTTAGGTTGTATTATTTTTTTCTGTTACAGGTCAATCAGACGTTTCAGATCTAAATAAATAAATAAATATAACAGTACTTAGATTGCTGTACCTTTCAAAGAGCATCTATCACCTACTGAACTCACAGCAGCTGTGTTTGTGACATCTTAGTCTATTGCCATAGTAATCATTATGATTATAATACATGGAATGCATCTTTTCCCCATAGAAAAGGTCATCATGTATTTCCCAGTACACCTGTGACTAATCTATCAATTACAAGTATGCCTGTATATATCAATGCAAAGTATATACCTACACTAATTAAACAATTACAGCTACTGTATATACCTACACTAAAGCTATACACTTACACTAATCAGACAATTAGAAGTACCTGTATATTCCTGTACTTATAGAAAGTATACACCTGTACTACATTAAACCCTATGGGAAACCATTGATAACACAATTAACACAGCATTAGGAAGTTTGACAAACCAATTAACAAGTTGCAAAAGTACCTGGAAAAAGATACACAAAACCCTCCCGAACCCAGAAATCCCCCAAACTCCTACCTGCACTCACTACACACCATTCCCTCCTTGCTGCAACAGAACTTCAAGTCCCATAACATGATCACAAATGCAATCTCCATAACAATAACCATCCTAATGTATTATATTCAACAAACAATGGAAAAGTGTGGCACCATAGAAATATACCCACCTAAGGGACTAATTAGGGCAATAAATCCATGAGCCCAAAGGGATCATGGACTTATAGCCTCAATTTGCCCCTTGATGGCTGTACATCCTTGTATACCACCCTTACGCATTACATATATATACTGTATATATATCTATATATATATATATCTATATATATATATCTATATATATATATATATAGATATATATATATATAGATATATATATATACATATACATAGGTATAGATAAAGATATATATATCTATATATATACTGTATATATCTATATATATACATATATATATATATATATTCACATACATACAGTAAAGGAATTAGTAGGACAGTTGGGAGATACACCTTCACAAGGACATTAACCAAATTGAGGCAGTCCAGAGAAGGGCAACCAAAATGGTGCAGGGACTGCATCAGAAGACAAACTGAGGAGCTGACTTTGATAAGATGGCCAACAGAGTTAAGCTAGCCCTGGCAAAAAGAAATACAGGTGAGGGGGTACAGGCAAAGTGGGCAAGCATTAAGGATGCAATACTTGAAGCAACATCCCATTGTGTCAGACAGAAAAGGAAGTGCAAAAGAAGAAGGAAACCACTTTGGTTCTCAACTACAGTAGCAGAAAAGGTCAGAGCCAAAAGGCTGGCCTTCAGGAAATATAAGGGAACACAGCGGGATGAAGATAGGGAGACATACCAAACTGCCCTAAGGGAAGCAGGTAAGGCAGTAAGGCAGTAGGCAGGCAAAGTCCCAAACTGAGGAAACACTAGCACAAACAGTAAAGAAGGTGACAAGACTTTCTATAGATACATTAGTGAAAGGAGAAAGTCCAGAGGGGTATTGCTAGCTTAATGGAGAAAAGGGAGCATGTGAGGAGGAGGACCCTGTAAAGGCATCTATTCTAAATAGATACTTTTGCGCAGTATTTACTGAAGAGAAGGTAGGCAGGGCCCACAGCTCCAGCATCATGGACACAGGGGGAGGGAGGTGCACTACTCCCTTCACAAAAAAAGGGTCCTACAAGAGCTTGCTAAGATCAGGGTGGATAAGGCAATGGGACCTGATGGCATACATCCCAGGGTACTTAAGGAGCTAAAGGAGGAACTAGCAGAGCCATTAGCAGAATTGTTTAGTGAGTCTCTGAGCACAGGAGAGGTCCCAGAAGACTGGAGAAGGCTCATGTGATCCCGCCCACAAGACTGGTAGCAGGGAGGAGGCAGGAACTACAGACTGGTCAGTCTTACCTCAGTAGTGGGCAAGATTATGGAGGCACTCTTAAGGAAAGGATAGTGCAACACCTGGAATCCATAGGGGCACAGGATCCAAGACAGCATGGGTTTACAAAGGAAGGTCCTGTCAAACTAATCTCATAGATTTCTTTGACTGGGTAACCAGAGTGGTGGACCAAGGGGAGCAGTTGATGTCACCTACCTTGACTTCAGCAAAGCTTTTGACACTGTTCCACATAGAAGATTGATAAATAAGCTGGTAGGCTCGGGTGGTCAGAAGTTGGTCAACTGGGTGGCAAACTGGTTGATGGACAGAAAACAGAGAGTGGTGGTAAATGGTAAACAGTCAGAAGAGATGCAAGTCACAAGTGGGGTACCTCAGGGATCAGTCCTGGGGCCAGTCCTCTTCAACATCTTCATTAGTGACCTTGCAGATGGACTAGAGTGTAAGGCTTGTCTGTTTGTAGATGACACCAAGATCTGCAACAGAGTAGATGATCCAGATGGGGTGAGCAGAATGAGAAGAGATCTGGATAAACTAGCAGAATGGTCAGAAGAGTGACAACTGGGATTTAATGCAAAGAAGTGCAAAATCATGCACATAGGGAAGAGAAACCCTGAAGTCACCTATAGGCTGGGAGGGGAGTTGCTAGCAGTCACAAAGGAAGAAAGAGACTTGGGCATCATCATCACTGATGACCTGAAATCATCCAAGCAGACCTCTAAAGCAGTAGTTAAGGCTAGGGGGTGTTAGGGTGTATTAGTAGGGGTATCACAAGTTGTAAGAGGGAGGTAATAATCCTCTGTACAAGACACTGGTTAGGCCCCATCTGGAGTACTGGCGGCAGTATTGGAGGCCACACCTTCACAAGGACATTAACCAAATTGAGGCAGTCCAGAGAAGGGCAACCAAAATGGTGCAGGGACTGCATCAGAAGACATATGAGACAGATTAACGGGCTCAATATGTATACCCTTGAGCAAAGGAGGGAGAGAGGTGATATGATCGAGGCATTCAAACACCTTAAGGGCATAAACAAGGTGAAAGAGTCTATCGTGTTTAAATATAAGAAAAATAGCAGGACAAGAGGACACAGAATGAGATTAGAGGGAGGCCGATTAAGGGGGAATGTGAGGAAATTCTTTTTCACAGAAAGGGTGGTGGATGCATGGAATGGCTTACCACAAGAAGTGGTGGCTATGAATACAGTGCAGGGCTTCAAACAGGCATGGGATAGGCATAAGGGAGCAATACAAATGACTATGAATAGATAGGCCACTGACAGAGCAAAGGCCGATGGCACATTTATAAGGTAGAAAAAGAAATGGGCAGACTGGATGGGCCTTGCGGTCCTTATCTGCTGTCAACTTCTATGTTTCTATGTTTCTATACACTTTTATACAGACCTTTGTAAATGCTACAATGATGTAGTATAGACCCTGGAAAGGTAAACTGACAATTAAAATGTATTCTCCATTACTCTGTGATAGTACAAATGTGTTTACGAAATTGCATACTGAGGTGCACAGCTACATTTTAAAATAATTTCTTATCTGTCTTTTAGGGACAGAAAATGGTGTTTTTGATGCTCTTGTTGCAGTTCTGTCACCCTGTGAATCTGCAACAATATTTACTCATAGTCAAATGAGATGCTTAGGTCTCTGTCTCTCTGTCTCTCTCTCTCTCTCTCCCTTGCTCTTTCTCTGAATACACACAGACAGATATTCTCATTGCAAAACACTGGGCCCGATTTTCGTTTTCAACCTCAGTGTTTGGCGCAGCTGTGCCAAACAGTTTGCTGTACCCTGTGCCTGATTTTAGTACATCGGGCACAGCTGTGGCATTTTTCATGATTTACGGCACCTTGTGCCAAAGTATTGGCACAAGCCCTGTAAAAAGAGTCCCGAATTGTCACAAAGTTAGATTGGGGGGAGTTGGTCTAACTTGTGCCTTTTGAGGCACGGAAGCCCCCTGTGCTGTTTGTTCACCACACCAGGGTCTTGCGGCATCAATATCCCCTTTGAAAATCAGGCCCACTATATTAATGCACAAGTTAGGGTTTATTATAAAAATAACAGAAGTCAGGAAATGCAATATTAGTGGATTTTTTTGTACTCTCACTCTGTGCCTCGTTCTCCACCTGCATGAACCCCAACAAGCTGAATGCCAAGTACCGTACAATTCAGTTTTCTACCCTATGTTTTAATATCATAGATAAACAACACAGTATAAAGAATAAGTTTCACCCTATGACAAACACTCTACTCATCAAAAGGCACCTGCATCATCACATACATTGCACCAGCCCTGTAACAGACATCTCTGTGTGCCAACATAAAGCAGTTGCATGGTCACACAGACAGCAACAGATCTTCAACAGGCATTGTAAATGGCCAAAGCAGTTGCATCATCACACAAACTGCACCAGAACTGAAGCAGACTTCATGAGTTGCCCTTTGGGACACTCATGAAGCAATAGCCATGAGTGTAGTCTTCTTCATGGGATGTAACAGTTTTCTATTTGTAATGATAAACTTATGTTTAAAAACACGATTGTGCCTTGGCATTTGGTTTGGTAGGGTCAACAGAGATGGTGCATGGGGTGGATGGGTTAAAGGTTCAAAGAAACCCTACTAATGCATTTTTTTACTTTTGTCACTTATAGAAAAAAAACTTAACTTTTGCTTTAACATAGATTTCAGAATGAGTTTTCTGTCTTTTTGAGATACTGTAGAGAGCCATAGAAGCTTACTTTGCATATGGCACTGCTGTACCTGCAGTGAACCTCATGAGGGGCAAGCAGTTACATCAGCACCACACATTGCATCAGACCTGCAGTGGCCTTTGCTAGTGGCCCACAGGAGCACTCACAAAGTCACTGCAATGGTGGTGATCCTGAAATCACATCAGAGATGATATATTGGTAATGCCCTGAACTAATCTGGGTGTATTTAACATTGCCCACTTCTGTGGGCATGATGGGAGTCCTCACTTCAGTATCCCTTAAGTTTCAGACTAATATGTTTCAGATTGACCAGATTATGGATACATTAAATTGATACATTAAAACTTTCTTTTTCAAACAATTTATTCCCTGCCCATGCATGTGCAGCGTGTAGTTTGTAGTTTTTATTTTTTGCAATAGGACCATTTTTAGATGTCATAGCATGGCCAATTTTCAACATTTTGTCCCCAACTGTTGGTGATATATTACTTAGAGGATCCCCTCACACCCACATAAGTGATCAATCATAAATGACCCCATATTGTGTTTTCAGAGTGTGCTCCTGAAAATCTGTTTCTTGGGTGATCTAACTGTGACCATTTATGTGGTAATGATGAAGGTTTCGACTATGAGCTACACTCCGTGCAGGTTTAATCTGAATATCTTCAAAATTCACCAAGTTATGGCAAATTGGACATTTAAACAAAAAAATTGGTGTGACTATGCAATACAACATTTTTGGGACTTAGTTTTTTTTTTTACATTTCATAAAAACACCCTAAGTCCCTAAAAAGGATATATTGCTAATGTGCACTGACTTAGTTCTAATCTGCTCATTATTTGATCAGCAGAAAGCCATTACAAAATGTAAAACTTCCATACAAGGACATATAGATACACTGAAGACAATATAATACAATCACCATTGTACTATAATAGCATGACAATACCATACATAAAACATTACATTGATAGCAGCAGATGCAGGGTAAGACAATCCAATTCACAGTAAACCCCACATAACAATCTGTATTAGTATAATTTCCTCATGTTTGATTAAGCTGACTAAATGTATTTTACTGATGACAATTTGAACTCAAGATCACTTAACAAACGTTATTTTCAGTCTAAACTTGCAAGGAGTACACAGCGGGCCTCACCTCATGGCTACATAAGTGAACACCCTCAACTCCCCTCTAAAATTGCTTAAAATTGGAAGTCAATGTTGATATATTCATTATAAATACAAATCATACACATGGCAAAATTAGACATGACAGTTACACAAATTATGTAAGTTCCTGAAAAAAAACTGTTTATCAGTGTCATAAAAATACAGTTATTCAAAAACTCTGAGGAAAGGTACTGCACATGCACAATCTGGTAAACTATTTCTTTAAATAATCTGAATATACAATGTTTTTTTAAATTGCTACCTAGTGAACCACACATGCTTGACCCAAACCCTAGATAACCTGAAAGTTTTGCAGTTCCAGCTCTAAGCTCTTTTGTGCTACAGGTGAGCTAACAAAGGTCTTAAAAATATATACTTCTGCATTTCCAGCCTTTTAGAACTTTTAAACAGCACAAATGATAGTCAGCAAATATGCAATGTGCAGAGCTCCTGACACTGACAGTGCACATGGCAAATTCATATTATTCTAATGAGGGATGGTCACTTTATAATGGTGCAATATTCAGAGTTTTAACATATAAATGCTTTCTCACACTAACTTTAAGGGTGCTACTCTGCCTCTGTAATATATCAACTCTTCACATAAGGCATTGTCATGGACTGCAGACTGGTGTGTTACAGTATATGTCCACTGTAAGTGGTATTATTGCTATAATGTTTAATCAAATAAAGATTAATCAAAGATACAGTTCAGTTTACTTTCTGAACTGCCAGACTTACACATCCTGCATAGTTAAACATCTTCAGCAATTGCTCTTTATTATGCTAAAACTCTGAAATAGCTCACCAACTGCATGCCTGATCTCTTGCCTTTAAAGTGACATTAGGACTAGCCACCTCTATTATATTAAATGGCTTTACTTCCTCTTCACCCTCCCCTTTGTTAAATAATCTCTTATCCATAAACTCTTCTATATATTCTGAGATACCGGTTAGTTTCCTCTGCACACAGTTAAGGGACCCTGGATTTCTATCATGACCCACACCTCTCACCCGGGGGTGATTTTGCAAATGGCCACCATCACCTGGGATGATCGGCTGCCTTTGCATTCAGGCAAAGAAGGTAGTCCCAGGACCAAAAGAGCCCAATCAGGTGTGAAAGTACCAAAGGGGGCCAGAACAGCCTACTCCAGTAGGAACTGGACTGGGCTATGAGAAAAGGACTGGTCTGGAGAGGGATCACCCTCCTTGGAACAGCTCAGCATATCATTTTTTTTAACCAAAGTCATTTTGCATTGGGAGGCGACAAGAGGTGGGGTCAGCTACTGGTAACAGTCTACCAACTGGAAATCCACAAGCAGCCTTCTGTTGATTTGGTGCTGTATTTGAGCAGAAATTACTTGGTTGCCCTTGAGGCCCCAAAATTAATCAACACAATTAAGAAGTACCTGGTCTGTCTTAGGGAAGCTACTCCCACATACATTTCTGGTGTGGTCTCTGATCGTTCCTCAACGACAATAGCAAGGAGCTTGCAGTGCCCCAGCAGAGAAAGCATGGAGGAAAGCAAACAGGGAGATGTTCCAGTTCACTCTCACATGGGGTGTGGAAGTCATCAGACACTTACACATCATGAAGCATGGGGCTATGTATAGCAAGGATGGGATATTTTTCTCAGAAATATGGAATGACTTCTGTAATTCAGCATTACAGGATATATGCAAGCTCATCTTTTTTGAGGACACATGAAGATCCCTTAGGAATTGGTAGGGAAAATGTGCTGAATATGTTTAAGTGGCAGAAAATGCATGTCAGACCCTTCTAAAAAGAAACTTTTCTGGGCAAGAATTTGAGCAAGTTTGGATGGGTGACAGCCAGTACAGGACAGCACAATCCTGGGTGGGTACATATTATGGAAAAAGGGTGGTGGTCACATAATTAGGGCATGCACTGGAATGCAGGGTGAACAAGATATGTAGGCATGAAGTGCAACACTGGCTGGTCATACTCCTCAGCAAACAACATGGATTTTCTAGAATCTGACTGGGAATGGGAAACTGTCTTATGAAGATACACAGCCCTGGGTGAGTCTGTCCAACCTATGGGCCATAGGTCTTTCCAATATGTAGGATATGGATGACTAAGGGCCAAGCCAAAATGGAACATGACTTTGCTGCCCCAGGAGTCTTTATTCAAAACGTTATGTGTGCGTAAATATGTATATTGTGCATATATTGACGTTTATAAATATGTTTGGTGAATTTTGAATATATAGTAAAAACTGTGACCTTTTTGTACCCAAGCAAATGGTGTGGTGTGGTGTGTTATTATTATGGTAATGAGGATCCATTAAGCCAAAGCTAATGAAAGCTATTACTACAAAATAGCCTATACTCGATTTTCTTGAGACTAACATGGCATCAAAATTAACAACACATGTATTTATTTATTTATTTATTTATTTATTCAGTTTTGATAACCAGGTAGGCCCACTGAGCCAGGAAGGTTTCTTTCTCAGGGATGACCCGGAATTAGTTACAGAAGGAGACACGTACAGGAATATACAAAGGTCATAATGCAGCAATACAGGAGAGCAATTAATACATAATATAACAGTGCTGACATTATGCCAGTTAGTTACAGGAGAAGATAAGTACAGGAATATACAAAGGTCACAGTGCAGCAGTACAGATTAGCACTTAATACATATTACAACTGCTGTAACCATACAGTAAGCAAATAAATAAATAGATAAAAATTGAGGGGGACAAATAAGAAAATAAGGAATGGAGTTGGAATGATGAAAAGTAACTTTTGTCAGGCTTTTGCCCAAGGAATAATGAAAGAGAAATAAGAGATCATGATGATTTAAAGCTAAAAGGAGAGAATTATAAGAAAAATGCAAGAGGGCATTGGTATAATCAGAGGGTAGTTGCTGAATGGAATAGCTTACTGAGAAAGGTAGTTCAGAGTACAAATATGGTCCAATTCAAAAAAGCACTGGACAAAATTATGGAGAAAATGGGTAGGTTGGGATTTACAACCTAAGGAAAACAAGTGAAAATAGTTAACACTGCTAGACTTGAATCATCCTATGGATCCTATACACTTTGTCTAACTAGTCAGGGAATTACCTATAAAAAACTGGAGCAGGACACCCAAACATACCATGATACTTATTATGTGCCACTGCAGACATCATGGGCCCAGGTATTCAAAACTAAGCACAGGTGCAATGCAAATGTTTGCACTGTGCCTGTGCTAGTGCCTGACTCACTGGCTACTATATTCAGTTGGATAGTGGTCAGGCACTATCCAACATCAGCCAGTGTTGGTGCAGTGCTAAGTCAAACTGCACTGCCCCATATGAACCTGGGCTGTATCAAGCACATAAGGAACAATACTGCCCCTGGACCAGATAGCACTGGGAGCCATAATAGCTATATTAAGCCACACAATGCAGATGATCTCACTGGACATGCAAAGCACTAAGGGGACATTTGCATGCCAATTATGGGCTCATTTGAATGGTGAGTGGTAGCCCTTTAATGCCCATCCTGTGTGGGCACCTGACACACCATCGATGGTGTCTAGCAGCATCCTCCACCCCAATCAGCTGTCTCATGTTAGTATATATCTCCCTGATGTCTTGTGACACCCCTTGAACACCCATCTGTGACAGCACCACCACCCTGATCAGCAGTCCTGTGGTAGTATATATCTCACTGCTGTCTAGTGGCACCCCACCTTGATCACTCAGCCTATGTTCTGTATAATATCCCTGTTGTCCAGTGGTACCCCTGGTCCCACCATGAATGTCCATTAACAAATTAACATGCAAAAAGTGTCAGTTCAGAAGCCCCTGATCTGTCCCACCCTCTTTTAGTACATCACAGATCCCCTCTTACCAGGGTCACCGGGGATGTTCATGGAATCCCAATATGGTGACTGGCACAGCCCTCCTCTTACCTCACCAGGGAAATAAATATCATTATGGGATGGTGGATTGGGGAGTGCGGAGTGGGGGGGAGTGCCACTAGACACCAGGAAGACATAAACTATCATGGGATGGCTGATCGGGGATGGGGGTGCCACTAGACACCAGGGAGATATATACTGTCAGAGGAGGGATGATCAGGGGCTGGGGGTGCTGATTGACACCAAGGAGAGATATACTATCACGGGATGGTTGATCAGGGTTGGGGTGCCACTGGACACCAAGGAGAGAGATAGACTCTCACTGGATGTGTGTTGGGGCGGGTATGCCATTAGATACCAGGAACATGTCAACAGAAGTTTAGGAAGGTTTTCAGGGGTGGGAGTGTCACTAGACACCAGGGGTTTCAACCTCACTGGTGTGGTAGCAATTTGGGGCAGGCAGCTACAGTACAGTCATCCCACCACTGGTGGGGTGGAGGCATGGGTTTAGAGACCAGTTAAGTCTTGGGTTTCAGCGGCAGTAAATAGCATCATTTTACATACTGTTTACTGCTGTCATAAATCTTTGAGCATGGTGCTGTATACATATGCAGGAGTGGACCCCCATTATTTGTGTTGGCACAGCATTATGTTAATAACTGAGCACTAGCAGGTTTTGTGCATGCTACAGGGGCTTCTGAATATAGCTACCCCACAAAATGCCACAAAGCAGGATAGTGCTGGTGCAAGCCCTATTAGTACCAGTGCTAAATTTTGAATATCTGGCCCCTGATGTTTTATTACACTTACAGCGTGTATTACACTTTATGTACTAAATGGGACATATGCAAAAAGTGTGTGGATTGCCAGTGCCTATTGTTTCTATTATGTGACTGATCTTTAATAACTGTGCTTTACAAAGGAATGCATTTTATGGATGTAGTTGGTATTACATGTATCATAAGGATTCTTAAAATGATTGCTTCTATCAGTTCTTTCTAAATCACATTTAAAAATACTGTACAACATTTTAAATGAAAAAGATGGTAATCCTTATGGCTTGTATTGAGAAACATTACCTTTAACATTACCACAACTTAACATTGCTTTAACTAACCCAATTCAGCAGTGTTCCTTTCAACAACCTGGGAGACTACTGAATCGGTTAAGTTAAAGCAAAGCAAAAAGTCATTAACACTGGAGGTAGTGTCCATGAATATATAGACCAAAATATGTGATTACATGTTTCCATTTTCATGTTATTTTTCATAATAAAATTACATGAAATGTAGGAACCCATAGTTAAAAAAGGCAGTATCTAAATTGTCTGTCATGTTAATCTCCTGTCCAGTCAACAGCCATTTTAGTTGTATCCTCTACCAAGGCACAGAAATGATCTAGTATTAGGTCAAGTACCCCAATTGTTTTGGATTTGTTCAAACATGCAACCCAATTTCAAGCTATTATAGATAACTATGAAAAAGCAAAACATACAGCACCAGTAGCAGTTTAAAAGTTTTAATTCACAAATTTCAAAAACTTACAGTGCTGTATTGTTGAAGTGCAAAATAAAAGTCACATGATACTGGCAAGAGAACAGTCTCGACCTGGTTTCAACAAGCAGAGCTTTCTCAAGGGACTAAGGGATCAGAGCTTACTAGTATGCTTAAATAGTACTGTGTCTATGTCACATGGTGCAAAACAGTAAGTGATTTAAGGGCACAATGTCCTTCTAAAATACTACCTGTGTACACACAGCAAATACTATACTAAATGTCTACTAGAGTTAAAAAGCTTACTGCATGTCAGAACTAGAATGTGAATAGATGCTGGTGTCATTCAGACTTTTTTTAAAAGCCAAAACTATTTGATTACTTCATTTCTGGTTATAACATCAATGCCAGCAGCAATATATATCTCATTATCGCAATAATGACTAATCAGTATGACATTGCAGTAGGTACAACAAGTACAGTCTATTTGATGTTATTACTGCACCTATCCACATTCTAACTCTGACATGCAGTAAGCTTTTTAACTCTGGTATGCATTTAGTATTGTATTTGTTCTGTGTACACAGGGAGTATTTTAGAAGGGTATTGTGCCTTTAAATTACTTACTGTATTTTTTTACCATGTGAGTTAGCAACAGCATTATTTAAGCATACTGGTAAGCTCTGACTCCTTAGTCCCTTGAGAAAGCTCTGCATGGCGAAACCAGGTCAAGTCTATTCCTTTGCCGGCATCGTGTGGCCTTTATTTTGCACTTTAACTGCACAGCACTGTAAGTTTTAGAAATGTGTGAATTAAAACGTTTACACTGCTACTGGTGCCATATTTTTTGCTTCTTGGTTCTGTTTGTTGTATGGCACAGTTCTGCAGTAGAGCAGCTGCTTTCATGTTTGATATGAATAACTACAACCTATTTAAAGTATTTAGTATACTTTTTCCTACTAAATTTATACTGCGAGGAAGTAACTGAAACCAATCTAGATCACTACCATTATGGCTGAGCAAAATTGTAATTTCCTCATTTGACAAAGTTCACATAATGTATAGAAAATGCACCAAATTACACATTAAACAAAGAATATCACAATGTAAGGAATAAGCCATGAAAAGAATAATAATCCATGACATGAAAACAATCTAACAGTTGGATTCTTTTGGTGGCAGATTTCTGTCTCACAGATGAAGAAATAACTCTCTGAAGAAACATTTTTTTCACAATGAGTAAAGGTATTATACCTCCAATTTTAGTTAAAAATCACAAAATGTGGCATGCAGTACTGCATTATAGAAACTGAAGCACAAAACACTCTGCAAAATTTGCTGTGAATGTGACACATGTTTCTACTTTCAAATCTCAGTATGAGGTGTGAAAAAGGTATATGTACTTTAAGGACAGAAGGCTTGTATGAAGAGAACTGGGGCATGTTTCTTAACCATTCATTTCCAAAAAGTAGGACACTGTCCCTCAAAATATGGAAAAAGAGGTAAAACATGGGGTACCTCACATTTTAGAGACAAGCTCAGAACACTAAGGAAATTCATACTTTAAATTTCAGAGAGTTTGCTCACCCTGAAACAGCTTACATTTATCCACAGTTTACCTCAATATCATAGTGTAAAGTATGTAGTGGGATGATAGTGGGGCAGCACTCACAGGTAAAATGGAGGACTGCACCATATACTGTAAGGTGGGACAAGCAAGAAGTATGAAATAATATCTGTCTCTGACCTTCAAAAAATTAGAGGTATGCTCCTACTCATTAGGATCAGTGATGTGGTTTCAGTAGTTCATTCTATATCAATAATGCCCTAAAAGGTGATAATGAGTTTATGATCACATTAAATCCAAAAATGGGTTTAAACCTTAGGTTAGATGTAGTTCAAGGCAGCAGTAGAAGAGCAGGGGAGGAGGACAGGCAGTTCTAGATGGGGATTGCTTTAAATGTGAGGGACCATGGTTTAATGTCTCACCCAATGGGTGGCATCTCAACTTAGCAGTATCCCAATACTGTACTCCAGTGTCAGTTATGGGTATTACCCCAAGTATGAGGTGTGGGGCTAGAGCCCATGACCTTACAATCTTCCAAAAGTAGAGATTAGTGTGCTACCTGCTGTGCTACTGACACTGCCTAGGTTATAGCCTGACAATTGTCAGGGTGTAATTTGGTTGGGGAATCTGATCAATGAGTTACCCAGAGCTGTGAAGGCTGCTTGGAAAGTAACTTGAGCAATTAAGGCTGCAAGACTTTGCTTTTTGGTTTGGACTGCTGTATTCAAACTTGTCTGGCAAGCTTCCAATCTGTGTAGTTTGATGTAATGTGAAAAGAATATGGAGACAAAGTGGTGGTGAATTTTCTGTTTGTCTTAGAGGTAGTTCAGGAGATCAAGGAGATAGAAGTGATTGTAGGGAGTGGCAGTACTTGAAGAGGATTCGTTTAAATTGTCAAGGTATAATTAGGTTGAGGAGTCTGAATAAAGGGCTACCCATACCTCCAAAAGCTGCAGGTTATGTGAACATTGACTACCAGGGAGTAATAGTGTACTAATAATCTATTATATGAATATAGGTAACCCAGACAGTCCTGTAGTGTCCATAGTGTAGTTTTCAGGTCCACAAGGAACTCTGCCTATTGAACCATAAAATCTAAGGTAAGACACTGTTTCCTTCCACTAATGGAGACTTCTCTAATCATTTTATGCTAAACAGATAATATGGTAAGCTCAGCAGAGTATGTTGTAGAGGAGGTAGGCTAGGTGACTTGTCCGCTTGTGTGTCTCAGTATGGCAGGACTGGTATGACACAGTAACAGAGATTTCCTGAAATTTCAGGCTTACTATTCAAGTCCTACTTAGGGCATCCTGAAACAAGGGTATTAGGGGAGGGGCTGAGGGGAAGCTGGTCTGGGAAGGGACTATTGGATTGTCTGCTAAGTTTGTACTGAGGTAGGGTGCTATACAAAATAAAAGCTACAGACCTGAATGATGGTAGAAGAGGGTCAATACCTCAGCACAATTAGTAAATGAAAAACAGCTTATCATTTAGTTGAAAACATTTTATTTCATTAAGCCCATCTTAGAGAAAGATGACAGCTGAAAATTGCAGGCTCAGAGATACTGTACATAGTCAGATGTGGAGGTTGACAAATAATCCACAAGACTACAGTAGTTTACATAAACTGCTAATATCAAAGAGAAGCTGTGTGGTCACTAAACTGTGGCTGCAGAAAGAAATATTTTTAAGCAAACCACTGACCATCACTAACTCCAAACAGTCCCACACACCTGAGGAGCCACATCAGTGCATGTCTCCTCAGGCACCAGGGCTATTTGACGTTGGTGACAGTTGGTGGTTTGTTTAAAAATATTTCTTTCTGTAGCCACAATTTAGTTACCTCACAGTGTGTCTTTGATATTGATGACTTTCGTAAGCCTAAGTAGCATTGTGGATTATACTCTAGAATGCACATATGTCCATGTATCTCTGTGCCTGTATTTTTCAGCTGTGTTTTTTCCTCTTTAAGATGGACATTGGGAGATAAAACATTTTCTACTAACTGGTAAGTCATTTTCCATTTACCAGTTATGCTGAAGTGCTGACCTTTTTCCTGATGCTGTGCAGGTTTATGACTTCAATCTTGCATTATCACTGGTATGGTGTGCCACCTTTGTTAGAGCTGTAGTACTGTGTTTGGATATCTGTATATAGCTTACTAGCTCTTCTAGCCAGCCCATATATTTTTTCAGGAATTTGTATCTTATATTTGTGTTTTTATATTTCTACTCTACAACATGTGTGTTGTATTAATTTGCTGCATTAGTCCTTATTGTATTGTAATTGATGTACTGAACCCTGCTTGATACTATACTACTACTGTCTTGCAACCTCCTGGGTCATACCTGAAAGTAGGCACAATTGTGTCTAGTGACTCACCTGGTCAATAAAAGTTGATATGTATATATATAGAATTTGTGTACATTAAAGCAGAATTATTCCCTATAATTTTTAATATGCCTGAAAGTACTGAAATGTATTGTGTATTCTCTGATGCTGTATTATGCCTGAAATTATTGAAATGTATTGCATCTCTGCCTGTCTGTGTGATATCTTTATCTCATTGTAACCTGCCAGGTAATGTCTGAAAATAGTTAATATCTTGTCTAGCACACTTCTCTGCTACACAAAAATGAAATAAATAAATAATTGTGGAATCTTATTTCAGGGGGAACTAAGGACAAAAATTGAGGAAAGGAGGGGTGACATGAGTGTTGAGGCAAAGGCGGGCCTACTGTGCTGCAGGTTCTGTGCAGCAGCCATCTTCTGTGATGCACTCTGGAGGCATGGCTACTGCCTATTGTGTTGTTAGTTACAGCACTAGCTAAGGAGCTGGTTACTATTAAGGCTGAGTTAAACCTTCTTTGTTTCAGGCCCAAGTGGGGGTTCGGGCAGGTGGATTCTGCTCTACTACCTCAGAAGACACTAAGAGTTCATTCTGGGGGATGAAGGGTAGTCAACATTGGAAGGAAATGGAGGAGTACCTAAAGTGAGCTGGGGTCCTGACACTCCACTTTTGGATCATTTTGGTCCCCTGGACAATTTAGGTTACTAGGTTTTGCCACAGGGAAACAGAACCTGTAATCCCTCAGACATCTAGGATTGCTACCAGAAGAAGGCCTAAGAAGGTAGCAGAAGCCAAGGGTAGAGGAAAGGCAAGGATGATATTAATCATTTGAGATTTCATTTTTGGAGGGAAGTGTGAATACAGGGAGCCCAGGAAGATAGAATATGTCTCCTGAGATGGGGGGCATCAGCAGGGAGGGATACCCACAGAATTCAGTATAATGGATTGTAAGGAGCATGGGCAATGAGAAGGGACCTGATGTAGTTATCCACCTAGGGATCAATGATCTAGTTGAATGGCCACAGTGTGGAGTCATGGACAGCTTTAGAGGGCTGGGCATGAAGCTTTGGTTGGTAGGTTCTCATTATTTTTTCTGAGCTCCTCCCAGTATGGTTCAAAAGCAAGGCTTGGCTTTTACTGGTCACTAGTTGTAATGCATGGTTGAAGGAGTGTTATAGTGAAGAATGATATGGCTTTGTGGAGGACTGGGGCAGTTCTGGAGGGAAAAGATGCTGTTTAAGGAGTATGAACTCCATACTACTGCAGATAAGACTGAGGCATTTTTCCTAAAATGCAATGCTTATATCAATAGCCATGTACACTGTAAGGAGGAAGACTGTAGCTGTGGAGAATCAGGGTGCAGTACTAATCAAGGGGTGCCAAGCAAGCATTATCCAGACTAGCAGAATTAGAAAGAGACCTAGAGTGGATGGGAGAAATACAATAAAGGTAAGCCTACAGAGGAAATGATTCACTGGGCGATAGGGAAAAAGCTTGGAAGGGCAGGTGGAATTATCTGATGGAATGTGGCTAGCATAAATGCTAAAAGCCTGGGAAATAATATGAGGGACATCCAGGCATGGTAGCAGAGGTGACAGCTAGACATCAGAGCAACCACTGAGGTATGGGCAACACTGTGTATGGGATCTTACAATTCCAGGATATACCATTTACAGAAAGGATAGGGTGGCAAGGGTGGGGAAGTGGTGGTATTACACATTAGGGATGGTATTTCAGCCATAGAAGAACAAGCAACAGTAGGGGAGGTATGAGTGGAATCAATCTGTGAGACTGTTAGTAAAAGGGGGCAGAAGTATCAAGTTTAGTGTTGTGTACAAGCCTCTTAGCCTATTCAAGGAAGGAGATAAGGCTCATGACAGAAAGGTAATGTGGGTAACTACACAAAGGAATATAATACTGACTAGTAGTCTCTATATGCCAAATGTGGGTTGGAGTGAGGACAAGAAGTGCCAGAAGCCAGGCCCTATTGGACACCTTCCTGGATGGTTTACTCTCCCAATGTGTGAGGAAACTGACCAGGGATGGAGTCATCCTGGTCCTAGTATTCTTCAACCAAGAACTCATAGAAACTTTAGCTGCTGGAGTCTCTCTTGTAGCAAGCGTCTGCAACTCTATATAGTTTAATACGTTATCTACATAGAAGCACTCACAATAAATCCAAGGTAATAGTTTTGGATTTCAAAAGGCTAATTTGGGGAAAATGGAGGAGATCCTTGAGATCAGTCTCTGAAGCACAAGCCTGATAGTGAGGGGAGGAGGGCAGATAGAAACTGAAAATGTAAAAAAGGTCCTGGAGGTCACAGAAGGCTGACTGAGACAGGTCAGAAAGAACAACATGTGTTACATAGAAACATAAAATTTGTCAGCTGAAAAGGACTGCTTGGCCCATCCAGTCTGCCCAGATAAATCTTTTTTTTCTTTCTTGCGGAAATGAATCATAAACTGCCAAATTATGTTCTAACTTAGGCTAATGGTCTCAGGTGATGGCTACAGGTGGGGCATATTTCTATGAAGAAGAAGAAGAAGAAGAATCCGCATTTATATAGCACTTTTCATACATCCCAAAGCACTTTACAAGCAATGCTAGACTGGTAGTGAAGTGACGGAATGTGTGGTGGCGGCCATATCGCACATCATCACCCACACACAGCCTGGATATTTGCATGAACCAGTTTTATGGGAAGGGGAATGTTGGCCAGGACACCGGGACTGTTCCCTACTGTTTGCAAAGAGTGCCCTGGGTTCTTTTACTTCCACCTGGACGCCCACCAGGACAACACCAGGATGGGCAGAAGGGACCTCGTTTTAACATCTCATCCGAAGGACGGCACACCCCAGCAGTACAGCACCCCCTAATACTGCACTCAGATGCCAGCAATTTTTAGGTGTGAGTCCAATCCCGATGTGGGACGAGAACCCACGACCTTCTGGTCCAGAGGCGGATGTGCTACCAAGTGAGCCACGTTGACACCTGGACAGGGTACTTATGGGTCTTAATGCTTTTAATGTCAGCACATCCACAGGTTCAGATGGACTGCATCCCATGGTATTGAAAGAAATAAGACTGGTACTGGCTTCCCCTCTGGAAGAGGTCTTCAACTGTTCTCTGACAACAGGAGTAGTCCTGGCATACTGGAAGTGAGAGGAAGTGATATCACTCCACAAGAGAAGGGACATGGGTGACACCAGGAACTACAAATCAATGAGCCTAACCCTCCTATGTTGGCAAACTTTTCAAGACCATGTTCAAGGTGCACACAGTGTAGTTTCTAAAGGCCAATATTCTCTGGGACAGAAGGCAGCATGGCTTTTTTTTAAATGGAGGTCCTGTCAGACAACATTTATCTCATCAGTGTAGTGACACAAGCAGCAGACAACAGTCAGACTGCTAACATCCTATATCTCTATTTCAGCAGGGCCTTTGACTCAGTGCCATTTAGGTGGCTAGCAAAGAAATCAGGAGACCTTGGACTGAGGATGGGACTAACAAGGTGGATGGAAAACTGACCAAGGAGAAGCACTCAGTGGGTTGTGGTAAACAGAAAACACTCCAGAGCTGGTAATCAATAGTGGTGTGCCCCAGGGATCACATGGCTGTTCCTATTTAATGTTTTTTTTTTTTTTTTTTTTTATCTGTGCTATAGAAGAGGCAATACAGGGAAGATCAGCCTACTTGTGAATAATACTAAGCTGTGTGGGAGAGTCATCAGGGATGAGGGTGTCAGAGAGATCAAAACAGATCCATGGAAGTTAGATCAGTGATCAAGGGTATTGTAACAAGAGCCAATGCAAAAAATAAATAAATAATTTTTGGATATTGGTAGGGGAAAAAAACTTACAAATCAAAGAAAACATGTTTTGGATTGGGGGGTGTCTGAGTAGTCCAGATATTGAAGGAGATGGATCAAGGAGTGATTATAGCAGAAAACATAATGGTCACATCATCAGCCAACAAGGTGTATGGGACAGCAGACAGAATGCTATGCATAGGGAGGTAGTTACCCAGTAATGTCATTCTGTCCCTGTACAGATCTCTGGTACAACTTCATTTGGAGTTCTGTGTGCGGTTCTAGAGCACCCACTTAAAGGCGGGCAGGGCAGGCTGGGGTCTGTGGAGGGAAGAGCTCTAAAGATGATTCAGGGGTTGCAAAGAAAATTGTATGAGGAGTGTTTGAATAGCCTTAATATATATTTGCTGGAGACTAGGATGGAGCATAGTGACAAGACAGATTCTTTTCAAGTTTTTCAGACAAGTTAAATTAATTATTTTTAGATATAATCTCTGTATCTAACCTTAAAATATGTTGAGAAACTGTGTAGCAGAACTCAGCCCTTAGTTTGCAACTTTGTGTGCCACCTATAGAATCACAATTATTATAAGATGTTATTCTGTGCTTTTCAACCTAAAAACTGAATAATAGGCTAAGAATACTACTGTGCACAGAACTGCAGATAGTAAACAGGATACTAGGCCACATTTCTTGTAGTCTGTAATGTATTCACATTATAAAGGTAACTACAAGAAGAAGATCCTGTTCCAAAGGCACATCATACTTCTAAAACTGTAATACATGGCACCTTGTTTTAGCTGAATCAGTGACACAATGTGCTGTGGTAGTGCTTGACAGCTTCTGGTTTTAACAGTGATTGTTGCTAACACACAAAACTTTTTATGGAGACAGATATTGCATGAAACTACAGTATATAAGGGTCTGACGTTACACTTTACCCTGAAAACGGTGATAGCAGACAGAAGGAAGTCACTGTCTGTGTAACATTTAGCTAAATTGGTGCATTTTTCCCTATTGTGTTTTTGAAGTCTTCTTTGCATTACACTTGCTAAAACAGCATTCTAACGAGTATCATTAAATGCAGCATTTTGCACTTCTGAACATTCACACCGCATGCGAGATGCTCTCTGTCCCAAGAAAAAAAACTGGATGATATCAATCAATAAGAGAGGGTAATTCAGTGCAGACTCACTAGTGCAAAGAGTAAACATCTCACCTCTGGAGAACTGAAGTAGTAGGTGGGGTTCAGAAGCCCTGATTGCAACAGACAATGATTCCCCTTCTCCTGACAGTGTAGCTTTTTTGTCAGGCATTACTCTGATTCTTAGCTTCCCTTCCCCAGCCCGAAACCACCATACAAACACCTCGGTGAGATTAAACTGGAGATACGCGTCAGCAGCACCTTTAATCTCTTCGGTTTCTCCTGGATTCAGAGGAAAGGCACTTCCTCCATAGCCTGCACAGCCAGCACGAATACTGTCTTCTGCAACTTCCAGCACAATCTGGTTGGATTTCCTCTGCTTCTTGGCCAGCTCCACGTTCAGCACACTGGACAGCGCACTGCCACTTTCAATTGCAGCAGGGTGCTGTCCTTTTGGAGTATCTGGGCTCCCTGACAGATGCGCCATCTGCAGAGGCAGGCAGTTCAGCACCAGCACCGAATGCACCGCACAGTTAACGGGCTCACTGGAACAATCGAAAAAATCTTGCAGATAGTTTTTAAATAAAGATGGCATGGTGAAGTCGACCGCCAGGTTCTTCCTTTTTAGCCTGGAGAAGTAGGTCTGCTCGTCCTTTTTATTATTTCTAACGGGAAAGGAAGGCGCAGAATCCCCTAAAAAGATGCATAGTTTGAGGACGAGCAAAGTCACGGTAAACAAGCGAGGCGTTTTTATTCTCATGTCAAGTTTTAATCAAACACGATTTAAGAAAAAAATGAAGAAAAGGTCAGTTGGGAACAGGTTATTGCACAGAAGTGTCTTTTAACATAGTATTGAAGAATACCAGTCAAAATTAGTCAACTTTTATTTGGCGTGCGCTCTGAAAAGTGTATGGCCAGGTGTTTGTGGCAATGGATCCCTTCCTCTCTTACTGATTACACAGATCCCTCTGCATGCTTTGAATAGTTGCATACTAGTCGACTCTTCCAGTCCAGCCTCTTGAGTTTAGGTTTTTTTAGTCACATGCTTAAACATTTAAAAGCAGGTATTCTGCCAGCATGGTCCTTCATATTAGTGCAATGCAATCGTATTTTCCGTTTTTTTTTTGCTACAATTTGCTTAATTTGCTTGAAATTTTCGGTTTATTGAAGAATCCCCGCGTCCCGTATATTCCATTCAAAGCAGACAACTGAATCAAGAGGTAAAGAAGACAAGCGTCTGTGTTATCTTACTCTGGCTAAGATGCGAACTGGTACTGCCGCTGCTGCTTCTGCTTCCAAATGTATTGCACTCTTAAGGAAAAAGAATAGCTCAGCTTTAATGTACTAAACTGTTTGGTAATACCCGGGTTATGAGCATCGTCCACTTTACATCTATCCTTTGATGAGTCTGCTGCTCCTATCCCCGACCGCTGGTTTTCCGATTCCTAGGAGTATGCTGCCTTCTTCCGAGCGCCTTTTGCCTCAGACTCTCTGCACGTTTCAAAAGATGTCAGTATACAGCCATCCTTAAAAGCCTCAATGCAAGCCCTGTGGGAGTTTGGTATTTGCATTAGCTCGTTTACTACTTGCAATTTACTTGCTCCAACTACCCGCCACACAGGAGTGTGGCACTACTATCACTGACGTCACAGAAGAGCGTCAGCCTATGGCTGTTAAGGACATGCAGCTATTAAAAATCAATGTATCTAGAAACATTCTAGAGTATTTTTGTAACTCTTGAGCATTTAAAGACACAGCGGCCGGAGAGTGCAGCCGTTACTCCGAAGTCCTACAATACCAACTGGAAAAAAAATCTGCACATTCATTTGAAGACACCATATATAGTATTTCATAGTATTTGGAAACCTGCTAAGGAAATCATCTACTGACAGTGTATGTTTCTCTTGAATAAAGTGAGAACTACAACCCCCAATAATCCATTCTCCTGCTGATACATTGTACCATTTTCCTGCCGAGACATTACACGGGAAGAAGTCATCCTTGACCCCCAATTACAGTATGGGTATCCTATATTTCGGCATTTAGAAATTCTGAGGATGAGTCCCTTCCGATGCAGCAGGCGTATATGTAATGTACCCCAGAATCCAAATAATTTTTCAAACGTATTCAGCACTCAAAAAATGAATGCACTTTTTTTAAAGGCAGCGTTTCAAAATACTGAAACTAATGTAACCTCTAACCCTCAGTGCAACCAGAGCCAAGATCATGAGTCCTACAGGTTCCGTTTTGATGTGTGAATAAATAGTACCCAAACTGTGCTTGCATTTTTCACCTTTAATCAACCCAGTACTGTGTGTGGTTCTGTCCTTCCAAATGTTGTAGGACTCAGCCTATCGTATCTAACTGGATTTGTTTACTGTGTGGATTTGTATACTGTCTGCAATTTACCCCATATGTATTTAGTATCTTACACTATTGTAACTCATGCACTCTTTGACCTGGAGCATTTGTAAAGGAGTCTCTGACTCAAAGGTTTGTAATTCCGATATATTATAAATAAAATGAAAAGGTACAGTACAGGCACTTAATGAATAGATAGACGTTCGGAACACTCTGAAAACGGAATATTTCATGTTCTCTAACTTTGCTATTCGTTGAGTAACCAGGAGTAGCTTCAAGTTTTACTTTAAAACTCTTAGTAAGGGAGCTGGACGACACTCTTTATGTCTGGTACAGAGAGAGCTTCTGAGTTACTGTCTGAGGGATTATGAGGGGCAGTTTTATAAACTGATGTTTTCTGATCTTGGCATCGTTCTCCCTCAGCAAGATCCACTCTCTTTCTTATCTAGTGCAGAAGCTCTTCTATCATTGGGGGGGAGGGTCGTTTTGTGATAGTACATGAGGTACGGAAACCCGTGTACTAATTTGCTTAAACTCCTTTAACTGCTGGTTGGAGGTCATGAAAAGCGTCCCTACTGGACAATCCCCCGGTCTCCGTCAGTAGGGCTGAAAGCTGCTTTTATATACAAAATCAAATGACAGCTTTACCTTGCAAAACTAAACACTGTTGCACAGTTTTCAGAGAATGTACTGTCCTCCATACTTTCTGATGTTACCATTTACTGTAGTAGAAGGCATACAATAAATGTAATAAATAAGACACGTCATAGTGTGAGTTTCTTTCTTGAAGGACACAGTCCAGGTACATTACAAGACATAAGGTACTTATGGTGAGTGCTCTCAGTCACCAGGAAATGTGGGTCAGGAAAATAAACCAACACCATAGAGTGTGTTATTGCACTTATAAAACAGAGTCATCACCCAAGTTTTATAGGTCTATGAGGAAACTTATAAAATGATAAGAAAGTATAACTGCTTTAAAATGAAACATTATTTTAATATGGGTTTCTTTCATTTTGGTTAAAATAGTCCCTGTGTAGCTATTACAAACAGCCAGTAGGTGGTGCTAGTTGTATAGGTTGTGTGTGGCAATCATCCCCTGTTCCTTTTCTTGGACTGTGTGTGTCTAACTCTCATGTTTACTTGGACCCTATAGTTATAAACTGTTTTATGTCTATATTGACCTGTCCTATGCTTAGTGTTGCTCAACGCTTTGTAGTGTATACCCATAGGGGTGATATTTAATTGGCTACTTTCATCTGACCTATAGCTACCTGCCTTACTGCACCCAGATCAGTTACCTTGACTCCTGATTTTATGTTTGTGTTGTGCAGTTCTTGGTGTGATCTGTAGTTACTTGAACCCTCTTGAGTGTGCTTCAGTCTTAAGCCTGTAAACCTCAGTTACCTCATGGGGTGTCACTGCCACTGCATAGCTTGTTGTGTTGCACTCTGTAGTGTACTATAATCTGTCCCCATCTTTGGGCCTCTGCTTTGAAAATTTACAATATCTTAGGGATTTATTTTACCATTACGGTGCTACAGGCCACATTTGTTTGCCTACCTGCATTCATTGTTTTATTACCCCTTCTTCTGATACCCCATTTGGAGACTCAAACCTTATTGTTATTAATAAGGAGCTCCTGTAGTCAGGCCCACTACTCTGTAATTGGGTCATTTTACAAATTAGTGTATTTGTCAGCCAGAAGCTCTGTTACACTAGGACCCTGACTAAATCAATATTTCTAACATGTCTGGGATGGTTAGTGCATCTTCGTACTGCTCTGGCCGGTGATGTTAAATTGAATCCTGGTCCCTTACCTCCCAGTATGTTGGCACTCCTGCTTATTCAGAATGATGTAAAAGATTTATAAATTGTCCAACTAAATGTCAGTAGTCTCTTAGCAAATTTTTATGAGGTTACTGCCTGGTTGCTCACTATAATTCTGACATTGTTTGCCTGATTGAATCCTGGCTCAGTCATACCCCTGATAACAGACTTTGACTTTTGTCTTCCAGGCTTTACTTTTATTAAGCTTGACCATCCTGGTAAAAAAAATTGTGGGGGTAACTGGCTTCTGTATTACAAGATCCATCTAAATGTCACCCTCATATAACATGTTTATAAACCCTCCCCAGTCTGTGAGTTCCTGCACTCACTGCTCCTTCTGGGTAATTCAAGATAAGTCACCTGGTTTTCATTTAAAATCCTCCTACTGGTGGGTTTAGTGGCTTATCCTATCTTCTTGACAAAATGAGTCACGAGATCAGCTCAAGTGAGGTGTTCATAGTTATAGTTATAGTCTCAAATCCATGAGCTGCTAAGAGCCATATAAGGACTTGTCATTGATTAGCGGATACACTCCCATTTTTTATCACCCATATTCTGATCCAATAGCTGCTAGAAGACTGACACGTTTTCAGCATTAACTACCTTAGAAGGGAGCATATTCCATAGTCCCACTGTTGATTTTGGGTGACCTTAAACTGACAGGTTGGGGGATAGTACTAAGCAGTGTAAACCTTTGCTCACTATTTACAGCCTTAAGTAGCTTATTACTGCTCCTACAAGACTGTTAACCTCTGGGGGAAGCACACTCTTCTCAACTGGATCATAACAAACAGGGCTGAAAGGATTATAATATCCAGTATCTTTCCTGACTCTATTTCTAACCATACCTCACCTACTGAATCTGGGGAGTCTCTATACCTAAAATCCCTCCCAAGGTCATTCTACTCTGAGATGCTTTACCCATGATGGTGTGCAAGCAATGTGGGTGAGGTAACTTAGGGTGGAAGCAATATGTTGCCTGGCATTATTGCAGATGACATTGCACCACAAGCAAGTTACAGTGCCCAAGGAAAGTCCAGTGAAAAAGTGAAGTTTTGCTCCCCACACCCCTAAAATGTGAAAATATCATCCTCCGTGTTGGCAATGCCATGAAGGGCAACATAATTGTGGTGTTTCCCAACATGGTGTAAGTGTGGGAAGTTTTAAAATCCAGAACACCCCTGTCACTCATGACCTAGTTGCAGTGCCCACATTATGGTGCCCTAATCACAGTGCCCTAACAATGGCACACCCTCAGAGACCTTTCCAGGCTTGACTCTTGTTCACTCCTTGATGACATTGGGCATACCAGCTGGTCCCCTGTCTTGCTCACTGCCAGTGCCTCAATTGCCTTGTCTAATCTTCTAACCATTTTCTCAGTAGTACAAGATAAGCATGCACCATTCATTAGAAAGAGAGTTGGGGCACTGTTACTAAATGGTGTCATAGTTACCTGCTAACCCTCATGAAACCCAGAAACAAGTGTTGTGCCAGGTTTAAGGTCACCCACACTCTGACTGACCTTAATGAGTACAGGCAGCTATGAAATGCATGTGAGAAAGTTATTTGCTCAGCCAATAATGAATTTTGCAGATCTTTTTATTGGCATCTGCTAAATACCCAAGGAGTTTTTGGCATAATATTAAAATGTTATTGGTGGCTCTCTAAATTGCCAAGTCACTGATACGTTCATGGATGGGGCTACAGTAACTGTAACAATCCTTGCACAATAACTAGTGCTTTTAATAAACAGTTTTCAGATATCTCTGCCCTCATCTCTCAGTTCTCAGGTGCTGTATCCCAGGTTGAGACTGTGATACAGGTCATTTGAATAAAGGTGAGCAACTCAGGGAATGGGCACTGAATCCCTCTGAAAACAGCCCAAATAGATAGAAAAAGTGGATTGATAAAAAATTATTTTTACTTTAAATATCATCATCCACAGGGTGTGAACATATTTTAAGGACTAAAGTGCAAAAAGATGTATACAAAAGGTGCAACATATACATCACACCTCACCTTCACTTTTTACACAGATGAAAAGCAATAAAATATGTGCGCTCTGTTCTCTACCATGTACCAGCCACCAGCAGAAAATGATCCCAGCGCTTCGCCTCTTACCTTCCTCAGGATGAAACTGTGGCCTCCCCTACCTTATGACTGTCTCACTCCACCTTCTACGGCAACACTGTTACTGCTGACGAGGTTACTTGGTTACTTGGTATTATAAGACAATAGCAGGCTACGAGTCCATCAAGATTGTCCTCCATTCTGAGTGGGCAGATTATTTCCCATTATTTTTAGACAGAAGGTAACTATCTATCCCCCTTTTAAAACTATTTATTGTAGACAAGTCAACTAGGTATTGAGGCAATTTATTCCGTGCTCAGGTAGGTTGGTAGGTTGTTTCTTGGTCTCTCCCCCTATGCTAACCCTGGTCATGATAACTCGGAGCCAAAGCTCATCCGCCTTTGTGCCCCATTTCTGTCCTTATCCTTTTCAAATATATTTAGCATGAGCTGGCACAGTGGCACTGAGGATTGAGACACTGGAAGCCACACCTCAAGCTACGCCAGCAACCCAGGTTTGGAAACCCACCCAGGCCATTGGGAATTGGCTGGGGAAGGAGAGGATTGAGCATCTGATGGACTGCTCTCCTCTCCCTGGGGTGGGTTCAGGGCACACATTGCTCTTTGGGGTCCCCTGATGGAGGTTTTGGGCATTGCAGGTGCAGTGTACTTTGGAGGAAGCATGGCAGACGTTGGCACATTGTGTCTGGATGTCACTGCATGTCGATGCTTCAGGGAAAAAGCTCAGTGGAAAATGGCGGTTGGTCATGGTGGCTTGATGGCCAGCCTCTCATCACCCAGGGGATTTATCTGGAATTGCACTCTGTTATTAGATCCTGGCCTGGCAGGGGGAGTGAGGACCCCCCTGCAGGTACTGTGCATGCTAGCTGGATTTATGTGATAAGGGAGAAAGCCCAATCGTGATCTTTGGCAGAGCAAGCGTATATCACTGAAAATCAATTTTGGTGATGTACAGCCTCGGTTCACAAGAAAACAGCACCGGGGACTTAGATTTTATTGTTCATGCAGGGGGCTGTGGCCTCCACACCCCCCTACTAAAGGATTCTTTACTCCAGGGGTTGCATGTCAGGGGGGTGCAAAATCTTGAGAAATAAAACTTTCAGGCCAGGTGCACAAAAATGTAGCTGTGCCTGGACCCAAACCCGGAACTCTTGCAGCATTAGGCTGCCACTCACCCACCACGCTACTAGGCCAGCTCAGCAGCCCCATGCCAACCACATCAGGCCAACCCTCCCTCTCTTCCATCAAGCTCACGTGCCCCCTAAATGCATATACATATAGTGACATCCTGTCATTATATGCACCCACCTCCCCAATCTGGTCACTCTTCCTCAGCGGCAGCCCCATCGACATGTGTTGGAATTGAGTCACCATTATTGCAAGCGCTCAGTCGCCAACACGCATGTCATGGGCCAAGTGCTAGCCAGATGCAAGTGAACCGGTAAGTTGAATGGGGTAAGAGGACGGCAGCTGGATGACAGGTAGGCTGAGCTGTGGGGAGAAATAATGTAGTGACAAAAAAATATATATTTAGCATGTCCCTGCTTACTGGTATTATACCTGACATTTGCAAGGTTGCTCAGGTGGTCCCTGTCTTAGCAACGGACCCAAAATGCATAGTAAATTATCACCCCATAGCTATCCTGTCTGCCCTTAGCAAGCTTCTGGTAAAAAATTCTTGCATCCCAGCTTACTGAATATCTTTCTACACATGACCCACTATCCCCGGCACAACATGGTTCCAGAGGGGGCAGAGCATGCCTTTACAAAGGTCACATCTGAGAATAGGGTAGCCATTTATCAGAGTAAGTTAACTGGAGCAATTTGTGTTGATCTCCCCAAAGCCTTGAAATGGTGGATCACAAACTTCTCTGCACCAACTTGCATTCTTTTGGGCTGTCAGACCATTCAATTGCCTGGTTTTCCAACTAATTACATGCTAGACAGCAGTTGGTTAGATTCAACAGAACATTCTTGGAACTGGCCCCTATTTCAATTGGTGTCCCCCAAGGTTCAACCCTGGGTCCCATTCTTTTTTCACTCTTTTCCATTGTAGATCCACCCAGTGTGAAGATGATCTTGTGCTCTTGTCTAGCTCCCAGAATATCAAGATCATCAATTCTCAAATGCATGACGACTTCCACCTAATTCACTCTTGGCTGTCTGCTAATAAGCTGGTAATCAATCTAAAGAAAAATTAGGTCATGCCCTGAGCCCCTGGCTGTGTTCAGTACCAATGGTTTGCCCCTGACTAATGCCTATTCTTTCAAGTACCTTGGAGTCACCCTTGACCCCCAACTGGATCTCTCCTTATACATCACTAATGTGTGTAGGCTTGTGAATGGTTAAGATTGGCATGGCTTACAGAGCCAACTACTTCTTCACACCTGCTGTACATCAGGTCCTTGCTAAAGGGAGCTCCTATCCTCCCTTAATTATGAACTCCTTATCCACACCAATGATGCTAAGTCCCTTATGTCTAAATGGGATGTAGTGGAAAATAATATTATATGTTGTTTCACCATCTCAGCAGCCCACCTCACACACCATTGTGAGCTTTATGACAAACATGGTTGTTTATCCCCCACAAATAGTTGTGACTTTGTGCTGGGTTGTTTTGTAAATAAGGTACTCGGTACAGCCACCTCTCCCATCCTTGTTGAGAAGCTAAGGACTACTAACCTTTGTTACCCCATAAGATCCAGTGACATGTCCCTGCTCACTGTTCCTAAAATTTGCACTGCCATGGGAGATTAGGCCTTTGCTGCATGTGCTTCTGGCTCTGAAACTCCTCTCCCTACCTGTTTGGGGTGTCTCCTCTCACTAACTCTTTAAAAGGTCTTTGTAGAACTACTTGAAAGACTCTCCTGCCTGCACCTGCCTGGGGTGACTGGTCTTTCCCTTAATCCAATGACTTGTGGGCTTAAGTATTTCCTGCTGAATTTTCCCTGTTGGGCACACTGTGCTCCTCATGTTAGGTGCATTTTGCTCCTCACCTCAAGTCTTGTGGTAGTACTGAACCAGATTGCTATATTGTCTTTTCTAATTGTACTTATTGATATTAAGCACCTTGCTCTTGCATCCTTCGTATTACTGTTATTCCATTCCTGTTGTACTTATATTACGTACCTTGATATTGCTTCTGTGTATTCCTATTAATTGTTACTGTGGTTAACTTATGTACTGTAACTCATCTGTTTGTATTACTCTATTATAATTTACCAAGTTGTAACTGAAAATAGGCATTTAATTGTCTATTGTGCTTACTTGGTCAATAAAAAACTAATAATAATCATCTGTTCTTCATAGTCCATAGTCCTTTGGTCTGTTGCAGTACCTGTGCAGTAGAGAAACTAATAAATGCACTCATCTATTGCAGTTGTTTGACTTGTGTTGCTGCAATGGTGAGTGCAAGTCAGTGCAAACACCTTGCACCTCAGTAGTTGGTCTACATGCCCCTGACAGTGCTCCCTCAGTATTGAAAACTGCGACTGAAGAAGATGGCTCTTGGTAAGATGGACAGCTGGTTCCTGATATATGCCTTCATGAGGGAAGAGTGCCAGACTTGGTGGTGGGCACCATGGTGAGTCTTCATTGTGATGGAACACTGGGAGTGATTGGGGTCTGTGTTGTGGGCCTTTATGAGGGAGAAATGCCTGGAGTGGTGGTGGGCCCCACAGTGGGCCTACATGTGAGAGGAGTGCAAGGAGAGGCCTTAAGTCAGCGTGACTTTGTGCTGTCCCAGTCTGTGACGTTTAAGATAATGTTCAAGCAGGGATAGCTCTCTTCCTATTTCAAGATAGCTGCTAGAAACTTTTTAACAGTTTCTGCAGACATTGATATGAGTTGTCTGCATCTTCATTGCCTGAAAAGTGCAAAGACATAAGTTTATTTTAGTGAACCACATGGCTTCAGAATCTTCTCAACCAAACAGGACACAGAAAATGTACTACCCATTTTATATATACAGTGCAAGCCTGTTATAATTGATGCATCGGTGCACCCAACTTTTGTCAGTTAAATCCAGTGTCCATTATATCCAGAGGAGGTGGATCCTGTGTTAAATGCATCTGTGTGTGAGCACTGGCTCAGAGTGAAATGAGAACCTATTTTAAAACTCCACAGATTACTTATGTGTGTTTATTTAAAGTTATTTAACTGTCGGGGAACATAAGTTCTTTTAAGGATACTTATTGCAGAATCTAAGAAGATAGTAACTCTAGTGGCTGGCTCCTGGGGTTCTAGGACAGTATGAACACAGGCAATTTTACTGTTAGGGTTTTATTTAAATATAATGTAACCCCCCACTACTTTACACAGTTAGCTACCCCTGGCACCCATAACTGTGCAGACTGTGAAACATTTAGTAATGTTACCACCCCTATGTTTGGGAACGTGGATCAGGCTCATTACTCTAGAGATCAAAGGGGTGGGGGTGTACAAAAGATGCATGACCTATAAGGCATTTACAAAAAAACAGGTCCTAGGGAGAGAACCTTTTGCTAGGGCTATGCTAGACCTAACCTCTGGGGGGATACCCAGTCAATCCACGCAAAGGAAACAATTATGTAAATGTACAAACTATAGTTGGGATTCTAGAGTGTGGCTTTATTACAAAATGATGTTCTCTAAAGCAAGGGTGGACCCCCAAGATTTATACATTGTGGCACTAGGAACTTGCAGAAAAACAAATCAACTGTATCTGACAGACAACTCTGCATTCCCACTCTGTAGGACATTAAACACCTTGTACTTGTATTCCCATATAGCATAGGACATTGAAAATTTTTTCCAGTGGCACTGGCCACAACTGAAAACACATTTACTGGCAGGGCACTTGTACTCTGTGTACCACATGTGGTAGGACATTAAAAATTGCTTCTAGTGGCACTGGCTACAACTGAACATACATTTGCTAATAACTATCACCACCCACTTCAGGGGATAAAATCCTCTTCAGACATTGGCCCTTTGTCTCAGGCAGATCTGTGCAGAATATAAAATTCCACCTGCAGAATGCCCGTAGAATGACAATTCTGATTCTGCAGAATTTTGCAGAACGTTTTGTGAAAATTATATGGAATTTTGCAAAATGTTTTATTTCAGTTATTTCACTATAATTTTTAAAGTAAGAGTCCATGTAACACCAAATTTGACTTGTAAGCAGTAACCCAAGGCATACAAAGGCATTAATCTTCAGAGTAGTAGATTGAAATTGGGAAGAGTTATGGGTGGCCAAACATTTAATCAAAATTTAATTTTCAGTTATTTTGAGACTATTTTAAAATTTCTAATCCTAATTTCTTCACAGTATCAGGATTTAGAGAAGCACATATAATGCATGTATGCACCATGTTTTAAGTCTCAAGCTTTAATGGGAGCTGAGTTATAGGTAGCCAAATATTTTGCCAAAATTTGGATTTCAGTAATTTTAGTATAACTTTGATAACAGTATTCATTGAAATATTACAAAAATTGGCAAGTATACAGGTTATCACTACATTTGTACATGCACATAGTTTCAGATTTCTAGCTTTAAATGGGACTGTAGTGTAGCCTGCCAAACATGTTGCCAAAATTAAAATTTCAGTTGGTTCCCTCTAATTTTAAAACTACATGTCCAAATTTAACCAGAGTTGAAACATTTGAACTACTATATCACATGGTTGTTTCTGAAAAAGTTCATATTTTCAGCTTTAAATGGGATTGAATTAAAAGTAATCAAATGTTCACAAATTTAAAAAATTTAATTTTGCAACAATGTAAACTACAAATTTATAAACCCCCTAAACTTTAAAACTAGAGAATGTAATACTATTAAATTTGGCAGGTTCTTAGACTTTACAAGGAGACTGTGTATGCCAATGTTATTAATTGCTTGCTGCAAGAAATTGTTAAATAACATCTGTACTTAAAGTCAGATCCCGTGAGTCTTTGTGAAAATTGCAGAATTTCATGACAAATTCCATAAATCTGGAATTTTCTAATTTTACACAGCCTTATCTGGGGGTTCTAATTAAAGGATAGGGGTATACGAGGCAGGCAGCACAGGGAATCACCAGGTTCTGGAGTTAGATGTACAGCTTCACCAAGAAATGGACAGCTGGGTAGCACAACAGTGGTAGACCCCTAGGTTGGAGCAAGAAAGCACAGAGTGTCAACAATTCCAACCTGAATGTAGGATATTTAAGGATCACATCCAGAAAATTTATAATCCAGGGAGTCTGGTGAACATGTAAGTCTAGGACTTAGAGGTACTCAAAAAGATGTAGAAGGGGAAGACAATGTCTTGGCCAGCAGGAAGAAAGAATTCTGGCTATTCCAACAGGGTAGGTAGATAGGAAAAGGAGCAGGTGACTCACATTTTAAGGGAGTTTGTCACTATAAAGAACAAAGGATATCAGTTCTACTGAGTCAATCTGGCTATGCCAAGGGGGGGAGGGTAGTCACCCTGTGAGGAACAGCAGGACAGCAAAAAGATCAGCCCAGCTTATCAAATGAAGTAGTGATATTTGCATTGTTTAATGTTAAATTCCACAAAACAATTCTGAATGCTTCATCTACAGAATATGCTAGCATAAATATGTGAGAAAATGTTACTAATAATTTTTTTCTTCTGAAAAATTAAAACTGCTTTATCAATTTATCCAGTAGTGTTAGACACCAGGATACACAGACTATGGATATGTTTGTCAAATGTTAACTTAATGCACGCAAGAGCAGAGAAGTTACAGACATCCACATTTTTGGTAGTTTTCATAAAGTTTTACAAATATTTATGTAGTAACATTTTAAACCCCTGTAACTTAAAAATCTCTTATCTAATTCTCTACATATTTAGATAATTCTACAAGCATTACAAAAATGTTATCCATACTAATTTATACATGTCTATCTCCAAAGGTGTCTGAGTTATATACAGATGAAATTTCTTCAAGAAATTTCCAGGAAAAAAAAATAAAGTGACAGATTTTGAACACATATAATTTTGAGAAGATGTATCATACTGTCATGAAATCTGGCACATTGTTAGAACACCTTTCATCATGAAATCATGCCAAATTTAAGATCCCTGTACCAATAGACAGTTACGGTATATGCAGATAAAAAATGTTCATAAATTTGAACACAAACAATAAAATTACAACATTTGTGAACTTATAATTTTGAAACTATCTCATTATGACATTATATTTTGCAAGTGTGTGTCCATTGACCTAAAGTGTAAGCATTCTAAATTGCAGAGCTCTAGCTTGAACGGTTGTTGAGTTATAACCAAATTACAACATTTTAAAAAGTCCACAAAATTCCAACGAAATTCCACACAATTTTGTGGAATTTTGTGACATCTTGTCGAAATTCTGTGGATTCAGAATTTTCCCATTCCACACAGTTCTAGTCTAAAGTAACCAGGTGCTCTTACTGAACCTGTTAGTCCTGAATAGAGATGCAGAGAAGCAAAATTCCACCCGTGAAGTGTTCGCGAAGTAGTCACTTCACGTTAGTGTTCTGTTATGTGGCGTGATCATTTTAAACCCTCACTTCACCACTTCACATTATAATTATGATTTTGTGTTGTGTGCACTGCCTTATTCTGCTTTAAGGCGGAGTGAGAATTCACAGGCAGCCCACACACATCACATGGTTTACACACAGTATAGGTCACATGCTTCAGGTAGGCAGGAGGTTATGGGGAGAACCACTCTCCAACATGAGCTGACTTACACATTTTGCATGGGGTGTGACAAATGGCTTGACTCTGTGAATGGCCGAGGGTGGGGTGTGGACATGTGATGAAGAGGGGTGCACAGGTGCAAGTCCACAAATGAAGTTGTTTTCCCCATTTTATGTACAGGGGTTGATGTACCACTTGCACTAGACATACTACTTTGTCCACAACCACCACCACCACAACTGCTACTCTGACCACCACTTGACAAGATTTCTAAATCATAGTCCTTTTCCTCATCATGCCTGTAGTAATCCTCTGGTGTTATTTCATCACTACTGCAGACATTCCTACTTGGTCTTACACTCATGGAAGGGGAAAACATGATCAATAAGGTTGATGACAAGGGTGAACGCCCCACTATGGCATTAGCTGCCATCTAGTGCAGGGTCCACAGTGCCATGTACCTGTTCTTAAGATGTGTATGCTGCCCCCCATGCCCAGATGACTCCCCTTTTTACCTCGACTCACACATGTGTGGCAAAGCTGGCAGATTGCAACTGACTCAACATTTGCATCTTGGACAAAAAAATCTCAAATAAGGGATTGTGATCCCCTACTTTTGACATGTCCCTGATACTGCTTATTGGACTCCAGTTTTTTAACTCCTGAAATGGGGGGTGTGCTGTGTGATTTTTCAGGCTGGACACACTTGGACTCCAACTGACCACCACGACTACCCATGATTATTACTGGGTCATCATCATTATCATCAACAGGAACTGCTAAATCACAATGTTTTTGAGGAGGGGGAGGATTTAATGCCAACAGACCCAGAGACAGCCACCTTGACTTTCTTTTTCTCCAGTTCCCAACAGGGGTCACTAACATCATTATCATATTCATCAACATCATCCGCATCCACATTTTTAGCTGGGATGCTGTCATGTGGAGAACATGTTCCAACTACAGCATCATCATCATCATCATCACCTGATATTTTTGTGTTACACCTTGAATCATTGGATGGCAAAGGCATGACCTCAACAGAGCTGGAAGAAATGTGACATTGTGTGTTATCATTGCCAGGATCACAATCATGTTCAACTACCATGAGGATGTTAATGGGAAGTATGACATCATCTGCACTGTCAGTCACAGTTTTAGACTCAACTATATTTTTTGAAATGGTTAACTGGTCAGAAGTGGAACCTGAGGCAGCAATACTCCTGCCAGCAGAAACTGCACTAACACCACCAACTGGGACAGCACCATCTCCTCCAACTATGAGAGAAGCTACAGATTGTGCTGTAAAAAACATTGATAGAGAAATCCCTTTACTGACATCAGCTATGCACTTCTGCGTACTACCACGCCCACAGACAATCTTGCCACTAGCAGAAGTGCCATGGCCAGAAGCAGCTTTGCTTGCACATCTCTTTGCAGGCATTTTGGGGGATCACCAAGAAAACTCTCAACAAATTTATATTTCTGAACTTTCTGTCTGGGCCGGTGGATGTGAAGCCAAAAAAAACAACAACTGTGACTTTCAGAGGGAGATTATGCACTAAACAGATGCAAAAGCACACACAGATTAAGATTGCACTGCACAATCAAGAAGAGATGCAGATGCAAAGTCACAACAACACCTTAACCAGTTCTCACAAGTCGCAATCCAATTTGGAAAAGAATACCTTTTGCCACTTGAGGGGGGTGGAGTGCACTACAGTAACAGTCCAAAACCAAGCTACCACAAAGCAATACAAAATCACACAGGTGTGGTGGATAGCAGGTTCACACTGTGGCACAATAAAATGTGTCTGATTTGATGGCATACGTCACACACACACACACTACAAGCAATGTGTAGCAAATTGAAAATGTCAGTAATATAACCAAATCTTTTAAACAAACTGAAATTATGCACTGCTGCACCACAACAATGATCAAAAAAAGTCAAGAATTACTGAAACTATTACTGTGTGTACATTAACAGTAATTATACAAGAAAAATATAACCAAAACAGAAAGACTGCCTTTTTCTCCCAGTTTTAACCAACAGTACTTCTACCACAGATACGTCCCTCCCCCAAAGCACACTTCAAGTGTCTGTCAGTACACAGACTGAATGTTCTAAATTAACATTCAAATTTCACATACAAACAATAAACACTCGATGATATGAACACAGGAGGGTTTCCTACAATCAATGTACTAAATTTTGAGCAAATAAAATGGCTCAAAAAGGCTTTTTTAACAGCTTTTAGAAGATTTGAATCACAGAGCTCTGAGAGGAAACTGTCTCCATCTACCACTACACACACTACACAGAACTGAGGCTGTGCAGAACAATCTAGAGCCCATGCAACCTGAAATCCCATGAATCACTGCAAAATTCACCTTGGAGCTCAATAACAAGGTGAAGTGATGCAAAGTACATTGATTTCTATGTACATCACATTAAAATTGGTGCAGAAGTGGTTGGGGAAGGCGGAGTAACACAAAGTCATAGTAATCAATGGACTTCACGTTCCTCACTATGACGCGAAGTACTCCGCTTTGCATTGCAGATTACTTTGCGGATTCTGCATTACTCCATGAATTGCTTCGTGGAGTGAATTTTAGCCACTTCGCCCACCTCTAGTTCTGAACTGGTTACTCCAGATGGCGGTCTGCCCACCCTTTGCTCCCAAATCCATACTCAACCATTCTTTCAGAGTTACACCTTAAACATTTGAAAACACACTTTGGAAAATTCTTACTTGAATGAAACTTTGGCATCCAGCATTTAAATCACTATACTGGTAGTGGAAGAACTAAAGTTCCAAACAATGTGATGTAGTCATACCTCTGGACATCACACACCTCAGCCAACTTTAAATGAGAACAGTCTAACACTTCTGTACAGAAAAGTTTTGCATTTCATTTTTAGCCAGAGAACACAACAGCACAGGTACTTGCTTTCTGCAGCAAACGTCATATCCTACTCACTGTTAGACATTTCAGGCAGCTTCCAACCACCCTGGATCAAAAAGGGGATTGCCCCTAGGATCCATCCACTAGTAGTCCTTTTCACCCCTCCAGGGATGAAAATCAGGAGATCCTGCTGTAGACAATGATTTCCACCACTTCTCTTGGCAAACTGGAGAATATCAGGACTAAGGTGAGAATGCAGGGCTCTCAACTCACAGCCCATCAGCTGAGCAGTTCTCACCTCTCTCACCTCCAACTATAGACTCACACTGACTCTCATCTCAAGATTCTAAACCCCCTTTCCACAACTGGTGAAGGCTTATGCTGTTGTGAGAGTTCCAAATGAGCTCATCCCTTCCATCTCAGCCGAAGCCAAGTAAACAAAAGAGTAAGTAGGAGAAAACCCATTTAACTAGTTAATCACCAGCTTCCTCTCCCTGCCTAGTACTGATACTGGGGGGATTCTAGTAACCCCAGGGGACTGGGTGGTTACAATAAAATACTTTCTTTTCAGTGTAATTAACTAATATAAGCCTATGCATCTTGTGGAGAACTATTTTGTTAATCCCTGTAGCACCTCCATTTAATAATGTATGTGTCAAATCTCCTCACCAGATCTGAACTCCCCGCTCCCAAAATAAAACAGTAGAAATGCCCATGAATGCATTATTATGTCTATTACAAGTAATTTTTCTGACCATTATAACCAGAGAAAAATGCACTGGATTTGATATATTTGGTTTGGCAAATCAGTTTTTGTCCACTATAATTGATTGTCTATTACAGCACTGCTCATTAAAATGGAATGCACTGTAAAGATATATATATATCTATATATATAGATATATATATATATCTATATATATATATATATATATACACAGTATATACATACATACATATATTGTTCAGGTGTGGTACTACTTATATATTAGGATTGAGTAGGCACTAGTATGACCGGCCCCAATTGTTTCACCCTAATATTTCAGTCCTCCTTTAATATTTTGTCTGAAATTTGACTCACATGGAGATGGCACCAGGAACTCTGCATCTTGTTCTGTTTGGTAATCATCAGTTCATTTAGTGCAACATTGTAGAAGTTTGAATGTACAGTACATAGATTCGCCAAAATTTTTTTTTTACTTACCAATAGCCAAAAACCAGTAGGAATCTGAAAGCTGAAACTTAAAAGTTTGCTAGAGTATGGCCCAAGCATGATTCTTTAATGGCCAGTTTCCACACAGATCCTTTACTTTTTAAATCGTTAGCAAACATAAGTTCCATTTTTGAACATATGTAATGTAAAAAGTGAATGTTCATAGGATACGTGCATTTTTTGCTGCTCTAATGTCAGGTAAGCTGTTAATAACAAGAAACTGTGCCCATTAAAATCTCTGCAATGGCAGGGGACCAGGCTGAAATTTATGTGGGGGACCAGGTAAGATGTGTGGATAATTCATCTCTAATTGTCATGTTGCTGATTTGTTTTGTAAGATTTGAGTCTTTTTTGACAGAGTGTGTGATGAATCCTGTTTCTTGTGTGAATAGGTTTCACTTGCTCTGTTAAAAAGGCAAATACTTAAAAAAACTATACAGCCTGATCCTCCCAACCATTGCCATGTTTTTGTGTTATGACTGGTGGTGTGTTCAATCTGACCATCAGCCTCTCCCCCAGCCTGACTCTTATTCAAATCCCCCAGCCTTGCTCATCCTGTAGCATCCATGCCACCCTCCCTCCGCCACTGCCATGGTTTCTTGTTTTTGTCCCTTGTAAATCATCCAGCTTCCCCTGTGTGGTTCCTCCTCTCCTTAATAACTCATATCAAAGGTGGGTGGCCAATTACACAGCTGGTCCCCCCTCCTACCCAACCCCTTACTACAATTACCACCACCCTCTCAGCTTCCCAGCATTCCCCACAATCACTGCAAATTAACCCCTTTACACCATTACGGGCAGTGGCTGCTCAGTCTTACTGTAAGTCTCAACCCTTCCCATGAAATGGTTTAGCAATAACCCCAACCCTTTCCCATCCACTGTGCTGCCACCACCCACCTCCTTCACACTGGTACCCTCATCTGTCCTTCATTTTGGCTCCTCTTTGCCTTGATGCTGGCTCCTCTATGTCTCTAAATGTACTACTCCTTTACTGACCACATTAAAATGAATAGAACCCTAATGAACCATATAGGTGTGAACCCCCCCCCCAAAAAAATGGATGTCTGTCTCATATGCTAGTTTGCACAGCAAACACCCGTTTGAGAGACTTTGAGTGTTGACACCCATAGAGTTTGGGAGAGTAGGACCAAAAAATTATTTGACAGAAAAAAAAATAGGTAAAAATACTGAAAACCAAAAAAGTAATGACTATAAAGACAATTCAAATGGGGCCATTTAATTATATGTTTTTTTTTGTAGTCATAATATTTGGGTCTTTGACTTCTTTACATAATTTTTTTTTGGTCAACAACATTTTTAACTTTTACCGTTATGATCACTACAATTGTCAACTTTCAAATTCCCTCCCCCAGATATGGGTGTTTATGGCTTATGCCAGCATACACCACAAACATACTTTTTCAGGGTGTCACAACCTGTCCACACTCAAGGCACAGTCTGCAACAGCTTGCAAATTATCTCAGACTTCCACATCTGAAACAGTCCCTTGGCAGCTGCCACTCAGAAGTGATTCTCTTACCTGGGGACTTTCTCAGTCTGAATCCAACCAGAGGCACTGCTCACACAGCACAGTGTCTCTTTGGCTACAGGCACAGCCTTACCCTGTCACTTACTCCAGAGACAGCACTTCACCTCATAGAATATAATAACTATAGCTGTTTGCGCCTACTTCAGAGATGGATTGTGAATTTGTCAATACCAACAGTCAATTATTCCCACAAAAGATTCAGTAACAGATGCATGAAGTGTACAAACATAATATTTGCAAAATCTACTACATATCACAATACACAAAGACTATGGGAATTACAGGGTAAATTAGGAAGAAATTGTTGGAACAGAGCAGAATGAACACATAGGAAACCTTGCCATGAAACCATACTATAACTTCTTAGCTTTTAACAAAGTAGAAATATTTCTTACCACACAGGATCTTAGTGAATTAGGGCAGACTCAAACCTTAGATGGTAACTGCTCAGAGTCTCAATCTATCTATCCAGTCTCTCACAAAATTTGGATTTAACATGGTTCTCAAAACCAGCATCCCCCCATCCTCAGCACACATGTCCTATGACACCATTTCCATGCCAATTATTTGTGTCTCCAGGTACCAGTTCTTGGGAGGATCTGGAATTCAGGAGTTTGTATATTCCAAAAGGCACCTACTTAGTTTTACCTTTTGCCTCACACAACAAAAGTGACTGCTTCAGTCATCAGCCAGAGCTCTTCCTGTAACATGAAAGGGCTGTTTTTTCTTCAACTGGCTAGGGGGTCTTGTATCTTCAGAACTAAAAGATTGTAATCACTCTCGCCTCACAGATCCATTCAAACATATTGATACAGCTAGAATGCAATAAAAAAACTACTACAGTGCAAAATTATATGGCAAGTTGATACACCCTCCTGGGGAAATAAAATAAAATATACAAACATACCTAAATTATGTTTTTTTTTTTTAAATTGAGCTGGTCAGCTGGCTCCCAATGGTATGCCCTCAGTTCACTCATTGTGTGAACCCCACTATCATTTCTTATAATACCTCTTCTGCATAAAAAGGGGTGCTAACTATTGTGTAGACAACATATCCATGTTGCTACGCTGTTACCCACCCTAGTGCCTAATGTTCATATTATAGGACTGAAGCACTAAGCTCCACCTCAGCAATTTGGGGTGTTGTCCACAGGTCCTGTAAAGTCATGTAAGGGGGTTGTAATCAGTGACCATGGTAAACCCCCTCCCATACATATAAGGCAGCAGGTTTGGACTGGCCTGCCAGCACATTGGCAAGGTGACCGCATGTAATGCTGACAACCCAGGTTCAGAAACGGATCTGGGAGTCAGAGGTCCAGCTTGATGGAGAAGGATTGAGCACCCGAGGAGCAGCTCTCCTTATCTGCGGGGGAGGGGGCAAATGTCTGGCATGTCAGTGGCCCCTGGTTGAAGCCAGGAGAACCACAATGATCATTGTCAACATGTGTTGGAGGCAGCGCAGATGCTAGGCATCATTGCATGCCCAGCCTTCAGGAAAACACTCAGCATTTAAAAATCCAGCCCTCCCCTTGTATGAAACCCTGCCCAGCCACCATTCCTGCTGCCACTAGTGTCCTCCAATGGGATCCTGCTCCTATGTTCCCACCCTGGGAGGTAACCCAGGGCAAGATATCATTGACCTTGGGAGGCAGTGCCCACCCTATGGACCCACCCAGGGGGTAAGCCTGGGCATGGTGGGGAGGCGAGCTGGAAGGGGCTGAGCTTCAGCCCAGAATAGGAAGGGAAGGGATGTGCCAAAAAAAAATAAGGTAGCAGGTTCTACAAAGCCCAGGCAATGCCTAGACACTCCTTCTAAACTGTGGAATAGGCTTTCTTTCTGTGCAGCATCTTTTTGCTCAGGTTCATGACTAGGTGTTCCTCTCCTGACTGTGTAACCTGACTCAGAAGTGTGCCTGTCTCATGATCAGATGCATGTAAGTGCACACTAAATCTTAAAGAATAGTACAAACTGGTGAGCGCAGTTGCCCAAAACAGTGCCTCCTTCAGCTGGTGGAGGAAGGTATTACAACTTTCCATCCACTGTACCTTTTTCCGGGCAATTTCTTCCTGGTGCGATCAGACTGTGGTTTGGCTATGCTACTGAAATTTGGCACAAACTTTCAGTAGTACCCTGTCATCTCTAGGAAGGCCTTTATTTGTCTCTTGTTTGTGAGCATGGCCTATCCCTGTACTGCCTCAATTTTCACTGACTCAGACCAAATGTACAAACTGCCCACCCTGTCCCTAAGGTATGACGGTTCTGCCATTCATATCTGACACTTCTCTCCATTGATTGTCAGCCCAGTGGCCTGTAGTCATCAGAACACCTTGGTTACATACCTGATGTGATCCTCCCAAGTCTGGCTATAGATTACAATGTCATCCATGTACACCAGAGCAAACTCTCCTGCACCATTCAGAATGTGGCCTATGAACCATTGAAAGGTGGCTGGCACTTTCTTCATCCTGGATGGCATTACTATGAACTTGAATAATCCATATGGGGTGACAAAGGCAGACATCTCCCTGGCTTTGGGGGTCAATGGTACCTGACAATAGCCCTTTTCAGGATTATGGTGGACAGGTAAAGGACTCCCCTCTAGAACCTCATCCATACTGGATATGGGGTATGCATCCAACTTAGTGCAACTGTTGAGCTTGCAGAAGTTGATCCATAACCTTGTGATCCCATCACTTTTGGGATCAAACCATTAGAAAGGCACAGGAACTATGGGATTGCTTGATCACGAGGACAGCAAGCGTCTCCTTGAGCTCCCCTTTATGGCATGTCTTACACCTTCTGGGACTTTGTAGGGTGGCTGTCTCAGTGGGGCGTGAGACTCTGTATCCATATGGGGCTCTGCCTGCATGGTATACCCCATCTTCCCATGAACATCCAATATATGAAGCATCCCACAGCTGGGTTATCCTCAACCTGTAGCTGTGACTCTGAACTGTTGTTCCCAGCTAGTTCTTCAGCTAAATCCTCTCTTGTTGCTGAGGTAGACATGACTTCCTCTTGCACTGCCACCTCTGCATTCTCAGGAACCAGTTCCTTCACCTTGCTATGGGTTGCGATTCACACAATATTAGCCCTGCAGTCAAAGTCATTCCCCATAATCGCATACACTAGTAGATCTGGTACAACAACCACCTCCCATATGCCCTGACCATCTTCCCAGCTTAGGAAAATGCAGGCCATTGGTACTGAGGAGGCTGGACCTGTCACCCCTCTAATCCAAGAAAACTAGCCAGGCAGGATCTGTTTCTCACAAATCAAATCCTGCTTCATCATGAAATTGAAGGGCCCCAGTGTTCCTTACCAAACAATTCACCACCACTGGATGCACATGTGTTGCGGAGTTAGAGGGCACTGCACTCCATGCATAGGCCACTGTCTGTTGTGAGCTGCCCAAGCTACCCTCTCCTGCTGCACTAGCCCCTTTTGTTATGTTTTTCAGCCAATTATAAGATAAATTCCCCAGTTTCTGACAGATATACACCTGCATTCCCCTGACTATTTATCTCTGAAATCGTCTGGTTTCCCTTTTGGGTCAAGAAGAGACTTGCTTCCCTTAGGTTGCCCCCACTTGGGGTTCCCTTAAAACCACCCCATTGACTTTGCACTAAGAGGATGGTCGGCTGGATATAAAATGGTCGGTGCTCTCAACTGCCACCCCACAGAGCTCAGAGTTCTGTCCAATAACCATATTCTCAGTTCCTCAGGTAGAATTTTCAAGAGCTGTTCCAGAAGAAATAAACATTTTATTTCCTCTACAGAGAAAGCTTTTCCACCCTGTACCCAGCATTCTAAAAAGTTACTTAGCTGCGCAAACCTTTCAGCATAGCTATCTACCGCTGCCTTTCTTAACCTGCGAACGTGTTGCCTGTAGGCCTCAGGAGATAACTCAAAATGCTTTAGCAAGGCGTTTTTCACCGTATCATAGTCCATGTAGCCTTCATTGTTCATTCTGGCAAAAGCTTCTAATGCCTTACCTGAAAGCAGTGGCAATAGATGAGTCACCCAAGTAGCACTGCCTAATTCAAACTGCCCCTAGATTCTCCTGAAAGATCTTTAAAACAAATGAGCCCCCCCCCCAATATCTGAGAAACATTTGAGAATCAATGTTGGATCCTCAAGTCAAACCACTCATGCTATTATTCACAGTTTGTAGTGTTGTCATCTAGCACAGAATCCCCATCTCTCTAATATGCTCACACTCTTTCATCTGGATCTCATGCTGATGCTCTTTCTCATGCTCTTCTCACTCTTTCTCTTGATCCTAAGCTTTTCACTTCTCTGCCTTCTCTGGCTTCTCTGCTTCCAGCTTCCTTTTCTGCAGATCTGCCTCAGCCATTGCCAGAACCAGGGCAAGCTCCAGCATTAGTCTATGTACCAGCAAAGTAGCCTCAGTTCCAGGCTCTGGTTCATTTTTATGCTCTCCAGCCTCTGTCTCGTGACTTTGGTTAGCAGTGACCACTTTTACAGCACATCCCTGATCACTTTTTTCTTTACGAATTCTGCTCTTTATTGACTTTCCTCATAACCATTCCCTCTCCCTCTGCACAACTATTGCAAGTTTAGCATAGTACTGTTTTGACATGATCCAGACATAATGTCTTGTCTCTAACTACTCTTCCTAAAACAAAAATAACAGTAGTAATGTGCATTGTGTTGCCTTACTGTATGTCATATCCCACTCTGTGACTGGATAATTAACTAAGTGAATGAGAACCCTTTTTAAATCCACACCACTGGAAACAGTTTGTCACACCTGAACGAAAGAGGTAGCGAGGGGTTTTCCTCAAGCTGCCCTCCTTCCAAGAAGCCCTCCAGTTGCCCGAGGACGCGAGGGGCTGAATTTCAAGCAGTCGTTCCCTGCACAAAATGCAAGGTACGAAACGTGGACCAGCGGCACGTCACGCTCAGCCTGCCTCTCCTCCTAAAAAGGAAAACTCTACAGCGCAGTTGTAGACACACATGAAAAACCTGAACGAAAGAGATCGCAAGAGGTTTTCCTCAAGCTTCCCCCCTCCAAGAAGCCCTCCGGTTGCCCGAGGTCGCGAGGGGCTGAATTTCCAGCAGCCCTTCCCTGCACAAAATGTCAGCAGACCTGAACGAAAGAGGTCGCGAGGGGTTTTCCTCAAGCTGCCCTCCCTCCAAGAAGCCCTCCGGTTGCCCGAGGTCGCGAGGTGCTGAATTTCAAGCAGCCCTTCCCTGCACAAAACACCAGCAGACCTGAACGAAAGAGGTCGCGAGGGGTTTTCCTCAAGCTGCCCTCCATCCAAGAAGCCCTCCGGTTGCCCGAGGTCGCGAGGGGCTGAATTTCCAGCACCCCTTCCCTGCACAAAATGCCAGCAGACCTGAACGAAAGAGGTGACGAGGGGTTTTCCTCAAGCTGCCCTCCCTCCAAGAAGCCCTCCGGTTGCCCGAGGTCGAGAGGGGCTGAATTTCCAGCAGCCCTTCCCTGCACAAAACACCAGCAGACCTGAACAAAAGAGGTCGAGAGGGGTTTTCCTCAAGCTGCCCTCCCTCCAAGAAGCCCTCCTGTTGCCTGAGGTCGCGAGGGGCTGAATTTCCAGAAGCCCTTCCCTGCACAAAATGCCAGACCTGAATGAAAGAGGTCGCGAGGGGTTTTCCTCAAGCTGCCCTCCCTCCAAGAAGCCCTCCAGTTGCCCAAGGTCGCGAGGGGCTGAATTTCCAGCAGCCCTTCCCTGCACAAAATGCCAGCAGACCTGAAAGAAAGAGGTAGCGAGGGGTTTTCCTCAAGCTGCCCTCCCTCCAAGAAGCCCTCCGGTTGCTCGATGTCGTGAGGGGCTGAATCTCCAGCAGCCCTTCCCTGCACAAAACGCCAGGAGACCTGAACGAAAGAGGTCGTGATCGGTTTTCCTCAAGCTGCCCTCCCTCCAAGAAGCCCTCCGGTTGCCCGAGGTCGTGAGGGGCTGAATTTCCAGCAGCCCTTCCATGCACAAAACGCCAGCAGACCTGAACGAAAGAGGTCGCGAGGGGTTTTCCTCAAGCTGCCCTCCCTCCAAGAAGCCCTCCGGTTGCCCGAGGTCGCGAGGGGCAGAATTTCCAGCAGCCCTTCCCTGCACAAAACACCAGCAGACCTGAAAGAAAGAGGTCGCGAGGGGTTTTCCTCAAGCTGCCCTCCCTCCAAGAAGCCCTCCGGTTGCCCGAGGTCGCGAGGGGCTGAATTTCCAGCAGCCCTTCCCAGCACAAAAAACCTGCAGACCTGAACGAAAGAGGTCGCGAGGGTTTTTCCTCAAGCTGCCCTCCCTCTAAGAAGCCCTCCGGTTGCCCGAGGTCGCGAGCGGATGAATTTCCAGCAGCCCTTCCCTGCACAAAATGCCAGCAGACCTGAACGAAAGAGGTCGCGAGGGGTTTTCCTCAAGCTGCCCTTCCTCCAAAAAGCCATACGGTTGCCCGAGGTCGCGAGGGGCTGAATTTCCAGAAGCCCTTCCCTGCACAAAATGCCAGACCTGAACTAAAGAGGTCGTGAGGGTTTTCCCCAAGCTGCCCTCCCTCCAAGAAGCCCTCCGGTTGCCCGAGGTCGCGAGGGGCTGAATTTCCAGCAGCCCTTCCCTGCACAAAAAGCCAGCAGACCTGAACGAAATAGGTCACGAGGGTTTTCCTCAAGCTGCCGTCCCTCCAAGAAGCCCTCCGGTTGCCCGAGGTCGCGAGGGGCTGAATTTCCAGCAGCCCTTACCTCCACAAAACGCCAGCAGACGTGAACAAAAGAGGTCGCGAGGGGTTTTCCTCAAGCTGCCCTCCCTCCAAGAAGCCCTCCTGTTGCCCGAGGTCGCGAGGGGCTGAATTTCCAGAAGCCCTTCCCTGCACAAAATGCCAGACCTGAATGAAAGAGGTTGTGAGGGGTTTTCCTCAAGCTGCCCTCCCTCCAAGAAGCCCTCCAGTTGCCCAAGGTCACGAGGGGCTGAATTTCCAGCAGCCCTTCCCTGCACAAAATGCCAGCAGACCTGAAAGAAAGAGGTAGTGAGGGGTTTTCCTCAAGCTGCCTTCCCTCCAAGAAGCCCTCCGGTTGCTCAATGCCGTGAGGGGCTGAATCTCCAGCAGCCCTTCCCTGCACAAAACGCCAGCAGACCTGAAAGAAAGAGGTAGCGAGGGGTTTTCCTCAAGCTGCCCTCCCTCCAAGAAGCCCTCCGGTTGCTCGATGTCGTGAGGGGCTGAATCTCCAGCAGCCCTTCCCTGCACAAAACACCAGTAGACCTGAATGAAAGAGGTCGCGAGGGGTTTTCCTCAAGCTGCCCTCCCTCCAAGAAGCCTTCCCGTTGCCCGAGGTCGCGAGGGGCTGAATTTCCAGCAGCCCTTCCCTGCACAAATGCCAGCAGACCTGAACGAAAGAGGTCACGAGGGGTTTTCCTCAAGCTGCCCTCCCTCCAAGAAGCCCTCCGGTTGCCCGAGGTCACGAGGGGCTGAACTTCCAGCAGCCCTTCCCTGCACAAAATGCCAGCAGACCTGAACAAAAGAGGTCGCGAGGGGTTTTCCTCAAGCTGCCCTCCCTCCAAGAAGCCCTCCTGTTGCCCGAGGTCGCGAGGGGCTGAATTTCCAGCAGCCCTTCCCTGCACAAAATGCCAGCAGACCTGAAAGAAAGAGGTAGTGAGGGGTTTTCCTCAAGCTGCCCTCCCTCCAAGAAGCCCTCCGGTTGCTCGATGTCGTGAGGGGCTGAATCTCCAGCAGCCCTTCCCTGCACAAAACGCCAGCAGACCTGAAAGAAAGAGGTAGCGAGGGTTTTCTCAAGCTGCCCTCCCTCCAAGAAGCCCTCCGGTTGCTCGATGTCGTGAGGGGCTGAATCTCCAGCAGCCCTTCCCTGCACAAAACACCAGTAGACCTGAATGAAAGAGGTCGCGAGGGTTTTCCCATGCTGCCCTCCCTCCAAGAAGCCTTCCCGTTGCCCGAGGTCGCGAGGGGCTGAATTTCCAGCAGCCCTTCCCTGCACAAAATGCCAGCAGACCTGAACGAAAGAGGTCACGAGGGGTTTTCCTCAAGCTGCCCTCCCTCCAAGAAGCCCTCCGGATGCCCGAGGTCGCGAGGGGCTTAACTTCCAGCAGCCCTTCCCTGTACAAAATGCCAGCAGACCTGAACAAAAGAGGTCACGAGGGGTTTTCCTCAAGCTGCCCTCCCTCCAAGAAGCCCTCCTGTTGCCCGAGGTCGCGAGGGGCTGAATTTCCAGAAGCCCTTCCCTGCACAAAATGCCAGACCTGAATGAAAGAGGTCGCGAGGGGTTTTCCTCAAGCTACCCTCCCTCCAAGAAGCCCTCCAGTTGCCCAAGGTCGCGAGGGGCTGAATTTCCAGCAGCCCTTCCCTGCACAAATGCCAGCAGACCTGAAAGAAAGAGGTCGTGAGGGGTTTTCCTCAAGCTGCCCTCCCTCCAAGAAGCCCTCCGGTTGCTCGAGGTCGCGAGGGGATGAATTTCCAGCAGCCCTTCCCAGCACAAAATACCTGCAGACCTGAACGAAAGAGGTCGCGAGGGGTTTTCCTCAAGCTGCCCTCCCTCTAAGAAGTCCTCCGGTTGCCCGAGGTCGCGAGCGGATGAATTTCCAGCAGCACTTCCCTGCACAAAATGCCAGCAGACCTGAACGAAAGAGGTCGCGAGGGGTTTTCCTCAAGCTGCCCTTCCTCCAAAAAGCCATACGGTTGCCCGAGGTCGCGAGGGGCTGAATTTCCAGAAGCCCTTCCCTGCACAAAATGCCAGACCTGAACTAAAGAGGTCGTGAGGGTTTTCCCCAAGCTGCCCTCCCTCCAAGAAGCCCTCCGGTTGCACGAGGTCGCGAGGGGCTGAATTTCCAGCAGCCCTTCCCTGCACAAAAAGCCAGCAGACTTGAACGAAATAGGTCACGAGCGGTTTTTCTCAAGCTGCCGTCCCTCCAAGAAGCCCTCCGGTTGCCCGAGGTCGCGAGGGGCTGAATTTCCAGCAGCCCTTACCTCCACAAAACGCCAGCAGACGTGAACAAAAGAGGTCGCGAGGGGTTTTCCTCAAGCTGCCCTCCCTCCAAGAAGCCCTCCGGTTGCCCGAGGTCGCGAGGGGCTGAATTTCCAGAAGCCCTTCCCTGCACAAAATGCCAGACCTGAATGAAAGAGGTCGTGAGGGGTTTTCCTCAAGCTGCCCTCCCTCCAAGAAGCCCTCCAGTTGCCCAAGGTCACGAGGGGCTGAATTTCCAGCAGCCCTTCCTGCACAAAATGCCAGCAGACCTGAAAGAAAGAGGTAGTGAGGGGTTTTCTCAGCTGCCCTCCTCCAAGAAGCCCTCCGGTTGCTCGATGTCATGAGGGGCTGAATCTCCAGCAGCCCTTCCCTGCACAAAACGCCAGCAGACCTGAAAGAAAGAGGTAGCGACGGGTTTTCCTCAAGCTGCCCTCCCTCCAAGAAGCCCTCCGGTTGCTCGATGTCGTGAGGGGCTGAATCTCCAGCAGCCCTTCCCTGCACAAAACACCAGTAGACCTGAATGATAGAGGTCGCGAGGGGTTTTCCTCAAGCTGCCCTCCCTCCAAGAAGCCTTCCCGTTGCCCGAGGTCGCGAGGGGCTGAATTTCCAGCAGCCCTTCCCTGCACAAAATGCCTGCAGACCTGAACGAAAGAGGTCGCGAGGGGTTTTCCTCAAGATGCCCTCCCCAAGAAGCCCTTCGGTTGCCCGAGGTCGCGAGGGGCTGAATTTCCAGCAGCCCTTCCCTGCACAAAACGCCAGCAGACCTGAACTAAAGAGGTCAAGAGGGGTTTTGCTCAAGCTGCCCTCCCTCCAAGAAGCCCTCCGGTTGCCCGAGGTCGCGAGGAGCTGAATTTCCAGCAGCCCTTCAATGCACAAAACGCCAGCAGACCTGAACGAAAGAGGTCAAGAGGGGTTTTCCTCAAGCTGCCCTCCCTCCAAGAAGCCCTCCAGTTGCCCGCGGTCGCAAGGGGCTGAATTTCCAGCAGCCCTTCCCTACACAAAACGTCGGCAAACATCAATGAAAGAGGTCGCGAGGGGTTTTCCTCAAGCTGCCTTCCCTCCAAGAAGCCCTCCGGTTGCCCAAGGTCGTGAGGGGCTGAATTTCCAGCAGCCTTTCACTGCACAAAATGCCAGACCTGAACGAAAGAGGTTGTGAGGGGTTTTTCTCAAGCTGCCCTCCCTCCAAGAAGCCCTCCGGTTGCCCGAGGTCGCGAGGGGCAGAATTTCCAGCAGCGCTTCCCTGCACAAAATGCCAGCAGACATGAACGAAAGAGGTCAAGAGGGGTTTTCCTCAAGCTGCCCTCCCTCCAAGAAGCTCTCCGGTTGCCCGAGGTCGCGAGGGGCTGAATTTCCAGCAGCCCTTCCCTGCACAAAACGCCTGCAGACCTGAACGAAAGAGGTCGCGAGGAGTTTTCCTCAAGATGCCCTCCCTCCAAGAAGCCCTCCGGTTGCCCAAGGTCGTGAGGGGCTGAATTTCCAGCAGCCCTTCCCTGCACAAAATGCCAGACCTGAACGAAAGAGGTCGTGTGGGGTTTTTCTCAAGCTGCCCTAACTCCAAGAAGCCCTACGGTTGCCCGAGGTCGCAAGGGGCTGAATTTCCAGAGGCCCTTCCCAGCACAAAACGTCAGCAACCCGCAATGAAAGAGGTCACGAGGGGTTTTCCTCAAGCTGCCCTCCCTCCAAGATGCCCTCCGGTTGCCCAAGGTCGCGAGGGGCTGAATTTCCAGCAGCCCTTCACTGCACAAAATGCCAGACCTAAACAAAAGAGGTCGTGTCGGGGTTTTCCTCAAGCTGCCCTCCCTCCAAGAAGCCCTCCGGTTGCCCGAGGTCGCGAGGGCTGAATTTCCAGCAGCCCTTCCATGCAAAAAACACCAGCAGACCTGAACGAAAGAGGTCGTGAGGGGTTTTCCTCATGCTGCCCTCCCTCCAAGAAGCCCTCCGGTTGAGCGAGGTCACGAGGGGCTGAATTTCCAGCAGCCCTTCCCTGCACAAAATGCCAGACCTGAACGAAAGAGGTCGTAAGGGGTTTTTCTCAAGCTGCCCTCCCTCCAAGAAGCCCTCCGGTTGCCCAAGGTCACCAGGGGCTGAATTTCCAGCAGCACTTCCCTGCATAAAACGCCAGCAGACCTGAACAAAAGAGGTCACGAGGAGTTTTCCTCAAGCTGCCCTCCCACCAAAAAGCCCTCCGGTTGCCTGAGGTCGCGAGGGGCTGAATTTCCAGCAGCCCTTCCCTGCACAAAATGCCAGACCTGAATGAAAGAGGTCGCGAGGGGTTTTCCTCAAGCTGCCCTCCCTCCATGAAGCCCTCCGGTTGCCCGAGGTCATGAGGAGCTGAATTTTGAGCAGCCCTTCCCTGCACAAAATGCCAGCAAACCTGAACGAAAGAGGTCGCGAGGGATTTCTGCTGCCCTCCTCCAAGAAGCCTCCGGTTCCGCGAGGTCGCGAGGGGCTGAAATTCCAGCAGCCCTTCCCTGCACAAAACGCATGCAGACCTGAACGAAAGAGGTCGCGAGGGGTTTTCCTCAAGATGCCCTCCCTCCAAGAAGCCCTCCGGTTGCTCAAGGTCACAAGGGGCTGAATTTCCAGCAGCCCTTCCCTGCACAAAACGTCAGCAAACCTCAATGAAAGAAGTCGCGATGGGTTTTCCTCAAGCTGCCCTCCCTCCAAGAAGCCCTCCGGTTGCCCAAGGTCATGAGGGGCTGAATTTCCAGCAGCCCTTCCCTGCACAAAATGCCAGACCTGAACGAAAGAGGTCTTGAGGGTTTTTCTCATGCTGCCCTCCTCCAAGAAGCTCCTGCGTTGCCGAGGTCACAAGGATGAATTTCGCAGCCCTTCCTGCACCAAACGTCAGCAAACCTCAATGAATGAGGTCGCGAGGGTTTTCTCTGCTGCCCTCCCTCCAAGATGCCCTCCGTTGCCTCAGGTCGCGAGGGGCTGAATTTCCAGCAGCCCTTCACTGCACAAAATGCCAGACCTGAACGAAAGAGGTTGTGTGGGGTTTTTCTCAAGCTGCCCTCCCTCCAAGAAGCCCTCCGGTTGCCCAAGGTCGCCAGGGGCTGAATTTCCAGTAGCACTTCCCTGCATAAAACGCCAGCAGACCTGAACAAAAGTGGTCACGAGGAGTTTTCCTCAAGCTGCCCTCCCGCCAAGAATCCTTCCGGTTGCCTGAGGTCGCGAGGGGCTGAATTTCCAGCAGCCCTTCCCTGTACAAAATGCCAGACCTGAATGAAAGAGGTCGCAAGAGGTTTTCCTCAAGCTGCCCTCCCTCCATGAAGCCCTCCGGTTGCCCGAGGTCGTGAGGGGCTGAATTTCCAGCAGCGCATCCCTGCACAAAATGCCAGCACACCTCAACGAAAGAGGTCGCGAGGGGATTTCCTCAAGCTGGCCTCCCTCCAAGAAGCTCCTCCGTTGCGCCGAGGCCTGGGGGCTAAAATTCAGCAGCCCTTCCTGCACAAAATGCCAGTAGACCTGAAATCAAAGAGGTGTGCAAGGGTTTTCCTGTTGCCTTCAATCCCAGAAACCCTCCGGTTGCCCGAGGTCGCGAGGGGCTGAATTTCCAGCAGCCCTTCCCTGCACAAAACGCCAGACTTGAACGAAAGAGGTCACGAGGGGTTGTCCTCAAGCTGCCCTCCCTCCTAGAAGCCCTCCGGTTTCCCGAGGTTGTGAGGGGCTGAATTTCCGCCAGCCCTTCCCTGCACAAAATGTCAGCAGACCTGAATGAAAGAGGTCGTGAAGGGTTTTCCTCACGCTGCCCTCCCGCCAAGAATGCCTCCAGTTGCCCGAGGTTGCGAGGAGCAGAATTTCCAGCAGCCCTTCCCTGCACAAAACGCCAGCAGACCTGAACGAAAGAGGTCGCATGGGTTTTTCTCAAGCTGCCTCCCTCCAAGAAGCCCTCCGGTTGTCCGAGGTCGCGAGGGGCTGAATTTCCAGCAGCCCTTCCCTGCACAAAATGCCAGACCTGAACGAAAGAGGTAGCGAGGGGTTTTCCTCAAGATGCCCTCCCTCCAAGAAGCCCACCAGTTGCCCGAGGTCACGAGGGGCTGAATTTCCAGCTGTCCTTCCCTGCACAAAATGCCAGCTACCGGAACGAAAGGGATCACGAGGGGTTTTCCTCCAGCTGCCCTCCCTCCAAGAAGCACTCAAGTTGCCCGAGGTCGCGAGAGGCTGAATTTCCAGCAGCCCTTCCCTGCACAAAATGCCTGCAAACCTAAACGAAAGAGGTCGCGAGGGGTTTTCCTCAAGCTGCCCTCCCTCCAAGATGCCCTCCGGTAGCCCGAGGTAGCGAGGGGCTGAATTTCCAGCAGCCCTTCCCTGCACGAAATGCCAGCAGAGCTGAACAAAAGAGGTCGCGAGGGGTGTTCCTTAAGCTGCCCTCCCTCCAAGATGCCCTCCGGTTGCCCGAGGTCGCGAGGGGCTGAATTTCCAGCAGCCCTTCCCTGCACAAAATGCCAGCAGACCTGAACGAATGAGGTCACGCGGGGTTTTCCTCAAGCTGCCCTCCCTCCAAGAAGCCCTCCGGTTGCCCGAGGTCACGAGGTGCAGAATTTCCAGCAGCCCTTCTGTGCACAAAACACCAGACCTGAACGAAAGAGGTCACGAGGGGTTTTCCTCATGCTGCCCTCCCTCCAAGAAGCCATCCGCTTGCCCGAGGTCGCGAGGGGCTGAATTTCCAGCAGCCCTTCCCTGCACAAAACGCCTGCAGACCTGAAAACAAGAGGTCCCAAGGGGTTTTCCTCAAGCTGCACTCCCTCCAAGAAGCCCTCCACTTGCCGAGGTCGCGAGGGGCTGAATTTCCAGCAGCCCTTCCCTGCATGAAATGCCAGCAGACCTGAACAAAAGAGGTCGTGAGGGGTTTTCCTAAAGCTGCCCTCCCTCCAAGATGCCCTCTGGTTGCCCGAGGTAGCGAGGGGCTGAATTTCCAGCAGCCCTTCACTGCACAAAATGCCAGACCTAAACGAAAGAGGTTGTGAGGGGTTTTCCTCAAGCTGCCCTCCCTCCAAGAAGCCCTCCGGTTGCCCGAGGTCGCGAGGGCTGGAATTTCCAGCAGCCCTTCCCTGCACAAAACGCCAGCAGACCTGAACGAAAGAGGTCGCGAGGGGTTTTCCTCAAGCTGCCCTCCCTCCAAGAAGCCCTCCGCTTGCCCAAGGTCACGAGGGGCTGAATTTCCAGCAGCCCTTCCTTGCACAAAAGCCAGACCTGAACGAAAGAGGTCACGAGGGGTTTTCCTCAAGATGCCCTCCCTCCAAGAAGCCCTCCGGTTGCTCAAGGTCACAAGGGGCTGAATTTCCAGCAGCCCTTCCCTGCACAAAACGTCAGCAAACCTCAATGAAAGAAGTCGCGATGGGTTTTCCTCTGCCCTCCCTCCAAGAAGCCCTCCGGTTGCCCGAGGTCATGAGGGGCTGAATTTCCAGCAGCCCTTCCCTGCACAAAATTCCAGACCTGAACGAAAGAGGTCTTGAGGGGTTTTTCTCATGCTGCCCTCCCTCCAAGAAGCCCTCCGGTTGCCCGAGGTCACAAGGGGATGAATTTCCAGCAGCCCTTCCCTGCACAAAACGTCAGCAAACCTCAATGAATGAGGTCGTGAGGGGTTTTCCTCAAGCTGCCCTCCCTCCAAGATGCCCTCCGGTTGCCCAAGGTCGCGAGGGGCTGAATTTCCAGCAGCCCTTCACTGCACAAAATGCCAGACCTGAACGAAAGAGGTTGTGTGGGGTTTTTCTCAAGCTGCCCTCCCTCCAAGAAGCCCTCCGGTTGCCCAAGGTCGCCAGGGGCTGAATTTCCAGTAGCACTTCCCTGCATAAAACGCCAGCAGACCTGAACAAAAGTGGTCACGAGGAGTTTTCCTCAAGCTGCCCTCCCGCCAAGAATCCTTCCGGTTGCCTGAGGTCGCGAGGGGCTGAATTTCCAGCAGCCCTTCCCTGTACAAAATGCCAGACCTGAATGAAAGAGGTCGCAAGAGGTTTTCCTCAAGCTGCCCTCCCTCCATGAAGCCCTCCGGTTGCCCGAGGTCGTGAGGGGCTGAATTTCCAGCAGCGCATCCCTGCACAAAATGCCAGCACACCTCAACGAAAGAGGTCGCGAGGGGATTTCCTCAAGCTGGCCTCCCTCCAAGAAGCCTTCCGGTTGCGCGAGGTCGCGGGGGGCTAAAATTCCAGCAGCCCTTCCCTGCACAAAATGCCAGTAGACCTGAACGAAAGAGGTTGCAAGGGGTTTTCCTCAAGTTGCCTTCAATCCCAGAAACCCTCCGGTTGCCCGAGGTCGCGAGGGGCTGAATTTCCAGCAGCCCTTCCCTGCACAAAACGCCAGACTTGAACGAAAGAGGTCACGAGGGGTTGTCCTCAAGCTGCCCTCCCTCCTAGAAGCCCTCCGGTTTCCCGAGGTTGTGAGGGGCTGAATTTCCGTCAGCCCTTCCCTGCACAAAATGTCAGCAGACCTGAATGAAAGAGGTCGTGAAGGGTTTTCCTCACGCTGCCCTCCCGCCAAGAATGCCTCCAGTTGCCCGAGGTTGCGAGGAGCAGAATTTCCAGCAGCCCTTCCCTGCACAAAACGCCAGCAGACCTGAACGAAAGAGGTCGCAATGGGTTTTTCTCAAGCTGCCTCCCTCCAAGAAGCCCTCCGGTTGTCCGAGGTCGCGAGGGGCTGAATTTCCAGCAGCCCTTCCCTGCACAAAATGCCAGACCTGAACGAAAGAGGTAGCGAGGGTTTTCCTCAAGATGCCCTCCCTCCAAGAAGCCCACCAGTTGCCCGAGGTCACGAGGGGCTGAATTTCCAGCTGTCCTTCCCTGCACAAAATGCCAGCTACCGGAACGAAAGGGATCACGAGGGGTTTTCCTCCAGCTGCCCTCCCTCCAAGAAGCACTCGTTGCCCGAGGTCGCGAGAGGCTGAATTTCCAGCAGCCCTTCCCTGCACAAAATGCCTGCAAACCTAAACGAAAGAGGTCGCGAGGGGTTTTCCTCAAGCTGCCCTCCCTCCAAGATGCCCTCCGGTAGCCCGAGGTCGCGAGGGGCTGAATTTCCAGCAGCCCTTCCCTGCACGAAATGCCAGCAGAGCTGAACAAAGAGGGTCGGAGGGTGTTCCTCGTTGCCCTCCTCCAAGATGCCCTCCGTTGCCCGAGGTCGCAAGGGGCTGAATTTCCAGCAGCCCTTCCCTGCACAAAATGCCAGCAGACCTGAACGAATGAGGTCACGCGGGGTTTTCCTCAAGCTGCCCTCCCTCCAAGAAGCCCTCCGGTTGCCCGAGGTCACGAGGTGCAGAATTTCCAGCAGCCCTTCTGTGCACAAAACACCAGACCTGAACGAAAGAGGTCACGAAGGGTTTTCCTCATGCTGCCCTCCCTCCAAGAAGCCATCCGCTTGCCCGAGGTCGCGAGGGGCTGAATTTCCAGCAGCCCTTCCCTGCACAAAACGCCTGCAGACCTGAAAACAAGAGGTCCCAAGGGGTTTTCCTGCTGCACTTCCTCCAAGAAGCCTCCGCTTAGCCGGGTCGCGAGGGGCTGAATTTCCAGCAGCCTTTCCCTGCACGAAATGCCAGCAGACCTGAACAAAAGAGGTCGTGAGGGGTTTTCCTAAAGCTGCCCTCCCTCCAAGATGCCCTCTGGTTGCCCGAGGTAGCGAGGGGCTGAATTTCCAGCAGCCCTTCACTGCACAAAATGCCAGACCTAAACGAAAGAGGTTGTGAGGGGTTTTCCTCAAGCTGCCCTCCCTCCAAGAAGCCCTCCGGTTGCCCGAGGTCGCGAGGGCTGAATTTCCAGCAGCCCTTCCCTGCACAAAACGCCAGCAGACCTGAACGAAAGAGGTCACGAGGGGTTTTCCTCAAGCTGCCCTCCCTCCAAGAAGCCCTCCGCTTGCCCAAGGTCACGAGGGGCTGAATTCTCAGCAGCCCTTCCCTGCACAAAAGCTGTGACCTGAACGAAAGAGGTCGTGAGGGGTTTTCTGCTGCTCCTCCTCCAAGAAGCCCTCCGTTGCCCAAAGTCGCGAGGGGGCTGAATTTCCAGCAGCACTTCCTGCATAAACGCTAGCAGACCTGGAATAAAAGAGGTCACTAGGGGTTTTCTCTGCTGCCCCTCCCGCCAAGCAGCCTCCGCTGCCCGAGGTCACGAGGGCTGAATTTCCAGCAGCCCTTCCCTGCACAAAACGCCAGACCTGAACGAAAGAGGTCGCGAGGGGTTTTCCTCAAGCTGCCCTCCCTCCAAGAAGCCCTCCGGTTGCCCGAGGTCGCGAGGGGCTGAATTTCCAGCAGCCCTTCCCTGCACGAAACGCCAGCAGACCTGAACGAAAGAGGTCGCGATGGGATTTCCTCAAGCTGCCCTCCCTCCAAGAAGCCCTCCGGTTGCCCGAGGTCGCGAGGGGCTGAATTTTGAGCAGCCCTTCCCTGCACAAAACGCCAGACCTGAACGAAAGAGGTCGCGAGGGGTTTTCCTGCTGCCCTCTCCAAGAAGCCTCCTGTTGCCCGGGAGGTCGCGAGGGGCTGAATTTCGTTAGCCCTTCCATGCACAAAACGCCAGGTATGAAACGTGGACCAGCGGCACAACGCGCTTAGCCGGCCTCTCCTCCTAAAAAGGAAAACTCTACAGCGCAGTTATCCCCACACATGAAAAGATAGTACATTTATTTTAAGCTTTTCAAGCTATATTTTCGCCACAAGTATTTGTAAACTAAGCTGTGCAACGGAGTTGTACTTTCTGGGGCACCTCTGTTTGAAAACCTTGCTGAATGGGACCGTGGAATTTTTTGGTTTTATTTTTTGGCGCCAAACCTGATTTAAAACTTTTAATTGCATTGCCTTAACCAAATGAATTTCTGTGAACCTAGTCGCAAAAGTAATCATTTCTACTTAGTTTATTTGACTGTTTTCCTGAGTCTTAAACTGCTTCTCCTATCCCCTAGCAGGGTTGTTAACATTAATGTAGCAGGCTGTAATCTTTTTCAGTGTGCCTTTCATACCCACCCCTCAGCCTAGCTTTAAAAATGAACCCTCTCTCCCTTGTCCACAGCAGACTGGAACGAAAGAGGTCGCGAGGGGTTTTCCTCAAGCTGCCCTCCCTCCAAGAAGCCCTCCGGTTGCCCGAGGTCGCGAGGGGCTGAATTTCCAGCAGCCCTTCCGTGCACAAAACTCCAGCAGACCGGAATGAAAGAGGTCGTGAGGGGTTTTCCTCAAGCTGCCTTCCCTCCAAGAAGCCCTCCTGTTGCCCGAGGTCGCGAGGGGCTGAAATTCCAGCAGCCCTTCCCTGCACAAAACACCAGACCTGAACGAAAGAGGTCGTGAGGGGTTTTCCTCAAGCTGCACTCCCTCCAAGAAGCCCTCCAGTTGCCAAGGTCGCAAGGGGCTGAATTTCCAGCATCTCTTCCCTGCACAAAACGCCAGACCTGAAAGAAAGAGGTCATGAGGAGTTTTCCTCAAGCTGCCCTCCATCCAAAATGCCCTCCGGATGCCCGAGGTCACGAGGGGCTGAATTTCCAGCTGTCCTTCCCTGCACAAAATGCCAGCTACCGGAACGAAAGGGATCACGAGGGGTTTTCTTCAAGCTGCCCTCCCTCCAAGAAGCACTCAAGTTGCCCGAGGTCGCGAGGGGCTGAATTTCCAGCAGCCCTTCCCTGCACAAAATGCCTGCAAACCTAAACGAAAGAGGTCGCGAGGGGTTTTCCTCAAGCTGCCCTCCATCCAAGATGCCCTCCGGTAGCCCGAGGTCACGAGGGGCTGAATTTCCAGCAGCCCTTCCCTGCACAAAACGCCCTCAGACCTGAACAAAAGAGGTCACGAGGGGATTTCCTCAAGCCTGCCCTCCTCCAAGAAGCCCTCCGCTGGGTTCTGAGGTTGCGAGGGCTGAATTTCAGCAGCCCTTCCCTGCACGAAATGCCAGCAGAGCTGAACAAAAGAGGTCGCGAGGGGTTTCTCAGTGCTCCTCCCTCCAAGATGCCCTCCGCCGTCTGAGGTCGCGAGGGGCTGAATTTCCAGCCCTTCCCTGCACAAAATGCCAGCAGACCTGAATGAATGAGGTCACGGGTTTTCCTGATGCGTTCTCCTCCAAGAAGCCCTCCGGTTGCCCGAGGTCACGAGGTGCAGAATTTCCAGCAGCCCTTCCCTGCACAAAACACCAGACCTGAACGAAAGAGGTCACGGAGGGTTTTCCTCATGCTGCCCTCCCTCCAAGAAGCCATCCGCTTGCCCGAGGTCGCGAGGGGCTGAATTTCCAGCAGCCCTTCCCTGCACAAAACGCCTGCAGACCTGAAAACAAGAGGTCCCAAGGGGTTTTCCTCAAGCTGCACTCCCTCCAAGAAGCCCTCCGCTTGCCGAGGTCGCGAGGGGCTGAATTTCCAGCAGCCCTTCCCTGCACGAAATGCCAGCAGACCTGAACAAAAGAGGTCATGAGGGGTTTTCCTAAAGCTGCCCTCCCTCCAAGATGCCCTCTGGTTGCCCGAGGTAGCGAGGGGCTGAATTTCCAGCAGCCCTTCACTGCACAAAATGCCAGACCTAAACGAAAGAGGTCGTGAGGGGTTTTCCTCAAGCTGCCCTCCCTCCAAGAAGCCCTCCGGTTGCCCAAAGTCGCGAGGGGCTGAATTTCCAGCAGCACTTCCCTGCATAAAACGCTAGCAGACCTGAACAAAAGAGGTCACGAGGGGTTTTCCTCAAGCTGCCCTCCCGCCAAGAAGCCCTCCGGTTGCCCGAGGTCGCGAGGGGCTGAATTTTGAGCAGCCCTTCCCTGCACAAAACGCCAGACCTGAACGAAAGAGGTCGCGAGGGGTTTTCCTCAAGCTGCCCTCCCTCCAAGAAGCCCTCCGATTGCCCGAGGTCGCGAGGGGCTGAATTTCGAGCAGCCCTTCCATGCACAAAACGCCAGGTATGAAACGTGGACCAGCGGCACAACGCGCTCAGCCTGCCTCTCCTCCTAAAAAGGAAAACTCTACAGCGCAGTTATCCCCACACATGAAAAGATAGTACATTTATTTTAAGCTTTTCAAGCTATGTTTTCTCCACAAGTATTTGTAAATTGTTGTGCAACGAGTTACTTTCTGGGCACCTCTGTTTGAAACCTTGCTGAATGGGACCTGGAATTTTTTGGTTTTATTTTTTGGCTGCCAAACCTGATTTAAAACTTTTAATTGCATTGCCTTTAATCCAAATGAATTTCTGTGAACCTAGTCGCAAAAGTAATCATTTCTACTTAGCTTATTTGACTGTTTTCCTGAGTCTTAAACTGCTTCTCCTATCCCCTAGCAGGGTTGTTAACATTAATGTAGCAGGCTGTAATCTTTTTCAGTGTGCCTTTCATACCCACCCCTCAGCCTAGCTTTAAAAATGAACCCTCTCTCCCTTGTCCACAGCAGACTGGAACGAAAGAGGTCGCGAGGGGTTTTCCTCAAGCTGCCCTCCCTCCAAGTAGCCCTCCGGTTGTCGGAGATTGCAAGGGGCTGAATTTCCAGCAGCCCTTCCCTGCACGAAATGCAAGCAGACCGGAACGAAAGAGGTCGCGAGGGGTTTTCCTCAAGCTGCCCTCCCTCCAAGAAGCCCTCCGGTTGCCCGAGGTCGTGAGGGGCTGAATTTCCAGCAGCCCTTCCGTGCACAAAACTCCAGCAGACCGGAATGAAAGAGGTCGTGAGGGGTTTTCCTCAAGCTGCCCTCCCTCCAAGAAGCCCTCCGGTTGCCCGAGGTCGCTATGGGCTGAAATTCCAGCAGCCCTTCCCTGCACAAAACGCCAGACCTGAACGAAAGAGGTCGTGAGGGGTTTTCCTCAAGCTGCACGCCCTCCAAGAAGCCCTCCAGTTGCCAAGGTCGCAAGGGGCTGAATTTCCAGCATCTCTTCCCTGCACAAAACGCCAGACCTGAAAGAAAGAGGTCACGAGGAGTTTTCCTCAAGCTGCCCTCCATCCAAAAAGCCCTCCGGATGCCCGAGGTCACGAGAGGCTGAATTTCCAGCAGCCCTTCCCTGCACTAAACGCCAGCAGACCTGAACGAATGAGGTCATGAGGGGATTTCCTCAAGCTGCCCTCCCTCCAAGAAGCCCTCCGGTTGCCCGAGGTCGCGAGGGGCTGAATTTCCAGCAGTCCTTCCCTGCACAAAACCCCAAACGTGAACGAAAGATGTTGCGACGGGTTTTCCTCAAGCTGCCCTCCCTCCAAGAAGCCCTCCGGTTGCCGAGGTCGCGAGGGGCTGAATTTCGAGCAACCCTTCCCTGCACAAAATGCCAGACCTGAACGAAAGAGGTCGCCAGGGGTTTTCCTCAAGCTGCCCTCCCTCCAAGAAGCCCTCCGGTTGCCCGAGGTCGCGAGGGGCTGAATTTCGAGCAGCCCTTCCTTGCACAAAACGCCAGGTATGAAACGTGGACCAGCGGCACAACGCGCTCAGCCTGCCTCTCTTCCTAAAAAGGAAAAATCTACAGCGCAGTTATCCCCACACATGAAAAGATAGTACTTTTATTTTTAGCTTTTCAAGCTATGTTTTCGCCACAAGTATTTGTAAACTAAGCTGTGCAACGGAGTTGTACTTTCTGGGGCACCTCTGTTTGAAAACCTTGCTGAATGGGACCGTGGAATTTTTTTTTTTTTTTTTGGCGCCAAACCTGATTTAAAACTTTTAATTGCATTGCCTTAACCAAATGAATTTCTGTGAACCTAGTCGCAAAAGTAATCATTTCTACTTAGTTTATTTGACTGTTTTACTGAGTCTTAAACTGCTTCTCCTATCCCCTAGCAGGGTTGTTAACATTAATGTAGCAGGCTGTAATCTTTTTCAGTGTGCCTTTCATACCCACCCCTCAGCCTACCTTTAAAAACGAACCCTCTCTCCCTTGTCACCAGCAGACCGGATCGAAAGAGGTCGTGAGGGGTTTTCTCTCGCTGCCCTCCTCCAAGAAGCTCCTCCAGCTGCCCGGCAAGGTCGCGAGGGGCTGAATTTCCAGCAGCTCTTCCTGCACAAAACGCCAGACCTGAAAGAAAGAGGTCACGAGGAGCTTCCTCAAGCTGCCCTCCATCCAAAAAGCCCTCCTGGATGCCCGAGGTCACGAGAGGCTGAATTTCCAGCAGCCCTTCCTGCACTAAACGCCAGCAGACCTGAACGAATGAGGTCATGCAGGGGATTTCTAGCTGCCCTCCCAAGAAGCTCCCCTCCGGTTGCCAGGTCGCGAGGGGCTGGAATTTCCAGCAGTCCTTCCCTGCACAAAACGCCAGACCGGAACGAAGATGTTGGCGACGGGTTTTCCTCGGCTGCCCTCCTCCAAGAAGCCCTCCGTGCTGTCGAGGTCGCAGAGGCTGAATTTCGAGCAACCCTTCCTGCACAAAATGCTGTGACCTGAACGAAAGAGGTCGCGAGGGTTTTCCCTCAAGTTGCCCTCCCTCCAAGAAGCCTCGCCGTTGCCGAGGTCGCCAGGGCTGAATTTCGAGCAGCCCTTCCTTGCACAAAACGCCAGGTATGAAACGTGGACCAGCGGCACAACGCGCTCAGCCTGCCTCTCTTCCTAAAAAGGAAAAATCTACAGCGCAGTTATCCCCACACATGAAAAGATAGTACTTTAATTTTAAGCTTTTCAAGCTATGTTTTCGCCACATGTATTTGTAACCAAGCTGTGCAACGGAGTTGTACTTTCTGGGCACCTCTGTTTGAAAACCTTGCTGAATGGGACCGTGAATTTTTTTTTTTTTTTTTTGGCCAAACCTGATTTAAAACTTTTAATTGCATTGCCTTAACCAAATGAATTTCTGGTGAACCTAGTTTCAAAGTAATCATTTCTACTAGTTTATTTGACTGTTTTACTGAGTCTTTAAACTGCTTCTCCTATCCTCTAGCAGGGTTGTTAACATTAATGTAGCAGGCTGTAATTTTTTTTCAGTGTGCCTTCTATACCCACCCTCAGCCTACCTTTAAAACTAACCCTCTCCCTTGTCACCAGCAGACTGATCAAAGAGGTCGCGAGGGGTTTCCTGTTGCCTCCTGCGTGTAGCCCGTTGCTGGAGATTGCGAGGCTGAATTTGTGCCCTTCCTGCACAAAACTCCAGCAGACCTGAACGAAGAGGTCGTGAGGTTTTCCTGCTGCCCTCCTCCAAGAAGCCTTCCTGCTTCGGGAGGTCGCGAGGCTGAATTTCCAGCAGCCCTTCCTGTAAACGCCGGACCTGAATCTAAAGAGGTCGTGAGGGTTTTTCCTGCTGCCCCCTCCAAGAAGCTCCGATTGCCCAAAGTCGCGAGGGGCTGAATTTCCAGCATTTCTTGCATGAAACGCTAGTAGATCTGAACAAAGAGGTCACGAGGGTTTTCTCAGCTGCCCTCCCGCCAAGTATTCTCCGTTGCTCGGAGGTCGCGAGGGGCTGAATTTCAGCCCTTCCCTGCACAAACGCCAGACCTGAACGAAAGAAGTCGCGAGGGTTTTCCTCGTTGCCCTCCTCCAAGAAGCTCCTCCGTTGCCCGAGGTCGCGAGGGGCTGAATTTCAGCTGCTCTTCCCTGCACGAAATGCCAGCAGACCTGAAACGAAGAGGTCGCTATGATTTTCTCTGCTGCCCTTCCGCTAGGCCTCAGGTTGCGCGAGGTTGCAGGGGTTGAAATTCCAGCAGCCCTTGTACTCAATGCCAGCAGACCTGAACAAGAACCACGAGGGGTTTTCTTCAGCTGCCTCCTCCAAGATGCCCTCCGTTGTCTGAGTAGGGGGCTGAATTTCCAGCAGCCCTTCACTGCACAAATGCCAGACCTAAACGAAGAGGTTGTGAGGGTTTTCCTGCTGCCTTCCCAAGAAGCCCTCCGGTGTCGGTGTTTGCGAGGGCTTAATTTCTAGCAGCCTTCTTGCACAAACGCCAGCAGACCTGAACTAAAGAGGTCGCGAGGATTTTCTGCTGCCCCTCCAAGATGCCCTCCGTGTTCGAGGTTGCAGGGGCTGAATTTACAGCCTTCACTGCATAAAATGCCAGATCTAAACTAAAGAGGTTGTGAGGGTTTTCCTGTTGCCCCAAGATGCCCTCCGTTCGAGGGTCGAGGGCTGAAATTCCAGCAGCCCTTTCCTGCACAAAACGCCGTGTAGACTGAACGAAAGAGGTTGCAAGGGGTTTTCCTGTTGCCTTCCCTCCAAGAAACCCTCTGGTCGAGGTGGCGAGGGCTGAACTCCAGCAGCCTTTCTCTGCACAAATGTCAACAGTCCTGAACGAGAGTTCATGAGTTGCTCACCTGCCTCCCTCCAAGAAGGCCTGTTGTCTGGAGGTCGTGAGAGCAGAATTTCCAGCGTCCTTCCTGCACAAACGCCAGTAGACCTGAACGAAAGAGGTTGCAAGGGGTTTTCCGTGTTGCCTTCTCCAAGAAACCTCTGGTTGCCCGAGGACGAGGGCTGAACTTCCAGCAGCCCTTCCTTCTGGCAAAATGTCGTGTCCTGAACAAAGAGGTCATAGGGTTTTCTCATGCTTCTCGCCCAAGAAAGCCTCTGCCCGAGGTCATGAGGAGTAGAATTTCAGCAGCTCTTTCCTGCACAAAACGCCAGCAGACCTGAACGAAGAGGTCAAGGGGTTTTCTGCTGCCTCCTCCAAGAAGCCTCCGTTCGAGGTTGCGAGGGCTGAATTTCCAGCCTCTTCCTGCACAAATGCCAGACCTGAATGAAAGAGGACGAGGGTTTTTCCTGTTGCCCTCCTCCAAGAAGCCCTCCGCAGCCCGAGGTCACGAGGGTGGAATTGCAGCCCTTCCCTGCACAAAACGCCAGACCTGAACAAAAGAGGTCACGAGGTTTCTGCTGCCTCCTCCAAGAAGCCTCCGATTGCCCGGAGTCGCTGAGGCTGAATTTCAGCAGCCCTTCCATGCACAAACGCCAGGTAGAAACGTGACCAGCGGCACAACGCGCTCAGCCTGCCTCTCCTTAAAAGGAAAAACTTACAGCGCAGTTATCCCCACACATGAAAGATATATATTTATTTTAAGCTTTTCGTTATGTTACCACAAGTATTTGTAAACTGTTGTGCAACGGAGTTGTACTTCTGGGCACCCTTGTTTGAAAACCTTGCTGAATGGGACCGGGGAATTTTTTGGTTTTATTTTTTGGCTGCCAAATTGATTTAAAACTTTAATTGCATTGCCTAACCAAATGAATTTCTGTGAACCTACTTAAAAGTAATCATTTCTACTAGCTTATTTGACTGTTTCCTGAGTCTTAAACTGCTTCTCCTATCCCCGCAGGGTTGTTAATAATGTAGCAGGTTGTAATCTTTTTTGTGTGCCTTCATACCCACCCCTCCGCCTATTTTTAAAATGAACCTCTTGTCCACAGCAGATTGAACTTAAAGAGGTCAGAGGGGTTTTCCTTGCTGCCCTCCCTCCAAGTAGCCCTCCGTTGTTTGAGATTGCGAGGGCTGAATTTCAGCAGCTCTTCCTCAATGAAATGCAAGCAGATCGAACGAAGAGGTCGCGAGGGTTTTCCTCAAGCTGCCTCCCTCTAAGAAGCCCTCCGTTGCCCGAGGTCGTGAGGGGCTAATTTCCAGCAGCCCTTCCGCACAAACTCCAGCAGACCGGAATGAAAGAGGTCGTGAGGGTTTTCCTGTTGCCCTCCCTCCAAGAAGCCCTCCGTTGCCTGATTTCCAGGCTGGAACGGTAGCCCTTCCTGCACAAAACGCCAGACTGAACGAAAGAGGTCGTGAGGGGTTTCTGCTGCACGCCTCCAAGAAGCCCTCTAGTTGCTGGGCAGCAGGGCTGAATTTCCAGCATCTCTTCCTGCACAAAACGCCAGATCTGAAAGAAAGAGGTCACGAGTTTTCTCTCAAGCTGCCTCCATCCGAAAAAGCCCGGATGCCTGAGGTCACGAGGCTGACTTCCAGCAGCCTTCTCACTAAACGCCAGCAGACCTGGAACGAATGGGGTCATGAGGATTTCTCAAGCTGCCCTCCTCCGTTAGCCCTCCGTTGCCGAGGTCGCGGAGGCTGAATTTCCAGCAGTCTCTGCATAAAACGCCAACGTGAACGAAGATGTTGCACGGGTTTTCCTGCTGCCCTCCCTCCAAGAAGCCTCCGTTGCCGAGGTCGCGAGGGGCTGAATTTCGAGCAACCCTTCCCTGCACAAATGCCAGACCTGAACGAGGTCGCCAGGGGTTTTCTCGTTGCCTCTCCAAGAAGCCCTGGTTGCTGAGGTCGTGAGGCTGAATTTCGAGCAGCCCTTCCTTGCACAAACGCCAGGTATGAAATGGACCACGGCATAACTGCCAGCCTGCTCTTCCCAAAGGAAAATTCATAGCGCAGTTATCCCCACAGATAAAGATAGTACTTTATTTTAGTTTTCAAGCTTGTTTTCGCTTACGTATTTGTAACTGTTGTGCAACGGAGTTGTACTTTCTGGCACCTCTGTTTGAAAACTTGCTGAATTGGGACCGTGAATTTTTTTTTTTTTCGCCAAACCTGATTTAAACTTTAATTGTATTGCCTTACCAAATGAATTTGAACCTAGGGCAAAAGTAATCATTTTACTTAGTTTATTTGACTGTTTTACTGAGTCTTAAATTGTTTCTCCCATCCCCAGCAGGGTTGTTAATAATGTAGTGGTTGTAATCTTTCAGTGTGCCTTTCATGCCCCCCCTACCTTTTTAAACGAACCTCTCCCTGTCACCAGCAGACCTGACCAGAGTCTCGAGGGGTTTTCTCAAGCTGCTCCTCCCTCCAAGTAGCTCCGGCTGATAGGCTGAATTTCAGCAGCCCTTCCCCGTACAAACTCCAGCAGACCTGAACGAAAGAGGTCGCGAGGGTTTTTCCTGTTGCCCTCCTCCAAGAAGCCTTCCGGTTTCCTAGGTCGCGGCTGAATTTCCAGCAGCCCTCCTTGCACAAAACGCCAGACCTGAACGAAGAGGTCGTGTGGGGTTTTCTCAGCTGCCTCCTCCAAGAAGCCCTCCGATTGCCCAAAGTCGTGAGGGGCTTACTTGTAGCAGCATCCCTGCATGAAACGCCAGATCTGGAATAAAGAGGTCACGGGGGTTTTCTCAGCTGCCTCCCGCCAAGAAGCCCTCCGTTCGAGGTCTGGGGTGAATTTCAGCAGCCTTTCCTGCACAAACGCCAGACCTGAACGGAAGAATGAGGGTTTTCTCGCTGCCCTCCTCCAAGAAGCCCTCCGTTGCCTGAGGTCGCGAGGGGTTGAATTTCCAGCCGTCTTCCTGCACGTAAATGCCAGCAGACCTGAACCAAAGAGGCCTGGGGGATTTTCTCGCTGCCCTCCTTCCAAGAAGCCCCCAGGTTGCGCGAGGTTGTGAGGGGCTGAAATTCCAGCAGCCCTTCCTTGCATGAACGCCAGACCTGAACGAAGAGGTCGTGAGGGTTTTCTGGTTGCCCTCCTCCAAGAAGCCTCCGATTGCCCAAAGCTCGAGGGGTTGAATTCCAGCAGCACTCCTGCAGAAACGCTAGCAGACCTGAATGAATGAGGTCACGGGTTTTCCTCTGCGTTCCCTCCAAGAAGCCCTCCGTTGCCCAGGTCGCGAGGTGAATTTGCAGCCCTTCCTGCACAAACGCCAGACCGGAACGAAAGAAGTCGTGAGGGGTTTTCCTGCTGCCCTCTTCCAGCCTCCTGTTGCCTGAGGTCGCGAGGGCTGAATTCCAGCTGCCCTTCCCGCACGAATGCCAGTGACCTGGAACTTAGAGTTCGCGATGATTTTCTGCTGCCCTCCTTCCAAGAAGCCTCAGGTTGCGCGAGGCTGCGGGGCTGAAATCTAGCAGCCCTCACTGCACAAAATGCCAGACCTAAACGAAAGAGGTCGTAGGGTTTCCTGCTGCCTCCTCCAAGAAGCCTCCGTTGCCCAAAGTCGCGAGGCTGAATTTCCAGCAGCACTTCCCGCATAAAATTAGCACCTGAACAAAAGGGTCACTAGGGGTTTTCCTTGCTGCCCTCCTCCGCTAGGAAGCCCTCCGTTGCCCGAGGTCGCGAGGGGCTGAATTTGAGCAGCCCTTTCCGCACAAACGCCAGACTGAAACGAAGAGGTCATGTAGGGTTTTCCTCAAGCTGCTCTCCTCCAAGAAGCCCGATTGCCCGAGGTCGCGAGGGGCTGAATTTCGAGCAGCCTCTTCCATGCACAAACGCCAGGTATGAACGGGATCAGCTGCACACCGGCCAGCCTGCCTCTCCTCCTAAAAAGAAAACTCTACATGCAGTTATCCCACATGAAAAGATAGTACATTATTTTGCTTTTCTGTTATGTTTCGCCACAAGTATTTGTAAACTGCTGTGCAACGGAGTTGTACTTTCTGGGCACCTCTGTTTGAAAACCTTGCTAATGGGACCGTGGAATTTTTGGTTTTATTTTTACGCCAAACCTGATTTAAAACTTTAATTGCATTGCCTAACCAATGAATTTCTGAACCTAGTCTAAAAGTAATCATTTCTACTTAGCTTCTTTTGATGTTTTCTGAGTCTAAATGCTTCCCATCCCCTAGCAGGGTTGTTAACATTAATGTAGCAGGCTGTAATTTTTTCAGTGTACCTTTTCATCCCAGCCTATTTTTTAAAATGAACCCTCCTTGTCCACAGCAGACTGAACGAAGAGGTCGCGAGGGGTTTTCCCTGTTGTTCTCCTCCAAGTAGTTCTCCGGGTTGTCGGATTGCGAGGGCTGAATTTGTGCAGTCTTTCCTGCACGAATGCAAGCAGACCGAACGAAAGAGGTCGCGAGGGGTTTTCTCAAGCTGCCCTCCTCCAAGAAGCCTGCTGCCCGAGGTCGTGAGGGGCTGAATTTCAGCAGCTCTTGTACAAACCCAGCAGACCGGAATGAAAGAGGTCGTGAGGGTTTTCCGTTGCCCTCTCCAAGAAGCCTCCGTTGCCTGAGGTCGCTATGGGCTGAAATTTGCAGCCTTCCTGCACAAAACGCCAGACCTGAACGGAAGAGGTCGGAGGGGTTTTCCTGCTGCACGCCTCCAAGAAGCCTCCAGTTGCTGGTCGCAGGTCAATTTCCAGCACTTTCCTGCACAAACGCCAGACCTGAAAGAAAGAGGTCACAGGAGTTTTCCTCAAGCTGCCCTCCATCCAAAAGCCTCGATGCCCGAGGTCACGAGGCTGAACAGCAGTCTTCCCTGCACTAAACGCCAGCAGACCTGAACGAATGAGGTCATGAGGGGATTTCCTGCTGCCCTCCCTCCCAGAAGCCTCCGGCGTGAGGTCGCGAGGCTGAATTTCCAGCAGTCCTTCCTGCACAAAACGCCAAACGTGAACGAAGATGTTGCGACGGGTTTTCCTGCTGCCTCCTTCCAAGAAGCCTCCGTTGCCGAGGTCATGCGGGGCTGACTTTCGAGCAACCCTTCCTGCACAAAATGCTGGACCTGAACTAAGAGGTCGCCAGGGGTTCCCTGCTGCCCTCCTCCAAGAAGCCCTCCGTTGTCTGAGGTCCTGGGGCTGAATTTCGAGCAGCCCTTCCTGCACAAAACAGGTGAACTTGGACTATGCTCAACGCTATCAGCCTGCCTCTTCCTAAAAGGGAAAATTCTGTTTAGTTATCCCCACACATGAAAGATATATTTTTATTTTGCTTTTCGCCATGTTACTACATGTATTTGTAACTAAGCTGTGCAACTGAGTTGTACTTTCTGGTGCCTCTGTTTGAAAACCTTGCTGAATGGACCGTGGAATTTTTTTTTTTTTTTGGCTAAACCTGATTTAAAACTTTAATTGCATGCCTTAACTAAATGAATTTCTGTGAACCTAGCCTAAAGTAATCATTTCACTTTTCTTGACTGTTTTATTGAGTCTTAACTCTTGCTCCTATCCCCAGCAGGGTTGTTAACATTAATGTAGCAGGCTGTAATCTTTTCAGTGTGCCTTCATACCCACCCTCAGCCTGCTCTTTTAAACTAACCCTCCCTTGTCACCAGAGCTGGATCTAAGAGGTCGTGAGGGTTTCTCAAGCTGCCCTCCTCCAAGTAGCTCCTCCTGCTGGAGATTGTGAGGCTGAATTCCAGCAGCCCTTCCTGCACAAACCCAGCAGACCTGAACGAAAGGGGTCGCGAGGGGTTTTCTCAAGCTGCTCTCCTCCAAGAAGCCTCCGTTTCCTGAGGCTCATGGCTGGAATTTCCACAGGTCCTTCCTGCACAAAACGCCAGACCTGAACGAAAGAGGTCGGAGGGGTTTTCTCAAGCTGCCCTCCTCTGCCAGGCCCTCCGATTGCCCAAAGTCGCGAGGGGCTGAATTTAGCACTTCCTCATGGAACGCTAGCAGACCTGAACAAAAGAGGTCGGGGTTTTCTGTTGCCCTCCCGCTAAGAAGCTCCTCCGGCTTTGAGGTCGCGAGGGGTTGAATTTCCAGCAGCCCTTCCTGCACAAACGCCAGATCTGAACGAAAGAAGTCGCGAGGGGTTTCTGCTGCCCTCCTCCAAGAAGCCTCCGCTGCCCGGAGGTCGTAGGGTTGAATTTCCAGCTGCCCTTCCCTGCACGAATGCCACAGACCTGAACGAGAGGTCGCGAGGGATTTTCTCAAGCTGCCCTCCTTCCAAGAAGCCCTCAGGCGCTGAGGTTGTGAGGGGCTGAATTCCAGCAGCCCTTCCGCACCGTAAATGCCAGCAGACCTGAACAAAAGAACTCACGAGGGTTTTCCGCAGTTGTCCTCCTCCAAGATGCCCTCCGCTGTTGTGGCGAGGGCTGAATTTCCAGCAGCCTCACTGCACAAAATGCTGACCTAAACGAAAGAGGTTGGAGGGTTTTCCAAGCTGCCCCCAAGAAGCCTCCGTTGCCCGAGGTCGTGGCTAATTTCAGCAGCCTTTCCCTGCAGTAAAACGCCTGCAGATCTGGAATGTAGAGGTCGCGAGGATTTTCTCTGCTGCCCTCCTCCAAGATGCCCTCCGTTGCCCGAGGTGGCGAGGTGATCTCCAGCAGCCTTCACTGCCAAATGCCAGACCTAAACGAGAGGTTGTGAGGGGTTTTCCTGCTGCCTTCCCCAAGATGCCCTCCGTTGCCTGAGGTCGTGAGGGGCTGAAATCTAGCAGCCCTTCCCGCACAAAAGCCAGTAGACCTGGAACGAGGTTGCAAGGGTTTTCCTGTTGCTTTCCCTCCAAGAAACCCTCTGTTGTCTCGAGGTGTAGGGCTGAACTCCAGCAGCCCTTCTCTGCACAAAATGTCAACAGTCCTGAACGAAAGAGGTCATGGGGTTTTTCTCACTTGCCCTCCCTCCAAAGGCCTCCGTTGCCGGAGGTCGCGAGAGCAGAATTTCCAGCAGCTCTTCTGCACAAACGCTAGTAGACCTGAACGAAAGAGGTTGCAAGGGGTTTTCCTGTTGCTTCCCTCCAAGAACCCTCTCTGTTGCTCGAGACGAGGCTGAACTTCCAGCAGCCCTTCCTTCACAAATGTCAAAAGTCCTGGAACAAAGAGGTCGCGGCGGTTTTCATGCTTCCTGGCCTGAAAGCCTCCGGGCCCGAGGTCGGGAGCAGAATTTCCAGCAGCCCTTCCCTGTACAAACGCCAGCAGACCTGAAACGAAAGAGGTCAAGGTTTTTCTTGCCTGTAAACCTGAATGAAAGAGGTTGCTAGGGTTTTCCTGTGCCCCCTCCAAGAAGCCTCCTGCACCCCGAGGTCACGAGGCTGAATTTCCGCCATTCCTGCACAAAATGCCGACCTGAACGAAGAGGTCGCGGGGTTTTCCTGCTGCACCTCCAAGAAGCCTCCGTTGCCCGAGGTCGCTTGGGCTGAATTCCAGCAGCCCTTCCTGCGCAAAATGCCAGCAGACCTGAATGAATGAGTATGAGGGTTTTCCTGCTGCCCTGCCCAAGAGTTCTCCTGTTGCCTGAGGTCAAGAGGGTTAATTTCAGCAGCCCTGCCTGCACAAACACCAGACCTGAAAGAAAGAGGTCACGAGGGTTTTCCTCGTCTCTCCCTGCAAGCAGCCATCCGCTGTCCGAGGTCGCGAGGCGAATTTCCAGCAGCCCCTGCACAAATGCCAGCCTACCTGAACAAAGAGGTCGCGAGGGTTTTGTTCACTTCCCTTCCAAGAAGCCTCCTTGTCTGAGGTCGCGAGGGGCTGAATTTCCAGCATCCTTTCCTCCATGAAATGCCAGCAGACCTGAACAAAGAGGTCGAGGGGTTTTCTCAAACTGCCTCTGAAGAAGTCCTCCGGTTGCCTGAGGTCGGAAGGGCTGATTTCAGCATCCTCTGCACTAAACGCCAGCAGACCTGCACGAAAGAGGTCATGATTTTCTCACGCTGCCCTCCTCCAAGAAGTCTGCTGTCCAGGTCGTGAGGGGCAGATTTCAGCAGCCTTCCCGCACAAACGCCAGAAGACCTGAACTAAGAGGTTGCGAGGGTTTTTCTCAACTGCTCTCCCCAAGAAGCCTCCGTCGTTGGTGGTCGAAGGGCTGAATTTCAGCAGTCCATCCTGCAAACGCCACACGGAACGAAGATGTTGTGATGGTTTTCCTGCTGCCCTCCTCCAAGAAGCCTCCTGTTGCCCGAGGCCGAGGGGCTGATTGAGCGTCTTCCCGCACAAAATGCCAGGTACTAAACGTGGACCAGCGGCACAACACTCTCAGCCTGCCTCTCCCAAAGGAAAACCTTCAGTGCAGTTATCCCCACACATGAAAAGATAGTACTTATTTTGGTTTTTCGTTATGTTTTTCCACGTATTTGTAACTAAGCTGGCAACTGAGTTGTACTTGGGGCATTTCTGTTTGAAACCTTGCTGAATGACCGTGAATTTTTTTTTTTGCGCTAAAGATTTAAACTTTTTAACTGTATTGTTTTAACCAAATGAATTTCTGTTAACCTAGTCTCAAAGTAATCATTTCAACTTAGTTTATTTGACTGTTTTCCTGAGTTTAAACTGTTTCTCCTATCCCCTAGGGTTGTTAACATTAATGTAGCAGGCTGTAATCTTTTCAGTGTCTTTCATACACCCCTCAGCCTACCTTTAAACGAACCTCCCTTGTCCACAGCAGACCTGAACGAAAGATGTCTCGGGGTTTTTCCTCAAGCTGCCCTCCCTCCAGTCCCTCCTGGTTTCGGAGATTGCAGGCTGACTTCCAGCAGCACTTCCTGCAGGAAATGCAAGACCGGAACGAAAGAGGTCGCGAGGATTTCCTGCTGCCTCCTCCAAGAAGCCTCGCTGTTCGAGGTCGCGGGGCTGAATTTCCAGCAGCCCTTCCGCACAACGCTTGCAGACCTGAATGAAAGAGGTCGTGAGGGTTTTCCTGCTGCCCTCCCTGCAGCCTCCGTTGCCAAGGTCGCAAGGGGCTGAATTTCAGCAGCCCTTCCTGCACAAAACGCCAGACCTGAACGAAAGAGGTCACGAGGTTTTCCTCCAGCTCCTCCTCCAAAAAGCCCGGATGCCCGGGGGTCGCGAGGGGCTGAATTTCCAGCAGCCCTTCCTGCACAAAATGCCAGACCTGAAGGAAAGAGGTCGTGAGAGGTTTTTCTCAAGCTGCCCTCCATCCAAGAGCCTCCGTTGTTGGAGGTCGGGCTACTTCAGCAGCCCTTTCCTGCAAAACGCCTGCAGACCTGAACGAAAGAGGTTGGAGGGTTTTCTCAAGCTGCCCTCCTCCCAGCCCTCTGGTTGCCCTAGTTCACGAGGGCCATCCAGCGTCTTCCTCGAACAAAACGCCAGACCTGAACGAAAGAGGTTGCGAGGGGTTTTTCTCGCTGTCTCCTCCAAGAAGCCCTCCGGTGTCAGAGGGCACGAGGCTGAACAGCAGTCTTCCTGCACAAACGCCAGACCTTGAACGAAGAGGTTGTGGTGGTTCTCAAGCTGCCCTCCTCTAAGAAGTTTCCTGGCCGAGATCGTGAGAAAGCGCTTCACAGCCCTTCCTGCACAAATGCCTGTTACCGAACTAAAAGAGGTCGCTAGGTTTTTCCTGTTGCCCTCCTCCAAGAAGCCCTCTGGTGTCTTAGGGTCATGAGAGGGCTGAATTTCCAGCAGCCCCACTGCCGGGAAACGCCAGACCAGAATGAAAGCAGTTTGAGATTTTCAAGCTACCCTCCAGGAAGCCTCCTTTGTTGAGGTCTGAGGGGCTGACTTCCAGCAGCCTCGCGCAAAACGCCAGCACCTGAATGAAAGAGGTCCTGGGGTCTTGCTGCACTCCTCCAAGAAGCCCTTCGTTGTTCGAGTAGCGAGGGCTGAATTTCCAGCAGCCTTCCCGCACAAAATGCTAGCATACCTGAACGAAGAGGTCGCGAGGGGTTTTCCCTGCTGCCCTCCAAGAACCTGCCGTTCGAGGTCGGAGGGGCTACCAGCGCCCTTCCTGCACAAATGCCAGGTACGAACGGGACCAGCGGCACAACGCTCAGCCTGCTCTCCTCCTAAAAGGAAATTTACAGAGCAGTTATCCCCACACATGAAAAGATAGTACTTTATTTTGTTTTCGTTATGTTTTTCCACAAGTATTGTAACCTGTTGTGCAACGAGTTGTACTTGGGCACCTCTGTTTGAAAACCTTGCTGAACGGACTGCGGAATTTTTGGTTTTTGGCGCCAAACCTGATTTAAAACTTTAATTGCATTGCTTAACTAAATGAATTTCTGTTAACCTAGTCGCAGTAATCATTTTACTTAGTTTATTTGACTGTTTTCCTGAGTCTTAAACTGTTTCTCCTATCCCCAGCAGGGTTGTTAACATTAATGTAGCAGGCTGTAATCTTTTCAGTGCCTTCATACCTCCCTCAGCCTTCCTTTAAAACGAACCCACTCTCCCTTGTCCCAGCAGACCTGAACGAAAGAGGTCGCGAGGGTTCCCTGCTGCCCTCCTGTAAGTAGCCTCCGTTGTCGGAGATTGCGAGGCTGAATTTCCAGCAGCCCTTCCGTGTAAAAACCCAGACATGAACTAAAGAGGTCGTGAGGGTTTTCCATGTTGCCCACCTCCAAGAAGCCTCCAGTTGTTCGAGGTCGTGAGGGGCTGAAATTGCTGGCCCTTCCCCTGCACAAAATGCCAGACCTGAACTAAGAGGTTTAAAGGGGTTTTCTCAAGCAGCCCTCCTCAAGAAGTCCTCGGGTTGCGGAGGTTGCGAGGGGCTGAATTTCCAGTGCCCTCCTGCACAAAATGATGTAGACCGAACGAAAGAGGTCGCAGGGGTTTTCCCTGCTGCCTCCCCGTAGCCCGCCGGGTTCGAGGTTCCAGGGGCTGAAATCAGCCCTCCCTGCACAAATGCCAGACCTGAACTCAGAGGTCGTGAGGATTTTTCAAGCTGCCCTCCCTCCAATAAGCCCTCCGGTTGCCATGTCGCAGGGGCTGAATTTCCCAGCCCTTCCCTGCACAAATGCCGACGGAACTAAAGAGGTCATGAGTGGTTTCTCGTTGCCCTCCTCCAGGAAGACCTCCGCTGTTGAGTCGCTAGGCTGACCACCAGTCGCTCCTTGCACAAACGCCAGCAGACCGGAACAAAGAGGTCGAGTGGTTTTCCTCGCTGCCCTCCTCCAAGAAGCCTCCGTTGTCCGAGGTCACGTGGGCAGAATTTCAGCAGTCTTCCCTGCACAAACGTCAGCAGACCTGAACGAAGAGGCCAGGGTTTTCTCGTGCTGCCTCCCTCCAAGAAGCCCTCCTCGTCTGAGGTCGCAGGTGTTGAATTTCCGCAGCCCTTCCCTGCACAAAATGCCAGCAGACCGAACGAAAGAGGTCGTGGAGGGTTTCTTCTCGTTCCTCCCAGAAGCCCTCTGTTGCCTAGGTTGCGAGGGGCTGAAATTCCAGCAGCCCTTCCTGCACAAACGCTGATCTGAACGAGAGGTCGTGAGGGTTTTCTCCTGCTGCCCTCCTCCAAGCAGCCCTCCGATTGCTGGTCGTCTGGCTGAATGGTGCAGCCTTCCTTCACAAAATTCCGGCAGACCTGAAAGAAAGAGGTCACTAGGTTTTTTCCTGCTGCCTTCCTCCAAAAAGCTCCTCCTGATGCCCAGGTCGCGGGGCTGACCTCCATCAGCCCTTCCCACAAAATGCCAGCAGACCTGAACGAGAGGTCGCGGGGTTTTCTCAAGCTGCCCTCCCTCCAAGAGTCCCCCTGCGGGTGCCCCAGGTCACGGCGGAATTTCAGCAGCCCTCCTGCACAAATGCCTGCAGACCTGAACGAAAGAGGCTAGGGTTTTCCTCAAGCCGCCCCTCCAAGAAGCCATCTGGTTGCCCTAGGTCGCCAGGGCTAATTCAGCAGTTCTTCCCTGCAATAAAACGCCAGCAGACCTGAACGAGAGGTTTGTGAGTTTTCCTCGTTGCCCTCCATCAAGAGCCTCCTGTTCCGGACGCTATGTGGGGCTGAATTTCCAGCAGCCTTCCTGCACAAACCAGACATGAACTAAGATGTTACAGTTTTCTCAAGCTGCCCTCCTCCAGCCTGCTGTTCGAGGTAGGGCTGAATTTCAGCTTTCCTTCCTTGCACAAATGCCAGGAGACTGAACGCATGAGGTCGCGAGGGGTTTCCCCAAACTGCCCTCCTCCTGTATGCCGTCCTTGCCCTCGGTGGTGAGGGGCTAAATTTCCAGCAGCCTTCAATGCACAAACACCAGCAGACCTGAACGAATGAGGTCGCGAGGGTTTTCCTGCTGCCTCCCTCCAAGAAGCTTCCCCGGTTGCCCGAGGTACCAGGGTGAATTTCCAGCATCCTTTCCTGCACAAAACTACAGATTTGAACGAAAGAGGTCAGATGTATTCCTGCTGCCCCTCCAAGAAACCTCCGCTTCCCCAGGTCGCGAGGGGTTGAATTTCAGCAGCCCTTCCTGCACAAAATGCTGCAGACTGAACGAAGAGGTCGCGAGCGTTTTCCTCAAGCGCACTCTCCTAGCTCCTCCATTTGCCTGAGTTCGCTATGGCTGAATTAGCTGTCCTTTCCTGCACAAACGCCAGGTACCTGAACGCAGAGTCCTAGGTTTCCTGTTGCCCTCCTCCAAGTGCCCGCCGGGTTGCCGAGGTTGCGGGCTGAATTTCGCAGTCTTCCCCACAAATGCCAACTGATCTGAACGAAAGAGGTCGCTGGGGTTTTCCTGTTGCCCTCCTTAGGAAGCCTCCTGTTGTTCGAGGTGCGAGGGGCTGAATTCTGCAGCCCTTCCCTGCACAAATGCCAGACCTGAACGTAAGATGTCGCGACGGTTTTCCTCGTTGTCCTCCCTCCAAGAAGCCTCCGCCGTCTGAGGTCGCGAGGGGCTGAATTCCAGCTGCCCTTCCTGCACAAACGCCAGACCTGGAGCGATGGTGGCGAGAGGTTTTCTCAAGACGCCTCCCTCCAAGAATCCTCCGGCGTCGAGGACACGACGGGCTGAATTGACAGTGTTTCTTGCCCAAAATGCCAGGTACGAACGAGACCATGCATATCCGCCAGCCTGCCTCCTCCTAAAAAGGAAAATGAAAGTGCAGTTGTCCCTACACTTGAAAAGATACTACTAATTTTAAGCTTTTTATGTTTTTCCACAAGTATTTGTAACTGTTGTGCAACGAGTTGTACTTTCAGCACTCTGTTTGAAAACCTTGCTGAATGGGACCGTGGAATTTTTTTTTTTTTTTTTGCCAAACCATTTAAAACTTTAATTGCTTTGCCTTAACTAAATGAATTTCTGAACCCAGTCGCAAAAGTAATCACTTACTAGTTTATTTGACTGTTTTCCGAGTCTTAAACTGTTTCTCCTACCCCCTAGCAGGTTGTTAACATTAATGTAGCAGGCTGCAATCCTTTCAGAGGATCATACCCTCCCTCAGCCACCTTAAAACCTAACCCCTCCCTTGTCCACAGACCTGAACGAAAGAGGCCTAGGGTTTTTCTCCAGCTGCCCCCCTCCAGGAAGGTTCTCTGTTCCCAAGGTCGCGCTAATTTCCAGCAGCTCTTCCTGCACAAAATGCCTGCAGACCTGAACTAAAGTCATGAGGTTTTCCTGCTGCCCTCCTCCAAGAAGTTCTCGTTGCTCGAGGTTGCAGGCTGAATTTCCAGCGTCCTCCCTGCACAAAATGCCAGGTACGAATGTAGACCAGCGGCCACATCGCTTCAGCCGTTTCTCCTAAAAGGAAAACTGTACAGTAGTTGTCCCCACATGAAAAGATACTATTTTATTTTTGCTTTCTGCTATGTTTTTTTCCATGTATTTGTAAACTGTTGTGCAACTGAGTTGTACTCTGGGCACCTCTGTTGAAAACCTTGCTGAATGGGACCGTGAATTTTTTTTTTTTTTTGCGCCAAACCAGATTAAAACTTTAATTGCATTGCTTAACCAATGAATTTCGTTAACCTAGTGCAAAAGTACATTTCTGCTTAGTTTATTTGACTGTTTCTGACTTTAAACTGTTTCTCTGATCCCCTAGCAGGGTTGTTATCGTTAATGTAGCAGGCTGCAACTCAGTGTGCTTCATACCTCCCTCAGCCTACCTTTTTAAACTAACCTCCCTTGTCCACAGCAGACCTGAACGTGAGGTCAGGGGTTTTCCTCCAGCTGTCCTCCTCCAAGAAGCCTCCGTTGCCGGGGGTCGTGGAGGCAGTATTTCCAGCAGCTCATTCTGCACAAACGCCAGCAGACCTGAACGAAAGAGGCTGAGGGGTTTTCCGTTGCACTCCCCTCGCAGCCTCCGTTGCCCGATGTCATGAGGGCTAATTTCCAGCAGCCTTTCCTGCACAAACACCAGCAGACCTGAACTAAAGAGGTCGCAGGGGTTTTCTCAAGCTGCCCTCCTCCAAGAAGCGCCCGTTGCCTGAGGACGCGAGGGTCTGAATTCAGCAGCCCTGCCTGTACATTCCAGCAGACCTGAACGAAGAGGTTTAGGGTTTTCTCGTTGCCTTCTCCAAGAAACCTCCGTTGTTCGGCTGTGAGGCAGAATTTCCAGAAGCCTTCCCTGCACAAACGCCAGCAGACCTGAATGAAAGAGGTTTGAGGGGTTTTCCTAAACTGCCTCCCTCCATGAAGCCCTCCGTTGTTCGAGGTCGCGAGGGGCTGAATTACCAGCAGCCCTTTCCTGCACAAACGCCAGACCTAACGAAAGAGGTTCGAGGGGTTTTCCCGCTGCCCCCTCCAAAGTCTCCGCTGTTGGAGGTCTTTGAGGGGCTGTATTTGGCAGCCCGCCCGTACAAAATGCCAGCTGACCTGAACGAAGAGGTCACGAGGGGTTACTGCTGCACTCCTCCAAGAAGCCCGCCGTTTGCTGAGGTTGTGAGGGGCTAATTTCCACAGGCCCTTCCTGTACAAAATGCCGCATCAAACAATGAGTTCAGGGGTTTTCCTGCTGCCCTCCTCCAAGAAGCCTCCGGTGTTCGAGGTCACGAGGCTGAATTTTCAGCCCTTTCCCTGCATAAAACGCCAGACCTGGACCGAAGAGGTCACGAGGGTTTTCTAATCTGCCCTCCTTCCAAGAAGCCCTGCTTGCCCGAGGTCACGAGGCTGAATTTCAGCAGCCCTTCCCTGCACAAATGCCAGCAGACCTGAACTAAAGGTACAGGGTTTTTCCTGCTGCCCTCCTTCGCAGGCCTCCGGCGTCTGAGGTAGTAGGGCTGAATTTCCAGCAGCTTACCCTGCACAAAATGCGAGCAGACCTGAACAAAGAGGTCGCGAGGGTTCTCTCAAGCTGCCTTCCTCCAAGAAACCCTCCGTTGCCCGAGTCGCTGTGGTAATTTCCAGCAGCCCTTCCTGCACAAAATACCGAATGGAACGAAAGAGGTCGCGGGGTTTCACGCTGCCCTCCTCCAAGAAGCACTGCTGTTCCGAGGTCATGAGTGGCAGAATTTCCATTAGCCCTTTCCTGCACAAAACACCAGCATCTGAATGAAAGAGGAGCTAGGGTTTTTCAAGCTGCCCTCCAAGAAGCCTTCCGTCTGAGGTTGCGGGGTGAACAGCAGCCCTTCCTGCACAAAATGCCAGTAGACCTGAACGACAGAGGTCGGAGGGTTTTTTTTCTGCTTCCTCCTCGCAGCTCTTCCTGTTGCCCGAGGTCGCGGCTGAATTTCCAGCAGCCTTCTGCAGAAAACGCCAGTTACCTGAACTAAAGAGGCGTAGGGGTTTCATGCTGCCCTCCTCAAGAAGCCTCCGGTGTTCATGTTGCGAGGGGCTGAATTTCCGCAGTCTTCCCGCACTAAAATGCCAGCAGACCGAACGAAAGAGGTCGCGAGGGTTTTTCTCAAGCTGCCTCCTCAAGAAGCCCTGTTGCCCGAGGTCGCAGGGCTGATTTCCAGCGGTCTTCCTGCACAAAATGCCAGCAGACCTGAACGAAAGAAGACGTGATGGGTTTTTCGTTGCCCTCCTCTAAGAAGCTCTGCTTGCCCGAGGTGCAGGGTTGAAATTCAGCAGCTCTCCTGCACAAAACGCCATACCTGAATGAAAGATCGGAGGGTTTCTGCCCTCCAAGAAGCCTCCGGTGTAAAGGTGCAAGGCTGATTTCCAGCAGCCTTGCCTGCATAATGTCAGCAGACCTGAAAGAAAGAGGTCACGAGGGGTTTTCCTCGCTGCCTTCCTCCAAAAGCCCTCCGATGCCCGAGGTCGCTAGGGCAGAATTTCCATCAGCCCTCCTACACAAAATGCCAGACCTGAACGCAGAGGTCGCGAGGTTTTCTCGCTGCCTCCTCCAAGAAGCCTCTCTTGCGCTAGGTCGAGGGGCTGAATTTCCACCAGCCCTTTCCTGCACATAACGCCAGCAGACCTGAACGGGTCGCTGTTTTCTCGCTGCCTCCTTCGCTAGCTCCATTGTTCGATGTTGCGAGGGCTGATTCGGCAGCCTTCCTGCACAAACGCCAGACCTGAACGAAAGATGTTGCGAGGGGTTTTCCTGCTGCCTCCTCCAAGAAGCCTCCGTTGCTCCGAGGTAACGAGGGCTGAATGCAGCCCTTCCTGTACAGAATGCCAGACCTGAATAAAAGAGTCGCGAGGCTTTTTCCTGCTGCCCTCCTCCTCCCTCCGTTGCTCAAGGTCGAGGCTGAATTTCCAGCAGCCCTTCTCACAAAACTAGCAGACCTTGAACGAGGTCGCGAGGGTTTTCCTGTTGCCCTCCAGGAAGCAGTCCTTGCCCGAGGTCGCAAGGCTACCAGCAGCCTTCCTGCACAAACGCCAGCATCTTGAATGAATGAGGTCACGAGGGGTTTTCCTCGCTGCCCTCCTCCAGCCCTCCAGTGTCCGAGTACCGGGGCTGAATTTCCAGCAGCCCTTCCCCACAAATGCCAGCAGAGTTGAACTAAAGGGCGCGAGGGTTTTCAACCGCACTCCTCCGTTAGCCCCATTTGTCCGAGTTCGCGGGGGCTGATTTCAGCCCTTCCTCACAAAATGCTGATCTGAACGAAAGTTGTCGTGAACGGGTTTTCTCTGCTGCCTTCTCCAAGAACTTCGTTGCCTGAGGTCCAGGGGCTGAATTTCAGCAGCCCTTCCCTGCACAAAACACCAGACCTGAGCGAGTGGTCGCGAGAGGTTTTTCTGTTGCCCTCCAAGAAGCCCGTCGGGCTGCCCGAGGTCGCGGGGCAGAATTTCCGCCTTCTTCCTGCAATAACGCCAGCAGTCTGAACTAAAGAGGTCACAGGGGTTTTCCTCGTTGCCCTCCTTCAAGAAGTTTCCTTCTCGTTGCTCGGGTCGCGAGAGCGGAATTTCCTGCAGCCCTTCCCTATAGAAAATGCCAGACCTGAACGAAGATGTCCGTTCGGTTTTTCCTCAAGCAGCTCTCCCTAAAAGCCTCCGTTGCCTGAGGTCACGAGGCTGAATTTCCAGCAGCCCTTCCCAACAAAACCAGACCTGGTCGGTTGTGGTCGAGGTTTTCCCTGCCTCCTCCAAGAATCCTCCGTTGCCCGAGCGCGACGGGCTGAATTTGTAGCCCTTCCTGCACAAATGCCAGGTACGTAAACGACCATATCGCTACAGCCTGCTTCCTCCTAAAAAGGAAAACTCTATAGTTTAGTTGTCCCCACTCATGAAAAGATAGTACTTTTTAAGCTTTTCGTTATGTTTTCTCCAAGTATTTAGTCTGTTGTGCAACGGAGCACTTTCTGGGCACCCTGTTTGAAAACCTTGAATGGGACCGTGAATTTTTTTTTTTTTTTTTTTACAACCAGATTTAAAACTTAATTGCATTGTCTAACCAATAAATTTCTGTTAACCAGTCGCAAAATAATCATTTCACTTAGTTATTTGACTGTTTCCTGAGTCTTAAACTGTTTCTCCCATCCCCTAGCAGGGTTGTTAACATTAATGAAGCAGGCTGCAACTTTTCTGTGTGCCTTCATACCTCCCATCAGCCTACCTTTAAAACGAACCTCCCCTTGTCCAGCAGACCTGAACCAAAGAGGTCGCATGTTTTCCAGCTGCCCTCCTCCACGAAGCCTCCGTTGCCTGAGGTCGCGAGGGGTTGAATTTCGCAGCCCTTCCATGCACAAATGCCACAGACCTGAACGAAAGAGGTCGCGACGGTTTTTTCTGTTGCTCCTCCAAATGCCCTCCTGATGCCCGAGGTCGCGAGGGGCTAATTTCCATCAGCCCTTTCCCTTGTCAGCAGACCTGAACGAAGAGGTCGCGAGGGTTTTCTCTAGCTGCTCCTCCTGCTAGGCTCCGTGTTGCCTGAGGTCACGAGGGCTGAATTTCAGCAGCCCTTCCTGCACAAAATGCCTGCAGACCTGAACGAAGAGGCTGCGTGGGGTTTCAAGCTGCCTCTCCAAGAAGCCCTCTGGTGCCTCGGTCGCGAGGGGCTGAATTTCCAGCAGCCCTTCCCTGCACAAAATGCCAGCAGACCTGAACGAAAGAGGTCGCGAGATTTTCTCCTGCTGCCCTCCTTCAAGAAGCCTCCTGTTCGGACGCTGCAGGGGCTGATCAGCAGCCCTTCCTGCACAAACGCCAGACTGAACGAAAGATGACACGACGTGTTTTCCTGCTGCCCTCCTCCAATAAGCCCTCTGTTGTCTGGGTCGCAGGGCTGAATTTGCGTCTTCCTGCACAAAAGGCCAGACCTGTTTAATGTGGTCGCGAGGTTTCTCCGCCCTCCTCTGAATCCTCCGTTGCCGTAGACGCGACGGCTGAATTTTCTAGCCCTTCCTGCACAAATGCAGTAAACGTGAGACCATACACATCGTGCTCAGCCTGTTTCTCCCAAAAGGAAAACTGTACAGTGCAGTTGTCCCCACACATGAAAAGATACTATTTTTTTTTTAAGCTTTTCGGTTATGTTTTCCACATTTGTAACCAAGCTGTGCATCTGAGTTGTTCTTCTGGGGCACCCTGTTTGAAAACCTGCTGAATGGGACCGTGAATTTTTTTTTTTGCTTAAACCAGATTTAAATCTTTAATTGTACGTTAACTAAATGAATTTCTGTTAACTAGTCGCAAAAGTATTAATTTCACTTAGTTTATTTGACTGTTTTCCGAGTCTTAAACTGCTTCTCTGATCCCCAGGGTTGTTAACGCACGTAGTAGGTCAATCCTTTCAGTGCTTCTTCATACCCTCCCTCAGCCTACCTTAAAACGAACCCTCTCCCTTGTCCACAGCAGACCTGAACGAAAGAGGTCGTGAGGGGTTTTCTCCAGCTGCCCTCCCTCCAAGAAGCCCTCCTGCCCGAGGTCGTGAGAGGCAGAATTTCAGCAGCTCATCTCGCACAAAATGCCAGACCTGAATGAAAGAGGTCGCGAGGGGTTTCTGCTGCCTCCTCCAGGCCTCCGTTGCCCGAGGTTGCGAGGGCTGATTCCAGCAGCCCTTCCTTGCACAAAATGCCAGCAGGCCTGAACGAAAGATCGCGATGTTTTTTTTTCAGGCTGCCCCTCCAAGGCCTCCGTTGCCTGTCGCGAGGGCGACTTCCGCAGCCCTTCCCTGCACAAATGCCAGCTACCTGAACTAAAGAGGTCGCGAGGGGTTTTCCCGCGCTCCCCTCCAAGAAGCCCTCCGTTGTCCGGAGATCGCGAGGCTGAATTCCAGCAGCCCTTCCCACAAAATGCCAGCTACCTGAACGAAAGAGGTCGCGGGGTTTCAAGCTGCCTCCTCCAAGAAGCCCTGCTCCTAGGTTGAGGGCTGAATTTCAGCAGCCCTTCCTGCACATAACGCCAGCAGACTTGAACTAAAAGGTCGCGGGAGTTTTCCTGCTGCCTCCTTCAAGAAGCCCCCATTGTTCGATGTTGCTAGGGGTTAATCAGCAGCCCCTGTACAAAACGCCAGACCTGAACGAAAGATGTTGCGAGGGTTTTCCTGTTGCCTCCTCCTGCAGGGGCCCTCCTGCCTAGGTACCGAGGGCTGAATTTCCAGCAGCCCTTCCTGTACAAAATGCCAGACCTGAACAAAGAGGTCGAGGCTTTTCTCAAGCTGCCTCCAGGGAGTTCTCCGGTTCGAGGTCGTGGGGGCTGAATTTGTGCAGCCCTTCCTTGCACAAACGCCAGCAGACCTTGAACGAATGAGGTCGTGAGGGTTTTTCTGTTGCCCCTCCTCCAGAAGCAGTCCTCACCCGAGGTCTCAGGGCAACTTCAGCAGCCTTCCTGCACAAAACGCGAGCAGACCTGGAATGAATGAGGTCACGAGGGGTTTTCCTCAAGCTGCTCTCTCCAAGAAGCCCGTTGCCCGAGGTACTGTGGGGCATTCAGCAGCCCTTCCCTGCACAAACCCAGACCGAACAAAGAGGTCGCATGGGTTTTCCTGCCCCTCCAAGAATCCTCCACTTGGCTCGAGGTCGCTAGGGCTGAATTTCAGCAGCCTTCCTGCACAAATGCTGGCAGACCTGAACGAAAGAGGTGCGAGGGTTTTCTCAAACTGCACTCCCTCCAAGAAGCCCTCCATTTGTCCGAGTTCGTGAGGCTGAATTTCCTGCAGTCTTCCGCACAAATGCCAGACCTGAACGAAGTTGTCGCAACGATTTCCTCGTTGCCCTCCAAGAAGCCCTCCGGTTGCCTGAGGTCACCGGGGCTGAATTTCCAGCAGCCCTTCCTGCACAAAACGCCAGACCTGAGCGAAAGTGGTCGTGAGAGGTTTTCTCTGCTGCCCTCCCTCCAAGAAGCCTGCCGTTGCCCGAGGTCGCGAGGGCAGAATTCCAGCCCTTCCATGCAAAACACCAGTAGACCTGAACGAAAGAGGTCGCAAAGGTTTTCCTGCTGCCCTCCTTCAAGAAGTCCCATGTTCGAGGTCGCGAGGCAATTTGCTGCGTTCTTCCCTGCACAAAATGCCAGACCTGAACGAAGATGTCGAACTGGTTTTCCTGCTGCCCTCCTCCAAAAGTCCTCCGTTGCCTGAGGTCCCGAGGGGCTGAATTGCAGCCCTTCCTGCAACAAAACGCCAGACCTGAGCTTAATGCGGCAGAGCTTTCTCAAGCTGCCCTCCTCCAAGAATCCTCCGTTCGGAGGTCGCGATTTGGCTGAATTGAGCAGCCCTTCCTGCACAAAATGCCAGGTATGAACGTGAGACCACACATCGCGCCAGTTTGCCTCCTCCTAAAAAGGAAACTCTACGCAGTTGTCCCCACAAATGAAAAGATAGTATTTTTATTTAAGCTTTTCGCTATGTTTTCCACAAGTATTTGTAAACTGTTGTGCAACGTTTGTACTTGGGCACTCTGTTTGAAAACCTTGCTGAATGGGACCTAATTTTTTTTTTTTTTTTCGCCAAACCTGATTTAAAACTTTAATTGCATTGTTTTAACCAAATAATTTTGTTAACCTAGTCGCAAAATAATCATTTCTACTTAGTTTATTTGACTGTTTTCCTGAGTCTTAAACTGCTTCTCCGATCCCCTCAGCAGGGTTGTTAACATTCACGAAGCAGGCTGCAATCCATTTCAGTGTGCCTTCATACCTTCCCATCAGCCTAACTTTAAAACGAACCCACTCTCCCTGTCCACAGCAGACCTGAACGAAAGAGGTCGCAAGGGTTTTCCTCCAGTTGCCCTCCCTCCACGGGTTCTCCGGGTTGCCCGAGGTCGCGAGGGGCTGAATTTCCAGCAGCCCTTCCCCGCACAAATGCCAGCTACCTGAACGAAAGAGGTCGCGAGGGGTTTTCCCTGCTGTTCTCCTTCAAGAAGCCTCTGTCTCGAGGTCGCGCGTGGCTGAATGTTCAGCAGTCCTTCCCTGCACAAAATGCCAGCAGACCTGAACGAAGAGGCTCTGAGGGGTTTTCCCAAGCTACCTCCCTCCAGGAAGCCCTCCTTCCTAAGGTCGCCAGGGGCTGAATTTCCACAGCCCTTCCTTCACAAAACGCCAGCAGACCTGGAACAAATGAGGTCGCTGAGGGGTTTTCTCAAGCTGCCCTCCCTTCAAGAAGCCCTCCGGTTGCTCTGAGGTCACGAGGCTGAATTTCCAGCAGCTCTTCCTGCACAAACGCCAGCAGACCTTGAACGAAAGAGGTCACGAGGGTTTTCCCAAGCTGCCCTCCTCCACAGTTTCCCTCCGCTGCCCGAGGCTCGCGAGGGCAGAATTTCCAGAGCCCTTCTCTGCACAAAATGCCAGCAGACCTGAACGAAAGAGGTCACGAGGGTTTTCCTCATGCTGCACTCCTTCCAAGAAGTTCCTCCAGTTGCCCGCGGAGGTGACTGGGGCTGAATTTCCAGCAGCCATTCCCTGCACAAAATGCCAGCAGACCTGAATGAAAGAGGTCACTGTGGGGTTTCATGCTACCCTCCTCCAAGCAGCCTCCTGTTGCCTTGAGGTCACGAGGGCTGAATTTCCAGCAGCCTTCCCCTGCACAAAACGCCAGACCTGAACGAAAGAGGTCATGAGGGGTTTTCTCTCATCTGCCTCCTCCAAGAAGCCTCCGCTTGCCTGAGGTCACGAGGCTGAATTTCCAGATGCCCTTCCCGCACAAAATGTCAGCAGACCTGAACCAAGAGGTCATGTAGGGGTTTCTGCTGCCTCCTTCCAAGAGCGCCTGGCTTGTTCGAGGCTCGCGAGGTCTGAATTTCACAGCCCTGCCTGCACAAAAATGCCAGCAGACCTGAAGGAAGAGGTCACGAGGGTTTCCTCAAGCTGCCTTCCTCCAAGAAACCTCCGGGTTGCCTGAGGTCGTGAGGCTGAATTTCCAGCAGCCCTTTCCCTGCACAAAACGCCAGCAGACCTGAACGAAGAGGTCACGAGGGTTTTCCCGCGCCTGCCCTCCAAGAAGCTTGCTCCTGCTGCCCGAGGTCGTGAGTGGCATAATTTCCAGCAGCCCTTCCCGGCACAAAAAGTGTGACCTGAACTAAGAGGTCGCGAGGGTTTTTCTCAAGCTGCCCTCCTCCAAGAAGCCTCCAGTTGCCCAAGGTCGCGAGGGCTTGTTCAGCAGCCCTTCCCCGCACAAAACGCCTGCAGACCTTGAACTTAAAGAGGTCGCGAGGGGTTTTCCTTGCTGACCTCCTCCAAGAAGCCCTCCGTTGTTCGAGGCTGCGGTGCGGCTGAATTCCAGCAGCCCTTCTGCACAAAACGCCAGCAGACCTGAACCCACAGAGGTCCGTAGGGGTTTTTCTGCTGCCCTCCATGAAGCCCTCCGCCCGAGGTCGCGAGGGGCTGAATTTCAGCAGCCTTTCCGCACAAATGCCAGTAGATCTGAATGAATGAGGTCGTGAGGGTTTTCATGCAGCCCTCCCTGAAGAAGCCTCCGCTGTCTGAGGTCCGAGGCTGAACAGCAGCCCTTCCTGCACAAACGTCATAGACCTGAATGAAAGAGGTCGAGGTTTTCCTGCTGCCCTCTCCAAGAAGTGTCGTTGTCTGAGGTCGGAGGGCTGACCAGCAGCCCTTGCCTGCACAAATGCCAGCAGACTGAACGAAGAGGTCACGAGGGTCAAGCTGCCCTCTCCAAGAAACCCGTTGCCCGAGGTCGTGAGGGTTGACTTCAGTAGCCCTTGCCTGTACAAAACGCCAGACCTGAACGAAAGTTGCGCGGGGTTTTTCAAGCTGCCCTCCTCCAAGCAGGCCCTCCGGTTGCCCGAGGTAACGAGGGGCTGAATCGCGCTCTTCCTGTACAGAATGCCAGTCCGAACAAAGAGGTCGCGAGGCGTTTTTCCTGCTGCCCTCCAGGAAGCCCTCCTGTTCCTGGTCGTGAGGCTGAATTTCCAGCAGCCCTTCCTGTACAAACGCTAGCAGACCTGAACCATGAGGTCGCGAGGGGTTTTCCTGCTGCCCTCCTCCAGGAAGCAGTCCTTGCCCGAGGCTCCATAAATTTCCAGCCCTTCCTGCACAAACCAGCAGACCTGAATGATGAGGTCACGAGGGTTTCCCTGCCTCCCTCCAAGAAGCCCTCCAGTTGCCCGGTACCGTGGGCTGATTTGCAGCCCTTCCTGCACAAAAACTCCAGACCTGAACGAAAGAGGTCGCGAGGGTTTTCCTCAAGCCTCCTCCCTCCAAGAAACCTCCACTTGCCCGAGGTCGCGAGGGCTGAATTTCCAGCAGCCCTTCCTGCACAAAATGCCAGCAGAGTTGAACGAAAGAGGGCGAGGGGTTCAACCGCACTCTCCAAGAAGCCCATTTGTCCGGAGTTCGCGAGGCTGAATTTCTAAAGGCCTTCCCGCACAAATGCCAGACCGAACGAAGTGTCGCAACGTTTTCTCAAGCTGCTTTCCTCCAAGAAGTCTCCGTTGCTCTGATCGCGAGGGGCGAATTTTACAGCCCTTCCTGCACAAACACCAGACCTGAGCGAGTGGTGGTCGAGGTTTTCCTGTTGCCCTCCTCCAAGAAGGTCCGTTGTTGTCTGAGGTCGCGAGGGCAGAATTTCCTGCAGCCCTTCCCACAAACGCCAGCAGACCTGAACGAAGAGGTCACAAAGGGTTTTCCTCAAGCTGCCCTCCTCAAGAAGCCTTCCTGCTCTAGGTCGCGAGGGGGAATTTCCTGCAGCCCTCACTCAAATGCCAGACCTGAACGAAGATGTCGCAACGGTTTTCCTGCCAGCCCTCCTCAAAAGCCCTCCGTTGCCTGAGGTCACAGGGGCTGAATTTCAGCAGCCCTCTCGCAACAAAACGCCAGACCTGGCGCGAATGTGGTGAGAGGTTTTCCTTGGCTGCCTCCTCCAGTCCTCCTGTGTTGCCCGAGTGCTGACGGCTGAATTTCTAGTGCCCTTCCTGCACAAAATGTCAGGCATGAACGAGACCAGCGACATCACCAGCCTGCTCTCCTCCCAAAAAGGAAACCTACAGCTTAGTTGTCCCCACTCATGAAAAGATAGTATTTTTTTAAGCTTTCAAGCTATGTTTTCTCCACAAGTATTTGTAACTTGTGCAACGGAGTTGCTCTTTCTGGGGCACTCTGTTTGAAAACCTTTCTGAATGGGACCGTGTTTTTTTTTTTTTTTTTTTTGCCAAACCTGATTAAAACTTTAATTGCATTGTCTAACTAAATAAATTTCTTAACTAGTGCAAAAATAATCATTTCATTAGTTTGTTTGATGTTTTCCTGAGTCTTAAACTGCTTCTCCGATCCCCAGCAGGGTTGTTAACATTAATGAAGCAGGCTGCAACCTTTCAGTGTGCCTCTACTCCTCCCATCAGCCTACCTTAAATGAACCTCTCCTTGTCCACAGCAGATTTGAACCGCAGAGGTCGCAGGCTTTCTCCAGCTGCCCTCCCTTCACGGTTCCTCGAGGTCCGAGGGGTGAATTTCCAGCCCTTCCATGCACAAATGCTGCAGATCTGAACGAAAGAGGTCGCACGGTTTTTTCTCAAGCTGCCTCCAAAATGCCCTCCTGATGCTCCGGTCGCGAGGGGCTGAATTTCCATCAGCCCTTCCCTTCACAAATGCCAGCAGACCTGAACGAAAAGAGGTCGTGAGGGTTTTCTCTAGCTGCTCCCCTCCAAGGCTCTCACGGTTGCCCGAGGTCACGAGGCTAATTCCAGCAGCCCTTCCTGTACAAAATGCCTGTGCCTGAACAAAGAGGTTGCGTAGGGTTTTCTGTTGCCTCCTCCAAGCAGCTCTGTTGTCCAGGTCATGAGGCTGAATTTCCAGCAGCCCTTCCTGCACAAAATGCCAGTAGACTTGAACGGAAGAGGTGCGAGGAGTTTTCCTCAAGCTGCCCTCCCCAAGCAGCCTCCCGCTGTCTGACGCTGTGAGGCGAATCAGCAGCCCTTCCCCTGCACAAAACGCCAGACCTGAATTGAAGATGATACGATTTCTTTTCCTGCTGCCCTCCTCCACAGCCCTCTGTTGCCTGAGGTCGAGGCTGAATTTCCAGCAGTCCTTCCTGCACAAAAGGCCAGACCTGAGCGAATGTGGTCTCGAGTTTTCCAAGCTGCTCCTCCTCCAAGAATTCCTCCCGTTGTCTAGGACGCGACGGCTGAATTGAGGTCTTCCCACAAAATGCCAGGTTTGAACGTAGACCACGACATCGCGCCAGCCTGCTCTCCTCCTAAAAAGGAAAACTGTACGCAGTTGTCCCACACATGAAAAGATACTATTTAAGTTTTCAAGCTATGTTTTCTCCACAAGTATTTGTAACCTTGTGTAACTGAGTTTTTTTCTGGGGCACTCTGTTTGAAAACCTTGCTGAATGGGAATTTTTTTTTTTTTTTACCAACCAGATTTAAAACTTTATTCATTTTAACCAAATGAATTTGTAACTTAGTCGCAAAGTATTAATTTCTACTTATTTATTTGACTGTTTTCTGAGTCTTAACTTCTGATCCCCTAGCAGGGTTGTTACGTTCATGTAGTAGGCTGCAACCTTTCAGTGCGCCTTTTATACCTCCCCAGCTCACCAAAACGAACCTCCCTTGTCCAAGCAGACCTGAACGAAAGAGGTCGTGAGGGTTTTTCTCCAGCTGCCCTCCTCCAAGAAGCCCTCCTGTTGCCTGAGGTCGTGAGAGGCAGAATTTCCAGCAGCCCATTCTGCACAAATGCCAGCAGACTGAATGAAAGAGTCGCGAGGGGTTTTCCCAAGCTGCCCTCCTCCGCTAGCCTCCGTTGCCCGAGGTTGCGAGGGGCTGACTTCAGCAGCCCTTCTGCACAAATGCTGCAGGTCTGTTAAAGAGGTCGCACGGTTTTTTTTCAAGCTCTCCAAGCAGTCTCCGTTGCCCAAGGTCGGGGCTGAATTTCCAGCCCTTCCCTGCACAAATGCCAGTTACTGAACGAAGAGGTCGCGAGGGTTTCTTGGTTGCCTCCTCCAAGAAGCTCTCCGTTGTCTGAGATCGCAGGCTGAATTTCCAGCAGCCTTCCTGTACAAAATGCCAGTTACCTGAACGAAAGAGGTCGTGAGGGGTTTTCTCAAGCTGCCCTCCTCCAAGAAGCCCCGTTCTAGGTCGTGGGTGGGCTGAATTTCCAGCCCCTGCACATAACGCCAGCAGACCTGAACGAAAAGGTCGCGGGAGTTTCGTTTTGCCTCCCTTCAAGAAGCCTCCATTGCCCGGGATGTTGCGAGGCTAATTTCCACAGCCTCCCGCACAAAACGCCAGACCTGAACGAAAGATGTTGTAGGGTTTTCCTGCTGCCTCCTCCAAGAAGCCTCCGTCCGTTGAGAAATGGGCTAATTTCCAGCAGCCCTTCCTGTACCAAATGCAGACCTGAACAAAAGAGGTCGTGAGGTTTCCTGCTGCCTCCTCCAGGAAGCCCTCCGCTGTTCGAGGTCGTAGGTTGAATTTCCAGCAGCCCTTCCTGCACAAACGCCAGACCTGAACGAATGAGGTCGCGAGGGGTTTTCCTCAAGCTGCCCTCCCTCCAGGAAGCAGTCCTTTCACCCGAGGTCGCAAGGGGCTAAATTTCCAGCAGCCCTTCCCTGCACAAAACGCGAGCAGACCTGAATGAATGAGGTCACGAGTTTCTCAAGCGCCTCCTCCAAGAAGCCTCCTGCCCGAGGTACTGTGGGCTGAATTTCATGGCCTCCTGCACAAAACTCAGACCTGAACAAAGAGGTCGCGATGGGTTTTCCTGCTGCCTCCCTCCAAGAATCCCTCCACTTGTTCGAGGTCGCAGGGGCTGAATTTGGCAGTTCTTCCCGCAAAATGCCGGCAGACCTGAACGAAGAGGTGCGAGGGGTTTTTCAAACTGCACTCTCCAAGCAGCCTCCATTGTCCGGTCGTGAGGGCGAATTTCCTGCAGCCCTTCGCACAAATGCCAGACCTGAACGAAAGCTGTCGCAACGATTTCCTCAAGCTGCCTCCTCCAAGAAGCCCTCCGTTGCCTGAGGTCATGAGGGGCTGAATTTCCAGCAGTTCTTCCCACAAACGCCAGACCTGAGCCAAAGTGGTCGCGAGAGGTTTCCTGTTGCCCCCTCCAAGAAGCCTGCCGGTTCGAATGCTAGGGCAGAATTTCTGCGCCCTTCCATGCACAAAACGCCACAGACCTGAACGAGCGGGTCGCGGTTTTCCTGTTGCCTCCTTCGCTAGCCTCCCGTCTGAGGTCGCGAGGGCTGAATTTCCTGCAGCCCTTCCTCGCAAAATGCCAGACCTGAACGAAGATGTCGAACGGGTTTTCTCAAGCTGCCCTCCTCCAAAAAGCTCCTCCGGGTTGCCTGAGGTCGCGAGGGCTGAATTTTCCAGCAGCCCTTCCTGCAACAAAACGCCAGACCTGAGCGAATGCGGTCGCGAGAGGCTTTCCTCAAGCTGCCCTCCCTCCAAGAATCCCTCCGGTTGCCCGAGGTCGCGACGGGCTGAATTTCGAGCAGCCCTTCCCTGCACAAAATGCCAGGTATGAAACGTAGACCAGCGACACATCGCGCTCAGCCTGCCTCTCCTCCTAAAAAGGAAAACTCTACAGCGCAGTTGTCCCCACAAATGAAAAGATAGTACTTTTATTTTAAGCTTTTCAAAGCTATGTTTTCTCCACAAGTATTTGTAAACTAAGCTGTGCAACGGAGTTGTACTTTCTGGGGCACCTCTGTTTGAAAACCTTGCTGAATGGGACCGTTGAATTTTTTTTTTTTTTTTTTTGGCGCCAAACCTGATTTAAAACTTTTAATTGCATTGCCTTAACCAAATAAATTTCTGTTAACCTAGTCGCAAAAATAATCATTTCTACTTAGTTTATTTGACTGTTTTCCTGAGTCTTAAACTGCTTCTCCGATCCCCTAGCAGGGTTGTTAACATTAATGAAGCAGGCTGCAATCCATTTCAGTGTGCCTTTCATACCCTCCCATCAGCCTAACTTTAAAAACGAACCCACTCTCCCTTGTCCACAGCAGACCTGAACGAAAGAGGTCGCAAGGGGTTTTCCTCGCGTCCCTCCCTCCACGAAGCCCTCCGGTTGCCCGAGGTCGCGAGGGGCTGAATTTCCAGCAGCCCTTCCCTGCACAAAATGCCAGCTACCTGAACGAAAGAGGTCGCGAGGGGTTTTCCTCAAGCTGCCCTCCTTCAAGAAGCCCTCCCGTTGCCCGAGGTCGCGAGGGGCTGAATTTCTAGCAGTCCTTCCCTGCACAAAATGCCAGCAGACCTGAACGAAAGAGGTCACGAGGGGTTTTCCTCAAGCTGCCCTCCCTCCAAGAAGCCCTCCGCTTGCCCGAGGTCGCGAGGGGCAGAATTTCCAGCAGCCCTTCTCTGCACAAAATGCCAGCAGACCTGAACGAAAGAGGTCACGAGGGGTTTTCCTCAAGCTGCACTCCCTCCAAGAAGCCCTCCAGTTGCCCGAGGTCGCGAGGGGCTGAATTTCCAGCAGCCATTCCCTGCACAAAATGCCAGCAGACCTGAATGAAAGAGGTCGCGTGGGGTTTTCCTCATGCTACCCTCCCTCCAAGCAGCCCTCCGGTTGCCCGAGGTCACGAGGGGCTGAATTTCCAGCAGCCCTTCCCTGCACAAAACGCCAGACCTGAACGAAAGAGGTCGCGAGGGGTTTTCCTCAATCTGCCCTCCCTCCAAGAAGCCCTCCGCTTGCCCGAGGTCACGAGGGGCTGAATTTCCAGATGCCCTTCCCTGCACAAAATGTCAGCAGACCTGAACGAAAGAGGTCGCGAGGGGTTTTCCTCAAGCTGCCCTCCCTCCAAGAAGCGCTCCGGTTGCCCGAGGTCGCGAGGGTCTGAATTTCCAGCAGCCCTTGCCTGCACAAAATGCCAGCAGACCTGAACGAAAGAGGTCACGAGGGGTTTTCCTCAAGCTGCCTTCCCTCCAAGAAACCCTCCGGTTGCCTGAGGTCGTGAGGGGCTGAATTTCCAGCAGCCCTTCCCTGCACAAAACGCCAGCAGACCTGAACGAAAGAGGTCACGAGGGTTTTCCTCACGCTGCCCTCCCTCCAAGAAGCTCTCCGGTTGCCCGAGGTCGTGAGTGGCATAATTTCCAGCAGCCCTTCCCGGCACAAAAAGCCAGACCTGAACGAAAGAGGTCGCGAGGGGTTTTCCTCAAGCTGCCCTCCCTCCAAGAAGCCCTCCAGTTGCCCAAGGTCGCGAGGGGCTGAATTTCCAGCAGCCCTTCCCTGCACAAAACGCCTGCAGACCTGAACGAAAGAGGTCGCGAGGGGTTTTCCTCAAGCTGACCTCCCTCCAAGAAGCCCTCCGGTTGCCCGAGGTTGCGATGGGCTGAATTTCCAGCAGCCCTTCTCTGCACAAAACGCCAGCAGACCTGAACGACAGAGGTCGCGAGGGGGTTTTCTCAAGCTGCTTCCCTCCATGAAGCCCTCCGGTTGCCCGAGGTCGTGAGGGGCTGAATTTCCAGCAGCCTTTCCCTGCACAAAATGCCAGTAGACCTGAATGAATGAGGTCGCGAGGGGTTTTTCTCATGCAGCCCTCCCTCCAAGAAGCCCTCCGCTTGCCCGAGGTCGCGAGGGGCTGAATTTCCAGCAGCCCTTCCCTGCACAAAACGTCAGCAGACCTGAATGAAAGAGGTCGCGAGGGGTTTTCCTCAAGCTGCCCTCTCTCCAAGAAGTGCTCCGGTTGCCCGAGGTCGTGAGGGTCTGAATTTCCAGCAGCCCTTGCCTGCACAAAATGCCAGCAGACCTGAACGAAAGAGGTCACGAGGGGTTTTCCTCAAGCTGCCCTCCCTCCAAGAAACCCTCCGGTTGCCCGAGGTCGCGAGGGGCTGAATTTCCAGCAGCCCTTCCCTGCACAAAACGCCAGCAGACCTGAACGAAAGAGGTCGCGAGGGGTTTTCCTCACGCTGCCCTCCCTCCAAGAAGCCCTCCGGTTGCCCGAGGTCATGAGTGGCAGAATTTCCAGCAGCCCTTCCCTGCTCAAAACGCCAGCAAACCTGAATGAAAGAGGTCACGATGGGTTTTCCTAAAACTGCCCTCCCTCCAAGAAGCCCTCCGGTTGCCCGAGGTTGCGATGGGCTGAATTTCCAGCAGCCCTTCCCTGCACAAAACGCCAGACCTGAACGAAAGAGGTCGCGAGGGGTTTTCCTCAAGCTGCCCTCCCTCCAAAAAGTCCTCCGGTTGCCCGAGGTCACGAGGGGCTGAATTTCCAGCAGCCCTTCCCTGCAGAAAACGCCAGCTACCTGAACGAAAGAGGTCGCGAGGGGTTTTCCTCAAGCTGCTCTTCCTCCAAGAAGCCCTCCGATTGCCCAAGGTCGCGAGGGGCTGAATTTCCAGCAGCCCTTCCCTGCACAAAATGGCAGCAGACCTGAACGAAAGAGGTCACTAGGGGTTTTCCTCAAGCTGCCCTCCCTTCAAGAAGCCCTCCGGTTGCCCGAGGTCGCAAGGGTCTGAATTTCCAGCAGCCATTCCCTGCACAAAATGCCAGAACTGAACGAAAGATGTCGCTACGGGTTTTCCTCAAGCTGCCCTCCCTCCAAGAAGCCCTCCAGTTGCCCGTGGTTGCGATGGGCTGAATTTCCAGCAGCCCTTCTCTGCACAAAACGCCAGCAGACCTGAATGAAAGAGGTCGCGAGGGGTTTTTCTCAAGCTGCCTCCCTCCAAGAAGCCCTCCGGTTCCCCGAGGTGGCAAGGGGCTGAATTTCCAACAGCCCTTCCCTGCACAAAACGCCAGACCTGATCGAAAAAGGTCGCGAGGGGTTTTCCTCAAGCTGCCCTCCCTCCAAAAAGCCCTCCAGTTGCCCGAGGTCGTGAGTGGCAGAATTTCCAGCAGCCCTTCCCTGCACAAAGCGCCAGCAGACCTGAATGAAAGAGGTCGCGAGGGGTTTTCCTCAAACTGCCCTCCCTCCAAGAAGCCCTCCAGTTGCCCGAGGTTGCGATGGGCTGAATTTCCAGCAGCCCTTCTCTGCACAAAACGCCAGCAGACCTGAATGACAGAGGTCGCGAGGGGTTTTTCTCAAGCTGCCTCCCTCCAAGAAGCCCTCTGGTTGCCCGAGGTCGCGAGGGGCAGAATTTCCAGCAGCCCTTCCCTGCACAAAATGCCTGACCTGAACGAAAGAGGTCACGAGGGATTTTCCTCAAGCTGCCCTCCCTCCAAAAAGCCCTCCGGTTGCCCGAGGTCGTGAGGGGCTGAATTTCCAGTAGCCCTTCCCTGCACAAAACGCCAGCTACCTGAACGAAAGATGTCGCTACGGGTTTTCCTCAAGCTGCCCTCCCTCCAAGAAGCCCTCCAGTTGCCCGAGGTCGCGAGGGGCTGAATTTCGAGCAGCTCTTCCCTGCACAAAATGCCAGGTACGAAACGTGGACCAGCAGCACATCGCGCTTATCCTGCCTCTCCTCCTAAAAAGGAAAACTCTACAGCGCAGTTGTCCCCACACATGAAAAGATAGTACTTTTATTTTAAGCTTTTCAAGCTATGTTTTCTCCACAAGTATTTGTAAACTAAGCTGTGCAACGGAGTTCTACTTTCTGGGGCACCTCTGTTTGAAAACCTTGCTGAATGGGACCGTGAATTTTTTTTTTTTTTTTGCCAAACCTGATTTAAAACTTTTAATTGCATTGCCTTAACCAGATGAATTTCTGTTAACCTAGTCGCAAAAGTAATCATTTCTACTTAGTTTATTTGACTGTTTTCCTGAGTCTTAAACTGCTTCTCCTATCCCCTAGCAGGGTTGTTAACATTAATGTAGCAGGCTGTAATCCTTTTCAGTGTGCCTTTCGTACCCTTCCCTCAGCCTACCTTTAAAAATGAACCCTCTCTCCCTTGTCCACAGCAGACCTGAACAAAAGAGGTCATGAGGGGTTTTCCTCAAGCTGCCCTCCCTCCAAGAAGCCCTCCGGTTTCCTGAGGTCACGAGGGGCTGAATTTCCAGCAGCCCTTCCCTGTACAAAATGCCAGGTACGAAACGTGGACCAGCGGCACATCGCACTCAGCCTGCATCTCCTCCTAAAAAGGAAAACTCTACAGCGCAGTTTTGTCCCCTCGCCGTCCGCTTCACGCCAGCTCCCCACCACCCCCACCACCACCCTTGGTCGACATTTGATTTTATAGCTAAGACCACGTGTGTTGTAGAACCAATCAGCCCACTTTGCCATCTGCAGCTTATACGGCAGCACCACCAGAGGGCTTACTCTCTTTTTCATACATTTTACAGGCTTACATTTTTCGACAATATGTACTCCACCTCTGGTATATTACCTCTTTTAGTTTTAATCTTGATTTTTGTTTCTCAATCCCTACTGACCTCCTGGGTGTTTCAAACTACCTGGGACCCTATTGCCTGCCCCTCTGCCTATCTCACTGGAAATGCATCTGGGTCAAAAAGCCTACAACATCTCTCATCAGTCCTTCCCAGCAGAAACTGTACCCCTAGCTTTAGCTGCACCACTAATGGCATCTGGCTTGCCCTAACACCCTCCCCCACTAGCACGCCCCCACTATCTAGCCCATACCCCTCAGTATCCCTAGCTATCTTAACTCATCTAGTATCCACCTCCCTATACCCACTAGCCCCACCAAATCGCTCACTAATACAGGGCTTCGCTGCAATACAACTAAACTGATGAGGAAACTCGCCCTCTGGCAAACTCTCCTTCTCCTCCTACTTATATCCGGGAATGTCCATCCCAACCCAGGTCCTCCCATGCCCAGTGGCAATAAGAAGGGCTCGCTTAGTGGCCTATTTCTGGCCTCCTTCAATATCTGCAGCCTACCAAAAAAATTTACCCTGCTGCAAGGATGGCTTGCACAACACCCTGCAGACATCCTTACCTTATCAGAAACCTGGCTCTCAAAAAATGTCCCTGATGCCTCGGTCTCCCTCAGGGACTATACCATCTTTAGAACTTATAGGGCAGGCAAACGGGTTGGGGGATGTGCCATATATGCTAAATCATCCCTTCAGCCTCTCTTAGTCACACTTCCCTTGCCTGAACATGGCGCTCAGGCCACTACCATCAAAGTTGCCCTTGGTACTCCTGGTAAACCTCTTTATATTATGGCAGTTTACGTCCCATCAACAAACCAGAAGCTAGCATTTGATTCTATTCTATCTGCAATCACATATCTCCCTCCAAAAAGTGAACTGATTATTATGGGTGATTTTAATGTAAACTGGCTATCCTCTACATCGGCTGCCTACAAAGACGCAGCTTGTGCCTATGACCTCACCCAAGTAGTACCGTCACCCACTAGACAGAGTCCTCGGACAGGCTCCTCCACACTTATAGACCTTATCTTTAAAAACCTCCCGAGCCATCTTACAAAAGTCAGTGTGCTCCCCGATGTACTCAGTGACCACTCCCCTGTCGTATGCTGGTGGACACATAAAAATACTCCCAACAGACCAAAACCTTCCATCCAAAGGTGCCTCAAAAAAGGTGCCCTCTCTCGCCTCAGAGTGTACCTCTCCACCTGTGACTGGGATCCAGTTTATACTGCCCAATCTTTAGATGCAGCGCTCACTGCATTTATTACCATCTTCAACGCTGCCTGTGACATATTTGCCCCCCTCACAAAGAAGGTAATAAAAACCTGGGACACCCCCTGGATTACTCAGTCCCTCCTACAACTTATGCACCATAGGGATAACCTCTGGTACAGGGTCATATCCTCTCAGCTGCCCCATGATAGACAGCTCTACAGAGAAGCAAGAAATAAATGCACAAGGGCTATTCGGCAAGCCAAGGCCACATACTATCACCAAGCCTTTACCACCACCTGGAGCTCTAGGAAATCTTTCTGGAACAATGTAAAGGAACTCTGTGGGAAAGCCACCAGCACAGACCCAACCCAGCTCTTAGTTCAGGGTACCCTCTCCCATGACCCCACCGCCATAGCCAATATCCTAAACACCACCTTCTCTGACCTTAGTCATGTCCTCCCTATAAACTTCTTTGACCCCACTCCCCTCACACCTACTATTACACCTTGTTCCCCTACACACCCTCCTTTCAGGCTGTGCATAATCTCCTGCACTGAGGCTAAACACTACCTCTCAAAAGCTCTGCATAACACGCGTTATAGCAGTGACTCCCTTGACATTAAAGTTCTTTGGCTTACCCTTAATGAGACTCTGCCACATCTCACCAATCTCCTCAACTACTCACTGTGCCTTGGCCAAATCCCTACAATATGGAAGAGGGGTATTATCACACCTATCCTAAAAAAGGGTGATCCGACTACCCCGGGCAACTATAGGCCTATTACGATCCTTTCTCCCCTCTCAAAAGCACTAGAAAAAATTGTATCTGACCAACTCTCGGAATACGTAGACAAATATGGGCTCCTTTGCCATGAGCAACATGGTTTCAGAAAAGGGCACAGTACTACCACAGCACTACTAGAATTTACATCTTACATTCATGAAGCTCTTGATCAGGGGTCAGCAGTTGGGGCAATATACGTTGACTTGACTAAGGCATTTGACACTGTCAATCATGAGCTTCTTCTTCATGCCCTTGCATCCCTCCATATTGCACCTGAAACTATCTCCTGGTTCAAAAACTATCTGACTGACAGAACGCAACAAGTAAAAATTAGAAACACACTCTCCTCCAAACAACCGGTTCTTGCTGGTGTCCCTCAAGGGTTAATACTTGGCCCTCTCTTGTTCACTCTCTTTCTGAACTCACTCCCCCTAGCCTGTAGTGGAAAGCTATTACTTTATGCTGACGATGCCGTGCTATATTGGAAACACACCAACCTCATTCATCTCCAAAACACCCTTCAAGGCTGTTTTGGGAGCTTGAAGACTGGTTCACTGAACACTCCTCAATACTTAACTATGACAAACAAAATCCATGATGTTTGCCCATCGCCAAAACCCCTCAACAACTCCCAGCTCTCAATCTCAAACTTACATGGTACCCACATTGAACAGGTCACATGTTTTAAATATCTTGGTATCACTCTAGACACATCCCTAACCTACCACCAACATATTAAACTTCTCTCCACCTCAGTCAATACCCGACTTGGCATTCTTTACAGACACAAACACTGCCTTACCCCACAGGCCCTACGGCTAGTCACATTAGCTCAGTCCCTCTTTGGTCGATTATGGAATAACTATTCACGGCACTGCTGACCAGTCAGCCCTAAACAGCATCAATACAGCACTCAACAAAGCCTGCCCATGGTCACTAGCAGCAATAGACAAACACATACTTGTTTGCTCTACTCGAGCAGACTGGCTAACCTTAGAAGGAGGCTTAAATACCAAACCTGCCTCAAGCCAAAAGATCCTTATGAAACTCACACCAACATGTCTGCACGCCTCATCCAACCTGCCCCCCATAGGGGCACCCCTAGACATTTGGCCGGGACCTCCTACATAGTTCCCCACTGTAGGACCTCTCTAGGGCAAAGATCCTTCCGTTATCATGCTCCCCTCTGGCTAAACAAACTACCATCTTCCATCCTACATGCCCCCAATCTAAGTCTATTCAAAACTGGGTTCAAGAAGTTTCTCCTTAACTCGGAGACATGTAACTGTTCTCAATCTTTCCCCCTAGGTTGTTGACTACAGGGGCCACCACACTGGTTGGAACATTTCAACCCTCAGATTTTTCTCTGAGCCTTGGCAGTAACCCTACACTGTGATTGTTGAACCTTGTAATGTCCTGTTTTGAAAGTTTCTGTACAACCTGTTCTCTGTGTAAATCTTCTATTACAACTGATGAGTAGCCTTTTACTTATGGTATGATTTTGATCTTTGTCGTAATGTAATATCTCTGTTTTGAGAACTTTGTACACTGTATCTTGATGTTTTGTCCTGCCATGACTGATGTGGAGCCTTTGCAAAGGAGTCCTTGACTCAAAGGTTGTAATTCCAAAATTTTCAAATAAACAAATAAACAAACTCAGGATGCAGTCTGCTACAGATTGTCAATTTTCTCAGCTATCCACACTGGAAAGGGGCTCCTCAGTAGCTGCCACCACTCAGAGATGATTCTCCTACCTGGGGACTTTCTCAGTCTGAATCCCACCAGAAGCACTGCTCATACAGTACAGCTCTACTTTGGCTATAGTCTCCATAGCTCACTAGCCAACTCTCTGGCCCAATCTGGTGGTTGTGAGGGCCACCAATAAAACGGCCCTCCACAAGAAACAAGCAAGCTCACTAGCCAGTTCTCTGGCCCAATCTGGTGGTTGTGAGGGCCACCAGTGAAGCAGCCATCATGTGAAGAAACAAGCAATCTCACTAACCAGCTCTCTGGCCCAATCTGGTGGTTGTGAGAGCCACCTGTGAAGCAGCCCTCCCCCAAAGAAACAAGCAAACTCACTAGCCAGCTCTCTGGCCCAATCTGATGGTCATGAGGGCTACCCACGAAGCAGCCCTCCCTAAAGAAACATGCAAGCTCACTAGCCAGCTCTCTGGCCCAATCTGGTGGTTGTGAGGGCCACCCGTGAAGCAGCACTCCCTAAAGAAACAAGCATGGTAATTTTGGACTTTCCAAGACAGTGACTAGGGCCACGGATGGACGGTTACTTTTGAACCTGGATTTTTGGTGCCTTTTTAAATTTGAATCCCTAGAACTGTCTCAGTACTATAAATGAATAAAGATGATTTCTCTATCTCAGAGCAAAAAAATGGTAAGGCACTGAAAAAACATGAATACAGACAAAATTGTCCAATTTCAGTGACTCGTCTCTTTATTTTATAAAAATGACAATGAACTCAATTTTTCACCTACTGCATAGGCTTCTCAAGAGTTGTCTTTCTAAAAAATACACAAATAAGAAATATTTAAAATACTGTCAGCATCCAGCTCCATAAATAAACCAAAAATTAATCACAAACAGATTAAATCTTATGATTCCCAGTGGTGCTACTCACAAAAAATGGTTTCTCAGAATTCAAATACTATCTTTCATCAGTAACACAGTCCTCTATAATGAAATTTTCAAAAATCCTGAAGGTATATAAGATACAAAATCATATCTCATATGGGCTCCTTATATAACTGTTTGAATTTATAGTGCTCCCCAACACCAATCCTTCACCAAATTTGAAATATGCACATCAGATCAAAAAGTATTTGATTACCCACACAGCTCCTGTATCTCGGAGATATATGCATGTCTCAATTTCATGGCATTCCTCAATGCTATTTGTTTGTTTCATTGATTTTGTTGTCCCTTTGGTTCCTTGCTAAAATTCCAAAACATTGTAAAATCTTTTTTGTGCTATTTCATTACACTGTTGTATCAAAAAACTTACTTGTCCGTGTTTTTTACTTTACCATATTGTTTAAATAATTCATTTATAACCAAAACATATGAGATGTTTTTTACATAATCACATATGCCTGTTATATACAAGACATGCTAATCCACATCATTTTCTTATGTTATTCAAATGATTTACTTGTCGCTGTAACATATCACAAGCTGGAACAACCCCTTTCATTATTATCAATTAGTGAGAGTCATATTCAGGAACATATTCAGAGTGATAACTATTTACTTTGTTAACATGTTGTTCAGAAAGCCATTACACCAATAGTTACAACAAACAGGAATAGTTTCATTTATCTACTTCTTTCCATTCTCAGGTTAAGCTAAACCAGCTCAGGAGAAAACAGCATCATCATCTCTACTGGGTTTTTAAATTCAGAATCCAGACCATTCTAAACTCAAATCACATTTGCAGCAAAGTCGGCATCTATCCATTCTAAACTCAATCATATTTGCAGCAAAGAAATTAACTGGAATAGTTGTAGAAAGTAATTGAGTTCATTGCTAAAGACTGTGTAGAGAGACATAAAACTGTAAGTGGGATGCTGTGAAATATATACAGAATGGTCCACACTGAATGTCCTGTTGGAAATGTGAAGGACATCCTAGTAACTAAAATACATGAGCTTATAAGGATACCAGCAAATAACATTTGAAAAGGAACCTGATAGTTCTAGTACAAATCTGTTTCTGTTTGTAAAATCCATGATAGTCTAAACCAATGATCTCATATTGTTTAAACACAATTGACATAATCTCTGTACTTTTTTCATTTGGATGTTTAAATTAAGCTTGGAACTGGATAATCCAAATGTGTTACATCTGGCTATCTAAACTTTTCTGAATGAAAAACGAACTGACATTAGGAGACACTATGTATCTTGTTTAGTAAAAAGATCCCTTATGGTTATATTTTTGATGAAGTGAAATGAACTGAGATTATTAACTGCAAAAGAGATTATAATGGGTGTATCTGTAGTACAAGTTAAAGAACTGGTGACGTAGTATGTAGAGCGTCTCTAAATTTGAAAAAGCAGCTACTACTTGTAATCATACACGAGGAGACTCAGCTGGCGTCTTATGCATCAGGAAAACTGAAGAAATAGGGTGAGCTTGGTGTGCTGTTTGAAATAATATAAATAAGAGAAAGATGTGCATTTAAATTGAGTTGAATCAACATGAGACCATGTGAGTTTCTGAACTGCAAAGATAGTGGTGTTTTAGCCTCCATTGCTGCACAGATATAAAATTGTGTAGTTTATTACAACATAACTCTAATTTGTCTAAATAAATTGACAATGCCAATTTAAGTTAAAGAACTGGTGGAGTAGCTTTTAGAGTGCCTTTAAATTTGAAAAAGCGACTGCTACTAGTAATTACACACGAGGAGACTCAGTCGGCATCTTACGCATTAGAAAAAATGAAGGAATAGGGTGAGCTAGGCATGCTGTTTGAAATAATATAAATAAGAGAAAGATGTGCATTTAGATTGAGTTGAACCAACATGAAACCATGTGAGTTTTTGAATTGCAATGTTAGTGGCGTTTTAGCCTCCATTGCTGCACGGATACAAAGTTGTGTAGTTGATTAAAACATATTTCTAATCTGTTTAAATAAGCTGAGAATGCCAACTTTGCTGCAAATATGATTGAGTTTAGAAGGGACAGATGCTGACTTTGCTACAAATGTGATTGAGTTTAGAATGGTCTGAATTCTGAATTGAAAAACCCAGTAGAGGTGACGATGCTGTTTTCTCCTGAGCTGGTTTAGTTTAACCTGAGAATGGAAAGAAGTAGATAAATGAAACTAGTCCTGTTTGTTGTAACTATTGGTACAATGGCTTTCTGAACAACATGTTAACAAAGTAAATAGTTACCACTCTGAATATGTTCCTGAATATGACTCTCACTAATTGATAATAATGAAAGGAGTTATTCCAGCTTGTGATATGTTACAGCGACAAGTAAATCATTTGAATAACATAAGAAAATGACGTGAATTAGTGTGTCTTGTATAACACGCATATGTGATTATGTAAAAAACATCTGATATGTTTTGGTTATAAATTAATTTTTTAAACAATATGGTAAAGTAAAAAACTTGGACAAGTAAGTTTTTTGATACAACAGTGTAATGAAATAGCACAAAAAAGATTTTACCATTTTTTTAAATTTTAGCAAGGAACCAAAGTGACAACAAAATCAATGAAACAAACAAATAGCATTGAGGAATGCCATGAAATTGAGACATGCATATATCTCCGAGATACAGGAGCTGTGTGGGTAATCAAATACTTTTTGATCTGATGTGCATATTTCAAATTTGGTGAAGGATTGGTGTTGGGGAGCACTATAAATTCAAACAGTTATATAAGGAGCCCATATGAGATATGATTTTGTATCTTATATACCTTCAGGATTTTTGAAAATTTCATTATAGAGGACTGTGTTACTGATGAAAGATAGTATCTGAATTCTGAGAAACCATTTTTTGTGAGTAGCACCATTGGGAATTATAAGATTTAATCTGTTTGTGATTAATTTTTGGTTTATTTATGGAACTGGATGAGGAAAGTATTTTAAATATTTCTTTTTTCTGTATTTTTTAGAAAGGCAACTCTTGAGAAAGCCTACACAGTAGGTGAAACGTTGAGTTCATTGCCATTTTTATACAATAAAGAGAAGAGTCGCAGAAATTGGAGAATTTTGCTTCATTCATGTTTCTTCAGCGCCTTACCATTTTTCTGCTCTGAGATAGAGAAATCATCTTTATTCATTGATACATCAGAACAGGCTGCTTGGAAAAAGAACAAAATTTCTTGCAAGAACTGTTCATTTCCTGTGGACATTTTTCCCTTTTCATTTTTCCATTTTCCCAACTTATTATATCAGTACTATAAAGTCAGCATAGAAGTACTGATAGTTTTAGTTCTGCTTTTTTCCTGCATTTGCAGCTAGTTGTGGCATATTTTTACAAGTTACCTTAAGGATTTTCATGAGATTTGAGCAAGGTTTAACTTTCAACAACAGTCACAGGTTCTTGCTGGGGAAACTTTAAGCTTTAAAATCTCTGCTGTGCTGGCTGCCTAATCTAGTCACTGCAACTTGCTGTGTTATTTTAATACTGTTTAACATTTGGGAATCTTATTGTTGTTTAACTTCATTAAAGAATCCATGCTGGCTAGAAATCAATGAATTTATTCTGATCAGTACTGAGATTTGGATTGAATTTAGTAATAATGAGCCTGTTGTTTAAGTTTTGAATATAGCCAATTCGAATTAGTAGCTCAGGAACCTACCCCTGCTTAGCCCTGCCCCCATTACCTCACTTTTGTTGCTCACTTCAGGAATTCTTGTCTCTACAGCTCACTAGCCAGCTCTCTGGCCCAATCTAGTGATTGTGAGGGCCCCCCTTGAAACAACCCTCCCCCAAAGAAACAAGCAAGGTAATTTCAGAATTTCCAGAACAGCAACTAGAGCCATGGATGGATGGTTACTTTTGAACCTGGATTGCCCCACCAGCACTTCACATTGACTACCCCACCACCGCCACCACCACCCTTGATGGTCATGTTCTGTTTTCTTTCTTTTTTTTTTTAACTCTCTTTATATGCCCCAACCTAGAGTTTCTTCAGTGTAGGTACTCGACTCACCTTCCATCTGCCCAGCTGTGGACTCAGTCCTGCCATCTGGTTTCCCCAGCTCAAATCCACTGCCTGATCCCCCAGATTTAAGCCCCTGGAGCAGGACTGCCATACTCCGTCACCGACCTTTCTGAAATCCATGGTTTTTTGTTTTCGGCAGGGGAAGGCCCCAGCCACCTACCCCCATCCCCAACCACCCCACACTACACTCCTTTTATAGGGTACCACAGTTGTGACATTTCCTGAGGCAGAGCAGGAAGGGGTGGATCAGTGGGGCCTCCACAAGGTGAGCTCATTTACAGGGGCACTAGTAATTTAACTTGTTGTTATAACAAGTTAAACAAAACACAATCAAACCATTACTTGCATTTTTTTTCCTTTTTTTTCCCTTCTAATTACTCTGACTAGGTTATAAACCCAACTTATCTGGAATGGATATCATTAACTGCAGGTACTGTGGAACAATTTTCAGAAGGACATTCTTGAAGGATTTAGGACACTGTCCTACATGCTGGGCCTTTGTAGATCTTAGGGCTCAGCTCTGGGCAGCATGGGCAGAGATTGCATGCCTCAAATTTCATATTAAAGAGGAAATACATTATAAGAACCACCCGCTATTTCCCCAGCATCCAACAGAACAATCTCAACCGCAGAGGGTAGTTGGTCCTGGAGGTTGGCAGGTGGTTAGAAGGGGAAAATCGGGTGCCCCATCACTCTGTGCTCTCCAACATTTTACCTCCAAAAACCATATAAACAGTACAAACAGGTATCTGCCTCTATCTCTGAAATCAAACAAAGAGGCAGAAGACACTGCAGAGCAGGACACTGCAGCACTGGAGCTACCACAACAAAACTCACCCAAATCAGGAACCAAAACAAAAAAAGCAAAAAGGAAATCCAAAAAACTTCTGATCATAGGAGACTCCATGATTCGGGAGTTGATACCATCTCCAGCTAGGTAATGGTCAGATGTCTCCCAGGTACATCAGCATGGAGAGACACTGACCACATTGCTAAAATTGTTCACAAAGCAGGAGAAAACATTGATGTCCTAGTACACATAGGGACTAATGATCTCACCAGCCGGTCAGTTGTGGAGACCAAGGAACACCTGACCAGGCTGGGTGACAAACTATCATCTATTTCATCCGGCATCTCCTTCTCTGAGATCCTGCCAGTCTGGGAGAGGGGAGCAGATGGACGGAAGGTCAGAGAAGGGGAGATAGGGGAGCTAAACACATGGCTCAAGGGCTGGTGCCAGGAAAAAGGACACAGATTTGTAGGGAACTGGCAACAGTTCTGGGAGCAAAAGTTCTTTAAATTTGATGGACTGAATCTAACTAAGGAGGGAGTCAGTGCATTGGGGCAGAAGTTTGACGTCTTTGCAGAATATTTAAACTAGCAAATGGGGAGAGGGGTGCAGCACCCCATACGTTGAATGGGAAGAACACCCCTCACCCCTCAGCTAGTGGTCAAACAGGGATTCAGCATGTTTGCAGTTCATTTGCATCACCAGGTAAGAAAAAAGGTTTGTCTCCCCATACGATGCACAGGGGTAATGCCAAACCTCACCCAACAACTAACACACCAAAATCTGGCCAATGGAAAATAATGTACACAATGCTCACAGCCTGGGAAATAAGATCCCAGACCTGCAGGCAATAATGTCATGGCTAAACTGGACATAGTAGCAATTAGTGAGACGTGGTTTACCAGTAACCACACTTGGGAGACTTCAGTACCTGGCTATGTATTGTTCAGAAGAGACCGAGGTGCAAAAGGGGGAGGAGTGGCCCTGTATGTCAATGAAAATATCAAAGCTACAGAAATTCAGAATACACATAAGGAGCCAGAAGAACTGTGGGTCACCCTGGAAACAGGAAATGGGACAGCCATAAGAACTGGGGTTGTCTACAGGCCCCCAGACCAGGGGGAAGACATAGACACATTACTGTTAGAAGATATACAAAACATGACAGCTAAAGGGGAGGTTCTGATAATGGGAGACTTCAACATGCCGGATACAGATTGGTCAATACCAGCAGGAACATCTGCCAGAACTAGACACATAGTGGATTCCCTGCAGGGTGAGGGCCTCAAACAACTGGTACAGCAACCCACGAGAGACAGGGCTATCCTAGATCTAGTACTGACTAACAAGGAAGGGATCACAGATCTCCAGGTAGAAGGTCACCTGGGGGCCAGTGACCATCACATGGTATGGTTCAATTTGGCTACTACATCTAAATCATCCCATTCCAAGGAAAAAATATGGGACTTCAGAGGAGCTGACTTTGATAAGATGGCCAACAGAGTTAAGCTAGCCCTGGCAAAAAGAAACACAGGTGAGGGAGTACAGGCAAATTGGGCAAGCATTAAGGATGCAATACTTGAAGCAACATCCCATTGTGTTAGACAGAAAAGAAAGTGCAAAAGAAGAAGGAAACCACTTTGGTTCTCAAATACAGCAGCAGAAAAGGTCAGAGCCAAAAGGCTGGCCTTCAGGAAATATAAGGGAACACAACGGGATGAAGATAGGGAGGCATACCAAACTGTCCTAAGGGAAGCAGGGAAGGCAGTAAGGCAGGCAAAGTCCCAAACTGAGGAAACACTAGCATGAACAGTAAAGAAGGTGACAAGACTTTCTATAGATACATTAGTGAAAGGAGAAAGTCCAGAGGGGGTATTGCTAAGCTTAATGGAGAAAAGGGAGCATGTGAGGAGGAGGACCCTGTAAATGCATCTATCCTAAATAGATACTTTTGCTCAGTATTTGCTGAAGAGAAGGTAGGGCAGGGCCCACAGCTCAGCATCATGGACATGGGGGGGAGGGAGATGAGCACTACTCCCTTCGCAAAAGAAAGGGTCCTACAAGAGCTTGCTAAGATCAGGGTGGATAAGGCAATGGGACCTGATGGCATACATCCCAGGGTACTTAAGGAGCTAAAGGTGGAACTAGCAGAGCCATTAGCAGAACTGTTTAGTGAGTCTCTGAGCACAGGAGAGGTCCCAGAAGACTGGAGAAGGGTTTCATGTGATCCCGCCACAAGTGTGGTAGCAGGGAGGAGGCAGGGAACTACAGACCAGTCAGTCTTACCTCAGTAGTGGGCAAGATTATGGAGGCAGTCCTTAAGGAAAGGATAGTGCAACACCTGGAATCCATAGGGCACAGGATCCAAGACAGCATGGGTTTACAAAGGAAGGTCCTGTCAAACTAATCTCATAGATTTCTTTGACTGGGTAACCAGAGTGGTGGACCAAGGGGAGCAGTTGATGTCGCCTACCTTGACTTCAAGCAAAGCTTTTGACACTGTTCCACATAGAAGATTGATAAATAAGCTGGGTAGGCTCAGGGTGGGTCAGAAGTTGGTCAACTGGGTGGCAAACTGGTTGACGGGCAGAAAACAGAGAGTGGTGGTAAATGGTATACAGTCAGAAGAGATGCAAGTCACAAGTGGGGTACCTCAGGGATCAGTCCTGGGCCCAGTCCTCTTCAACATCTTCATTAGTGACCTTGCAGATGGACTAGAGGGTAAGGCTTGTCTGTTTGCAGATGACACCAAGATCTGCAACAGAGTAGATGATCCAGATGGGGTGGGCAGAATGAGAAGAGATCTGGATAAACTAGCAAAATGGTCAGAAGAGTGGCAACTGGGATTTAATGCAAAGAAGTGCAAAATCATGCACATAGGAAGAGAAACCCTGAAGCCACCTATAGGCTGGAGGAGTTGCTAGCAGTCACAAAGGAAGAAAGAGACCTGGGCATCATCATCACTGATGACCTGAAATCATCCAAGCAGACCTCTAAAGCAGTAGGTAAGGCTAGGGGGTGTTAGTGTATTAGTAGGGGTATCACAAGTCATAAGAGGAGATAATAATCCTCTTTACAAGACACTGGTTAGGCCCCATCTGGAGTACTGCATGCAGTATTGGAGGCCACACCTTCACAAGGACATTAACCAAATTGAGGCAGTGCAGAGAAGGGCAACCAAAATGGTGCAGGGACTGTATCAGAAGACATATGAGGACAGATTAACAGAGCTCAATATGTATACCTTGAGCAAAGGAGGAGAGAGGTGATATGATCGAGGCATTCAAACACCTTAAGGGCATTAACAAGGTGAAAAGAATCTAACATGTTTAAATATAAGAAAAATAGCAGGACAAGAGGACACAGCATGAGATTAGAGGGGGCCGATTAAGGGGAATGTAGGAAATTCTTTTTCACAGAAAGGGTGGTGGATGATGGAATGGCCTACCACAAGAAGTGGTGGCTATGAATACAGTGCAGGGCTTCAAACAGGCATGGGATAGGCATAAGGGAGCAATACAAATGACTATGAATAGATAGGCCACTGACAGAGCAAAGTCTGATGGCACATTTATAAGGTAGAAAAAGAAATGGCCAGACTGGATGGGCCTTGCGGTCCTTATCTGCCGTCAACTTCTATGTTTCTATGTTTCTAAATCTGGGCAGGATTCCGGGAGTGTATCGAGCACCAGAGGCTGCCTGTGCACTTGACACTGTGCATGGGGAAGTGGTCCCTGGCCTCACCTTCACCTTCCAGGTCTGGGGGGTTCCTTAGTGTTGCTCCCCTGAGTTCAGCCGTGCAATGACAATATGATAAAAAACTGTCGACGTCCACCTCACTCCACCCTAATCAGCTCCTTTTGCAGCATATACCTCCAGTCTCCACCAGGGGCCGCTGTTACTTTGGAGACTCCATGGATCCCTCCCCAGGAAGAGGAGAACTGTCCTAAGATGCTCAATCTTCTCCCTCCCCTGCTGACCCCCGGTGGCCCAAGCTCATTCCTGAACCCAGGTCGCCAGCATGGCTTGAGATGTGGCATCCAGAACTTCAACCCTCAGTGCCTCTGGGCTGGTTGGTCATGTTCTTATATGACTGTGGTCATGTGTTGGCAAATACCAATCAGTCGACTTTCCCATTAGCAGCTTATCATCTTCCTCCACTTGAGGTCGCTACTCACTAAACTCCTAGTAGCAGGTTATCCCACCCACAAGCACCATGCTGTATCTCTCTCTGGCTCTATTTCCTTCACTGCTATCTTTAGCGTCACTCCCTCCCTCAGCCTACCCCATGCTGCAGGAAGGAAGGAAGGTTGGCACTTTGCTTCATATCATTCCAGCCGTCTAGCTCCAATACCCCCTCTACTGTGCCACATCATGCTCCACAACTACTCCAACAGTTATTCGGCCCATCAATCCTCCCATCTTCATTTCATGCTGGACTCATAGCCCTAAAGACTACCACCCGGCACATCCCTGTGAAAGATTTTCAGCATATGCCCTCAACCCAAAAGCCTCAGCAGACCATGCCATTTACCAAATTTCTAGTAACACTTCTGCTCCTACTGTCCGGGATGTTGAGCCTAATCCTGGTCCAACCATCACCCCACTTTTACTTCCACAAGGCCTAAAAGTGATACACCTAAACATCTGCAGCATCCTGCATAAAATAACTGTGCTGCAGCCAACTGTTATCTCACTAAAACGTGATATCTTGATTATTTCTTAAACCTGGCTGAAGCCCCATAACAAGGACTCTGAAATCACTATCCCAGGCTACATTGTTATCTGTCACAACTAACCAGGTAACAAAAGGGGTGGTGGTGTTCCCATGTATATCTCAACCTCCATTCAGTTCACCCAAGTCACCATACCTTTGCCCTCGCAGTCCATTGATGCCTTGCTGATCAAACTCTCCCTCCCCCTCACTTCCCCCGTATTCATAGCTGGTTCGTACTGCACTCTTGACTCCCCAATTCCATCTATCTTGGCCCACCTGGGCTTCATGAAAACCTGTGCTATGGGGGAAAGCTGGATATCCTTGGGGATTTCAATTTAAATTAGCTCACCAGTGCCACCTCCATGATTCACAACCAGATAGCTGTTCTAAACCTGACTCGGCTGATCACTGAACCTACATAGCTAAACCCTAAATCAAACAATCACTCTCTCCTAGACTGGTCCCTTACCTCTCACCAGCATTGCATAATTGCAGCAGGACTCTTGCCTGACTCATTAAGTGACCACCATGTGATATACATGGTTTGCTGATAAGCTGCTCCCCCTAGAAGCATTCTCACATGGTCATATAAGTCCCTGGACCTTTCCTCGCTCCTGAAAGACCTAGCAGCCACAGACTGTTCCTTCATCCTCCAAGTGACATCAATTGACTCAGCACTGGAGAACTTCAAGCTCAAGTTCTTAGCAGTGTGGGACTACCATGCTCCTCTTAAATGGTCTTGCATGAGGAGCACTCATCTGCCTTGGATCTCTGCAGACATCATGTCCCTTATCAGAGCTAGAGACCAGGTTTGGAAGGCATCCAAAGCCTCCAGCTCTCCTGCATCTCATTCTACGTATCGCTCCCTACGTAACACTTGCACTAGGCACATCAGGCAGGTGAAATCTAAGTACTTCAGAGCTTCCCTATAGTCCAACCTAAAACTGCCAGCTAAGTTCTGGAGGGTGGTCAAATCCCTTTTCTTACCTCCCACCCAAACCCACCACTCCTGTGTTAAATGTAGGTGGTGCTGCAGTAACAGACCCACTTTTGCAGTCACCTCCAAATTGAACTCCTTTTTTACAAGTTGCACCTCTGCACTGCTCTCTGCTCTCCCCCAAACCACCCAATCCCTCCCCCTCTGCCCCTCTCTCTCAGGTCCCTTCCTCTGCTCCATCTTTCTCCTTCTATCAGGTTACCCCTTGGGAATTTTCACTGCCTTGATCTCCAAAAATCCAACTGAAGGCAAAAGCCCCTCTGGACTGGATGCCAAGATGCTCCACCTGGCAGCACCTGCCATCGCCATCCCCCTGGCTGCCCTTTTCAATCTCTCTTTCTCCCTAGCATCAGTCCCCTCAGAATGGAAACCCACAACTGTCATCCCTCTCCCTAAGGAAGGTGACCCTTTGGCCCCAGGTAACTATCATCCTATTTCCTTCCTCCCTATCCTGGCAAAGCTTCAAGAGCAACTAGTCCTCTCCCAATGTTCTACCTTTCTAAATTCCTCCTCCTTCTTCTCCCCCACCAGTCTGGCTTCCAGAATACCTACTCCACCTCCACGTCTCTCCTACGCCTCACTGATTCAATTCTTGAGGGCATGGACAAAGGTCATGTTACCTCTGTGATTTTTGTCGATCTAGCTAAGGCATTCAACATGGTCTCCCATGCTCTCCTGTGTAGAGCTTTCTACCATGGCCACCAACTGGTTCCACTCCTACCTGGTAGACCAATCCCAATCTGTGAGAATAGGTGACTCCTCTTCTTCCTCCCTTCCAGTTACTTTAGGAGACCCCTAAGGCTCGATCCTAGGACCACTTCTATTCTCCATCTTCCTTAATGACCTGCCCACCACCTGCCCATGTACATCCATACACATGAATGTGGACGATACAGTTCTGTATGTATCAGGCCCTTTAGCTGCTGTCATAACAACCAGGATACAGCAGGACTTTGATGATGTCCAGCTCTTGTTTTGCACAAACCAGCTTTTCCTCAGAGCAAAGAAGACCATCTCTATGACTTTTGGCATGAGGCAGAGGCTCTCACTGCTCCCCACCACCCTATCTTTTCACCACTCTGGAGACATGCTCCTCCTTTAGATATCTCAGGGTAGGGTTCGATCAGCACCTCAACTTTTCTGTACATGTCAATGCCATCCAAAAGAAGCTACACTCGAAACTGTGTGCTCTCTACCGCAACTGTTGAAGCATCCCACTGCCATCCTGCCATAAACAAGTACAGAAAATGATCTTCCCTATTTTTGACTATGGGGATGTAGTCTACAGTACCGCTCCCAAGTCCACCCTAGCCAGACTGGATCCCCTTTTCTACTGTTTCTGCCATTTCACCCCCGATTTCCCACCCTCCACACTCCACTGTGAGTCCTATCAGACTCTCAATCTTCAGTCACTCCATAACCGCAGGCAGGCCCACTGTGTCAAGCTAACAGTGAAGTACTGGTCCCAGTCCTTGCCTCCATATCTTGCCTCTGTTCTAGCTGCACCCACTCCCCCTGTGTACTCCCTCAGAAATTTAGATACTGGCCTTCTGGTCATACCGCGTATGTCCTCCTCAGTAGGTCAACTGGTTTCCTCTATTGCATGCCTAAATTATGGACATCCCTCCCTGCAGACATCCGGCTCATGCCTGCTCCCCTGCACCTCATCCCTCTCATCAATGCACATTTCACCTCAACCTGTTCATGCAGCTAGGCTGCAGCTGTCCACCTAATGCTACTGGACTAGTTCTTTACCCTTGACCTGGCACTTGAACTTGACAATTGTTGTTTAAGTACTCATTTTGTTGCTATTTTTTCAAGTTTTTAATTCATATTTACCTGCTATTGTATACATTACCAATCTCTGCCTTTTCTGTGTGCATTTATTGTGTTCTGTCTATTGTACTATGCTTAATGTTTGTATGTTCAATGTTGCACGATTGCACTCTGTATCTAATTGTATTCAAATTGTCCAGTTTTTATGTGTTCTCCTCTGACCCTCTACCCCAGGACACACCTGGAATCGAGCAGTACTCTGCTCAGTGTGCCCTCCTGGTTAAACTTTTAAATAAATAAATTGCCTTTCCCTGTCACTCCTGAGATAGTACTTAACATTGTAGAATATGATAACTCTAGCCATCTGCTCCCCTTCAGAGACAGATTATGGATTTGTCAATGGTGGCAGTTAACTATTCCCCCAAAAGATTCAGTTACAAAAGCATGAAGTATATAAAATAGTATTTACCACTTCACAGTACTTACACAACCTACAGGATAGCACAGCACAAAGACTACAGAAATTAAAAAGAGAGCTGTTCACAGAGCAGAAGGAACCCATTAGAAAACCTTACTATAACATCTTAACTCTTAGAAAAAAAGAAAGATTTCTTACCACACAAGATCTTAGTGAAACAGGGTAGACTCAGACCTCAGATGATAACTTCTTTGAGTCCCAACCTACTTATCCAGTCTGTCACAAAACCTTGAGTTTAACTTGGTTCCCAAAACCAGTCTACACCCACCTTCAACACACACATGTCCTATGCCGCCACTTCCAGGCCAGTCCTTTGTGTCTCCAGAGACAAGCTCCTTGGGAAACCAGTCTGATGTTGACTTCAGGAGTTTGTATATTCCAAAGGGCATGTCCTTTGTCCTACCTCCTGTCTTGCACAATAGGGGTGACTGCTCCAGTCATTACCCAGAGCTCTTCCCGTAACATGAAATGGCTGTTATGCTTTTCAAGTTCTCCCTTTAACTGGCCAGGGGGTGGGTTGCAAAGCTACAAGACAAAGAGATAGTAATCACTGTTCATTCATGGATCCATTCAAACGAATCAACAAACCTATAAATAAATAAATAAACTATGGTACACAATTATATGGTAAGTTATGAGGGATTTGAAAGTTGACACCCATAGGGTTTTTGATGGTGGGGTAAATAATACTTGACAGAATACATTTTGTTAAAATGGTAAACAATATAAAAGTTATGACTAATTACACAGCACCTGAAGGGCCCAGTGTAAAGCTGTGTTGGACTGGCCTACCTAGATACCAAAAATTTCCAGGTGGGCCTCCCACAAGTTGACTCCTTCCCATCTTTCAAACTCAGCAAATCCTTGCATATATAATCTATTTTCATACTAAACTGTGTTTCCAGGTCATTGTGAGTAAAATGAGATGCAAACATATAGTCAGAATGCACCATTTAAGTGAAATGCTGGCATGAGTATGACAAGCCATGGCCCCCTCCATTCATTCTGCAGGTATGACCTGAATAACTCTGTCACATGCTGTGTCTCTAGTGTATTATTTATTAGTTTTTAAATTGTAGTTAGAAGTTAAGAGTAGGGTTTAAGGCATAGTTAGGGCTGAGTAGTGATTTTAGTGTTAGGAGTTAGTGTTTTTTGGTTTTTAAAGAGTTCATTGAAAAGTGCTGGGAAGAAAACTGTTGTGAAGTGGAGATGGAGGAGCCTTTTATGGTTTTAGAGATAACATCTACATCTGCCTTCCTACCATCTTTTTGTGGGAAGTCATCATTGTAGTTGAACTAAGTAGAGCCATCTGAAAAGGCAAAGTTGCAGCTGCTTGAACCTGTCATCATTCTGTGGAGTTGCAGCTGTAAGAGAAGAGTATCCCTAAACTAACAGAGAAATTGCACTATCACACTGATTTGAACTGTTGGCTGCATCCGTGGCTGAGTTACCAGAGCGGGCTAATTTGTGGCTTTGAGAGAAGAGTTCTCTGTCCTGGAGTGACTACTGCTGTCACACTGGTTTGGATTGTTGGCCATGGCTTGAGTGTCCAGCCTGGGTGGTGGCGTAGCCAACTCGGCTTCTTCAGTGTGTTCTAGGTGTTTTGATTCATGCTGTGGGACCTGGTCTAGGAGTACTTGTTGGGGTTGATTACCTTTCAACTCTGGCTGGACTATCATTCAACATGGTAAGAGCATTGTTGGGTGTTCTACGATGATACTATCAAAGCCCTGGACTGAGGGTAAAAGATTTCAGTAAAACAGAAGTCTATTACCACAACTTTTGCTTTGGTGCTAGTGAGAGCAGTTAAAGGGTAATTAAATGGCTCCTTGAGGACTCTTTGATTTTACAATCCTCTAATCTAAAGCAATGAAAAATCTGTACTGTGTCCCCCAAAGTCGGTGGTGAGAGATCCAGCTGTGTTGGGTTATGTTTATCTAGTACTGGTGGGAGCTACTGTATACTGAGGAAAATTCTTCAAACTACTGCAAGATCATCAAGGTTCTGTTGATCAGTGACATTTACCTGCTGTTAACTGGACACTGCTCCTTAATAGGAGCTGATTTTTGAACTCTATTCCCCATAGGATTTTGCTTCAAGATTCTCCTAATTATTTTATGTTATAATTTGTTGTTTGTGAGTGGGTGTGGGAGGGTTTGGGAGGGGTAATTTTTGTTGTTTTTTGTTTTATTTATGATATTTTATTTATTTAGTTTTATTTTATAGGTTTTGTTTTGGGTATTTGTATTTTTGTTTATATTGTTGTAATTGATTTTGGGAAGGAAGGGAATTGTTTATAATTTATTTGAGTGAGTCTGGGGAGGGTTATTATTTGGGAAACTCTTTTGAGGTAAGCTGCTCTAAATACGGTTTTGATTGTTGTAGTACCGGAATATGTGTCAAGGTTATGGGTCCCTCCATATCATTTATGTGGCGCCACTGCTGCATGACCTCCACCCCTTTACTAACCTCCCTATTCCAGCAGCAGCAGTAAGATGCTGCTGGAAGGTGGGTATAACTAGGGAGCACAGAGGTTGGCAACTGGGTGCTGTGGGCACAGTGGAGGTGAACAGGATAAGGGTGAATGGGAGCAGGAGATGCCTGGGACTAAAAGGATCCAGGAGAGAGGCCCAATATGCTTGGTGTCCATTCCCAGGGTTCCCAGAGGACTGAATGGGCAGGTAGCAAGTGGGCTGGAACAAGACCGCAGTTGCAGTGGATTTGATTTCATCTTTCAATCTAGTTTGCATTATGGAGATCTGACTAGGAGATGATGCTGGACCAGTTTTGGAGGCAGCCATCCCTGCTGGTTACTGTGTGGTGCACTGCCCAAGGAGAGAACACAGGGGTGGGGGCATGGCCATCTGTTTTAGGCTCAGCTTGAACTTTTCCATGCACCCAGTGGGTTCTACCTCATCCTTCTATGTGTGGCAGTGTGTGGGGGTCCAGGTACAGGTTGCAGGATTCTCCTAGTTTGCCACCCTCTGGGGCAGGGGGAAGATTTCCTGCAGGAGGTCATGGATTTTGTTGTTGACAGGGTGTTGGAGTCCCCCAGATGGGGTCACTTCCTAGATCTGTAAGGGAGGCCATTTCAATGGAGGTATTTAAGAGGAGCCTAAAGACACATCTATTTAAAATGGCCTTTCTGGACTACCCATTATATTTTAACTCTGTTTTATCATTTTAGTATTTATTAATTATTTATAATTAGCTTATACCTGTATTTTTAATTTTTGTAAAACCCTGTAGAGCTTTATTTTATTGTTATCATTACCCTGTATGTTTTTGGACTGTGTAAGGTACCCAGAGCCTCTGGGATTGGGCGCCATATAAATAAACCTTACTTACTACTACTAACTCACTTACTTTTCAAGTGGACCCCTATGTCAAAATCTGACACTGGTGTGAAGTAAGATATGACTTCTCTCATATTACATGGCTTGCATGGAGACAAATTGTACATGTTGTTTTGCATAGACCTCAAGGGACCCTGCATAAAGCAAGTTAGAACTTACCTCATGATATCCAAGCATGAAGGTAATTGTCACGTAGCTGCCACAGGGCACCCAGCCAGGCAAACCATGATCACTGTACTGGGCCAGAAGGGACCTGTGCAAAGCCAGATGGATCATGTTGGTGTCACATATGCCAAATATTCTGTTTATTCTGTTTTGCACAAGTTGTCCTCATGGTATCATGTCAAATCGTCACAAACAAAACAGCGCATGCATTACAGTGCAGACATAATAGTGAAAACCAAGTAAGTGTAAACAGTATTTCATCGCATGTGTCAGCTCAGTGCAAGCAGCAGGAAACACTACTACACAAGTTACAACAGTAATCCATTAATCCCATAGTGGTCTTACCTTGTGTCAGTTCAGTGCAAGCAGCAGGAAACACTAGTGCACAAGTCACAACAGTAATCCATTAAGTCCACGGGGCATTCGTCGGGTTAGTGTAAACATGCAGAATTCATTTAAAATCCCTTTATTAGTTAAAAATTAAAATCAAATTAAAGCAATACTGTGTCTTCAGACTTGAAGTTGAAAGTTATAAGCCACACCTTGCAGGTAACCAGTGATGGAGCAGGTGCCATAACTTTCGACGACCACACACAGCCGTCTTGCAGTGTCCCTATACTTCTCTTACGCTGTGCCAGAGGTTCATGTCCTGCAAGATACTGCTCAATACATATCTCATTCATATTTTGTTCCATTCTCAGTGCTCTGATAAATTTCCAAATTGTCGGGTGACTGGCTCCTAGCAGGCTACTAAAACTGTGGTGCCACCCCTCTACTGCATTGTTTGTGCACTGCAAACCATCGGAGACAGCTGAAAGGCAGTTCCAGAATTGGGATCGGGAATAGGGGGCACCTGCAACCACACCATCCCACTGCCCTGCCAATCCAAATGTCCTCGAAATAATCAAGGTATGGTGTTAGGACCTCCTCATGTTCTACATAAAATTCTGAGTTTCTCAGGCTTTCAAACGCTTCAAGCACATCATTTATGGGAACATATGCTAGGGCTGCTCTCATTCATATGTTCAGTGCATAGTTCTCATCTACAGTGTAGTTCTTTAAAATGTCTGGACAGTCCTGCACCTTTCACCACAAAGCTTGACAAAGATGAAAAAAACAACCCCTTGCTTGAGCTTCAGGAAACTGGGATGCAAAAGCACGAACAGCTGCTTGCTCAAAGTCTGTCATCAGTGACCGAGGGGAGAGTGTTGGACATAGGGCCTTCAAAGTAGAAAGAAGGGCAATGTAAGCTGAGGTTGAGTGTGCTAACATGAGGGCAAAAACAGTTGGTATTGAGGCATTAAATCTAACACCATGAATTGTATAGAGTTGTGCGAATAAAGGGGGAGTTACCTTAAATGTGCCATCTGCATGCCAGTTAGCTGATGTTGCCATGTATTCTAGATTTTTTTGTGTGCTGAAAACTAAAAATCTTTCTTTGTCTTGGCAACCACTGTCATGTAGCAGAAATTGAGCCCCATTAACAGACATGCAGTGTTCGGGGGGTATTTGTAAATCAACTAAACTCATTGGCAATGCAGGAGCAACACATGCCTTTTGCCTCGCACACTGTGCTGTTCGTTTTAGGCAGGTAACCAAAGGCAATTTACCTGCAACAGCACGATCCAACTCACCAGTTGCTCAAGCTGCAATTTGCGGCAGAATGAATGTCTAGCATTTGTATTCGATGAGATGACTATGCGGTGAATTAGTGTTTAGCTGGTTTTGCAAGCGATGACACTGCCGCGGTAAATGTATGCGCTAAAAATATTTTGCGCTGAGTTGACATGGAACTGTCCTCACATCCTACGCTGTCCCCCACATAAATTTCAACCTAATCCCTACTAGCCATGGCTGTGTTTTTGTACCATGACTGATAGCAGGTTAAACATCCCACCACAGGCATCTGGATGTGCACTCCTTTCCTGATAGTTACTGACAGTGGGTGTCAAATCCCACCACCAATCACCCCCCCTGCCTAGCCCTTCCTGAAATTCCTCCATCCCTCCCCCACCCTCTATCACCCATTTTTTTGTTCCTTGTTGCAAGTTTCCCAGGTTCCTCTGTGTGATCCTGCCTCTCCTTAATGACAAATACCATCTTACTCCCGTGATAACTATATATTAACTCCCCTCACACATTGCCTGTTACCAGTGCCCAGTACCATTGAACGTTTCCCCAGTCCTGTTTAACAACAACCCACACCCTTGGTCCACCCATCTCCCAGCTCTCCTCCCCTCTGGCACCCATTTATGTCCCTTACTGTGTCTACTGTGTGCCTCCAGAATGACTCCTCATTGTCCCTAGATGTGCTTCTCCTGTTTACTGACTGCATTTAAATGAATAGGGAACATTAATTTCAAGGGGTCTAGGGCTGGCCCGCCAGCACAGCAGTTGAATTTACAACAGCAATGCTGACACCCCGGGTTCAGGAATGGACCTGGGAGTCAGAGGACCAGCCGGGGAGAGAAGGCTTGAGTGTTCCACGATTGCTCATCTTCTCCAGGGAGGGAGCCTGAGACTCAGTGTTTGCTGGCCCCTGGTAGAGACCAGAAGCACAGCAATATGTTGGGCTCCATTGTGAGAGGGAGCATGACAGGCATCATCTTTGGCCTTGACCTCGCATGACACGTCACTCCCCCGTGACCAGCAAAGTGGAAGAACAACCATCTGGCCAACCGGATAATGGTCACTGGGTCCTGCTCTGCCACATATTGCCCAGCAGGCTGCCTCTTGTGCTGCTCCCATAGCCCCCGTGCCTTGGGAACAGATTAGGATGCCAAGTCTCTCCCCCCAAGCCCCTCCCAGGGAGGGCCCCACGGTGAAGGGATACATCTGGGCTGACTAATGTCATGGGAATCAGAAGTGGTGGGTTGCCAGTGGCAGAGAGACAAGCCTGGTTGAAGTGGGGGCCGTTGGTGGCCTGAAGGAGCAGCTGGCCAGATGGATAGGGGAGGCACAAAAAAAATGTAAAGGGTCCCCTTCATTTCAAAGGTTTTTTCCTTAATTCATGCCAATTTTGTTTTTTAATATTGTTGCCTAATTTTTTTGTCAAGGTCTTTCTTTACCCAACCCTCACAGACCTATGGGTGTCAACATTCAAATCCTCCTGAAATGGGTGTTTGTGGTGTATGCCAGCATACATTGCAAACACCCACTGTGTGTGGGGTTGGGATTTGAAAGTCAACACCCATAAGGTTTGTGATGGTGGGGCTAAAAAAGACCTTGACAGGAAAAAGTACCTAGAAACATTAAATATTAAAAAAAAAGTTGTGACTTAATGAAAAAATAACCATTGAAATGAATGGGCCCATTGGGCTTATTAATTTATTTATTTTTTGTTGATATATTCATTTTCAGTGTTTGACTATAACTGACAGAATTTTTCTGTCAAGATCTTTTTTACTTACACCCTAATGAACCCTATGGATGTCAACTTTCAAATCCCCCTGAAATGGTACACTGCAAAAATCCATTTTTAGAAGCTGGCACTAACAGGGTTTGCAATTATGGGGTTAAAAAACTATTCAACAAAAACTGTTATGTACTGTAAAAACAGTGAAATGCAAAAAATGTATGACTAAATGTGCAGGTGTGAAAGGCCCTTGCAAAGAAAGTTAGGATTTGCATCCTTTTACAAGGATTTCCACAGATCCTACTGTGGCCTACACATCCTGTTTTGCACAGATCTCAAAGGACTTTTCATAAGGCATGTTAGGACATAGCTCCTTATTCCCACAGTCTTCAAGGACCCTATTCATCTAGCTTCATGAAGTGCTCAAAGGGCTGAGTGGAAAACAGTTTTTTTTCTCAAAAAGTGAGTAAAGACTCACACGTTAGAACTTACCTTCTATTACATGACTTTACTCATAGCCTAAAGGGTCCTGTGTCTCTTGCTTTGTGGAGGGCCCAAAGGATCTTGTGCAAAGCAAGTTAGGCTTGACTCCTGATTAACACCAACCCCAATGGGCCCTGTGCAAAGTAAGTTCAGAGTTAGCTCCTTATTTGTGCAGTACACAAGGCACCATGTGCATCTTGCTTCATGTAGGACCAAGAAGTTATGTTTTATTTTCGCAGAAAGTAAGGGGAGACTCACACAGGACCTGAAGGGCCCTATGCCATGAAGGTTAATATTTACTGCCTATTATGTAGATTTTCTCAGGGCCCAAATGCACCTGTGTGGTCAGCTTCTTGCAGGTTTAAAAATGTCAAGATAAAAAAGGTATCTCAGTTAGTGAGCATCAGTATCACCAACATATAAAAAATACGTTGTTGTTACTGTTGTCACAATTGATGTGCTCATTCATTGACAGGTCAGTGGGCAACTGGTTGTGGAGGAGAGAGGAGGGCTGTGCCGGTGGCCCACTTGGGGTCAGTATTGTGGGGAACAAGGTGGTAGTGGACTAACTTTCATGGTGGGGGGTCCACTAGACAACACAAGAGAATAGAGATTACTTTTCTTTTTACTGGTGATCGGGGATAGGGAGGGAGTCCACTAGACACCAGGGACTAATTTGGAAGGATGCGACGGACTGCCTTTTTTTTTATTAAGGGGAGGGATTGCAGATAGGGAGGGGGAGCTGCTAGACACCAGGGAATTATAACTTTGACATTCAATAAACTTTATTTAACCTGATTGAGATCAGATTCATACAACAAACAAAATACATGCCGGTATATTCTATCTACATTTCAATGATCCAGCACAGAAACAGAGAAAGATATATCACAGCATAAAGTCCACTCAAGCAAGTTACAGTTCAATAATATTATCACCCACCCAACTACCCTCCTCACATACCCACCCTTCTCTTTAATAGCAAAATTCTATGATGACATTAGGTATAACATAACAACAAAAAAAACCTCCATACCACGTATTTGAGCAATAGAAACATAGAAACATAGACTTTGACGGCAGATAAGGACCGCTAGGCCCATCTAGTCTGCCCATTTCCCTACCTACAGGATAGGCCGCAGATCCTAGTTACCCAACAGCCTATATCTTCCTGCCCCCCACAAGAATTGCCTTATGTCTGTCCCATGCATTCTTGAATTCTCCCACAGTTTTAGACCCCACAACTTCCTCAGGAAGGCTGTTCCATGCATCAACTACCCTCTCTGTGAAATAATACTTCCTCATTGCCCCTGAACTGCCCTCCTTCTATCTTTAAATTGTGTCCCTTGTTCTTGCAAGTCTCTTTTCTGAAAGATGCTACCCTTTGGACTTTGTTGATTCCTTGAGGTACTTGAAAGTTTCTATCATGTCCCCCTCCCTTCTTTCCTCAAGGGTATACATATTAAGCTCCTTTAGTCTCTCCTCATATGGCTTCTCTTGCAGACCTGCATCATTTTAGTTGCCCTCCTCTGAACTGCCTCTATCCTGTCTATGTCCTTGCGGAGATGGGGTCTCCAGAACTGGACACAGTATTCCAGATGGGGTCTCACCAACTGTCTGTACAGAGGGATAACAACTTCCTGTTTTCTGCTGCTGATGCCTCTCTATACATCCCAGTATACCCCTGGCCCTCCCACTGCCTTCTCACATTGCTTGCTAACCTTAAGGTCATCTGATATGATTACCCCCAGGTCCCTTTCCTGTTTTGTTGTTGTTACTACCTCCCACCCATTGTGTATTCTTCCCTGGGTTCTTGTTTCCCAGGTGCATTATTTTGCACTTTTTGCATTGAATCCTAGCTGCCATATGTCTGACCATTCCTCCAACCTTGCCAAGTCCCTTTTCATCCTTTCCACGCCTCCTTGTGTATCAACCCTGTTGCAGATCTTTGTGTCATCTGCAAAGGCATACTTTTCTTTCAGTCCCTCTGCAATGTCACCGATAAGAAGACATTAAAAGGACTGGACCCAATACTGAACCCTCGGTGTACCCCACTAGTAACCTCCCTTTCTTCAGAGTGGACTCCATTTACAATTACCTTCTGTGTCCTGTTGTCCAGCCAATGTTTTACCAGGCTATCACCCTGGGACCCCTCCCAGGCTGGTTAATTTGACTAATAATCTTTTGTGTGGGACTGTGTCAAATGCCTTGCTAAAGTCTAGGTAGGCCATGTCCACAGCCCCTCCCTGGTCTACTACTTTGGTCACCCAGTCAAAGAAATCTATTAGATTCGTCTGACATGACCTTCCCACTGTGAACCCATGCTGCCTTGGATCCGTGCTCACTGGCCTCTAGGTACTCAACTATTCTTTCCTTCAGAAGTGACTCCATCACTTTCCCTACCACAGAGGTCAGACTGACAGGTCTGGTTTCCTGCCTCTGTCTTGGTCCCACTTTTGTGAAGAGGATCACATCCGCCTTCCTCCAGTCCTCGGGTACCACACCATCCTCCCATGATTTATTAAAAAGAGTAGCCAGTGGTTTCACTAGTTCCTTCCTTAATTCTTTTAGAATTCTGGGGTGAATTCCATCAGGACCCATTGCTTTGTCCACCTTCAGTTTTAGGAGTTCTTGCAGAACCTTTTCTTCTGTGAAAGGACTGGGATCGACACCCCCTAGCAAGAGTGCTTCTGTTAATTGGATTAGGCACTTTCCCCTCCTCTTTTGTGAATACTGAGCAGAAATATTCGTTCAGTATTCCTGCTTTTTCACTGTCCCCCTCTGCCCACCCACCGTTCATTCTATTCAGCCTCACTATCCCTCCCTTTGTCTTTCTACGCTCACTGATGTACCTATAAAAGGTTTTATCCCCCTTCTTAACTGAGTTGGCTATCTTTTCCTCAGTTTGGGCCTTTGCTATTCTGACTTCCCTCCCTGCTTCTTTCTGCCTTAACTGGTACAGCTCTGTCCTGCTCCTTCTGTGTTTCCTTATACTTCCAGAATGCTATCTTTTCTTCCTGACTTTCACAGCCACCTCTCTTGAGAACCATAGTGGCTTTTTCTTTCTTTTGATTTGTTTATTTGCTTCACACAAAGGCTTGTTGCCTCTGTGATGGCAGTTTTGATAATTCCCCATTGTTGCTCCACCCCTCCTTCTAGCCTGTTTGCTAGTGCTTTTCTGAGGCACTCTCCCATCTTGCCAAAGTCAGCCCTCCTAAAGTCCAGTACCCTCACTTTTGTATGGCTTGACTCTGTAGCTGAGTTTAGCATGAACCACACTGTTTGATGGTCACTTGTCCCCAGATGGCACCCACTTCTAGATCTGAGATCCTCTCACTGCCCCGTTTGAGTACGAGGTCTAAGATTGCTCCCTCACGAGTGGGTTCCGAAACTAGCTGTCTAATGCCTGCCACCTGTAGGGCGTCAAGAATGGCCCTGCTCTTGGATGTGGCTGCAGCAAATGTGCTCCAGTTAACATCTGGCATATTTATGTCTCCCATCAACAGTATCTCCCCTTTCTCTGCCATTCTAAGAACACCTTCCATCATATCCTTGTCCATTCCTTCCCCCTGACATGGGGGTCTGTACACAACCCCTGTGCGGATTGTGGTGCCCTTTCCAGTCTCCAAGGTGACCCACAGTGCCTCCTCTCCTCCCTGTTTACTCTTTTGTTCAGTTGCTTTTATCCCTTCCTTTACATGAGAATACTCCTCCCCTCTTCTCCCCTGCCTGTCTCTCCTGGGTTATGTACCCTGGTATGTTAACATCCCAGTCATGGATCTCTGTGTACCATGTTTCTGTGACTGCTACGATATCCAGGCATCCCTCTTCCATTAAGGCCACCAGCTCAGGGAGCTTGTTGCCCAGACTACGGGCATTGGTACTCATTACCCTCCATTTCCTGATGGCCTTACTCCCTTTTGCCCCATCCCTGTCCTTCTTGCCTTGCCTTTGTCACTTTCTCCATTTACCACTGCCCTTCTCCCTATCGACACCTCCATGTTGGTGTTTGCCACACTTACTACTGTGATTGTTTGGGGGGGCTAGGATTTTCCTGCTCCTTTCCAGTGCCTCCCTTAGCTGGTTTAAAAGCTTGCCAGCAAGCATTTAAACCTATCACCTAGGATCCTGGTTCCCCTCCGGACAGATGCAGCCCATCATGCCAGTATAGGCTTGCATCACTCCAGGTGGACCCCAGTCCCCAATGAAGCCAATCCTGAGCTCCACACCAGTTTTTCAACCACTGATTGAATCCCATGGTATGGAACACCCTAGCCTCTCCTATGCCATAGATGGTGGCACCTCCGAGAAGGTTGCACGTGCGTGCTATGACTAAAGCTCCTCCCAATTCCAAAACTCTTCCTGCACTTCTCTAATCCCTTTCTTAGCCAGGTCATTTGTCCCTAGGTGGACAATGACATCCAGCTCCCTCCCCTGTGCAGCTGCTCCAGCAATCCTGAGGATTCACTCCCTGTCCCTCCAAGCCATGGCACCAGGCAGGCACCTTACCTCCCTCTCCCCTTCCTTGCCCAGTTCTACCTTCCTAACAATGAAGTCCCCCACAAGGAGTTGTTTCCTTCCCCTGCAGAGTCCTCTGCCACCCTCCTGTGGGTCTCCTTTGTGGAGGTTCCCAGCATCCTCCTTGGTCTCCACTGTAGGTGCCTCCATAGAGGAACCACACTTTGCCAGAATGGCATAGGAATTGTGGAGAGGTACAACTGGAGGGATGTGCCTCTGTTCCACCACCCTCACCCTCCCTGAACCCACTGTGGTCCAACCGCTCCTCTTTCTTGGCAACCTCTGAGGCAACAGCAGTGGCACTGGTGGTCCCTGGATGGAAGAGGAGGTCCCACAATCCTGGCCAGCTCAGCCTGGAGATGAGCAACCTTCTCCCTCAGCCCAGAGAGGTGCCTGCAAATGGGACAACACCGCATCCTCCAGAACATCTCCCGGAGACTGCTGCTCCATAGCCACTGCACTGCACCACTCCAATCATGTCTTATTTCTGGCCCCTTAACTGTTTTCAATCCTTACTCTTTCCTCTGTTTTTTTTCTCTCCTTACTTTCTGCCTGTGTTCCCTTTAAGCTCCTGATTGTCCTGTTCTGAGACAAGAATATCCTATATTTCTCAGTAGACCACTTACTTGTTCAGAGGCAGACCTCCAGCAGCTAGAGGGGCGGAGAGCTACTCTTGCCCTTCTAGGATGGTGGGTCCTTGGTGGTTCTGTGATCACTCACTTCCTGCCCCTAAACAGGAAGTTCCTGTTGTCAGTCAAATCCTGTGCCTATAAAAATAGAACTAGCTTTGTGTGGGGGGGTGGAGGGAGGGAAGGAGGCAATATAGTCCCAGTAGAAGTTCAGTCACACAGCAGTCCTTTCTCCTGGTGTCTTCTGCCAAGCTATTAGCAGAATCTTTCTAAGGCAGTCTTTAAATGTAGCTTCCTTCTAGCTAAGCCACTCCCCCACTTACCAGATCTTTCTACAAGTAATTTAAACCTCACAGCAGTTAAGTCCTTTCAGTCACCTGAGATTTACACCTAGATGACTTTTCAGTTACTCATTCAGTTCAGTTAACCCAAACACACATTTTTTTTTGTTTTGTATGTTAGTTCTGTTTACCCTAAATTAAAGGTCCAAATACAAAAGTTCTTCTACTTTAGTCCCAGCAGAGAAGTTCAGTCACACAGCAGTCCTTTCTCCTGGTGTTTTCTGCCAAGCTATTAATCTAATAATAAAGCTAATAATAAAGATTGATGGTATGGCAACAATTATAGCATTCCTTAAGTGGAATACCCTAGAGATACAATAGCAAACATCTCCCTGCTGTCACCCTGATTTCAGTGTAAGCAAAGTATAAAGAGGATCCCAGATTTGTTTGTATTTGGTATATGAATATGACATACTGGCAATAATGCACTCAGCCTGAAGCACGAACAGGATTTCTTGGAGCCATTCCCAATAAGTGGGAGTGGCTTGGTCACACCAGTGTTGTAGAATAACTTTTTTTGGCACAGGCTGTTATTAGGGCTATATGCAGTTTCTGATTGCCCAGTAAGGTTTTAGAAAAATTACCAATAATACAAATTTCCAGCATAGATGCCTGGTCTAGGCCCAAAAGGGGGTCCATATGATGTTTGATCTCATCCTAAAAAGGCCTAACCTTATCACAGTGCCAGAGAATATGAAGTAAGGAGCCCCTTTCTCCCTGGCACCTGGTACATACATCCTGGGGAAGCGTGCTCATCTTGTGTAATTTGACAGGTGTATAAAATAAATTCTGCAAAATCTGGAATTGCATAAAACGGTATCTGTCCCATTTTATGTATTTATAAACTCATTTCCAAATGCAGTTGAGTTTACATGAGTCGGTACTGAGGTATAGGCCCAAATATTTTAGCTCATTTGCTCCCGGTGGCCATTTTGGGTCAGGTCCAGCAATGAATGGTTCTGACACCATATGGTGTCTATGGGAACAAATGAATTAACTTGTCCTTTACCCAACAGAACTCCAGGTGCTCTACCATGGTGCGGTGGGTGGAAGTGTTCAAGGGCATGAGTTTTGTTTTGGATAAGTTTAATTTATAGTTAGAAAAGGAGCCAAATAGTGATAATGCTCAAGGCCTCTGGTAGTGAGGTAACAGGAGATGTAATGTGTAAAAGGATGTCATTCACATATAACTAAAAGTTTGTATTGTGAAGGGCCTATAACTATACCCTGGGCTTGTGGGGAGTGGTTAATTTTTCGAATTAGGGGCTCAAGGGATAGGTTAAATAAAAAAGGGGAAAGTGGACACCCTTGCAGTGTTTCTTGTTGCAAAGTAAAAACTTCGGAGAACACCCCATTGCAAAAGACATGGGCTGAGGGTTTGGTATATAGTATTTTGATCCATGCTATGAACTCTCCTGGCAAGCCATATTTGGGGAGAAGATGAAACAGGTAATCCCACGAATCCTGATCAAAGGCTTTCTCCATATCCAGAGAAGCCAACATGGTGGGTGTAGTGTACACCCTAGATGTAGAGTCAAGATGTATTATTTTTCAAATGTGATCAGCTAACAGCCTGCCAGAAACAAAACCCACCTGTTCCCTGCTAAGGAGACATTCCCACACTACCTTCAATCTCGTGGCCAGTATTTTTGCCAGTATCTTAATATCTGCATTAATTAAAGAAATTGGTCTATAATTATCCACCAATAGGGGGTCCCTTCCAGATTTGGACAAGACCACTATGGTGACAGCAGTGAGGGAGGTATCTCTAAGACCAGTCTGGTGGAGGTATTGGAAAAATTCCAGAAGGTATGGTGCCAGAAGTTCCTTGTATTTCTGGTAAAAATTGGTGGAGAATCCATCCAGATCAGGGGATTTATCCGATGTTAAAGTTTCTATAGCTGTCTTTTTTTTTTTATACTTGCTTTATTTAGCATCTTTCAGCTTAACAAGAACATCAGCTTTTACTTTAAGATTTACAAGAAACTTAATTCTTACTTGGCATTCAGACACTTTTATCATTTCTAAGTACTTAACATCTCAGCTTAAAGATAAAAAGGAAGAATAAGAAAAAATAAAAACTACATTAAAATTCACACTTGGCAATTGATTACGTCATCAAGCAGGGTCATTTCACTCACATAAATTGTGCATTAGCACATTTCCATCACAAAGACCCAGGCAGGTATACACATAAATGAAGCATTACATTTCTGGGTAAGACTACATTATTCATCCCCCCCTCATAAATTTAATTCACCTTTTCTTGATAGAGTTCCCACCTTGCCCACCTTGCTATAAAGGCCTCTTTTCTATTTTGCAGGCCCATGGAGATTTGCTCATTTTGTTGAGTTTGCAGTATTATAGCTTTCCACTCTTTAAGGGAGGGTGGAACTTTTTGGCGCCATTTTTTGGTTATTGATTTGTACACTGAGCACAGCAAGATTGCCCAGAGATACTTTTGAGCTTTATCACTTATTCCTGGTGGAGGTACTCCTAGGATCAAGTGAATGGGTTCCAGCTCTTCTTGTATATCCAGGACCCCCTTTATATGCTCAGTGACTTGGCTCCAGAACTGCCCCAAACTTGGACATTCCAGGAAAACGTGCATGTGCGAGGCATCTCCCTCCCCACAGTCTCTCCAACACCGGGAAGAACTTCCCTGCCACCGTGAAGACATCACTGAGGGAACCTGAAAGTACCTCACCCGCACCTTCCAGACAAACTCCCCCCAAGTCAGGGATGAAGAGGTCGCCCATGTTCCTCTCCAGATCCTTTCCCATTCTATAGCAGTTAATGGGCGCTGCAATTCCCGTTCCCATTTAGATTGTACTGAGGAGATGGCATTCCCCACCCTGGATATGCTATACCTGTACAAATCCGTTATTGCTCTTTCACCATACTGCAAGGACCATAATCGTTCAAATGGGGGGGCTCCCTCTAGCATACTGGTACCCTTCTGGTACTTTAATTGTTTTGTGATGTAATCTTTTATTTGATAGAAGTATAACCTGTCCTTTCTGTCCACCCAAATTTGATTTTAGCTTCTTCTAAACTCAGAATGCCAGTTCCTTTCATTAGTTGCCATGGGGCCTCCAGCCCTTTGCTTATTTGAATTTTGTACCATTGGTTATTAAATTCAGGGTTTAAGATGAACCATCTATACCTCCAGCAATACTGCTGGGACATTCTGTACTTCTGCCATCCTTTCAGAATGGCCGAGGTCGATGACGGTACCATCTCAAGCATCTCTCTAAGATGCTTGGGTGAGAATAAACATGCCGGGAGAGGGATCTTTGTTTCCCTAGCCAAATCTACCTGCTTCCACCTTGCCTGGTAGGCTTTATTACCCCATGGTATTGATAGCCACGCCTGTGAGGCCAACCAGTATTCATGAAGCAATGGGAGGGCTATACCTCCCTGATCTTTAGGGAGTATTAGTTTCTTGAAACCCACTCTTGACCTCTTATTATTCCAGAGGTAGTTATTCATTGATTTTTTGCCAGGACAGGAGTTCTTTGGAGGTAAGAGTACAAGGAACACATTGGAATAAGTATAAAAATCTTGGGAAAATGTTAATTTTTAGGGTTAGGTTCCTCACATAGAGAGTTGTGGGGAGTAGTGACCATTTCCCATGGTCTTGTCTTATTTTTTGGACTAGTGGATCATAGTTTCGAACAGACAGTTCCCTCAGGTTTTTAGGGATCTGAATCCCTAAGTATCATATGCTTTCCTTGCCCCATTTGATTGGAAACTGTTTTTTAAGAGATGGAGTCAGAGTACAATTAAAAACCAGGGCTTCTGATTTGCCAACATTAAGGGAAAACCCAGACAGGTTGGAAAATCTCTCAATTAGAGAAAATAACACTGGGATGGATTTTTCCGGGTTTGCGATGTACAACAGAATGTCATCTGCAAACAGGGCTAATCTCTGTTCCCATTCCCTCCACTACAATTCCTTGTAGTTCCGATGACTGCCTGAGGCTCTGGGCCAGTGGTTCTATGTAGTAAGCGAACAGGAGAGGGGAAAGTGGGCACCCCTGTCTCGTTCCTCGCTGCAAAGAGAACCTTTGTGAAATATTACCATTTGCTCGTATATACCCTATTGGGCTACTATAAAATCTGAATATAGTCTCCACAAAAGGGATTGGGAATTTTAATTCGAGAAGGACTTCTTTTAAATATTTCCATGTTACTTTATCAAAAGCTTTTTCAGCATCAAGTCCCAGCAAGACTGCTGGAGTTTGCTGCTCATATATGTTCTATAAGCGTAGGCCGTACGTATCTGCATTATCTTGGGCTTGGCGTCGGTATAAACCACTTTGGTCAGAATCTATTAAAGCTGGGGCATATTCAACTAGACGTTTAGATAATACTGTGGCTAGTATTTTGTAGTCCGTGTTTAAAATAGAGATGGGGCGATAGGAGGGCCAAAGGGTTGGGTCCTTGCCTTCCTTGGGTATAATTGAAATTATAGTCTCATTCCAAGAAGGGGAGACTTCTCCACTCTGAGAGGTGACATAAGCAAACACCCTGCTAAGTAGTGGTGTCAGAAATTTAGTAAAAATCTTATAGAATTCTCCAGGGAACCCATCCGTCCCAGGACACTTACCTGTCTTTAAGTCTCCTATTACAGCTGCGACTTCATTAGGCTGAATAGGGGCTAGCAAACTCTCTCCCTGTTCACGAGTTAGCGCTGGAAGTTGGAGGGTTGAGAGGAATGTTTTAATCTCTCCCTCGGGAGGATCTGTTTCTTCTGTATAGAGGGCAGAGTAATAGTCCCGTAGAGCCTCCGTGATGGCAGTAGTAGTGGTTTTCAGGTCATTTGTGACCGGATGTCTAATTTTAACAATCGTGGCCTTTGCCTTTCGGTTTCTTAATTGGGCTGCTACCATTCTGGTAAACCTTGGGCCCCCATCATAGTATCTATGACTCAGATACATCAATTTTTGCTCTACATCATAGTCTAGGATGGCATTAAGTTGTTTTTTAAGAACGTCCAACTCCCGGGTTCTATATTTGCTATGCTTTACCTTTTGTTCTTCCTCCAACTTAGTTATTCTATTTTCTAGTGTAACCCTCCCTTCCTCCCTCTGTTTTTTCTTGTAAGAGGAGATTGCAATTATTTTCCCCCTCACTAGAGCCTTAACCATATCCCATAGTATTGAGACTGATGTCTCTTGAACATCATTATCTTGTACTGCCTGAGATATTGTGTTGCTAATCTCCTCTTGGGTCTCCTTATCTCTCAGTACTGACAGGTTCAACCTACAAAATGTTCTTTTTTTGGGAATCAGGGAGTGTAATTTACAGAAAATAGGTCTGTGATCAGAGAGGACAAAATCCCCTTGCCAAATCTCACGAGTGACTCCAATGTGTTCCTTCTGCATAATTAAGTAGTCTAAGCAGGAATAAGAATCATGAGCCTGAGAGTAAAATGTGCGTCGATTATCCGATCCCTGTAGATGCCTCCAAACATCTTCTAAGCCCAGCTCATGCATCAGCTTCTGCACCTTTCTACCTAACATACGTGCTCTACCTTGGGTAGGACTACCACTTCCCCCTGTAATGTCCAAGTTGAGGTCACCCCCACAGATCAAGCTACCCTCCGCCCATCCCGCCAACTTTATAAGAAATTCCTGGTATACTAAAAATTCTGAGGCTGGGGGTATATATACAGATGCTAGTGTCAGTTGTTGTCCATCTATCTGACCTTTAATGAACATGTACCTACCCTCTTTATCAACCATTCTGTCTGAAATTTCAAAGGGAACACCCTTCCTTATAAGCACCACAGTCCCCTTGCGTCTTCCTCCCCTGTATGATGAGGCAACTACCTGGGTGAAGCCCAGCTTCTCGAATTTTTTATGTTCAGCATTCGAGAGATGGGTCTCCTGCAATAACAAAACATTCGCTCCCTGCCGCCTCATTAACTTTAATATCTTAGCCCTCTTAATGGGGTTAGTAAATCCATGCATGTTATATGTGCATACAACCCAGTTTTGCGTCATTGCATAAAATAGAAATTATTTTCTTGACCTGGTTTCCTTCCCCTACACAGCTTTTCTCCAAAGTAGTCGCCCCATTTCTTCCTCCTTCCACTGCAATCACTTTTACCTTGTTATTCCTTGCCTTATTTAACTGCCCTGCTTGGCCAAGTGTATCCCAGAACTTACAACAAACTTTAAACTTTAGAAACATTTCAACAGTTGAACTTCACAAAAAAAGAGAGAAAAAAAAGAAAAAAAGTACTTCCTAGGTTGGGGGCTATGCAAAACTGATAGCCCCTTTGTCCTCCTTAAAAAGAAGGAACGGGGGAGATATTTGCCCTACCGTTTCCGGGGGACTCCCCCTAGAGTTGCACTATTTGCTAGGCTCCTGTAAGACGCGCCTTTATACAAGGTTGTCACCTAGTCTGAACCAGACAAACCTCCTTTAAGCCTCCATAGGCTTTAAATATTTCTTAGAGGGAATTCGGCTGTATGCTTAGCAAAAGGCAATACTCTGAAGAAGAGACCCCAGCTCAGACATCTATTTCCAGTACCAGATATTACGGGATCTGAAGGAGGGGGGAGGAGACCATAACAGCGGTGTCGGTGTAGCTGTAGAAATACATCTCTAGAGCCCCCCCCCACACTCAGGCATGCCCCTGTTTAAACTACATGCTGTAGTTGAGAGAGTACAGAAATTCACCTCCTGGAGGTGGGGGGGCCCCCCCCGCACACACCCACATCCCAGGCATTCATCCTAATGGGGAACTTTTGTATTTATAGTGCTCGGGACTCCCTCATAAGGCCATTCCCAACCCGTATGTCCCAACACCTCCCCCCAGTCATGTAGAGAGCTGGAAAGTTAGGTTGAAAAGACCCGTCCCTCCCCCAGAGTCTCTCTTATTGACATTAAGTCTCTTGGGGTTGTCCATTACTCTCATTTAGATTCCCTCATGAATGCAACGTATTACTTATCCGTTATATTTCCAGCAGGAAGTTAGGTTAAGTCCTCAGTCCGGTCAGCATGAGAGCTCCCTTTTAGTTGAAGCTCCATTTAGGTTTTCTTCCATCACAGAGGGGATTCTCTGCGAGCAGCCTTTTTCGCGAGGAGCTTCTGGACAGTGCGTACCAACTTGGAGTGCACGTCTCTTTTGGTTCCCCCAGTCTTCCTGTCAGCTACTGACTGGTTGAAGGGTTCCCAATTCCCCGATTCTGGGTTCCTTCTTTCCTTGATCACTACTCTACATTTCCCCAAGGCTTCCAAGGCCTCCTCTGCAGAAGCATAGATCTTCGTTCCATCTTCCCAAAAGACCCTCAATCTCGCAGGGTAAGGCGTGTGGAAACGCACTGACTTTTCCCTCAGGGCTCTCAGTATAGGCATGTATTTTACTCTTTCAGCTTGTATTTCAGACGGGTAGTCATGATCTATGTATAGCCTGTGAGTTAAGTATCTAATGTCCTTCTTAGCCCACGCACGCCGTATTATTTCTTCTTTAGCAGAGAACGAGTTTATTTTAAAAACTATGGATCTCGGCCTTGCTGCAGGATCAATTGGCTTCGCCTGGAGTGCACGATGTGCTCTTTCAATGTGGAAAGTCATAGTAGTGGGGAGATCAAGAACATCTTTTAATAGATTCTCTAAAAAGGCAGACATAGTGGCAACTTCTGAGTTTTCTGGGAGACCATACAGTCTCAAGTTGTCTCTACGAGAACGCCCCTCCAGGTCCAGGCACTTTGCTCTTAAAGTTTCCATTTGTTGTAGCAGGGTGTGGATCATTTTTGTCACTTACGTTGTTGTATCTTCGACCTCAGAGAGCCTCTCCTCGAGGTGATTCACCTGAGTCTCAAAAGCCGTTAGTAGCTGCTGCACCGCTCGAAACTCTTGTTTGTTCTCTTTTCGAGATTCAGTTATTTCGTGGAGCAACCTCTCAAACCTGGACCTCGATAACTGTTCTGTTTCTCTGTCCGTATCGTATTCCGGAGACCGCCGGCTTTGGGGCGAGGACAACCTGCTGGGTGGGCCTGATTTTAATCTGGATGCATCCTTGCTGCACGTCTTGGATTCTTGCCGAGATTTTCCTCTGTTTACCTGCTGAGAATAACCCCCTGAGCTTTTTGACATTTAGGAGTGAATTTGTTGCAGTATTTTTGGGGTTTTTAGTTTGTCAGGCTCAGAGCGTCACGGACTAGGCTTGCATCGATGCTGTGACATCACTGGAAGTCCGCTCTATAGCTGTCTTAACTTTCTCCAGAGTTAGAGGGGCAGTCAACAAGCTCACCTGTGTCTCATTTAATCTCAGTAAGTCGAGGTCCTGGAGAAAAGTGTCCAGGACAAAAGGGTCCAGAGAGGTCAAGGGAGCTGTGTAAAGGGAGCTGTAAAAGGTCTGGAACTGATGAACTGTATCTTTAGGTGAGGTGAGTAAACAGCCAGAGTCTGGCCAGATGGATGGAATAATCCAGTCAGCCTGCTGGCTGCTTAAACACAGTGCAAGGAGTTTGCCTGCCTTCTCCCATTGGTCAGAATATTGGGATTTAGTTCTTAAGAGGAGATGTTTTGCTTTTTCTCCTATGAGGGCATGATATTTCACTTTTAGGGTTACAAGATGTTCCCAACTCGATGGGGGGTCCAAGAGCCATCTCTCAACTACATGAATCTGCAGCAAAATAGAGGCCATGGCTTGAGACATCTCTCGCTTCCTTCTGGTGGCTAACCTAATAAATTCACCTGTAAGGGCACATTTGAAGGAGCACCAAAGGAAGTCTAATTTGGGTGTTGCAGGGTGGTTGAGATGGAAAAATTCTGAGGTGAATGACTGTACTTTTTTAGCTATATCTGGACATTTCAATAAGAAATTATTGAGGTGCCATGTTTTATCTTTTGTAACTGAAGGGGCCAGATTTACCTGTAAGATGGCTGGGTGGTGATCTGAGATTACCTTGGCACAATAACAGCAGGCTAGGACTCCTAGTAGAGCTTCAGTACTTAAAAGGAAAAAAGCCTATATGGGAAGAGGAATTGTGTGGGATAGAGTGAAAGGAATACTCAGTGACCTCAGGGTACATAAGCCTCCAGGGATCTACTAAACAAGGGTATCCATTGCCCCCCTTTAAGGCCAATTGGCTAGAAGTGAGGGGTTGGGGCCGTGTAGGGGATCTCTCTAGACAGTTGTTGAGAACTATGTTCCAGTCCCCCATGAGTATTATGGGAAGAGATGATCACTGAGATAGGATAGAGTGTTTGGGAGAAGAAAAGGGGGTCCTTGGAGTTGGGGCCATAAACTGTTCCCAAGATGATCTCTAGGTGTCCCAATAAAGCCCTTAGAAATATAAATCTGCCCTGATAATCAGCCACCTCTTGAAGAAGGTGGAATGGGACCAATCTGGAGATTAAGATAGCAACCCCTCATTTATCAGAGTCCAATCTTGAACTGAATACCTGGCCCACCCAAGAACGTCTTAGAAACATAATCTGAGCTGGAGGAAGATGTGTCTCTTGAAAAAAGGCCACATCTACTTGCAGCTTAGAAAGGTGAAGCAGGACTTTGTCTCTTTTTGTCGGGGATTGGGTCCTGTTAACATTCCAGGAGCAGTATCTATAATGGAATGCCATGTCATTCTAAAAAGATAGCAGGTGTTGGGGGAACTGGAATATGCCATTTGATAAATGGCAACTTGTGTGTCATATGCCATCTCGAATACCAGCCAGAGACAAGCCGCCCCCAGCCCTCGAACCCTACCTCCCTCCCAATCCAACTGGAAATAAGAATAAAATACTGTCCAACCAAAACCCCTTGTCTAGAAAACCATCTGCAGACCCCAATACCCCAACAAACTCAGTGCATGATGTCTCGCTCCAGCATAGCTAACACCCCATCCAGCCAACTCCCTCCTCCATGACCAAAATCTACCCTTCCCCTATATGAATGAACATCTCAACAGTAACCAGAGTTGCTAAATTCTAAACAGCCTACCAATATCTTAAACTACATAGAGGTGGAAAGTAGCCTCACAAACAGCCCCGAACCTGAACAACCAGAGCTAATTATGTTTCCCCATACTTAACATACCAGAGAGAACTTATTGTACAATCCTAACAATAAGTAGCATTAACAAAGACTCTACATGGCAATTCCTCGAATTACAATTTTGTGTCAGACACTGGATCTGCTTGGAAACAGAAATAACTGAATGCAGTATAGTAATCAATTGTCCTCAATCAACAAAGCAAAAGTCCCTTGTGCGCAGGTTGGAAATTAAGAACCAGTGGTCTGATAACCTCAGCCCCTCACACGGGTGATCCATCCCTCCGATAAAAATAAACAGAGAAGAAAAATCACCCGCACAAAAGCCAAGGAAAGGAACTCACCCGCCTGGTGTATAGCGGCCTCTGGGAGACAAGATCTGGTGCAGAACCAAATTGTAAGTCTTGATTGTTAGTGGAAGACAGTCCAAAAAAGGAAAGTAGTACACCTAAGCCTCTTCAAGGCAATGTCTGGGAACTTGTACAACTTGAAAAATGATGAAATCAGGACTGGAATTCCAGAACTTAGAAAACCTGATCACACAGTCCTCTCTTGAACCTCCAAGGAGTAACAGCACCAAACAGTAGCTTGCACCCTAATGACAGCAGCATTATAAACTCATTGCATCCCAGAAATCACTGATCCTTGAACAGGTCAGGAAGTGCTTTTTTAAGCGATTGGGTAGCTGACTCCACTGTTTCTTCATACCGGGTCATAATGTCTTATGCATAATGGAAAAATAAATACCAGTGAAGCACCCAACACGCTTAAGCCACATGACATTCTGCCATGAGTGGTTTTGACCCCGTGCCTTGTTTCTTAGGATTGCCTGTTGCCTTGCAGCAACACTTGTAGGTGAGCGGGATACAACATTTTAAACTTGATGCCTGCAGCAATGAGTTTCACAACCACATGGTGGAAGGTTGCTGTTTTTTGGTGGGTGCCCTCTGGCAGGTCTTGGGATACCTGCAACTTGGTATCCTCCCAGAGGATATCTTTTAGATCCCTGGTTTTCTGCAACACATATTGCTTATTGAGGAAGTTAAAAAGCCTAAACATAAAAGGGTGGGAGGGGTGAGCTGGCAGAGGGTTTAGGGTGCAAGGAATGATGTGTATGCTCCACTATGTATGTAAGGCCATTCAGAGAAGGCCCAGCAACCTGCTTTAATAGCTTTGGGGTGAATTGAATCGGTGCGGTCTCCTCCTCGCCTTCTGGAAGCCAAAAAAGAATAAGATTATTTCGCCGGCTTCTCCCCGCCAGGTCCTCTAACTTATTTTTGAGGGAACAAGCTTTCAGCACAAAAGAGTAGTTTCAGAGCCCACATCATCCTTCCATTTTTCCAGGGAAAAAGTTTTTGCTTCTAGAGCTCCTCTTCTTAAGGTCCAGATATTGAAGCGCAGTGATTTCAGCTCTTCCTTGATTTCTTGAAGTGACTCCTTGAACGGACCAAATTCTTGGACAAAGCATTCCTCGGATAGTGGCACAGCTGCCAGAGTGGGAGTTGTACTTTTGCCCAATCCTGGGCCATGGGCCTTTGTCTTCTTACTGGATTTCTCCAGTGTCTGTGGAGGTGTGTGGCGGAGGCCAGCAGGCCTTATCTCTATTTCCAACATCTTGGCAGAATTCAGAAGAAAAAAACACCAGTGTACAGCAGAGATGTTCAGTAAGTAATTTCTTCAGCAGTAACGGTGAGAAGTAGGTATTTGATGGCTAAAATATCAAGTTTTTCATGGGGTGGAGTGAAGAGACACTGGAGAGCAGCTACTCAGTTAAGAGCATCACGTTACTCCGGAATTATAACTTTGGGGGGGCACAATCAGTGGGTGGGGGGACTACTAGCCACCAGGGTGTGGATTTTTTTAAATTATTATTAAACATGATGGGACCTGCAATCAGCAGGTGGGGGTGGGACCACTAGCTACCAGGGAGCAGAGTTGTTTTTATTTAACATGATGGGACCCACAATTGGTGGGTGGGGGTGGGACCACTAGACACCAGGGAATGGAGTGTTTTTTTTTTTTATTATTTAATATGGGACCTGCGATCAGCAGATGGAGATGAGACCACTAGCTACAAGGGCACACATTTTTTTTAATTTAAAATGGGACCCGTGATCAGCAGGTGGGGTTGGGACCAATTGCCACCAGGGCGCAGATTTTTTTTTATTTTAAATGGGACCCACAGTCGGCAGGTGGGGGTGGGACCACTAGCTACCAGGAATTTCTTTTTTTTTTTTACTTTGGTCCCTGACCGGTGGGTGGGGGCACTAGACACCAGGGTGTTTTCAGGGACAGGGGCCTGTGATCGGTGGGGGCTGCATTACAATATAATAAGTCCCAAATACCTCAAACTGTGAGGCTTGGTGTGGTACAGACTAAGTGGCGGGTCCAAACTCAACAAGAAATGTTCTAACAGGTTTGCACTACAAGGAATAAACACATCACTCATCCAAATTAAACTTTACAGGCTTTAATGCACATTAGAAAAGGTCAGTGCTAACAAATGTATGGACAACACTGCTTGCCCCGGCACTTTGGGTAACCTAACCCTTCATCAGGGGGGCTGTGTTTATTATGAAATAATACACTAACCTATGGATGGAATAAATTCTGCAGTTTAGATGCATTATTGTGCAATTCTGCAAAAAAGTCAGTGGAACTGGGTGAAAATCTGGGGAAGATCAAAATTTTGCCAATGGCTGAAGTTCAAAAAATGTTGCGAAATTTCGGAAATTTCGTGGAAGTTCAGCAAAAGCAGAATTCGCAACTTTTGCCCATGGCTAATCCTCACACTTGAAGATAAACTGCATATTTTGAGCCAGCCCATAAGCATATCCCCTATATAGTGTAATTCATATACTGTATATCTATATCTATATCTATATCTGTATCTGTATCTGTATCTTTATTTGTCTGTCTGTCTGTCTATCTAGCTATCTACCTACCTATTTATCTAAAACAGGTGTGGGTCTGGATTGGCCAAGATAATCCGAGATAAAACTACTATCTTATGACCAACTCACACGATAGAACTACTATCTTGCAAATCTGTGTATTTCGCTGTGGAATACTAAACCAACTTCCAAGATAATACAATGCTTATGACATCACAATAGCAACATGCAGCACAAAAAACAATATATGTGAGATGCTTTGCAGACTTAATTGCTTTCTACGTTACATCAATATTGACTGTATTGACATACTGTATTGATTGTATTAATGTGCACTGTACTGATATGTACTGTATTTATTTGCTTCTCTTGTGGTGAGCCATTGATCAGAATAGCACAGTTTACATTTTGTACTTTTTACTTTTTGTAACTTGTTCCTCTCTGTCACAAAACCACCTAAACACCTAGGCCAGGATATTTAAAGCAGTTGTGCATGGCGCAACAGGGTTGCACATGCACAACTGTGGAGATGCACCATAGAGCGATATTCAGCAGGAGCAACTGTGCAGCACAAATGGCAGTGCGCCAATGCACAATAGAAATGTATGCATGTGCTAGGGCAGGGGGCGGAACCATGAATATGTGGCACAGCACAATATTCAACTGCCGAGCAATGGTGCAAGCGAGGAGCAACTGCCAGTTGCGTGGAGCAGACTTGAGAATATAAAAACAGGGAGCAAGTCGGAGGAGAGCACTTGCTCTAGAGGGGAGCAGGACAGTGGGAGACAGACAGGCTGACTGAGAGAGGAAGAGGGAGACAGGGAGAGGAAGAGAAGGACAAAGGGAAAGAGAGTGTGAGAGAGAATATGTGTGAGAGGGAGTGTGTCACACAAGGAGGCCCACTGAGGAAGGGGGAGACAGTGGGTGCCCAACAGAGCCACTGGATCCAAGAGGAGTGACACAGGTACCTACAGGGGTGGGTGACAGAGCCAGCAGGCAGAACCCAGCCAGGGGCAGGGTACACTGAAGGGGGCCCTGCAGAGCAACAGGCACTGCCCCACAGAGCTGGGGGGGCCAGTGGAGCCGGACGCCCAGAGGGTGACAGGACAACAGCGGCCATGGCAAGTGTGGCATTCCAGATGGAGGACATAATGATGGATCTGAGGAGGCAGGAGGCACAGCAACATGGCCATGGAAGGGCCCATCGCTGGTACGCCTGGAACAGGCATTACCGGTGCCACATCAACTTTGAGAGCCATGCTGACACAGAGATCGTGTGCTGTATCTCCTGAACCAGGTGATTCTGAGGCAGCTCTGTGAGCTGTGCAGTGAGGAGATGCAGGCACCCACTAGACGGATCCATGCCCTGACAGTGGAGACAAAGGTAACAGCTGTCATGTGTCTACTCACCACGGGCACCTTCCAGAGACCAACAGGGGACACCATAGGCATAACCCAGCCAGCCACATCATGGCTCCTCACACAATTCCTCAATGCCCTGCTGCCACATGCTGCAGAACACATCCACTTCCCCAGCACACAGGCAGAGTGTACAACAACCATGCAGGGGTTCCACAGAGTAGCACGTATGCCTGGCATGCTAGGGGCCATCGACTGCACTCATGTGGGCATCCACATGCCACCTGGCATGGAGGGGATAGCCTACATCAACAGAAAGGGATACCCCAGCATCAACTGCCAGGTGGTGTGCGATGCCAGGGGTGCATTACCAATGTCTGTGCCACACGCCCTGGGGGAGCACATGATGCCTTCATCTGGCACAGCTCGGCACTGTGCCACAGGTTTGAGAGAAGGGACATTCCCATAGGACACCTAGTGGGTGAGTATGGAGAGACCATGGGCAGCTGGGTACAGCAGGTCATGGAAGGAGGATGGCCAGGGCAAGGGGACCACCATGTGCATCTGGGAGGGGCATGGGGCACAGTTACAGGAGCACCGGACTAATCCTCTCACCCTCTTTCTGTCTCTCTCTCTCTCTCACCACACAGATGACAGTGGCTGCCACTCAGGCCCTGGCTGCTCACCTGCGCCCGTCATCACCAGTGGAAGAGCAGTAGAATGAGGCACATGCCAGCATGCGGAACATCATTGAGCATGTGTTTGGAATGCTGAAGGCACGGTTCCATTGCCTGTACAGGTCTGGTGGTGCCCTACAATACAGCCCCTCAAAGGCCTGCAGCCTATTCCTGGCCTGCTGCAAGCTGCACAACATGGGCATTGACTGTGGGATAGCTGTCGAAGCCGATGAGAGGAACAGCAGTGGGGACGACTCAGGCGATGGGCTGGGAGGAGGTGGGCAGCCCCCCTGGGCAGAGGGATCCCAGGATCATGCAGCTGGCATGCCACCAGTGAGACACAATAGCACAGGAGCACTACAGTGCATGCAGGTAGGTGGGCAAACACTCATGCACAGAACCGACACAGTAGCAGATCACACAGCATGTGTGGGCATGGCCAAGGCCATGCACATACAGGCATGGGGCAGTGGCGGGGCAGTGCCACATGGCCACACGCAACACCACACAGCACTGCACACCATCACACACATACACACACACACACACCCACTCACACAGTGGCACCTGTAGGCACACAACCGGGCACTAGCACATGGCGTGGATCAGATGCAGGGCACTGGTGCACATGTACAACAAGTGTTGAGAAGGCATCATCATGTACATGCCACATAGGCCAGCGGCAGGGCAGGTGCACACATGGGCAGCATGTGGTGCACCACATGGCTGCCACGACCGTGCCATGCATACACACACACACAGTGCCCATGTGCATACAGGGCAGTGGTTGCAGACAGCAGGCAGTGAGGAGTGCACATCAGGTCAGCCACACAGACACACAGCCATCACAGACACTGGGACAGCCGTGCTGTGACCGCCCAGCAGTCTCAGGCTACGTGACAGCCACAGGGGGGTCTGTGACTGCCCCCCAGGGGTGGGACTGAGGTACCATGACTGGGTCCTCGCAGGGGTCTGCACGCTCTCAAACAGGCCCGCACCAGGTGTGCCTGGGATGCCCACAGTGGAGCCCGGCATTGACATGGTTGGAGTTGCCCAACACTGGGGCCATGGGGTGGACATTGCACTCTGCAGTGTCTGTGGCAGTCAGCCACACCCTGTGGCAGGCGACAGTGTGGCAAGGGCGACTGAGATACGTGGCTGTGGTCCAGGGTTAAATCATGTCCTCCTGCAGGCATTGATTGGCCTCCAAGACCTGCAGGATGCCCTTCTTGCACTGCTCAGCTGCCTGGCACACCTCTGTGCAGAGTGTCCGTACCCCAGTCACGAGCAGCACCTGTTGCTCCATGATGGCCCACAGGAATTGGGTGTGCTCAGCCAAGGGCTCAGTGCCCTGGGATGCATAGGCATTGTGCCAACCCACCGGCATCGTACGGCTGCACTGCACAGCCCCCGGCTCAGGTGGGTGCTGTACAACGGGGACCTCATGGGGTTAGGCAATAACAAGCGTTTCAGTGGTGGACGCAGCACCCGGCCTCCCAATGTCTACACCCGTCTGCTGCTGCCACCTCTTCCGGCCTCTGTGTGCTGGCCAGCAACTGTGCAGGTGCCCTGCCACCCTGTGCCACTGTGCTTGTGCACACAGTGGTACCAGGGGCAGTGGTGGGCAGCTGTTCCACTGCCAACAGTCCAGCGGCCACACTGCTAGTGCTGGTGTTTGGTATGGGTGTCTCCCCTCCGACATGACCCCCACCATCCAGGACTATGGTCAGACCATAATCAGTGTCGGACCCTGCCCCGATCTGTGTTTCCACACAGAGCACACCATGGCTAGCGTCTTGCTGGAACACAGCCAGGGCCTCGTACACCACCACTCCCTGGACATCTGGCTGAACAGCGGTGCCGTGCTGCAGCCTATTGGGCCCCCAGATGCCCATGGAGGTGGATGGCTAGTCCTCTGGGGGCTAGGCAGGCTCCCACAACAGCCGCAGTTGCCCCTACCACCACATGCTGGTGAGCCAGTGCTGTAAGGGAACACTGTTGCATTAGAGCTGCTGACTCGACAGGCCCCTTCCCCCCTGCCCACCCACCTGCCATACCTACCATGCAGTGATGGGATCCCTCCGGTTTGGAAGCCACCACCTGGCACATCCTCAACTGCACTACACTGCATGGTGGCCACCACCAGCTCCTCCTGCACCGTGAACTGTGACATGGCAGCCTGGCCCCCACCTGTGGCTGACCTTGCAGCCCAAATGGCTGCCACCTTTTCCTTTATCCAATGCTTGTCAGTGCCCACCTTTTTCTTGCACTGCTGTGCAGACCACTGGTGACTTCCCTGCTGGTTCACAGCCTCTGCCACCTCCTTCCAGGCCATGGCCCTGGCCTGGGGTGTGCCAGTGGTGCCACTCAGCAAAGGCTCCCTATCGAGATATGCCTCAAACAGGGCATTTGCCTAAGCTCTCATAAAGTTGGGCCTGCACTTCCGGGCAGGCCCAGGCTCCTCACCCTCCTTGTGCTCGGACATGATGCTACCTATGGACATGGACATGTGGTAAGTGGCTGCAGTGGACCACCCCAGCCATCCAGCACCCTGTTCTGGCCTTCCCCATGGCAGGCACAGCATACCTATGATGACTGCAATACCGGTCCATGGCCTGTGCCATCATGCCCTATGCACCATGGACCCTATGGTGCTGGGGCACTATAGGGCCTATGGCACTTGGGTGCTATAAGGCCTATGGCACTCAGGTGCTACTGAGCCTATGGCACTCGGGTGCTATTGGGCCTATGGTGCTCGGGTGCTATTGGGCCCATGGAGTGTGCTGTCTTCATGGCCCTATTGCAACTTGTCGTCATGGGTCCAATAGCACTCATCTTACCTGATGTGCGTGCTGTTGTGCCACCCCTGCCCTATGCCCCCAAAGGACCTCTGCCCCACATGCCGGTGTGGTCAGGCCCATGCCGCACATCCCCGGAGATGCACGATTGCTGCAGGCAGCGCATCTCCATGTGAGGCACACATCCTAAACACGTTGCGCATGTGCGCTACTGGGTGCCATTTTGGCCTGTTACATTGCTTTAGAACCATGCCCCAGCACGCAGTGCCCCATTCCTGTAATTGGAGCCAGCTAGAGCTGGTGAACCTGGTGGCCCATGTGGAGCCCCATGCTGCCAGCCTGTTTGGCCACCAGCCTCTCAACAGACCCAGGACTGAAGTGTGGCAGGACATCATGGATGGGCTCGTCCAGGCCACTGGTGTGCAGCGTACCAGGGAGCAGTGTCACCACCAGTATGGGGACCTGTTAAGGAGGGACCCAGAGAGGCTGAGTGCACTGCAGGCATGTGTCCGGAGGGAGGCCATGCCACAGCCAGGTAATTGTGCTCTGACTGCGACCATGCACGTCTACTGTTCCATGGGGTAGGCAGGGCTGAATGCCATGCTGGGGGGGCTGTCATTGTGTGCCCTGTGGCTTGGCATTTCCAGTCACTGGGTGCACTGTGCCCCTGCCCTGTTGCATTGCCAATCTGGGGAACACTCTGTGCTTGGGGAGTGAGGGCAGTGGGCTCATGCTGAGGCTGTGTTCTGATGTGTGCCTGTCTGTGTTTCCATCCTAGGACCTGAAGACTGGAGAAGAGCCAGGGTGGTGGGGGCACCTGGTGGTCCACAGCAGGCTGCTTCTGTCCCATCGGCTGCTGGTGGAGGACCGGGCAGATGTGGTGTGCTGGGACCAGTGTGCACAGTGCCACAGTCAGCAGGTAGGCACTGTGCATTCCCACATTGTTGTACAGGGTGGTAGGTGGAGGTTGGGGTACAGCCTTGGTCCCCTGTGCCTTGTGCCATGACAGCTGTGTTCAGCACATGGTGCAGTGTGTGTGGCACCATGGGGCAGTCATTGCACATGTGTGGCAGCTGTTGGTGGGCTGGGTGTTCATCCGGCTACCACTTGTGCTGCTGCGGTTCCAATGCAGCACCATGCCACCTGCCTGCCGCTGTGCTGTCATGTGGCCCTTGGGCAGCAGATTCCAGTGCTGTGCACTGACATGGCTCACCGGGTTGGCAGCAGGCATTGGTCCCCCACTGCGGGTGGCCAGGGTGCCACTCCATGGGCGTGTGTTCCCACTGTCAGTTGCGTATGGGGGGGCTAGGGTGCTTTGGACATGCACTGATCACCTGTCCCTTCCTCTGCCATAGGTGCCCGGAGAGGTTCCAGGCTTCAGTTATACTGCTGGCTGCTGTGGCATATTATTCTGATAATGTCCCATATGATGGAGATCACCGACCAGACCAGGAGGATCCTGCTACGGGACCGGTGCAGGGGGAGGCGCCAGGTGCCGGTGGGTCATGGCCAGCCATGATGTTCCCCAGCCCCCTTCCCACATCTGTCCTCCCTTCCCCTACCTTCCCCCATCCACCTGTACAGGCCCTGTCACCTGCCCCTTCTCACCTACACCTACCCTCCCCTTTGTTTATTGTTTTCTGTACAGCTGTGTTGCTAATGTTCTATTAAATATATTAGCTTTCTATGTCTGTGTCTGCTTTGCAGCTGGTGAATGGGTCCATGCTGCAGTGGTGTGGTGGGTGGCCGTGTGATGCGTCTGTGTCATTGGGTGGTGCGTGCATGGTGGTGCCATGCCCCTCGGTCAGTGACTGTGCCTTGGGGTGGCCCTGGACTGGCAGTTTGGGCTGTGTGGCATGTGTGTGTGGTGGGTGCCATGTGTCAGGGTGTGGTTTGTTGTTGCCCTGGCGGCTGCATACCCTCCCATGTGTGGTGGCCTAGGGTGCCTGCCCCTGGATGTCAGTGCTGCCTGTGCCCTGTGTCCTCCACTGGGAGGGCCCACCGAATGCATGCCTGTACTCCATGTGCAGTGGTCACCTTTGTGCTGGCTGTGTCCCTGCCAGTGTTCCTGGCCTAGTGATCCCACCTTCCCGCACTGTCCCTTCCCCTTCCCCCTTGCCTGGCTCCATACTGTGCCTATGGCTGTTCCTGCTGTGCCTTGATGCATCTTCCTCTTCCCCTTGCGCATCCTTGGTTGTGCTATGGTGCATTTCTGGTTTCTCCCTGGTGCACCTCTCACTGCGCCATGGTGCAGTGCCTGCGATATTCAGCCATGTTGCGGTGAGCAACAATTGAATATCGCAGTCACTGCGCCATTGCGCAGTTGACTTGCGCTGCTCCAGGGTTGTGCATGTCTTTGGCGCATTTCTGAATATCCTACCCACGTTGTATAAATCATATATGACATGGATGAGAGTGATACATTAAAAAAATCTTCACTTGCCATACTTGAATTCTTCTGGCATCAGAGGTTTTGCCACCCATGAAGTCAAGAGGTCAAGTATAGCTTGTGAAGATATTTGTACTGTCTCACTCTCTCCCATGCCATATCCCCCCACACAATCATATGTATTTATATATGTATATATATATATATATATATATTTATAATATGGCAAGAAAAAATCGAGAAATGTCATTGGCCAAGAGACATCAGCTGACTGTACATTGAATCTCTTTATATGCACAGTCATCCTGGTCCTAAACCACATCACACAATGAACAAATCAGTCCTCCTACAGCCAGAACTATCTTCCATCAGTCCCCCTGCAACCAGAACTGGTCTTCCATCACAAACATGACTGCTACCTTTGCACTGTAAAAACCTTCAACTGGGCCCTAAAAATAAAACTATCTTAAATACAAAATAAAACAAATTAATTAAATGTTGTTTCCCTGATCATCACAGTCTCCTTACACACATAAACAAATTAGAAAGATTAAGTATTGTGTATAGTTTTCATTACAACTGTTTATTTACTAACAGTGACCTCCCCTTCTGTCTTTACCTGCTCATCAGGGAAATCTCTTCTGCTTACCCTG